>OY728139.1:1382831663-1384223163 GCA_963277665.1 Viscum album | reverse complement strand
GCTATAGCGGGCTCCACCCGTCACATATTAAGTCCAATGCATTCCTCATATGAATAGGTTTAAACATATCATAAACCATAACATAATTGTATCACATAAATCATGCATAAAGGAAACATAACATTTCCACATTTCAATCACAAGATATCAATACAGCACATTGATATAATAAAAACGCTTTCAAAACCATTTTCAATACCAAAATAAAAGAAAGTTAAAACTTTGTATTTATTTTTCATTAAAAAAAAGATGGCTTATAGAGGAAGCCGAAACTCAAATAATGGTCACGGCGGCGGATAAGTCATTGTCACCGCATAAGTACGGAAAGAAAAACATTCCCTTTTGTCGTTTAGTAAAACACTTCGTATAAAAAATATTCCTTTTGAATAAACGTAAAAGTCAAAGGGGTTTATACACCGTATAAAAGAAATTTGTGTATAAAACAAAATATGCCTCAATGAAAGGAGATTGAAACGAAGTCCTTAAAAAGATCATTTTTAAAATAAAATAGATCTATTATGTGTATTCACTATAGGTACACATAAAGAAAGTAAAAATACAAAATAGGACATAATAATATCATGACATAATTTGAAAGTAGGAGATTAACCCAAAGAATGGAAGTTGGGTTAAGAAGTTCCCTTACCTCGTGTCTGACTTGACTCAACCGTTCTTTAACCTCCTGAATAATAAACTAGAGTTAATATATACCTTATTAAGAACCATTTTCAATTTCATTATCCTTATTATATCACTTATTACAATGATATGAACATTATGTAATTATTTAAGTTAATAACGGTCGTTTTGTCGATCTTTGGTACTTGAGTCAACAACAAGCTTCTTATAATTACAAGTTGTTTATGTGGTGAAATGTCCATTATATCCAGAATTATATTCATGATTTAGATGTCATATATATCTTATATATCCAGTATATACATTCATTTATAATATTACGTAACATTTAGAGGTAAGAAATGAAATGCACCGTTCATGGAGACGGTAAGCCGTACGTACGCATGAACGCTACTTTCATTTCAATTTCATATTTAATGGAACTAAATCATAATGATATAAATGTATAATATAATTCCAGTATAATATATTGTATAATACCATTTAATCCATCCTTTATACATCCCACATATGGCATTAACGATTCAAATCACTTTGAGGGGGCGGTAGTCCGCACTTCCTAAAATGAAATTATCGCGTTTTACCCATAATGGAAATCATAAAGTATGCCATAAATGAGAAATACAGAAGAATAAGTAAAACATAAACATATTATATATCATTATAAAAATAGTTACATCTTAATGGCCACCTTTGAAGGTGTTATATGAGTGTTGAACAATCATCGTTTCGTGAGGCAGAAATTCGCCATCCACAGAAATCGTATGTTCTTTAACCATTAGATGTAGGTGTGTGTAAGTGTAGCTCGAATACTTCTTATAACAACATCCTAGTATATTTAGGATACTGGTGTTGTTACAAAAGAAATGAATAAAAAGAGTTTAGGGGGTTGGAGAAGAAAAATAAAACAAAACACAATTAGAGAAGACATTACCTCAAAACCGGGTAACTCTTTTTGATTTGAGCCAAAGGCTTCCTTGGGAAGAATTCTGCCCAAAGTGAGGCTTCTATGAGTAAGGGAGGAATGTTGGGAGAGTATTTGGGCAGAGGTTGGCCGAGCCAAATGGATTGAAAGTGTAAATGAGGTGGGAGAGGTGGGGGCCTTTTATAAGTGGAGAGGAGGGGCACTTTTGGAAAGATTGAAATGTTACATTATTTCACAATGCTTTTCGGATTCTAAAGGTCCCACACTTATATAATTAGAGTCTAAGGTGATAAGGTTTCGAAATCTCCTCATCCAATAGGCTTTGGACAAGTGTAAGCCTTGGATTTTGCATTATCTTCTCATTTTATTTAAATCGTTAAATAATGAGGTCATCACTGCATCATCATGATGTCATAAATAATTTAATTTATTTAATGTCTAAAAATTATAAAAAAAATACTATGATGTAGGAAATCGTTTTAGCTTTCTAATGAATATTTATAATCAAAATTTGGACTTGTGTAACCCCACTTAAAAACTATTTTAGTAAAACAACTCATGTTTGTGTCAATTTAATTTTAACATTAAATAAATATATATTAATGTCATTTTCCAACTAAAGTGGCTCCATGGGGTCCCCAAGTTGACCCATGGGTTGTCTTGGTCGGCCATGACTCATCCAATAGGAGTAGTACAAGTTTCATTCTCATCTCATATTATAAAAACATTATTTGTACCTTAAACTACACTAATTACCTCTAATCGCGATTAAGAACTTAAAAGTTACTATTCACCAAAAAATTATTTTAATCTCATTGAACCACATTTTACTTCTTAATGACAACCATGTATATCGGATTTTTGAAAATCAAATCACAGAAGTGGTAATATTTCATTTAAACGAAAAATCAGTTATTTAACTACCACTTAGTGGTTTCACTATTCATCAAAAATTGAAGTTTTTCAGAATAAGGCCAAAATTTCACCCTAAGATATAATTGATATTCCGAATTCAAAAATGATGTCTATTTTACAAAATTCCAAACATATAAGTTGTATTAATTAATTTTATAATTAATTCCCGCTGTTACAACAAATAGCGTGTTTTTAAGAAACAATTTATATCAAAAGATTGGCAATTGTTTATGTCCAATTTCAATGTCAAATTAATTCTAATGACCACCATTGGATAAAATGATAAAAATATATTCTAATTATACCTTAAAACCACTAAATAGTATAATTTATCACAATAAATTATTTTGATTAAAAAGTTGTTTTAAAGTATTTTTCACTATTCATAAAAATTAGAAGTTCTCAGAAAAATACCAAAAATTCAACATAGGCTAATTTCGATATTAGGAATACAAAAATGAAGTCCATTTTGAAATATAAAATTTCTATAATTTTAAAAAGTGGTTATTACTATTCATAACGGCTACTTTGATTTGTCGCGGTGTTTTAGAACTCGAAGTTGCGTACAATGCAAGCTATTGCATTATTGAATGAGAAGCGTATCATGGAAGATCGGGGTGTTACAATTATTATTGAATAAGGTAATCTACTAGGTAAATATTTTGTCAAGAAACCACATGGATGAAGAAGCAACATGGAAGTCTAAATATTCTATAAGGGAAAGGTACCCTCACTTGTTTAATAATTAAATAAAATTGTGAGGATGTAATTTCCAAAAGGTGGAGATAATTTAACCCCCCAAGTTTTTCTAAAAATAAATTGAAATGCAAGAAACTTTGTTTTATGTAGATATTTATAACTATCCTTTAAATATAATTTTTTTACTTCTATGTTTTGAATTTAAAGAAACGGTCATCTAAAATTGTGTTCAGTAAGTTATTTAGAGTTTGATTAAACCAACTTGATTTTTGGTGAATAGTA
Organism: Viscum album; assembly: GCA_963277665.1. Lineage (NCBI taxonomy): Eukaryota > Viridiplantae > Streptophyta > Magnoliopsida > Santalales > Viscaceae > Viscum > Viscum album. The sequence continues at coordinate 1,384,219,703 of OY728139.1, read as the reverse complement.
ACATACCCTTATGAATATTAATATGAACCTAATGAATATTAAATTTTATTATTATTCTATTTTATTATGGTTTTAAGATAGTGACATCTTGGTTAATTTTTCAATGTGATATAAAAGCAGTTATAGAATTAAAATTGGTAATTTCTAAATAAAGTATGATTTTATTAAAAAAATTAGATTAATAATACTTAGAAAATTATTTTCAAAAAATGTACTTCATTTTTGAAATCTACACGTCGAAAAATGGTTAGGGTGAATTTTTGGGCTTTTTCTGAAATTCATGAATTTTCTTGAATAGTGAAATGCTGTAAAATACCGTATATTCAAATTATCAGCGAAATACACTATTTAGGACATCATAAGTGATGTAATATCACTTGGTTCAAACTCGCGTGCCATTATTACTATTTTGGGTCACATTAGTTAAGAGTATTCATAGTCTTGAGCAAAAACATTATAATAATTATTAAAATAATGTAAAATACCTCATCTCCTCTACTATAAATACCACCCTCATTACTCTCTTCCTCCCACACCTCTCAAGCCTTTATCCTTACCTACGTTCTGCCCAATACTCCTCCCAAGGCTCTTACCCACATCCTAGAGATTTTTTTCTCACCAAAATGCCAAAACCAAAGGCCTTAAGAAGGATCTCAAGGAGAAGAGATCAAAAGTTAAACATCCTCTTTTGTTTTCTTTATTTTCTTTTCATTTTCTTTTCTATTATTTTTCTTTCCTCACCTACCCTTATCTAAGAGGAATTAATTATAAAATATCTTACATATTCTGGATTTCATAATTTTTTTTGTAAGACTCGCCATTATATTTCTTCTCTTCTCCCACTTATTCAAGAAATTAAAACATTGTTCATGATGTGTCGATTTACCGACATCGTGGACAATGTGATTTCAATTTCATTTACTTTCTTCAAGACTGTTCATGAAATCATTTTTTTGGTTTAACCAGATTATAATTTATGTATTATATCTTATATAAGGTTATGGGATCATTTTTCACACATGTTATTAATTTATAAAACAAAATGAGTTCTTTACGATCGAAGAATCTCCAAAATAACCTAAACAAATATCAATAATGTTTTAACTCATGAATCATCCTCATGAAATAATTCAAAATGATAAATGTTATAATTTATGGTTCTATAAATATTTAAATACCACTCTATTCCAATCCTGGATTTTCACTTCCAATCGACAAGAACATCCATCATGAACCGATCATGGAAATCATGTAAAGAACACACCCAAAACAATGCATAGAACAAAATACTAACAATTAAAAGGTAAAATGATGTAATTAAATGGTCATATAAGGTATTATAAAGATGAATATGATTCTTTAAGATATTAATAACTCTCTTTTAACCATTATACATGAGGTTTCAACTAGTTTTATGTAATACAAACCTGAGGTAAGGGAATTCGTAACCTAATTTCCATTCTTTGGTTTAACCTTTTACTTCATTATTTAAATGGTATTAAAATTGTTTTTGTGATGAAATTTTTTTATATTATGATTAATTATGTGTATTTATAGTGTATATACATATTCCATCCACTCTATTATGTCTCAATTTGATTATATTATTTTTTGTAAGGGGATTTTCTTTTAAAATTCTCTTTTAAAAGTTCGGTTTTACAAAATTCAAAATCAATGTTTTTATGAAATTATTCATGTTATATGATTATGTTATAGTTATTTGTAATTGTTTATGATGAATTGTGGGACAGAGATCTCCCTCCAATGCATTGGGTATTTGCAAGTTGGAGTTTGGTCGTATGGTTACTCCAAGTGTAACTGTGATGGTTACACAAATTATAAGGTAATCGGGAGGGTTACAAATTATAAGGTAGTTGAGAGGGTTACAAGATTATGTAAGTAATGCCCCAACATAAATTTATAGTTTTATTTATTTTCTTATGTATTTTGGTAATCTTGTGGAAATCTCATTTTTCACAAAGTAAGTATATATGGGTGACAAGTGTGTATTTTGTAAATGATTTCATATGTTACAAGTATTCATGGACTAATGTGTTCTTTCCTTCTTTTTATATCTCTTACTGAGATTTTTATTCTCATCCTATGTTTTTAAATGTTTTTCACAGGTTATAAAGATTTGTAATGAAAATAAGGAAACCAAGTTAAATGTTTGAATAATTTTTAAAATAAATCATGTTTTATTTGAAAATTTTTATATTTTGGAAGAAATGAATAATGTTTTTATGGTATCAACTCTATATTAAAGTGTAATGTTATGATATTATTATGTCCAATTCTCTAAAGATATAAACTTTATAAGATACTAAATGTTAAAGTAAGTCTTTTCTTGATTAAATTCAAGATTATGTAATGTAATAAGGCTGGGTTCTTATACTTTACTCCTTTAAGTCCAAGGAACCCAATTGCCTTAACCTTCTCAAAAGAACCTTATTTATCTATTAATTTGTGAGAGAAAAAGATTGATTATCTATAATAAGTAATATCCAAGATACTAGTTTAATTGTTTAAATAAAAGGAATAATTATTTCCATAACTCCTAAAATAAAACATTAATGTTTCACCTTGTTCATAATAATGAACTGTATCATAGAATTCTATAAGAAGATTAGGATATATCGAATCTTGATTCTTCTCCTTGTCTACGCATAGAATTTCCCAACTATTCTTTTTTATGATTTTTGAAATCAAATAATCATACTTGAAAAAGATATTTGTGTTCACAAACCTTTCTCTATAAATTATCCAATCCTTTAGCTCCTTGTTTGAAGCCATTGGAGTTTGTGAGGAAAATTCAAGAGACATTTGGATCTGAAGAGAAATGGAAAACTAACTGGGAACTTTGAAGGGTGTTAGAGCTTCGGTGCAAAAAGACTGAGATAACTGATGTGGGATGTGAATATGGGGGTCCTTTATAAAAGATTCATAGAGACAGATCATATTCTTGAATCAATCAAATGGTTGATATTATCTTGATCTGATCTTATGGTTGATATTAATGCCGAAAAAATATTTATAGGTTCTGATATTTTGATTTTTTAAGGAAAAATCATATTTAAAGAATGTGAATCTGATAAGGTTTTCTTAAAACATGATTGAAAATACCAATAAGAAGAAATGAAACTACGATGATATATATATGGAAACGTACCTTTCAGATTGCTCATAAAGATTTATCAGTGTTGATAATGTTCCTCTTATAAAATATAGGTTCTAAAAAGATTTATTAAGGAAAGAAATCATTTTAGGTTTTAAAAATTTTAGGTTCTGAAAATTTTAGAAAAAGAAATATAAAAAAGTAAACACATGCACTCCCCCTATGAAAAAAAGTAACTTAATATAAGGAGATAGGTTTCATCAAAATTTTAATATGGATTATTACCTTAAAGTTATCATTCCTAACTTTTTTTTAATGTGTTCAAATCTATTGGAGGGTAATTATTTTGTAAATATGTTAGCAAGTCAGTCTTTCATTCCAATAAATTGAAGAATGGTATCTCTTTTAAGTGTGTGATCCCTAAGAAAGTGATGCATAATGCCTATGTGTTTTTCACGAGAGTGATGTGTATGGTTTTTTCTTAGGAATATGGGACAAGTTTCATCACATTTTATCTGTACTTTGGTAAAACTCATGTCATGGTCTGTGAGTGTGTGTTACATCAACAATACTTGAGCACAACCATTTCCATCTGCAACATATTCAGCTTCAGCAGTGGAAAGTGCTACTGAGTTTTGTTTCTTGTATGACCAAGAAACTAATGAATCTTCTAATAAATGAAAAGTTCCATATGTACTTTTTCTATCCATTCTACATCCACCAAAATAAGTATCTGAAAAACTTTTTAAAACAAAATCATTTCCAAAAGAATAGAAAAGTCATAAATCTAATATTCCCTTTAAATAGAAAAAAATCATTTTCACTGCTTTCAAATGGGATTATTTTGGATTAGATTTATATCTTTTACATAAGTATAATGAAAACATTAATCCTAGAAAACTAGCTGTTAATTATAATAGACTTACTATCATACCTATAAAAGATGTTTGATCTATTAGTTTCCCAGCTTCATCAAGATCAACATTATTTGAGGTACTAATTGGAGTGATTATACTTTTAGTATTGTCATATCCATACTTCTTAATAATATCTTTAATAAAGTTATGTTGATATATATAAGTTTATTTTGGTTTTTGAGAAATTTTAAAACTAAGAAAAAAATTTAACACTCCCATCATACTCATTTCAAACTTATATTTCATTAGATTTGTAAATGAATCAGTTAAGGATTGTTGAGTTGATCCGAATATAATGTCATCATCATAAATTTGAAAAATCAAAACATTTTTATTATCTTTAATTATAAAAAGGGTTGGATCAACAGTTCCCTTAACAAAGTTTTTTTAAAAAAAATCACGTAAGTCTATCATACCAGGCTCTAGGGGCTTGTTTAAGTCCATATAAGGATTTTGTAAGTTTTTAAAAAACTTCATGATGTTTTGTGTCTTTAAAATGAGGAGTTTGTTCAACATAAACATCCTCTTGAACATATCCATTAAGTAAATCACACTTCACATCTGTTTAAAAAATTTTGAAATTGAAAAATGATATAAAGGGTAGTAGAATACGAATGGATTCAAGTCTAGATACTAAAATGTATGTTTCTTTATAATCTATTCCTTCTTATTGAATATAGACTTTAGCAAATAATCATGATTTATTTCTTAAAATGATTCAATTTTCATCACATTTATTTATAAAGACCCATTTTACACTAATTGTATAAGTTTCCTTAGGTCTTTCAACCAAGGTCCAGACTTTGTTCCTTTCAAATTCATTTAGTTCATCTTGCATAGATTTAATCTAATCATCATCACCTAAAGCTTCATCAATGATTTTAGGTTATAATTGGGAAATAAATTATATATTTTCTACTTTATTTCTTAAATACCTTCTAGTCCTTACATAGTTATTTACATCACCAATGATGTTATCACTAGAAATATTCTTAAGAAACAACTGATTCGGGTTTTGTAAAAAAAATCATCAACATAAGATAAAAAATCTTCTGGGGTAAATAATACAGAAACATTTTCTTAATTATTTTCCTTATTATAATAATCTTCCATCAAAGTTTCATAATCATTTTTTGAAAATACATCCGAGGATGTAGGTTGGGATGGTTTAAAAACAAAAGGATCAGTTTCATCAAATTTAGCATATACTGTTTCTTCAACAGTACAATATTTTTTGTTAAAAACTATATAAGCCTTAAAAGTAGTGTACTAGAAAAAGAAAAAACCTTCATAATATTTGGGTGTGAATTTATGTAAGTTATCTTTATTATTTAGGATGAATACTTTGCATCAAAATACTTTGAAGTAATAAACTTTAGGTTTTCGATCAATCCACAATTCATATGGTGTTTTATTAAGAAAAGATCTGATTAAAACTCAATTTATTGTATAGAAATTAGTACTTATAGATTTATCCCAAAAGTTTTTAGCAATATAATATTCACTCAACATGGTTCTTTTTATCTCTTTAAGAATACTATTTTTTCTTTCAACAACACCATTTTTTTAGGAGTTCTTGGAGCTGAGAAGTTATGAGTAATACCTTTCTTACTACAAAAAGTTTCAAAATCTGAATTTTCAAGTTCTCCCACATGATCACTACAAATAATTTCCAATGGATGGTTTTTATAATTTTTAACTTTAGATAAGAAAGTTTTAAAATAATAAAAGGCTTCAGATTTTTTTTCTAGAAAATAGAACCATATAAATATAGTGTAATCATCAACTAAAATAAATACATAGTATTTTCCTCTAATACTTCCAGTTTGTGTTAGATAAAAAAGATCCATATTCACTAGATGTAATTCATCAGAAATTGAGACTTCACTAATTGATTTAAATTTTAACTTATGTTTCTTGTCGTATTGACAAGGATCATAAATTTGGAAGAATAAAATCTAAGCTTTGGTAGATCCTTAACAAGTCTTTTCTTTGAGAGTTTTCATAGGTTCATAAAGTTATAGCATCATTATATTCTATTCCATAACCAATATTGATCTTCCATTGCATTAAGTCAAGGTAGGTCTTGGATTCTGAGGTCTTCTAAGTTAAGTGTGTAAACATTCTCATGCATATGGGTAGAGAGAATAAACTCTTCCTTGGAATTGTGTACTAGACATTTATCATTCCTAAAATTCAAAAGGTAAACTTCATCACATAATTTACTTATGCTTATAAATTTGTGCTTAAGACCCTTAACAAATAAAACATTTGAAATTAAAGATTTTCTAAGAAGAACAATATTACCTATACCAACAAATTCTTCTTGAGCATTATCTCTAAAAGTTACTTTTCCACCTTTCATATTGATAATCTTTTAAAAGAATTCCTTGTTAATAGTCACGTGTCGGTAACATCCACTATCCATGCACCATGTATTGTTGTTGTCACTTTCTTTATTTTCCTAAAAATAAAATGGTTAGCCTTTCAGAATCCAAACTTCTTTGGATATGGAATTTGTAGAAAGTAAAATCTTTGGTAACCACATTTTATTAGAAAAGTAAGCTTTATGAAAACCTAAGGATTGGGTTTTATTCAAAGAACATTTTCTTTACCAATGTCCACCACATTGACACTTGGTGAAAAAACACTTTGGGGAACAAAATAATTGTGACTAAAAATTGGTTTTGAATGAGAATAACAATATCTAAAACTACTCCTAAGAGGATGAAGTTGTGAATAAATTTTTTCAAAACCTTCCTTTCCATGGGTAAAGTTTGAAAATAGTTTCTTTAAGGAAAAAATTTCATATTTTAGTCTGATGACTAAATTATTATCCTCATATTCATTAGTCTTAGAATTTGAGTTGGTCTCTAAAATATTTTTATTAAAATTAAAATTTTCAAGATCCATAGAAATTTTATCCTTCTCAGAATTAACTTCCTTAAAGATTTTGGAAACATCTTCAAAATAAATAATTCTTTAATCAAGATCTTTTGAAAGATCTGATACTTCTTTCATTAAAATAGATATTCTAGAATTTTCCTTAATAAGTTTCTTATTGATCTTTTTATTTTCTTTTTCAAGTAACTTGGAAACCTAGATACTTCTTCAAAAGAAGGTAAAATATTATCTTATGATGAGGAAGATTATTTTTCTAAAGATTCATAATATTCTTCATTAGAAAAAATTTCATTTAAAGAAATATTGGTTAAGGATTTTGTAGTATTTACCTTATCCATGAGACATTGATTTTTAGTAGGAATTCTGGCTATAAGACCAATAGTCTTCTATCCAAAAGATTCAATATCAGAAGATTCATCAAAAGAATCACCACCAATTTCACTCAATATGTCATTATCTTTTATTAATTTCTTAGACTTAGTCTTGTAGTACAACTTCTTATTTCTTTTTGAATTTTTATCCTTTATTTATTTCCTTTCAATCATAGTATAGTGTGTTCTGACATGACCGACCCTCTTGCATTCATAACAAGTCACTTTTGAATCTTTCTTCTCTTTTCTATCTTTATTCTTGTATATATATTGTAAATATTTATTTCCCACAATATTGGTCATTCTTAGAGAAAGATTGGAAATTTTATTCTCATAATGATCACTATCACTTGATTCAGATATAATAGTAGATTTCCTGGATTTTGATCTAGTAACTCTTTTAGGAATCTCGGATTTCATATGATTTGGTTTAGTAGTTAAAGAGGCACTACTATTACCATTATTCTTCTTATTGATCTATTCATATCTCTTAATTCTAGTTTAATTTTGTAGAAGAGTCCCAAATAACTCATCAAGAGTGATGTTTGAAAATTTCCTATTCTCATTAATTGTTGTTCTTTTAGATTCCCACTCATTGGGAATAATATCTATTATATTTTCCACAAGAACCTCATCATCAAGTCCATTATCACCCATAGATTGAAGACTATTGATGATAGTCATAAATATTTTTTTAACTTTACATACAAGTTCTTCATAAGGAAACATAAAAAAATTATATTCAGCTCTAATCATAGCTCTTCTTGTTTCGAAGACCTTGGATGTTCCAAAATGAGTAATTTCTAATTTCTACCAAATTTTATTAGTAGCTTCACAATATCAATTCTTTCTATAAATATTTATATTCATAAAACATAATAAAGAATTTCATACCTTAAAATTAAGTTGGTAATCTTTTTTTCTTGATTGGTGAATTGTTTGATTTCCTTGTCCAGAATTTTGTAGTCTTCAGTTAAAGTAAAAAAAATTTCCACATTGGTATTGATAAAAAAAAGTCTTCATCCTATCTCTCCAATATTCATAGTCATTTCTATGAAACGTTGGGGGTCTAGTAGGATTTATATTTTCTATAGAACCAACGTTCATTCCTACCATTCTATAAGAAAATAAAAACTATATTTACCATAAAACAGGTTAGTAGAAAAAGTTTATAGAAAAAGAGTTTATAAAGATATTGAACAGATAAAGTTAAGAAATAAAATTTGAGCAAGAAAAACTTATATATAAGTATAAGTATTTTATATACCTCCTATGATACTAATTATAGGATAAAAATGTAGATTTATATTGCTCAATTACAAGAGGGGTGAATTGTAGGTTTAAAACATTCATTTTTATCCTTAATAAAATCTATGTTTAACAAAGTTAAACTATATGGATTCACAAACCCCCTTTAATTCATAATAAAGAAATTTACTTTCTTAGGATTCGATAAGATTGATCCAATAAATAAACTTAAGACAATTTTAATTAGGGAAATATTCTACCTTAAATAATATAGAATCTTGTTTATATCAGAGTATACAAGTATAAGAATTTATAAGAAAGTTATACTTTCTTTATTTAATAAAAATAAGTGTAAATAAAACATGTAACAAAACTAGACAACTAAGAAATATTTTAACCCAAAAAGAAGGGTATCCAACAACCTTGGATAAATGTCCATTGATTTATGCTTTTAAGAATTTCTATCTTACCCACACTAGGGTAAGACCTCGATACGAAGATCGGAGTCTATATTGATATCCCTGCATGCCCTCTATCTCTAAGGTGATTGGAACCTCTATATTCTTATCCCCCGAAGCCCTAGATTGATCAGAAACAATTATAATCTCACTAATCAGGTTGAACAAGATTTTCATAGCTTGAAAAAATGTTTACAGTATTCTTACATGGCAGGTTAAGCATATTTTTCATAGCTTCAACACAGAGATCCAAGAAATCAACTTTTGATTCAAAGCTCGCAGCAAAACTCTAGCATCAAGCTCATTCAAATGGATGGGTATTTATAGGAATGGATTCCAATGGTTGACTTTCTCCTCCAATGTTCATATTTTTCTTTAAATTTCAGAGGGACCTATACACGTGTCACTCAGACAAAAGTTCGTTAAAAATAGATTGTATGACATCGTTTCATGTATGAAATCATGGGAAATATTATCATGTGTAAGAAACAATAATATGCAAGAAAAAAATTATCAATATTAAGAAACATTAACATGTTTATAATCCAATAAAATGAAATGTTAATTTACGTAAATGATGAAATTGTAAGAAAATAATTTAATTAGATTATTATGAAAGTGAGAATTTGACTTTTCAAATATTAACAATCATATTCTGAAATAATAGAGAATCAGATTCATAATTATTATGAATTTGGAATCTAATTTCTAAAGAAATCAAATTCTGATATCTGAATAAATCGGAGTCTTATTTCTAGAGAAGCCGGAGTTGGATTTTAGAAAAAATTAGAGTCTGATTTCAAAATAAATCATAGTATCATTTCAAGAGAAATCAGATTCTGATTTCAGAAGTAATCAGAGTCTAATTTTAGGAGAAATTTGAGTCAAATTTTAGGAGAAGTTGGAGTCTAATTTCAGGAGAAATCAGAGTCTGATTTCGTCATAAACCATAGTATGATTTCAAAAGAAATCAGATTCTAATTTTAGTAAAAATCAGATTCTTGTTTCAGGGTAAATCCGAGTCTGATTTCAGAAGAAATCGGAGTCACGATTTTGGGGAAATCAGATTATAAGGAATAGTAAGATTCTTAGTTAGATAAGGATCTTATTTTTTTACTTAAGAAAAATGTGGTTAAACTTGGTTTTATAAAACATTAAATAAAAAAAGGTAAAGTCAAAAACTGTTCTTAGAGAAAAAAAATTTCCTTAAGAAAATATTTCTTAGATAAAGATAATATTCCTTAAGAAAATGTGTTTGTGATTTTAAAAACATAAAGTAATGGAAAAGTCATAAGGAAACTTATTAACTTAACAAAATATTCATCAAAGGATAATCAAAATTCTATTCTATATTTCTTTTTATTTGAAGTTTGTTTGGGCTCAAAACCCCTTTGGGGTTTTAGGTTTACTCTAACCCACACTCTAAGTAGTGAATTATGTAGAGTAACCTTCCAAGAGCTAGTGATGACTCTTTTTGAGCATGTAACTATTTTAAATGATATTTTACACATTAGAAAAAATAGTATAGATACTTCTTTGAAGGATTCTCCCATCATATTAAAGAATGAATTTATTTATAGGGAAGACAATAATGGTATAAATACCCCCATCCCTATAGCATTGGTTTTATTTATCTCTTTTTTCATGACATGCTAGATTTAGTGGGGATTTGATGATCCTATGGGTGGTTGTGGTGGTAAATTTAATAAAAATTCCCCCATTCCTATGGGTTGGGATTGTTCCTTGATTTTTGTTGAAGAAACTACTATATATAATTTTGATATTTTCCATTCTTTTATCTGGGTATGATTTGGGTGAAGAAAAAATTGTGTGATACTTTCTTACAAGGTGTGATCCCTAGTTTGGGGACCTGATTTTCTCAACTAAAGATCCTTTTCAACATTCATAGAATCTTGATTCTATAATGTGTTAATGGGGCATTTTCTATGAGTGCGTTATCAATAGGCTTTAGAAGTGTCATGATGGCATTAAACTGACAAGTTGGTGTATGAACCTCCTAGCCATATGACCTAAAATAAGGTAATAACATTGTAGGATGTTATCCTTGAAGGGCTCTATTGAATTGGTAGTATAGTAAAATGTAGTACTCTATATTCTCTACATCCTCGAATGTGCATGTTAGAGGAAGCACTCATAAATATCTATAGAATTGTCTTCAAACTATCAAGTAAAATATACTTCATATTCTTATAATTCTTTTTAAACTTTAGGGATCATGATGTATATAAGGTATCTCATTTAATTTGGTGGAAAAACTCTTCTACCATCCTAATATGGTCATCATATCCCTCATGAGGAATATGTTTCTTCCCGAGGTGGTGGTAAGTTTTCCACAAGTTACTACATAGATAGTATACACATTCTGCTCTTATCTATTGAAAAACCTTGTATTAAGATGTAACTATGGTCCAAAATATGATTATCATATCAACCTCATCTAACTCTCTTCGCATATCTATATCATTTTCCTCATTCTTGTAGGAGTATTCCTCTACCTTATCAGACCACAATGGTCTTTTTTCTAAAGATGATGACACGTGATATGTGGAAGGTAGATATGATCATTACTCCCATAAATAATCCCTTGATTGTGGGGGAATACTATTAGCTACTAGTTGGGAACAATATGAAATTAACCATAATTTTTCTAGTACCTATCTATATAAGATACTTTAAAAAGGGAAGAAATCATTATCTAGGTGAGATATTGTTGTGGAGAGGATTTCAATAATGGATATCAGGGGAAGAGTCCCCTTAAACCTTCTCTATTTGTATATGGGGAGAACATTAATGGTTAATATCACCTTATCCTTTTGATAATGATTTATTGGATCCTTGGGATTCCATTTACAAGCATTATAGGGCATCAAGGATAATGATATTGATTAGGGTACAAATATTGGCCTTCTCTATATCAACATATGATGCTCGATGATTTTTTATTTTAGAAGTTTCTCATTAGACTGTCAGTTTCTTATGTGATCTGTGGGAACCCTTATGTATTAGAAACCGATAATATGGTCCCTAAGTCACCATAAAAATATGTTGATGACCCTCTATGATATTTTCAGGGGTATTCGCCTATTGTTGGATAACCACCAAAATATGTCGAGAAGTTATAGAATTATTGATATGGATTTGAGCCTACCATTAAGTTACTATTGGAATATATTGATGAACCCTAGTTGGAACTGGATTATTCACCTAGTCTTTATTTTCATTATTCACTAGAATATGCCAATGACCCTATGAAATGGGATAGGGAATATTATCCACCATCATATTTTACTTTTTAGGTGTACTGATGTGATCCTTCATTAATAGAAGTAGGAATATGGGTTTGACACAAGTTGTCCATCAGAGTATGTTGACAGTTGCTTAAAATGTTCACAACTAGAATATTCTAGGAGTCTTATGGGATATGGGAAGGTAAGTAGGCATAGACTTGGTTCTACTTTGGAAATTCTATTATCTCTCTCGTATATTTGTGATAGGTATTTACACCTATCCTAAGTTGACTATCAGATTATATTGAATAACCCCAGTTGGAATAGGAATATTCACCCAATCCTGAATCTCATCCTTTACTAAAATATATTGATGATGCTCCTAAATAGGAGAAATATTATTATCTTACTCCAGTGTTTCTACTGGAATATGTGGATGAACTAATCTGAGGGTGAGAGTAAGAATATGAACCTTTCCCTTTGTAATTATTGGAATATGTCAACGGATCACTTCTATGGATTCCAAAATATGTCCTCAATTTTGAATAATTTGAATAGGGATATAGTTTTTTTTTATGTTTCCAAGATATTTTGTAAGATATATTAAATTGAAATGGGAATATGCGCTCACTCATGTCCTAGTTATGTTGTTAGAGTATACTGATGAGATTAACTTGGGGGAGCAAGAATATGTGTTTCCCCCTGAGTTGTTGTCATATATTGGTGAACTTTTCAAAGGGGTCTAGAATATGAGCTGGTTCCTAGGGTGCCTCAATGGTATATAGAAAAACATTATCTATGTTAAGTGGAGTATACATCTTCTCCCTAATAAAATTCAAGATATTCCAGTTGGAATACTTAGATAAAATCGGATCATAGACTCATACCTTAGGTTATGTGGCCCATTTCCTATGGTGGGATCTTTGAGATTCCCTATAATTAGTTTCCATGGAATAGGTCAAATTGATAACTTCATATGAATGGTGTTAGAGAGTAGATTTTGGATGGTGTCGGTGTTGTTGGCTGGCAGGGGGATCCCTCTTTTGCACCTCCTGAATTGTGATGTCGTTGAGGTTCTCCTCTATCTCCCTTGGATATGGGATGTGTTCATTATCATGTTCTAGGGAAAGAATCCAAAAATGGTTGAAGGTGGAAAGGGGAACCACCTGTCAAGTGGCTAGCCACCTTTATATGGGATGCTAGACTTTAGGATGTAGAGACTCTCTTGAGCAGCCTCTAGGGTCAGGGGAATACTATTTCAATGATACCCTTGAATCAGTGACCTCTCACTAGAGACATTGAGTGGGTGAAAATGTTATCTCATAAGATGATACCATTCCATTACCAATTTTCATGTCATAATAACAGGTGTTCAATGATGATACCATGGTTTTGAATTGAAGCGAGTTTTGAAATACAACCTTCTTGCATCACCAAATAACTAAAAAAAGAATACCCATTAGTGTATAATCATTGATAAAGATGATATAAATTAAATTATCCATCCATATTTATGTTTATGAGTTTCACATTAGTTTCACAATTTTTTTCCAATGCATATGGAATTGAAGGGTGAAGCTGATGGTAATAAAGTTATTTATACACCATCCATATTCATAGTTATAAGATTCATGTAGGGTTCACCATGTTCATTTCTGATAAATATGGCATCAAAGGGTGAATTTGACACCCAATATCATTCCAAATTTTCTTATTATGGGAGTTAAATCAACCATAGATCATCCAAGGGTTATGTTTCATGTCAGTTTCATCATTTTTTTTTGAAGTATTTTCACATCTATGCTCATTTTGAGTCGATGAGGACCTACTTTCAAAAGGGATACAACCACTGAGACTTTATCAATAGCATCTTAGAAAATGTATCGGTTTAGAGGATGTGAGTTTGAGATCAACACACCCCTTTGAGAGGGATTATTTTCTACTCTAAGACTCTCTTAAATATTTAATACGCGTTCATGAGGCTTACCTAGTAGTTTTAGTAACACTACTGAATACACTCATGAATGGGGTTGGTCAATTATGTAATAATGATTTTCTTTAAATCCTCGTTATTGGGGAACTCTAGAATTTATTTTCATCTAGGAAGAAAGTTGGTACTTAGTGTTAATGTTGATCCCACTAAATGGGTTTCCTTTGTTACCCTATAAAGGAAATAAAAACCCATATAGTTCAGTGCCACTTAATGGGACACGTCATACCCTTTAAATTCATGCAATAAGGACTAATCCATGTTGCTTTATGTCATTATAGAAATTGGTTTTGTGGGACTTATGCATGATAATCCCTTTCTATTTTATCTCATAAGGAGTATGGACCAATGAGATTGTATTGGTATCATAAGGGATGAGTCCCAATAAATATGTTTTATATCAGAGGTATGGTCCAATAAGGATGAGATGATAAGACCCAGAAGGGATTATCCCTCCAGATGAGAGAATAATTCTATTTAGAAATATATCCCAATAACGATGGTAATAGTTTAAAGATGTTGGGTTTGAACCTCAAGAATGTGTCCTTCATATCCCATCTAGATAGGAATAAAAGTGTGTGTATTTGGATTGGAATAATTTAATATCGTGTGATAGGATCACACCATGTAGTTTAAAATTATGTGGTAATTAAATTTTTTATAGTTTAATTTCATGTGATTAGGACATTGGCCACACAATTTGGCATCTTGTTGTGGGTAAATTTGTGTCATAAAAGGTGTGAAAATAGATGATTGAGTGAGGATCACACATTGAACCTACCCTTTTGGACTGAGTTAGGGCTTAAACCTAAGGAGGCATCCCATGACATATGTAAGGGACAATTAGTGATAATATCTTGAATTAATTATGATCCTCATGGGTAGTATGTCTATGTGAAGATATAGGGTTTGTAAATATATTGGACATAGGGTTCAAGTCATAAAAATTAATCCTATGTATCTCTCTTATAATAGAAATCAAACTCCATGTAGTTCATAAGGTTTATTGGGAATATATTGAAGGAACTAGGCAGGTAGAAGAAGCCCCAAGTAGGTGGGATTTTAAAAAAATTCACTAATGATTGATGTGAACTTGTTGACATCGGCGAACAGCAGCGCAGTTTGACTCAGGATCAAGCGTGAAGAGTTTTAAGCACAAAAATAAATCCATAAAATACCTGGTTTAGATCTGAACTTGTCCATGACATATTCTCATTATTGGTAGCCACTGCTTGAAGAATCCAAATTTGAATTCTTCTAGATCATCCACACGTGTTTCTATAAATCTATGGGAGCACTGATCATCAAATTCTGGGTGTTAGCATGGAGATCCGACAATGCCTCTGACGCTCCAACAATCATTGCATCGCTTCACATGCGATGCTTTAGAGATAGATTCATCAGAGCTCTTTAGATTGAAAGACTCTCTCTCTAGGATGTGGGAGAGAGTGGAGGAGAGAGAGAGGTAGTGAATAGTCCTAGCAAACTCCTCTTATCCTCTATTTATAGAGTGTTAAGAAAAATCTGGTATTGCTAGCCAGCCACCCGAATACGTAACACACAATTAAATAATTTTTTGACTATTAAACTGAGTCATAAATATTATTCATTATCATTATCACTTCCCTATAATATATTAAATATATTACATGATAATAATTAATCCCTTAACTCGGCTCTTACTCCCACAAATATTAATGAACCTTGATTATTTTAATATTCATTCAAATAATATTTTTCATGTATTTACTTAAAACTGGTAAATACATTTAATAAATAAATTCAATGCCCATTTTTCTTAACTTGAATAATATGAATTTATTTATTCCTTAGTGATTGTATCTCCTTGAAAAAATACCAAACCCCAATGGTGGGGCCCACCATGTCCAAAACTCCTATTCAACTGAATAGGGTAGATTTTCGAATATGCTATTGTGTGTGACCATCTATGCCCTTATCTCAATAGTAGTGATTAGTATCCATAGACTAAGAGTTGGATCTAGCAACCCATCTTTTCCCCTAAAGAGATAAAAATTGTCACAGCAATGACAACCAGTCTATGAACACATACTGTGTAATATAATCTCTTTGTCTTTAATATCTCAAAAAGCAGGACGCAACCACATGTTATCGCCCATTTCTTGCTTTATTATTTGTTGATCAAATTGGATGGACTTATGCTTGACTTCCATGTCCATGGTCTTATGAAGGTACTACCATCCATATCAACATGTCCTGAGATATATTACTTCCATAACCGGGAAGCAACAAATCCTTTTGTGACCATTCAACCAATGTCATGTCATCAATGACACACCCAACACAAACTACCTTTCCATGATTTCAACATCATGGTTTCCGTATTTCATCAAAGTAAGAAATAAATTTACATACACTAATAATGATCTCAATTAAGTAGACCATTACACATGATCATTGATAGGAACATCCAATGAAACCTGAAACATGTGGTGTTCCTATTGGTGAGTCTGTCCTCATGATATAACTACTATAGTTCACCAAGTGATAACTTCATGAGAATAATCCTAAATACTTATGAGACCCTAGAACCATATAGGCAAACATCTAGTGTGTTTTTTTAGTAAGATTTATTTAGACCATAGAATCTTAATATAAGATTAATGTCATGGTATCTACAGGTTCTCATTATAGTCTGGGATCTTCTATAACCTTTTAACACGATAATTAATCTTTCAACATTACTATTTTTATAGTGGAAAGAGAAAATTATACACTATAATGGTAAGATGACATCATGTATAGCTAACTGTATATATGATATGGTAATCAAAATCATTGAATAGTTGGGTCTAGGAAAACCACTATTTCAACACTCCCGCTTTCACTAGAGCTAACTTGCCAACCAAACTTGTTAGATACTCACATGATAAAGATCATGTTTCTTCTGAGTAATGGGTTTAGTTACTGGGCCCACCATAGTTTCACCATGTGGCTATTCAGTTATTGCGACCTCGTCTTGTTTTGTAAAACTTCTCAAGTGATGGTGTCCTGAGTATATCCATCTTGTCCACTGTTATAATTTGACATCTTGGCTAGTAAGAATATCATAATTTACATTATGATGGTACTTTTATTACTAGGTGTGTTTCCAAGAACTGGAATAGATCATTTCATTTATCTACTTCTTAGATACCTTAAAATCTGAAACATACTTGGTCTTTGTAGGTATGGCTACCACTGGCTGATATGAGCTTGTCTCGCTCATCACCTTATCCTAACTATGATACTAAATCACATTGATCTATGAAAGACTAGTTTTCATCCCCAAAAAATAGTATCCTTTTTTCTCCAATTACCAATTATATATCATTTTGTACTTTTCAAAGTACAAATGAATAGTTCTAACTATGTCACTTACAGTGCTCCTAGATATAACTGATATTTTCCTACTATAAAGTATGTGATTTCAATATCATTTCTTATAAATATCATGACATATGTGATTAATCCATCATCGAATCATATGGAACTCAACTCAAAACTTTAATCTCCTCCCATGTCTCAGACATGTGAACCTGGAGAGATAATTCCATGTGACACTGGAAACAATTCATCTCTTGAATTGTTTCAACTTATATTTTTCAATAATATGTCACTATATGTACGATTGACTAGGTCAAAAAAACCTATAGATCCACCTTAGTAGATCCAGTTCCCTAGAACTTAGGCTGCTACTTCAAGTCAATCACTAAAGAATAAATCTAATCCTAGTCTTAACTAATTTCAAGACCAATGTCTGTTTTTTATATGTTGTCAAACATACTTTGCTTGGAAAACCTTGGTGCTCCCACTAACCTCTGGTATACACATGACATACATTCATTCTAAATGAATTTTCTGTGATCCTTTTGTTTACTTCAATCCTAAACTATATTTTAGTAACTTGCAACCTATATTAGAATTATGTGATATGCAAATCCCTTTTTGGTTGCGTCATATAGACACCATCCACTATGTGTGGTCATGACATCCAATGATAGATAATTTGGCCGTAGATATTATCTATGATAAGTACAATTCTAATGGATTTAGGCATACTAACTTGGTATAACCAATCGAGCCTTATCGGTACCACACTTGTACTATCCATGTATCTACTCATTTGAATACCCACCGTAGTACCCAAAATTATAGGCCCCTTTTCTCTTTGATGCATGTAATCCATTTATGGAAATTTAATTGATCATGTCAATCTTGTATAATTACTATATACAGCTCACTTGTAGGGAATATTATTTAAAATGAATAATTGATCATCAGCCATATTGAATATAATACTGTCACCATGGTTTTAACCTTCCTACGCAGTATTTGTTAACATCCTTTGTTCCACATGCGAATGTGGAACTAGTTCCTATGTCAACTATTTGGGCATCTGAAGCATTGACTAATAACAATTCATTCTAGCTCCCACTATCTCAAAAGAGATGTGCACCCTCTTATAGAAATAACTTGACTATAGATTTTCTATCATAGGGATTTATGTAATATCCTAAGCAACTGTTAGGATGATTACAAAAGATTCACAATGTGTTTGTCCCTGATGCAAGTTTTTTTATGTCCTAACAAACTCTTTGCATCCAAACACATGTCCATATAACATAATGGATTTATCATCATAATATGATTCGTATGATATCCATTTTTCATTTTAGTTGGCATATTATTATGGGATTACCCCATTATTTGAAAAGCATGTCATGAAATATAATGGAAGTTTATGCAAGTTGTCACATTGATATACCTTACATCATAACCTTGATGTATAAAATGTGTGTTTAGAAATTACTCCATGCTACATTTTCTTGATCAATTTTAACATGTAATACTTCATCATATATCCTCCTCATTAACATCAATTTTGTGATGTGGATAAGGTAATGTGTGTTTAGGAATTACTATATGCTACATTATCATGATCGATGATTGCACAGTCAATATATTCTTCGTCATGCCATCTTGAAGAAGCTCATATATTCTAACCATTTACTTATTTTATCAATCCATAATTACTTAAAGGAATCATATGATGTATATATACACCTCTATTTTACCCTTGGAATGGTTCACATTCAATTTTTGAACTATTTCCAAAAAGCTTTGTGACATACCTTTATTTTAAAGGTTCCTTTGTCCAAACTAAAGACATCGATAATACCAAAGGTATTTAGCTGTGCCAAGCCTAAATACCATACTTGGTATATTCTTGACATCCACTTTTAGTATTACTTGATAAAGAATTATCTTTCCACTACTGGGTATAAGTCCTACATTTATATCCATCATTAATTGCCTATGATTCAGGTATTATTGATGTTGTGAATGAGTTTTAAATACCAAAAACAACATTCATTCAAAAACCTGGAAGAATGTATCCTTGTGTCTAAGGACATATGAGATTAATGTTTGTGGTTATACTCAAAAATATTTCTATATGAATATTTCACATGGAAATAATTAAGTCGTGTACTTCTCACCACTGGCCTAGGTATCACCCTTTGGAGAATACACCTGACTTCCAGTAAGGTTTCTATACTTACTTGGTTACCGTATTATAATACATATGTCACCAGAAAATTGTATTTAATACCCAAGTAGTAAAACTAAAACATTACATTTTACGAATAGTTTTTAAGAAGAAGTTGTAACTTTATTATATAATTTATTTAATTGCATTTAAACTTCCATTGTTTTATTTTATAATATGAAATTAAAATAACCTTTTTTAATACCTCATTCATTGAAGGACATCGAAAATATGCCATTGGAATTAATTTCCTTTTGTCCTTTTCATCTTTCCTTTAAATTTATTCTCCATAAGAATTAAAGATAAAATTGTCTTTGATATTCTTATTATCTTGGTGAACATTACCTAAATTGGAAATGAAGTTTTTACTCAATACTTGTTTGTTCTATAACTTAAAATGAAACTTGAGTAAAGAGATGAAAATGATATGAGAAAGGGATACATTTAAATATCATGATACATATTTCAATATACACATGTTGGTGTAATCATCACCTTATTCATATCATTGCTTCGCTTTCTCCTTGCAAACATCTCGGAGATGAAACTTCATGTTTTATCATCCATGTCCTGATGTAGCGACCTCAACTAACATCATATGTTGATGAAAGCATAATGACGTAACCATCATATGCTTTGTACATCAGTCACCTATAATCAATTTCACCCTTGCTTCCTGAGGTAGTATAATAGGTATAGGGGATACCAGAACCTTGAGTTTCTAGTATCATAGTATCATGCGCATGTGCATGTACTATTCATGGATACCCGTGTCAGTGAGGACATTTACTTTGACCGATATTTATTGTAGTTTAAACTTGTGGTATAATTTTCCTTTTTAAAAAAATAAATTTTAGCATATTAGTACCTTTTATCATGATTACCAGTTAAGAAATTTTGATTAATTACTTAAATCATTTAATGTATCCCATTATTTTTATCGAATTCTAGGAACCCTCTATGCTAGAATCGTAATACTCTGTCACTACAGTATTCTAGTGGAAAGGATCTCAGAACCACCCCTCATAGTCTACAAGTTATGGCTATGCCACTACTTGGAGGGTTCAATGTTGGATTTTGGTTGGCCAACTGCATGAACTCACGGTTCCTTGATCTGTTGAGTGAGGTCGCAACTTCTAAAATCAGAACGTGATTTAATCAATGCTTTCCTCTAAAATGATAGATAGTTAGCTGTAGTTAATCCTCACTAGTACTTTAGTTAAATTGAACCATCACTCTTATAAGGACTCCTCAGTAGTAAGAGGCACCCTCAGCTATGGCCTGAGCGGCACCCCAAACACCTTGTTTATTTCCAAAATTGAATAATGGAAGGTGGTTATGACTTAATATATATTTGAGGGTTTTATTATTTTTAATGTGATGAAAAAAATCATTTTTCAATTTTTAGAATCATGTACTTTGTGATCTCACTCACAATTGACCATGCAAGAAATAGAAAACTTCATCTTGTCACATGTTCATTTTATTTTGCATGCTTGTTTATTATTATTCTATGTGATTGTGCATTAACTACACATTCACAAAAATAATAAACCATGAAATAATAAAATGATGACCTGATTGTGATCCAGTACTAATGGATGATCTATTGAATGAATAATGTAGCAACCTAGAAAATAGGGGTAATATCTTGTGTCATGTTGCCTGCGACTCGAAATAGAGCGTATTCCCCTCCAATGCATCATCCCTCTTATCTGGTGTGTCGCCATGACCCATTATGAACTGCATCATACCTCGTCTCGTCATTATACAATTTTAATTGTACACAAGCGAGGGGGTCTTGGGGTATAAAAATACAACTCTAAGAATGGGTGAGTAGGCCCTTATACATATTATGACTTAGAGACGATATACAGATCACCTTTTAAATTAATTAAACTAATTATTATAGAACCATGCAATAATTAAGTAAATGAATTAAATAAATAATCAAGCACTAGACATGCATTGATCAGTCTCCATCTCATGATTAGCATGCGTGTTAACTCGTGTATATAAACTAAATGCAAAATTAAAATTAAATTTGCATTAACAATATATTCGAGGGAACTTAATTTAATTAAAAATTTCACTCTGATTTTTAATTCAATATTTTAAAGTTGTTCGGTCCCAACTAATTAATTTAATTTTAAAACTAAAAATGAATTAATTAACTAATTTAATTAATCACGAAATTAAATTAATTTACACAGCAGCAATTATTAAACCAAAAAATAATATTTAATTTATTTATTTATCAACTGTAATTAAATTAATTTTTTAAATTAATTTTTTTATTAAATAAAATTAACCGGGCCCCAAAACCCCAATCATGGCATGTGCGGGTCAGGGTAAACACACACCGGCATATCCTAGGTTGTACTGACCCCGTGAAAGGGAGTTCTGAGTCATGCCAGTTCTGTGCTGGGCAAATTTGCCTGAGGCCATTTCAGGACAAAGTAGACCATGTGATGGTTACCTATCTACTGGAATGACCAGGCAGTTGCTAAAATGGGTCTGGGTCCGAGGCGGCGCGGCATGGTTGGTAGGTGCATGGTCTGTGAAGGGGTGGTCTGGCAGGGAATCTCGGTCTGATCTGGACCAGAAGGAGGCCGCAGCTGTTCAGTCACCAGTGTGGGGTGCTGGCTGGTGCAGCGGCCAGAGGAGTTGGGAACGGTGGCTATCAGCCACTAGTTGGTGTGGGTTGCAGTGGTCAGCAACCAGCGGAGTTTGAGTGGCGGTATAGGCAGAGTCTGGTGGTCGGGCTGGGGTATTGGATAGGAGCCACAAAGGTCGGAGGTAGCTGGTCGTTGTGCCTGCAGTAGGGAGGAGGCGGGGCTAGGGTGTGAATGTGGTGCCGAGGGGTGGAGGCCGGAGGTTCGTTGCGCCACAGAGTGGTTTGGCTCACCGAAAGGAAGGGTCGAATCTGGCCGAGGTGGTTGGTTCTTGCGCCTGGTGCACGGCGGAGGTGACCCGTGAGGAAGACCACCAGGAGGCAGCGTGGTCGCTCCAGCGACCTTGTGCGAGCGGCGTGGAAAATCTGACGACCTGGTTCGGGAGGGAGAGTTGCACAAGGTGGCTCTGTAGGGAAGACGAAGCACTCGAGGGGGGGCACATCTTTCCAAAAAAAATTCTTTTTTTAAGACCTAAAAGCATGTCCTTTTTTGTCATTATTCCACCCAAGAGGCACCCCCAAACAATCTCCTTTTTTTGTCAACTGAGACCTGCTTTGCAGGTCTCCCCTTTTTTGAGTAAAAACTCCTAAAGCCTATTTAGGATTTGGAAAAATTATAATAATGATATTATAATATTTATTATAATAAAAATATTTTAATAATTGAATTATTATTATAATAAATCTATTATTATTATTATTATAAAACTATTATAATAACAAATATTATTAACTTTACCAGAAAATACCATTCTGGTGACCCACTTACAACCCAATTAAGGATTTTAGAAAACTCATAAAACAAAGTTCTTCAAACAAATAACCCACACAAAATATTTTTTAATCCAAATTCTTAAATTCGGATGTCCGCAAACGGGTCATTTGATATCCGATTCAGATTTTGTTTGCGGCATTGGGACCATATCAATTCCCTCTTCAGAGCTTAAAGAAAAATTAATTTTTTAATTGAATTTAAATTATCATGAATCCCTCTGATACAACTTAATGAAACAGGTTAGGTAGCCGAAGCCCCAAACATGGGGGGATTTTAAAAAATTTCACCGACGGTCGACGTGAACTTTTCGACATCAGAGAACAGCTGCCTGGTTTAACCAAGGATCAAGCATGAAGTGTTTTAAGAACAAAAATAAAACCATAAAATACATGGTTTAGACCTGAATTTATGAACGAAATTTTCTCATCGTTGGTGATTGCTACTCGAAGAATCTGAAGCCGAATTCCTCTAGATCATCCACAGGTGCTTCTAGAAATCTATGGGAGTGCCAATCGTCAAATTCCAGGTGCTATAATGGAGATCCTACGATTCCTTCATCGCTCTGACGATCACTACATCGCTTCTCTTATGATGCTTGAGAGAGACCTCCATCCGAGCTCTGAGGATCCATAGCCTCTCTCTAAGATGTGGGAGAGTGAGGAGGAGAGAGAGAGGTAGTTAATATTCATGGAAAACTCCTCTCCTCCTCTATGTATAGAGCGTTAATAAAATATCCATTATTTCTACCCTGCCACCCAAATACATCACACTATTAAATAATATTTTTGACTACTATACTGAGCCATAAATATTATTAATTATTATTATCACTTTCTTGTAATATATTAATTATATTATGTGTTAATAAATAATACATTAACTTGGATCTTACTGCTCTTCATTCACTCTCCAAGGAAATTCTATTCAGCTATGTAGGAATCAAAGGCATGGGGGTCGGAGCCACCCCCTCGGCCCTCCCCCAGCGATGTTCCCTCAAAGTCAAATGCTACCAAGCCTAGTTTTTCCAGGATGCCCCCAAGATTCGGATGTTACTGAGCTTGGACCTTCCTAGGATGCCCATCAATCATCGATTATGGCCCTTCCAGCTTACTCCTTCCTGGATAACTAGCTTCTTCCCTTCAGTACCCCTTCAATGGTTGTTTTTATCTATAACGAGCTTGTGCATCATGCACCATTGGACTCTTCCCTCTTGGATCGTGTTTTCTTTGGTTACGTATGCAACCTCAGCCTGCTTATTTTGGGTGGGAGTCTGCTGGAAAGAGCCTTGGGTCAACCTCTTCAGCTCTCATCACCTCAGGGGGTGCCCCCCTAATGTTTAAAGATCCCCCAAGTTCTCTCGGATGGCCGAAGGTTGTCCGGTTAGTGTTAATCCTTACTTCTCTAGTTATTATCAGTGTGCGGTATGCTTCTAATTCATCCCAGTTAGATGGATCAAAGTATCTAGCCCCTACTGGACCAGAACTTCAATCTTTCTCTCCTCCCAGTGTTGTGAGAGGTAAGACCATTAGAATGGATCCCATAGAAGATATGACTGTAACTTATCTTCCTACTGCAATCCCTAGAGTTTGTACCCAATTAAAACTAAGGCAGATGAGGGAGACTTTTTCCTCCCAACTCCAAGAGACTGAGGGGAATTGATCTAAATCTAAACCACTTATTTTTTAAATGTTATCTCTTTTTATCTGGAACTCTAGTGGTCTCGGAGCCTGGGTGAAAACAGATTTCATTTCTATAGAGATTAGAAAGAACCAAGTGGATTTGTTTTCTATCCTTGAGCATAAGCAGAAGTAATCTATGCTTTAGGATTTCTATCACAAGATCAAGTTGTATGGTGACATGTAATCGATCCATGTTAATAGGAACATACAATTATTTTGGTCTAAGGAGAACTTGGTTAATCTGATTTGTTCGGGCGACCAGTTCATCACTATGAAAGTGACGAAGGGTGGGGATAGTTGGTTGGTGTCCTTTATGTGTGGTAGTTGTGATGCCCATTTTCATGAATGGTTGTGGCATGATCTTTGCTCTTTTGATCCAGGGGCTTCTCCCTGGATCGTGGGCGGGGACTTCAACATCGTTGCTGATCCTGATGAGAAGAAAGGATTGGGGGAATTTACCAGGAGGTCCATCTTAAACTTTTCCCACTTCATGGTTGAGAATGGTTTTCTGGACATAGGCTTTTCCAGAGACCCCTTCACATGGTGTAATAATCAGAGAAGAAGTAGAAGGTGTTGGATCCGGCTTGACCGCTGCCTTGAAAACATCACTACCATCTCCATGTTTCTCAACACTAAGGTCAAGCACCTTGGTCGGGGAATTTCAGACCACTTGCCACTACTGATTTCCCTATCCCCCAGGTCAGAGACTTTGGGGGGATTTAGGTTCTATCAATATTGGACCAACACATATGGATACAAATATATTATTGACGAGCTATAGTGGGGGATCTGGCATAAGGGTACTCGTGGATTGCAGTCCACAACAAACTACGACAGTTGAAGCTTGAGTTGAGGGATTGGGCCTAGGATCTCCCTCTTCCTGACTAGAACATAGAGGAAATGAAATAGAGTATCGAAATTTTGGAGTCTAGTCTAGTATATAACTAGAGCAACTCAATGTTTGTAGAGCTCTCAGTTAGGAATAATTAATGGGTGGAGATGATTCTTAATCAGGAACATGTGGCACGCGAAAGATCTAAGATAAAGTGGTTACATGATGGTGATAAGGACTCAGCATTCTTCAATGATTTATTGAAGGAAAGAAGGCATCCTATGAAGATGAAAATTCTTTTTGATAATGGAACGTATGTGAATGATAGAGACACGGTGGGGAGCATGGAGAATATGTTCTTCATGGATCTCTTAGATGGTCCTAACCCAAGGATGGCCATGGGGTATCCTAGTGTAAATGTGGACATATGGAAAGCATTGGTTACCTCTGTCTCTAACAGGGACAACGATTGTTTATAAAGGATACAAAATGAGGAATAAATCCACTTTTCCATGATGAATCTCAATCCATATAGTACCCCCATCCCTGATGGATTCCCTGGTTCTTTTTACAGGGATGCCTGAGAGGTGGTTAAGGATGATATCTATGCTGTTATCCAGGATTTCTTTTGGGGTGGTAACCTTCCAAGGGTCACCTATGCTACAACCTTAGTGCTCATTATGAAGGTTAGATACCCCTCTTCTCTCTCTCATTACAAACTGGTGAGCATGTGTAACTTTCCCTGCAAGATCCTGGAAATTATCATCAACATGAGGTTATCCAAATTCCTTTCTCGATGGACTTCCATTGAACAACATGGGTTTGTCAAGGGACAATCGATACAAGTGGCCATTGGCATGGCTTAGGAACTATTTAGTGATATAAACACAAAGATTCATGTCTCGAATATGGCTATCAAATTGTATATGAAGAAGGCATACGATAGGATTGAGTGGGGCTTCACTAACAGAGTGATTACAGCGATGGGGCTCTCTCATAAGGCTTTCGATCTAATCTTTAGATGTTTCATCTCCTCCTAGATGGTTGTATTCTTCATGGTAAATATTTATGGCTTCTTCAAGGATACCCAAGGGCTCTAGAAGGGAGACCCAATCTCCCCTAGTATTTTCATTCTTACTCAGGACACGCTTAGCCACCTTATTAACAAGGGTTTATCCAATGGTGACTTACTCCCTTATTGTAGGAAATTGAACCTTCCTCTAATTTCCCACTTTATGTTTTCATATGATACTTTGATGTTCATTAATGGTGGAAGGAGATCTGTTAATGGTATAAAGAACATTTTGGAGGAATATTTCTACTGGAGTAGGAAAGAAATCAATAATTCTAAAAGTAACCTTAACATCTCTAACAAGTGTACTCCTGTAAGGGAATCTTCTCTTTGTAGCAGTCTTGACATGAAACGTGGGTCCTTTCCCATAGATTACCTTGGGACTCCAATATCTTCACAGAGACTCTGGATTTTTGAAGTTGATTATATTGTGAGCAAGATCATGGAAATGGTTCTCAACTAGAAGAACCACTTCCTTTCCTTCGGGGGGCGGATTACCCTGGTTAATAATCTACTATTGGCCATCCTCATTCATGCAATGGAATCCACTACAGTACCCAAAGGTTTCATCAGAACTGTTGATTGGATCCTGTCATATTTTGTGTGGGATGCTCTTTCTAAAGGGAAGCACCACTGGGTTTCGTGGGAAATAATAGAAAGCCCATCAAGGAGGGGGATTTGATGTGCAGAGATTAGAATCTAGGCTCCACTATATGTATGTCAAGGTTGCATGGTAATTGATCGAGGGGAAAACCTTTTGGGGTGATTCTATGTACAACATCCAGATGGGTGATGAGGAGAATACTATTGGTAACACATCCCCTTTTTGGTCTAGGATTTACCCAATCACCAACACTCTTAGACAGAACTCTTGCTGGATTGTCGGGGAAGGTAATATTCTCTTCTGGCGGTATAACTGGCTCATCTCTGTTCTTGGTTTTCTAGGTTGCTCAGCTCCCTTGATCTCCTTTAAGAAAGCTAGTCTCCACCCCTCATTCATCACAGCTGTGTTGGACACAGAACAACATGAGACATTTTAGTCGATTGTTATCAACTCGGACCCTGACACTTGCGTCTTCACTGCATCCTCCTTAGGGTGATTCTCAACCAAGGATTACTGCAAGCTCTCAGCTCCGTGGGGCCATCACAATATCTGGAATTCCACAGTATAGTGCAAAAAAATCACTTCAAAATATAATTTTATTACATAGAGGATTAGAATTCATGTCGTGTCCATAGATGAGCAAGTCAAGAAGGAAAGTATTAGTATGGCCTCCAGATGCCACTGTTGTTATAGTCATCCAGAGGAGAGAACGGTTCACTTGTTTTTTGAAAGTGAGTGGGCCCATAATGTATGGTCATTCTAGGGAACCCACACGACGTTCTCTACTGGCCCTCAAGGTGATGTTTCTTTTCTAGATAGATGGTTCCATAGGATGAATCTTACATACATTGAAAGGATGGTGTGATCCATGATCTTTAGTGCAGGGTGTTGGTGCATATGGAAAGCCAGGAACCAATCTCACTTTGAAGGGGATATGCCTACAGAAAGGGACATTATTGTATGCATGTGGTACATGTTGGTTAACCTGATTCTTATCATCCCGAAATGGAGGGAGTCACCATCATTGAAACTTCTGCAGGACAGTACTCCTATGGCTAACTCCTCCCATAACAAGCCACAGGGGCAGTGGATATGATGTCACCTTTTGGTCTCGGGCTACAAGATTAAATTAGACAGTTCATGTGTGATGGGAGAGATGAGAGGAGGGGTCATTGTTCGAGACATATACGGTAGTGTTGTTGTGGCTTTCACTTCCTTTTATGGTAAAGGATCTCTACTGCAAGCAAAGGCCAAATCACTGCCAACAAGGTTATCTCTCTATAAAAATAGAGGCATATTGCAATCACTCAAACTGAGACTAACTCTTTAATTCTTCATAGATCTCTAACTAGAAAAGTTCATATACCTTGGTAAATATCCTACATGGTTAGTAAATTCCATACCCTCCTCTACAATGTTAGGGTGACCCATACAAGGCGGGAGGGGAACAAAGTTGTGGATTATCTTGCATCTATAGTGAACCCAGGCTCCAACACCACTTGCCTCCCTTTGATTAATTTCTTGAAACCTAAGGGGGTTAATTTGATTAGAGAAAATGCTCTTGGTTTACATTACTTTAGGCCACCCTAGTCCTGTGATCCCATGGTGCTTGTCTCTTGTTTTGTTTCTCGCCTACTGTGTTTGTTCATTTGATTTCTTCTTGAATAAAAATTTGATATTTAATGGATGGATGTGTCCAGTTAGTAAGATGTATATAGACCATAAAACCTTAATATAATATTAATTTCATAGTATCTATAGGTTCTCATTATATAATGGTATCTTCTATAACCTTTCTACACTTAATTAATCTTTAGATATTACCATTTATATAGTGGATGCAGAAAAGCCTACACTATAATGGTAATATGATATCATGTATAGCTAACTGTATACATGATATGGTAATAAAAATCATTGAATATTTGATTCTAGGGCACCCAATATTTCAACATATATCACTTTGAAGGGAAGGAATGTATGGTTAGGGCTTACACCAATGTTGGAGGCACGTGATATATGAAAGGTACATCTAGTGATAATATCATGAAGGCATTATGGTCCTCATGAGGAATATGTCTACATGAATTGATAGGATATAGAAATATATTATATGTTGACATCAATCCTTGTAAAGGTGTAATGTGTATCTTGTTTATAATAGGAATCAAACTCCACATATTTCATAAGGTATGTTGGCAATATATTCCTTTGAAGTTAAGTAAGGTATGTTCAGGGCTTCCACCTAAGGATGATAACCATTTAAAAGATTTGTGGTGTGAATGATGTGATCAAATCATATTTTTAATCCCATGTGATTCATTATTGGTGTGAGAAACAATAGATAAGGTGCGATCAATTGCATTACATAGGATGTGCTCAGGTTTCATGCATTGAAGATTCCCTAGATCAATCTTCTACTTGTCTGCTAATGGAGATGGGAGGTGATATAGAAGGAAAGAGTGGCATGAATTCTAGGAGGGATACCCTATATTAGACCAATCACCATCCACTAATGCATGGGAGAGGTTCTATAGTGAGAAATAGGGATGTGGCCTCGACAAAGAAAGACTAGGGGAATACTCTAAGAGGTATGACCTGATCTGACCCAACCTAATGAAAAAATATGTAATCTATTATGGTTAGGGAGAAACTTCTTTAGTTTCTTCTAGGTAAGGACCCTCATTATCAAGGGAATTCATAATTTTGAGTTTTGGTGATATTTTCAATCCTCCTATTATCAATAGAATTCACAATATAAGGGGTGAATACTAATATGGATATAGTGACTGTGAATGTTGAGCAGTCTTGGAGGAGGTTTCAATCCTGACTTTTCATGGCTTTAACCCTCAAGAATCAAGGTCATTGGAGTTCTCTAAATAACTTAATTTCATGTGATAAATATCCTCTTGGAATACCCTATTTATGGTGAAGGACACATCACATAAAGGGAGGATCCCACATAAGGCATCCATGAATGGACAATCATGAAAGGAGGAGTGAAAAAGCATCACCACAAGGGGGTGTGATCATGTAGTTGTATAAGGTGATTATCACAAAATCTCATGGTACTTCCACCTATAAGCTATAAAATGACATAAGCATCATGTGGATTAATTCAAATGTATTAGTTTACACATTCATGGATTACACATTCTCTTTATAAAAAATATTTTTCTATCTAAAGATATTATTAGTTTAGGCTCCATTTTTACCTGTGGAATTCTTCTCTTTCAATTCTCAGTTTATCACCCTTTTCTCCATTAGTGACCTTGTGTCCCATTTTTATAAATTTTACATCTAGTATTTAAAATAAATCCTTGATGACATGGATAGGGTGGCTGATAAAATACATGGAGGTTTCCTAGATCTCTATCCATAAGCCATGTAAGAGGGAAGACTTGTGTGATTACAAAATCCAAAATGACCATAGAATATGCTCATCATAAAGCTGAAAAATGAAACTCACATATCATGGACACAAAATAATTTCATGTAAGATGATGGCATATCAAGGATGCATAATGAGCACACCTATAAGCCACAAAATGGGGGACACTAATCTCATGTGGTTTGGTGTCTTCGTAGAATATCCTTTGATTTGATCTGCATTAGAGGGAGTTTCTTACATAGTCACATGAATATTTTGGTAAACAAAACATATATCGTCTTGATGATTGATTCATTGGGTTAATTATTTCCTTAATACCTTTGTAAATTTCTAAGGAACCTTTATTCTAAACTCAAACTTGTTGAAATTCATTTCCTAACAAAGTGGGAATCAACATGTACCAAGATTGATTTTTCTTATACCATAAGCATCATAGGAATATATCAAACAAACCAAGAAGATCCAAATGTATCCAGTGTAAAAAAGTATTATTAATTACATGAGGTATATAAAGGATATGTTCTAGGTTTATGGAGGATATAAATAACTGGTAGTGAGGGGATATGAAAATAGAAGTTTTTGAATATATCATAATGATATAAAATCACAATTAAGATGTTTTTTTCCTTGACGGAGGTGTTTCTAGTGGGAAGAGTTATATGTAACCAATAATCATCGATTCTATTATAAATTTTGGGTATATAGAAATTTATCATGTATCTAAATAAGCGTGGTGGATATGTAACTTTTTCTAGGAGATTGGTGTTATACCTAGTAGTAAAGATGTTATCACTCATTATTATGATAATAATGAAGCATAGGTTCTATATAAGGATCCTTGATCATATTAATACATAAATAATATACTTTAGAAGTATCATATCTTGATAGATTTTTCTCATATAGGTGAACTTTTCATAATTAGGGTATCCATAAATGAGAATGTGGTAGACTCATTGACTAAAGGATTATCTAAGTAGAAGCATAAATATTATGTGAGAGGTAGCAGGTTAAATATTTTTAGTGGTTTTTTTTACTATGAATTTGAGTCTGTTGGAGTCGATACCCTAGAAAGAACTATATTTTTTCTTTAAATTACCATAATACCAATAAATAAATTCTTACATGATGATTGTTCCTCTTTTTATTATTAATATGATAATGTCCTTAGAGTATTTTTCATATCAAAAATGTTCTAGTAGTTTCTCATTGTAGTGGTAACTCAGAAGTCATATGAAAATATTATTAAAAAATATTTATTATGGTTTAGATAAAGTTTTTATGATGAGACATAAATGATGTTTGACTATGACCTATTGGGGAATCATAAGACATTAAGAATTATTCTCATGAAGTCCACACTTGGTAATCTCCAAGAAGGGATATCATGGGGATAAACAAACTGGTAGGAATACCACATGTTTATGTACCATTGGACATTCCTATCTATGAATGTATGTATTGGTCCTTAGAAATGATATTATTATTAAGGTATCTCATCAATCACATTCATTTATGTATGGATTAAAACTGTGGTGATATTTTCCTGCACTGAGGTAGCATGTATTAGAAGTGTCATAAGTGATATTTCATTAATTTATTAAGTCAATAAAAATATTTGTCCTTTATATATTAATGAAAGAATATATATTTATCCCTTTTATAAAATTTTAAATATCAAATTAAATCCAATTTCATGGTAGTTCATCATTTTTTTCATTTCATAAAGTCAAAGAAATATAAATATATCATATTAGATGATGACATAAGTATGCATCTCAGTAGATGATATATTAGTAGACAAAGAGATTATATTACATAATAGTGTTCCTAGAAAGGTATTTCATTGACGTAATAACTTATTACATTATTAGTGCTTTAACATTTTTCTATAAACTGATCTTGTAGTTTAGATAAGTTCACCTGGCTCCATTAAATAAGATGTTTAGAGGGCCACACATTAAGTGTATCCAAAATTTCATTAATTTTTAATGAATTTAATATTAATAAAAAAATATTTTTCTCAGCTTGTATAATAATAATTATTAAAGTAAAGTTGATAAAAATATTAATTCACGAGATATCGGTATATATAATTTTTAAGTTGGATATTATCACTTGTTCAATTATTTACAAAGTAATAGATAAATATTTATTTATTAAATAGTTTAGTAAAAAGATTAATGTAAATATTTATTTAGATATGTGAATATTAAAATAAATAGTTATTTGTAAGTTTAATGAATACAATAATTATTTATTTATTAAATGTATAATATTATATTATAATAAATATTTTATTATTCTAGGTTTAATAAATTCCATAGAGGATTGACGAGTCGAGTTAATGAATTGATGATAAAGATATATTTTATTGAATATCATATAAATAAATATTTGTTTGTTTATTTATTTATGAAATGATATTTAACTAGGTGTATATCAAGGGATATTATAATAATTGTATAATTATTTTACATGGGGTATTAAAGAATTAATATATTTAAAATAATCTATGTTTAGTTATCAATTATTTTAACCTTAAGTATAAAATCCCTATTATATCATTTTGGAGGGTGATGAGACATGTTGTGCACAATGATAGCCACTTTAAGATTATCACATGCCCTTGAGAGATTCTTCCTCCACCCTCCCACCCAAGAACATAGAGGGAACAATAGAACCCCTTTTTATGATCAACAATGAATGACATAAAGCACTAGTCTCTATCAAAAATCAGAGATTCAAGGTCACTATTCATAGATTAATGGAAAATGTTTGAATACACCTAAAGGAACCCTCTATTGGATTCTCTATTGTAAGAACCCGAGACTTATTTTTGAGGTAAAAGTTTCTTCTTTTTCCTTTTTCTTAAGTGTTTTTGAGAAAATATGGAAAATGGGGGAAAATCCTAAATTTTGGAACTACACGTCGTGTACTTTTCCACATGCCGTGTACTTTTGACCGTGTAGTATGGGTACACGGGGCGTGTAGCCATGTCGGTGACAAGGGGTGTAGGAACTGACTACACACCATGTAGTGGTCCTTTACACGCCGTGTAGTCAGTCGGCATGCCTAAATAGTAAGGTGGTGGAGTAGCCGCCAGCTGGGCGACAGTACACGCTGTGTACTCGGGAGTACATGTCGTGTACTCATGTCGATGGATGAACAGTGTGGCGGTGCCGCTAGAGCAGTTAAATGAAGGGAGTACACGCCGTATACTTGGAAGTACACACCGTGTACTTTGTTTTTTCAGCTTAAAACAGGCAGTAGCCTCCTCATTTGGCAGAGGAGGCATTTGACCCGTTTTGGAGCCAAAGGAGGAGGTCGAACCTTTGAAGATCCGCCGAGTGTTCGTATGGAATCCATTTCCACCTCAGACGATCTCGTTGGAACCACACGGGTAAGCCCTCTCTTATCCTAGCGTATCTCTTACCAATTATTTCTCTAACGGGAGATATTTGAGGTTGAATGATAGTTTTTCTTACCTCAGATCTATGTCGTTCTTGGGCGTTTCATGGATTGGCGTTTGTGTATAACGTTCGTTGCCGTATAAGGTAGGTGGATTGGTGTTAATGTTTCCAACTGTCGTGTGTTTTGTGTGTTTTTGTGCCACGAACCCATGTTGGGGTGTCGTATGGCTGAGGTCGTTGTTATAATAAACACCTAGAATTTAATAGGTGATTAATTATGATAATAAAATGCTGTTTAGGATCATTGCTTGGATCCAGGACCACCCCAGGGGTGCGTTCCACTGTTTAGCCATTTGGCCAGGATACCCGAGGGTATGCCTTTAAAGTAGTACTTGTAGAATTGGCTCGAGAGGAATTTCTTGTTTACTGCATATTTTCATGCTGGGTATGGCCCAGTTGCCTGTTTAGCCTGAGGGAATTGTTGTGATTAGCCTGAGGGCGTGACTGTATTAGCCTGAGGGCGACGTTCTATTTCGCCTGAGGGCAACCTTTCGTCCCTGAGGGCTTGACTTCTGTGCCTGAGGGCAAAACTTCCTATGACTGAGGGCAATTTCTATTACACCTGATGGCAATACCTGTGGGTTGGATTCTGTATAGCCTAAGGGCAAGCTTGAGGGCGTGGTTTACTATTTTAGCCTAAGGGCACGGTACTGGTTGGCCTGAGGGCTTAGTGTTGTTGAGCACAAAAATATTACTAAATTAAAGGAATTAAATGAATAATAAAATGGAAATTTAACTATTAAGTTAGATACTTTTGAGTAATGCTTAGTTTATTGCATTTTACTACTGCACACTTATTGCATGTTTTACACAAAGTTGAGCACGTGCCTTTGGTGGGTGCCTATTGAGATATACTTCTCACACCCTATTTGGATCATGCTTTTCGGCCCAAACAGATTATGTTTCTGCAGGTGTGGATAGGGTCAAGAGTCCCTATACATGTACTTGACTGTTGCTGTGGAGTAAGAGGGCATGGGACCGAGCCTAGGCTCACGATGCCGCCGCCACCTGTTTTGCTTTGTTTTGTTGTAATCTGCTCTTTGTTGTAATGTATTGATGTATAACATGTTCTAGCTATTTTCTTAGAACTTGAGACATGTTGCATTATTTTCTATATACTGTTGGTTATATCCACAACTGTTGTTTATTTCAGTTGTGTATGGTTTACTGCTTCCGCTTTAATTGTATGTTTTTATTTCGTATTCCGCTGCACTACACTTTGACAAATGAGGGCATAGTTTCCCCACTATCAAACCTAGGCCCTCGCTACTAGTCGGCATCCTCTGGCATTTGGGGAAATGCGCTTGAGGTCACGTGGCAAACTGGGTTTGGGGCATCCGTTGAGTGGCACCTGGAACCAGGACGTTACAAAGTGGTATCAGAGGGGTTCTTTTCTTTGACTTACTATTTGGAGCCTTAGTCAGGGATAGGACGGACCGGTAGTTGGTAATAAGTTGTGCCCAGGTGTATCTAACCCGTGTACAGGGAAAAGCCAATTTACCTCAGGTTGCAATTTTACTGATTTTGCAAATTACAGTTGATTTGTTTTCACCGTTGGGTGACGCA
Organism: Viscum album; assembly: GCA_963277665.1. NCBI lineage: Eukaryota > Viridiplantae > Streptophyta > Magnoliopsida > Santalales > Viscaceae > Viscum > Viscum album. The sequence continues at coordinate 1,384,183,817 of OY728139.1, read as the reverse complement.
CTTGAGATTGTGTTGTTTATACTTGATATGTGGGTTCTATTTAGTTGCAACCCGATGAGATGCGGGTATGCCATCTCATGCATCATATATGCACATGCTAGATATCACATTCCATGCATAGTTTCCATGCCATGTAGGTGCATTAGAAATTTTTGCATGTTGTTGTGATAGTTGCTGTGTTAGAAAAGCATGTTGTTGTGATAGCTTCTTGATAAATACCTACTTTGTGATAGAGTATTTTCTGTGTGAGCCTGTTTAAAGAATGGACACCAAACTTTGGTTTTTGTGGAGTATGGGCCCACATTGACCAAAATTTGGTGGATCATTAGCTGTTTATTAGTTATAACACAGATAAGATGTCAAACTTTGATTCGTGGGGAGTATGGGCCCTCACGGGTCAGAATTTGACACTTAGGTGTTGTTTTTCAGTATTTTATGGGTTCCGGAGAAGTTTAAGAGGCATACTATCCGGAAACCCAGTATACATCTCGTGTAGTATCCTTATACACGCCGTGTATGTTCTTCTGTTCGGGAAGGAAAATGAACTTTTTTAGTACACGCCGTGTATCCTAAGTACACTCCGTGGAGTCTCTTCCCGTGTCATAAACAGTGTGGGAGGCAACACGTGGAAGGGAAGAGCTTGGGTAAAACACGCTGTGTAGTTTTTGAACACGTCGTGTAGTGTGACCTGGAGACTCGGTCGTGTAACTAAAAACACGGGACGATGTCACCTCTCCTTAAACACATCGTGTACCTGGGGGACACGCCGTGTAGTATTTTCTGAGGACAGACCATGTGGATGGGAAACAAGGTGGTGTACACGCCGTGTTCGGGTGTAACACACTGTGTAGTTTTAAGCCGAGTAGTCGGTCGTGTCACAAATGACACGGGCAGTTCGAAAATAACACTATACACACCTTGTAGATATTATAAACACTGTGTAGTTTTTGTTCAACGGGAGTCGTGTGGCTTAGCCGTGTAGAAGGACCCGAGAAGGGGAAGGGGAAGTCAAGTACACGCTGTGTAGTCATTATACACACTGTGTTGTCTTGTTTTGCAAATATTGAAATTCCATATTCCTCTTGTTCCCTTTGTGGTTCCTTCGCTTTCGGTCTTTGATAATATTGTTCTAAAGGCATGTTTTGACATTGTAGTTTCATGCTGCCTAGATGACTGTGCGTTGTTCTCTAGGAGAGTGGCAACGACTATTCTCTGGAGATGGTGGTCCATGGGATACCAGTTGATCCACCAGCATAGCTAGATGCGGCGCCAGCTGCTATACTAGACACAGGCATAGAGGCGCAGTTTTGTGAGGGCTTTATGCGGTTCATGCAGACCTATTAGGGAGCACCGTAGGCTACCACATCTATGGATAAGCTGACACATATCTTCCAGCAGTAGCATCCGCCTAGGTTTTCATAGGATGGTGGACCACAGGCTGCGGAGTCTTGGCTGGGATCGATGCATACTATTTTCGAGCATCTTGAGATGCCTCTAGGGAGGAGGGTTAAGCTCGCGACGTATATGATGCATGATTCCAAAAGAGGTGGTGGGATGTTACCACCCAGTTAGAGCATCACAGAGACATGGCGTGAGAAGACATTCAGGTGGTCTTTTATGACTTTTTCTTCCTAGAGACGATGAGGATAGATAGAGCTCAAGAGTTCAAGAATCTGCAGTAGGACGCTATGTCAGTGATGGACTACTCTGCTCATTTTATAGAGATTTATCATTTTTCACCCATGCTGGTGGGTGATGAGACGTTAAGGGCTAGACGTTTTGAGGATGGTCTTCGTTATGACATCTGAGCGCTGGTGAATGTTTTCATGTTGCCTTCAGTACATGCTATTGTGAATTAGGTATTGATTACATAGAGGAACCTACGGGAAGCTAGTGGTGTGGTCCAGGGTAGTTCAGTATCCATTACTGGTACTATTTCTACTGGAAAGAGGAAGAGACAGATGGACTTCTTTCAGGGTGGTAATACCAGCCAAGCATCTTCTTCAGGTGGCCTGATAAGGTGCTACCAGTGTGGTAGAGAGGGGCACAAGAGACCTCAGTGTCCATGTGACCTAGTGGAGTGCCGAGCTTGCGGCAAGATGGGTCATCTGCAGCGCTTTTGCAGGGCGTTTTTACCTGTGGCTAGTGAGAGGGGTTCTGTGTAGACTTCGCATGCAGGAGCAGGACCAGTGGCTTCTTACCAATCAGGAAACTGGGGTACGTTAGGGCGTACAGACAGAGATGGTGGTCGTGGTCGTGGTAGCCAGACACCAAGATCTCAGAGGCAGCATGCTAGGACAGCTTAGGGTAGCCAGGCTATGTCGCAGGGCCGCGACATTGGGCAGGAATATGCAGTGCAGCAAACCCAGCAGGAGCAGGATCTCGGACCTTCTACAGTCAGAGGTACTATTCTAGTAGCTTCTGTCTTATCTTCAGTACTTTTTTAAATGGGTGCTACGTATTGTTTCATATCTGTACCAATTGTGGAGAGCCTTGGGCTCGGTGTTTCTTCTTCTTCCGATATCATGACGCTAGACACTCCGTTGGGGAATAAAACGGTTGGTGTGCGTCAGTGCAAGGAGTTCCCCCTTGAGGTTGGTGTGTGTCACTTTCTTTGGGACCTCTATGTCTTAGAGATGACAAGCTATGACGTCATTCTCGGGATGGACTGGTTGGTTCCCTATCGAGCCTTTGTAGACTGCTATCATCGTAGGGTGTGTTTCATGTCACCAGAGGGCGGAGAGTTTCTATACAAGGGAGAGTGAGATGTTCAGGTGAGTCGAGATGGACCAGAGCATCATGGGGGAGGTGGAGTCACAACCTAGATTGCGAGTTTATATCTGGATGATCAGGGGACTTGTCAGACAGATTTCCCTCCAGTTGTTGATCATTTCAGGGATGTCTTCCCGGACGAATTTTCGGGTCTACCTCATGTGCGAGAGGTGGATTTCTTTATTGAGCTCATGCCAGGCGCAACACCGGTGTCCATTCCTCCTTAAAGGATGGCTACACCAGAGTTGCAGGAGCTCAAGAGGCAGTTAGAGGAGTTACAAGAAAAGGGTTTTATTTGACCCAGTACTTCTCCTTGGGGTTTGTTGGTCCTTTTCGCAAAGAAGGCGGATGGTACCCTCAGACTTTGCATGGATTATTGGAAGCTGAACCAGTTGACAGTTAAGAACCGATATCCCTTGCCGAGGATAGATGGTCTTTTTGACCAGCTTCGTGGAGCATGAGTTTTCTAGAAGATTGACTTGAGATCTGGATATCATCAGTTGCGTGTGAGGCCATAGGATATACCACTTACAGCTTTTCAGAGCAGATATGGTCTGTATGAGTACTTGGTTATGCTGTTTGGACTCACGAACGCGCCCGCAGTTTTCAAGGCTCTGATGAATCGTGTATTCCATCCGTATCTTGATTCTTTTGTGGTAGTATTCTTGGACGACTTCTTGGTGTACTCTAGCACTCGACATGACCATGCCACCCATCTTGAGATTGTACTGAGTACACTGAGAGAGAATCGGCTATATGCTAAGCTCTCGAAGTGCCACTTTTGGATGGACCAGATTCACTTCCTGGGTCATATCATCTCAGAGGCAGGAGTTGCAGTAGACCTAGAGAAGGTGAGAGCAGTAGTTTCTTGGGAGCATCCTAATAATGTGTTAGAGATACAAAGTTTCTTGGGGCTGGCTGGTTACTACAGATGCTTCATATAGGACTTCTCCCGCTTAGCAGCGCCGTTGACAGGTCTGACTAAGAAGGGTGTGAAGTTCGTTTGGTCGGAAGCGTGCGAGACAGCCTTTCAGGACCTGAAGGGAAGGTTGACATCAGCATCGATCCTAATACTCCCAGAGCAGGGGAAGAGCTATACAGTTTAATATGATGCATCAGGTATTGGGATAGGAGCAGTATTGATGCAGGGTGACCAAGTTGTTGCGTACGGGTCTCGGTAGTTGAGGCTACATGAGAGGAATTACCCGACGCATGATCTCGAGTTGGCTACAGTTGTGCATGCGTTGCGCTGTTGGAGACATTATCTATTGGGGGATTATTCTGTTGTTTTCATCGACCACAAAATCCTCAAGTATATCTTTACTCAGCGTGACCTGAATCTGAGGCAGAGGAGGTGGGTCGAGTACCTACAGTCCTTCGATTTTGATCTTGCCTATACACCTAGTAAAGGTAATGCAGTAGCTGATGCACTGAGTAGGAAGACTCAGATATAGGCAGTGCAGGAGGCTAGTGGTGAGTGGAAGCTTATGGCCTTGTTCTATGAGATGCATCTAGAGGTGCACGACAGTCAGGGGAAGTCTTATCTTTCATCTTTAGATGTGAATTATACCCCCCTAGACAGAGTGAGGATGAGGTAGCTATCAGATCCAGAAGGCCTAGTTCTACGGGAGTTGGTGGCGAGTGGGGACCCTTCTCCTAGTTGGATGGTAGGCGATGACGAGGTCCTGCATTTCCATGTATGAGTATGGGTTCCAGGGGATACACGTGAGGAGCTAATGCTGGAGTTTCATGCTTCATCTTGGGCAGTTCATCCCGGGGTTACCAAGATGTACCATGACTTGAGGCGTCAGTACTGGTGGTCGGGTATGAAGAGAGATGTAGCTGGTTTTGTTGCGAGGTGTTCCACCTGTCAACAGGTGAAGGCGGAGCATCAGAGACCAGTTGGGCTGTTACAGCAGTTACCCATTCCCGAGTGGAAATGGGATGATGTCGTGATGGATTTTGTGACTAGATTGTCGAGGTAACCTCGTGGCAATGACGTCATGTGGGTTGTTGTGGACAGACTTACAAAGGTAGCTCACTTCTTGCCGATTAAGGAGACCTTCATTGTAGATAATCTTGGGAGGATGTTTATTCGAGAGATCGTACGTCTTCATGGGGTCCCTTTTTCTATCATTTCAGATAGGGACGACCGCTTTACGTCTCGTTTCTGGCAGAGTTTTCAGAGGCCACTGAGTATACAGGTGCTTCTGAGCACAACATACCACCCTCAGACAGATGGCCAGTCAGAGCGTATGATACAGTTGCTAGAGTACATGCTACGTGCATGCATCCTAGACTTTGGGGGCTCTTGGGAGAAGCATATACCCCTAGTCTATTTTTCCTATAACAATAGTTTTTATGCAACTATCGAGATGGCAACTTACGAGGATTTATATGGTAGGCCATGCTGATCACCTTTGTGCTGGTCAGAGGCAGGTGAGGCAGCTTTACTGGGACCATGTCTCATATAGGAGACTTCTGAGCAGGTTCAGTTGATTCAGAAGAGGATGGATACCACGCAGTCTCGTCAGAAGTCTTATGCTGATTGCCACAGACGACCTTTGGAGTTCGTGGTCGGGGATCAGGTTTTCTTGCATGTTTCGCCAAGGCTGGGACACAGGCGGATCAGGAGACAAGGTAAACGTTCACCAAGGTATGTGGGGCCGTTTGAGATTATGGAGAGAGTCAGGTTGGTTGCCTATCGATTGCAGTTACCACAGCAGTACCGATCCATGCACGACATCTTCCATGTATCTCAGTTGCACCACTATCATTCAGACCCGTATCACACTATTCAGCCATAGGAGGTTGAGCTTCAGATGGATGCATCCTTTGAGAAGCATCTGATTCGTATCGTTGACAGGATCACAAAGGTTCTCTGAGGCCGGTCAGTTCCTCTCGTATGGGTGCTATGGCAGCATGGCCGAGTGCAGGATGAAACCTGGGAGCGGGAAACCGATGTGCATGCTTAGTGGCTAGAGTTGTTCATGGCTATATCTTCACCACCCTTGTAAGGTCAACTCAAGGACGAATTGCTATAAGGGGGGAAGCTTGTAAGAACCCGGTTCTTACTTTTGAGGTACGGGTTTCTTCTTTTTCCTTTTTCTTAAGTGTTTTTGAGAAAATATAGAAAATGGGGAAAAAATCCTAAATTTTGGAACTACACGCCATGTACTTTTCCACAGGTCGTGTACTTTTGGCTGTGTGGGATGGGTACACGGGGCGTGTAGCCATGTCAGCGACGAGGGGTGTAGGAACCGACTACATGTCGTGTAGTGGTCCTTTACATGCCGTGTAGTCAGTCGGTAGGCCTAAACAGTAAGGAGGTGGAGTAGCTGCCAACTGGGCGACAATACAGGCCGTGTACTCGGGAGTACATGTCATATACTCATGTCGATGGATGAACAGTGTGGCAGTGCTGCCAGAGGAGTAGTTAAATGAAGTGAGTACACACCGTGTACTTGGAAGTACACGTTGTGTACTTTTGTTCAGCTTAAAATAGGCAGTAGCCTCCTCATTTGGTAGAGGAGGCATTTGACCCGTTTTGGAGCCAAAAGAGGAGGCCGAACCTTTGAAGATCTTCCGAATGTTCATCTGGAATCCGTTTCCACCTCGGATGATCTTGTTGGAACCGCACAGGTAAGCCCTCTCTTCTCCTAGCGTATCTCTTACCAATTTTTTCCCTAACGGTATTTATTTGAGGTTGAATGATAGTTTTTCTTACCTCAGATCTACACCGTTCTTGGGTGTTTCTTGGATCGACGTTCGTGTATAATGCTTTTTGGCGTATAAGGTAGGTGGCTTGGTGTTAATTTTTCCAATTGTCATGTGTTTTGTGTATTTTTGTGCCACGAACCCATGTTGGGGTGTTGTGTGGCTGAGTCCATTGCTATACTAAACACCTAGAATTGAATAGGTGATTAATTATGATAATAAAATGCTGGTTGGGATTATTTCTTGGATCCAGGACCACCCCAGGGGTGCATTCCACTGTTTAGCCGTTTGGCCAGGATACCCGAGGGTACGCCTTTAAAGTAGTACTTGTAGAATTTCCTCGAGAGGAATTGATTTTTTACTGCATATTTTCATGTTGGGCATGGCCCAGTTACTTGTTGAGCCTGAGGGCGTTGTTGTGATTAGCCTGAGGGTGTGACTGTATTAGCCTGAGGGCGATGTTCTATTTTGCATGAGGGAAACCTTTCGTGCCTGGGGGCTTGACCTCTGTGCCTGAGGGAGACAGTTCCTATGCCTGAGGGCAATTTATGTTACGCCTGAGGGCAATACCTGTGGGTTGGATTCTGTATAGCCTGAGGGCAAGCCTGAGGGTGTGGTTTATTATTTTAGCCTAAGGGCACAGTACTGGTGTGCCTAAGGGCTTGGTGCTGTTGAGAAAAAAAATGTTACTAAATTAAAGGAATTAAATGAATAATAAAATGGTAATTTAATTGTTAAGTTAGTTACTTTTGATTACTGCTTAGTTTATTGCATTTTACTATTGCACACTTGTTGCATGTTTTACACACAGTTGAGCACGGGCCTTTGGTGGGTGCCTACTGAGATATATTTCTCACACCCTGTTTGGGTCATGATTTTTTGCCCAAACAGATTACGTTTATTCAGGTGTGGATAGGGTCAAGAGTCCCTATACAGGTATTTGACTGTTGCTGCGGAGTAGAAGGGCATGGGACCGAGCCTAGGCTCGTGATGCCACTGCCAGCTGTTTTGCTTTGTTTTGCTGTACTCTGCTCTTTGTTGTACTGTATTGATGTATAACATGTTCTGGCTGTTTTCTTAGAACTTGATACATGTAGCATCATTTTCTATATACTTTTGGTTATATCCACTGTTTTTGTTTATTTCAGTTGTGTATGGTTTACTACTTCCGCTGTCATTGTATGTTTTTATTTCGTATTCCGCTACGCTAAACTTTGAAAAATGAGGGCATAGTTTCCCCACTATCAGACCTGGGCCTTCCCTGCTAGTCGGCAGCCTCTGGCATTTGGGGAAATGCACTTGAGGTCACGTGGCGAATTGGGTTTGGGGCACCCATTCAGTGGCACCCGGAACCGGGACATTACATCTATTGAAATGATGACATGATAAGAGTGAAAAAATAAATTATTCAATAGGATTATTTTTTTTGAGGTCATTATTATTTTAAATTTATTATAAATTAAATGTGAGAGATCCTATATAGGATATTACAGAGGTTTTTTTTCATGCTCTTTAGATTTATCAATTTAAAAAGACGAAGAAAATCAGCCACCCTCCCACCACTTCTATTGTACCCCATATCCTTCACATTTTTCTTGGAATAACGAGGTATGCGATTTATAAATAAAATTAATTTTAATAAATTAATCATAGATAATTTAATTGAATAATATTATATAATAATATTCTAATAATTTGAAAGAATATTTTTATGGATAATATTCATTTTTATTGTGCCCAATTTTATCACACATCCATGAATGTTAAAAAGTTTGGGCATGAAATGGAAGTCTTTACAAAGATGTTGTGGCATGATTTCAACAATGCAATGTTAACTATTCAGCAAAAGTATGAAAAGGTACCTAAAGGGGTACTTCAAGAGAAGTATAAAGTTTTTTGGAAATTCATCTCGATGAAAATCATATGATATTGACTAATGTTTTATTATAATAATATCAGTTAAAAAATAATTATACAACTATTGTCAAATTAATATATATTTATTTTAGTAAGTCCCTAGGTAAAATGCATTAAGAAGAGATAAATAATTAATCCCACACACATCAATTATGAAGGGTTTCTATATAAAAATATGTACCATGGTTATATTTCCATGAATTATAATATATATGTGTTAAATATTTTGTATTTAATATATTAAAATATTGATTTTTCTTTTTTCATATAGATGTTGGATTTATATTGGTAGTTACTAAGATAAAATTATATTTGGATTTTTGAACCAAATTAGATATCAGTTCTGTGAATGATCCTACAAATGAAGTTTGGATATAAACTTTTATCTTTTTCAGTTAATTTTTAATTTAATTTAATTTAAAATAATATTTTATTTTCTTATAAAAATAAGGTAATTATAGAATTTTAACCTCATGAACTCTTACTCAGAGTCTTAGGATGATCCTATTAGTCAAGTCCTTGGGAAGGAGCATCTTGATCATGTGCATGGTAGAGGTTATGTAACATCTCTATCTTGATTCTTTGGAAAACTTTTCAAGTCATTTTCTTCACTCACGTCTATTATAGGTTTTAGTGTTACACTTCCTCCATAATCTTTGAAAGAATTTATAGTTAAGAAAAACAAAATCTTGTGATATAGGAGAATAATCTAGGAATAAAGGAGTCACATGGAAATTCAGGAGATAAATTTCATCACTCTACAAAATGAATTATCTAATTTAGATCATAATATGATTACAAATAACCCTAATGATATTGTCTTAATGAATAGATAGAGTAAGTAGGTAAATTAGATAGTTATATATTTGTTTAGAATAATAATTTATATCACTTTAATTTAAAATATATATATATATATATATATATATATATATATCTTATTTTAATTTTCATATCAATTAAAATGCAGACTCTAGAAGAAAGTAGTGGATATAGAGATGATCATCATTTCTCATTAGGGAATGATCACAATGAGGATGAATTTCAGACTCTATATTTGTCTTATTGTATAATCAAATTGTTTTTTTGTAAAATTTATTTTTTTATTAAACATATATATGTGTTATTATTTAGTATTTTTCTTTTTTATTTAGTATATATGAATCTTATATCTATATTTTATTATTATAGTGCGTGTATCAATCTACAAGTGTATATTTTAATATATTGGTGAATATTTATAGGTGTATATTTTTTATTTTAATTTGTGTTAAGTGGCTTCCATCTAAAAGTGATTTTTTACTATAATATTTAATAATGGTTTAAACAACCTCTATATATGGATAATATTTTTTAGATATTTTAATTACCACTAAATTATTTTTAAACGATATACACTTTTCCTAAATATTATCCATATATAGTGATGGTTAAAACCATATCTATATACTTTTTGAAACATGTAAAAATCACTATTAAATTTATAAAAACTATCCTGAAATAGTCATTATGTGGAATTTCCTTAAAACCACCATGAATCACTTAAAACCATTGCAAAATATTACCCAACACCATATTATGTGATAGATTTTTAAAGCATTGAGAAAGGATTTAGTATAAATTTAAATCATCATTGGACTAAAAAATACACTACTAAAGGAAATATTTCTTATAGTGTAATCTTATTATGGTCACCCATAAATTTCCTTCCCTAAAAAATCCTATCCATGTGAACCCTTATTTAGTAATACCAAACAATTTAAATGATCAAGGTCTTAAAAATTTTCATTTAAGGTAATCTGACACTTAATATTTGAAGTGGTTTTTAAAATATCAAAATCTTTTCTCATATGTTCCCTTCATGTATGCATTCTTTTAATGAATTATTTTTATAACATATACCTTCAACCAAATTAATATGTTCAAAACATATTAATTAATATTAATTTTTATAAATAATAATTTTTGTTACTTGTCCAAAAATAAAATGAAATTATGTTCACACATATCCAAATGCATCCAACACATAAGGTGCATGAAACACTTTCATATGAAGTATTAGAATCATATAAAACCCAAATTTCCATTGGAGAAATTATGATTTGATATGTATTCATCCTCAACTTTTTTATATAGTACCTAATCCCCCAAGATAGTGAGAATATAGAATCAAAGTTCCACTATCCATAGATTGATATTCAAGAGAACATCAATTTCAATACAATCCTAATACTTAATATATATAAATCCTAACCAACCTTTACTTTCAAGTTCACAACCCACAAAAATCATTATTTTGGTTGAATGTAACAAAATATTATATCATATCTAGCATATGACTATTTTATTGATGGTATGATATTTATAAAAAAAATCATCAATTTAAATTAAAGCATATATCTATTCAAAAAATACACATTTTATATTCATGAATTAAAAAAATCATTTATTAAACTAAATAAATGAGAAATTCAGGAATTTATACATATCATAAATATTTATAAAACATAAAATAAATAATTATGATTAAGATATAATTATTCAAGTTTTAAAAATAACCAATAAATAAATAAATATGATTATTTAATATTTATTTTAATATAAACTCTTTTATACTATCAATTTACATGTTATTTAATATGAACTCCTTCATATTCCAAAAATATGGTATTTATGAAAATATAAAAACTTTTATATTTCATAAAAATATTTCATATTATATGTTAATTTTTATATAATTTAAATATAACATTTTTTACTTATTTAAACCATGGTCGAATCAACCAAAAAAACTTTTAGTATGGTTTAAAAAAGTTCAAATAATCCATTTTAATATGACAAATTCATATTATTATTTATAAATATCATATAAACTAATAAAAAATACATTGTATTTTTCCCTATATAAAAGTTTATAAATATTTTAGAAAGTAATCAAAAATGTAAATTCACTTTAAACATAGATCACATCCACTAAAATGATTTGGTATGGTCTAAAATCCCATTCAGATTCATCATGGGCACGCAACTACAATGGTTTTTGATAATTTTTGATTGAAATAATTTATCATCATAAACTATAAAACAATGGATATTTTTATATAATTCGGGACATAGTTTTCAAAGTGATAAAATTTTTAAAGGAAACCAAATAATTTTTCCTTAGGTGAAACCTTTTTGGGAAAAACCTTTAAAAATAATAATTTTTATACCACTACAAGGTTTTTTAAACTACATCATGGTTTTCATTTAAACCACAACCATTTTTAACTAAAATCATGACATAAATTTACATTTTATGATTCTTTATTTTTAGAAACACTTTTTATACCAATTATTCTCAAACCATAGTGTAGTTATATTATTTTGAATATAAAACATGATTTCAATTATAACCATGGTTTGGTTTGATGAATTTTCATGAACCATGAATGCTTCTCATAAAATGTATAATGGTTCTAGAAAAACTATTTTTTCAAGATTATTCATATATTTAATGATTTAATACAAACTTAATGAATGTTTCTTAGATACCTCTATTGGGTTTTGGTGGGGATAAACCTTTCCAAACATAATGATTTTTTTTTACTAAAACTCATTTTACCCAAGATTCAACCATTTACTTGAATTGAATAAATATAAATGGATAAAATACCTTTTCTCTAATGAATTTTTTTTATTCTTCATTAAGGATGATGAAAATAATTAAGAAATAATTATATTAATATTTATTTCTAGGGTATACATGGGATATTATAAATCTTATAATTCTTGGTGAGGATCCTCTATTCCTTATAATTTTCTAAAACCAGAATTACATATAAATTATAATGAGATCTTTGGATTTGGGGTTTTATGGATCAATTATTAGAAACATTTCATACAATGATTATAGAAGGGGTGAATCAAGTATTTACTATAGTTAGTTCCTTAGAACCAAATCATGTACCTTCAATTACCAGAATATATTATTATCATATACTTACTTTACTTTTTCATGATTTATGTGAAAATGTCCTTAGCGTATTTTTCACATAAATGGGTTATAGTAGTTCTCTTCTTTAATGATAACCTAGATATTCAAAGATGATATTCTAAAAATTATGTCATATAGCATAAATACAGAAGTCTGATGGGACACATATGATTTATAGCAATAATGTGTTAGGGGATCATAAGTGTTAATATTTATTCTTATAAATTTCACACTTAATGATCTTCATAAAGGGAGGTTATAAGGAAATACCCACCCATAAAAATTTCATATACTATATTTTTTATTATAATTCCTATATATGAGTGTGTGTATTGGTCATTAGACTTGAGGTAATTATTAATGTATATCATAAATTTCATAACTTAATGTATAGTTGAAAACCATTACCAAATATGCTTATATAAAATTATCATACATTATATACATCATAAGTGATATAAGATTAATTGAATGGTCAAGAGAGGATTTTTCCATAGAAGAATTTATTTCTATTCCTATGATGAAAGGAAAGGCTTTCAATAAATTTCATGGACATGGTGCTATCAAGTAACTCATTTCAAAAAATTCAAAAAAAATATAGGTCAAATGTATTGTATAATGTCATGTATATTTATCTAGTTTGATGAGATATCAACTGATAAAGGAATTATATTACACAATATAATTTGTAAGAGGTTGTATTTTTAATGGATTATAATTTATTTATTCTTCCTTTATGTGTTTCTAGATACTTCTCTAAGCATGTGGGTTATACCTACTGTGTGACACCTCAATGTAATCGTGGTATATTATATTATTTAATGGAGTTATTTTAATGTTTTTTGGTGTTTTAATAATTTATTAATGGTTTTAAAAATTCAAGGGGAGATACTAGCCTGAATTTAATCCATATAACCCTGGTATTTGGGAGACTATTCCATAACTCGCATCTATGATTTTGGAAAAAATTATATGAAAGGGGGTATGTTTCATTGATCATGAGTTGTTGCATGTAGGGTTGTATTTTTTAGGTGAGGGTATTCCCAATATTTTTTCAGAGAGAGAGTGACCATGTCATAGATAAACGGATAAATAAAGGATTTTAGTCATGTGGGTTCCTTTTTCTATGGAATAGTTTAGTTATTCCATAGAGGCCCAAGGATCAGGACATAAAGTTCTACTCGATAAAGGGTCTCTAGGTCCTATAATAGAAGGATACACATCATTGGTTGGGTGAATGGGAGTTTGGTTCCACTTATTTGAGTTACACCATGACATAGACTAGGGGTAAGGCCATGGTGTTTATTCAAGGGAGTGGTTTCACATCATGGTTCATGGTGTAGCACCCTGATATTTTAAAATATATTTCTCTTTAAATAAATTATAAGTGTTTGATATCTTTCTTTACACATAGGCATCATGCTTAAAACAAACTGTGATATATTATAACCTAACCATTAAATTGGATTTATGAATTGGAATAAAAAAATTATGAAAAATATGTATAAATGTTTTAAATAATTAAAATCTATTTATTAATTAATAATAAATAACTACTCAGTTTTTAATAAAGTTGTTTTTAGTTCAAAAATATGTTTTATTTCAAAATGATTTCTATTAAATTTTATGCATGGAAATTAAAATTAATTTATAAAACTTTTAGAAATTATATTTTATAATATCAAAATTATCTTAGGGCAAAATTTTTATATTTTTTTGAAATGATTGATTTTTCAGTGAATAGTGAAACATACCTATTTTTCAAATACTATCATTTATTTTCATTAAATAATGTAATTAAAAATACCCATTCTATTTTGGATTTGTTTATAAAGTTATATATGATAAATTTTATTTATAATAATCTAATTAATTACATTTGAATTATTAATATTCATGATTTTAGTAAAAGCCTATTTTTAGGCCTAAAATGCATTTTTTCTAAAAACTATTTTTCATTGAATATTACACATTTATATTAAAATTTATTTCTAAAACTTAAATAAATTTAATAATGAAAAGTTGATTTCATATTTTGAATAAGGATATTTAATTTTAGTGAATATTCCCCTTTTTTATTCATTAGGGATAGTAACCTTGGTAAAACTTTTATCACCAAGATAAAGGTTAAATGAGTAAAATAGGGTTATGGTTTTGGGATAAGACTTTAAAATAACCCAAACCTATTGGGAATGTATTATCTCAATAATAATCTATGAATATTGTTCATTTTGATGCACAAAAATAACATTTTTTATTTTACTAATGAAGTTAAATTAAGTATTTTTAGGAATGTATTTCTTGAAAAGATTATTTTATTTAGGGGTTATAATATTTGTTAAAGTATTCTGAACATGTTTTGAAAGTATTCTAGAAAAACTATTCATACCTACATTTTAATTGTAAGAATAAATTATAGTTTGGAAACACTAAGTTTGGAAAATTCATTTATGGAACACATACCCTATGTTGTTGAAAAGTATTATTTATCAACCCTATGTTTGGATGGAACTCTACGTTTGAGAAAAGGGAAAGTATGGATAATCAGCCCTATATTTTTAAGGAACCTTATTTTTGAGGAAAACAAATATGGTACATCAACCCAACTTTTATAATTAACCATACATTGTTAACCCTATGTTTGAAGTGTTTTCATTACAAGAAGGAATCCTATATTTGACTATTCAACATTAGATTATAAATTAAAGATATTTTTCGTGATTACTACAACAATATCAATGTAACGCCCCGAACCCAGTTACCCAGATTCGGTGCATTATTACATAACATTGGCATGATCACAAGAAAGATCAAATCTCGAAAGACTGATTAGTTTAGTAGCCTTGGAATAACTAGATATATTCATAAGGTTTACATTACATCATAAAATGAAAACTACAACAACATAGTCTCCATAGTCCACACTCTTATCCCCTCATACTATCCCTGAAGGTCATTCATAATTGACTTCTTCACATCCTGGAAAAAATAAAACATAGAAAAGGGGTGAGCTCAAATGCCCAGTAAGGATAACAATATAGCAGAAACTTTCATAAATAAGAATAAACATTTAAGGAAATGTATAACTAAGAAAAGCCTTTTAAACTTGAACTTCAACATAGTATGGCAAAAATAAAATGAAATAAGGCCATTTACTTATTCACATGGATATTATACTAATCGAATAATCACATGCAATATCAATAACCACTTTCATAATGATGGAATGTATAATGACAGATTATCATAACCAAATAGCCAAGGCCTCGTGCCAAGACTACAAATAAGATTTTGTCAAGGCCTTGTGTCAAGACACTAGTTTGTCTCATGAGACCTACCGATGCATCGAGGAGCTATAGAGGGCTCCACCCGTCACATATTAAGTCTAATGCATTCCTCATATGAACAGGTTTAAACATAACATAAACATTCATATTAAAACTAGCAAACGAAACATAAATAATTCATCCATAAACCATGAATGGTATAAAAATAGCACATCCACAGTCAACCATATCACAAAACCTTCAATACAATATAAAAGCTTTGTATCATAATAAACCATCTTCAAATAAGCGTAAAATCCATCAAAGGATGTTGACATAGATAAAATCAAAACTCTTTTTAGAGAAATATCTCTTTTTTATTTTGAAATCATTTAAGAGTCATATAAAATAAAACATTTTCTTTGAAAATATTCTTATAAGCTTATAAGGGAATCTTCTAAGATTTTATAATGGTGGAAAATAGCCGCACTCGCCGTATAAGTTAAAAAACATTCTTACCTTAATTCTATCAAAAAGGTTAAAAAGCACCTTGTTTGGAAAACGACGGAAAGATTCCTTTATAAACCTCTTATTAAAAGTAAAAAAGGGTATAAATGACTTTAACCCATATTCTAGTAAATTGTAAATTTTTTTTGAAATACATTTTTAAGAAACATGGATGTGGATGATAAAGAATTCCCAGTAGATTATTACGTATAAACAACCTCGGATAATGAAGAGATTGTGAAATAAACCCTTACCTTGTACTTTTCCTTGGTTGAGGGTAGGTTAACTTCCTTTATAATGGTGAAATAATTGTTATTAAATTATACAAGAATCATATACATTCATATGATATCATATATGATCTTTTAACATTTCTTTGTTAATAATATCTTAGAATTATCGTTGTTTCGGGTGTTAGCTTACTCATTTTCTTTTATATATTTTGTTACATAAGCCATGTTTTTCATGGATAGGTTGTATCTTATTCATATACATAATTATATCAAGTCCTTAAAAATTATTTTTAAATCATAAAATGATAATTATACTTGAATGGATACGATGAAGAATGAATCTCATCGCGTTCGTGGAGACGGTAGTCCGTACGTACGCATGAGCAACAATATCATTCTTTTGATATTAAAATAATATATAATTGGATGGTATATCATATATAAATAATAATTATCATGTTATATTTATTATTTACATCAATTAAAAATTATTATTATACCCATCCAAATAATAATTTATTGAATAATAATTACACCACGACGTGGAGACGGTAAGCCGTACGTACGCACGTATGGTGACATGTTATTCAAAGGATGGATATAATACTGAAATATGGATGTAACATATTTATAATAACATAAAAATATATATAATATACTGGAGTTATTATTTTAGAGTGGTAAAAACAAATATAGAAGAAGTGGAAGAAGAAAGGAACTTGAAAAAGGGTGGTGAAATCATTACCTCTTCTTCGGGTTCTTCCTTTTTATTTGATCAAAAGGGCTCATTAAGTTGGATTTATGACTAAAGGAGGCCTCTAGGTTGTATTTATGGAAGTTTAGAGAGTATTTGGGCAGGGTTTTTCCGAACAAAAAGGCTTTGAAGGTGTGATGTAATGAGAAGGAGGAGTGCCCTTTTATAAGAGGGGTGAGGGGCACCTTTGGAAAAGCTAGAAATATTATTTTATAATAAATTCATATTCAGTTTCTAATGGATCCAAAGTGGATTATTTAAATGTTAAGGTGGGTATGGGTCTAAAAACACTCAAAAAATAGAATTTAGACAGGTTTGGGTTATTATATTAACCTTATCGTTTAGTTTTAACTCTTAGTTAATTAGTTTGACACTTACCATGTCACTTTGTATTTTTATATTATATAGTTAATAAAGTTACTATATACATCCAAGAAAACCCCAAGTGGTCCATTAATGATACACCTACCATTATATAAGTCTCTTGGCCGAACCTTAAATTTTTAAGAATTTAATATCAATTAATAATATAATATTTGTTTTAAAAACGCTTTTATGTCAATTTTGACACTATTCAATAATTGATTTTTTTAAAACTCATAACAGAATTATTACTTATAAAAAAGTTAATTAAATCAATCCTAACATGTCATATTATCCTATAAAATTAGTTTAATTCATAAAAAGTTTCAAATTATATTTATTTGGGTATTTATAATATCAATTATTTTAATTTTTCACTATTATGGTAATTACTGCATCATCATTGTGTCATAAATAAATTAAATTATTTAATGTCTAAAAATTATAAATAAACTATAATTATGTAGTATATATTTTTATATTTCTAATTAATATTTACCATCTAATTTATCTTATGTATAACCCTATATTAAAAATGTTTTAGTAAATAAACTTTGATTTTAACTCTCTTAACTCTTCTTTGAATTAAATAATAATAAATGTCCTAATCTAATCCAAGTGGACCTAATTGATAATATTTTATTCCTAAGGTTGTTTTTGGTTGGTATAAACTTGTCCAATAGAATTAGGAAATGTGTTAGGGTAATATTAATATCATTTTTACCCTTAATTACCCTATTTACTTTTAACCGTGGTAAATAAAAGTAAAAAGTTACTATTCACCAAAAATTATTTTCATCTCATTGAACCAAATTTTACTACTTTATATTAACCGTGTCTCTCGGATTTTTGAAATTCCATTCACAAAAGCGGTAAGATTAAGTTTTATGAAAAATTTAGTTTTTTAACTACCACTTAGTGGTTTCACTATTCATCAAAAATTGAAGTTTTTCAGAACAATGCCAAAATTTCACCCTAAGCTATAATTGATATTCCGAATTAAAAAATAATTTCTATTTTAAAAAATTCCAAACATATAAGTTGCATTAATTAATTTTATAATTAATTTCTGCTGTCACAACAAATACCGTGTTTTTAAGAAACAATATATATCAGAAGATTAACAATTGTTTATGTCCAATTTCAAAGTGAAATTAATTATAATGAACACCATTTGATAAAATGGTAAAAATGTATTCTAATTATACTTTAAAACCACTCAATATTATAATTTATCACTATAAATTATTTTGATTAAAAAAGTTGTTTTTAAGTATTTTTCACTATTCATAAAAATTGGAAGTTCTCAGAAAAATACCAAAAATTCAAATTAGGATAATTTCGATATTCCGAATACAAAAATGAAGTTCATTTTGAAATATAAAATATATATAATTTCAAAAAGTTGGTATTAATATTCATAACGACTAGTTTGATTGGTTGTGGTGTGTTAGAACTCGATGTTGCGTACAACACATGCTATCACATTATTCAAAGAGAAGTGTACCGTAGAAGCTTGGGGTGTTCCATTCTACCCTCCAAATAATTTCATACTCGAAATTTCTAGAATACTAATGTATGAAAAGACTCGGGTTGTTCTTCATCATAAGTTCCTCTGGTTCCCACGTTGCCTCTTCCATCTTATGGTTTCTCCACAAAACTTTTACCAGACGCGTCATCCAATTTCTCAGCACTTGTTCTCTCGTATCAAGAATCTTTACAGGCTCTTCGCAATAAGACAGATCGGGTTCCAGTTCTAATTCCTCGTAGGTGATTACATGCGTTGGGTCAGGCATGTATTTCCTCAATAGAGATACGTGGAACACATCGTGAACTTTGGAGAGACTTGGCGGCATTGCCAATCGGTAAGCTACAACCCCAATTCGTTCTAGAATTTTGAAAGGTCTGATGTACCTGGGACTCAATTTACCTTTCTTACCAAAACGTATGACTCCCTTCCATGGAGATACCTTCAAGAAAACATGATCATCAATTTGAAATTCCAAATCCTTCCTTCGATTATCGGCATAGATTTTCTGCCTACTTTGAGTTGCTTTGATGTGATTTTGGATTACCTTCACCTTTTCCATTGTTTCCTCCACCAGTTCTAGGCCTACAAGTTTTCATTCACCAACATCATCCCAACAGGTTGTTGTGCGATATCTCTTTCTGTATAACGCTTCATATGGTGCCATCTGAATACTCGAATGGAAGCTATTGTTATAGAAAAATTATACCAAAGATAATTATTGATCCCACATACCCTGAAAGTCAAGTGAGAAAGATCTCAACATGTCTTCTAAGGTTTGAATAGTCTGTTCTGATTGTCCGTCTGTCTGAGGGTGGTAGGAAGTGATCAAATGAAGTTCAGTATCCAGGTATTTCTGAAGACTTTTCCAGAATCTTGAAGTAAAACGGGGATCACGATCAGAAACAATTGATAGGGGTACTCCATGAAGTCTCAAAACTTCATTAATATATAGTCTTGCTAGACGTTCTAGTGGTAGATATTCTCTTATAGCAAGAAAATGTGCCGACTTGGTAATACGATCAACAATAACCCATATTTCATCATTCCTTATAGGAGTCTTTGGTATTCCCATGATAAAGTCCATCATAATATTGTCCCATTTCCACTCAGGCATGGGAAGAGGTTTCAATACTCCACCATCCTGTTGCCTTCCAGATTTCACTTATTGACAAACCATACATCTTGACACAAAATCAGCAGTCTCCCTCTTTATGTTGTCCCACCAAAAATGTTCCTTCAAATATCTATACATTTTGGTGCTCCTAGGGTGTAGAGAGAAATTAGAACTATGTGAATCATCCAATAATTCCTTTTTTAGATCAGGTATATCGAGAACACAAAGTCTCTTCCCGAATTTCAAAATTCCTTCTTCATACACAAAGTCTCTCAATCTCCCATCATTCACAACTTTAATCTTCTTTTTAAATTCTTCATCATCGATATGAGAACTCTTAATCCTTTCCAGTGAAGATGGTTTGGCAACCATTTTAAAAAGAATTGATGTTTCACCTTCCCTGGTTATTCCCATGTCTATCTTCACTAGATCCATGAAAATTGGATCCCTTTCAATTATCATCACGTTCAAAACTCAATGGACTTTTCTGCTCAAAGCATCTGCCACCTTGTTTGCTTTCCCTAGGTGGTAGTGTATCGTACAATCATAATCCTTGAGTAATTCAAGCCATCTCCTTTTCCTCATGTTGAGTTCTTTTTGTGAGAAAATATACTTCAAACTCTTATGATCAGTATAAATCTCACATTTTTCACCATAGAGGTAGTGCCTCTATATCTTCAAAGAAAAGATCACAGCTGCTAGCTCAAGATCATGAGTAGGATAGTTTTGTTCATGAATTTTAAACTGTCTTGATGCATAGGCAATAACCCTATCATTCTGCATATGGACACAAACAAGTCCTTTCTTCGATGCATCACTATAAATAACGAACCCATCATTCCCCGATGGTAGAGTCAATATAGGAGCATTGACTAATCTTCTCTTCAGTTCTTCAAAACATTCTTCACACTCTTTTTTCCAAACAAGTTTAACCCCTTTACGTGTGAGCTTTGTTAATGGGTTATCCAACCAAGAAAAATTCTGGACGAGATGTCGATAATAACCTGCTAAACCAATAAAACTACGTACCTTAGTTATACTCATAGGTGCTGGACATTCTTGGACTACCTTGGTCTTAGAAGGATCAACAAAGATTCCATCTTTAGAGACAATATGGCCAAGAAAAGAAATCTCCTAAAGCCAGAATTCACACTTGCTAAACTTCCCATATAATTCATGTCTTCTCAGAGTCTTCAGGATAATGCGCAAGTGATTTTCATGATCTTCGTAGCTTTTGGAGTATACCAAGATATCATCAATAAATACCACCACAAATTTATCGAGATATTCCTTGAAAACTCTATTCATCAGATCCATGAATACAGAGGGTGCATTAGTCAATCCAAAAGGCATTACTGTAAACTTGTAATGCCCGTACCTGGTTCGAAATGCTGTCTTCGTAATTTCTTCCTTCTTCACACACAACTGATGGTATCCAGATCAAAGGTCAATCTTTGAAAAGTATTAATCTCCATGCAGTTGGTCAAATAAATCATCAATACGAGGTAGGGGATACTTGTTCTTTATCATTATAGCATTGATCTACCTGTAGTTGATACATAACCTCGTAGATCTATCTTTCTTTTTAACAAAAAGAATAGGGGATCACCATGGAGAAACAATAGGTAAAATAAATCCCTTATTACTCAATTCCTCTAGTTGTTTCCTTAGTTTGAATAATTCCACAGTGGACATTCTATAAGGGGTATTTGATATAGGCCTTGATCCAGAAATTAAATCAATGGAAAACTCAACTTCTCATTCTAGAGGATGTCCAGGTAAATCGTCCAGAAACACATCTACATATTCTTTCACAATAGGTACATCCTCTATTTGAACATTACTTTCCTCACCCACAGTCATTTCATTCTCTTCCTCCCCAATAATTGAATTTAGTTGATCTATTGGGGGTTGATATAGATAAGAATTAGGTGGTGATGATTCTGCTCTAAAGATAAGGTGTTCCTTATCATCATCATCAAAAATCATAACCTCATTCTTCTTACAATAAATCTTCACATCATGGTCCGAAAGCCAGTCCATACCGAGGATTATATCAAACTCAATCATAGGTATGACGATGAGATCAGCAGATAAAGAACATTTATGTGCTCTAATGGGGACTGATTCACAAAACTTTGTTGCAATGATACTTCCCTTAAGAGTTTTAACTAACAACTACCTTGTTAAATCAAATTGGAAATATATAATTTTCATAGAAAACTGAGAAGATATGAAACAATGCGATGATCCAGAATCAAATAATTCATTTGTTAAACTTGAGGAAACCATTAAATCACCTGCCACCACATCTTTCGGAGCTTCTACCTCAGCAGTCTTGATAGCATACGCTTTTCCTTGATCCCTTGGAATTTTCTGAGGTACGTTCCCCTGACACTTAGGAAATTCATTTGCATAATGTCTCATTTCCCTGCAATTGTAGCACTAAACATTGGTAGCTTCCTTCTTCACTTTGCAATCATGAGCTTGGTGGCCTTTTTCACCACACTTGTAACAGACACCCATTCCCTTCAAGAAAGTACCAGGGTGTTTCTTCCCACATTTACCACCAGATGGATATTCAAACTTTCCCTTCTTCCCCTTATTTCCATTCCCAGATTGATCAGTAAATCTCTTCTTCTCTTGCTTTGCTTTAAAGTCATAAGACTTAGATAATTCTTTTTCGGTCTTGATAGCACATGAGACAATGTCTTCGTACGACGATAAGGATTGTGATACTAACGCTCGACGGAGAAATGGTTTAAACCCATCAAAGAAACAATCAATATTACTTCTTGGGTTACGTATATAATCTCCAGCATACCTTGTTAACCTTGTAAAGTTAGCCTCATACTTTGCGACATTCTCATCCTCCTTTTGTCTCAGACTCAGAAATTGTCTTTCCATATCTGATCGATGGTCATGAGGAAAGTATTTTTCTAAAAACAGATCTTTGAACTCCCTCCATTCCATATTTAATACTTCATCATCTTCCTTCGTGTTTTGAATAAATGACCACCATTGATCAGCATCTCCAGTGAGGCAGTAAACTACCATGATAACTTTTTCCCTTTCACTACTCCCTAAAGCCTAGAATATTTTCTCTAGGGAATTTATCCATTGCTCAGATACTAAGGGATTTCTACTCCCATTGAACATTGGTGGTTGTTGCCTCATGAAGCTATCTAACATTGATTCTCCATGATGAGGATCAGGGTGCTCCATACGGGTAAGGTTATTATTCATAACCTGAGTGACTTGTCCCATTATGGTGATTAGCTGATCAGCACCAGTTGCATCACTAGCTCCACTATAATTATCTTGAGCTGGAGGGAAATCCTTAAATGGAGTGCGTGCATTGATACAGTTTCCATTTCTTCTACTAGGTTCCATTTCTAAACAATGGCATAAACTAGATCAGTTTATAAATCAAAATACAGAATTCCATACTTATATAATACTTAACATAAATTGAACTATTTATGGATATAATCCATAATCATAAAAATGTTTTCTTTGAGGAAGTATATACTCAAAAACCCTTCATAATTATTTGTAAATAAAATGAGAGTTATCCTAAGCATATCTCTCGGGAGTGTCGTAACCAAGAGTGCAGCAAGGCCTGTTGTTGTGCACCAGTTCCCGTTCGAGTCCAGCTCAAAGCGGTGTTTTCGGGTTTTACCCCTAGGTACATCTGTGCCAGAGCCACCTCTACCTACTCGTATCCAGACAGGGATGTATTGCTTGGAAAACTCACAAAATCTCTACAATACCAAAATTTTAGGAAGTTATTCTATACCAATCCTCAAAGTCCATCTTAGGTCTATGTGCTCTAATCAGAGTTTATCTAAATCTAGATTCCAAGGTTTGTACTAAACTTCCTCTGATACCAACTGTAACGCCCCGACCCCAGTTACCCAGAGTCGGTGCATTATTACATAACATTGGCATGATCACAAGAAAGATCAAATCTCGAAAGACCGATTAGTTTAGTAGCCTTTTAATAACTAGATATATTCATAAGGTTTACATTATATCATAAAATGAAAACTACAACAACATAGTCTCCATAGTCCACACTCTTATCCCCTCATACTATCCCTGTAGGTCATTCATGATTTACTTCTTCACATCCTGGGAAAAATAAAACATAGAAAAGGGGTGAGCTCAAATGCCCAGTAAGGATAAAAATATAGAGGAAACTTTCATAAATAAGAATAAACATTTAAGGAAATGTATAACTAAAAAAATCCTTTTAAACTTGAACTTAATTATAGTATGGAAAAAATAAAATGAAATAATTCCATTTACTTATTCACATGTATATTCTACTAATCTAATAATCACATGCAATATCAATAACCACTTTTATAATGATGGAATGTATAATGCCAGACTATCATAACCACATAGCCAAGGCCTCGTGCCAAGACTACAAATAAGATTTTGTCAGGGCCTTGTGCCAAGACACTAGTTTGTCTCATGAGACTTACCGATGCATCGAGGAGCTATAGAAGGCTCCACCCGTCATATATTAATTCCAATGCATTCCTCATATGAACAGGTTTAAACATAACATAAACATTCGTATTAAAACTAGGAAACGAAATGTAAATAATTCATCAATAAACCATGAATGGTATAAAAATAGAACATTCATAGTTAACCATATCACAAAACCTTCAATACAATATATAAGCTTTGTATCATAATAAATCATCTTCAAATAAGCGTAAAATCCATCTAAGGATGTTGACATAGATGAAATTAAAACTCTTTTTAGAGAAATATCTCTTTTTATTTTGAAATCATTTAAGAGTCATATAAAATAAAACATTTTCTTTGAAAATATTCTTATAAGCTTGTAATGGAAGCTTCGAAGATTTTATAACGGCGGAAAATAGCCGCACCCGCCGTATAAGTTAAAAAAAACATTCTTACCTTAATTCTGCCGAAAAGGTTAAAAAGCACCTTGTTTGGAAATCGACGGAAAGATTCCTTTATAAACCTCTTATTAAAAATAAACAAGGGTATAAATGACTTTAACCCATATTATAGTAAATTGTAAAAATGTTTTGAAATACATTTTTAAGAAACATGGATGTGGATGATAAAGAAGTCCCAGTAGATTATTACGTATAAACAACCTTGGATAATGAAGAGATTGCGAAATAAACCCTTACCTTGTACTTTTCCTTGGTTGAGGGTAGGTTAACCTCCTGTATAATGGTTAAATAGTTGTTATTAAATAATAAAATAATCATATACATTCATATGATATCATATATGATCTTTTAACATTGCTTTGTTAATAATATCTTAGAATTATCGTTGTTTCAGGTGTTAACTTACTCATTTTCTTTTATATGTTTTGTTACGTAAGACATGTTTTTCATGGATAGGTTGTATCTTATTCATATCCATAATGATATAAAGTCCTTAAAAATTATTTTTAAATCATAAAATGATAATTATACTTTAATGGATATGATGGAGAATGAATCTCATCGCGTTCGTGGAGACGGTAGCCCGTACGTACGCACGAGCGACAATATCTTTCTTTTGATATTAAAATAATATATAATTGGATGGTATATCATATATAAAGAATAATTATAATGTTATATTTATTATTTACATCAATTAAAAATCATTATTATACCCATCCAAATAATAATTTATTGAATAACAATTACACCACGACGTGGAGATGGTAAGCCGTACGTACGCACGTATGGTAACATGTTATTCAAAGGATGGATAGAATACTGAAATATGGTTCTAACATATTTATAATCACATCACAGTATATATAAGATACTGGAGTTATTATTTTAGAGTGGTAATAACAAATATATAAGAAGTGGAAGAAGAAAGGAACTTGAAAAAGGGTGGTGAAATCATTACCTCTTCTTCGGGTTCTTCCTTTTGATTTGATCAAAAGGGATCCTTAAGTTGGCTTTCTAACTAAAGGAAGGACTCTAGGTTGTAGTGAGGGAATTTGAGAGAGTATTTGGGCAGGGGTTGTCTGAACCAAAAGGCTTTGAAGGTGTGATGTAATGAGAAGGAGTGCCCTTTTATAAGAGGGGTGAGGGGCACCTTTGGAAAAGCTAGAAATATTATTTTATAATAAATTAATATTCGGTTTCTAATGGATCCAAAGTGGAGTATTTAAATTTTAAGGTGGGTATGGGTCTAAAACCACTCAACCAATAGAATTTAGACAGGTTTGGGTCATTATATTAACCTTATCTTTTAGTTTTAACTCTTAGTTAATTAGTTTGACACTTACCATGTCACTTTGTATTTTTATATTATATAGTTAATAAAATTACTATATACATACAAGCGACCCCCAAGTGGTCCATTAATGATACACCTATCATGATATAAGTCTCTTGTCTGAACCTTATATTTTTAGGTGTTTAATATCAATTAATAATATAATATTTGTTTTAAAAACTCTTTTATGTCAATTTTGACACTATTCAATAATTGATTTTTTTAAAACTTATAACAGAATGATTACTTCGAAAAAAGTTAATTAAATCAATCCTAACATGTCATATTATCCTATAAAATGTATGCAATTCATAAAAAGTCTCAAATTATATTTATTTGGGTATTTATAATATCAATTATTTTAATTTTTCACTATTATGGTAATTACTGCATCATCATTGTGTCATAAATAAATTAAATTATATAATGTCTAAAAATTATAAATAAAATATTATTATTTAGGAAAGATTTTTATATTTCTAATGAATATTTACAATTGAATTTATCTTATTTATATCCCTATATTAAAAATGTTTTAGTAAATAAACTTTGATTTTAACTCTCTTAACTCTTCTTTGAATTAAATAATAATAAATGTCCTAATCTAATCCAAGTGGAACTAAATGATAATATTTTATTCCTAAGGTTTTTTGGGGTTGATATAAACTTTTCCAATAGAATTAGGACATGTGTTATGGTAATATTAATATCATTTTTACCCTTAATTACCCTATTTACTTTTAACTTTGGTAAATAAAAGTAAAAAGTTACTATTCACCAAAAATTATTTTCATCTCATTGAACAAAATTTTACTACTTTATATTAACCGTGTCTCTCGGATTTTTGAAATTCCATTCGCAGAAGCGGTAAAATTAAGTTTTATGAAAAATTCAGTTTTTTAACTACCACTTAGTGGTTTCACTATTCATCAAAAATTGAAGTTTTTCAAAACAATGCCAAAATTTCAGCCTAAGCTATAATTGATATTATGAATTAAAAAATGATGTCTATTTTACAAAATTAAAAAAATATAAGTTGCATTAATTAATTTTATAATTAATTCCCGCTGTCACAACAAATAGCGTGTTTTTAAGAAACAATATATATCAGAAGATTGACAATTGTTTATGTCCAATTTCAAAGTGAAATTAATTCTAATGAACACCATTGGATAAAATGGTAAAAATATATTATAATTATACTTTAAAACCAGTCAATATTATAATTTATCACTATAAATTATTTTTATTAAAAAAGTTGTTTTTAAGTATTTTTCACTATTCATAAAAATTGGAAGTTCTCAGAAAAATACCAAAAATTCAACTTAGGATAATTTCGATATTCCGAATCCAAAAATGAAGTCCATTTTGAAATATAAAATATATATAATTTCAAAAAGTAGGTATTACTATTCATAACGGCTAGTTTGATTGGTTGTGGTGTGTTAGAACTCGATGTTGCGTACAACACACACTATCACATTATTCAAAGAGAAGAGTACCGTAGAAGCTTGGGGTGTTACAATCAATGGAAGTAAATATCATTTTAAATATGTTTTATGACTGATTCAAAGAATCATTAAGATAGATTTAATGTATTTTATTCAACAGTGTAAATCATTCCTGTTTCTAATGAAATTTACGACTCTTGAATGATTTTAAGTTCGAATGATTTTGATTTTTTAGATGATATTCTTGGATCTTCTCAACCAAAAGAAATCCGATATTACTATATATATATAATTTATTTTTTCTTTATATATCACCATGTATAGGTAATATATTTTTGAATATTGAACTTCTACAAAGAAAGAAAAGATCAAGCGACTCTATTATTTCTGAAGAATCTACACTTTGAAGATATATATGTTTCAACCTCATGCTGCTAAGTAATTGGTGTTGTTTGTTTGTTTTTATTCTTATTGAATATAATTCACAACAAGGATATATTAAAACCTATTATATCTTGAATATATCTATCTTTGAGAAAATATATTGTATTCTATCAATTGGTGCAACAACTGTGATCAAGAACCTATTTATACAATCAAATCAAACTCTTTTAATTTATTAGAGTTCTAACTACTCAGACTCAATCGCGGAATATTTTCATCTTCTCATAAAGAGTTGTGGATAATTTGGTTCCCTCTAAAAGAATCATATGGCTCTATAAACCTTGTTTTAAAGGTTTCAACTCCCTACACTCAGTTGTGAATGTCTTGTGATAAGAGGACCTTTCTAGGGAAAATCCTCAAGCACAAAGAGAGAGAATTGGTGGAGTGGATTGGGGGATATTTTTGCCCTAAACCACTATAAAAATTATCGTGTTCTTATTTTACTATTTATACGCTTATTAATTTACTAAAAAAAGAGAACATTTTATATCTACATAAATCAAAAAGAAATCTAGAATCCAAGATCTATCAATATTATTGAAAAGAAACAATGCCCCCCCTCATGTATCTTTGTATTATTCTGACCTAACATTTGGTATCAAATCAGAACTTTTTTAAAGAAGATAAACTCTAGAAAGATCAAAGTATATATTTTATATAAAGATAGGTATTGATGATTAATCCTAGAGAATGTATGTCAATAATACGGGCATTAAACTTCAATTGTGATAATTATGGATGTTTTTTAATCTCATATGATCATCTATATGAGAAATATTGGATATAAAGTATATATGAATATTTTCACTCCGTATGCAATTCTAGAGAAACTAGAAACATGGGATGCTTCCAAAGAAGATAATTACGACATCAATTCAAAATAAATGAATTCTATAATTTGTAAACATGATATAGATGGTTTCAATTAAGTATCACAATGTCCTACTACTTATGAAATGTTGATGATGATTGTTGTTTCAATTGAAGGAACAAACAAATTGGTAAAATTAAGGCATGCTACTACAAAACTGAATTTTTTTACCTTCAAAATGTGTGATGGTGAAAGCATCACCCAAATTAAAGGGTGGTTGATAAAAATAGTTAATGATGTTGCTGAATTAGGAACTTCAATTAAAAAATAGGATCAATCACTAAAATTACTTAGAGTACTACCCTAAAAATGGATTGGGATATATACAAATATTTGAGAATCATTACCAATAAAATATTTTATAGTCAAACAATTTATTGTAACCTTGATTATGTAGAAATTTTAGATTCAAGTTAAAGATGAAGATCATACGATATTAAAGTGGGAAATATTTCCCATAAAGTAACATCTTAGAAGCATGAAAATAAATTAAAAGAATATTTCAAAATCATAAATGACTTAGATTTCTCAAATATGAAATGGAACTTGCACAACTAGCCAAAAAAGTTAGAAACTTTCATAGGAAAAAGAGAGGCTTCAAAAAATCCTTTAACAAATATGAGAAAGGATCTAATGAAATATGATACCATGAATGAAAATAAATTTTTCATATTAGACTTTATTTTCCATAATTAAAAGAAGAAAGAAGAAAGGTAGAAAAGAAAAATCATAAGAAATGTGATTATGAGAAAAAAGGTAAAAGAGATATGAAGGCTACTTGAAGTGTATCGAAAGTCTCCAATAGCTCATCCAAATCTGACTTAGAAAAGGATCCAAAAAATTAAAAGAATACATGGAATTTATGGATAAGGAATAAGATGAGATACAATCCTATTATTCTTCTTATTTTGATTTTGATAGCTACTCAAATAGTAAATTAGCTACTTATTGCTCAATTATTGAAGAAAAATATGATTCTGTAATAAAAAATCATAATTAACTAAATAATATTCATACTTTTGTTTAATTATAAAATAAAATTGTTAATTAAAAGAAAAAATTTAATACATCTACATAAAATTGTATTGTTCATGGAAATAGGATAAAATAATTACAAGATGAGGTGGAATCATTCAAAAGTGCTTCTAGTATTTTAACCAAAGGAGAAAAATCTATGAATGAGATTCTTGGAAAAAAATTTATTAAAAAAGAAAAATATGGAATAGGAAGCAAGGGAGAGGAATCAAATTTATAAAAAAAATATTTTGATCCAAGTTCTAAAAAAATACATATTTATATTTTTGAATGAAAGGACATTAGTATAAAAAATTTAGGTTAAAAAATCCTCAGATAAGTGTAATTAAAAATGTTTTTATATCTAAACATATGTCTGAATCAAGTAATGAAGATTTTGGAAAAATAAGGAAAATGTGGATTCCCAAATCTTTTCTTACTAACACGGTTGGAACCAAGAAAATATGGGTACCAAAAAAAATATTGTTTAAATTCTTTTATAATAAAATGACCATAGGAACAAAAATGTTGTATTCTATATGGACAATGGATAATTGAGACACATGAGTGGATAATATTCTAATTTTTATATAGTATCAAAACTAGATAGAGGACTAATCACCTTTAGAGACAATTCTAAAGGGAATATAGTTGGTGTTGGATTAGTTGGAGATCCAAATACAATATCAATCAACAAAGTGTTAAATGTTCAAGGTCTAAACTGCAACCTGATAAGTAGTTCTCAACTATGTTATGATGGTTTTCATTTGAATTCACTAAAAAATTCTCTTAATTTTCAATGATAGTTTTCTTAAATTTAGAGCACCTTGAACTAAAAATACTTATTACTTGGATCTTGATTCCTTGTGTAATTAAAAATTTAATTGTTTAACTAGTGATATAAATGAGTCTTGGATATGGCATAGAAGCCTTGGACACTATAATATATTTAATTTATATAATTTTTCTAAGAAACACTTAGTTTATAATTTTCCTAGTATAAATTTGATAATGATAGATTCTTTGATGCATTCCAAATTGTAAAATAGGAAAAATCATACTTCAAATCAATTAACAAAGTTTCTATATTTAAACCATTAAAATATATACACATTGATTTTTTTGGATGATTAATGGTAAAGTTTTTTTGGAAAATTGTATGTTTATGTATTAGTTGATGATTTTTCAATATTTATAAGGGTTTATTTTTTAAAACATAAAATTGAAGTGTTAATTGTTTTTGAAATCATTTGAAAAATCATTGAAAATGAAAAATATTATAAAATAATTTCATTAATAAGTGATTATGATGGAGAATTTTAGAATCAAGAATTTTGATTTTTTTTCTAAAACTTAGGCATTAAAAACACCTTCTCTACACCAAGAACACCTAAAATGGAATTTTTGAAAGAAGAAATTGAACTATTCAAGAGATAGAAAAACTATATTAAATGAATATATCCTTCTTACCTATTTTTGGACTGAAGCTATAAACACATATCGTTATATCATGAATAGATTTTTGACAAGTCCTCTAATTAAAAAGACACCCTGTGAAATTTGGAATAATAAAAAACCTAAAGTAAGATACTTTAAAGTATTTGGATGAAAGGTGTATATATTGAATACTAAGAAAAACCTTGGTACATTTGATCAGAAGGCTGCTGGAAGACTATTTCAAGGATATTCTCCTACTTATGAGGACTATATAATATATAATAAAAATTCAAGGACTGTTGACGAATCAGCTCATGTGAATTTTGATTAAAGTTGTCCTTTTGGTAAAAAGAAAGACCAAATAGGTGAAATTGTTGAATCTTTAGACGACATGAGGTTTGAATCACCCAAAACTGATTTAGAAACTAAAATTCAGTTTGTTCTAGAAGAAAATGAAGTATATGAACCTAGAAGTGTTTTAATTAATTAATATAGAACCTTAAAGGATCATCCTTTAGAAACTATTATAGGAAATCTTGATACAGGAATAAGAACTAAAATAAATGTAGGAAAATTAGCTGAATTTTCTTCCTTCCTATAATAATTAGAACTGAATACTATAGATAAATCATTAAATAATAAAAGTTTTTTATTGGACATGCTAGAAGAACTAAATAAATTCTATCAAAATAACGTTTGGGAATTAGTTGAAAACCCCACCAATTATCCTTTAATAGGAACTAAATGGGTTTTTATAAATAAACAAGAGGAAAAATTCATAATCAATAGAAATAAATACATATTATTAGCAAAAGGGTACAACTAGGAAGAAAGAATAGACTATGATGAAACCATTGCATTTATTTATATATTTGAATAAATTAAGATCCTTTTATCTTATATATCTCATGTGAATTTTAAATTATATCATATGGAAGTAAAATCTGCCTTTTAAAATGGATATTTAATGGAAGAATTTTATATTGAAAAACAACTAGGATTTGAAAACCATCATTTACCAAATTTAGTTAATAAACTTACTAAATCTCTTTATGGCCTTAAAATAACCTAAGTCTTGGTATGAAATATTAATCTCCTTTTTATTGAAAAATGGTTTTTTCTATAGGGTTATTAGATCCTAATATTTTTATGAAAACCATTTTTTCTAATATATTTTAGTTCAAATTTATGTAGATGATGTTATTTTTGGATGAACAAATAAAAATCTTTGTAAAGATTTTTTAAACCTTCTGAAAAAATACTAGAAAAGTTGGGGGAGAACCACTTTATTAAAATAAAACACACAAACCCCTTTTATGGGAAAAGGGAGAACCCAAAATACCATAACAAGCCTATAGGATTAATGGTACAGAGGCCTAAAATCCAATGGATCAAGATCCCAATGGTACATAACCCATTACAAAACCAAATCCCAATCAAAGTCCAATGAAAAAATACAAGAAAACACAGTCTGAACCTAAGGCCAACAGACCCATGTCAAGCACCACCATGCTCAATAAATCCCCAGTCTCCGCCAAAGGCCGATTTTCCTTCTTCCAAAGATGCAATGCAAACCCCAAATAATACCATCGAGGATGTCACCACCGTAAGATCTTATCCCACAGTAGTAGAACTCCGCCTCCCTACACCCGTCGAATCTATAAGTAGGTCCGATGAAAAATCATTGCGCTTCCAAATAAGATCCACCGCCAAGGACGTCGCTGCCGCAAAGCCCCGCCACCTAACGAAGTTCCAATGGGATGTGTGACTACCACACTAGATCCACTGCATCACCTTGACCCGAAGAAAACTGTGAACCACTAAAGCTAGATCTAGTCACGTAATGACAAACGCCGTCGCCGCAATGCCAATACTGCACCAGTGCCTCACCTCCCCATACACTAAGGAACATCATGCCTCCACACGCCACTAGCCAACCTAACCGCTTGTTGAGGAACAATCTCCTAAAGCATCTGTGACCTGACCTGATCTATTCGACACACCACTACACCAGATCTGTAATTGAACCTCCCAAATTCCTGGCACAACACACCAGCACGATGCCAGACATGTTAAGAGAGGTGCAATCGGGAGAGGCCCATAAAGAATCCTTCCACCGTACTGTGAAAGAGGAAACCCTAGATGGGGAACTCCTGAGAGAATATATCCTCAGATCACCCAATGGGTGTTGTATTGCAAGAATTTAATTTTGAAAAAGTAATATGAAATGATTATGATGGGAGAATTAAATTTGTTTTTAGGATTTAAGATTTATCAAAAATATTATTTAAATGTTTTAAATCAAATAAAATTAATTATTTATTTATTAAAAAATTTTGGAATATAAAATAGTAAGACTTATACAAATCCCATGTGTACTAATATAAAACTTGATTTGGATGAAGTTGGAAAACTAGTTGACAGCAAGTTACGTAGATTTATGATTTGTAGTTTAATATATTTTACTGTAAGTAGACCAAACATAATTATTTTTTGTATGTTTATGTTCTATATTTCTATCAAACCCAAAATAATATCATCTTACTACTGTTAAAATAATTTCCAGAAGTTTAAAAGGAATTTTTTCAATTTCTACTACCCAAAAAAATCATATTTTTAATTTAATTTCATATTAAGATGTCAATTTTGGAGGATGTAGATTATATAGGAAAATCTCATCAATAACCTGTCACTTTTTAGGAAAATATTTAGTTTCATGATCAAGTAAGAAATAACATTCAGTTTATCTATTAAAGGATGAGGTAGAATATATATCTTCTTAAACTTGTTGTGCTCAAGTATTTTGGATGAAATACACCTTATTGGAATTTGGACTTAATTTTAATAATATACCTATTTTATGTGATAAAGAAAGTTCAATTAATATTTCCAAAAATCCTATAAGTCATTTAGAAAATAATCATATTGATATAATCCATCATTTTCTGAGATATTATATTCTTAAAAAGAATATATCTTTAGAATTTGTAAATACTAAAAATCAACTTGCCGATATTTTTACTGAACCACTTCCCACTGCTAGTTTTGATTTTATTAATGGAATTTATGAATATTAAATTTTAAATAAATGTTTATTAATTTGTTTAATTAAATTAGGTATGAATCTTTTTTATTTTATTAGGTTATTATTTATTTATTTATCATTTAAATTAAAAAATAAGTTATTTCATTTTTAAAAAATGTGTCTTTTCTAATAAAAATTAAATAATGATTAAACTATGAAATTTGACCGAGAAACCAGACTGGAGTCACCAAAACTATCAGAAAATACACTCTCTCTTTTACATTCACTCTCACTCTAAGTATTCGAACCCTGTCAACTTCTATAGCTCTTTTTTCATTCAAAATCCTAGAATCCAAACCTTTAATCATCATAGTTGTAGAAATTTCGATGATTAATAAAACAGATGAAGGGGAAAAAGTGGTATGAAGTGAAAACACATCACCTACATAAAATTTCTTCAAGGAAATGTAATAGATTTCAAATGGATCTATGAGGAAAATATGCTTCTAAGGAATTCTCTATCTTTTAAAGGTCTAGAATCTATTTTTACTAAAGGAAGCACTGAGTTTATTTTCGATAAATAAGTAAAATAATTTTATATAAATTCTCAATTTAGTGTTGGTGATATAGAGGATGTCATTGTATCTTGGATAAATGACAGATATTTTTCTATCTTGTAACGTCCCAGACCTGAATAGCCACCCGAACAGTGCTATTAGTCCGGGTTTCATTTACCTTAAGCACACCTCCCTGAACTCCAAAGTCTACCAACTGGAAATGAGGGAGTAAATAGGTATAGTGGGGAGGCTATACCCTATGGGAATAGATAATACACTAGTCTGAGTATAATCATAACACATACAGTGGAAATAAATGACTCAGCAGACTCAAATCAGACCCTCATAGTGAAATCACAATAGTATCATATAAATAAAATAGAGAAAGTGATATAGAAAAAAATACAATGGAAATTAAACAAAAAATCATTATAAACACCACTTATAAGCACAACTAAAACAACAAGTCATGCATCCATAGCAGGTCATACATGTAAATATAAAAAGGGCTCCCATGGATAACCATAGTAGCTACATATAATAATAATCATGATGATATAGGAATAAAATATAAACAAAAGTAAAACTCTAGCTATACATGACCTCAATGTCCATACCAATCTCCATACCAAACAATACTATGATCCAAATCTTGAGGATAATCTCTTAACTTTATGTAAAACCATAAAGTCTATACATGTCCTGAAGGGCTTGTGTAGGGTGTGAGACGAATCTTACCAGGATACCACCCAACGGTGCATACCTAGTATAAGAGTTTAAGAATACATGCATCTCAAGTAAAGTAAATAATACGATGTAATAAATAAACACAACCTCCACTGGTGCTCAGAAACCTGCAGGGAGTGTCACATGCTTCGACCAACACTGGAATCATGGAAACAAAGAGAGTCCTTGGCCTATGGCCCATTGTACCCCTGTAGTCACAAAACCTAGGTGAACCCTAAAATTCGACCTCAATCATATAAATCAGCACCGTGTTCCCCCTAACACTGTGTGTCTCAAGTACTAACATCTCGAAGGAATGCCCAAAAAAAGTAACCTGGTCCCATTGACCCCTTCTTGAAATCTCATGTCTTCCCATGGAACAAAAACTCAAGGAACAAAGATTCCTATCCTCAAATAATAATCAGAGGAACAACGATGTCTGTCCTCAAATAAATAACTAGAGGAATAGTCCCTCAATCACATCGAGCCTCAGCCCCCAACCTGGTAGCCTCATTATTACCAATAAAAGGATCCTAACCTTCCATGTGTAATCTTATAGAAATCACCCCCATACTAATAGTACCTAAACCACAACTATTTTGGGCCTCTACCCACACGAGTGATCAAAACCACACCATCACATAGTCAACCTATGTGCACACAAATCAAGCAGATTTTGGCCATCATGGGTGAGCGGTAATCACCAAAGTAAGAAACCAAGCCACACCATCTATGAAACCTCATGTCCCTGTGACCAAGTCACTCAAATCCAATGGTTATTCCATCCATTTATCCTAGGTCATTCCCAACCTGATAGTTACACTTACTCAAAACAACATCCATGACGCCCAATCCCGTGGTCAAAACCACCCAAGAAAATCTAGTCTTCTCCCAACCTATGATCAACATCACTCAATCCTGATGGCCATGCCATCCCAATATTAGGCCAATCCTACCACAATATCAAGAGCATCAAAATTTGTAATCCCAACAATTAAATATATATATATATATTTATATATATATATATAATCACATTAAAACACTTGTAAACAATCAATGGAATTTAAACAGTTGAGTTGCACTAACTACCAGCCATAACATAGCCGCATTGAGGTCTTGAATGCTTCTAAAAATATTAACCAAGATTAAAAAATTTAAACATAAAAATATATATTATGAAAATTTATTTAAAACCATTTTATCACCCCCGGCAAAAATAACCCAATGAGCAACAGCCTCTCACCCGTTCTCGTACAAGCATAACAGGTAAGGGAATGCCCAATAGAATCTCAAAAGGTATAACAGTCAAATTAAAATTCAATATTAGGGTTCTACTCAAAAACCCACCATTGTTCTATAAGATATAACCCACAAATATATATGAAAACACAAAATGATGTATGAAACATCTACCTCATACTCTTACAAAAATCTTCATCTTGTACTAGCCACTAATTTGGTCTAGATACAATAAGCATAAAATCTCAAACACATATAACTTGGTTGAAAGGATAAAACATGAATAATGGATCAATATTAATTGAGATCTTACCGAGGGGGTTATAATGGATCTAAAGACATTCAAATCATACTTAAGATGAAGAATCAAGAGAAAAATGAAGTCTTGGCTGGCTGGTTCATGAAGGTTCTGTCCAGAACCAGAAAATGAGGCTACAGCCCCTTTTAAGAAAAATTTAAAAAGTAAACAACATGTAATTGGGACTACATGCCATTTAGGTTCTTTAATTGTTCTAATGATGGCCTAAATTTACCAACTTACTTTCTAGGTCTTGCTGACATGACTACACGATGTGTACTAAGCAGTACATGACATGTACATGGTTTGGTCCTCTAATCCCCTGCCAACATCCCTACACTCCATGTATACCCCTTAAACAACTAGAGAGTATATGGCGTGTACCACTTCATTTAACCCTATGTCAGGCTGTGTGACAGTATAATTCCAGTACTTGCCCAATTTTCCCCAGTTTTTTCAAAAACAACTCAAAAAAAAGAAACTTTTACGTCAAAGGAAGAACTGGGTTCTTACAAACTTCCCCACTTAAAGAAATACATCCCTGAATTTACCTTCCAAGGGTGGTAAAGAAACACTCCAGAACAACTCCATCCCAAATCTTAAATCAATCAAAGGTCCATCGACCTATTTCCCAGACCCATGGTCCGCCCGTGATGCTTCATCACCCCTTAACTTCATCAGGTGTTCCCATGTCACTTCTAACACCCAAACATATCCTGCACTATTTTGGCACCTGCATTGAGCCCATGGAATCTATGGGACAATGAGGTCATGCATCCCATGGATGCTCAAAACAACTCGGTTCCTTGAACCTCAATCACAACCAGCATCCTTGATGCCCCGATTCACAAGGTACCTCAAGTAACCATCATCCCATGGATGCCCTGATGCCTAAGCACCTCAAGTAACATCCATCCAATGATGATCCTAATGCCTAAGTACCTCAAGTGACATGAATCCAATGATTCTTCTGATTCCAAGAACCTCATACATATATAATCATGCACCTGAGATGGTACCAACCTCCTGACCAGTGTCTGGTCAATCCATATATTTCATGTACACCTTGTGCACTCAAAACAAACATGCCTCAATAATCCATGCCAAAAGAAGAAAAATAAAATCATGTCCATGCTCATGGCATACCTCTGACCGTCATCGGCTCACCAGCCTACTCATCCCCTAGCAGATCTATGGTGTGCACCTGGCCTGAGACACGATTTCTTGTAGCCTATCCTCCCTATGGTTCTACACCAGTCATCAGCCACTGACCCCATGGCTGGGTCCCACTCTCTCTTCCACATCCTCCACATGTAGTTAAACCTCAGCTACCCTCACCTGGTACTGATCTTGATCCTTCCCTTGAAGCTTGTGCCTTCTCCGGTCCATGTATGCTGGTTGTCTGAGAAGGCTATCTATAGTATCTATCAATATGCCCAACCTATCCACATGTCTGGAACTCCTTTGGAGGCCTATCACACTGATTATGTACAAGACATTGCTTCCCACACTGAAATAAAACCACTAATGAGCTTCCATGAGGTGGTCTAGCTAATTCCTTGTCCTGGCCACCTTGTTGTAACTCATCTTGACCTCATTTCCTTCCATCAGAACCATCACCTAATGTCACTGCTCAACCGAAGAGAGACCAGTCCTTCAGGTTTCTCTCACCTATGATCACTTGATTCACCACCTCTGAGAATGAGTCTAGGCTAAAGATGTTTACCAACAATTGAATTCAATGTCGTAATCTATCTATGAAGTGCCTCACCCTTGAGGTGTCATCTCTTACCAAACCAGGTGCGAAGTGAGATAGCTCAGTGAAAGTAGATGCATAGTCTATGATGGAAATTTCACCCTACTATAGGCTCAAGAACTCCTGATTTATTTCCACCCTCAGTGTCTCTGGGAAAAGTGATTAAAGAATCGACACTCAAATTCCTTCCAGGCCAGTCCCTTACATTTTTGAGCCATAACCTTCACATCTCGCCAGTGCTTTGCTGGTCCTCTGAGAATATATGTCTCTTGCTTGACCCTCCACCCTGGAGGCATATTGAGCTGCTCTAAGATCATATGAATACAATCTATCTAGTTCTCAGCTTCCTACTGACCACCCTCACCATGAAAAAGTGGAGGGTTCTAGGACTAGAACTCTTGAGTCAGGTAAGCCATATAGGGATATTTTCCCTGAGCACCACTATTGATCCCCTTCAAAACACACACCAGACTAGATCAGAGATGCTCGTCGTGCCATGGTTAGAATGCTATCAAACCTGGAAGCTACCCTACCTGCACTGAATCCTAAATTCAATCTTATCCTTAAGCTTATACTTATGGATCATGCTCTTCCCACCGCTCAAAGGTTTGATCCTGATCATGATCCTGTGGCATTGTACCATCACCCGCCTGACCCTCCATCCAAACCATCTAGGAGGAACCCGCTGAATACCATAAATGGTCAGATAGCCCACATATATAATATATATATATATATATATAACACATATAGGGAAAGTAGTAAATAGGTAGAGCATAACAACTACCCTTACTCTCGCCCATTGCAACCATGCCACATAGTATCCTGACCTCATGGCCTCTTTACCCGCCCCTCAATTGAGCCAAGTATCACAATATCCCCAGGACACACTCATCTTGACAACCAATGTTTCCTTAATCTGATGACCGAGTTACCTAATCCTGGTGATCAAAATCACCTCAACCATAGTACATGCTTGCTCGTATAAGATCTAGGACCAAATCCCATGACACGTGAAATTTTACATAAATTTAAATCATGGAATTTGATATCATTGACATGAAATTATCACTATCACAAGGCATATGTGCATATATGAAATTTAAATACCCTTAAAATGTGCCTATCAAAAGACAAAAAACCAAAACTTGCCTTACTGAGCCAAGGTCTAATTCTCCCTTACCATACCCAGTCAGGGGTCACATATCACAACCAATAATCAACACAAACCAAGTGATCCACCAAGGTGAAAATAATATAAATTGTAATCTACAAAAAAGAAAAACAACATAACCCTCCAAAGGTAACTCAATATATCCCTCATACATGGGGTTATAGGAAACCAAGTATGAGTTTGAAATCTAGTTCTAAAAACAAAATATCTTCTGTCTACCACAATCCCAAATAGTAATACCAAGAAAATAGGCGAAATAAACTCCTCTAATATCACTTTGTAATGTCCTGGACCCGAACAGCCACTCGAACAGTGCTATTGGGTTGTGTGTCACTGACATTAAGCACACATCCATAAAAGACAATGGATGCTGACT
Organism: Viscum album; assembly: GCA_963277665.1. Classification (NCBI taxonomy): domain Eukaryota; kingdom Viridiplantae; phylum Streptophyta; class Magnoliopsida; order Santalales; family Viscaceae; genus Viscum; species Viscum album. The sequence continues at coordinate 1,384,143,014 of OY728139.1, read as the reverse complement.
AGCAATGAGGGTGTAAATAGGTTTAGTGGGGAGGCAATATCTTCTAGGAATATAAAATACACTGGTCTGAGTATAATCATAACACATGTAGTAGAAATAAATGACTCAGCAGACTCAAACTAGAACCGCATAGCGGAATCACAACAGTATTATATAAATAAAATAAAGAAATCAATATAGAAACAATTGTACTGGAAAGTAATCAAAAAAACATTCTAAACACCACTTGTAACCACAACTAAAATAATAAGGCATGCATCCATAGTAGTTCATACATGTAAATATAAAAAGGGAACCCATGGATAACAATAGTATCTACATATAATAATGAGAATATTGATACAGTAATGAAAGATAAAAAAAATTAAAACTTCAACTAGGCATGACCTCAAGGTCCATACCAATATTCATACCAAATAGTACTTTGATACAACTACTAAGGTCGATCCCTTACTTGTACGTAAAACCATAAATTATACATGCGTCCCTAAGGGACCGTGTAGGGTGTAAGACGAATCTTAGTAAGATACCACCCAAAGGTTTGTACTTAGTATAAGTGTTTAAGCATACATTTATCTCAAGTAAAGTAAATAGTATGATGTAATAAATAAACACAACCTTCATTGGTGCTCAGTATCCTCCAGATAGTGTCACCTGCTTCGGCCAATTTTGAAATATCAAAAGTAAAGAGAGTCCTTGGCCCATGGCCCAAGGTACCCCTATAGTCATAGAGCCCAGGTAAACCCTCAAGTTCCACATCAATCATATAACCTGACACTATGTGCCTCCTGACACCGTGTGTCTCAAGTATCGACGTCCTGAAGGCACATTGAAACAGAAGTAACCTGATCCCATAGACCCCTACTCAAAATCTCACATCTTCCCATGGCATGAAAACCAAAGGAATAGCGATGCCTTTACTTAAAGAGGATATTATCAGTGAGGAACAGTCTCGACCTTTGGAAGGTCCAGGAACCATCACTGGTTCACTTACTGATTCATATACTGAATCATAAAAGATGAAGGATGATAAGAAAGATAAATCAGTGCAATTGCAATGGGATGGTGGGCCTATAATAAGGTTCAAATCCTCTTCACAATGAATATTTTCTTCTGGAATTTCCAAGGGCTTGGGAATTCTCCCATGGTCACAACCCTTAGGCATTTTATTGTGGCCAATAAGCCTCTCCTTCTAGGAATTGTTGAGCCTCATATGGCCTTTTGTAAATGGAAAGCATTCAAATGGTCAACCCTTGGGTACTCCTTGGTTTCCCATAACGTTGATCAGATTTCTTCAAAGTCTCTTTGGGTTTTAAAGCATGATAGTGTCTCTTTGATATCTTCATTTTATGACCAACAGTCGATCACTCTTTCTACTGAGATAGGTGATTATGGAATGTCTTTCACCTTTGTTTATGCTTTGAATCAGTATATTGGGAGACACACACTCTGGGCATCTCTTGAATGTATAACGATAGAAATGAGGCAAAATTGGGCCATTATTGGTGATTTTAACTCAGTTCTTCTTCCTGATGAGAAGACATGAGATTGTTTTAATCGGTTGGTTGTGTCTGATTTCTCTTCTTATATTAATGCTTGCAATTTGATTGAAGTCCCAATCATGGGGGCTGATTTTACCTGGCGCAGATACACTCTAAATGGGTTACAAGCCAGTAAGCTTGATAGGTGCTTCTGTAATGTTGATGGGGGATCTCAAGATTTTTCTATGTCTGGTATTACTCTACCAAGGGATAATTCTGATCACAATCCTATTTTAATGGATTTGAATCTCTGCAGCTTGATATCTTCTCCCTTACCTTTCAGGGTTAATAATGTCTGGTTATCTATTCAATGTTGTAGGCATGCTGTCATTGAGGCTTCAGAATCGATTGTGATTAGAAGTCCCTTTCATATCATGGTTATGAAGATGAAGGCTGTGAAAGAAAAGCTCAAAGAGTGGAGTAAGCAATCTTTTGCATGTCTTGATCATGATATCCAAAATGCTGAGGATAATCTTTTGCACTGTTAAAGGATTAGTGAGGTTCAGGATGTTATGTCTAGGGAAGAGTTTATTTCTCTTTTTAAATTTAATGAGTTACTGGATTTAAAGGGAAGTCTTTCTCGGGATCAATATAATGTCAGGTGGCTGAAAGAAGGGGATAGGAATACATGACTTTTTCATTTCTTACACATGGAGAAAAAGGTGAAGTGTGGCATGAATTCCCTCATGGTCGATGGTGTTCTTTTCAACTCTGAAAAAGACATATCTGATGCTGCTTGTAGCTATTTTGAGAAGCTTTCCACTGAATCAGGGCATGATAATACTCATAATATTTTTAAAATTATTCCTTCTTCGGTTGAGGCCTCCTAGAATGATATGCTCACTGCTATTCCTACAGAGGAGGAAGTCAGGAAGGCGGTTTTCTCTATGAATCTTGATAGTGTGGCAGGTCCTGATGGTTTCTCCAATAGATTATTTAGGGATTTTTGGGATATTCTTCACACAGAATTTTTCCATGTGGTTAGATACTTATTATATCATTATTATTTCTCTTATGGTGCCAATTCTAGCTTTATTGCTTTGATTCCAAAAAAGGAGAATGCTCTTAACATTCGGGATTTTAGGCCCATGGCAATAGGTGACAATATTCCAAAATTTATCAGCAAAATCCTGGCCAATAGATTGGGAAGTATTGCTAAGGGATTTATTTATACAAATCAATTTGGGTTTGTGCCTGGAAGGAACATTCAAAACTGTTTGTATATGGCGTCTGAACGTGTTAATGTTACGAGGAAAAATGTGAAGTATGGGAATATGGATCTGAAAGTTGACATCTCCAAGGATTTTTATATGATGAAATGGAGTTTCATTTTTTCGGTGTTAAGAATGCATGGATTTTCCACTGTCTTCATTAAGTTGATTAGCTGCATCCTTCAAAGTTCGATGTTATCGGTTCTTATGAATGGTTCTCCCAGAGGATTTTTTAAATGTTCCAGGGGAGTGCGGCAAGGTGATCCCTTATCTGGCCTCATTTTTTCTATTGCAGAGGATTATTTGAGTATATGTCTTTCGGATCTTGTTCATGCTGGTTTGTACCAGCAAATGACTGTTGGCAGGAATATTTTTGCTCCCTCACATCTCTTTTATGCTGATGATATTCTACTATTTGGTAAGGCTAATGGATGTACTATTTGATATATTAAGTCATATTTTGAGCATTATTAAGTTTTTTTTGGCTAGGTTATCAGTTGGGAGAAGTCCTTAGTGTTTTTGGGGAAGGGGTCATCTCATCAAAGAAAAACAGAGTTTCTCGGAAGTTGGGGGTTAAAAGAGGGTCTCTACCTTTTAACTATCTTGGGGTTCCCCTATTTTGGGGTGCTGTTAAAAGGTGTTACTTAGAAAGTATCTATCTCAAAATTCTAAATCAAATGGCTAAATGGAAAGGTAAATCTATGTCTCAAGTAGGGCGGGTCTGCCTGGTTAATTCTACTATTACTTCTATGTGTGTCTATGTTTTTTCCTTATACAGATGGCCTAGAACTCTTCTTAAGGATTTACAAAGTCTGATTCAGAATTTTATTTGGGCTGGCTCAATTCATGAGAGGAATCTTGTTACAGTTTCTTGAAGTGAATGTATTCGGCCTGTTGACATGGGTGGTATGGGGATTAAGGACCTTAAGTGTTTTAATGAATCTCTCATCAAAAAGTTTACTTGGTCACTCTTAACCTCCAGTAATTTCTCTTTGGAGTTTTTGTTCAACATATTTGGATCCAAGTTGCTCAATGGGTACTCCCTTTATTTCCCTTCCTCGATATGGTCATCAATCAAGTATGATTACCTCAGCCTTGCACAATCCTCTAAATGGGTTGTCTGTCAGAACTCTTCTTTGAATTGTTGGAGGACTATTTGGTTGTCATGTGCTATTGCTGAGCATACTGAAATTCCATCTTCATTGAAGGATATTTCAATTTATAAATTTCATAATAATTTCATGGATCAGGGGTTGCTTTCTGAGTCTATGAAAATGGAGTTGGTACGGTATCAGTACTCTGCTATGGATACTTTAGTCTGGTTGCCCAGTCTTACTAGAAATTTCAGCACTAGGGAGGATTATCGATTCATATGTACTGAGCCTATGATGGTCCCTTCTTGGATACTTATGTTTCATGTTGCTTATATCCTTCCGGCTCAGTATTTTCATATATGGAGGATTTAAAAGTGTATATTACCTCTGAAACAGATGACGCAGTGTGCTAGATTTTCTCTTTCACCTTCTTGTTTTCGTTGTCTTGCTGCTGATGAGACTATTGATCATGTATTTATATCTTTTTGCTTTGCCTCTAGTTTATGGGATTATTTTCAGACTATTTTTAGATTTCATCTGAACTTGGAAGGTTTTTGGAAGCTTATGGATTCTATTTATCGAGCTGATTGCAGTTCTCAAGTGAAACCACTGCTCATCTCTGTCGTCTCAGCGGTTGTTTATTTTATTTGGAGAGATTGAAATTCTCTAGTCTTTGACAACAGAAATATTCTTTTTTTTTGGAATTTGGGAGCTTCATACTTGTGTTCCTGCTTCTGCACAATATCAAAAGGGAGTCATGCGGAATGATGTTTCCAATCTGGTTATTTTTGCGAACACTGGGTGTTTCTGGCAGGTGTAAGAATCCAATTTTGATGATATATATATCTGGTGGATTAATCCTATCTTTCGGTGTCTGAAGGTTAATGTGGATAGAGCAGCTTCAGGTTCATTGGGGCCTTCTGGATATGGTGGTGTTTTCCGCACTTATCGGGGGTTTGTTAAAGGTTTTTTTACCACTTCTTAGGAAATGGCTTGGCTATTGAGTCGAAATTATAGGCTATGATCAAGGATGTTCGGTATTCTTCTTTTCATGGTTGGATGACCTTGTGGATGGAGTCTGATTCAACTATGGTGGTCAATATTCTTCGAACGCATTCAAGGAATGTCCCCTGGAAGATGCTTTCTGCTTGGGATGACTGTCTCAGGCTTGCTGATCAGATTTGTTTGGTTTTCACTCATGCTTACAGAGAGGCAACTCAGGTTGCTAATGCTCTGTCTAAGCATGATATTAAGGAGGTTTTCTCTTTATGGTCCTTTGTTACACCAACCTTCTATTGTGGTTTGGTTGATGCTGATGCGCGTGGTGATGTGTTTACACGTCTTTGTTGAACCTATGTGTATCCTCTTTTGCTGTATTTACTTTTTTATATATAAGCTTTTCTGGGATTAGGATTGCCTGCTCCTGAGTATTCTGATTATAGTACCTAAACCAGAACTATCGGGGGCCTCTACCCACATGATTCATCAAAACCACCTCATCACGGATTCAACTTGTGTGCACATGACTCAAGCGGATTTTGGCCATCACAGGTAAACAGAAACCACCAAAGTAGGAACCTATGCCACACCATCTCTAACACCATGTGTCCCTATGACCTTGTCACTAAAATCTGATGACCATACCCTCCAAGTATCTTGGTCCATTCCCAACCTGACAGTCACACTACCTCAAACCAATATCCATGGCACCCAATCACGTGCTCAAAACCACCCAAGAAAATTTGAGCCTCACCCATCCTATGATCAAAATCACTCAATCCCAATGGTCATTCCATTCCAACCTCAGGACAAGCCCTCTACAATATCAAGAGCATCATCATATTTAATCCCAAACATTACATATATATAATCACATTAAAACACTTATAAACAGGAAATTAAATTTAAACAATTGAGTTAATCTAACAATCATCCATCACATAGTATCACTGAGGTCTTGAATGCCTCTAAAAATATTGAGAAAGCTTAAACAATTTAAATATACAAATATAAATCAAGAAAATTCATTTAAAATCATTTTATCACCCCCATCCAAAATAACCTGATGAGAAACGACCTCTCGCCTGGCGTCGCTCAAGCATAACAGGTAAGGGAATACCCAACGACATCCCAAAAGGTATAAAAATCAAATTAAAATGCAATAAAATGGTTCCTCTCAAAAACCCACCATTTCACTAAAATTTTCAACCCCCAAATGTTTATAAAAACACAAAATAAAGTATGCACCACCTACCTCATACTCATATGATAATCCTCATCTAGTTCCTTCCTCTAATTCAGTTTAGAACAAGTTATATCTAAACAATGAGCATAAATTCTAAAACTCTTATTACTTGTTTGAAAGGAGAAAACATGAATAATGGTCAAGAGTAATAGAGATATTTTTGAGGGGGTCTAATGGATCTGATGACATTCGAATCAAACTTAAGATGAATAATTAAGAGCGAAATGAAGTCTCGTCCATCTAGTTCATGAGGGTTCTATCCAGAACCAGAATACAAGGCAGCTACATGATTTAAAAAAATTAAAAATTACACGACATGTACTTGGGACTACACACCATGTAGGCTCTTTTACTATTCCAAATACGTCCGAATTTCTTAGACTTAATTTCCAGGTCTTGCCGACATGACTACACAGCATATACTAGGCAGTACGTGGTGTGTACATGGTTTGGTCCTCTAATTACCTACTAACATTCCTACCCACTATGTATGACCCTTACATGGCTAGAGATTACACGGTGTGTACTTGGTATTACACGACGTGTAACCCTATGTCTGGCCGTGTGACAGTTTTATTCCAGTACTTTCCTAGTTTCCACCAGTTTTCTCAAAAACAACTTGAAAAAAATAAACTTGTACTTCAAAGGAAGAATCAGGTTCTTACATATCTCTTCATTTGAAATAAATAAATTTTTAAAAGTTCCCCTATAAAGGGGTTTTCATTTTAATCTTTAGTCGATTGAAAACCAAGAACATAAATCAGAGGATATTATGTCATTTCTCTTTGGCTCAACCTAAATTATAAATATGCTTGTAAAAGATGTTGAGGTGGATCAAAAGGTGTTGGTCAAGTTTATTTAGTCATAAATAATTCCAAGTACTTATTAACTCGAAAATATTCTTTATCCTGAAATGTATATGATCTCTTTAATGATGAGTGGTATTAAGTTTAATTTCACAAGGTATATGTTAAGGTAAATTCATAATTGTTTCCTAGAAGAGGAAAGAATGTATTTATCCTTATAGAAGGATAATTTTATTGTTTCTATATAAAAGAGGTATGATTAGAGATGTGTATATGCACACCAAGTGTCATCACAGTAACATTTTAATTTATGGAACTCTAAGGAAGATAGGTTTATTTTAGATTAAAGTACATGTAAATTTTTTACATGTTTGTGAAAAGACCAACAAGGATATAGTATTATTGATTAGGGGGAGAAAGGAATTTTAGAATATGTTGTTGTTATCCAAATTCAAAAACAAGAAGTTGTAGAATCTAGAATAGATAATGCAGTTAAAACAAAGAGACACAAAATCAAAAATAATTTTTCTAATCGAGAATATTCAAAAGATATACATAAATATATTGAATAAAATTTAGAAGAAGAAAATGATGAGTCCCTTATCATCTGGCCTAGATAGAGGTATGAACCTATCGCTCAGGCTACTGCAGTTCAGACTCCAAAAGAAGAGGATGCTGAAACTAGTGAAGTTTCCCTACGAGACATTATAGAAGATCAAAGGGATCTTTCTAAAAATAAAAATTAAAATCAAGAGAAGGATTCTCCTGATGAAAGTTAGAATCTAATAGATCGTGTTGAAGAACATGTTTAGGAAAATTATCAAGGAAATGATCAAGCTTAAACAGTAGTATCTAAAACTACAAGGATAGATCAGAATAAATAAATTTCTATTGTATTTGATTCCTTGGACAAGGAAAATTTTAAACATACTGAGAATATAGAGGTAATTGAGGTTAAATTTTCATCCTCTAGTGAGAAAGATAAAGAAAAATATTTAACCCTGAATGAATGAAGCCAACCATATCAAGCTCAAGAAGAAAAATCTTCTAATTCTTTGAACTATCGTATTGAAAGATTTTTTATTCATTTTAACAAGATGTGAGAATAAAATTCAAGTATATAAAGTGAACTAGAAGCTACAAGAAAATATTTGTAAGATTTAAGAAATACAATTTTTCACATAGAGTGTTAGAATCTATTCAGCACCACATGAACAATCTCATAAAAATTTTTGTTTCAAGAAGATATTTTGATGCTTTTGTAGAGAAATGGTTGATTGGTTTGGAAATATCTAAGCAGAGTTTATTTCAAAAACATATTTTAAAGATTTGAAAATATATTTGGGGAGTTAGTTTGAATCTATAAAAATTAGTTCCAATCAGTCCATATTATCTACATTAGCACCTCAAACTTCTCCAAATTTAATCATAAGGTTTTAATAAATCAAAGTTGTAATATATACTTTCAATGAAATGCTTCATTCATTACAGTGTGATAGTGCACCATTAATTGTTTTGTTGGACAACCAAAGAGATCTTATTGAGAAGATAACTTCAAGAGATCTCAACATAAGGACTCTTATCAATATGTTAAGGGACAATCTTAACAAGTTTCTTCATATAAAGGAAAATCTGTATGGATTTATAAAATTCAATCTAATTTAAAGTTTAAAGTTGGGCCAGGACTCATGAGTTTTGATGAGATAGTGGGATGAAAACCTTAATGAATGTTTAAGAGGTTAGATGGAAGAATTAAATGAATTTTTTCAGGTTTTTTGAGTTTCGCTAGAATTTGATGCCTCATCTGAACCATCCCTCTCACATTCATCGAGTCATACTTTTTAATCCTTTCTAAGAAAAATTAATTCTTTTAATCATAAAACATCTTTTTATGAAATTATTTTTTATTTTCGTATTTCTTTTTATTATTATTTTTTTCCATTTCTACTGCTAGAACACATATCATTTTAAACTTATGTAGATTATTACATTTATTTATAGTTATTTGCTACATTTATTGTATTTTAATCCATCTTTCTTAAAAAAATTGATATCATAAAAAGGGAGATAAAATTAGGTAAACACAACATTATTGACACTATAACTATTAACAATTTCTAATACAAATAAAAATGAATAGATTTAATGTGTAAATTAATTAAAAGTAACTATAATATCTGTATCTTTTTAAATATATTATTTCAATCATGTTTACAATTCCTATAATTCCTATAAGTTATGTTATGGTTTTTTTGATCATAAACAAGGGGGAGATTGTTGGGAATTTATTTTCTCAAAAATATTCTATAAATATTATTGATTTTGATGATCACAAAATACCTTGTTGGTTTTATGATTAAAGTTACTTAAGTATTTTTCCACAATCTATTTCTTGAGAAGATTACTTTATATATGGGTTATAATATTTGTTAAAGTATTCTAAACGTGTTTTTAAAGTATTCTAGAAACACCGTCCATACCCTATATTTGTAATTTTAAGAATAATTTATGTTTTGGAACCCCCTAAATTTAGAGAAACATGTATGAAACATATACCCTATGTTGTTGTAAGGTATTGTTTATCAACCTTTCATTTGGATGGCAATCTACATTTGAGAAAAGGGAAAGTATGGATAAACAATCCTATATTTGTAAGGAACTATAAGTTTTAGGAAACCAACATGCGGTACATAAAAACTAATTTTTTAATTAACTATACATTTTCAGCCTTACATTTGGATTTTTTTCATTACAAGAAGAAACCCTACATTTGAATATTCAACATAAGAGTATAAATTAAAGATATTTTTTGTGATTACTACAATGATCTTGATGGAAGTAAATATAATTTTAAAGCTATTTTATGATCAATTAAAAGTCTCATTATGATCGATTCAAATTCTTGTATTCAATAGAGTAAATTGTTCCTATTTATAAGGGAAGTTACGACTATCTTAAATGATTTTAAATTTTAATTATTGTGATTTCTCAGACAGCATTCTTGAATCTTCTCAACCAAAAGAAATATAATATTATAATATATATATATATATCAAGATTATTTTTTCTTTATATACCACCTTGTATATGAAATATATTTTTTTAATACATAATTTTTGTAAATAAACAAAAGATCGAGTGACTCTGTTATTTCTGAAGAAGCTATACTTTGGAGATATACATGTTTCAACCTCATGCTGATAAGTAACTGATGTTGTTTATTTGTTTCTATTCTTATTGAATATTATTCACAACTAGGATCTCTTTGAAGCTAATATTTAATGAAAATATTTATCTTTGAAGAAAAATATCTATATTCTATCAGTTTTTTCTGCAACTATGTTCAAGAGCATGTTTATACAATCAAATCAAACTCTTTTGATTTATTGGAGTTTCAACTGCTCAAACTCCACTATGGTAGAGTATCATCTTCTTATACTAATATATGGAGAATCCAATTCCCTAAAAAATAACCATAAGGCTTTTAAAGCCTCGTTTTAGAGGTTTCAACTCTTGTACTTAGTTGTTAAGGTCTTATGATAAGAGGACCATTCTGGTGAAAATCACCAAACTCATAGAGAGAGCATTGGTGGAGTGGACTAAGGGATCTTTGTTCCTAAAACCACTATAAAAATTTATGTGTTCTTATTTAATATTTATTATCTATTTAATTTTCTTATAGAATATAAACCTACATATCTTTAGAAATCAAAAATAAATCTAAAATCTGTAATCTGTCAAGATTATCGAAAAGACACCATTCACCCCCCATCTTGTGTATCTTTTTATTATTCCGACCTAGTATAACCATTTAATTTTATATATTTAATGAGTTTAGTTCAACAATACTCCTAAAATATTCAAATATATTGAAATATTGTGCCATTTTTCTTTGATAATGACCTTATTATTATTTTAAGTAAAGAATAATTCCAAAATGTCACTCTTTTTTTTTACAATCTCTCATATTTTTTATATTGATAGAAGGATTTTATGTTCACTTATAAATGGTTATTTTAAATATGAATTAATATTTTTATAATGGTAATTTACTTTTAATTTTTATTCATGGAATAATTGCCTTAAATAATTACACAACGCTGACACAGTGCTTGTGTGAGCAGTGGAAAAATCAAAGTAATTAATTTTAAAAACATTTTAATAATGTATTTAGGATAAATAATGGTTCCAAAATAATTTTATAGCTAATAATAATGTATTATTCATGGCTATATGTATTATATTTGAATTATATTTCTTTATTTATGTCTTTAAATTCAAACTAATTGTTCTTAAAATGTCTTTAATAGTGTATTGTGTTTTATAATATTTTATTAAATGGTTTAAAAATAATAAAAATATATAAATAGGATAAATAGGACGGTATATAGTCTAAAATTTCATCCCTTTACCATTTTTATTCCAATTTTAACATTAAAATTAAATTTATAACCCTTTAGTATTGAAAAAGTTTTTACCGCGATTAAGGCTAGAATTGGTTAACGAAGGGGTGAATCCAAAAGGTAAGGTTTATAATACCAATTAGGCCAATAAAAGTTGTATTTGTTTAATTTATTTAAGCCATATCCTATATTAATTTTTAAAATATGGTCACATGGTTCTAATTTCACATGAAAATTAATTTATTATATTCAATTATTTATAATAATTCCATGTGTTCCCTTTCCTTCACAATAAAAGGAAACCCCTCCTCTCTCTTAGTTACACCACTTTAATCCACCTATATCTACCAAACCATGACCAATTATATTCTAAAATTTTATAACCACAAATTATTGGTTCTTTAATTCTTAAAATACCATTTCAAGGGTACTAATTAAGTGATCTAAATTAATTCTATTGGAGAAGTGGTAATCGTTTTTACCAAATCATTCTGATTTATTTCATCTTTTAATTATTCTAAATCTATTTTACCCAACCTGAAATTATAAATCTATTATCATCAATATAGTTAGATGTTATTTTTATTACACTACTAAAAAATTGGGTTTATCCAGCTTTAGATATTTAATATCACTAGCTATAAATGCATTTAAAGACCCCCTTTGTCAGAACTAGAGAAAAAACCATGTTAAAGGGGGTCTTTAACAAATCTTTTTTTATCATTTTTAAAGGGGGTATTTAAAAGTGCTAAAAAGAAATGTTAATGGGATACCTTTACCAATTATTTTTTACAAGATCTAATAAATATGGTCTTTTATAAGTGCTTGTAAAAAAGTGCTGATAAAAGGGGGGTTTATCAGTGATTTTTTAGAAGTGTTGATAAAGAACACATTTATCATTGCTTTTTTACAAGCGCTGATAAAAGTATACTTCAAAAAAAATATTTCATTTAATATAATATATTAATATATAAATATTTTTATATTGATATAAATACAATATATATTTATTGAAATATGTTTTAGATAAGTTAAAAAGGCATTTACACTTAAAATATAAGATATTTTGTGAAAATGGACTATAAAATAACTAAAAAAATATTTTTAATAAATAATTTGCTTATTATTAACAAGTAATAGTAATTTAATATCAATTTGAATATGAAAAAAAATTAAAAATAATAATAAAATATATTAAATAAGTTGAAAACGTAACAAAAACTTCAAACAGCCATAAATTTTGATCCGGATGTCTGTTTGGGATCTACCGCATATTAAATCGAAGTTTGCAATGCAAATACACCTTTATGACATGGGGGACCTTGGTCACTATTTTTTAGGCCAAAAAATACCTATAAGTCCTATAAAAATGAGTTTTAAGTCGGGGTACCCTAATTTTTTAACTTTCAATGGATTTTAAGCCTCGTTTATGGGGTATTTTTCCCATTTTTTAGTGGGGACTGAATTTATTCCCAGGGATTACATTCATATTGAAATTTTGGATTTTAAATTTTATCATTTTCATAATGTGATTTTATTTGTAATAAAATATATAAAAATATATACATATTTTTTATATATTCACACGTAATAATTAAATTTTATAAATAAATAAATTAAACATATTTACATATAAAATATATTTATTAATATATAAGAATATATATGAATATATGGGTAAAAATGCAACAAAATATATATAAATAAATAGATATATCATAAAATGTGAAATAAAATAATATAAGTAGTGGAAAAGGCTTTGATGTATATGTTGGAGGTTTAGGGTTCGAAACTCACTGGAGGCAGGGGCGTGCATGGGTGGTTAGAATTATCTTAAGTGCTGATAAAGGGGTGGACGAAGCACAAATAAAAGGGTGGGTGGGTGGGAAGTGATGTGTAGAAAAAACAATTATATACTCATTATTAGTAAAACCTTTATCAGTGTTTTTTTAGCATTGTTAAAGGCCCACTTTAATAGTGCTAAAAAATGCTAATAAATGGGGCCTTTAACAGAACTAAAAAAAGCAATGTAAAAGAACCTATTTAATAGTGGTTTTTTTATCACTGTTAGAGTCCCCCTTTATCAATGACTTTTTAGTGCTGAAAAAAGTTTTGGGTTTTTAACCATGCGTTGATTATCATCAACTTTTTAGCACTGATAAAGGCCTTTTATAGTGCTTTTAAAGGCCTATTTTTTATTAGTGTTTTGGTAAAACCATTTTCCACCTCTTTTCCATCCTATAAAACAGAAAACATCACTTGTGCATATGTATGGAATATTATCTTCACTTAGCGATTTAATTCATTTTTCATCACCATTTTACTTAGATGGTTATAATGATTGAACTAATTAATATATTTGATATTTATGAAATAATTACGGTCCTTTAATATATCATTTACCTTCTTACCCTTCCACTCATTAAAAAATGATAATGTTGCTCATGCATAAATGTAGACTACCACCTCCACAAAACAATGTGATTCGTTTTCATGTCCACCATTAAAAGATGGTTATAAATATGTATATAATGAATATATATGATATTTATATCATGATTAACATTATAGATATTATGGATCTATGATAAATATTTAATTAATGATACAACAGAACCAAAACTTTAATGCCTGAATGGCCTACAGTCCTTATATTTTTATTTATTTTTTGGATAATACTCATTTTAAGGGTTGAGGGGGAACCCTAAAAAGGCCTGTAGGATTAGAGACACATTACATGACCTGAAGTTATTAGAGGCACAAGGACAGAATCATCCCAGTAACTAATGGGAAATGACCCTCCTTAGTGTCAATATCGTTATAAAGCTCTCCACCTTCACATGACTAATTGGATAGCTTTCCTATGTAGAGGTTCATAGGCCCGGTACTGATGGATATTTATATACCCTCTCATTATTTCAAATCTAGTTAATCGTACTCTAGTGAAAGTTTCTTCTCTAAATACTCACCGAGAGCCTATTTCTTATAGAATCTGTATCTACACTTCAGGTGTCCTGAAGGTTGTCGGGTGGCCCGAAGGCCTTGAGGTGGCCTGAAGGCCTTGAGGTGGCCCAAAAGACTAACTATCCCATAGGTTGTGGGTGGCCCGAAGGCCATAAGTACTGAGTGGACCAAACTGGTGACCCAAATTCCAAATCAGATGAATAGTTCCAACTACTATAGTACCTGCTACAGTAACTCAGAAATATGCATCTGCTCGGATTTGATCTTGGGTCTCATGGATGCACTTAAAGATTCCTCACCAACCAAAAAAGATGATTATAATAAATAATTTTTAATAAATAGGTTTTGAAATATTATAATTCGATCATATATTATTTTATAATTTTGTACATGGTTATAGTATATAATTATAATAAATTTAAATTTATTATATAAGAAGTTAAAATCACTTACGAAACAAGTTAAGCCTGAGGTAAGGGATTTAAAAACTCAATTTCCTTTTATTGGATTATATCACTTGTTTATTGATTATATTATGTAAATATTATGTATGAAATTGGCTATATTTATTTATATTTTATTTACACTTTTTTTTATTGATTTAAATTTTTTATACATAATCTCCTCATTAATTAATTATCAATTCAATGATATGATCTTTATAAGGGATATTCATCCCAATATTGTTCGTTGAGACATTTTGATGTTTTGTACCTATTTAGGTTTATGGGGTGTATATAATAGCCCATTGACAGGTTATATCATGGATCCTTATTAATTAATGGTATTTAGATCTATAATTAAAATTATTTAATCTAGGTTTTTTATTTGAAAGTTACCAAAGTGGTAATTTTTTATCTCACAATCTCAATCTTATTAGGGATTGTTTAAGTTTAAGTTTCCATTGGGATAATTATATGATATTTTTATCTTAAATCCCATCCAAATTCTTATCCTTTGGTTATATCTAGGTCTTTCAATTATTAGTTTAATTTTTACCTAATTTTTTACTCAAAAATAAAAAAAATGTTTTAAAGGAATACCGACTTCGTTTTTCATTTTAGTCAGAAATCTATTTCTTCCATTTTTATATTTTATTTAAAAAACCAAGACTTTTTTTACTACAATAAAATTATTTATTAAATAAATTTTTACCCATGTTTTACGTTCTATAAAAAAATTAAAATGAATATTCTTATCATTTTACAAACAAGGAACTTTTAACTAATAGTGTGAACATAATATTTATTTTAATGTACATCACACAAATAGATTTTTCCTCTATCATGACTAATATTTGATTTAAATCTTAATTTAAAATATTCCATGGATATTTCCAAATAAAATTATTTTCCTGACATTTTTTAAACTTTTTAGATTTTAAATAAGTTATTTAAAAAATAAAAGGTTATTTTTCTCGAGAAATTTTTCAGTTATTAGTTTAAAGTATTTTCATTTACATAAACATCCCTTGGTGAATATTATTATTTATTGAGGATATAACCTAATTGTACCATCCACCATATTTCTTTGTATGTATTATAGTCATTTTAATTGGGGAAAACTATTGACATCTTGTATTCTAGTTCTTACGATAAGAAGAATTATTGATTATTGTGGAATATTTTTTAATTTATACTATTTATTCATATGATGAATGAATTGAACTTATTAGGTGATTGGGGGGATATTAGTTCCTTGATGAATTGATAGGTATAATGAGAAAACAATAGGTTGGGAATTGGACAAGGCCTTATCCATTTATATAAATGCATTATCACAAGGCCACAATGGTAAGTTTAAGATGTATGACATTATATAATTCATCGTTATGAAATCATTTATTGATGTCAATTTGATTATAGTTATGATATCCATGGATAAGATTCAAGATCATGTGATTATTTATATGAGATTATTTTATCATCATTTTCATGTCATATTATTCATGCCTTATTTATTCTATAATAGCTTCTACTATACATATTACCTTACTGCGTATCTGAGCTCACAATTTTATTTTTTTCCTTATCCAAGATTCCATGATGTGTACTATGACTAATATAAAAGGATATTCTAGAGGGAATAATAATGTTCTGAAAGAAAATATTATATTATATTTTATGTTTTAAAATGTAATTTGAGATTCAATAATGTCTCTAGTTTACCAAGGATGCTAAAATATTCATTCCCTTGGGATGTGATTTATTGTATTTAGTGTCAATGTAATAAAGAAACCACCGGATCTAGGCTAATGGGTTTGAGGATTTACTATTGGTATCAGAGAAATTTTTGTAAAAACCTTGGGAGCTAGATTTATGAAAACCTAGATTATGGATCATAACCCTATGAATAACCTTGAGGATATATCTAATTATAGGATAATATCATAATTTTTTTTGGTAAGGTAAAGATTATGTGGTTTTCCTATAAATGCATCCCTATCTAGATACTATAAGTGGATTTCCTTTTGGAACATGTTCATCTAGGGGTAGTAATCTAAAAAAGAGATGGTTCAGTAAATCTTGATCGTCATTCCAGTGCACGGTGTATAGTCCCTTACTGCGCACCTGTTTTCACACTCCTGGGGGATATTCTTGGATTAATTCACATTTTTTATGAATCATTATTATGAATAAGAAGATATAAACTATAGAAACCAATGATATTACGTAGTGATATAGGATAAACCTAAATTTTCATGAGATGATAAGTCAAAGGTTAGTCATTAGTCTAAATGCATAAATACCCATTTTTATGTTTTTTGTAATAGGGGTTGAAGATTATTAAGAATATTTCTGGAGACATTTATGGGAATACAACCATTTTTTAGTATGTATTTTAGTCAGTAAAGTTATTTAAAAATAATTATTTTATGTTTTTTATACACAAGTTGAAAGTTATTTATAACCTTTAGGTATAATATGATCTTTGATGTTAATTTGGATATAAGGTTTATTACATTTTGGAATATATGTTTTATCATAGAGATAACTAGGGGATTAAAATTTGATTTTCTAACAAATTGATTAATGTAATTTTTAAATAAGTACACTATTTTGGGAACATTATTGGATTAAGGTAAATATAATTTTAGAAATAAATATTGAGTTAATTTTTTTAAACATATATGATTTTAATGTGGTTTTATGGTGATTAGATTTATTTTGGTAAAGGAATATAAAATTTAAGAGAATAAATTAATATAGTATTCATGTGTTTAGTATGTGACATTATGCGCTACTTTATTTTGTTTGGGGATAAATGTTAAATTTGATCTTGAAAAAAACATGTGATAGAATCTTTCATATTTTTGGGTTTTTGAATTTGGTTAGACATATTTCAAAGGATTATTAAGGTTAAAAAGTTATAGAATGGTTTAAGTTAAACCTTGGGAATTATTTTTAAGTATTTATAGATCAACGTATTATTTAATCTTAGGAAGATTTATCCATATTAGATAACTTGTGCTATCCATTTTTTTAATATAAAAAGATAGATGTAATGGATTTTTATTCTTTTATGGGCCTTATGATCAATTAAAAGTTAATTTTTTTACTTAAAGAATGAAGGATTCATCTTTAATATTCATTTATTGGAGTAAGATAGGAAATAAAAGTTTAAATGGATCGAATCATAACAAAAGGATGAAATTATAATTATGAAATAGAAAAAAAATAATGTATGTTATTGTTTATTATCTAACCTGATGGTAAATTTTTTCCTCAACTCAAGTAATAGGAAGATAAATCTATTGAGTTTTATGTGTAAATTATCACATTGTTATAAAGTTATGTTTTTTGAAACCCATGATTCTGATAATAATTAATACTTCTATTTATAAATACTTAATTAAGTAATACTGAGTTACCGAGTAATGACATAGAAATAAGTTTTTATGATAGAGTCTACATCATATTTTATTAATATTTCATGATATGATAATTCTAGTAAGTTATAAATAAATTTTTTAGGGAATGATTTTTTAAAGGTGGTATAATGTAACACCCTGAGATTTTAAAATATATTTTTCTTTAAATAAATTGTAATGGTTTTATAGCTTGCTTGACATGTAGGATTGAGCTTTAAAAAACTAAAATATAGTATAACCTTGTCGTTAAATTGGAGTTATGGATATAAACAAACACACTATGAAAAAATATGTATAAAGGTTTTAAAAAATTCAAATTTATTGATTCATTCCTACTAAGTAATTTCTTAATTTTCAGTTAACTCATTTCATGCTTCAAGAATATGTTTTTTAAATGGTTTCTGTTGAATTTTTTATAAGGGAATTATAATTATTTTTTTCCAATTTTAGATAATTTATTTTATAAAATTAATTTAATTTTTTAAATCATCATATCAAAATTATCTTAGGGTTACATTTTTGGTTTTTTCCTAAAATGATTATTTTTTCAGTGAATAGTGAAATATACTGATTTTTCAAATACTATTATTTATTTTCATTAGATAAAGTAATTTAAATGTATAATTATATTTTATATTTTATTTTAAAATAAAATATGATACATTTTACTTTGAATAATCTAATTACTCCCATTTGAATCGGCAATATTCATGATTTTGGTATACGTTTATTTCTAGTCTTAAAAATGCAATTTTTTTCTAAAAACTATTTTTCATTGCATTTTACACATTTATATTAAAATTTATTTCTTCCACACATATAAATTTAATCTTGAATAATGGAATCCATATTTGGAATTAGGAAGTTCAAATATGGTAAATAGTCTTTTTTTTATTTCTAGTCATTATGAATAGTAGCCCTGGTAAAAATGTTGTCACCATAGTAAGGGTAAAATGAGTACAACGTGCTTAAAATTATGTGAAAAGACTTTAAAATAACACTAAAACATTAATTTAGTCTATTTTATGAGTTTATTTTCACCATACTCATTTATTATTTGATGATATGGTAATTTTTTCCATTTTTATTTGATAATTACTTTAATATTATTTTAGGTAAAGAATAAATCCAAAGTGTTACTCTCACTGTTTTAATAAGTCCTATATTTTTTCATACGGATAAAATAATTTTATTTTTGGTTATGAATTTTTATTTAAAATATTAATTAATTTTTTATCATTATAATTTATTAATTTTTACTGATGATATAATTACCTTAAATGATTACACAACGCTAACATAGTTTTTGTGAAAGCGGTAGAAAAATCAAAGTAAATAATTTTAAAAACATTAAAACAATGTATTTGGGATGAATTACTATTAGAAAATAATTTTATAGTAATAATAAATTATTATTTATGGTGAAATTTATTATATTTTAATTACATTGTTGTATTGATGTCTTTAAATTAAAATTATGTGAATAGTTCTTAAAATGAATTTAATAGTATTTTATGTTATATAATAATTTATTAAATGATTTAAAAATCATAGAAATATTTAAAGAGGACAAGGGAGATGGTATATTTCCAAAAAAATCAACCATTTACCATTTTTGTGCCAATTTTTATATTATAAGTAAATTTATAACCCTTTAGTATTGAAACAGTTATTTCCAAAGTTAAGGTTAAAATTGGTTAACGATGGGGTTAAACTGAAAGATAAGGTTTAAAATATCACTTAAACTGATAAAAAATTTATTGGATGAAGGTTTTTCAACCATATACTATCTTATATTTTAAATTGTATCCACATGGAACCACTTTAAAATGAAAATGAATTTATTATATTTAAATATTTTTATTAATTCCTTGTGTGTCCTTTCATTCACTATAAAAGGACAACCATACTCTCTTTTATTTACACAACTTTCATCCACTTATCTTGACCAAAAACTAACCAATTATCTTAAAAACTCTTATAATCATAAATTATAGGTTCTGGTATTCTTAAAATATCATTATGAGGGTCCTTAAGAATGGATCTAAAGGAAGTTTACTGAAAAAGAAGTAATCATTTTTACCAACTCTTTCAAATTTATTTCTTCTTTGAATTCCTATAAATCTATTTTAACCCATATTAAAATAATAAATCTTGTATTTTAAATATATT
The DNA here is from genome assembly GCA_963277665.1 of Viscum album. Classification (NCBI taxonomy): domain Eukaryota; kingdom Viridiplantae; phylum Streptophyta; class Magnoliopsida; order Santalales; family Viscaceae; genus Viscum; species Viscum album. The sequence goes on along the minus strand of OY728139.1, from coordinate 1,384,122,707 downwards.
TATATTTTATTATGATTACGTTTCAACCATTTTTCACATTTTTTCATCCTATAGAAAGTAAAAACATCGCCTGTGTGTTTGTACGACTCACCGTCTCCCCATAACAGTGTAATTCGTTTTTTATCACCATTTTAATTGAATAGTTATAATGATGAAAATAATGAATATATATGATATTTATGATATAATTATGTACCTTTAAATATAATATATCATTTAACTTTTTACCCTTCTACTCGTTAAAAAATGATAATGTCACTCTATGCGTACGTGTGAGTTACCACCTCCACAAAATGATATGATTAATTTTCATGTATATATTTCTAGGATGATTTTAAATATGTATATAATGAATATATATGATATTTATATCATTATAAAAATCATGGATATTATTTAACCATGATAACGATATAAAATACTGAAACTACTGAACACAAACTTACATGAAAAACATGACATTTAACTCTCAAAAATGAGGATTTTATTAAATAATTATTAATTAAATGGTGTTGAAATGTTATAAGTGGATAATTTATGATTTCATAAATTTTTATATGGTTATTGTTTATAATTGTATTAAATTTAAATTTAATACATAAGAGGTTAAAATCACTTATGAAGCAAGTCATGCCTAAGGTAAGGGGTTTCTTAACTCAATTTCCTTTCATTATGTTATATCAATTATTTATTGATTAATTTATGTAAAAATTATGTATTAAATGAAATTTTATTATTTATTTTCTCTTTCCATTTTGATGTATTTAAAATTTTTACACATAATCACCCCATTTATTAATTCTCAATTCAATGATATGATCTTTGCAAGGGTTCCTCATCACCATATTATCTCATTGATACATGTATAATGTTATGCACCTATTTATTTTTATGAGGTTTATATATTACCAACTAGATATTTTATATCATATAACCTTCTTAATTCATGTAATTTAAAGTTACAATTCATATTATTTCATCCAAGGGTTTTTTATTCAAAATTTACCAAAGTGGTTAGGGTTTTTTAACAATTTCATTCTTATTTTGGATTATTTATGTTTAATATTTTTTTGAGAGAATTATATGATATTTTTATCTTAAATCCTTATATTTTCTTCTCCTCTAGTTAAATCTTGGGTTTTGAAGTGTTAGTTCCATTTTTACCTTCTTTTTCAGTAAAAAAATAATTTTTAAAGGAAAATTGATTTTGTTTTTCGATTCAGTTTGAAATTGTTTTCATATATTTCCACATTTTATTTATAATGTTCTCAAGAATATTTTTAATATTATCTAGTAATTTATTAAATACGTTTTTACCCATGCCTTACTTTTTATAAAAAAAATTAAAAGCAATCTTCTTATCATATTCAAAACAAGATACTTTTTACCAAAAGTGTGAATGAAATGTTTATTTTAACATATATCGTAGGAAATTCTATTTTCACCATCATGAATGTTATTTTATTTGAAACATACATTAAATTTATCAATGTTTCTTTCTAAATAATGTTTTTTTTCTTAAAATTTTGGATATTTTTTACATTTTAAATAATTATTTCAAAACTAAAAGGGTAGTTTCCTGAAGAATTTTTTCAGGGATATTTTAAAGTATTTTCATCTAAGTCAACATCCCTTGGTGAATATTATACTTTATTATGTGTTTAATATAATGATACCATCCACCATATTTCTTTGTATGGCTTGTGGTAATTTTGACTAGGGAAAATTATTGAAATTTTATATACTAGTTCTTCCCATATGGATAGTTATTGATTATTTTGGAATATTGATTAAGTTGTATTGTTTATTCATATGATGAATTCATTAGACTTATTAAGTGATGGGTAGGTACTAGAATTATATATACCCCCAATGAATTGATAGGCCTCATGATACAAAAAATATGTCTTGGTATTTGGCCAATTCCTTATCTATTTATGTAATATTTCTTGGCATGAGGCCTCAATGGTAAGTTTAAGATATCTAGAATTATGTATTCTATTATTATTAAATTGGTTATTAATGTCCATTTGATTATAATTTTGATATCCATGTATAATTTTTAAGCTCATGTGATAATTTGTATGTAATTATTTTATAATCATTTTCTTTTCATATTATTCGTGCCTTATTTATTCTGTGATGGAATCCACTGTACATGTTCCCTTACTGAGAATCTGATCTCACCCTTTTATTTTTTTCTTCTCTAGGTAGTGAGGAAGTATACTTTGATTAATATGAAAGGATATTCTAGACAGGATTATAATTTTCTCAATGAAAATATTAGGTTGTGTTTTATGTTTTCTAATGTAATATGAGATTTAATAATGTATCTAGTTTACCTAGACTACTAAACTATTTGGTTCATTGGGATGTGATCACTTATATCTAGTGTCAGTGTAATAAAGTAACCACCAGTTCTGGGCTACTAGGGTTGGTATCTTTACACATGGGGCCATGTCAAAGTGCTAATATGCCCAGTTTTAATTTATATTAACTTAATTTTTTCCCTATTTAGTTATTAAGGGGTTTGACACCTCTTTTCTCCATTTTATTGTTAAATAGATTTAGGGGAGAGCTCCTGGATCATCCTCCATATTTTTACTCCTTGGCTCTTGTATTCTTATCCTTTGATTTCAAATGGTCCATCAATATTAGTTTATTTATTCATCTTCTCCTCTCCTCCCTTACTCTATCCCATTTATTTTATTTCTACCATGAACCTTAATAATTTAACTAGTCAAAAATAAGGGCTTGGGATAGTTTATAACCATTGATATTTGGATGTTTAGGGTCTGGAAAGTTCATTTCCTGGATGAGTTATATTTTCACCATTGACAGCAATTTCTTATGATGTGTTTTCTATTTAATTGAAGAATATTTTTTATATAATATCCCTTATATCATATGACATTAAGTGTTTGAGTCTAATAAATGATTTATTATCAAATTATATGCATATGGTATAACAATGATATGTTATAAATAGTTTCCAAATGGTTTTTTATAATTTCCATGGAAGGGTTTTCATAGGATTTCTATGCATTGTTTTGAAATGATTTGATTGTATTCCTTATGTTTATAGAAATTATTGGGAGGCTCTTTCTAATGAAATTTAAGAGTTTTAAAGGAATTTTTACACCATTTTTGGATTTTAAAGAGGTGATTAGCATTGATTGTTTTTCAAGAAAAGAATTTTATGTTCTCAAGTGGATTTTTTTTATAAATGGTGTGTCTCAAACATTACCAAATAATTTTAAAAAATGTCCACCTTATGATCATTTTAAAGTGTTTTTAAATAAATAATTTGATTTCCAAATACATTTTTAAAGTGTGTTTATGGATTTTTTAAAAAGAGTGTTTCAAAACAACGTTTCCAATGGGGAAAATGGTTTTGGCATCCCAAACATTTTTTGGAAACGCCCAATTAGCACTTTTAAAACGGATTTATCTCAAATGTATGATTCACTCATTTATGACCATTTTTTGATGACTTGTTAGTATTTTTATCTTATGGGGTGTTAATTTATTATTATATTTTATTCTTCTTATATTTTGTAAGGGACTATTTCTTGAGAGGGTTTTGGAGGTGAGATGGGATTTCATTATAATGTTTTATTATTGATTATGTGATTAATTTGTTTGCTCACCCACACCCTTAAATTATATTCATGGGAACCCTAGGTAGTTAATTAGGAGGTTTTTATGAGGGAAACCCTATATATAAAGTATGAACTAAATAGAGATAGTTTTCTAGTTAGAATGAGTGAGATATGGGATGGGTATTGGACCTAGTGAGAATAAGTGGGATCTTAAAATTGTTTTCGACCCTAATGAGACCAAGTGAGCTACTAAAACTGTAAGGTACATATATTCTAGATAGGTTTCCTAGAAATAAAGTCTAGAATTATTCTTGTTAGAGCCTATTAAGTTTCCCATGATTCCTAGATCCTATTGAGGAATTATTTATGGGATTTTATTTCATACTTTGTTTATATATCCTAATTTCTGAATTAGTTGTATGGAACCATTGTTTGGTTTATCATTACTTTTATTATTATCTATTAATATATTAGTGCCTATTTTGATTATAAGATTTTCTGAATATGTTATTTTCTTTAATTTTAAACTGATTTATAAAATAATTTGGAAATTGTGGTTTTAAAAGAAAGAAAATGTTGTTACCAAAACATGATTCAAGAAATAATTTTAAATGATGTTTTTTGGAATAAAATGGGTGGTGTTGTTTAAAAAATATATTTTAAGAGATGTTTTTGTAAAGCGGAATGAAAAATAGATTGCTTTTTTTTTACTAATTGAAATTTCCTTGTTCCGTTTTTTAAAAATTCCTAGTTAAGGTGTTGGATTCACCCTGATTTTATCTAAGAAGGTTAGATGATTTATTAATGTGATTATAGAATGATAATTGATTTTAATTATACTCTAATTTGAAAAACATATTTTTATACAGTATTTTTTACTAGAATTTATGAAATAATTTATGAAGTAAATTCCATAGGCACTTTTGTGATATCTTAATAGGCATGTTTGGATCACACCCTATATATACACTATTGTGTGTGTATTTGTGAAACTGTTATTGTTTCTCATAAGTTCCCAATTTTTTATCTCAGCCTTACATCATTTATTAGGGATTATTGTTGGATTTGTGGAGATGTGGTGAGTAGTTAAGGGTCACTTAGATGTGTTGTTGGAGTTATTCATGTTACATGTTATTTTTTAGGATATTATATTAGCCAATTAATTATGCTGTATATTATATTTTTTACTCATTATATTTTCTTCCACTATATTTTAATAATAAGATATTGTTATATATTTTAGATGGTTATTATGAAACCATGCCCTATTTGGTTTTTTTGTTTATTTAAAATTTCTTATTGAATATGCATGAAGGTATAATTCATGGATGCTTCATGTAGGATTCTTGTTTTTTTTTAAATTCTTGTTTATTTTTTATCTGAGGGTGAAATCATTCCACTAGTTATTGTTTTTATACCTTGGTTATTATTTTCATCCCATAGAAATTAGGAGAGCGCTTTAGGTCATGTGGAAAGTCAGGTCGGGTGATGTGTCAGGTTGACCCAGGCCTCCATATCTATATTTAATGGGGATTTTTTATTTTTAAATGAAGTGTAATGTTTTAAAATAACTTGTATTTTTTGGAAATGAGTTTTGATTCCTTATTGAATGTATTAGTTTTAAAAAAAATGAAATTGTGGTATGTGTTTTCCCATGGTGGTGTGATTTTTTATTTTTTTCTCTTATTATGTGTTTGGACTAGTTGATTTGGTTTTGGATACATTAATGGGTTGTATAAATGATTCGCATTGTTTAAAGTATGCCTCCTAGAATGGTATTAATGAAATTTAATGATTTTGTTTATTAGGATGGTCCTTAGGGTAAATCCTCTCATTACATTCATGTAGACCTTTTATTCTTCATTCTACCCATACTATGAATGGAGAAACAAGTTTTTTGTTCCATATTAGTGTGTATCATTGTATCATAGTGTATTATTCAATATGGTGTTTATTTAGTGGAATTATCCTAAGCTCATACAGGAGAAGAATCCACTAAATTAGTGACCCTAATTTTAGGTTGAGCAAGTAGTAAATGTTCATGATGTTAGTTTATTAGTTATTTAGAGGATATAACTACGTGAAACTCAGATTGGATGTTTTTTCTAGTTCCTAAACCTTGGGAATATTAAGAAATGGTGTTCATGAGATTTTTTCACTTTTTCAAGGTAGTTGTTTAAGGTTCCATTAAGGGATATTATTTGGGATAAACTTTAGACATGGTTTAGATTTTTCTAATGATCTATTTTGTGAATTTTTTCTCGATGGGAATAGAGTGGTTGATGTTTTTATCTAACCATGGTTGGTGTGTACTTTGGGTTCTTAATGGGTGACCTTTTGTGAGTGGTGATTATTATGGGATGATCATTCCTCATTGGTTGGTGATTCCCATAGATATTTGTGCATGGAATAGGCTATGAGATGAGATTTTTTTAATGTATTTAATAAGGTAATCCTTGGGTATTTTTTGGGGAAATAGATATGAGGGGATTATTATTGGTTATTCCATGAGTGTTATCATGTTGGGATGTTCTTTTAGGATTTCCATGAGTGGTGTTTCATGAATTTTTCACTAAGATTCCCTATAATTAGTTTCATGGCCTGAGTCTATAACCATGTTATTTTATATTGAGTCATGTTATTTATTTGGTGTGTTTCTCCAATTATTATGGGATGTGATGGATTAGATGACTTGATGTTTAGGTTATTCATATCTTCTCTCTTATTTTGTATTGATCTGATTTCATTATGTTTGTGTATAGTAGGTGGAATTGTTTTTGTTTCCTTTTATGATTGATGGAAAAGATATTATTTCAGTGATACTATCTTTATAAAAGGGATTGTCTTTTATTTTACCATTTCAAGTGAATTCTAAATGGTGGGGAGACCTACTCTAGGTCTTCATTTCCTTAAAGATTCATGCTGGGTGCGTGTAACTTGGGAATTTATTGATTTTGATTATGGATGATTATTGATTCATTCCATTTAAATTGAAGAATTGTTTGATGTGTGGTGTTTTATTTTTATAGGATTTTTCTCTATTTTTTAATCCCTCCTATCTCTTATGTTAGGGTGTGATGTTTTCAAATTTCCATTATTCCTACCTTTATTAATGACTTTATAGGTGTTGAAAGTAGAATAATGGGGATAATTATGATACTATCATGTCACTTCATGTTCTTTATTATTTAATTTTGGGTTATTTTTAAGTTTTTGGGTATTCTCATCATTTTTAGGGTATTTTAGAAAGTCCCAATGTAACATCTTGTTACCTACTTTTAGGTAATTTCCTTATATTTATTTAATTTTACTCTTTAATTAGGTGTGTCTTGGACTCCCAAGGATTGAGAAAATTTTATTAGGAAAATGACCTAAAGTTTAGTGGTGCATGTTTATTTGAATTAATGGATTCATGGTATAAACATGTAATGGATTTGTGGGGTTCTCCCTAAGTTTAAAGAATTCCCTAGGTGGTTTCGGTTTTCATGTAAGAATCTGTTGTTTTTTTAATCTTTTGGGAATTCACACATTATGTAATAGAAGTACATGACATGTAATATTCTATAGGATCATGTCATGATCTGAATACATAACATGAAGGAATATACATCATGTGAGTATTACACACCATGTAATGTTAAAAATCAGGTTTCTAATAAAAAGATGACTGGTTTTTTGGTATATATAGACCCCATGGATTACACAACATTTAAAGGTATTACACACCATGTAAATGTCATGATTTGGGATTTTAGGGAACTTCGTGGATGAAATTTCATTTATTTGGTTGTATCCCTCATTTCTCTTGACCTAAATCTCCTCTCCGATGATTTTGGAGACCTCCAACCCTTCCAGATCAATTCGTTTGGCATTTGATCAACAGGTTTATTCATGGTATCGCTCTGGGTGAGTGATCCTTTATTGTTCTTCATTACCTTTGAATGTGTTGGTGTCGTTGTGTTGTGTTATTGAATATATTGATCTATGGTGGTAATCCCTTTGATTCTTTTCTAGATCACTTGTACAATCCTGTTCCAGGGGAAAGTCCTTTGTTTATTATGGTGCGGTGGGTGTGAATTTTTGAGGTATTTTGTTATCTTTACTCTTCACCTACCATTTTGTTAAATTGAATCAATTCTAATATGTGTATATTGGTTCTAGGGCCTCTATTTTAATTATTTTGTTCTTCCTATTGGTGGATCCCATTATAGGTGTGTGAGACCCAATTTTTTAGGTATGTGGTTTCATCTGTAGCCTGTTTTTGTGAACTTCATTGCTTATATTTTTTGAAAAAAAATATTAAATGAAATTTAATGATTTAATGATTCGATTTTTATATGTGGAAATGGGTTTTTGTTAAAATATTGTTTCCCTAGTTTTTGTAAGTTAAAATATTTTTCTAAAGGATTTTGAAACGGTTTTATGAAATGGTTTTCAAATCATGATATGATGAAATGGTTTGGAAAATAGAGCACATGAGAAGCATTGGGTACTTAGGTAGAAGGTGTAATAAGAGGCCTCATCTAATGTCGGGGGATTTTCTCATGGGGATTTCCTCTACTCCCTAGGAATGTTATTCTAGGGACTTGTTAAACCTATTGGGGGGTTCAATTACTAGGTCACTCCAATAATCTCTTTAATTGATGCATATGTCTATATTATTGATTCACATGATATTACCTGTGTTTAGGTATGAGTATCCCAACAATACTAACCTAGTGTGATACTTTACGTGGTGTTACCTATACTTTTGGCCGATTTGGTCTGTTTTGGTTTGTTTGTTTTGGTTGTACTTTCATGGATTTGATATGATATGGGATGCATGATTTTATTTTACATGATATATTAGATTTGATATATTTATATGAAATACTTTTAAAATAATTTACCTTTATTATTTGGAAATGTGGGGAAAAGGAAAAATATATTATTTTTTCATGCTTTTGATATCAAAATTGATAAAATGTATATCATGCCTAGTTTTATTTAAATTTTAGCATGCTTGGATTATTTTTTATATACTTGATATAGAACACATGGGTGGGACCCTACTGAGCTTGTTATTTAACACCCTGTGTACCCCTTCGGTGGTGTGTAGACCTTGTTATGTCCTTCGATGCAGGGAAAGTCAAGGCATTGAGTAAGGAGGAAAGGTTTTTTTTCTGTCAACTGAGTTTTGGGTATCTGGATGGTGAGATGGTGGGAGGTTTCCCATTCTATCATATGGAGACTATTGGAATAGTTATTTATATTTTTCATTCTTTCTAGTTGTGCATGTCTCTTAGAGATTTTTTTCTATCATTACATTTGTATCGCTTCTGTTGTTCTCTTTCTATTATGACATATATATATATATTCATGTTTTCTTCCACTATTTATTTCTATACCTATGTATATATTTCATGTTGTCTGCTTTAAGTTGGGAGAAACCATTCTCTCTATTTTTTTTATCATGATAGGGTGATGGATGTCAGCCTATGGGGATCGGTAACACCCTTTGGGTATGGGGAAGCTTGGTTTGAGTACCAATTTGAGAGGGTATTCAGGTAAGTTTCATCATGTATTTGTATTAGATGAAGTTTTTTCCTCAAGAGTCCTTATATTGGGATATTTGTAAGACTAGAGATAGGATTATCTAAACTTTAAAGTTAGGTTATGGTGAGTTTCTAGCCATATATTTCTATGATGACACTTAAGTTACCATGGTATTTTGGAATTTATGTATACTATTTTGAGTTTTTTACCATAATCTTTGTTTTTAATTATGGTTTTTCTTTTTTGAACTAATATTATTATTTTTTCTGATTGTTTATTTTGTTTCAGTGTGTAGTAGTTTGCCTCCGAGATGTGTTCTGCGAGTTCATTAGGAGGTTCCAGCTGATTATTCTCAAGGGAATTATTCTATGGATTATAAATTTATCAAGTCTATTTTGCGAGAAATTCTCACCATAGATTAGAATAAACTAAAAGCTCAGAACACAGTTCTTTTGGTACAGGAAGGATCTATAAGAGATAGGGATTGATCATAGGATTTCTTCTATGAGAATCTATCATCCTTTAAATGTGTGAATAAACTGAAAGAGGTAGAGGAGTGGTTTGAAAAGGTAGATCGGATCTTTGACTTTCTGTATACACTAGAGAGTATCAAGGTGAAGTGCAAAACATTTAGACTTTAGGGTCTTAGAAAGTGATAGTGGGATTCTTTGTTATAGGTGGATAGGTATGTGGGATTGTACAATAAGGGTTTCAAGACTCTCTTATTCAAAATTTTTTAACTATATTTACTGAAGTTGGAAAATTATATAGATTTCCTCTCTTTACAGTAAGAATAGAATTCATTGTGAGTGTACACTAATCGGTTTGTTGAGCTGGTTCTTTTTGCACCATAGGTTTTAAAGAATGACTAGTTGAAATTTTAGAAGTACATGTAGGGTTTACAACTAGATATCAAATCATAGGTATTCATGTTAAATATTTTTACCTATGTAGAGACAATGGATAGTGATATTATGGATGAAATGAATATGGAATGAAATGATAGAAATTCTACCCCTTCTCTTCTGCCTAGTGGCAGCTTCAGTGGTGCACAGGAGAAAAGGATGAAGTGAGAAGATCATTACAGAAGCAGTGGAAGTGGTTCTCAAAATCAAGCCTCTTCATCACCTCTAGTTGTAGATAGTGGTGTGCCTATGACTTTCTATCAGTGTGGAAAGGTAAGATGCACACGACGTTCTTTTCCTTCACCTGCAAAGATCTGTAATGGTTGTGGACATTATAGTCATATACATCATTTATGATATGCTACATCTATGCCTTGATATGGTTAGGAATCATTGGCTCAAAATTATATTGTGGTGCATTCATATGCTTCTAATACTATAGAGATATGACCACAGGCCTCAGGAATGAATCACCTTTATGCAATGGGTGATTTTCCAGCAAATGTAGATGTGGGTCTAGTGATAGTGAGAGGTACTATCTTTGTTTCATCTACCTTAGTGATTTCTTTATTTTATAATAGTTCTTTTCATATGATTATACTTACAACATAACTCATTTACTTTGTCATGGAGTTAGTGACACCTCTTGGGAAGAGGAAAGAGTAGGACTTTCGGTTTTCTTCATGAGCACTATCAATAACTAATATAGAGTTAGTATGTAATTTTCTCATTCTTAATTTGGATTTTTTTGATGTCATAATCAGTATGGGTTGTATTTTTTTCATCATGATGAGGTTAATTATTATAATTAGCATGTTTCATTTCTTATGGCTAATGGGATCTCATGACTTTTTCAGGGAGAGTGAGATCTGAAGGCTGATCATTCAAGACCTTCCTACCCAGTGCTCAGAAGTTTGTTGTCTAAAGTACTAGTTGATCCCAATTATGTTTCTTATGTTTTTTTATCTTCTTGTTGTGTTTGTAATTTCCCTAAAATTTTCCCATAGGATTTCTCAAGGCTTCCTCCAAATATGGAGGTAGAGTTTATGATTGACCCGGTTCCAGGTACATAGATGGTTTTGATACCTTATTATCATATGGAACTAAAAGAGATGAAGGAGATAAAGATTTATTTGGATGATCTGATGGAGAAGATTTTTGTTCACCCCAGTGTTTCACTTTGGGAATCTTTAGTGGTCTTTTCTAATAATGTAGATTGTTCACTTAGATTATGCATGAACTATCGGAATTTGAACTGGGAAATTTTTAGGAACAAGTATCCTTTTTCTCATGTGGATGATTTTTTTGATCTGTTAAAGGGGTCAAAGTGATTTTTTAATATTGATCTTTTTTCAGGTTATCATCATCTCAGAGTTCAGGAGTGTGATTTACCAAAGATGGATTTCATGAGCAGGTATGGCCATTACAAATATCTTTTGATGTTGTTTGGTTTGACTAACAATCCTATAGATTTTATGGATTTTATGAATTGGATATTACATCATTATCTCAACACTTTAGTGGAAGTGTTCATGGATGATATTTTGGTTAATTTTGAGATCTCATTGTGAGCATGAGAACCATTTGGGGTTGGTTCTGGAAATCTTGAGGAGTCACCATTTATATGGAAAGCTTTCGAAATGTAATTTTTGGATTCAAGAAATTAAGTTATAAGGGAACATGATTTTTTATTATGTATTATTAGTTGATCCTGATAAGGTAAATGTTTTCTTATCATGGGAAGAACCATGGAATGTATTTGAGATTTGGAGCTTACTTGGTCTTGCTGGATACTATCAATAGTTCTTCAAGTATTTCTCAAAGTTAGCATCACATTTAACTTTTCTTACCATGAAAGGGGTAAAATTCATATGGGATGAAAAATTTCATTATTATTTCAATGGGATAAAAATAATTTTAACATTGAGTCCTATTTTGATCTTACCTAAGACCAGTAAGGGGTATGTGGTTTTCTTTAATGCTTATGGAACTAGTTTGGGTTGCGTGTTTATGCAGGATAATCATGTGGTGGCTTAGGAATCTCATCATCTTTCACCACATGAGAAGAATTACCCCACTCATGATTTTGATATTGTTATAGTTATGCATGCACTTAAGTTGGTGGCTCTATCTTTTTGGGGATAGGTTCACAATCTTTTCTGACCATAATAGATTGAGCTATATCTTTTATCATAAATAAATGAATCTTAGATAGATAAAATGGGTGTAATACCTTTAAACCTTTAACATTGATATCTCTTACACCTCAAGGAAGGCTAATGTCAATACATAAACTCTCAATAGAAAATTTCCATTGTAGGTTGCTCAGGAATCAAAGGAAGAGTGTAACCTTATAAGAATTTTTTCTCAGTTTCATCTAGATACTCAGGAGGACATTTAAAGTATGGTTCTAACTAGTGATCAGTCATAATCATCTCTCCTTGAGTCTATTATGAAGATTTAGTAGAAGGATTATGAGTTTATAATAATTTTAGAAACCCTATATGGTGGGGAGAACATTTCTGGTTGGTCTCTCTCTTTAGATGGTATTCCCAAATTTGGGGATTGATTTTTCGTTCTTGTATCTATGAGCAGCTTGATTTTTTCTTATTTTCATAGTTCTTCATGGTTTGTTAATATGGTAACTATGAAGATGTATTATGAAATGACATGATTATTCTGATGGCTAAGTATGAAGTGTGGCATTACTGATTATGTGTCCCACTATTATACCTACCTACAGATAAAGGAAGAGCATCTGAAACCTTCTGATTTGCATCAGCCTCTTATGATGCGAGTCTGGAAATAGGATGAGGTATCCATGGATTTTTTTTGTTGGATCTTCATGGACTCCTTGAGGTATTAATTCTATCTTGGTGGTGATTGGTCAGCTGACAAATTTGTCTCATTTCAATCTAATTAGGGACACCACTAAAGTTAAATATTTGGGTAAGCTATATGTATAGAAGATTGTAAGGATACATGCGGTTCCTTTTTCCATTATTTTAGAAATGGATCCTATGTTTACATCAAGGTTCCGGAGGAGTCTCTAAGAGGTGATGGGGACTCAAGTCAAGTTGAGTATAGATTACCATCCATAGTAAGACAGTCTGATAGAGAATGTTATTCATGTTTTGGAGGATATGATCCATGAATGTTTATTGTATTTTAGTAGATCTCGACATATCCATCTGGTACTAGTTTATTTTTCCTATAACAACATTTATCATTTGTTGATAATAATGGATCCATTTGAGGCTCTGTATAGTAACTCGTGTAGGTCACCCCTTTATTTGGAAAAATTGGGAAAAACATGTTTGGTGGGACTAAGTTTGGTTTATGAGACATATATGAGAACTCAAGATCTACTTTGGTGTATGGTTATAGTGTGAAGTTGACATTAATTCCATGCATATTGACATAGTCATCCTTTGGAGTTGTTCATAAGTGACCAGGTTTTCTTGAAAGTTTCTCCTCAGTTGGGTCACCATCATCTTGGAAAATCATGAATGTTGGCTCTGAGATATATTGAACCATTTTAGGTTACTGAGTGGATTGGGAAGGTTACTTATCAATTGGTATTTTTGGTTCATTTGATAGGCGTTAATGATGTTTTCCACATATCATAGTTCAGAAAATACCAACCTAATCCTTCTCATGTTCTGGGATGGTAATCGATTGAGTTAGAGCTAGATGTTTCTATTTTGGAGTAGCCAGTAGTGATCGTTGACTTTCAAGTGAAAGTATCACATGGGAAGTCGATTCCACTAGTCAAAGTGTTATGGTGAAATGGATTAGGTTCTCATGAGACTTGGGAATGTGAGTCATTGATGAGGGATCAATGGCCTCACCTCTTTACCAGACTTAATTCTTCTACATGACTTCCTAGAGATGTAAAATCTTATATAAGGGATTTTATAAAATCCCATCACTTTGTTTTAGGTAACTCACTTATCTTTACTTGATTCCCATCTTTAATTGGGTACATCTTGGACTCCCAAGGATGGAGAAAATTTTCTAAGCAAAATGACCTAAATTTTAGGTATATATGTTTTTTTAAATTAATGGAGTCTACGTATAAATTTTTAATGGATTATAGGGTTTCACCCTAAGTTTTGACAACACTTGAGGTGATTTGGGTTTTCATGTAAGAATCTGTTGTTTTTGTAGTCTACTGGGAATTTACACACTGTGTAATGGGATTACACAACATGTAATTTTCTCCAAGGTCATGTCATGATCCAAATATGCAGCATGAAGGAATACACATCATGTAAGGATTATATTTTATGTAATGTTAAAAATATGGGTTTTAATAAAAAAAATACAGTGGGTTTTTCATAGTATATGGACCCCATGGGTTACACGATGTGTACAGTTATTACATGCCATGTAAATGTTGAAATATGTACTTTTAGGGAATTTCATGGAATAAATTTCATTTATTAGGTTGTAACCCTCTTTTTTATTAACCTAGAGCTTCTCTCCAATGATTTAGAGACCACCAACCCTTCTAGATCGATTCTTTAAGTTTTTTATCATTAGGGTTGTGTACGGTATCTCTAAAGGTGAGTAATATTTTTTGTTTCTTAATTACCTTTGATTGTGGTGGCTCCATTTCATTGCTTTATCAAATCTGTTGATATATGGTGGTAATTACTTTGGTTATTTTGTAGATCTGTTGTGTGATCCTATTCTGGGGGTTGATCCTTTACTGATTGTGGTGTGGTGAGTGTGTTTTCTTGAGTTATATTGTCATATTTTCTCTTCACCAAATTTTTTGTAAAATTAATCAGTTTTGAGATGTGTATATTGGTTATAGGGCCTCCATTATCATTTTTGTGTTCTTTATGTTGGTGGATCCTATTGCGGGTGTGTGTGACATGATATTTGAGGTAGGTGGTTCCATCACTAGCCTATATTGGTGAACTACATTGCTTCTATTTTCGATAAATTTTTTTATTAAATGAAATGGAATTATTGACATGTTTTATTTGTGTTTGTGCAAATGGGTTTTTGACAAAAAATGTTTTACCCTATTTTTTGTAAATTAAAAGGGTTTTTCAAAGCATTGTGAAATATTTTTATGAAATTTATTTCAAAGAATGATATGATGAAATGGTTTGACGAAATGGTTTTTAAAATAGATCACATGGGAATCCTTAGTTAGTTAGGTTGAAGGTGTAGTAATAGGTCGCATCCATTGTTGGAAGGTTTTATCATGGGGATTTCATCTTCTCCCTAGGCCTGTTGTTCGAGGGACTTGTTAGAATTATTAGGGAGGTTTACTTTCTCGGATGTTCCTCTAATTTCTAAACTCTATGGATATGTCTAGAAACATGATGTGTGCATGATTATCTATGTTTAGGTATGAGTGTTCTAGTTATCCTAACCTATTGTGATCCTTGGTGTGATGTTACCTATGATTTTTTCTAATTTGGGATATTTTGGTTTATAATATTTTGTTTATAATATAATGGATTTGATATGATATGTGATTCATGACTTACTTTGAAATGATATATCAGTTTTGATATATGTGTATGAAATTTTTGAAATTGATTCACTTGCTTTATTTGGAAATGAGTAAAATGATAAATTAAATTATTTTGTCATGATTTTGATATAAAATCTACTAAACTTTATATCATGCCTTATTTTATTTAATTTTTATTATGTTTGGATTATTGTTCAGAGACTTGATATGGAACACCTAGGTGAGACCCTACTAAGCCTATTTTCTCACACCCTACATACCACTTCGGTGGTGTGTAGACCTTGTTATGTCTTTTGATATAGGTAAAGGTAATGTGATGTAGTGGGATGGTGAGTTTTGTTTATGTCAGTTGAGTTTTGGGTAGTTTTATGGTGATATGGAAAGAGGTTTCCCACGCTATCACATAGAGACTATTGGAGCATCGTTTTAGCTTTGTTATCCTTTTCAGTTGGACTTGTCTCTTGGAGATTGTTTCTATTGTTTCAGTTATATCACTTTCATTTTTCTCTTTTTTATGACATATATATTCATGTTTTCTTAAGTGGTTTCTTTCCTTATATGTGTATATATGTCCTGTTTTCTACTTCAAGTTTGTAAAAATTAATCCCTCTGTTTGTTGTTGATTCCCATGTGCTAGATGTCAGCCCATGGGGATTAGGAATTCCCTTCAAGGATGTGGAAGTGCAGGTAGGGTGCCATTTTGAGATGGTATTCGGGTCAATTTTTTCCCATACAAGGAGCTGGTGGCCAAGATTTTGGTCGGCCACGTCATAGTCTAAGGAGACCATGCCATAGCTTACCACCAAACCTTTAAAAAATTACTAAAATGGGGGATTGTGTTATGGACCATGAATTGTATTGTGGAGGGTCATATATTTCTATTGACTGTCTTTCCACAATTTTTTCAAGGATTGGGTGGTCATAGTGGGGAATAGGTGTTGTGTTATGTAGCTCGGTTGGGTGTATATCTTACATCATAGAGACCAAGGGATCGAGACCATTGGTTCTTCCCAATAAAGGGGCTTGGTGTGACAGTGTAGAGGGATATTTATAGTAGTTGGGTGGTCAAGAGTTTGATTCTTCCTATTTAAGGTGTACCTCATTAAAAGTTGGGGATGTATCATGGTGGGTGTTTAAGTGATGGAACCATATTTTAATGCATAAGGATATGATGTGGTTCTACTCTAACCAATTTTAATTTCTATAAACTTATTTTTTCCCTATTCGTATATTAAGGGGTTCCTCCCCTCTTTTCCCCTATTTTTTGTTTATATAATTCAAGTTAGAGATCAAGAAGATTCCTCCTCCTCCTCCTACTTCCTCCTTATTGGATCTTGGTTCTTACTCCTTTGATTTCAAGTTTTCCATCAAGGTTAGTTTCTCTCTTCCTCTGACTCTCTCCTCCATTCCTTCATTCCACTCAATTTTCTTCTCTTACAAACCCTATTTGTTATACATGTAAAAATTAGGGTTTGATATGGGCTATAACCATGGGTATTTGGTTATTTATGGTTTATATAGGTCATTTAATAACTATTTTAGATCGTCACCATTGAAGGTGACTTTTTTTGATCTGTTTATGCTTATATAAAGGAAGGTATTTTTATAAAATAACCCTTATATTTCATGCCATTAATTTATTGTATATTCTAAAATTATTTCTTATAAAATTATATGTATATGTTATACCCATGATTGGATGTAAATGGTTTCCAACTGGTTTTCTATTCTTGGCATAGAAGGGTTTTCTTTAAGTTTATGAGTATTGTATTAAAATAGTTTGATTGTATTCCATGTATTTTTAAAAATAATTTAATGGCTATTTATAGTGAAATTTAATAGTTATGAAGGATTTTTTGACATTGTTTTGGGATTTTAATTTGGTTTTTGGCGGTGATTGGTCTCTAAGAAAAGATTTATATGTTTTTAAATGGTTTTTTTATAAATGGTGAATGCTTAGATTATGCCAAAGTGTTTTAAAACTCATTGGTCTTATGGTCATTTTAAATTGTTTTTAAACAAATAATTTTATTATTAAATATATTTTAATTTTTTTATGTATTATTTTAAAAGGGTGTTTTAAAATGAAGTTTCCAATGGTTATATTAGCTTGGTATCACAAGACTCTTTTTGGAATGTCTAAATTGGTGCTTTTAAAAAATTATTTTTCAAATATAGGATTCCCGCATTTAATCCCCTTATTGTGATTCCTTTTTAGGATTTTTCTTTTATAGGATGTTAATTGATTTCTATCATTTATTATCATGGTATTAGGTAAGGGACTATTTCTGGAGAGGGAATTGGATATGAGATAATGTTTCATTATAATGTTTAATTATTGATTATGTGATTCATTTTTTTACTCATATACCCTTTTATTGTATCCAATGTAACCCTAGGTAGCTAAGTAGAAGTTATAGATGATTGAAAACCCTGGTTTGATTGTGCACTGGCTAGGGGTAGTGTTCCAAATAGACTGAGTGATATAACGAGTTAGAGGTTGACCTCAATGAGATTGACTTAGAACCCGATACGTTTTTTGACCTTAGGGATACCAAGTGGACTTTTGAGTCTATTGGGTTCACATAGGTTAGACAGTGTTCCTAGATTCTGAGTATAATATCCTTCATGTTAGTTCCTAGTGAGTTTTCTATGATTCTTAACTCGTATTGGGGGGTTGTTTAGAGGATTCCATTTCATACTTTGTTTTTATCACCTAGTTTTTGACTTGGTTTTATTACAACCTTGTTCATTTGATGCTTACTTTTATTATCCACTATTGGTATCTTGGTCTCTATTGCGCTTATATTATTTTTTAAATATTTTTTTGTTTTAATTTAAAAATAATTTATAAAATAGTTTTGAAAGTATGTTTTTAAAGTAAAGGAAAGTTTGTTTTATAAAAATGATTCAATAAATGATTTTGAATGATGTTTTTTGGAAAAAAATGATGACGTTCTTTACATAAATGAGATTTTAATAAATTTTTTAGAAAAGAGTAATAAAAACTAGTTTGGTTTTTTCACCAATTTAGATTTACCATTTCCATTGTTTGAAAATGATTACTTAAAGTGTTAGTTCTAACCTTATTTTATCTGAGAAGGGTGGATTCTTTGGGAAAGTGATTATGTAATGTTACTTGGTTTTCCTTATCATCACATGTGAAAAACCTATCTTTATACATTATTTTAAACCTAGAATTTATGAAATTTTTTATGAAGGTAATTTCATATACTATTTGGTGATATCTTACTAGGAATATTTGGATCAAACATATACATACACCGGTGTGTGTGTGTGTGAAATGCTTATGTTTTCTCATGGGTTCCCAATTTTTAATCTCATTATTTCATTATTTTTTTGGGTCCACTATTATATATGTGGGTATGTGGTATGTAATTTATCATCACTTACAGGTGTTATTTGAGATATTTGGGTTTTTCTTTATTTTTAGGATATTGTATCGGCTAATTCCACCTGTTGTATTCTATATTTTGTACTCATTGTATTTGCTTCTATGGTATTTTACTTAGATGATACTGTTATGTATTTTTCATTGTTGTTATGAACTCATGTATGGTTTTTTTTATCTATTTAAAAATATATTTCATACATATAAAGTTTTAATGTATGGATGATTTATGTTAAATTTTTAGTATAGTTTTCAATTATTGTTTCTTTATTATCCAAGGGTTAAATTATTCTCCTAGTTAATGTTTTGATACCCTAGTGATTTTCTATAGCCTATGGTGATCTAAAGCATGCTTCATATCATGTGGTGGGTTGGGATGGGTGATATTTTAGGTCGACCTAGGTTGTTTTGTTAGATACTACCATTAATAAAATATCCTATAGGTTCACATTCTAGTGTATCTAGAATCTTATTAAATTCAATTAATATAATTTTAAGAATATAGTTTTTCTCAGTTTATGGAATAATATTTATTTTGAAGATATATTTATCATAAATTCAATTATAATATTATTTAATCCAAGAATAAGGGATTTAAATTTTATCACTTATTTGTTCATAAGAAAAAAATTATAACATTTATTTATCCATGAGATGAGTGAATATAATATTTATTTATTTATAATTTAAGTGAGTAAGAAAATATTCATTCACTGGTTTAGTGAAAATAATATTTATTATATTACACAAGCATAATTTTATTGTTCAAGATTTAATTATTTTTAGTGTAGGATTTTTATAACTCCCAAGCTCAAACTACAATGTCTGAGCTGAAGAGTCACAACACCTCATGCATGCCTTCCTATGTGTAAGTGGGTGCTGACTAGAAGGGAGCGTCCAAATGTCGTCAGTGTGGAGACTATACCCTCAGTACCATATAATTGCACCAATAATAATAATAAATAAATATAAACAACTCAGATTAAACAAGTCTGAAGAATATAATGTTAGATGGATCACATGGAATATAATAAAATTAATAGGATCTGAGTGTGGTAAGCCAAACCAGAGCAATAAGTGAAGGTTGGTAAGTAAATAAAGTAACACTGTGGAAATCCTCCAGAGTTTGTCCCAGTTCTTCCACCAGCTCCATGCTCCACGTATCAACTATCTGTCATAGTCCCCTTACCCTTAACTAGATCTTGATACATGATGTTTGGGTATACTTCAAGGTTTACATGTAGATAATGAGTAACAAAACCCAGTAGGAAACCACCAATGTGACCTTAAAAATGTTCAAATGTATAATAGGTGTATTCCATGATAATAATAAATTCACAAGTAAGAATAAACAATCACATATCAAGTGTGCTAACCAATACACCACAAGCCATGGTCATACCTAATTTGTATCCATACTATAAAGAATATCCAGATATCATAATTAATCAAGAACTAGCCACAAGTCTAGTAAAAATAGACCTTGGCATAATGTGAACATGATACTCAACATCCACTAGGAATCAAGTGAGTCATGTAACTCAACATCTACTAGGAAATGAGTGATTATGCTACTCAATAACCACTAGGCCTCAATTAAACATGTTATTTGGAATATATTAGGCATCAAGTGAATCACACATTATCTATGTGGAATCATCATATCCCTGCCCTATTCTTATGTCCATCATATCAATTTGTGAACACTCCCCTTCTAAGGGAAACCATGTCACGATGGCCCACCTATTTCGAGCATAAAGAAAAATACCTCCAAAGTCATGGTAACATACACAATAGGGTAGAGTATAAAATTAAATCATAGTATCTCATAATGAAAAAATATTAGAAACATACAATACATGTGATCAATATCAAACATGATCAAAAAAGATACAATAAATTTTAGGTCAACAAGTATCATAAATGGGTCTTACAGGCTACAAACACCCACATGCGATCACAATCAAGAATAGTCATCAAAGTATGTCAACACAAGAATCATACTAAGGAAACATGAGCATAAAAGAGACCCAAGTGGTAAGGAACTTCCTCACTCATGATTGTTATGTCGACATCAAGGTTCATCAGGAGTGTCATCACCTTAGCCACATTTTCATACCAACCATAACAAGCATGTATGCCAAAAGCTTCATATAATATGTCCCAATTCATTTCAAAAGTAATTCTAGATGAAGATCCTAGAATTAAATAATTAAATAATCTTATACATCCGGTCCATCCTAAGAGATAGTATGAAAATTAAAATGAATGGGAAGAACTCTCCTAGAATCATCAAGAGACGATCCACCATCATCATGGGTGATTATAAAATCCTAGAGGTTGGAATATCTCCTAAATAACTTTTAGTATCTCCATAGTTTTGAGAAGAAAAGATGATAGAAGGTAGGGTTATAGGGGCCTTTGAATTTATAAACATTCTTGAAACATAGGCGTTACATCACAGCTCAGGGGATTCACCAAAATGTATCCCAAAACGTCCAAGAATACAATGTAATATAGTTGGCTATGTCATGGTTATGCCTATTAAAAAGTGTGTTTGGTACATAGTCAATAGAAATATCCTATAAACTATATAAAGGATCATGGTGTAATGTATATTACTACAGTACAACCCTATTTCCCTCATAAACAGACTATACCACAACCACCAGCCCATAGCATAGTGACCCTAAATTTGTCTGAACCGCCTAATTTCCACCTTTCCAACTCTAGTTTATAGACAATGATCCATAATATAGTTATACCCACAATAAGGAAAAACATACTTCATTCCATAGAAACAAATTTTGTTACAATATTCCCCTCTAAATACTTATCATCCTCTAGAATCATCTCGAGGCTATTGCTCCTGGACATCTTCCTCCCACTCCCATGTATCCTCCTAGATTAATCCTTGATTCCATATAATCTGGACTAGTGGTAGCATATTCCATCAAACTAATTTCTCTTTATAGTCTACAATAAGTATCTGTTACTCCACATATGATGTGCCAATATCTAGTCAGACATCCTCATAGTTGATGACATGTGTGGGATTGGACATGTACCACCTCTAGAGTTGACACAAATGAAACAAAAAATGCATACCTCAGTAGCTAGATGAAAGATACTAATATTATTCCATTGTCCCAATCCACTTATTGATCTTGAAGGGTCCAACATAACATAATGATATCTTCCCTTACTTTATCAAAAGTTGATGGCCTAACCAAGGAGTCACTCTCAGAAAAATACAATCGCATAGAGAAAACTACAAAGTCTTTATACTACAGTTGTCATAAGATATATTCCTTATTTAATATATAATAAACCTCTTATAAATTATGTAAACTATCTCATAGGTCTCATATACCATACTAGTCCCCACAACTATTGCCTCACTAGCCTCTTTCCAACAAAGTGATGAATGGAATATCCTACCATACAGAACCTCATGGGGTGTCATTTTAATTGAATAATATAACTTTTTTGTATATTAACTCAACTAAGGTTTGTTGATCATACCAATATCTACCAATGTCTAGAATTTCTTCTCAGAGTATATCCCCCAATATATTAATCATCCACTCTGAATTTCCATCTTTATGAGGATGGTATGTTGTACTCAATATCAGTTAAGTCTCTAAGGCCTTCTCCAAGCCCTTCAAAAACCACAATTTAAAATGTGAATCTCTTCCAAATAAAATGCTCAAGGTAACTCCATGAATGGATACTATCTCATGGATATATAATTTTCCTAGATCATCAAATAAGTGAGTCTCATAAATCAATAATAAATGAGTGACTTTTGTTCACTAATCGATAGTCACCCAGACAGATTCATGGATCCTTAGGGTTATAGGTAAGTTCATAATGAATTACATGATTATGTCCTCCCACTTTCATGTGGTTATAGGAAGTGGCTGGAGAAAACCACTAATATGATCATTCTTTTCCTTTATCCTTTGTATGGTAAGTCATTAAGAAATGAAACTAGTAATGTCCCTCTTAACCCCTGTCCACCAAAACTACCACCTAAAGTCATGGTGCATCTTTTTCACTCTAGGATGAACCACCCACTTAGAGGTATGAAAGGATATTATAAAATCATACCAAGTAGAATCAGGTACTATAAATCCATCATTTTTAAGGATCACATTGTTTCTATCCAAAAAATACCTACATATTGGGTCACCACCGGCTAGTTGTTCTAACATCATAGAACACTCAATATAATCCTCTTATTCATCCCTTACCAGGTCTACTAAAGAATATGTGACCACTAATTGAGAACATTTCATCAATACCAAGTCCTTATAAGTATCCACCATCTAGTCATCCATCATTATCATCAGGTTTCACTATTTCTCTGAAGGTCATTCACCAAACTCTTGATCTAATTGCATATTATAGTTAAGTGAATCTATAAGTTTGTTACCTTTACCTAGTGTATAGGTCATCTCAAATTTGAATAATGGAATATACTATTCCTAGTGGCTCTACCTTAAATTTAGGTCTCAGTGTGTGAAGATACAGAGAAGACTCATATAGTCTATGTAAATAAAGAACCTCTCACTAAAGAGATAGTATTTACAACACTTCGGAGTAAGAACCAAGGATGCTAGCTCTAAGTCATGGGTGGGATAGTTCCACTCATGGGGTCATAGCTAACATGACCCATAAGCCACTACCCAATCACTATGCATTTATTTTACCCTCAAACCAATGCATGATGCATCACAATATATAGAATAATCAATACCAAAATCATAAAGTATCAATACTATAGTAGTATTTAACCTTTTCTATAGATCAATAAATTCCTCTTCACACTTTTCCCACCATTGGAACTTGACTCCCTTATTCTTCAGTGAAGTAATAGGTGCTGATAAATGTAATATTTCCGAGATAAAATGATAATAGTATCCCAATAAACCCAAAAACCTCTTGATCTTTAACACATTTTGAGGATGTTTCTAGAATATCAATGCCTCAACTTTATCTAGGTCCATGGTTATACCTATCTCAAAAATATCATTACCGAATAATTTTACCACCTAAATCCAAATGACACACTTTGATAACTTGGCATAAATCCAATGTGTTCGAAGTGTACTCAGGACTATATCGAGATGTCTGGAATGCTGCTCTATAGTAGGTGAGTATATGTGGATATATTTAATGAAAAACATGAATAACATGTCAATATATGGGTGAAATATGATAGTACCAGTTTGAGATATGCCAAACACTGAGAGGGGGGTGAATCAGTGTTGGGACTTTTTAAACCAATTCCAAATTTTTATCCCTATACCTATTGACCTGTTAGGATCTGGATTCTATTGTTCTCTTTTACCTATCTCGTGAAATAATATAAAAGCAGTAAAAATAGCACATGATATTTTTACAAGGTTCACCACTCAATAAGAGAATCTACATACCTGCTGTGTATGGTAATGACCAGTGCATGGACTCTCCACTATAATGTCATAAATGTTACAGTGGGTTGGATAAGAAAACAATCTGTTATCCAGTGTGAGTCCCTGTACTTTAGAGGGGGAAGGGAAACAATCATCTTCGTGAACCGATGATGACCTAGTTCAACTTTCAACTCCTCACTAGTTCTTTATACTACCTCGAAATCCAGTCTTCTCCCTATTGACAAGGGTTTGCAACACCAATAGAGTATTTCACTTGTTGAGACCTATTGGATTTCACACTACTGCTTGATATTCCACTTTTCACTTGTTACTTGCTTAGCAGCATTCAAGTAACCGTCTTCTTCTTCCTAGTAGCAAACCTGAAAGTTGCATAATCTTCTTCTCCTTCTTCTTTAGTGTAAAACCAGCTACACTAAAAACTCTACTTATACTTGATAAAATCACAAAATCTTTTTCTTATTATCAGAACAATGAATACCATCTCAACTTAGCATCATTACTATTGATATGGCCTAAATAACAAAATATATATTGGCCACTCTCTATCTATTATTTGATGTGAAATAATGTGGAATAGTGCAGTAGTGCATTGATCTCCCTTTATTCTTCACTTTTCTACCCAGAAGCTGGTAATAACTTCTATCACAACTCACAACTTGTGTGCCACTCCTTCCTTGCACACCACTAAGTACTTGTGCACCACATATTGCTTGCGCACAACTCACTGCTTGTAACTCTCTACTTGAGTGTAATTATCTACTTACACGCCACTTCCGTCTTATATGGAACTCACTACTTGTTTGCATCCCTACTTGTGTTCCACTCTTCGTTTGTGTCTCCCTACCTACGTGCCTCCCTACTTGCGTGCCTCCCTTTTTTCACACCTCCCTACTTGCATGCCTCCCTGCTTGTGCACCACAAACTACTTGTACGCCACTATTGTGAATAACTCACAATTTTTGCGCCACTTCTGGATTATACACAACACATTTCTTGCACACAACTCACTTCTTTCATGCAACTTACAACTTGAACACCACTTCTTCTTGTTCACCACTCTTGTGCATAACACAAAACTTGTTCAACACTTCATCTTGCATGCCACTCTTGTGCATAAAACACAACTTGCGTGACACTTTATCTTGTGTACCACTTTCTACTACTTGTGTGAGAAGAGAAAAAAATTTCTCTTAAGAGTTTATCATCTCTAAAATTAGGATGGTATCCATCTATATATAGGAATTTTGGTGACCTGGAGTGTGAGGCATGAAACTCATCTTGTGCGCTACTCTATAACTTGTTCACCACTATATGACTTGTGTGACGCAAACACTTGCGTGCCACTCTTAATTGTATGACACTTCCTAATTGTGCACCACTCTTTAACTTTCATTCCACTTTCTTTACTTGGTCATATTTTGATGTGATGTTTCTGAAGTTTGATTTACACGCAATGTACACTTTGACACCACTTATACTTGCGCGCCACTTCCTACTTGTGTACCACTCTTTAACTTGCACTCCACTTTCATTCCTTTTTCAAGAAATACTTCTTTACTCCCCCTATCATTCATAAGGTTTTCATCACAAGTTCTCAAAATTTAGGATATTTTTGAAAGAAAAATTAGCAAAGCATCGTCATAGTTTGGACATTCTCATAGTGCCAATCCCATGCACTACTTCCCATCTTCTCTTCATCTTCAACAATCATCCTTCTTTCTTCTTAAACTCTTTGGAATATTTAATTAAAAATTACTTCTTTATCCTTCAATTCCTTTTGGAGTTTTAATTCTAAATAACCTCAATCATCTCTCTCCATCCAAAAATAGAGGCTTCTTGGAATCCCCCCAGGGCATCATTAGTTCCCTACGGTGCTATGAATTGTTTTATAAAACTTAGATAATCCTAACTCAAAGTGTAGTATCTATTAATTATAAGTGTCAAACCCACAGAGATGATCCATATGTTATAAATTAATTAAGGAAACTAAAATTTCAATTTTTAATTCATTTAGAAAGAAAGAGAAATAACAGAAGGATTGATTGGGTTGTGAAATAAAGAGAGAGGCATGCAAGGATCAGTGACTTTTAGTTTAGTGTGATGGGGATTTCATTGATTATAGGTTTATTCGTGTTTGGTGTTGGAATTGGGTCAGTAGGGGTCCTTGTTCTTGGTATCCTATCCTAATCCTATGATCGCACTTTTCAAATGGCCATCTATGTAGAGAAATCACAGAAATAGGTGACCCAAAACTCTATTTGAACATAACTGACAAATATTTCATAATGGTCATATGAAAATTAAGATAATTAATTGATTCAATAAAAATATAACTTTCAGAACATAGAAATGGTCATGAAATATGGAAATAAAGAGATTTGGAATTGAATAAAAATCTTGAAGCAATCCAAAACATGAATAGAAAGTTAAAAAATAATCCATAGGCACACATTCCACTACATATCACATCACCCGGTACTAGAAGGACTACTCACCCATGATGAGACTGAGTGTCATGGGTACCCTAAGAAGAAAGGCAGTTTCATCGGACCTCAGATCATAACTCTGTCATCTGGAGTCCTTCAATTGGTGCTTCTTGATGTCCTCTACCTATGAGTGAGTTGGATGGGTGGATAGAGGCCTATTTTTATAGTAAAACTCATCAAAACTCGCAGCCCCATCACCTATTCTTTATCTACGCATCAATTCCTACATGATGTGTACTTGAGGTACACGACATGTTCTTGAGATCTGGTATTTCCTCCGACGCATTGATTCTATGTATGATGGTTTGACTATTTGACTCAGGTCATGTCATGTATTCTCATTTCACATTGTTTACATGAATTTCACAGTGTGTATGCTCATCACAACTTGTCCAGCACAGATCTGTTTCTCTTGAAATGGTCATGATGTGTACTTGTGTTACACGAAGTGTAGTCAATTTTTCATCAGTTTTCCAGCTCCTCTTCATCTCCAAAATCCGATGTCACGCCGCTTCTCTTCGCTCATGGTGAAAAGGTTCATTTAGATCATTTTTCATCCACATTTCTTTTCTTTTTTCAAATATTATTTATATCCTACCATAAAACAAAAAATAAGTATATTAGTCCCAAACATGACAAGATTATTCATTTAAATAAAAAATTCAATATATTAAAACACTCAAAAATATATGCATGAAATGAATGTATCATTTCTTCAAAACCATTCAATGTTGTAGACAATGTATCACCATTGATACATGTATTTTTAACTTTAAGAGTTGTGCAACAATCATCTGATTTAACAACATGGATAATTGCTCAAGCATGTCATTCACTACTATGATTCCATAACAATTCTCCAAGCACCATCACTTCAACCAATATCCATTAACTTTGGAGGTCTCCTTCTTCATCTTGATTATCATTAACAACATTATTAACATCTATTAAAAACAAATACAATATATACACAAAATTGGTCTCAATATAATATATTTTTGTGTGATCCATAAACATTATAGGCACATTCATTAGTCCAAATGGTATTACCAAGTACTCATATAGACCATACCTTCTCTAAAACATCATCATCTAGATGTTCTCCTATCTAACCCACAACTGATGATAACCTGGTCAAAGATCAATTATGAGGAATTTCCTAGACTTGTAACTAATCAAAGAGATAGTCTATTTAGAGAAAGGGATATATATTTTTCATCTTCACCAAATTTAACTTCCAGTAATCTATACAGTGTCAAATACTATGGTCCTCCTTCTTGGTGAACAAAATAGGGACACCCACAATGAATTATTAATACTTATATAGCCTTTATCCTATAATTCCTCAAGTTATACCTTGAGATCCTACAACATTATCAGTTCCATGTGATGACGGGGTATTGAGATGGGATGCTTACCTAGATTTATTTCTATCTTAAAATCAACTCCTATTTCAGGGGGGAAGACTTATGAATTCATCTGGAATGATGTTTGAATATATATCCCCAACTATAGGAAAAGATGAGCGGGTTTCCACTGATTTGGATGAAATATTCAGCTATGCAATCCATTCCATGATCATTATAAGATAACTAAATATTGGACCAACTCTAACTATTCTTTGTTCCCATTCTTAGGCCATCATGTACTTCTCTCTTTTGGGAAATTTAAATGATACCCATCTCTAATAGCAATCAATCTGGTCTTCAAAACTGGTTATCTAGCCCATGTTGAGAATTACATAAAAGATTATCCTATCCAAAATCATAAAGTCCCATAGATTTCCATAACTTGAAATGAATATAGGAAACTATGGGAATCACTAAAGATGTTACACTTTTGTTCCCAATGTTATATCAAGGAAAAGTAACTTAGAAGACAAATTTACTGATAATTCAAGTTTGAAAAAAACTTGTGGAGATATAAAGGAATGGGAAGAAATTATATTAAGAAAAGTAATAGACAACATGAAAGTAATAATGACCATACCTAAAATAGTAGATATTTCATCACTACCATCTTCTAGAGTTTTTTCACTTTATAAACATAGTCTACCTCAGATCTGTTACCTTTTTCATGAGGTATATGAATCACCTAAGTCATCATTGTTTGAGCCTACTACTAGGGACCTTGGCCAAATCCCTAGTTCTCTGACCATGTATACCACTATCCACTATGGAAACCTAACCTCATAGCTCTATAGAAACACTACCAGAGATACCTTTACTTGTTACATTTTCGACACTGGCTCTAAGGTGTTTTGTAAACCCCCACAGTAATGATCAACCTTCCTACAATTGAAGCATTGTGGTTCCCCTCTTGAGGGGATTGAAAAATTTGAACTCTAATTAATCAATATAACACTACCCTATTGCACATCCTTGGTCTTCCTATTCCAAATACTATAAAAGGCACTAATCACAGTAGTAAGAGGCCCCCTTGTCTAAGAATTGAAGGGTGGAAGAAGACCAACTAATTGATCCTCCTCCAGCCCCTTCACGATTACCAAGGGCTTGCATAGAACTTCTGGGTATGTCATTAGGTCAATGGTCTAGAACTTCCACCTGATATCATGATGAATATAAATCTCAAAATTCCTATCCTTTTGTGAATCATTTCCATCCAAGATTGTAGAAAAGTGAGGTAGCTATGTGAAATGAGTAGATTATATGGATACCGTCATGGACCCTTGTTGTAGCTCTAGGACCTCTTGTACTCAGTCCAGATTTAGCATATTGGGAATTAAGTCTATAAATAATGGGTCCTTAAAGACCTCCCAGGTGAGAAATTCATGTCTTCTCACCTATCCTTAGGTATCTAAACATGGTCAAAGACACCCTAAATGATTTCTATCTATTCCTACAAATTAAAGTTCCCCAATTTCCATGAAAATATGGCGTATATTGGAGCTATAAGTCTCTATAGTAGTCAACCATAGACCACGATACCCCTCCACCCTTGAAAAGAACAAGTAGAAGGAATCTCGACTGAAGTGGGACAACTACCTGCACCTTTGGAGTGGGTGAAATAGCATGCTTTGGTGCACCCACTTATATAGCAGGTAGTAAAACATGGAAATCTTCCATATAAAGAGAATCTCATTCCACACTACGTGTTCATCCCATAAATCTCCTTTAGTGTGGAATATTCTAAAACACAAATGACACTTTGAGAAAAAATTAAGTCATTAGTATATATCCTAATCATTCTAAAGGATCACATGAGGTTCTCCTAGGAGTCTACCCAAAACCTAAGGTATATTCATCCTGGTAATAACCAAGGTCTCCATATATACACATTATTTGTAGTCATATATATATAACATAATAGCATTCCTAGGTTCAACTAATAATGGACAACATATATATATAAAAAATGTAAAATAGATATATTACACAATCAATAATACAACTCTATCCTAAAAAAATAGTACACATCAAGGCATTAAATTAAATAACTAGTATACATCATATAGTAGGTGTATATATATATATGGCATGTGATCCTATGTTCATAATTATGAAGAATTAACGCACCTAAAATCCCATAAAAGAGTAACTGAAATCCAATCAGTGGTAAATCGAAGTTCCGTTACATAAGAGATGTCCAAGCACATGGAAACTCACCTACCCAAGTCACACATAGCATATCTATTTTCTACCATCTCCTAGATTGTTTAAAAGAATAAATAAAACTATGATTTGATACCATTTTTTAATTCCCCAAACTGAACCAGTAGGTCCAATATGAATAGTCACAAGACCTCATGCATGCCTCCCCATATGTAAGAGGTTACTGACTAGAAATGAGGTTCTGAATGTCATTAATAAGGATAATTTACCCTCAGTATCCTATCATTACACTAATAATATATATATATATATATAAATCATAGTAAATGGGTATAAAGGATATATTGTTATATGTCACACATATAATATAATAAAATGAATGTTCTCCCAATGTGTCAAGACAGTTCATAGTAATAAGTGTAGACTGATATGTAAATAAAGTAACATAGTGTAAATCCTATGGATTTTGTCCTAGTTATACCACCAACTCCATACTCCATGGCTCACCTATCTACCAAAGCCCATTTCACTTTCCTGGATCTCTATACATGAAGTCTTAATGCACATCAAGATACTTGTTCAAGGTGTGAGAAATAAAACCCATTAGGTGACCACCATTTCATCCCTAAAACATGTTCACCTGTGTAATAGGTGTATTCCATGATAATAATAAATGTTCAAGAAATCATAAACAATCACATACCAAGAACTTGTGTTCTAACCAAGACACCATGATCCCCATACATACCTATTTTGGATCCATGTCATAAGGAACATCAAGATATCATAATTTGTCAGGAACTTTCCACAAGGCCAGTAAACATAAATCTTTACATCATGTGTACAAGCTACTGATTAATCACTATCCATCAAGTGAGTCATGTTATTTAGCATATACTAGGCATTGAGTAATTGTGCTACTCAGTATTCACTAGGTCTTGAGTAAACATGCTACTTTGTATCCACTAGGAATCGAGTGAATCAAATAACATCCATGAGGTATCATCGTATTTATACCTTATTCTCAAGTCTTTTATCACAAGTCGTGCAAACTCACCCTCTAAAGGATACCATTTCATGACAGTCCACCTATTCTGAGAACCCTAAATAATACCTCCATCATGAGAAAATAAGGTAGATCATAAAAGAAAATCATAACATATCACCATGAGAAAATAGTAGCAAAATAAAATACATGTGATCAACATAAAACTTGATTAAAAAATCTAAAACCATTCTCATGGAAACATGTATCATAAATGGTCTCATGGGTTAAACACACACCCACATGAGATCATAATAAATCATGGTCATAAAATTATTCCAACATAAGAATCAAACTAAGGAAACATTAGCATAAAAGATTCCCAAATGGTAAGAAACTTCCTACCTCAAGGTTTTTGACATCAACTCCAAGGTTCTTCAAGAGTTTCATCACCCAAACCACATTCTCACACCAACTAGAACAAGCAAACATTCTAATATATTCATATATTTGATCCAAATTCAAAAAAATATATTATAGATCAAGATACCATAAGTAGATAGTGTCATTGATTTTACATGTATTCCATCCCAAGAGTAAGGAGTAAAACCAAGGATAATGGGAATAACTCACCTAGAATCATCAAGAATCAAAAGGATTAAAACCAATTATAATGGGAATAACTCACCTAGAATCATCAAGAATCAATCCATCGTAATCAAGGATGATTCCAAGAGCCTAGAGACTATAATATCTCCTAAATAATACTTATAGTATCCCTAGGTCTAAGAGGAAAGGATGAGAGAAGGTTGGGTTCAAGGGGCCTCATTAATTTATATAATTTATGGAAAAACATGCATTATGGCACATCTCAGAGAGCTACATTACAATGTGTCCCTAAAGGGCTAGGACAATGGTGCAATAGAGTTAGTCATGTTATAGTTTTTCCTAGTCAATAGTGTGTCTAGAATCTATAATATGGTCAATGATGAGATCCGATAAACTTGCGAAAGGACCATGACTCAATGGTTATTACTATACTGTATCCCTCAAGCCCTCATATTGACATCATCTCATAGACTTCTATCTATGTAATAGTGACCATAAATTTGGTAGAACTGTCTGATTTCCAACACCCTACCTTCATACCACAGTTATACCCACCACAACACAAAACATACTCCACACCATAGAAACCAAGGGTTTTATAATTCTTATCAACTTAATAATCTAATAAACATATGTATAATCATTTAAATATTTATTTATTAACTTATTTAATAAATTATATTAAAATAATTATTGTAATTTGAAATAAATATAGTTATATTACTATTTTAAGGGATGATGCATGGGGTTTTTATTAGATGAAAATTATAATAATGGCCTTGAATGTATTTCATTTAAATTTATTGTAAGTATAAAAATAAAAATATGACATTTTTTTGACATGTGAATCTTATTTTTACTAATTGTCCTCTCATAACCCAGAGAGATAATTAGAGATAATCTATCTTCTTTTATCAATTTTTTTATAGTTAAAGTAATATATTTCTACATGTGTTCAACAAATAATGATGTGAATCACTTGATTCCATCATGTTGGTTCCCAAGATATCAATAAGGGTGTCTAAAGCTTAATATAAATTTTGTGGATATCACAAGATGAATTCTCATTATTATTCTTGAAGATATAACAATATGAACATGATAAATGAATTGTTTAGTGATTCCAACAATGAGAAGAAATAAAATCAATAATAAAACAATTTAGGAATTTATTTTATTTAATAATTAATTATAAATTTCATTTGATTTTCATATTAAAGGATTCAAGTAAATTTAATCAATTTTAGGTGGACAATATTTTAAATAGGCATCACATCTAACCACTTCCACTAATTTTGGATCCTTCATGTGGTATCAAAGTGGTTACACTAATTTTTAATTATTATTTCAATTATATTTAATAAAATTTATCTCAATATTCTTATTCTTATTTAAATGGATGACATTGTGTGTAAATAAGAGTTCATATGGACATAAATAGTCCAATAATGATGAGATTTATTTTCTAGGAATGTTTTTATTTTATTTATTTATATTTTTTTAATTATGTTTAAATAAAATAAATAAAATAAAAGGAATGGGATACTTGGATGGTCCTTCATAACGTTAAGTTTTTTTACATTTTTTATATTTGTTTTTATATATAAATATATAAATATATTTTATATTACTATCAACATATTTTATATATGTAATCTCACATGCACCCATTTATAAAGTAAATATAAAAAATATTACCTCATTTTTGGGGTAGGTACACCCTAATTATGGGTAGAATCCCCACATTAATAGGGGTTTATCTTTTTGAAAAAAAAGTTTGAGGGAGCGGTTGGGAAGCCCCCCCTATAAATATTCCATTTTAATTTTACATATGTGTGTGTATAAATAATATTTATTTTGTGATATTTTATACATATATATACTAAAATTATAAATATCCTAAAATTATGAAATATTTTTTTTTAGTTTTTTTAGAGGACTCAAATATCATAAGTGGAATCAAAGAAAAAATTAATAAATGAGTTATCAATTAGTTTTGGAACCATATAAAACACTAATTTGTTCATTAAATTACATATAAAATATTAAAAGACCTAAATATTAATGTGATAATTTCCTTTGAGTATTTTTTGCATCAAAAGGACATATTAGTTACTCTTTATGATGATATCCTTGAAATACTTTGAAATGCTCTCTAAATATTAGTTATATAGTCAAGATAAAATTCAATTATGGGACACATTGTATTTTGATTATTAGGAGTGAGTACTCATAATAAGATTAGACTTTATCTCTTGAAGTTTTCCCTTAGTAATCTCCATGAAAGCATATTATAAGAATGGACCCATCTATTTGAATTACATGTGTTTTTTTCATTGGATATTCTAGTATAAAAATGTGTGTAATGATCCTTACACTTTAAAATTATCATTTATGCATGTCATGAGTCAAACACTTAAATATATTTATGAAATCCATGATGGTATATACCTGTGATGAGTTAGGATATGTCGGGTGGATCGCAAATTATATGCATTGATGAATAAATCAAGAAAGTATTTTTCCCTTCCATCTTTATGGAAGTTGATATCTCAATCTCTTTGATTAGGATATAACTTTTGGATAAATTTCATGGCTATATTGTATGTCATGTTCATTCCATGTAGTCAAAGAAAGAGAAATCAAGCACATAGTTTGATGACATGAAGTATACAATCTGCTTGATTATATATATATATCAATACAAAGGGATTATATTATACAATGAGTGTCTATGTGTGGTTGTATTTCATTTTTGAATAACTTCTTTATCTATGGGTTCCTTGAACCATTGCTAGATAGTAATCTTGTACATTAGGTATACTCACCTTATGCCACTGAGAAAGAGGCCTAAAGGGTCACACATAATGTGTATTCATGATATTGGAAATTTTATTTAAATTAAACAATTATAATAAATAATATTCTCAATGATGAGAAGTATTATTTATTCAAAATTCATTGATCGTAAATATTTAATCATTATGTTTGAATTAAATATTGAATAAATATTTCTTCACAAGACATTTAATATAATAATTATTTATTTAACAAAATAATAATATTTATTTAAATATTTATTAAGGGTTTAATAAATGTGGAAGAGGATGGACTAATTATTAGGTTCGGTGATATATATTTATTCTCAAGACCATGAATATTTATAATATTTATCTATAGTGCATATGAGAACATGACCTAAGAAATAAAAATAATGATAATGTTATTATTATGTGGCATGGGGTTAATTATGAAATAAAATTATTATTGAGGGTATTTATTTAATTTATTAATATTAAAACTTATCCTTATGCTTATATATACCTTGTTATGTCATTTAGAGAGACATGCAGATGATAGAAGTTGCATTACTCCCCCTCCCTCTTAATTAGGAGATACTAAGAGATGATCCTTCCAGATTAAAGGGATCGTGGTAGCACTCAACAAAAAATAACATAAAATGATTAGTATATCTAAGATAGCACTCAGAGACCAGATGATGTCATTCTGAGATCAAAGAACACATGTGGGTCACCACCATAGTGTCTCTGTTTTTCATTCTCATCACATAATAATGAATAAAATAAAATAAGATTCTAGATATCAAAATAATTTTCAAAGAAAGACTTCAAAGTATTTTATTATTATTTAAATTAGTTAAAAATTTAATTTGAAAGGTCATATATCTTTGTTCCAATATTATTGTTATGTTTCATTAGGTATATTTGTTACACATGACTATTTTTTCATGTTTAGAGGATTATTATATGGATTCAAGAAAACATCATTACAAAAGGACCCAATCAGAGAATCCACTATACTAAGAACCATTAAATGGTATTATAATGGTAATTTTCAAATTTATAATAATTTAATTTTTTGATCATTAATCAAAATTATTTTGTTAGTTTCTCATTTGATTATCATTATCAATCCATTAATTGGGTATAATATATTCATTCATTATTATATAACCAAGAATAGACTAAGAATGGGTGAAGAACATGTGAAGATTCCATCCAGAGATACCATATATCCTAGATGCATGACTATATTACATGATAGGTTCCATAATTATACAATATGTGGTATTGGACAACTGAATGGGTATTCAATCGTGTCAATCGTAGATACTTATGTGTGTTTTCATTATACGGTTTCATTAAGACATCATGTATTTACATCCACTATGGTATACAAATATATGGGATACAAAGCATGAAACAGATGTACGTGTTTGTTTTTTTGGGTTCTATGATGTCGATGGTAGGGTCCCAATCGTTACATTACTATTATCATTTTTACCTGAAACTCCCAACAGTTTCCCCATTCGTAGCTGGGTACGGACTTTCTTTCCAAAGTCCAATGGTCATATGGGTTTTTAGGCCCAGTGACTCTTAGGGACTCGTAATGGTTGATAGGATGGGAGGTCGAGCTCGTCTCACCCTTTTGGGGGGAATTGTTACCTACTTTGGGACTCTGTTTTGGATTTAAGATATGTTCGTGAATCTCTTGTTAATCCTGATACATGACCGGCTACCCAAACAAATGATTTTATATTAATTATCTTTTCTATGAAAAAGACTAGGATTTCATAGGTTAGTCCATATGTATGTATCTAAGGTTATTCATAATACTTTGGTGATGGCTGACTACTTATATGCTGAAGCCATATGACCAAGTTTTTTCGAATGTACTCCCATGTATAGAGGTGATTAACATTCTGAATATGGGATTGATCTATTATAATGTGTCCTACGTATCCAGGTTATTGTAGGAATCAAAACCCACATAGTTTGTTTGCATCATTAGGACTGACCCCAAGGTATATACCCTCATATGTAAAGGGTTTTCATACTATTCCACCCACCAGGACTTACATATGGGATTTCCCCAGTTGATGGATATTCAAAATGTCTGATGAGGTGTTCCTTGCGTCCCCCTAATCCCACATGATCTATAATCGGTGTGAGAAACAAGGGATAATATATGAACAACCTTATGGAATATGGATATGGGTATTGGGTATTGGAATAGTCCTTTGGGTCCTTGGTATAGAGCTCAGGCCTTAAGAATTCATCCTACGTATCTTGGATATAGTAGGAATCAGAGTCATTGTAGTTCAGTTTATATTAGGGCATATAAACTTAGGCATCCCTATAATATTATAGAAGTTTATAGAATAGATTATATGATCATTACTTCTCCCTAATCCCACATGATCCATGCTCATTTTGAGAAACACGGGATAATAAATAATCAATATCATTTCATTGAATAAGGGATTTGGATGTTGGTATTTCTCTAGATGATTGATATAGGACTTAGACCTCAAGGAGAGGTGGCCTACATATCTTGGATATAGCAGGAATCAGAGTTGTTGTAGTTCTCTTTATGTTGAGGCTTACACACTAAGGCTGCCCTTGTACCATTTTGGAGGTTTATAGTGCATATGTCATGGTCATTGTGATTCCCTAATCCCACGTGATCTATGCTCATTTTGATAAATGAGGGATAACAAGAAATTGATGTCATTTCTTTGAATAATGGAATTGTATGTTGGTATTTCCCTAGATGATTAATGTGGGACTCGAACCTCGAGGAGAGATGGCCTACGTATCCTAAGTATGGTAGGAATCAGATTCGTCATAGTTCCCTTTATGTTGGGGCTTACACACTGAGGTTTCCCTTATATTTAGGGCTTACACGTTGAGGATAAGAAATATCATCAAGTCCTAGGATGCCCTTTAGGTATGGTCTTCTTGTGGAGAGGGAACCACGTGACCCAGCGAGCATGTCCTGGGAGGCATCTCAGGACCTAACTTGACACATATGGTGGGTGTCGTAAGAGCCAAAGTGGCATGGTATGAGGGGTGTCACATGTCTTGGCTGACACTCCTAGGAGACATAAAAAGTCTTAGCTGACATATTAGGAGGGCATCGCAGGTCTCGGTTGGATTACCTAGGAGGTGTCATGAGAGTTCAATCATTATAGTTACATTCCCATGTGAGACTTGGCTGACATGAACATGTGTCATTATATGAGTCATGGGATATATCCAAATATCATTGAATGTCCTAGATGATAGACTTAGAAAGTTCGCGGGATCAAAGTGATGTATGTGGGGAACCGTGTAGCTTTCTTTTGGCATGTTTAGAGCACTTTGTGTGTCTCATATGTTTCATCGAAGGAGTGTCATGGGATTTGGGTGGCATGTCCTGATGTTATCGCATGTCCTTGGGTGACACACACAAAGAGAATTTGGGGTAGAGAGCATGTATTTTTCTTAATCCTTCCACCTTTGATTTTGGTTTTTACACTTTCATCATGAATTCCTTGGTCTTTCTCAATGTTAGTTTGTGTTAGGTTCCACAAGATCTGGTGGGTTCAAAGGATTCCCTTTGAATACCCCACCAGAAGTCCTTAGCATGATCTATTGGTGATCACTTGAATCACTTTATGTCTAGTATATTACTACTTCAGTTTTCCTCTAGTATATTACCTAACAAAAAGATAGCCAGTCATGTGATTGGTCATTAAAAGAATTCCATAGAAGAGTATAAGCATATGTCATGCATAGTAATGGTCAGTGTCCAAACCTTTGTTTGTTTTGGAGTGGGGAATTTATAGGTGTCTCCACCCTGAATTCTTGAATGTTTGTGCAGCGTATCTTGAGCGAGTCCAGGCTGGAGACGTTTAAGGAGTGTTATGCCACACAGTTTAGCAAGACTCTATCATGGACCACATCAAGTTCATCACCTAATTTTCAGTAGCCACAAGTCTCTTCCTTTATCATATTATTGCTGATTATTGAAGAATTGTTTGATCATGTGTTCATGTTGAGGTAATTCCATGTCATCACGTTGACATGTCTAAGGGCCTTCACAAGACTCAAGTTCTTGTTGGAAGAAAGTCGTGAGACCTTGGGTGGTTTTTATAGAGGTCTCGCGTGACACAAATGGTTTTTCTAGGGGTCTCATGGAGTCCTGTTGTGGGTGAGATGGGAGTGTATCATGTCTTTCAGTGACTATGAACACCTCTCTCCTCCTCCATTTTAGTCCTCTTTATTCGATGTAACAAAGCTTGGGATTCATGTGAGATTTCATGTGGTATGTGGAGGGTATTTCTTCTATTTTTTTATGATGCATCGCATGACCAATATGGGTCATATGGGTGGTTCATGAGCATTTCCTTCATAAATCTATTCATTATCCCTTGGAATGCTGAAGATTGTTCTGGGCATGCTTGGGGGATTCCGTGTAGTGAGGATGAAAAGCCGAAGGATGAAGTGGACCTATCACTGAGGACTCACAACATCTTGTAGGTTGTAGAGGGTGTGTCACATGTCTTTCAGTGAGAATGAACCCCTCTCACCTCCCCCAGTTTGATCTCATTTGTTTTATGTGACAAAGTTCAGGGATTATGCGAGTTTTTATGAGTGATGTCTATGATTTTTTCTTGATTTTTGGATGATTCTCCGCATAACCAATATGGGTCGCATGAAAGTGTACATAAAAATTTTGGAAATGTATATCCATCTATCCTTTAAGCACCAAGGGGGTTATCTAGACACCCCTGAGGAATTCTATATGGAACAACTGACAAGCCATAGTGCTTTCATGTGACAGGGAAGACATGTCTCTGAAGTCTCATGGTGATTTGCAGATCACTAGGGGCACGTGTCACATGTCCTTCAGAAACTGAGAACACCTCTTTCATCCTCCCTTTTACCTATTTCATTTTATGTGATGAAGTTTTGGATGTATTGAGAGTTTTCTTGAAGATTATCTAGGGATTTTATTCTTTCCAATGACGACTTGGCACATGAGTTGTTTGACCACCTGGGTTTCTTTCCTTTTAATATCATCCCTTCTTAATTTTTAGGGATTTTTTGTGATTTTTTAGGATATCCCCCCGCATGTGCATCAGGTCTCTTTGAGGGGGACTCTGCGAGTATTGTCGTGGGTTATGCACCATGAGAGCATATTTCACGTGACCTTGAAGTGGTCATGCGATCATGAGTCCTTTAGGGGCTCTGTGAGCCTTTGATCATCCCCTTCTTCTTTTCTTTCTTGAGGAAGAAAAATACTCCAATCCTTTGGGATTTTTATAATGCTTATTTTTCAGGCATCAACAAATGTCCCCCCTTAGGAGAGAGATTTTATGGGACAAGGAATCAGTTATGAGGAAACTAAATTCCCACCAAAGTCCTTGGTGGTGTTCTGAACCAGTGTTTCTGGGTGACATTTGGTCTATCAGGAGACTTTTGGTATTCTATGAACTACCTATATATAGGGGGGGGGGTGAAGTGCATTTCATTACATCGACTACCTTCTCTTCCAGAGATCTCCCACTATTGCATCCATCGTAAGACCCCTATATGAACCCTGATTGCAAACCCGAGTTGCAAGATTTCACCGTGAGTCCTTCATGTTTGAGCTCTTAAGCATGACAGATTCCTATTCATACACTTTTCTGTCTCAACCATAAACTAGGCTCTAGTAACCCTTAAGACTTAGATAGTTTTCATGAGGATTTCATGTGTTCCTCCAGCTTGACCCTTTGATTTCTTGTGATTTGTGTGACCATGTTCAGGTCATCCAATCACAATTCTCCAAGGGGCTCATGCGATGCACGTGATACCTTGTAGGGGTTACATGCCCTATGAGTCTTCTGAAGATCGGTTAATTTTTGAACCCACTGATGTGGTTGACGAACGCTTTGTTGAGTCACACGATGTGCATGATGCCACTGGCCCAAGTATCATTCCTTTATTTTTTCCAAGACTTAGTATCCTTTGTTTGGATTGTGCCACTTACTTATTTTCAAATAGATTCTAGTTCTCACCAAAATTCCGCTGCTATGAATAACCAGAGGGCCATGATTTCTAGGAATCACAATGTGGATCCCCTCTATTGTGTGTGTAATGATATAGAGGCCCTATAGGGGTTCCTTTCACCTAGTATTCAGAATGATCCCTTAAAAATCATCTCCCACTGTACGGGTTTGGTTTTTTAGATGAAATTTTTATACCTTACTTAGATTTAACCTTCCATTATGATGGATATCTATCTCCCCTGACTGCGTTCGAGTAACAATTACTGAATATGGTCTGTTGGATATAGCCCAATGTCAAGGTTCATCTTAATTTCTAGATAATTTTCCCTTAAGTCTTGACGGTCACAAATTTGTTCAACAACCCATCACCCAGAATTATTCAATAATTTTTTCTTATTCTTTGGGATCCTCCGATGGTAGATGGTATTTAAAGTGGGATCTTCACCCTAGTGGCAATTTCTATAAAGAATGGTCATGGACATTCTGGGTGAGGCGAAGTTTTTTGGAGTTTATTGATGATTTATACAAGGTTTATCTCCATGAGGCCATATGGATATCCCAATTCATCATCTACCACCAAACTGTCCTCCTCCAGTAAATGACTAGATATTGGTTTCATATGACCAACATATTCCACCTTCCTTATGGCGATGTGGGCATCATCTTATGGGACATCCATCAATTGGGAGGTAATCCACCCCATGGGGAGATGTATGGAGAGTTTCTCTCAGTTCCAGATGTTTGGTATAATCCTATACATACTAAAATTATATCAAAGGAGATGATTGTCATTGAGAGAAAGAAATTAGGGAGAGATCTGATAGTATGTTCACTTCTCTTGTTCATCAACTGGATCAATATTTTTCTGTATAGAAGCGGGGTTAAGCCAAGCA
The DNA here is from genome assembly GCA_963277665.1 of Viscum album. Classification (NCBI taxonomy): domain Eukaryota; kingdom Viridiplantae; phylum Streptophyta; class Magnoliopsida; order Santalales; family Viscaceae; genus Viscum; species Viscum album. The sequence continues at coordinate 1,384,080,931 of OY728139.1, read as the reverse complement.
TTATTTTCCCCACTGGTGCCCTTACCAGCAATCTTGTGAAATCACTGGGTCATATTGGACCATTTTGGAGGTTGGGGATTACACTTCATGGGGTTATCGGGTGAACCCGGAGGTTTCTTCATATATTAGGTTGACCGGTCTCCTTTTCATGTACATAAATGGGTGGCTTTTCCCTACTCGGGATACAAGCTCAGGAATTCGTGTCAGTACTTTGGTAATGGTGGTGTGTCTTGTAGAGGGGTGGCACCTTAACTTGGTGGTACCAGTTCTTGCATACCTTTACCATATGTTGGGTCATATCCAATAAGGAAACACTCCCTACAGAATCAATGGTCATATTCAGTTCCTGTTTGGCTAGATATTGGAGTAATTCCATTGTTATAACTACTATAATAACTCTAGGATCCTAGAACATTTATGTATTCCCAGATTTTTGGACATTTATGGGGTTGAACCTATGTATCTAACCCCTTATAAGGTCAAAGGTGTGTTATATCTGCCTGATAGTTTCAAAATTTCTACCTTTCATGTTCCATAAGGTCTGATTATTGATGACGACAACAGCTCTCTTAACAAAAGATCTTATATGGTCTCTCTTCGGGAGGGTCCTTGAAAATAAAGTGGAGAAGCTAATTATCTATGAGCTGTGCAGGCCCTATCAATTTTCTCGACAATTTGGCTATGTTAATGTAGGTTCCTCTATTCTATTGGCCAATGTTCAAAGGGAGTGACACCCTGACTTCATCTGTCAATTTTAGAATATATTATCCTATGAGGATACCAGAGTTGTGATCATATTTCCCCCAAATGATGTTTCTGCTTTCCTCACCTGAGATTATTCCTAATATTGGGTGATAGATTATCCTAATGAAGTACTAGGATAACTTGTAACACCCCAAGGTTTTCTAAAAAAAATTGAAATGCATGAAATTTTGTTTTAAGTAGATATATAGAACTAGACTTTAAACGTAATTTTTATGCTTCTATGCTTTGAATTTTGAAAAATGGTTATCTATAATTGTGTTTAGTAAGTTAGTTGGATTCTAACAGAACCAACTTTTTTTTGTGAATAGTAATATGACCCTAATGAATAGTAAATTTTATTATTATTTTATTTTATTAAGGATTTAGGATAATGAAATCTTGGTAAAATTTTCAGTGTCATATAAAAGCAGTTATAGAATTAGAATTGTTTATTTTTGAATTTAGCATTCTTTTATTTAAAAATTAAACTAATAATATTTAGAAAATTGTTTTCAAAAAATGGAGTTAATTTTTGAATTATACATGTCGAAAAATAGTTAGGGTGAATTTTTGGGATTTTTCTGAAATTCTTGAATTTTCAATGAATAATGAAATACAGCAAAATACCGTATATTCAAATTATCAGTTAAATACACTATTTATGACATCATAAGTTATTTAAGGATACTTTGTTCTAACTCACATGCCATTATTACTATTTTGGGTCACATGAATTATGATTATTCATATTCTTGAGAAACAATATTATAATAATGATTAAAATAATGAAAATTACCTCCTCTCCTCCACTATAAATACCACCCTCACTCCCCTCTTCCTCCCACACCTCTCAAGCCTTGATCCATACCTAATTTCTCCCCAATAATCTTCCCAAGTCTCTTACCCACTTTCTAGAGCTTATGGTATCACCAAAAGGCCAAAACCCAAGGCCTTAATAAGGATCTCAATGAGAAGAGAATAAGAGGTAAACATCCTCTTTTGTTTTCTTTCTTTTCTTTAATTTTATGTTATTATTTTTAATTTACTTTGGATTATTTTGGGATATGTCATTCCATATCCCCCTTATTTCCCATATTATGTAAGTATTATGATATACCCCTTTCCACTCATCAAAATATTTTATGAAATTTTAAGCGACGCTGTTAGGCTGCCGAAATTTCATAAGGGATTTCTCAACTCTTCTTTTATTTTGGGTTCCTTTATTTTCTTCTTTTTTCCTCACCTAACCTTATCCAAGAGGGGTAAAAGATCCAAAATATTGTATATTCTAGATTTTCTCATGTTCATGGAAAATTCCTCATCAATAATCTTCTCTTCTCCTGCTTATTTAAAGAATAAAAACATTGTCTGTGATGTGTTGAATTACCGACATCGTGGATGATGTGATTTAAATTTGATTTAATTCATTAAAGGATGGTCATGAAACCATTTTTATTGTTGAAACAGATTATAATTTATGTATTATAACTTATATAAGGTTCTAGAATCATTCTTCACGCATGTTATTAATTTATGAAACAAATTGAGATCTTTACGATCGAAGAATCACCAAAATAACCTAAACAAATACAAATAATATTTTAACTCATGAATCATACTCATGTAAGAATTAAAAATTATAATTAGTATAATTTATGGTACCTAAAATATTTAAATACCATTCCATTACAATTATATAGTTTCACTTCCAATTGAAAAAAATGACCATCATGAACCAATCATGGAAATCATGTAAGAACGCTCCCAAAACAATGCAATGAACAAAACACTAACAATTGAAGGGTGAAATGATGTAATGAAATGATCATATAAGGTATTATAAACATCAATATGTTTCTTTAAGATATTAATAACACTATTTAACCATTATACAGGAGGATGAAATGATCTGAAGTAAGACAAACCCGACGTAAGGGATTTCTTAACCCGATTTCCATTCTTTGGGTTAACATTCTACTTCATTATTTATGTTATATTAAAAATGTTTGTGTGATTAATTATGTTTATATTATGTTGAATTATATTTATTTACAATCTATATACATATTCCATCCACTCATTTGATTCTCACTTATATGATATTTGTAAGGGGATTTTCTTTTAAAAATCCTCTTTCTAAAATTCTGTTTTACGAAATTCCAAATAAATATTTTTATGGAATTACTCATGTTGTATGATTATGTTATGGTTCTTGGTCATTATTTATGATTAAGTGTGGAACCTATATTTCCCTCTAATGCATTAGGTATGTATAATTTGGAGGTCAACCGTATGGTGAATCCATGTGTAACTGTGATGGTTACACAAATTGTAAGGTAGTCATGAGGGTTAAAAATTATAAGTTAGCTATGAGGGTTACAATATTATGTATGTAATTCCCCAAGATACCTTTATGGTTATATTTATATTCTTATTTTTTGTGATGATCTTTTGTAAATATCATGTTTCAAAAAATAAGTATATATATGGGTGACAATTATGTCTTTTGAAAATGATTTCATATGTTATAAGTATTTGTGTACTAATATGTTCTTCTCTTCTTTTCATATCCCTTACTGAGATTTTTGTGATCATCCCAAGATTTTAAATGATTTTCACAGGTTATAAAGATGTGTAAGTCAAATAAGGAATCCAAGTTAAATGTTTAAATAATTGTCAAAGAAATTATGCTTTATTTGAAAAGTTTTATATTTGGGAATAAATGAATATTGTTTTTATGGTATCCAATCTATAATAATGTGGAATGATATGAAAGTATTATGTCCCAATTCTATAAATCTCTAAACCTAAAAAAGATCCTCAATGTGAAATGAAGTTATTTCTTGACTAAATTCAAGATTATGTAATGTAATAAGGTCGGATTCTTATAGTTGGTATCATAGGATGGTTTAGATAACTTTAGGGGTTAGGATGATGTTAATATATTACCATAAATGTTTTTTTACTCTATGATTAATTTGAAATGATATCTCATTTAAATATTACCATGTTTCTTAGACTAAGATATGTTTGTTCAGAATGGTTTTCTGTAGAAGAAACAGGGAAGTTGAAGAGGAGAGGCACCGACGGAACGACATCGTCCCGAATCTGCAGATCAAAATGGTAGGTATTGGAACCAGGCAGTTTGTGACAGTAATGGCTCAGATAATGTAAGAACCTGGAGCTTCAGTTTCAGGTACGGATCTCTTTCACGGCATTTTTTTAAGGAAAAATGGAGAATCTGTAAACTTTCAGAGTACACGTTGTGTACTATATGTACACGCCGTGTACTCCTCTGCCGCTCGAAGCTGTGTGATTGGCCATGTACAGGCCACACACACGGTGTGTATGGGTGACGTGGAGGCCGATTTTGGCAGAGTACAGAAAAAACCCACTACATGTCGTGTACTTTAAAAGTACACGGCGTGTATTTTTTTTCATAAATCGACTCGGGGTTACATCTAATGACTAAAAATATCTTCTTCTCTGCCTAATTCCGCCCAGAACGTCCGAGGAGGCCGGTTCTTCTCCGAGCCACCGATCCGTCACCGGTTGCCCGAATCGAACTCCATCGGTTGTAGAAGAATCTCAGCGGTGAGTTCTCGGTTCTTTTCTAGCCTCATTTTCTGATTCCTTCTCTCGTGGGAGATATCTGAGGATGAATTTTTTAGACGTTTTTGCAGGTCTACTCCATTCTAGGACGATTCACAGGCCGAGGTTCAAGTATATCGATCATCGAGGATCGAGGTAGGTGTTTTGTGCCTTCCGTAGAGAGTTGATGATTGTTTGTGAAAAATCCACCAATACCCTTGAACGGGGTATTGAATGTTTCCTGTTTTGCCCTTGATTTGTTTCCTGCTTTGCTTGATTTCTTAGTAGAGGTTATTTCTTGTGAGTAGAGTAATTTATTTTGTGCTCAGATTGCTTTTCCATGCTTGTTTTTCCTGTTGGGCGTTTCTGCCAGTTGCCATGCCTAGTTGTAGGATAGCGGAACTGTTGCTTGCTTTTTCTGTTGAGATTTAGTTAATATCCAAGTAGTTCTTGAGGTTTACTTGGATGACACACACACGCTGAGCATGTTTAGTTTTACTCAGGATTGTGAGAGCCTAGAGTAACAGACCAAAGGGAGAATTGACGAAAGGGCTTCTCTAGAGTGTCTTTTAATTACGACGCGGGTCATAGGGGAATTGACTATGTGTGCTTCCCAGAGAGCCTTTATCATGACGCGGGCCATAGGGTAATTGACTGTGTGTGCTTCCTAGAGAGACTTTAGCATGATACGAGACTATAGGGAGAATTGACGGAAGGGCTTCTCTAGAGATTCTGCTTAATTACGTAACTGAACTAGAGGGGCGAGACTGTGTGTGCTTCCCAGAGGGTTGTTAGTTCTTATAGGTTGAATCATAGGGGTTAGGTTGTTAGAGCTACCCAGAGGGTTACCTGTTTTTTTCTCCTTATTTCTGACTGCTTACTTGTGTGTTTTACTTGTTAGAACTTTGGATTGTAGCTGCTTGTACTGTTCTGCTTATTGCTTCTTGTTCTTTTACTGCCATGTATTCATTGACTGTTAGGCACAAATCTTTGGGTGATTGCCTACTGGGATTGTATCTCACACCCTGTTTGGGCTATGATTATGGGCCCAATAAGACTATGTTGTTGCAGGTATAGACAAGGGAAAGCGCCCTTCTACTTCAGGATCTTGATTGCACTAGGAGTTGGGGAGCATGGGACCGATCCGTGGCTCGTGATGCTGAGGAGCTTGCTTCATTTTTATTTTGCACTTGGTTTCTGTTGTATTTCAGCATGTTGTAATGTTTACTGTTTTCCTTAGATACTTGTACCTGCTGCATCATTGCCATCATAGTTATATATCTATACTGCTTCCATTGTTTGGTTCTGCTGTATGCATGTTGTTTTGCTTCTGTTATTTATTGTTGTTTTCCTACCTTTTATACCTTACCGAATGAGGGCACAGTTTCCCCACCGACTCACCCAGGCCCTCGCTGCTAGTCGGCAGCCTCTAGCGTTTGGGGAAATGCGCTTGAGGTCATGTGGAAAACCGGGTATGGGGCACCAGTGGAGGGGCTCCGGACTCAGGACGTTACAAAGTGGTATCAAAGGATTTCTTTTCTCTTGCTTTACTGTTTGGAGACGTTATCCAGGGATAGGACAGGTTCGGTACTTGGTATTAAGTTGTGCCCGGGAGTATCTGACCCATGTACAGGGAGAAGCCATACTACCTCGTTAATTGCAGTTTTCTGGTTTTGAGATTTTAAGGTTGGTATGATTTCACCTAGAGTGATTCACATGGCTTGTGCTATTATTGTTTTTATATTTCGATTCTATTTTCTATCGCAACCCGATGAGATGAGGGTATGCCATCTCATGTATCATATAGGCACTTATAGAAATCACATGTCATGCATTCTTTCCATGCCATCTAGGGTGCATTAGCGATTGCGTGCTGTTGTGATAGGCTCTGTGTAGATGATGCATGCTGTTGTGATAGATGCTTGATAGATTCTCTGTTATTATGTTAGAAACTGTTGTTTGTTCCTTGCTTAAAATGAACGCCGAATTTTGGTTCTTGAGGTGTTATGGGCCCTCACGGATCAGAATTTGGAACCTTTTCCCTTGTTTTAGTGTTTCTGGAATTCTGCGCAGTTTCCGAGTTACTACCCAGAAAAACCCAGAATACACGGCGTGTACTTTTTGGATACACACCGTGTAGTTTTTAGGCAGTGTCACTGACCGTGTGAGCAGAACACGGTGTCGAGGGAGTAAATTCGGGAACACGCCGTGTACCATTGGTACACGTCGTGTGAGTTTGGGGCAGTGTACCTGGCCGTGTCACTAACAACACGGGGCGGGGAAGCTCGGGTAGAACACACCGTGTTTGTTCGGAGCACGCCGTGTAAGGTTCAGCCGTGTAGACGGCCGTGTTCTTAACAACACAGACCGCTGAAGCCTTGTCTAGTGCACGCCGTGTACATTTTGATCACGCCGTGTAGTCTCGGGTTAAGTTGGACCGTGTGGGTGAGCCGTGTAAGGGACCCGAGCAGGGGAATAGTTACAAGTACACTCCGTGTATTGGGGTCAACACACCGTGTAGTTTGAAGTGTACACGACCTTTAGGGAAGGAGTACATGCCCATGTCAGTGGCTTAAAAAGACACGTCGTGTAGTTTTTTATACACGCCGTGTAGTCTGGTTTTTCAATCTTTTGTTTTTTCTTTCCCCTATTCTCGTTTTGTACTCTTGTGTTCTCTATCCTTGTTTCCCTGATCTAAGGTGTGATTTTGATCTTTCAGAGCTATGCCTCCAAGACGTCCTCCGGTTGTACGTCTGTCATCAGGCAGTGATCAGACGCCAGATATGGCTGATTGGGGACTTCCTATCAATCCCCCAGCTGAGCCAGCCTTGGAACCGGTTGTTGTCCCAATCACAGGCATTGATGCACAGTTCAAGGAAGGTTTCATGAGGATGATGCAGACCTTCCAGGGAGCACCGCCTCCTACCTCGTCAATGGCAGACTTGACGCGGGTCTTTCAACAGCAGCATCCTCCCACGTTCTCAGGGGAGGGAGGACCTCAGGCTACAGAGTCATGGATAGAAGACATGCTGACTATCTTTGAGCATCTAGAGATGACTCTAGAGAGGCGAGTCAAGATTTCTACCTACATGCTCCGAGAATCTTCCAATAGGTGGTGGGACGTGATCTCACAAGCGGGTCAGCAGCAGGCTATGGCTCGGGAGGAGTTCCAGCGCGTGTTCTACGACTACTTCTACCCGGAGACCCTAATGGCCGATCGAGCCCAGGAGTTCATGAGCTTAGAGCAGGGTACTCTATCTGTCATGGAGTATTCCTCTCATTTCACTTAGCTACAGCGTTTTACACCCCTTCGGGATGGGAGTGGGGTGTTCTTGGCAAGGAAGTTTGAGGATGGACTCAGGCGGGAGATTCACTCATAGGTGAATATCTTCCAGCTGACTTCCATTCCTTCCATTGTCAACTAGGCACTGATTTTGGAGCACAATCTAAGAGACTCCAGAGCTGCGAGATAGGGCGGTTCTACTTCTAGAGTTAGTTTTACTTCAGACGACAGTAAGAAGCGCCGGAGAGAGCCTGCGCGCGGTGATTCGAGGAAGCGATATGCATCATCAGGCAGCCAGGTGACATGCTACCAGTGTGGCCGGTCAGGGCACACGAGGCCGCAGTGCCAGAGGGAACCTGTGGAGTGCCGATCTTGCGGCAATATGGGTCACCTTCAGCGGTTCTGTCAGGTTTCCTCACCAGCAGCTGGTGACCAGGGTTCTTCCATGACTCCTCGTTCAGGAGCAGCCCCACCAGTCTCTCACCAGTCAGGGAACTGGAGTTCTTCCGGCTGTTCGGGCTGAGGTGGAGGTCGAGGTTGTGGCGGTCAGCCACCAGTTCCTCAGCACCAGTAGGGAGGTTCAGCTCAGAGTGGTCAGTCAGGGGCACAGGGCCGCGGTGCAGGCCAGTTTTTCGCCGTGGAGCCGACTTATCATGAGCAGGATCCCTACCCTTCTACTGTTCGAGGTACGATTTTAGTAGCCTTAGTTTTATCTTAATCACTTTTTGATACTTCTACTAGGCATAGTTTTATCTCTATTGCCGTTGTGGAGATCCTTGGACTCTGCATCTTTTCTTCTGTCGACTTGTTGACACTAGACACACCTTTGGGAACGAGGACATCTAGTGTATGCCAGTGTAGAGAGTTCCCTCTTGAGTTTGCAGGGTATCGCTTCTTATGGGATCTCTATGTCCTAGAGATGACAGGTTATGATGTCATCCTTGGTATGGACTGGTTGATTCCTTTCCAGGTAGTCGTTGACTTTTATCGCCGTAGAGTCAGTTTCATCTCACCAGAGGGTGAATATTTTCTCCATAGAGGCGCATGGGACGTTCAAGCGAGTCGGGTGGGACACAATCATCTTGGGCTAGGAGGAGTGAAGGCCCATATTGCTAGTCTTTATCTGGATGATCAGGGGACTCCAAAGTTGGACTTTCCTCCAGTAGTGGATCACTTGAGGGATGTCTTTCCAGAGGACTTTTCAGGTTTGCCTCTGGAGCGTGAGGTAGACTTCTCTATTGAGCTCGTTCCAGGAGTGGCAACGGTGTCCATTCCTCCCTACAGGATGGCCACACCTGAGTTGTAGGAGCTCAAGAAGAAGTTGGAGGAGCTATAAGCTAAGGGTTTCCTCTAACCCAGTACTTATCCTTAGGGTTCGCCTGTTCTGTTTGCGAAGAAGGCAGACGGTACCCTTCCTCTTTGTGTAGATTATCGTAAGCTGAACCAGTTGATGGTCAAGAACTGATATCCCTTGCCGCGGATTGATGATCTTTTCGATCATCTTTGAGGAGCCCGAGTGTTCTCGAAGATCTAATTGAGGTCCGGATATCATCAATTGCGCGTTAGACCATCGGATATACCTCTGACAGCCTTCAGGAGCAGGTATGGTCTATACGAGTATACAATCATGCCGTTCGGTCTCACGAATGCACCTACAGTTTTTATGACACTGATGAACTGAGTGTTCCATCCTTACTTTTATGCCTTCCTTGTGGTCTTCGTGGACGATATCTTGGTGTACTCTCACACTCTACACAACCATGCCACACATCTTGAGATCGTTCTGAGTACACTGAGAGAGCATCAACATTATGCTAAAATCTCGAAGTTCCACTTCTGGATGGACCAGATTCACTTTTTGGGTCACATCATCTTAGAGGAAAGAGTATCTGTAGACCTAGAGAAAGTGAGAGTGGTAGTCTCTTGGGAGCATCCAAAGAACGTCTTTGAGGTACGGAGTTTCCTAGGGCTGGCTGGATACTACAGACGCTTCATTCAGGACTTTTCTCATCTAGCAGCACCTTTGACAGGTCTGACCAAAAAGGGGGCGATGTTCTTATGGTCGGATTCTTGTGAGTCAGCCTTTCAGGAGTTGAAAGGGAGGTTGACGTCAGCACCGATACTTATCTTGCCAGATCTAGGAAAGAGCTACACTGTTTACTGTGATGCTTCGGGTATCGGGCTGGGAGTTATGCTGATGCAGGGAGATGGGGTCGTTGCGTATGGGTCTCGGCAGTTGAGGCCACATGAGAGGAACTACCCTACACACAATCTAGAGTTGGCAGCTATTGTTCATGCCTTGCGCTGTTGGAGGCACTATCTTCCAGGAGAGCACTTTGTGGTCTTCACAGACCACAAGAGTCTCAAATATATCTTCACTCAGCGTGATCTGAATCTGAGGTAGCGTAAGTGGGTCGAGTATCTTCAGTCCTTTTACTTCGAGCTTTCCTATATGCCGGGAAAGGGCAACGCCGTGGCTGATGCGTTGAGCAGGAGAACTCATATTCAGGCAGTTCAAGAGGCCAGTAGTGAGTGGAAACTGATGGATCTATTCTCTAAGATGCATCTGGAGGTGCACGACAGATAGGGACAGACTTTTCTATCTTCTATAGTTGTTACCTCCACTCTACTTGATCGGGTACGAATGAGGTAGCTATCAGACTTTGAAGGCTTAGCCCTGCGGGAGAGTGTATCGGGAGAGGACCCTTTTCCTGGATGGACCATGGGTAAGGATGAGATCATGCGTTTCCAAGGACACATATGGGTTCCAGCAGACATACGCGAGGAGCTGATGCGGGATTTCCATTTCTCCGTTTGGGCAGTTCATCCTGGTTTCACCAAGATGTATCGGGACCTTCATCGCCAATACTGGTGGCCTGGTATTAAGAATGATGTTTCTGGGTTCGTCATGAGATGTTCTACTTGTCAACAGGTGAAGGCAGAACATCAGCGACCAGCGGGGCTTTTACAGCAGTTACCCATTTCATAGTGGAAGTGGAACGATGTTGCGATGGACTTCATGACCGGGTTTCCAAGATCACCTCGAGGAAACGATGTTGTTTGGGTCGTCGTCGACAGGCTTAAGAAGGTTGCTCATTTCTTGCCGATCAAGGAGACCTTCAGTGTCGATGATCTGGGACGACTTTATATCTGAGAGATCGTTCGTCTACATGGAGTTCCACGCTCCATTGTTTCAGACATAGATGCGCATTTTACCTCTCGGTTCTGGCAGGGATTTTAGAAGGCCTTGGGTACACAGGTACTTTTGAGTACAGCTTACCATCCCCAGACTGATGGCCAGTCCGAGCGCACGATCCAGGTGCTTGAGGATATGCTCCGAGCTTACATCCTTGAATTTGGCGGTTCTTGGGAGAAGCATATTCCTCCGGTGGAGTTCGCCTACAACAACAGTTTCCAGGTGACCATTCAGATGGCACCATACGAGGATTTGTACGGTAGGCCATGCCGATCACCATTATACTTTCTGGAGGCAGGAGAGGCAGCTTTGTTGGGACCTCATCTTGTTCAGGAGACTTCAGAGCAGATAGAGCTGATTCGGAAGAGGAAGGATACAGTGCAGTCTCGACAGATTTCTTATGCTGATCGGCGGAGACGACCTCTGGAGTTCGAGGTCGGGGATCGGGTTTTCCTATGTGTCGCACCGAGGTTGGGACACAAGAGGATTCAAAGACAGGGTAAGCTTTCACCGAGATACGTCGGGCCGTTTGAGATTCTGGAAAGAGTCAGACTGGTTGCTTACAAGTTGCAGTTACCTCAGAGGTACCAGGCTATGCACGACGTCTTTCATGTTTCTCAACTTCGACGGTACTTCTCAGACTCGTCTCATGTTTTTAAACCTGAGGAGGTTGATTTGAAGCAGGATGCATCATTTGAGGAGCATCCTATCAGGATTGTTGATCGTCGTACAAAAGTGCTTTGTGGCCGGTCTGTTCCTCTGGTACGGGTGCTATGGAAGCACTGCCGTATATAGGATGAGACTCGGGAGAGGGAGGCTGATATGCGATCACTGTGGCCAGAGTTGTTCAAGGTTTCTTCTTCTACGCCTTTATAGGGAAATTCGGGGACGAATTTCTTTAAGGGGGGAAGTTTGTAAGAACCCGGAGCTTCAGTTTCAGGTACAAATCTCTTTCACGGCCTTTTTTTAAGGAAAAATGGAGAATCTAGAAATTTTTAGAGTACACATCGTGTACTATAAGTACACACCATTTACTCCTCTGCTGCTCGAAGCCGTGTGATTGGCCGTGTATAGGCCACACACACGTTGTGTAGGGGTGACGTGGAGGCCGATTTTGGCAGAGTATGGAAAAAACCCACTACACGCCGTGTACTTTAAAAGTACACGACGTGTACTTTTTTTTTCATAAATCGACTCAGGGTTACATCTAATGACAGAAAATATCTTCTTATCCACCTAATTCCGCCCAGAACATCCGAGGAGGCCAGTTCTTCTCCAAGCCACCGATCCGTCACCGGTTGCCTAAATCGAACTCCATCGGTTGCAGAAGAATCTCAGCGGTGAGTTCTTGGTTCTTCTCTAGCCTAGTTTTTTTATTCCTTCTCTCGTGGGATATATCTGAGGATGAACATTTTAGACATTTTTGCAGATCTACTCTATTCTAGGCTGATTCACAGGCTGAGGTTCAAGTATATCGATCATCGAGGATCGAGGTAGGTGGTTTGTTCCTTCCATAGAGAGTTGATGATTTTTGTGCAAATTCCACCAATACCCTTGAACGGGTTATTACGTGTTTCCTATTTTTCGCTTGATTTGTTGCCTGCTTTGGTTGATTGCTTAGTAGAGGTTATTTCTTGTGAGTAGAGTAATTTATTTTGTGCTCAGATTTCTTTGTCATGCTTGTTTTGCCTGTTGGGCGTTTTTGCCAGTCTCCATGCCTAGTTGTAGGATAGCGGAACTGTTGCTTGTTTTTGCTGTTGAGCCTTAGTTGATAGACAAGTAGTTCTTGAGGTTTACTTGGACGACACACGCACGCTGAGCATGTTTAGTTTTACTCAGGACTGTGAGAGCCTAGAGTAACAGACCAAAGGGAGAATTGACGAAAGGGCTTCTCCATAGTGTCTTTTAATTACGACATGGGCCATAGGGGAATTGACTATGTGTGCTTCCCAGAGAGCCTTTAGTACGACGAGGGCCATAGGGGAATTGAGTGTGTGTGCTTCCCAGAGATCTTTTAGCACGATACAAGACTATAGGGAGAATTGACAGAAGGGCTTCTCCAGGGAGTCTGCTTAATCACGTAACTGAACCAGAGGGGTGAGACTGTGTATGCTTCCCAGAGGGTTGTTAGTGCTTATAGGTTTAACCATAGGGGTTAGGCTATTAGATCTACCCAGAGGGTTACCTGTTTTTTTCTCCTTGTTGCTGACTACTTACTTGTGTGTTTTACTTGTTAGAACTGTGGATTTTAGCTGCTTGTACTGTTCTGCTTATTGCTTCTTGTTCTTTTACTGCCATGTATTCATTGACTATTAGGAACAAATCTTTGGGTGATTGCCTACTGGGATTGTATCTCACACCCTGTTTGGGCCATGCTTTTGGGCCCAAGCAGACTATGTTGCTATAGGTATAGACAAGGGCAATCACCCTTTTACTTTAGGATCTTGATTGCACTAGTATCTGGGGAGCATGGGACCGAGCCGTGGCTCGTGATGCTGAGGAGCTTGCTTCGTTTTTCTTTTACAATTGGTTTCAGTTGTATTTCGGCATGTTGTTGTGTTTGTTTTTTTCCTTAGATACTTGTACCTACTGCATCATTTCCATCATACTTATATATCTATACTGCTTCTGCTGTTTGGTTCTGCTGTATGCATGTTGTTTTGCTTCTGCTGTTATTGTTGTTTTCCTACCTTCTATACCTTACTGAATGAGGACATAGTTTCCCCACCGACTCACCCAGGCCCTCACTGCTAGTCGGAAGCCTCTGGCGTTTGGGGAAACGCGCTTGAGGTCATATGGCGAACTGGGTACGGGGCACCAGTGGAGGGGCTCCAGAATCGGGACGTTACAGCTAACACCGGGAATAAATAGTGGTGGAATCCATGCAAGATAATGACCATAGGTACCGCATCGGAACCTGACAATAGTGGAACATTTTATGAGACAACACCCTCCTTCCTTCAATGGATCTTCTGGACCAGTAGCAGCTAAAGGATAGATTAAAGACCTTGAGATGATATTTTATGTTATGGGATGTTCAGATAATCAAAAGGTAAGTCTATCCATTTTTCTTTTTGAAGGTAAAGCTGATCAATGGTGGTAAATGGTAAGAAATATCAGGGATAGAGAGGATATTTATGCCTTAGAGTGGGATGAATTTAAAAGTATTTTCCTTGAAAAATATTTTTCTAAGGTGGAGTGACTTAGGATGGAGAAGAAATTCCTTGAATTAGAGAAAAATGATGAAGATTCAGTGGATGTGTATGAAGCAAACTTCACCCGACTGGTGAGGTATGCTCCAAATCTTATTCTAGATATTGATAGCAAAATCAACCATTTTACTTAGGACTGAAGCCAAGGTATCAAAGGGCGTTGGCCTCCTATGAATTCAAAAGTTACAAGAAACCTTTCTGATGTGCTGAAAGGGTAGAGATGCAGTTTACTAATGATCATGTTCATTTTGGAAACAAGGAGAAGAAGAGGCCCTGATGGAAATCGATGGGTAAGAATCAACCATTGAAATATAATAGTAAGAAAATCTAGATTCTAGTTTGTGAAAAGTGTGTCAAGAAGAGCCCTGGGGAATTTCAATCCAAAATAAGGAAGTGTTTTCGATGTGGTATGTTTGGACATATGGCCCGAGATTGTAATGAAAATGATCCTAAGACTAATCTTGATAGGTAAACTATTAAGTTTTTTAAATGTGGTGAGATGGGTCATTATTAAAATTCATATCCGAAGAGAGATCTGAATGTTGCAAAGAAGCCAGACTATAAGAAGAAAGGTGTAGTGAGATCATTTACAACTACATCAGTAGATTTTGGTCCATCCAAAGAAGTGGTATCATGTAGTATATTAATTTACTTAGATTTTTCTAAAGTTTTGTTCGATACGGGGTCTATATTCATTTCTGAGAAATTTTCAGGTAAATTGAAAGTATAACCTTAACAAATGAGACCGGAACTTTTTGTTAAAATAACAGGGGGAAATATTATAGAAAATAGGAATTATAATAATCTTTCTATTGTGGTCTATGTAAAGACTTTACCTGAAAACATTTTTGTTTTATCCCTAGTCTAGTTTGATGTTATTATGTGAATGGATTGGCTTTATGTTTATCATACTAAGATTGAATATAGAGCTAAAGAAGTTGTTTTTAAGAAATAGTTTCAGCTTGTATACAAGAATGAACCCATACAATTGATAACATATTAGGAAGATGAGAAACTTTTGAAAGATGGAAATGAATGTTATCTTTCTCATATTGTTAAAAACAAGGGAACTGTTCAGATTAATGATGTTCCAGTGTTAAATGAATACCTTGATGTTTTTCCTGATGAGTTACCTGGTGTCATATCTGATCGGGAAGTCAAATTCACAATTGACTTAGTTCCTAAAGCTAAGACAATTTCAAAAACCCCATATAATATGGCTCAAATAGAACTTCTTGAATTGAAAAATCAGTTGTATAATTTTCTTGATAATGGATTCATTCGTCCTAGAACTTCACCATAAGGAGATCCTGTTTTATTCATTAAAAATAAAGATGGTTCCATGAGACTTTTCATTGATTATAGAGCTTTTAATAACATCATTATCAAAAATAAGTATCCTTTTCCTCATGTTGATGACTTGTTTGATCAGATCCAGGGAGCTCGCTACTTTTCCAAGATTGACTTGAGATCCGGATACCATCAGGTAAAGGTGAAGGAGGATGACATCCTGAAAATATCCTTTCATACTAGATATGGGAATTATGAATTTGTTTTTATGCCATTTGGGTTAACTAATGCACCTACTATATTTATGTATCTTATGAATAGAATATTTCATGAGTTCTTGGATAAATTTGTGGTTGTGTTTATTGATGGAATTTTGGTATTTTCTAAGAGTAAATAAGAGCATGAAAAAAATCTAAGCATTGTTTTGCAAACATTAAAAGAAAAGAAACTACATGGAAAATTCTAAAAGTGTGATTTTTGGTTACAAAAGATTTCTTTTCTTGGGCACATTGTAAATAAGGATGGAATAACACTTGATCCTACCAAAACAATAGTGGTTGATGAATGGACAAGACCCACAAATGTTACAAAGATTCGTAGTTTTCTTGGATTTTCATGTTATTACCGATGGTTTGTTAAGAAATTTCCATGGTTATCTAGCCTAATAACTAAGTTAAAACAAAAAGGGGTTAAATTTATTTGGATAGAAGAATGTGATGTCTGTTTTTAGGAACTGAAGAAGAGATTGGTGAATGCTCTAGTTTTGGCCTGGCCTTCCCAAAATGGTGAGTTTTTCATCTACAGTGATGCTTCTTTGAAGGGACATGGTTGTGTTTAGATGTAGAATGATCAGGTAATTGCTTATGCTTTAAGACAACTTCAACCTCATGAGTTAAATTATCCTACACATGATTTGGAATTGGAAGCTGTGGTTTTTTCTTTGAATTTTTTTTTGGAATTATTTATACAAAGCCAAATGTAAAATATATTTGACCATAAAAGCCTAAAGTGTATATTCAATTGGAAGGAATTAAACATGAGGTAGAGAAGATGGCTTGAACTGATAAAGGATTATGATTGCACGATCAATTACCATCTAGGAAAATCAAACAAAGTGTCGGATTCCTTGAGTCAAAAACATCATGCATCGTTAACCATGTTACGTTTGGAACATGATCCCTTGATTAATGATTTGATGAATTTTAGATTAGAAGTTGTTAGTATAGGGAAAACATCTGTTTTGTTTTAGGTTTTAGTACAGTCATCATTGTCATACTAAATTAAGCAAGCACAGATAGAAGACCACGAACTATAAAAAAAGGTATAATTGGTTAAAATGGGTAAGTTTCCAGAATTTAACCTTGATAAGGATTGTGTGTTAATATTTGGAAAAAGGTTGTTTGTACCTTGTGATCCCCAGTTGAAGAAATATTTTTCGTGTGAAGCTCATAGTTTTCTATTTTCAGTTCATCTTGGTTTTACTAAGATGTATAGAGACCTTTGAGGGTATTATTGGTGGGATGGAATGAAAAGAGATATCGCAAAATTTACTATGAAATTTTTGACTTGTCAATAGGTTAAAGTAGAGCAGCAGTTACTGAAGGGGATGCTTCAGCCTTTTCCAGTATTAGAGTTGAAATAGGAGAATATATCCATGGACTTTGTGGTGGGACTACCTAAGACATCTCGAGGTAACAATGTGATTCGGGTTATTGTTGATCGGCTGAAAAAATCTTCACATTTTCTTTCTATTCAAGATACAATGAATTTGGATCAGCTTTCTCGACTGTACCTCAAAGATATTTCCAGGTTATATAGAGTTATTCTTTCCATTGAATCTGACCAGGATCCCAGGTTCACTTTTAACTTTTGGAAGGGCCTTCAGAAGTTGTTGGTCATAGAATTTTTAGTACATCTTTTCATCCTCAATCAGATGGGTAGACAAAACGAACGATTCAGACTTTGGAGGATATGATTCGATCTTGTTCAATATATTGCTAGGGAAGTTGGGATCAACATCTCTCTTTAGTTGAGTTTTCTTATAATAACATTTTTCATTCCAATATACAGATGGAACCTTTTGAGGCATTTTATGGGAAGAGGTGTCAAAATCTAGCATTTTAAGATGAAGTCGGTGAAAGAAAGTTGATGGGATTGGAATTAGTAGACGAAGTGGATGAGAAAGTGAAGATGATCTAGTAGCACATGAGGATAGCTCAGAGTAGGCAGAAAATCTATGCAGATAATAAAAGGAAATAATTCTCTATTAAGGTAGGTGACTATGTTTTCTTTAAAATATCTCCTTGGAAAAGTGTGATGCGTTTTGGTAAGAAATGGAAGCTAACCCTGCGGTTCATCAATCCTTTTGAAATCTTGGATAAAGTTGGACCAGTTGCATACTGAGTAGCTTTGCCTCCGATTTTGTCTCAGGTACACAAAGTTTTTCATGTTTCGATGTTGAGAAAGTCTGTGCTAGATTCTACTCATATTTTGAGCCCAGAAGCAGTTCAGCTGGAAGAGAACCTTTCTTATGAAGAGAAACTAGTTCAGATTCTTGATCGATGGGAATATGTATTTGGGAATAAGGTAATCCACCAGGTAAAGGTTTTTTGTAGAAACTACATGGTTGAAGAAGAAACATGAGTGTCTGAAAATGCTATGAGAGAAAGGTACCCTCATTTGTTAAATATGTAAATAAAGTTTCGAGGATGCAATTTCCAGAAGGTGGGGATAATGTAACAACCCAAGGTTTTCTAAAAATAAATAGAAATGAATGAAAATTTTTTTTAAGTAGATATTTTTTTACTAGCCTTTAAACATTATTTTTCTGCTTTTATGTTTTGAATTTCAAAAAACGGTCATCTACAATTGTGTTCAAAAAGTTATTTGGAGTCTGATGGAATCAACTTATTTTTTGAGTGAATAGTAACATACCCTTATGAATAGGAATAGGAATAATAATATGACCCTCATGAATCATAAATTTTATTTTTATTTTATTTTATTAATTCTTTAATGTAATGAATTCTTGGTTAAATTTTCAATGTGATATAAAAGCACTTATAGAATTAGAATTGTTTGTTTTTGAATTAAGTATACGTTTATTTAAAAAATAAAAAATATATTTAGAAAATTATTTTCAAAAAATGGAGTTCATTTTTGAATTCTAAACATCAAAAAATGGTTAGGGTGATTTTTTTGGGATTTTTCTGAAATTCTTGAATTTTCAGTGAATAGTGAAATATGTTAAAATACCGTATATTCAAATTATCAGTTAAATAAAATTTTTATGACATAATATGTGATTTAAGGCCACTTTTTCAAAATCATATGTCATTATTAATATTTTGGGTCACACGAATTATGATTATTCATAGTCTTGAGCAAAAATATTATATTAATGATTAAAATAATGAAAAATACCTCCTCTCCTTCACTATAAATACCTCCCTCACTCCCCTATTCCTCTAACACCTCTCAAGCCTTGATTCATACCTAAGTTCTTCCCAATACTCTTCCCAAGGCTCTTCCCAACTTCCTATAGCTACTGGTCTCACCCAAAGGCTAAAACCCAAGGCCTTAACAAGGATCTCAAGGAGAAGAGAATAAGAGGTAAACATCCTCTTTTGTTTTCTTTATTTTCTTTCATTTTATGTTATTCTTTTTAATTTCCTTTGGATTATGTTGGGATATTTCATTGAATATCCCCCTTATTTCCCATATTATGTAAGGAGGATTAGAAACCCCTTTCCACTCATCAAAATATTATATGAAATTTTAAGTGATGTCGTAAGGCTGCTGAAATTTCATAAGGGATTTCTCAACTCTTCTTTTATTTTTGGGTTCCTTTATTTTCTTCTTCTTTCCTCACCTCCCCTTATCTGAGATGGGTGAAAGCTCAAAAATCTTGTATATTATGGATGTTCTCATGTTCATGGAAAATTACTCAACAATCTTCTTCTCTTCTCCCACTTATTTAAGGAATAAAAACATTGTCTCTGATGTGTCGTATTACCGACATCGTGGACGATGTTATTTCAATTTGCTTTAATTCCATCAAGTTTGGTCATGAAACTATTTTTATGGTTTAAAAAGATTATAATTTATGTATTATAACTTATATAAGGTACTGAAATCATTATTTAAACATGATATTAATTTATTAAACAAAATGAGATCTTTACGATAGAAGAATCACCAAAATAACCTAAACAAATATAAATAATGTTTTAACTCATGAATCATCCTCATGTAAGAATTGAAAATAATAAATGGTCTAATTTATGATAATGGGAATATTTAAATACCATTCCATTCCAATTCTAGAGTTTCACTTCTAATTGACAAGAAAACCCATCATTAACCAATCATGGAAATCATGTAAGAACGCTCCCAAAACAATGTAAGGAACAAAACACTAACAATTAAAGGGTTAAATTATGTAAGGAAATGATCATATAAGGTATTATAAACATCAATATGTTTCTTTAAGATACTAATAACACTATTTTAACTATTATACGGGAGTTTTAAACTAGGTTAAGTAAGACAAACTCGAGGTAAGGGATTTCTTAACCCGATTTCCATTCTTTGGGTTAACATTCTACTTCATTATTTATGCTGTATTAAAAATTTTTGTGTGATGAATTATGTTTATATTATTTTGAATTATATATATCTATAGTGTATATAAATATTCAATCAACTCATTTTATTCTCACTTATATGATATTTTTAAGGGGATTTTCTTTTAAAATCCTCTTTCTAAAATTTTGTTTTACGAAATTTCAAAGAAATGTTTTTTTGGAATTAATCATATTGTATGATTATGTTATGGTTCTAGAGAATTGTTTATGATGAAGGGTAGAACCTATATTTCCCTCCAATTCATTGGGTATGTGTATGTTGGAGGTCAGCTGTATGGTTACTTCATGTGTAACTGTGATGGTTACACAAATTGTAAGTAGCCATAAGGGTTACAAATTATAAGGTAGCTGTGATGGTTACTATATTATTTAAGTAATGCCTCAAGATACCTTTATGGTTATATTTATTTTCTTATGTTTTGTGATGATCTTGTGGAAATATCATGTTTCAAAAAATAAGTATATATAAGGGTGACAATTATGTCTTTTGAAAATGATTTCATATGTTATAAGTATTCATGGACTAATATGTTCTTCCCTTCTTTTCATATCCCTTACTGAGATTTTTTTGCTCATCCTAAGATTTGAAATGATTTTCACAGTTTATAAAGATGTGTAAGACAAATAAGGAAGCCAAGTTAAAAGTTTGAATAATTTTCAAAGAAATTATTCTTTATTTGAAAAGTTTTATATTTTGGAATAAATGAATACTGTTTTTATAGTATCCACTCTGTAATAATGTGTAATGATATGAAAGTATTATGTCCCAATTCTCTAAATCTCTAAACCTGAAAAGATGCTCAATGTGAAAGGAAGTGATTTCTTGACTAAATTCAAGATTATGTAATTTAATATGGTCGCATTTAAAGATTACCATGTTTCTTTGACTAAGATATGTTTGTTCAGAATGGTTTTCCGCAGAAGAAATAGGAGAGATGAAGAGGAGAGGCACCAACGGAATGACATCCTCCCGAATCTGCAACCCGTAATGGTAGGGATTAGAACCAAGTAGTGTGTGACAGTAATGGATCAGCTAACATAGGAAATAAATGATGGTGGCATCCATGAAAGAGAATGACCAGAGGTACCAAATCGGAACATGACAACAGTGGAACATTTTATGAGACAACACCCTCCTGCCTTCAATGGATCTTCTAACCTAGTAGTGGTTGAAGGATAGATTAAAGCCCTTGAAAATATATTTGATGTTATGGAATGTTCAGATAATAAGAAGTTAAATCTATCCATTTGTCTTTTTGAAGGTGAAGTTGATCAGTAGTGGACAATGTTAAGGAATATCAGGGATAGAGAGGATATTGATGCCTTAGAGTGGGATGAATTTAAAAGTATTTTCCTTGACAAATATTTTCCTAAGGTGGTGTGACTTAGGATGGATAAGAAATTCCTTGAATTAATTAAAAAGGAGGAAGATTCAGTGGATGTGTATGAATCAAACTTTACCTCATTGGTGAGGTATGCTCCAAATATTATTCTCGATCTTGATAGAAAAATCAACCGCTTTTACTCAGGCCTAAATCCAAGGTATCAAAGGGAGTTGGCCTCCCGTGAATTCAAAAGTTATGTGAAACTTGTCCGATGTGCTGAAAGGGTAGAGATATAGTTTTCTAATGATTATGTGCATTTTGGAAACATGGAGAAGAAGAGGTCCCAATGTAAAGTGATGGGTAAGAATCATCCAAAGAAATATAATGGTAAGAAAGTCCAGTTTCTAGTTTGTGAAATGCGTAGCAAGAAGCACCCTGGGAAATGTCTCTCTAAAACTGGGAAGTGTTTTCGATGTGGAAAGTTTGGACATATGGCCCAAGATCGTAATGAAAATTATCCTAATACTAATATTGATAAGAAAACTATTAAGTGTTTTAAATGTGGGGAGATAGATCATTATGCAAATGCCTGCCCAAAGGGAGATCTGGATGATGCAAGGAAGATAGAATATAAGTAGAAAGGTGTAGTGAGATCCTTTGCAACTACATTAGTAGATGCAGGTCTATCCAAAGAAGTGGTATTAGGTATTCTAATCGTTTAATCATATTTTTATAAAGTTTTGTTCAATACAGGGTCTACACATTCCTTCAATTCTGAGAAATTCTCAGGTAAATTGGAAATATCACCTCAAAAAATGAGACTGAAACTTGTTGTTAAAACATCAAGGGGAAATATTATAGCAAATTTGAATTATAATAATCTTTCTATTGTGGTCTGTAGAAATACATTACCTGCAAACCTTGTTGTTTTACCCCTATTTGTGTATGATGTTATTCTGGGAATCGATTGGCTTTCTGTTTATCATGATAAGATTGACTGTAGAGCTAAAGAAGTTGTTTTTTAGAAAGTGTTTTGGTTTGTATACAAAAAAACCCAAACAATTGATAACATATCTATAAGATGAGAAACTTTTAAAAGTTGGAAATGAAAGTTATCTTGCTAATATTTTTGAAAAAAATGGAACTGTTCAGATTAATTATGTTCTAGTGGTAAATGAATACCTTGATGTTTTTCCTGATGAGTTACCCAATGTCATACCTGATCGGGAAGTCAAATTCACGGTTGACTTAGTTCCTAATGCTAATCTAATTTCAAAGCTCTCATATCTTATGGCTCAAATAGAACTTCTTGAATTGAAAAATCAGTTGCATGATTTTCTTGATAAATGATTCATTCATCCTAGCACTTCACCATTAGGAGCTCCTGTTTTGTTCGTTAAAAAGAAAGATGGTTCCAAGAGACTTTGCATTGATTATAGAGATTGGAATAACATCACTATTAAAAACAAGTATCTTTTTCCTCATATCAATGAATTTTTTGATCAGCTCCAGGGAGCTCATTACTTTTCCAAGATTGACTTGAGATCCGGATACCATCAACTGAAGGTGAAGGAGGATGACATCCCGAAAATAACCTTTTGTACTAGACATGGGCATTAAGAATTTTTTGTTATGCTATTTGGGTTAACTAATTAACCTACTATATTCATGGATCTTATGAATATAATATTTCATGAGTTCTTGGATAAATTTGTGGTTGTTTTTATTAATGAATTTTTTGTATTTTCTAAGAGTAAGGAAGAGTATGAAAAACATCTAAGGGTTGTTTTGCAAACCATAAAATAAAAGAAACAGTATGGAAAATTCAGAAAGTGTTATTTTTTGTTATAAAAAATTTCGTTTCTTGGGAACATTATAAATAAGGATAGAATAATAGTTGATCCTACCAAAAAAAGAGTGGTTAATGAATGGAAAAGACCCACAAATGTTACAGAGATACGTAGTTTTCTTCGATTATCAGGTTATTACCGACGTTTTGTTAATAAATTTGCATGGTTATCTACCCTGATAACTAAGTTAAAACAAAAAGGGGTTAAATTTATTTGGATAGAAGAATGTGATGTTTGTTTTTAGGAGCTGAAGAAGATATTGGTGAATGCTCTAGTTTTGTCCTTTCCTTCCCGAAATGGTAAGTTTTTCATCTACAGTGATGCTTCTTTGAAGGGACTTGGTTGTGTTTTGATGCAGAATGATAAGGTAATTGATTATTCTTTAAGATAAATTAAACCTCATGAGTTAAATTATCCTACACATGATTTGTAATTGGAAGCTGTGGTTTTTTCTTTAAAAATTTAGAGGCATCATTTATACGAAGCCAAATGTAAAATATATACTGACCATAAAATCCTAAAGTGTATATTCACTCAGAAGGAATTAAACATGAGGTAGAGAAGATGGATTGAACTGATAAATGATTATGATTTCACGATCAATTACCATCTAGGAAAATCAAATAAAGTGGCGGATGCCTTGAGTCAAAAACATCATGCATCATTAACCAGGTTACATTTGGAACATGATCCCTTGATTAATGATTTGATGAATTTTGGATTACAAGTTTCTGGTAAAAGGAATATATCTATTTTGTTTTAGGTTTCAGTACAGTCATCGTTGTCATGCAGAATTAAGCAAGCACAGATGGAAGACCATGAGCTACAAAAAAAGATAGAATTGGTTAAAATGGGTAAGTTGCCAGAATTTAACCTTGATAAGGACTGTGTGTTGAGATTTGGAAAAAGGTTGTGTGTTCCTTGTGATTCCCAGTTGAAGAAATATTTGTTGTGTGAAGCTCATAGTTCTCCATTTTCAGTTCATCATGACAGTACTAAGATGTAGAGAGACCTTCGGGGGTATTATTGGTGGGATGGAATGAAAAGAGATATTGCATAATTTACTATGAAATGTTTGACTTGTCAACAAGTTAAAGCAAAGCAGGAGTTACCGAAGGGGATGCTTCAAACTTTTCCAATACCAGAGTGAAAATGGGAGAATATATCCATGGAATTTGTGGTGTGACTACCTAAGACATATCTAGGTAACAATGTGATTTGGGTTATTGTTGATCGGATAACAAAATCTACACATTTTATTTCTATTCAAGATACAATGACTTTGGATCAGCTTTCTCGAATGTACCTCAAAGAGACTGTCAGGTTACATGGAGTTATTCTTTCCATTGTATCTGATTGGGATCCCAAGTTCACTTCTATCTTTTGGAAGGGCCTTCATAAGTCTTTGGGTATAGAATTAAATTTTATTAGATCTTTTCATCCTCAATCAGATGGGCAGTCAGAACGAAAGATTCAGAATTTGGAGGATATGCTTCGAGTTTATTCAATGGACTACCAGGGAAGTTGGGATCAACATCTTTCTTTAGTTTAGTTTTCTTATAATAAAATTTTTCATTCCAGTATATAGATGGAACATTTTGAGGCATTGTATGGGAAGTGGTGTCAGACTCCAGTGTTTTGGGATGAAGTCAGTGAAAGAAAGTTGATGGGGTTGGAATTAGTAGACGAAGTGGCTGAGAAAGTGAAGATGATCCAATAGCACATGAGGACAGCTCAGAGCAGGCAGAAAAGATATGCAGATAATAGAAGGAAAGACTTCTCTCTTGAGGTAGGTGAACATGTTTTCCTTAAAATATATCCTTGGAAAAGTGTGATGCATTTTAGTAAGAAATGGAAGCTAAGACTATGGTTCATCGATCCTTTTAAAATCCTGGATAATTTTTGACTAATTGAATACTGACTATCTTTGCCTCTGAGTTTGTCTCATATACATAATGTTTTTCATGTTTTTATGATGAGAAAGTATGTGCTATATTCAACTCATGTTTTGAGCCCAGAAGCAGTTCAACTAAAAGAGAACCTTTCTTATGAAGAGAAACTAGTTCATATTCTTGATCAAAGGGAACATGTATTGTGGAATAAGGTAATCCACCAGGTAAAGATTTTTTAGAGAAACCACATGATTGAAGAAGCAACATGGTAGTATGAAAATTCTATGAGGGAAATGTACCCTCATTTGTTTAATAAGTAAATAAAATTTCGAGGACACAGTTTCCAGAAGGTGTGGATAATGTAACACCCCAAGGTTTTCTAAAAATAAATTGAAATGCATGAAAGTTTGTTTTAAGTAGATATTTATAACTAGCCTTTAAACATAGTTTTCTTGCTTTTATGTTTTGAATTTTAAAAAACAGTTATCTACAATTGTGTTTGGTAAGTTATTTAGAGTCTGATGGAACCAATTTTTTTTTGGTGAATAGTAATATACCCTTATGAATAGTAATAGGAATAGTAATATGACCCTGATGAATATTAAATTTTATTATTATTTTATTTTATTAAGGATTTAATATAATTAAATCTTGGTTAAATTTTCAATGTGATATAAAAGCAGTTATAGAATTTGAATTGTTTATTTTTGAATTAAGTATGCTTTTATTTAAAATTTAAATTAATAATATTTAGAAAATTATTTTCAAAAAATGGAGTTCATTTTTGAATTTTACACATCTAAAAACGGTTAGGGTGAATTTTTGGGATCCTTCTGAAATTCTTGAATTTTCAATGAATAGTGAAATATGGTAAAATACCATATATTCAAATTATTAGTTAAATACACTATTTATGACATAATAAGTGATGTAAGGCCACTTGGTTTGAACTCACATTCCATTATTACTATTTTGGGTCACATTAATTATGATTATTCATAGTATTGATCTAAAATATTATAACAGTGATTAAAATAATGAAAAATACCTCCTCTCCTCCACTATAAATGCCACCCTCACTCCCCTCTTCCTCCCACACCTATCAAGCCTTGATACATACCTAAGTTCTTCTCAATACTCTTTCCAAGGCTCTTCCCCAAGTCCTAGTGCTGCTAATCTCACCAAAAGGCCAAAACCCAAGGCCTTAAGAAGGATCTCAAGGAGAAGAGAATAAGAGGTAAACATTCTCTTTTGTTTTCTTTCTTTTCTTTAATTTTATGTTATTATTTTTAATTTACTTGGATTATGTTGGGATATGTCATTATGTATCCCCATTACTTCCAATATTATTTAAGGATATTTATATACACCTTTCCACTCATCAAAATTTTTTATGAATTTTTAAGCGATGTCGTTAGTCTGCTGAAATTTCATAAGAGATTTCTCAACTCTTCTATTATTTTGGGTTCCTTTATTTTCTTTTTCTTTCCTCACATCCTCTTATCCAAGAGTCCTGAAAGATCTAGAATCATTTATATTATATATTTTCTCATGTTCATGGAAAATTCCTCATCAATATTCTTCTCTTCTCCCACTTATTCAAGGAATAAAAACATTATATGTGATGTGTCGAATTACCAACATCATGGATCATGTGATGTCAATTTCCTTTAATTCCTTCAATTCTGGTCATGAAACCATTTTTATAGTTTATCTAGATTATAATTTATGTATTATAACTTATATAAGGTTATGTAATCATTCTTCACACTTGTTATTAATTTATGAAACAAAATGAGATCTTTACGATCGAAGAATCGCCAAAATAACCTAAACAAATATCAATAATGTTTTAACTCATGAATCATACTCATGTAAGAATTAAAAATTTTAAATGGTATAATTTATGGTACTTAAAGTATTTAAATACCATTCCATTCCAATTTTGTAGTTTCACTTCAAATTGATAAGAACAACCATCATGAACCAATCATGGAAATCATGTAAGAACGCTCCCAAAACAATGCAAGGAACAAAACACTAACAAATAATGTGTGAAATGATGTAATGAAATGATAATATAAGGTATTATAAACATCATTATGTTTCTTTAATATATTAATAACAATATTTTAACCATTATATAGAAGGTTTAAATGAGTTTAAGTATGTCAAACTTGAGGTAAGGGATTTCTTAACTCGATTTTCGTTCTTTGGATTAACATTCTACTTCATTATTTATGTTGTGTTAAAAATGTTCGTGTGATGAATTATGTTTATATTATGTTTAATTATATGTATTTATATTGTATATACATAATCCATCCACTCATTTGATTCTCACTTATATGATATTTGTAAGGGGATTTTCTTTTTAAAAATCCTCTTTCTAAAATTTTATTTTACGAAATTCCGAAGAAATGTATATATGAAATTACTCATGTTTTATGATTTTTTTATGGTTATTGGGCATTGTTTATGATTAATTTTGGGACCTATATTTCCCCCCAATTCTTTGGGTATTTGTAATTTGGAGTTCAGTCGTATGGTTACTCCATGTGTAACTGTGATGGTTACACAAATTGTTAGGTAGCCGTGAGGGTTAAAAATTATAAGGTAGTCATGAGGGTTAAAATATTATGTAATTAATTCCCCAAGATACATTTATGGTTATATTTATGTTCTTATATTTTGTGATGATCATGTGTAAATATCATATTTTACAAAATAATTATATATATGGGTGACAAGTATGTTTTTTGAAAATGATTTCATATGTTATAAGTATTCATGGACTAATACATTCTTCCCTTCTTTTCATATCCCTTACTGGGATTTTTGTGATCATCCCAAGATTTTAAATTATTTTCATAGGTTATAAGGATGTGTAAGAAAAATAAGGAATCCAAGTTAAATGTTTAAATAATTTTCAAATAAATTATGCTTTATTTGAAAAGTTTTATATTTTGGAAGAAATGAATATTTTTTATGGTATCCACTTTGTAATAATGTATAATGATATGAAAGTATTATGTACCAATTATTTAAATCTCTAAACCTAAAAATATACTCAATGTAAAATTAAGTTATTTCTTGACTAAATTCAAGACTATGTAATATAATAAGGTTGGGTTTTTATATAACTAGTCTTTCATGTGGATAGGTCCCATTCATCACCAGCTCCTCTATTCATAGTATCAATGGAATTGATTGAGGACTCGGGAAAGGAATCTATAAAAAGACCCCACTCTAATGATGGTTATTCAGATGATATTTTATATTCTATTGAGGAGATTAGTCCTCTCACATAGGCTACAAATGACTCAAATACTGAGAGATAAGTGTATAGGGATTCTTATCCTATTTAAACATTGATATGACTGGTCAGTAATCCTTCTACTATGCCTACTTCATCGGCTGCTAAGCTTTAGTTGCGTCATAAGATGATCTAGGAGTGTATCATGCCCTAATTACTATCACCCATCTAGATAATTTGTTTCATCAAGTGTAATGGCTTTTCCAGTTGTTTCATGAGCTAGGGGTGGATGGATTCAATCAGTAGACCCTATATGAGATTATACAACGAACCATCCTGACCTGAAAGGACCTAGATGTGTAGGAAAGGTCCTACAAAATTTTATGGAGTATTTCCTTGAAAATAGGTGAGGGGGATGGTGGAGGTGCTTGAGAAAGTTAGTCAACTGTTGTTTGAACTGCAAGCCCAGATGGATACTTGGACGACATAAATATAGAGGTATGAAGAGATGATTGCTCATCTGAAGTCCATCCTTTTGACATCATTAACCTAGTTAGCCACTTCTTAGAATAGGGTAGAAGATTTGACTAATCTGGTTGAAGTTATTCATCCTAAGGTGGAGGAAGAATAAGTTGGGAATCTGGCACTCCCACACTCAATTGACGTCTCCCACCAAAATCTCACCGACCTTGCTAGTGTTTCCGGTCATCTTTTTTTGTGATTCAATTTTTCATACTATATCCCATACTTTTTCACTACACTCCTTTTTTTGTTTAGGTTTTAAAGTGACTCTAAGATTTTTAGATTTATCCCTCTTTTTCATATTATAAATGAATGAGTTTTCCAAGCTTATCATCCAATTTCCTTCTAGTATGATATCTTGATACTCCTGTCATATTAGAGATTATTGTTGATACCAACCCGCTTCTTTATCTTGAATGAATAGGGATCATCTGGGTAGGATACATTCCCTAAAGAATGGGTTATTTTCACATCTTTAGGTGGAATCTTGAGTTTGATAATCCCCTGTATTGGACCTCGCGATTATTTCTATGTGCTTTTCATTTGGGGTCTTTTAGCTCAAACCTTTAGTGTACTGTAATTTAAAGTCTTCTAGATCAGACCTTATCGATGCCTTGTAGTTTAAATTCTTACCACTAGTATTTTTATGTAATATAAGTTTGGAAGTCCAGGGATGACTCAAAACACTTATTGGGTGTTGAGTCCCTCTATGGTGTTGCTGGGGCTCATGAGGATCGGAGTTCCTTTCATGCAAGGAGAAAATGTATTTAGTTGGCAGGTTAAATCCATTTTTTATTGATATCATGGAAAAATAAAGATAATATCCTCTCTTTTATAAGGTATAAGGTAGTCTTATGGGGTGAATATGGTTGAGGATGAAATTCTAGGGAAGCTAGGACCACCTAGATTGTTGGAGTGTGGGTGATTTAAATCACAACATGTGAGTTTGAGTCCATGAATATGGGATAGTGCAGATATGTCGGGTATATCCCTTTACATTCTAGAATACCGGGTTCTGCTATGGTTTTTCAAAGGCTCGTAAGGATCAAATCTCATTTCTGTAAAGGAGAAGATTCATTTAGTTTGTGGGTTAAGGACCTTATGCATTGGTATCATGTCAAGCAAAAGAATATCCCCACTTCATTACAAGGTCTATGGAAGATTTTCAAAGACACAATTTTCTAGATGATGAAGTTGGATATGGTAAGAAAGCTATCCAAGAAGGTTTCTAGAACCCTAGGGTAGCTAGATCTTAGAATAAAGCTTGATATCTACTCTATGTGGGTTTGAATCATGAGATGTGGACCATAAAAATCTAGGGAATGAAGTTTCATGGTCCCTCTTTGAGAAAGGGTATGACACACAGTGACGTAATGTCGAGGATATTGAATCTTCTTGGATAGTTTGGTATGGGGATTGTAAATCATGATATGGATCACTCTAATCTAGATAATGGTATGGGATAGTCATACATGGAGTAGTTCAAACACATAGTGGTGTTGAGTGCTTTCATGATGATGTTAGGTCTCACAAGAATTGGAATATCCTTTTTTAGAGTGATACATTTGGTTAACAGCCATAGGCGCATATGTAGAATCCATGGGCATGAATGCATAATCATGAAAAGGGTCTTTGAAGCCAGGTATCCTTTCCAAGGGCCATATAAGGTCATGGTTATTTAAGGAACCCCAACTCATGAAGTGTGGTTCAAGAAAGATGTAAAATACAAGGAGGATTTTAATGACCTAAAGGTTGTGTCACCTCCAAGTTAACATATTCTCATGATGAAGAGATGTGAAAAATATTTCCCTAACATTTTCTTGGACCAATAGGTCCAATAAGAATAGCTTGGATTTTACTAGGGCTGCAGAGTAGACCCTATGAGAATTATGCCTTATTTATTTATGCCCTAATTTTTTCCTAAACTCTAAAGATGAAGAGTTTAGTGGGTGGAGACTCAACTTTTTCTCAGGCCTCCCTTTTCAGGTTTTTGACCTGACAAGTTTTGTGTCTCTTTCATTAGTAGTTTAAGGTCTTTAAATTTGAACCATTATGTGCTAGAGTTTAAGGTCATATAGCTTTTACCAAGGTGTGATCAATTTAAGGTCACACCACTTATGGACCTAACATGGGAGATGTTACACAAGAGACTAATTAAGATTCCCAAGGTCAAAAGTACTCTAAGATCCTCATGAGTGTGAGGTGAGAGTGCTATAAATCATTGATCAAGGTTCTCATGTCATGATTGATGATATGGTACAATCATTTTGGGGATAACCTATAACACAATGGGGTGTTGGGTTCCACCTTAGTGATTTCAGGATCTCAAGAATCATAAATCCTTTTATACTGGGCCAAGATGTCTCTGGTTGGTTGGTCTAAGCCCTCACATAAAAAGCATGGCCAAATAGAGAGACCTATTTTCTTATTCAAGGGCAGTGAAAGGTTTTTGATGAACCAAGATTCTTGAGACATGAAGTGTGGAGCATAGATTGAGGTACTTAAAAAGATGATAGAAGCACTCTATTCTCTAGTTGGTCTGGGTCAGTCTCTTAATGCCCTTTGATAAGGAGGGGTGATGGATGATGACCTTCATAGTTTATTGTCATTTAGTGGGGATTTATTTCCATGAAGTTTAATTTCATTAGGTAAGGATTTACTTACATGTAGTTTAGAATTATGCGGGAAGGACGTACTTCTATGCATTTTAGTGTCATGCGGTAAATACATACTTCCATACAGTTTAGCATCATACTGTAAGGAAGTGAGAACCAATGTGAAAGGTTGTAATGTTGCAACTGGGCCCAAGGATGAGGACTTGGGCATCACTACATATCCCATAGGTATGAGAATAAAGCCATGTGTAGTTCTAAAAGGCCATGCAGTTTAACGTCTTGGGGTGAGGATGAACTTCATGCAGTTCAATTTCATACAATGAGGATGATGTGGCAGAGTTTAATGTCATGTTTCATGGATATATTCTAATAGTTTAGGGTCATTTGATTTGGACCATAAGGTGAAGATCCTATCATGGAGATGCGTAATTTGGTTCCATGAGGCGACTCGACATGAATGAAGACTAAAGAGGTATTAGCCACACCATGCATCTTTCCAAGAGAACTCAAGCCAATGGGGCCAAAGGAGGTTA
Source organism: Viscum album (assembly GCA_963277665.1). Classification (NCBI taxonomy): domain Eukaryota; kingdom Viridiplantae; phylum Streptophyta; class Magnoliopsida; order Santalales; family Viscaceae; genus Viscum; species Viscum album. The sequence goes on along the minus strand of OY728139.1, from coordinate 1,384,048,976 downwards.
TACCTATGGCTGGGTCCAAAGATTAAATTCTCAGGAGTCACTATGTATCTCATAAGTATGAGAATCAAGCAACATGTAGTTATGAGAGTTCCATACAGTTTAACTTCATATTGTAAGGATGAAGGTGGACCAACATGAATTAATGGGGATGTTGCAATTGGGACCAAGAGTGAAGGTTTGGGTGTCACTACATATCTCATGAGGATGAGGATCAAATCACACACAGTTCTTGGGGAATCATGCAGATTAAATTCATGTGGTAAGGACTCTTTGTATACCTATATTACTTAATTGTGAGGTTAAACCCCTACCACAATTCCTAAACCCACATGATATGTTCTTGATATGATAAATAAGTAGGGGCATGGGCTTCCTTACGGTGTAGAGATAGAAGGGGGTATGACAAGGGAATTTTTTATCATGTAGTAGATGGACCAAGATATAGGATCAAGGCATCCCTATGTATCTCATTGTAAATGAGAATCAATCCATATGCAGTTATATAAATACCATTTATTTTAACGTCATGCGGAAAGGATGATGGATTACCCGGTGTGAATGGGAAAGGATTTGTGGAACTGTGCGGTTTTATGTCATGCGGTAAGGACATATTTACATGTAGTTTAAAATCATGTGGTAAGGATATGGGTGAATTTATGTGAATGGAGGTGGATATCACAGATCTGTGCAATTTTATGTCATGTAGTGAGGACATCGACCATGCAGTTTAATGTATTTTTATAAGGACAAACTCCACACAGTTTAAAGTTATGTGGTCAGGATGAATGATGGGGCTTACTCTAATGTATATTTGTGGTTTCCAATAGCTATGTGAAGTATTTATTGAGAAATATTTCATTGGTGGGGGGGTGTGATGTGCTCTCCATCCATAGTGGTCAGTGAATAAGCTCCATTATGATAGACCTTGTGTATGATGTAAGGTCCTTACCACTTGGGTTCCAACTTTAGGGTATTATTTCCTAGTATCATTAGGGTTATTAGGACCAACAAAAGTTCTCCCTAAAGGAATTAATGAATTTGAACCTTTTTATTGAAGTCTCATGCTATCTAGTTCTGGTGGACCTCATGGTTGTGCATCATGCACAAGCTCTTCTTGTCCAGTCGTTTCAACCCATCCAACCGTTTTTTCAATTGTTCATAATTCAAGATATTCCCACAAATAGATATTTAGAGTGAGGGTAGATGGACTTCTATGGGTAATAATTCTTCGGTACCATACACCAGCGAGTATGGCATTGCTTATGTAGCAGTACGTGTGGTGGTACGATAGGCCCACAAATCATGGAGGAGTTTTTCTAGCCAAAACTTCTTGTCCTTGTTCACAATTTTCGAGAGTATATTTTATAGAGTCTTGTTGAAGGCCTCTATATTTCCATTTTCTACCACATGATAGTGAGATGAGGGATTGGACTCGATGTTTTACTCCTGGTATATCTTCTTCAACTCTGTGGAACAGAAGTTAGTGCTATTTTCCATCAATATTGTGTGAGGGACATGAACCTGGTAATGATATGGGACTTCATGAAGTTGATGATGCTCTTTGTCCCAACTTCCTTGAGGGGTATCGCCTTAGCCCATTTGGAAAATAAGTCAGTAGCAGTAAGTATTTACTTGAACTTCTTGGTTGTGTTCAGCGTATATGGCCCCAATACATCCATCCCCTAAACAGAAAATGGCTAAGAATATCTCATTATATGCAGTAATTATGAGGGTGAATGGATGAAATTTGCATGAATTTGACACGCATGACATTTTTTGGTGAATTCCACATAGTTCTTTATCATGGTTTTCCAGTAATATCCCAACCTTCTGATTTGGTGGGAGTGCCTAGTCCCAGATTGATGTGCACTACACGATCCTGCGTGGAATTCCTCTATGATGGTGAGAACTTCTCCTTATGATGTGAATCTAAGGATAACTTCATCAAATCCGCTCTTATAGAGGATTTTATAGTTACTTGGTCCATCCTGGAGAATAAAGTTCACTTCTTGGTGTTGTATCTGTTCCCTTCCGACATGATCTAATGGAAGTGTATCGTCTTGAAGATAGCTGATTATAGGCTCCAACTATCTAGGGGTGGTTGTCGGTTCATCACGATCTAGGGAGGTTTTGACTTGATTTATTTCTTCTATATCACATATTATGATTGATTACACCATTCTTCGATGGGTGATATGAAAGGTGGCTTCCTCCTGATCAGGGTTGTCCAGGACAGCAGCCACATTACCCAATGCATTAGAGCAAGCATTTTGTGACTGGGGGGCATAATGCAGTGTAGGATCAAAGTGGAATTCTTCCATTAGTCCCCTAACATAACCATTGATGGGTAACGTTCTTCCTTATTAATTTAATATTCACCATTGATATGTTTTATCACTAGTTACAAGTCCCCTTTGATGTTCAGGTAGGCGATTTGCAGCTGTAGGGCGAGTTCAAATCCAGCTATGAGGGCTTGGTACTCTACTCCATTATTTGTGCAACCTTCAGATAGTGAGAAAGAGTAAGGTATAAATACTTTGTTTGGATAGACAAATATAATCCCCAAACCAACCTGATTGAGATTTGGGTTCTCCATCCTTGTACCGACGGGACTCTGAAAGGTGCCATCAAAGTACATCTCTCACGTCTAGGGAGTGTCATGGATGTAGAATATGTCTTCATTAGGGATTTAAATGTCCTTCGGTGTATTTACTTGAGTAGTATACACTGCCAAGAAGTCATCTAGCGATTTTCCTTTCATTAACTTCTGGGATATGAACTAGATGTCATATTTCTGCAGAATGACCGCCCATCAATCCAAGTGCCCAGTCAACATAGGCCGGCCAAGAATATACTAGAGCAGATCAATATGAGAGACTAGATAGATTTTGTAGTGATTCAGGTAATGCCTCAGCTTCTGCACTATGAAGATGAGTGCAAGGAAGTTATTTTCATTATCAAAATATCTAGCCTCAGTACCTAGCATGGTTCAGCTAAGGTAGTAGAGGCTATTCTCTTTGCCGGCATAATTCTTCTATATGAGGATAGTGCTCAATGAACGGTCCATGGAAGCCACATATAATATTATTGTCCTCCATTCCATCAGTAGAATCAATACCGGTAGGTGTAGAAAGTACTTCTTGATACTTTCAATGGATTTCTAACACTTATCATCTCATTGATATGTGACTCCCTTATTTATTAGCCTCGTGAAGGAAAGATATTTTCCATCCAGGTTGGATATGAATCACTAAATTTAGGTGAGATTCCCTTATAGTCCCCTTAGTTCTTTCATATTTCAAGGGGGCGACATGTTAGGATAGCACTAGTATTCTCTAGGTATACCTCAATGCCATGGTGTCATTCCAAAAAGTTGAGGAATTTTCCTGATGTTACCCCAAAAGTTCACTTCAGCGGATTTATCTTCAAATAGTGATGCCACATCTTGTCAAATATTCCTTAGAGTTTCGTAAAGTGATCACATCACTATCAGGATTTGATGACCAGGTCGTCGACATAACATCCAGTTATCCTTCCCAAAAATGGCTTAATGATGCGATGTATGGTGCATTGGAATGTGTCACTGGCATTATTTAATCCAAAATTCATGACTTGGTAGCATAAGATCCCTTGTGGATCTCTTAAGGTAGTGGATTCTTCATCCTCAGGGGCCATTTTCATCTGATTGTACCCCAAGTACCCATCCATGAAGGAAAGGTCTTGGAATCCATCAGTTGCATCGATCAAGAGTTATGTGATCAGCAATGAGAAATCATCCTTGGAGAAAGGTTGAATAAGGTCTATAAAGTCAATACTGACCCTAATTTTCCTTCTCTTCTTCTTGAAGGTGATTATGTTGACAATATATCTCAGATATTGCACTTATTGGACAAAGTTGGATTTGATCAACTTGTTAATCTCTACCTCTAAATTTGTAGCATGAGAGGGGTGTATCCTCCTGGATGCCTACTTGAAGCATTGGTGCTCATCAGATAGCTAGAGATGGTGTGTAGTCACATCTGGATTGAATCCGAGAATTTCTATATAATTTTAAGAGAACACATACCAGTGTTGTTTTAGAAATGAAATGTACATCTCTTTCTCTTCATGGGGCATGGAAGTACTAATCAGAGTAGGTTTTGGATCTTCTTTTATCCCCAAGTTTATCTGTCTGAGCTCATTTATGGAGGTGGAAACACCTTCCTCTAATACTAGAAGGGATTTCCTAAGATCTTCCTCATACTTTTATATTTAAGAGTCTTTGGAGACAACATTAGGTGAGTATGGAAATATAGGAGCCTCTCCATCACTATCAAGGTGAGGTATTTCATAACAAGAAATATCACAATCCCTTGACATCTGATTTGTTGTGCAAGATATCGGAGTTGATTTTCACTGAGGATAGGAGAGGCTTATACCTATAGAATCAAGTATTATATTTTGACCATATTTATAAGGATAACATAATCATCATCGAGCATTCTCCAGGGATTCATAGGGTCAGTCCCTAATCCATTGGGAGCTGCAATCTATACATCATCGTATGTCATTGGCTATCCACCTCCATTCTTGTATAAGTCTACTTCAATATATGTGGCCCCACAAGTATCAAATTGGGTGTTGTTTCCATGTAGCATGTTGGCCTTCCCATTGATATGGTACTCCAAACACTGATGAAATATTGATGGTACCACTAAGTGGCTATGAAGCCAAGGCCTCTTGAGCGGGACATTATATGTGGTGTCTTGTTGGATAACCATTAACTCAATGTTAGATGTGTACTCTTCAAATTGGGTCTCAATCTTGTTCTTATCGAGGGGCCTTTTCTCATTCTTATCATACCCTTGGATGGTCAACTTCATAGGGGATAAGTATCCTTTACCATACCCCAAACATCAGAGAGTTTGAACTGGGATGAGATTGATCCCATATCCATTGTCAACTAGTAACTTTTGGATATTGATATTATTGAGTCTTCTCAAGATGTAAAAGGATCTGATGTGCCCTTGGATGGCCTCTTACTGGTCTTGATCAGGGAACGATATAGTGACATGGCATCCTATTGACATAGTCTCCACTTGATAAACCTCAGCTGCAATTAATTCTGTCTCAAATTCTTTTGTCCTTTGGAGGGATTCAACAAGTGCCTCCTTCAGTTATTTTAAAAGAATAAGAACATAAAGTATTAGGAGCTTGGATGGTACCACATCTAGATATTTTATAATATCATACTTTTGTGCCAAATTTTATCATTTCCCAATATGGGGCTACTACTGGGCACGCAGATCCAGGGCTAGAGCATGTGGCTCAGGAGCTGAAGTAGTTGAGGTAGATAGACCTGGGGCTTTTGCTGAGGTTGAGGGAGTATCTATACTAGTGGTGTAGGTCGCATTAGTCTTCTCCATTTCTTATTTTGATCATATTGAACTCCCTCTAAACGGTCATGCAATAAAATCAGTTGCAGGTGACTACTAGTGGGATCTAAGGCACCTTCCTATCTCTTCTGGGATTTCTGGAGTGCTTGCACATGATTCTCGGTGGCATAAATGTCCTCTATGAGGACGTGGCTAAAATATTGAGCTCGACCACGTTCACATTGTCCCCTGTATCCTCAGCTCCGGCACATACAACCCCCCATTCCTCTATTATATGAAGGAAAACCATATTCATGGGTATACTCATCATCAGAAAAGGGGTTCGTCAAGTGTATTGTGTTGATAGAACTGAATATGAGCTCTTCATCTGATGAGGATTCCATTCTGTGGGGTGGTTCATGTGTGTTAGATGTTGTATGGAATAAGTATTCAAGGGTTAGTGCATTCTTTGGAGTATAATATGATTCTTTCTCCTCTGTTTCATTCTGCTTTAAGTGGTAATCCCCACCCTTGGGAGGCACCTCAAATGTCTCCCTTTTGGGTGGTGGAGCCATTGTGAGCTTATGAAACTGTGCTTTAAAGGCACTATGAGATCGATTAACTATTTTATGAGCCATCCAGTTGTTGAACTTTCGTGCTCGCCTAGCCGGGAATTTCATCCAACCTTCCTCTTCTTCTGATCGGGTGACAGTTGTACAAGATACCTGTTCTAGAGAATTGTCTAACATCACCTATCTAGAGTTGACCATGACTTGAAGTACATCTTTGAAAATGAAATAGTTCTAGATATTATGACCCAGCCTTCTATGGAAAGGGAAATAATCAGTATGGTCAGTGATGTTGACTTCCTCATGCTTCCTAGGTTATTGGATCATGAGTAGGTTATTATCCATGGATGGCAGGAAATATCTTGGGACTTTATCATTTCAAAAGGAGTATACTTTTTTCATCCATTCCACATATCCCAAGCGACCCTGATTTCTCTATGCTTCTAGACGGGGGCTATTCTAGACTTGACACTACTCAACAGGAGATGTTGGGAAATTCTGACCTTGCCTAGTTACTTGTATCGGAATTGTTGTGGGATTGAGAATGATAGTTAATGTTTTTTCTTTTCCTGGTCTATTCCCCTAGGTTGCGGGAATGATTTGATACTTTTATCAGGTTCTTAGAATATATTTTTCGAGGCATTTTTCTATTTCAGGGAAATCTCGTAACCCACATATATATTTCATGAGGATTAGGGGTTTCTGCAATTCATCCCGGAGATTTTCAGTATAGAGTTTTAGTAGTTTCTCCTATGATAAAGGGATACTGAGTGAGTAGTTCAAACCCTTCCATCTTACTATGAAGTCAGACACCCTCTCATTCTCACTCTGCTTGTAGTTTTTCAGGTCGATTATCATGATCTTCCTCAGTGTTATACTAAAATGATAAAGGAACTGATGAAAAATTCCTTCCCATCCTGCAACAGATCCTACTAGAAGACTACTGTACCAAAAAAAAGGTCAGCCCTATCAAAGTCTGTATGAAGCACCTTAGCTTTGTGGAATCCTACTGATCTTTGGGGCCCATCATCAGCCCACATCGGGAGGCACAATTTCTGATATGTTGTTCAGTGTTTTTTGTACCATCGAAGGTGGAGAAGGCGGGATTGCTGAAGTTGGGTGGAGGTGGAGTATCATCTACCCATTCAGGATATGGCTTCTTATCAAGTTACATGGGTGCATGTATCCCTTCCATGGCTTCCATTAAATAATCTAGGGATTCTATAGTAGTAAGTATCTCTGGGGGTTATACCACTCGAGCTGTCTCATGTTCATAGGGAGAGGGTGGGGATCGATGAGGTGGTTCTGCTTTTATTTCCTATTAATCCTCAATTTTTCCCATAACTAAAGGGTTACCTTTACAAAGGATGGGTTTCCACCTCAATAGAGGGAAGTCCCGGTCATTTTTGGCTTTCTAATTTATTTAGATCAGCTATCTAGATCTGGAACCCATCTGATATTCAGATACTACTCTTGTTGGAAAATTAGTTATGGGGGGAAGAATATTCACCTTTGGATGGAGATGATACCGAGTGAGAATATTTCCCCTGAGTAGCTCTTAGTTATGTTAAAGGATATTTTTCATCTCACTCTCATATTATGAAAATTTATCTTATGCAGACAGCAACTGAGATAAGGTTTCATATTTCCTTTTATCTTTTCCAATATTCGGCCAAGGAGGTAGAAACGCATTATTTGGAGGTGCCAAATTTTGAAGCCTTATTTGATTCTGAGTGCATGAAGCCTCATTTGGTGCATCCAAATCACCATACTCCTAGAGTATGTCTTCCATGTCGTGACCCTCTGTGATTGTGTTGTGATCATCATCTACTATATTGACAGCAACAGCATTCACAGAGGCGTATCGGGCAATGGTGGTTGTACCATTGCTTTCCACACAATAGTATGATTTTGCATTTCTTCCATTAGGGTCATTATTTTAACCCTTGGCCTTGTTGAGCCATTTTTTCTTGTGATCCCGATGGGGTTTGATTATCTTCTTTGTATGTTTCTCTCCTATTGGCTTACATATAGTGACCTTGAGGGAGTTTCTGATCATGATTGCTTAGCAAGCCCCAACCAACAGAGATTTATCTTTTAGTGGGAGTAAATAGTGGGATGTTGACTGTTGATGTCTTCCTCCCATCCTAGTGAATATGTATTCCCTCTATGGATTTGATGATGATTACAATGCCTCCAGCCTTGTGGGGTGGAGGTCATTTAGGGATTTCATTGGATGTGAAGATATAAATTTCCCCAGCCCATTGGGATGGGGACAATATGGAATCACCACTGATGTATCTAGGGTCCTTTTAGGGGACTATGGATCTAGAGATGGTGGTTGAGATATAAATTCCCCCAGCCTTGTGGGATGGGATTCACATGCAGCTACTGAAGATATATCCTAGATCCTCTCAGGAACTAATGATGCGAGGGGTAGAGGTGGCGATAAATATTCTCCTATACCAAGGGAGTCGAGTCCACTCCTAGATAGATACTATAGTGGATACCACTTCATTTTCTATAATGTGACGTAGTTGTGCTTTCATAGGATTTGGGTGCACAAGTATCCCATGATGAGGGTTGTTCCTTATGGGAAGTTTTCCAGGTGATCGCAAATTTGATTGTTGTGTTCGAAACATTATCCTATTGTGTTGGGGGGGCCAGTCTGAAGTTATATTGGATATCCTTCCTACCTATCTGTGGTGTCTGGTAATCATTGAAGTGGGGGAATTCTACTATAGTGACCAATTAGTCCGAGCATTACTTAGCCCTCTAATCTCTCCAGATGATATAACATTGCAGGATGTTGTATCTTAAGGGCTTTGTTATTCTAGGGGATCGAAAAAATTTAATTCTCCATATGTTGGGAAAAAATCTCTCAAGGTAACATTGCAGTATTTTTGGGTTGATTGTGTTTGTTGAAAAAGCAGGTTTCCATGAATAAATTTTCAAGTTCCAGAGAAGTTGTTGACAATCCATGTTGAAAAAGGACAATGACAAAGGGATGGACGATCTGGAGGCGGTACAAAAAGAGCAGTACAAGGTGGCGCAGTTTTCCAGTGTTCGCCAAATTTTTGGGGTCTAAAATTTGGAGGATGGTGAGCATCATGAAAAGTGTATATCCATGAAGATCATAATTTAATATGGAAAAGGCATGAATTTCGTGAAGAGAATCTTAAAGTTTTGGATTTCTCGATGACCAGAAGATTGGAGGCGGTGATTCTTCGCGATTACGTCAAGCTTCGCAAACGACAGAGGGCGAAGAGCATCGCAGCGGTGAAGGGATTTTCAAGGGAGCTTCACGAAGAGGAAGGTATCTGCAAGGGAGATTCGTGGTGAAGGCACAAAAGAATTGACGGGATGCTCTGTGATTACGACGAGCTCCGCGATCGGAAAATTGGCGTGGAGCTTCGCGATTTTGAGAGAATTCTAGCGGAAACTTCAGAGCTTCACGATAGATGATGACGTGGCATTGACTTCACGCGGAAAGTTGGAGGGTCGGTGGAATTGCCTATAAATAGAGGCCGACCCCCTCGAACGAAGTAGAGATAATTTTCAGAGAAGATCATTTGCTCCCGTTTTGCGAAGGTGGTTCGCGAAGCCAGTGTGCTTCGCGAAAGAGGAGCTTCATAGTGGCTATTGTAGCTCCGTGAAAGTTATGAGCTCTGCGTTGGCTCAGTGAGATTCACGAGGGAAGTTTCTCTGCAATGACTTGAGCTTCATGGGATTTCTTCACAAGAGAGATTCACAAGAGATATTCGCGAAAATGTAGGAGCTTCACAAAGGCTTGTTTGAGCTTCGTGAAATTGGAAGCCTCGCGAAGTAGGGTGCTTTGCGAAGGTGTTTCCAAAAGGAATTGCCCAGTGGTTAAGAGGAAAATAGGTATTCATCAGTGGATGAAAGTTGGACTTCAACAGAGCATCTATCAACAGTTAAGGATGCATTCTTTCATGCAAATGAAGAGACCTACAGGTCTATAAACTGTGAGTGAATCCCTTCCAAGAGCAGTGAGCTTAGGAAGAGGAAGAAGGTGATCCTCTCCACCGGCAGTGAGCCATAGAAAGAGAAACAGGGAGTGACCCTTGGTAAAGCAGTGAGATGACCCTAAACTTGTAAAGGCAGTGAACCTAGGACAGAGTGACTGTGCTCGAACATTATAATCCACAGCTAGTGAAGTTTAGTGGACTTTGTACGACCGGAAACCTGTCGGCGTATGCTCCTTGGACGTAACCCTTAGCGGTGAACTAAGTAAAATTGATGTGTCTTGTGCTTGCTTTACTTTATGTTTATATTGTTCAATAGGAAAGAGAGAGAATAGTGTTTTGCTTAACAGCGAAACAAGATCAGAACGGGCTTTAATTTTAAATTATTCATACCCTGATTCACCCCCCCTCTCAGGGTATTCAGCCTTGTGGACCTAACATTTAGTATCAGAGGGAAGGGTTGATATTTGTTCTTCTATCAATGGAGGTCACCAATCATAGGGGGATTCCGATCTTCAACGGATGTAATTTTATGATATGGAATAATTGAATGCAACACTATTTCTGATCATTGGGAATGGATGTGTTTTCAGCAGCTATGCATGGTATCACAGCTGATATGAATAGTGGTGCATTATCAGAAGCTGAGCATAAAGAGTTGGATGCTGATTCCAAAGCAATCAATGCCTTAGGGGGAGACCTTTACAATCCCATCTATACAAAGGTGATGTCATGCAAAATGTCACATGCCATGTGGGAAAAGCTTTTGAATATTTATGAAGGGGATACAAAAGTCAGAGAGGAAAAGATGCGAGTGTTGTGGAACAAGTATGAAGATCTAATAATGAACCTGAATGAGACTGTTGATGCATTCTTTGACAGGGTAAATTCTGTGGTAGAAGACATGCGAGGCCTTGGTGAGATTATCGAAGACATTAAAATTGTAAATCGCATCTTGAGAAAACTTCCACCTCGGTTCAATCCAAAAGTTTCTATTTTGGAAGATAAAGATCTGAAAGAGCTGACATTGGATAACCTTCACAGTACTCTTGTTGCATATTAAATGAGAAATGATGACAATGATGTTGTGGAAAAGGGGAAATCCAATGAGGTGGCATTTAAGGCCATGAAGAGGCTCAATATTGAAGATTCTCAGGAGGAAGAAGAGTCAAATGAGGTGATGTCATTTCTTTCTTCAAATCTGCAAAGAGGAAAGGAAAGTTTATAGGGAAACTTCCACTAGCATGATTTCAATGCGGAAAGGTTGGTCATCTTGCTGTAAGATGCCCCAAACAGTTTCAAGAAGAAAATGATGAAGATGAAGTTGAAATTCCCAAGAAAAAATCTTCAACCTATGTGAAAGGGAAGAAGCAGTTCAAGAGAAATTTCTTTAAGAGGAAGAATCTTCTTTCACAAGAAATAGACAGTTCAGATGAGTCTAAGAGTGAAGAAATTGAATAGATAGAAAACTGCAAAGATCGTGGACAAAATGCGATGGTGGCTGTTGTCAGTAGTGCTCAAGAAAAGAAAGAAACCGTAACTGATGAGGAAGAAGAAGAAATTGAAGGGAGAGTTAACATGGAAGCTGAATTAGAATCATCTCTTGAAGAGATAGATGTTTGGAGAGAAAAAACAAAGAAAGCCAACAAGGTGGTACATGATTCCAAACTCTACATACAACAGCAAGAAGAAGAGAAGTCTGATCTTATGAAAGAAATTGAAAATCTTAAGTCTTCCAGGCCAGAGCGCACAGAAAAGGTTGATGAGCATAAGTTCAAGATTGCAGAGCAGAAAAGGGAGATCGATTTCTTGAATAGAAAAGTGAAAGATCACGTCAAGCATATCGAAGAGCTTGAAGAGGAAGTTATCGATCTACGGAGAAAAGTTAAAGACCAGGAAAAACCTTTGAATCCCAACAAATTCTTGGGAAATCAGGTCATTATGAAGACTGAAAAGAAGAAAGAAGAGCCTAGTAGTTCAGCAGGAAAGAAGCAACAATTGAGCTCAGAAGTTAAGGCTGATTCATGGCTTAATCAGAAACAAAAATCTATGGCAGTTGAAGTCAGAACACAACCACCAGTCCCGAGATTGAAGGTGGATTTGGGAACAAAGCAAAATCAAAATATTCAGAGATCCTAAGGGGAAAATCGTAGTGCTGAAGTAACATGAAGGAATTCACCTTATATCAGGTGTTATTGTTGTGGAAATATGGGACATTCACAGTATGTGTGTTCCATAGCCAAAATATATCTAAGGGAACAAGAACAGAGATGGGGTCCAAACAGAGAATGGTTTTCCAGAACATATTTCGAAGGACACTGTTTTTGGTGCAGTGGATTTGGGCACATGGCTAGGTACTGCACTTCAACCATTCAGAGAAATGTGCCAAAGCAGAATCAAAACATTAGCAAGCTGCAAATCGATAAACCAACAATTGAGTTAAAAATGTAGAATAGATTTGCAGCTTTACAAGATGAAGTTGGTCCATCATACTCTGAGAAAGAACAGAAGCATCAATCCATGCCGAGTATGAAATAAAAAGAATGGACTAAGAAGAAGAAAATTGAGAAGTCTATGGTGGAAGAGATTGACCTTAAAGCATCAGATTGCTCTGGTGTGTGGATCCTAGATAGTGGTTGCACATCTCACATGACGGGTAATAAGGATCTTGTTACAGGCATAAAATATGACAAAGAAGGAGTTGTCAGATTTGGAAACAATGAAGGCCTGAAGATTGTTGGCTTAGGGAAAGCCAAGTCTGGGGGCAAAGAAATGAGACTTGCTGATGTCTTGGTAGTAGAGAGTCTCAGTCATAACTTGCTTAGTGTCAATCAACTATGTGACTCTGGGAACTCTATCCAATTTACCAAGAAGATGTGTATTGTTAAAGGAAAAGATGGAGCAGTCATTCTATAGGGAAAATGAACAAAGGGAAATATTTACCTGGTAGGTGTGGAAGAAGATTCGTTCTTTTTATCCAGAGAAGAAGAAAACCAGCTGTGGCATAAGCGACTTGGTCATCTATGTCAACCATCCATGAAAGATCTGGTAAAATGTGATGCTTCTAGAGACCTTCCCAAACTATCACGTGATTTTGCTCATACGTGTGATGCTAATCGACAAGGGAATATCATCAGGAAGACATACATGCCAAATGAACAAAAAACCACTAGAGTGCTTGAATTGGTGCATGCTGATGTATGTGGACCTATCTCACCACGAGCTATAGATGGGAAAAGGTACTATGTTCTCTTAATTGATGAATATAGCATAATGACATGGGTATTCATCATTACCCATAAGACATAGGTGTTCAGTTTCATAAAGCAGTATAGGATCCAGTCAGAAAAGATGCTTGGGTAGAAAATTCTGAAGTTTCGTACTGATAACGGTACAGAATTCACAAATAGTCTAGTTGAAAACTATCTGGAGAAACATGGGATAAGGAATCAAGTTTCATTAGTAAGAACTCCCCAACAGAATGGAGTGGTTGAAAGAAGAAATCAGATCATCAACAACATGGCCAGAACAATGCTTATTGATAAAGACCTACCAGAGAAATTTTGGAAGGAAGCAGTTTTGACATCGGTCTATGTTTCAAACAGGTCTATGTTGTGTCCGAAGCAAGGGAAGACTCCGTATGAACTGTGGTATGGAAAGAATCCAACGTTGAAATACTTTCGAATCTTTGGAAGTAAGTGTTTCATTATTAACAAAGAAAATCACAGGAAGTTTGAGGGATGAGGAGATGAGGGGATATTCCTTGGCTAATCGGGGAATATTAAAGCATATAAATGCTTCAACAAAAGGTTGGGAAAAATTGTTGAGAGAAATGATGTCACTATAGTCAAAAATGAACAGACTTCTCAACGACCCAGTGAACAGTTTCTAGATGAAAGTGATGATGAGGTAAGCAACATAGGGGGAGTAGAATTGGTAGAGGTTGACTCAGAAGAAGATACTGATGATGAACAAGAAAGTGTCAAGTCTGTGTCTGTAAGGAAGCCAAAGAGTCGAGATGAAATTGATAGGAAAAATATCATTGGTGATCAGACAGCTCCAGTTCAGACTCGAAGAATGAAATAATTACAGCAAACATCGTTTTTATCTCAGGTGGAGCCGAAATGTTTTTCCGATGCAGCTGAAGATGAAAAATGGGTTCAGGCTATGAATAAAGAGCTTGATCAAATTGAGAAGAACCAGAAGTGGGAGATTGTTTCGAGGCCAGGAGACAAGAATGTCATCGGGACCAAATGGGTCTATCGCAACATGATGAATGAAGATGGCATAGCGATTCAGAACAAAGCACGACTAGTGTGCAAGGGGTACTCCCAGATCGAGGGAATAAATGTTGATGAGACATTTGCACCGGTTGCAAGGCTGGAGACAATAAGATTATTCCTAGCCATCGCAGTGCAAAGGAAGTTCAAAGTGTTCCAGATGGATGTCAAATCCACATTCTTGAATGGTGTTCTGGAAGAGGAGGTGTATATTGAGCATCCATATGGTTTTCTCATTCATGAGGATGAGAACAAAGTTTACAGGCTGAAGAAGGCATTGTATGGGCTGAAACAAGCACCGAGAGCATGGTACTCAAGGCTCGATCAGTACTTGAAGAAGCTTGGTTTCCAGCGTGGGGGAGTTGATTACAATCTTTATTTCAACAACGACAGTAATAAAAGGATGATGGTGCTGGTTTATGTCGATGAAATAATATTTGGTGGATCAAATGAAGCTCAATGCAAAAAGTTTTCTGAATTCATGAAAAATGGTTTGAAATGTAAATGATTGGAGAGATAACATTTTTCCTTGGTCTTCAGGTGACATAAGGAAGGAATGGAACATTCATCTCTCAATCAAAATATTCTAAGGAGGTTCTGAGAAGATTTGGAATGGAAAATTCCAAGGAGATGAAGACTCTGGTTGCTACCCGGATGAAATTATCAAAATATGATGATGGCAAGGCAGTTAATATCACAGAATACAGGAAAATCATTGGAAGTTTATTGTACTTGACTACAAAAAGGACTGATATTGTTTTCGCCACATGCCAAGTAGCGATATATCAATGTAATCCCAAGGAAAGTCACATGCTTGAAGTAAAAAAGAATACTTCGGTATATCAAGGGCACAGTGGACTTCAGCTTGACATATACTGACAAATCTCAGACAGAGTTATTGGGATACACTGATGCAGACTGGGCCGGTTCAGCAGATCAAAGAAAATAAATGTCATGTGATGCATTCTATCTTGGTGGATTGTGTATTTATTGGCTTAGCAAGAAGAAAGATTGTATTTCATTGAGCACCGCAGAAGCTGAGTATATTGCGGCCACTCAAGCATGCACATAGTTACTATGGATGAAGCAGCAGCTTGAAGATATGGGAGTTGAAGTGAAGTCTCTGATCGGGATCCAGTGTGATAAATCAAGTGCTATAAATCTCAGAAAAAATCCCGTTCATCACTCAAGGACAAAGCACATTGAGATAAAGTATCATTTTATCAAGGGGAAAGTTGAACAGGGAATTGTGACATTGGAGTATGTGCCTACAGAGCTACAGGTTGCAGACATTCTGATAAAGGGCTTACCCAAGGAATATTTTGAGAGGCATCGACTGGCTCTGAGAGTTCAGTCGATTCCCTGCACTTGAAGTAGTGTAGATGTGCCCCCCCTCTCCCCGAGGTATGGTGTTTTTTTTCCTAATGTGCTGATGTATTCTCTACTATTTTACAGACTACAAAGGAGTGACCTTTGGGTTCGTTGACAAAGGGGGATAAAAGAGTGATTGTTCAAGGGGGAGACAGTGTGGCTATTTGAGAAATCATGACAGATACGGAGAGAAGCTGACTAGTGGAGCATCTAGAAAGGGGGAACAATGAGAAAGGGGGAGCGTATTAAATCTGACGATGCTAGAAGTGATCGATCAAAGAATAGATATCACGACAGCTGAGGATCATGATAAAATAAGAACAGTGATGTTGGAATGGTGAGAGAAGGTTTCCAGCTATTGCCAATAGGTATCAGTGTTGTTCAATAATTGGTATCAATTTTACAATTGGTATCAGTTTGGAATCGAAAATTGTTGTCTGACATTATGTGATTCATTGATGAACTTTTCATACTACTCTTGTTTCTCATGCCGAGCATTGATCATGTGGTCTTAGAGTACGTGTTAAGTGAATCCTTGAACTCTATCAGAATCGCAAGAGGCAAATGATGGAAACGGCTGAAAGAAGACTCAGTGAGGTATCAAAGTGCAGAAAATCATTCTGAGCAGAGTTGTGAAGAGTTGTCAACAAACCCAGAGGGGGAGATTGTTGGGCAAAAATCTCTCAAGGTAACATTGCAGTATTTTTGGGTTGATTGTGTTTGTTGACAAAGCAGGTTTCTATGAAGAAATTTTCGTGTTCCAGAGAATTTGTTGACAATCCATGTTGACAAAGGACAATGACAAAGTAATGGACGATCTGGAGGCGGTATAAAAAGTGCAGTATAAGGTGGCGCTGTTTTCCAGTGTTTGCCAAATTTTTGGGGTCCAAAATTTGGAGGATTGTGAGCATCGCAAAAAGTGGATATCCATGAAGATCATAATTTAATATGGAAAAGGCATGAATTTTACAAAGAGAAGCTTAAAGTTTTGGATTTCACGAAGGCCATAAGATTGGAGGCGGTGATTCTTCGCGATTACGTCAAGTTTCATGAACGACAATGGGCGAAGAGCATCGCAGTGGTGAAGGGATTTGTAAGGGAGCTCCGCGGCGAGGAAGGGCTTTGCGAGGGAGATTCACGGCGAAGGTGTGAAGGAATTGACGGGATGATCTGTGATTACGACGAGCTTCGTGATCAGAAAATTGGCGTGGAGCTTCGCGATTTTGAGAGAATTTCAGTGGAAACTTCAGAGCTTCGTGATAGATGATGACGTGGCGTTGACTTCACGTGGA
Organism: Viscum album; assembly: GCA_963277665.1. Lineage (NCBI taxonomy): Eukaryota > Viridiplantae > Streptophyta > Magnoliopsida > Santalales > Viscaceae > Viscum > Viscum album. Next base: position 1,384,032,124 of record OY728139.1, on the reverse strand, counting down.
AAGTTGGAGGGTCGGTGGAATTGCCTATAAATAGAGGCCGACCCCCTCGAGTGAAGTAGAGAGAATTTTCAGAGAAGATCATTTGCTCTCGTTTTGCGAAGGTGGTTCGCGGAGCCAGTGTGCTTCGCGAAAGAGGAGATTCGCAGCGGCTATTGTAGCTCCGCAAAAGTTATGATCTCTGTGTTGGCTCAGTGAGCTTCATGAGGGAAGTTGCTCTTCAATGACTTGAGCTTCACGGGAGTTCTTCACGAGAGAGCTTCGCGAGAGAGCTTCGCGAGAGAGCTTCGCGGAAAGGCAGAAGTTTCGCAAAGTCTTGTTTGAGCTTCATGAAATTGGAAGCCTCGCGAAGTAGGGTGCTTTGCGAAGGTGTTTCCAAAAGGAATTTCCCAGTGGTTAAGAGGCAAAGAGGTATTCATCAGTGGATGAAAGTTGGACTTCAACAGAGAATCTATCAACAGTTAAGGATGCATTCTTTCATGCAAATGAACAGAACTACAGGTCTATAAACTGTGAGTGAATCCCTTCCAAGAGCAGTGATCTTAGGAAGAGGAAGAAGGTGATCCTCTCCACCGGCAGTGATCCATAGAGAGAGAAACAGGGAGTGACCCTTGGGAAAGCAGTGAGCTGACCCTAAACTTGTAAAGGAAGTGAGCCTGGGACAGAGTGACTGTGCCCGAACATTGTCAGCGGGCCTCATCGATAGGAGCGGGAAAATAATCCCTCCTCTAAATGTTAAAAATATTCCTCCTCTGATGAGTCTTCCTCATATCCCATTCATGGGAATCCAAAGTAGTTGTGTGTTAGTTGGTACACTCAGTAAGCGACTAACAGGTACCAGTGGGTTGATACTGGTGATAGCGGTTAGTAGGTGACTTCCTTGGTGACACCTAAATCCGAAGGGAGCTAGATTTGGCTTCTCGATCCACCTTCATCAAGTATTGAAGGTGGTGGTTGTTGCGCTCTGGGTATAAGCTCATGAATTGGTTAGTTTTAGTTATGGTGGATACTGGAATGGCAGTGTCCTTTGTCAGGCGATGTGGACTCTTCGATTGTCATGCCTAATAAATCTCATAGCCAACTTCCATATTCAGGATTGTACCATACCATTGGTACTCTTGGATCATTATATTTTCTACCTGATGCTAGAGTCATCTGGCAGGCGAGATCATTTTATGACCCGCAGGGGTTGTGGCAGCAGCTGAGGTACCAAAACGAGTGCTAGAAGTTGAAGACATTTTCTTAGGTCAGGAGGTTGTAATCACATAGAGAACAAGGAACAAATCTACCAATCAGTGCTATATTTTAGGTATAAAATTTCTTAATCAGATATGCTTGGTTAACACAATTGCCTTGTATTCCCATTCCATCCATTCTACTCACATGGACTTGTCAGCATGAGGATTGACTTTCCAGAACCCTAGTTTATGATGGTCTTACTACTTTTTTGTATATAAAATTTACAAAAAAAGTGTCATGAGAGATCCATGTTGATCCTATCAGTGTTTTTTGCATATATGGGGCAAGAAACATGGCCCGATAGATTATAACCCAATCATTCATTATTAGATAGATTCACATTAGGTTCACCATTTTTTTGTTGGGTTACAGGACGTTGATGGTGTGGGTCCCTCTCTTTATGTTACCATTATCATTTTTCCCTGAAACTCACAATGGTTCCCCCATTGGTATCCTGGTACGGACCTACATTCCAAAGTTCGGTGGTCGTTTGGGTTTTCAGGCCCAACGACTCTTAGGGACTTGCATTATTCGAGAGGATGGCAGGTCAGGCTCATCGCACCCTTTTGAGGGAAATTATTACAAACTCTGGGGGTTCTCTTATAGATTTAAGATATGTTCATGGATCTATTTCTGATCCCGATACGGGATTGGTTACCCTAAGGAATGATTGTAGATTAATTTTCTTTTATATGAAAAAGACTAGTATTTCTTAGGTTACTCCATATGTATATATCCAAGGTTCTTCATCATCCTTTGGTGATGGATGACTGCTTATATATTGGAGCCATATGACCAAGTTTTTTGGAATGTACTCCCATTTATGGAGGTGATTAACATTTTGAATATGGGATTGAGCCATTATGAGGCATACTACATATCCGGGTTATTGTAGGAATCAAAATCCATGTAGTTCATTCATGTCCTTCGGACTGACCCCAAGGTATATACCCTCATATGTAAATGATGTTCATATTATGCCATACATCAGGGCTTACATATGGTATTTCCCTAGTTTATGGATATTCACAATGTCCAATGAGGTGTTCCTTGCATCCCCCTAAGCCCACGTGAGCTATGATCGGTGTGAGAAATAAGGGATAACAGACAAACAACCTTATGGCCTATGGATATAGGTCTTGGGTATTGGAACAGTCCTGAGGGTCCTCGTTATAGATCTTGGGCCTTGAGAAGGCATCCTAAGTATCCTAGATATAGTAGGAATTAGAGTCGTTGTAGTTCGGTTTACATTGGGGCTTACACACTGAGGTCACCATATATTATTTTAGAAGTTTATAGAGTAGATGATATGATCTTTACTTATTTCTAATCCCACATGAGCCATGATCATTTTGAAAAACAAGGGATGAAAAATAATCAATGTCATTGAATTGAATAAGGGATTTGGATGTTGGGATTGTCCTAGATGATTGATATGGGACTCAGACATCGAGGAGAGGTGGCCTACGTATCCTAGATATGGTAGGAATCATAGTCTTCATAGTTCCCTTTATATCGAGGCTAACACACTGATGTTTCCCTTGTACTGTTTTGGAGGTTTATAATGTAGATATCACAATCATTGTGATTCCCTAAGCCCACGTGATCTATACTCATTGTGAGAAACAAGGGATAACAAGCAATCGATTCCATTACTTTGAATAAGAGAATTGGAGGTTGGGATTTCCTAGGATAATTAATGTGGGACTCAGGCCATGAGGAGAGATGTCCTACATGTTCTGAGGTTGGTAGGAATTAGAGTTTTTTTAGTTTTCTTTATGTCGGGGCTTACACACTGAGCTTTCCCTTATATTCAGATCTTGCACACTGAGGACGGGCAATATCATCAAGTCTAGTAATTCCCTTTTGATATGGCCTTATTGTGGAGAGGACACTACATGACCCAGCTAGGATTTCTTGGGAGGCATCACATGACCTAGCTTGACATATATGAGGGTGTTGCAAGAGACAAAGTGGAATGGTCCAAGGGGTGTCACGTATCTTGGATGACACTCTCTGGAGATGTAGTGAGTCATGGAAAAAATATTTGGAGGGAATCACGAGTCTCAGTTGGCTTGCCTAGGAGGTGCCATAAGAGTTCATTCTTCATGGCTGCATGCCCATGTGAGACTCAGCTAACATGAACAGACACTATTATATGAGTCAGGAAATATGTCTAAAGATCATCAAAAGTCCTAGATGATAGACTTAGAAGGTTTGTAGGATCCAAGTGATGTCCTCGGGGTAACCGTGAAACTTTCTTTTAACATGTCTAGAGCACTTCGCATGTCCCATATGCTTTATCAAATGAGTGTCGTGGGATTTGGGAGGCATGTCTTGGTGTTGTCATGTGTCCTTAGATGACACACATGAAGCGAATTTTGGGCATCGATCATGTATTTTTTTTAATCCTTTCACCTTTGATTTTGGTTCAAGCCCTTACGTCATGAATGCCTTAGTCAAACTCAATGTCTGTTTGTCTTGATTTCTACATGATATGGTGGGTTCGAAGGATGCCCTTTTCATACTCCACCAGAATTCATTCACGTGATCTTTAGGTGATCACACAAATCACTTTATGGCTTGTGCATGACTACATTAGCTATCAGCCGGTATATTACCTGACATAAATCTGGACGATCACGTGATCGGTTTTTTGTATAATTCTGTAGAAGATTATAAGCATCTAACATGCATAGTGGCGGTCAATATCCAACCCTTTCTTTGTGTTGGATCAGGGAATTTATAGGCAATGCCACCCTGCATTCTTGCTAGTTTGTGCAACGTATATGGTGTGAGTCCAGGTTTGATTTTTCAAATGAACTCGGTGCCACATGGTTTAGAAAGTCTCTATCATTGATCGTGTCAAGGTCGTCACCTGATTTTGATCAACCACAAGTCTCTTCCTTTATTGGATTGTTTCTTATTATTGAAGACTTGTTTAATCATGTGATAGTTTCGAGGGACTTCCATGTTGTCACGTTGACATGTCTAAGGGCCTACACAAAACTCAAGTGCATGTTGGAAGACACTCATGAGACCATGGGTGACTTGTATGGAGGTATTATGGGACAAGTATGGTTTGTACATGGGTATCGAAGGGCTGTGTTGTGGGTGCGATGGGCGCACCTCATGTCTTTTAGTGACTGTGAACACCTCTCACCTCCCCCCTTTTATCCCTTGGAATGTCGAAGAGTTTTCCAGACACACTTGGGGGCTTCCATACGGTGAGGCTAACAAGACAACGAACGAAGCAGACCTATTGTTGAGGACTCATGACATCTTGTGGGTCGGTGAGGGTCCATCACATGTCTTTCAATGAGTGTGAACTACTCTCAGCTCCTCCCTTTTGATCTCCTTTATTTTATGTGACAAAGATCATGGATTATGCGAGTTTGTACAAGATATGTCTAAGATTTTTTCTTGATTTTTGGATGATGCCTCGCATGACCAATATGGGTCGCATGAGGGTATACATGAACATTATGGACAGTTCTATCCATCTATCCTTGAAGTGACAAGGGGTATATCTAGACACACCTAAGGACTTATTTACAGCACGGATAACAAGCTTGATGGATTTTTCGTGATGAATCGAACATATTGCTGAAGTCTCGCGGTGCTTTGTGGATGGCCAAGGGTGTGCGTCGCATGTCCTTCAGTGACCGTGAACCCCTCTCGCCTCCTCCCTTTTATCTCCTTCATTTTATGTGACAAAGGATTGTAGGAATTGTGAGTTGTCCTGAATATTATCTATGGATTTTATTCTTCCCAATGATGACTTAGCGCATGAGTTGTTCATCCACCAGGGGTCCTTGCCTTTGAATATCATCCCTTCTTATTTTTGATGGATTTTTTGTGATTTTTCTATAGACCCCCCCACATGTTCATTAGTGATCTTTGAGGGGGACTCGGTGAGTCTTATCATGGGATATCTTCCATGCGAGAAGATTTCACATGACCTTGAATTGGTCACGTTATCGCGAGTCCTTTAGGGGATTCGTGAGTCTTCGATCATCCCCTTCTTCACTGCTTTCATGGGATAGAACAATACTCATATTCAGGTTTTTCTTCCTTTGGTATTTTTTGAATGCTTATTTGGAAGGCGTCAATAATGCTGTGTAGCCTAACTCGAGAGAGTGGCCATGTAATTAAGGTATGTGTGATAAATTTAATACACACCACATAAAATTAATGATAATCATGTAACACAGGGTCCAGTTTTAATTAAATAGACTATAATATATTATTACACAATGTGTAACACATTAAATTCATCATGGATTGAACACCTTCTCTTCAAGTGTGCAGTGTGGAATGGCTAGAATGTATTACACATCATGTAGTTAGTGTACAAGTCATGTAATCCATGTCATATTGCTTGAGATATATGGGTTGAAAATTTTAATTTAATTACACATGTAATTAATTTAATGACTTAATAAATTTTATCTAAACTGAAATCCACCGTGTGTATCTAGTCTACACATCAAGTGATAGGTTTTTTCTATGAATTGAGTAGTTTTCAGATACCTTTTTGGAACAAAGGTTTAAATTAATTAATTTCACATTTTTTTTGAAAATATAAATCATGTATGGTGGTAAAACACATCATGTACTTTATAGTAACATGTATCATGTGAATTAATGGTGTTACATGTGGTAAAAATCTTCAAGCAATTATATTACTTGACCTATGGAATTACACACCATGTAATTAATTACACACTGTGTATTCTGACATGTCACATAAGTACACTATACAGAACTGAATCTATAGACATTTTATTTTACACATCATCCATTGTCATATTACATATCATGTAAGTAAGTATAAATGGAACAAGTTGTGTTTCCTTAAGTATAGTCAATGTAATAAATTCATGATCATATTTAGACTAACTAAAAGTGTACATGTTTTTCCCATGTTAGTACATGATATATACTTTAGTAATTTTAATAAAATTAATTTATTTAAAGTTACAGTGGGTGGGAATATTATATATCTCCATAATTCTTGGGTTAAATTAAGATAAATAATTAATTAATTTATAAGTCCATTAATTATTATTTCAAGATAACTTTAACTTAATTAATAAAGCAATTTGAAATTAAAGTGTGTAAACTATGAATGTGTTTTTTTTGTACGTATATGACCGATCATGAACTTAGACTAACCAATGTATGTATTGGTTTCATTTAATTTAATTATTATATGGGTTTGAAATAATTTATTATTGAATTAAATATTATGTTATGTGTTTCATCCCTCTCCCCTTTAATGTTTAGGACCTATGTTTCCATGGTTTATATATGTAAAACCCATTAACCAATCCATTGGATCCCATCACCTACATGTGAGTTAAAATAATATGTAAAGGAAGGCTCTTTTGGGTGTGTGGAGGTGGTTTAAGATAGAGCTGAGGAAAAACCAACCAATTAGATGCATCGGTTGATAGTCGGTTATTATAACTTGTTTTAAGAAAGGATCAGGAAGTTTTTTCCCCTATATACATAGATTAATTTATCATCTGATCGATAATTCAATCATTATAAAACTAATGATCAAGTATTATATTTTTATTTGAATTTTTATTTATTATATTCTTGTATGTGATCACTTAAATAAATAACATAATAACATGCAATATAAAATAAGTAAATTTTAATATGTATAAATTTCTTATCAAGGCATAGTTAATTTATAATTTAAAATCCACTTTATATCAAAAATGAATGTGATGGATAAAGTAAATGAAGTTTTACACATAAATAAACAAAAAATCCCTTAAATAGACTTAAAGGATGAAACCATAGAACTAAGTGTTGGTTGGGATTTCATCAAGATGGTTACTTTTATAAATGTGTTCTTGTGAGAGTTTTGGGTAAGCTTGACCAATTTTACATTAAGAGAATTATCCATCACTAGACTTGGTGTATCTTAGATCCAAGAGTTGATGTGATCCAAGATAGGGTTTTAAGATGGGGGAGTCTGCTCAACTAATCTAGGAGCTGTGAGACAATAGTTAGCAATAACAACAACCTAAATACTTTCAAATAATTAACCACACCCTCATTTGGGTTATGAGAAAAAAATATGGATTCTTGCTATTATAATGTTCATGTGAAAATATTTGTTGATTATAATAGTGATGGTTGTTGGCACTTTATAATATAGTGGGAGACTAATAAGATAATAAAATTTATTATTTCACACATAGTAATCATGATAAAGAAGTAATAATATGATTAATTATTATAGAAAAATATTAAGTGACACCATGATAATATTGTGATCATTCCATAACTCAAGTCTTGTCCTCACATATATAGATTTCCTATAGTGATATAGATGTTTATACATTTCATTAATATAAGAAAAATTATAGTAGGTGTTGGAATCCCCTATTCTGGATCAGCCACCCCATTGAGAAAGAAAAGGTGAAAAGTGTTGGATTTGGTATTATATAATCAATTTATTGTGCTTTGATTACATATATATTTGAACATTTCAATATTAATAAAACATATTTTTGCATATTTTTCATTATTCTTAATTACTTTAATGTAAGAATTTTCTAGGTAATCTATTGCATTTACAAGGTCATAGAATCACCCCGCTATGATGAGATCCTTGAAGTGCCATGATGATATTATTGAATATCATTCTATGATTGGATAAGATACTCTTATAGATAACATGGTATGTATACTTTTATGTGTGAGTACTCATAAGAATATGATTCTTCTTCTCATGAAGTTTTCACTTGGTAATATTTAATATGGAAGATTATGGGAACAAACGTTCCATTAGGATTACTGTATGTTTTGATGACATCTAATATTACTATCCGCTATTGTGTGTAGTGGTCCTTAGACTTTAAGATTATCATTAATAGATGTCATTAATCATGCACTAAGATTTACTAATAAAAACCAAGATGTCATATATTCGTGAGAAGTGTGGTATGTTGGGTGTGTCACGAATGACATGTTATTAATCAATAATTCAAGGAATGATTTTTTCCCTACATATTTATGGAAGTTGATATCCCATCCCTTTTATTAGAATAATTTTCAACATAAATTCCATAGTCATGGTGTAATGAAGTGTTTATTTCATAGAGTCAAAGAAATATGTATTGAGCATATAGGTTGATGACACATTTTTATAACTTTCTTGATGAAATATTTTAAAAAAGGTATTATATTACACAACGATCATTCATATGTAGTTATAAATATTTCAATATTAAGTCCTTTCTCTTGGGTGTCTTGACCCATTTCTAGAAAGTAAACTTGAACTTTAGGCAAGCTCTCCTAATTCCAATGAGAAATAATCCTAGAGCTTCTCACACTCAGTGTTTCCATTGATCTCTATTAAATTATATTTGAATTTAATATTTGGATTAAATATTATTCTCAATACCAACGAATAATTTTAATCAAGTTTTATAGTTCTCTAATATTCACAAGGTGATAAATAATTATTTATTCATTAATAAATAATTTATTTGAATACTTAAATATTTAAAAAATATTTATTCACTAGATTGTGAATAAAATATTATTTTATTTATTGATGGATAATATATTTAATTAAACATTTATTTGGGTTTTCAATAAATGTTGAGGAGTTAGGGTAGACCAAAATCACATCTGATGATGAATATTTATTTGAAAGCTAGTAAATAATATTTATTGTGGCAAAAGTTAGGTCACTCCATAAAATATTATTATTATTATTATTATTATTATTATTATATGAAATGGGGTTTGATAATGGTTATTACATTATTTAAAGGTTGGTATGAAAATAAATAATTTTTTTACATAAACCCAAGCTCTATAAATATATGGTTATGTATATTGTGTAGGGTTAACCAATATTTGGGAATTATTGCGCACAATGGAATTCTCTCTCCATTCCTCCTCCTCTATTCCTATCAAGAATGAGAAGTGCTGGAAAGATTCCTTTAAGCTCAAAGGAACTAGAACCTGTCAACATGATCTATGAAAGATAATTGATTCATTACACTATCACCCTGAAATCAATTGTCATTTCTCAAAGATAAAAGGAGCATGTGTGGATCACCACTAGAGGGATTCTACCCTTGGATATTCTCTAATGAAATGAAGGTATTACAATAAGGGTTTATATATGATCAAAATAATCATTGGAGAAAGGTTATTGACAAGGTATCCCTTTTATCCAATATTAAATAAATTAACTATAAATTTAACATGAAAAGTTAAACTTTGGGTTCCAGGTTTTCCTCTATGTCATTATTTGGTGGAGGAATTTCATTGGTCAGGGAGTTCATGTCATGTAAAATATTGTGAATGATCTCTTGGATTGACAAAACATTCATGGTTTATCACCCACCATAGTACTTCAAATGTGATCGAAACCTATAAGTGGTATCAGAGTGGTCATGTTTTAAGTTTATAATTATTTATTTGATTATTGATCTATATGTGAAATAGTGGTTAGATTTTGATTTCAAGAATTATTTTTTCTTTAATCCAATTTTAATAAACATGTATTTGAAATATTAATAATAATCATTCAATATTTCATTTTTTTTAAGGACTAAGAATTGATGAAGAATGGCCAAGATTTCATATGGAAGTGCTGAGGATTATAGCTAGATAGAATGGGACTACATGATGTGTGGCCATAGTACACACCATGTACCCAAGTGATGGGATACACAACCCACCAACCAGTAACTATACATAGTAATTTTATTACACACCACGTGATGAGAGGGAAAAATTGGAACATGGTATGTTAGATTAAACGGTGTATAGCTGGAATACACACTATGTAGTCCACATGGTTTAGTGGTGAAATTCATGCAAGCTTTCTAGTCATATACATGATTAAATCTGGATGAGAATGACAGCCTAGAGCATTAATGAAATACATGAGGTGTAAACAGTATACATAGTGTGTAGTTCCTTAATTCCAATGTCTAAACTACATTTTGATATATTCGGTGAGATAATCATACACATGACATATGGTATACATGGTGTGTAGATGTATTTTACACATCGTGTAGTCTCACATCCGATAAAAATGCTAAGTGATTCAGTGGGTTGTACAGAAACATGGCATTTGGACCATATGGCATGTAACTTGTAAGTATGCATCGTGTAATCCACTAAGATACACATTGAAGACCCATGCATGTATCCTAACCACACATTAGGTGTAACACATGGCATATAGTTATTTAGTACATGTTGTGTAGTCTAGTCGAGGTACATGCTGAAGCCCCAAGTGTATAACCTGGGTATATGAAAATCAAGGTACATGATGTGTAGCTCATAATTACACATTCTATAGTATCACAATGAAGGAAATAATTAAATTGCATTAAAATTATAATTTTATTAATAAAACCTTATTATATTTATTGTCACCTATTGTGTTTGACAATTTAATAATAGTTTTAAATAATTATTAAATTCCCAATTAATGTATTATAATTATCTGAATTTTGTTTCTGCCATTAATTTTCCATGAATGCATTTATGATGGGTATCTATAAGAGAATTTGTATGGTCATTAAGACAAAAGAGGATTAATTAATTAATTAATTAATTAATTAATTAAAACAGTTTTATGTTAATAATAAATAATGAGTGGAAATAAATGTTAACTAGTTTTAATTTTGCACATTATTTTCATGTCTATAACTATTCATGAGCTTGACCAAGACATGTGTATTCATTGGTTTCATTTAATTTAATTTATTTCATGGGTTTACAATTATTAATTTTTAAATTAAATATGATGGCCTACGATTCATCCCTCCATCCATTATTATGTAGGACCTGTGTGTCTAGTGTTATTTGTGTAATCCCCCTTAACTAATCATTTTGTTCCCTCACATGAATTTGAGTTTTAAATACTTGTAATAAATGGAGAGTCCCAAGGTTTTTTGGAGGTAGTTTAAGATGGAACCAAGATGATTCCAACCCAGGTGATAGATAGGTGGATAGCTAGAATACTGTAAATCATTCCAAGACTGGCACAATGATTTTTTCATTGGTTATAGGTTGATTTATTGTTTACTTAATAAATCAACTGTTAGATAATATCATTATTGGTTCATTTATTTATCTATTTATTTTTATCTTATTTATTATTTATTTTATAGATTCAAGACTGAGATCACATAAATAAATAAAAATGTAAAAAATAAAAAATAAATAAATGGATTATGTGTAAATGTTTTATCAAGACATGGTTAATCACTTAATTAAAATACACTTAATATTAATAAGAAATGTAAAATATAAAACATGATAATTTTACACATAATAAACAAAATCCCTCAAATAAATATTAATTCAGACTTGGCCTTCCATTACTTGATTGGGGATGAAAGGCTTAGAACTAAGTGTTTGAAAAATCCTTATTGGGACACTTACTTTTAACGTGGAATTTGTAACGACCCAATGTTTTACCAATGGAAAATCCATTCTTATAATTATATCATATAATAACATGAAGTCGCAACAAAATGAAGTATTAAGTACTATGTGACCTTTAAACATAAGTTTGTCACTTGTGTGTTTTAAATTTTGAAAAAACGGTCATCTATATTTGTGATCAGTAAGTTATTTGGAGTCTGATAAGACAAACATTATTTTTGATGAATAGTAACATACCCTTATGGATAGTAACATACCCTTATGGATAGTAACATAAATTTATGAATATTAATGAATAGTAATTAATAGAAAATCATCCAAAAAAAGAAACTTCACCCATGAATGTATAAATACAATTTAGACATCTTAAAAGTGAAAACACGGTCATAGTATAAGAATTGATATTTTTGTATGTCAAAAATATTTTATTTACAATTTTATGATTAATTTAATAATTTAAAATGGAAATTTATTTTCAAAAAATGTAATCATAAATTTTTACTTTAGTGTCTTATGGTTATAAGATAATTTTATGGGACCTTGATTAATTTTTCAAGGTGTTATAAAAAAATATATAGTTTTAATGTTGATTTTGTTGAATAAATTATGATTTTATTCAAAAATTAATTTAAAAATATTTATAAAATTATTTTCAAAAAATTGAGTTCATTTTTGAATTTTACACATCGAAAAATGGTTCAGGTTAAATTTTTGGTATTTTTCTAAAATACTTGAATTTTTGTGAATAGTAAAAATACAATTTTGAGTTTTCGGTATATCCGATGACATCATAATGATGTAATAATTAATAAACAATTATGGTATAATTTTTTATAGTAAAATAATATATGAGGTGTCCCAAGTGGATAATACCATGGGAAAATACCATGGGCAATCCCATGGTTTTACAAAAAAACATTAATGAGCTGTCTTTTTAAATTAATAAACAATTCCCTCTCTTTTACTATAAATACCCACTCTTTCATTCATTTTAATTCATTAAAAATATCCAATACTATATGATCCAGTGGTTTTAACTCCTTAGGAGTCCTCCCAAGGTTTAATCAATCCCCCAAGATCCCAACCATCAAGTTTTAGGAGTAACTCCACAAAGTAAGGGAACCTTTCAACCTCCTCTTTTCGTCAACAGTTTTTTTATGTTATCTCTTTGAATTTATATTTTTATTTTTTGGGGTTAAATTTTATATATACCTCTTACTATAATTTTGTTTTCTATATGATTATATTCCCTCTTATCTCCCATCAATTCATTTTATGAAATTCAAAGCGATGTTGTTAGGCTGCCGGATTTTTATAAGGGATCTCCCAACTTTTCTTTTCTTTTCAAGATCATTTCATTTCTTCTTTTACTCACCTCCTTTCATAAAAATGTTGTGAGGACTCCAATGACATACATATACTGGAATGTTTTCATGATGAAGGAATATTTATTCATCATCTCTCCTTTCCCTTTCTTTTATAATAAAAATGAAAACACCATCTGAGATGTGCAAATTTACCACATTGAAGGATGATGGGTTTTCAATTTCAATTATCGTATTAAATTCTAGTCATAAAAAATTTTCAGGGTTTAACCATAGCATAATATATGTATTATGTCTCATCTATGGTTCTATAAACCTTTTGTACAAAAGGTTTTGATTTATAAAACAAAACATGTTCCTTGTGGTAAAAAAACTGCCAATTAACCCAAATGGTTATCATTAAATAATTTATATAATGATTCATCTTCATTCCAACTAACCAAATGGAATTTACAATCATGAAAACTACTGGATTTTCCATAATAAAATATAACTCCAATTTTGGACAACCATCCCCATTTTACATGATTCTTCAAACATGAATATAAGTGAACCGGTCATTAAAACCAAGGAAACAAACGGACTCAAACAATGAAATTAAACCTCGTAACCAATCAAAAGGTTATGAATGAACTCAAAAAGGTTTTACTAAATCATTTTCATATATAATAGGTTCTATAATTATTAATTAAAGAACCTAATTTGATTATTTGGGTCATTAATATCAAGTGTAGAATACCATCGGATTTAAGGTAAGGGATCCTCTCTATTTCACTTTTATTCAAGAATGTAGTCTATGTTAAGCCCTTTTATGTATAATTACTAATGTTGGGGTATGATTTATCACATTACCAATAATTCCCTAATGATTTATAGAATTTTATAAATCCCTTTCTCTCTCATTATGACATCTTAAGTACACCTAATACCATGCCAATATTCCGTAAGGAATTCTACCTGAACCGCCTTTATTCCATCGGGTTGCTCTATCTTTCTTTTTTCCCAAAAGAAGCTATATTTTATTTTTATGAAAAAATTATACATTATTTTTATATTCTCTTAACTCATGTTTCAATATCCATCCCTCGTTATCTTTCAGGGATATACATGTTTTTAAGTGATTCCCTCCTTAATTCTTCCCGATAAGGAAACCTATTTTAAGGGAACATCCCGAATTCTTACCTAATTCCAAGTTCACTCTATATTCCGTTTTTAAGAAACCATTGTATTTATAAAATCAGTAATTTTATTGTGAAAATATTCCTGGTTCAATTCTGGTTTTTTATAAATGATTTTTCCTTTTTCTCTTTTAAAGGCTCTATAGTATTTTCCTTAAAACTGCTCAAAAATGTTTTAATGCTAAAGTTTCATAAATACATTTCTTATGTGTTGTCACTTATACTTGACATCACTCACCATGATACATACATAATTTACATTATGAATTACCATATATATTTTAGCTTCTTTCTTTCATGGACACTTTTATGATACACCCATTTATTATGTTTTATGACATGATTGTGATGCCCACTTCTTTCCATGGGTACCCTTATGTTTATGTGTGGTTGATTATGTATTCTTATTTTTTGTGGAAAGAATATTCATGAAAATTTTGAGATGGGTGCACCCAAATAGCTCTCTAATGCATTGGGTAAAGTTAATCCTCATGAGATGATATGTGTGACGGTCTTGGCAGTTAGCCTTGGCTTGTGCTACTATGGGAAACGAGATTGGTAGTTAGCCTTGACCCATACTACTATGGGAAAACAGGATTGGTAGTTAGCCTTGAATCATACTAAAGACATGTTTTATGTTTCTGCCACATTTATATTATTCCATGTTTAATAGATCCCATGTTTATATGTTATCATTAAATATGTTACATACCTTTTATTATGATCATGTCTTGTCTTCTATCCCTTGTGCTAATGCTTTGTTCTTATGTTCATTCCCTTACTGGGATTTTTAGATCATCCCTTTGTTCATGTGTTCCATAGGGTATCCTTTACAGATTAATGAGCACAATGGAATATAGGATATCATTTTTTAGTTTAAAAAAATTATTTTAATAATGTTTGATTATGTACCTAGTCTTCCAAGACACTAGACTTCACGATCCTTTGCTTGTACTCTGATGTATAATTATGCTTAGAATCATGTAATGTTATATGTAAAAGTCTAGGGTCGCTATAGTTTGTATCAGAGGATGGTCTAGTTATTTTTGGAGATTAGGAATAGAGAACATTAGTATGAACCTTAATAATGATATGAAGAATGAGAAAACATCCCTAAATTTTGGTAAGTAAAGAGTAAGTGGTTTATCAAGAAAATACATCCCTATCTTGATAAAAACAGGTAGAGGTGGCTCTGGAATAGATGTACTTAGGAGTGAAAACTCCGAAAATGAGTTTTTGGTTTGAACCAGGGTATCCTGGTACATGACAATAGGCCTTGTTGCACTCTTGGTATTGACACTCCAGGGGGATATGCCTTGGTAATTCATGAGATTGGTACAAACCGTTTTTAAGGGAAATAAAAAAACCCATAAGAATATAAGATAAGAAATATATAAAGTATAACTTAGATTGAAACATAGGGAATCACAAGTTAGGATATACTTCTCCTTTAAAAATTTATCCCCTTATGTTAAAAGTTTCTTTTTTTATGCTCAATAGCTAAGTATTAAATCCCTCTAATTGTACGTTCTTTTTCTTAGCTAATGGAATGTGAAGAATGGCCAAATGATATGCTTGATATGATGGGGATGGGTGCTCAAAACTTCATGATAGTACTTGCTCAGCTGGCTCAAGTTATGAATAATAACTTGAATCATGTGGAATGCCCACCTCTTCCAAGTAAAGAGAAAGTTGTCATAGAATACTTCATGAAGAAAAGGCCTCCCATTTTTAGTAGATCTTATAATACCCTCCTCATGGAATAGTGGATTAACTCCATTGAAAAGATATTCTCTATCCTCCATTTCTTATAAGAAGAGAAAGTTGTATTGGCGGTCTATCATTTTGATGGGGAAGCAGATCAGTGGTGGACATTGATCAAGAATACAAAATCCCAAGAGGAAATTGATTCCATGGATTGGGAGGAATTCAAGAGGATGTTATTCAATAAATATTCTCCTAGAACCCTCTATCTCAAGATGGAAAGAGAGTTCCTTGGACTCAAGAAGAATGAAGATGAGTCCATCGGGGCGTATGGAGAAACATTTACAAGGCTTGCAAGGTACACCTCTAGCTTTGTCATGGACACCGAAAGCAAGGTGGATCACTTCTTTAGAGGGCTAAAGTCAAGTCTATAGAAGGTGTTGGAGATCCAAGTCTTTGACAGTTATGAGGATATTCTCGGTTGTGTCCTCAAAGTTGAAATGGAGTTTGGATACTCTCAGTGGTCTCATGGGCCTGGTGACAAGAAGCAAGAAATGGAGAACAACATGGGTAGTTCAACAAACAAATCCCATGATGGAAAGAAGCCTGAATATCCCACTTGTAAAATTTTGGGGAAGAAGAATCCTATGAACTATCTAAAAGGAACCAAGAATCGCTTCAAATGTGGAAAGTTTAGTCATCTGGCCAAGAACTGTCGTAGGGATGTGAAAAATCCTACTAATGAGGAAGAAGAAAGGAAGGTTCAGATCAATGCTCAGGTAGTGGTGTAGTGTTACAACTTCAAGGAGGATGGGAATTATGCAAATAATTACCCTAAGCTAAGGGTTGTTGGAGGAAATCAACAAAAACCTCCAAGAAAACAAGGAAGGGATTATGTTATCACTACTATTGAGGTCGATCCAGACAACAATGTGGTGGTAGGTATGCTAGTTATTCATTCAAAAATAGCGAATATATTACTTGATTTTGGTTCTATGAATTCTTTCATATCATGAAATATTAGTATAACTATTCAAACACCACCTAAAAATTTGGAGGACAAGTTATCTATGAGAACAGAGAATGGGGTAATTATTGCATCCATGGTTTATAACTCCTCCCCGGTTAATGTTTGTGGATGGAACCTCCCATAAAATCTCTTCATACTTCTTTTAGCAGAGTTCAATGCTATCTTGGGAATGGATTGGCTATATTTATACAAATCCAACATCAACTGTCTAGAAATGGAGAACACTCTTCACATCCCAAAGTATCCTCCAATTCTTTAAAAGTGTAAGAAGGAAGATTAATATCCTTTAGAATCATCATCTCAGGTGTGGATATTACTTCCTTATGAGAAATCATATCTAGCCCAAATGATTGAGACAAATGAGACAATCATGCTTGAAGACATGCCTATTGTGAGGGATTACACTAATGTATTACCTAAAGAGTTTCTTGGTCTTCCTCCTGATTTAGAGATTGAGTTCTCAATTGAACATATTCCTGGATATCCTCCTATATCAAAGACACCATAAAGAATGGACACTGTTGAGATGGAAGAGATAAATAAGTAGTTATAGAATAATCTGGAGAAGGGTTTTATATACCTGAGTGCTTCACTGTGGGGTTCTCTAGTCCTCTTCATCAATAAGGAGGATGGTTCAATGCGCATCTGCATTGACTATCACAAGCTCAATAAAATCACAATAAAGAACAAGTATCCCCTTCCATGAATAGATGACTTGTTCGATCAGCTTTGTGGGTCCTGTTATTTCTCTAAGGTGGACCTTAAGTTGGTATACTACCAATTAAAGTTGAGGAAGTAATATATTCCCAAGACTGCCTTTATAACAAGGTATGGACACAATGAGTTCATAATGATGCCCTTCAGACTCACTAATGCTCCATAAATTTTCATGGATTTAATGAATAGAGTCTTTAGATATTACCATGACAAATTTTTGGTAGTCTTTATTAATGATATTCAGATATACTCAAGAATAAAGGAGGAAAATGAGGAGTATTTTCATACTGTGTTAAAGACTTTATGAAGGGAGAAGTTGTATGAAAAGTATAGTAAATGTAGGTTATATATGGATGAAGTATCATTCTTGGGGCATGTTATCACCAGCAAAGGGATATTTTTTGACCCTTCCAAGACAAAGGCAATTGAAGAGTATCCTAGGACAACATCTGTAACAGAGATATGTAGCTTTCTGGGTCTAGCTAGGTATTATAGATGATTTGTAAAGAAATTTTCACAATTTCCAAACCCAATGATCAAGATTACATGAAAGGGAGTAAATATTTTCTGGACTCTGGACTGTGAAGATTGTCTTAAGGAGTTGAAAAAGAGGATAATCATTGTTCCATTACTCACACTCCCAGCAAGTGGAGAAATATTTGTGGTGTACAGTGATTATTAAAATAAGGTCTTAGGTTGTGTGATGATGAAAAATGATAAAGTGATAGCCTACACCTCAGGGTAGCTGAAAATATATGATCAAAACTATCCCACGCATGATCTGGAGTTGGTGGCTCTGATCTTTGCATTGAAAATCTGGGGGCATTATCTTTTTGGGGAGAAGTGTGAGATATATGTTGATCACAAGAGTTTAAAATATATATTCACACAAAAAGATCTTAATATGCGCCAGTGAAGATGGATATATCTCATCAAGGATTATGACTGATCAATCCACTACCATCCTTGTAAGGAAAACAAGGTGACAGATGATCTAAGTAAAAAGGATCATGAAAATTTATCAATGATGAGATTTGAAAAGGATCCAATCTTCTTATATTTGATGAGGATGGACATGGGAATCAAGGGAGTAATAACATCAATCTTTCCTCAAATGATTGCTCAACTGTCTCTCATGGAGAAAATAAAATATGATCAAGGAAAAGATGTGTAAATTTAGAAAATTATGGAAGCTATTGGAAATGGGAAATCCTATAATTTCAAAATTGATGAAGAAGGAGTTGTATGATTTGGGTCACAATTATGTGTACCATCTGATCCATAGATAAAGGAGCTTCTAAATAACGCACATAGCTCAACCTTCTCTATCCACTCAAGGAGCACAAAGATGTATCAAGATCTCCAAGAGAAATTTTGGTGGGAAAATATGAAAAGGGAGATTTATTAATGTAATTCAAAGTGCATGGTATGTCAAAAAGTGAAGGCTGAAAGATAGAAGTCTAAGGGGATGATACAACCACTACCCATACCAACATGGAATTGGAAGAACATCACCATGGAATTTGTTACTGGATTTCCAAGGACATCAAAAGGAAACAATGTTATATGGGTCATTGTGGACCGACTTAAAAAGATATCTCACTTTATCGCAATTTGAGAGGACTTCTCATTGGATCAACTTGCATGAATTTACATCAAAGAAGTGGTAAGGATGCATGGAGTACCACTATCTATTGTATCTGATCAAGATCCTAGATTCACCTTGAAATTCTAGAAAAGTCTCCAACATGCTCTAAGAACTGAATTGAACTTCAGTACAGCCTATCATCCTCAAACTGATGGCCAATCAGAATGAAGTATTCATACACTTGAAGATATATTGAGATCATGTTCTTTGTACTTCAAAAGAGGATGGGACCAACATCTTCCACTGCTTGAATTCTCCTACAACAACAGTTTCCACTTGAGAATCCGAATGGCACCATACGAATCCCTTTATGGGAAAAGGTTTATAACACCAGTGTGTTGGGATAAAGTTGGTGAGTGTAAGCTGCTAGAAACTGAAATGGTCAAAGAAAACTTGGAGAAGGTGAAAAACATTCAACATCACATCAAGGTATCCCAAAGTCGAAAAAATAGTTATGCATACAATCATCGATGAGACCTTGAGTTCAAAGTTAGATACATGGTATTTCTATAAATATCTCTGTGGAAGAAGGTCATGAGGTTGGGAAAGAAATGGAAGCTAAGTCCTAGGTACATCGGCCCTACAATATATTCTCTCGAATAACTAGTGTCAAAATAAATTCAATCAGACATCCTTGAATAATTATTAAACCACAATCAGGAATAATATTTATTCAACTTATTAAATGAATATTTATCTGAGATACTTGGACACACTTAGTGTGTGACCCTCTAGGACACTTTCTCAGTGGCATTAGGTCAATCCTACCTAAAGTCCAAGTTTAGCATCTATAAACACACTAAGGCACCCATAGAGAAAAAATTTAACACCACAATGACGTGTCACCTCCTACGAACACTTACCGTGTAATGTAATCCATTTGTCTCGATATCTAGAATAAAGTGAGTTGCATGCTAGTGCCATCAACCCATGTGCTCAATTATTCTTTATTTGATTTCCCATAATTGAACTTGGTCATTCCTTACCATGGACATGGATTTATTCAGGCTATATCAATTCCATCAAAGGGCTTGAGATATCAAATTCTATTATGGAACAAAAGGGAAAAATCCTTTCTTGCATTATCTATTAATGCAGTATTACTCATGACGCACCCAATATATCTTACCTCACTGTGAATAGTGTTTCATTATAGTTTTATTCAATACAAATAAGTGTGTGAGTTGTAATACCCATTAAAAATAATCTTAAATTCAAAGGACCAATACACACGTCCACAGATAGGAACATCCAATGACACTATGAAATGTGGATTTTCTACTGGCGGGTCTCATTATCATAATATTCTCTTAGATATTACCAAGGCCTCACACCATGATAAGGTGCCTCAAAGTTTTATGAGTCCTCACCCCTAATGGCTTGTATTATTTTTGTCCCTCAAATAACATCATTTGTCCATAGAATATATATTCAAGAATACTGTTATGGAACTTCCAGGTTCTCATCATAGCAAGGATCCACTATGACCATTTAGTGAAACAGCTATCCTTAAGATATTATCACATGAATTGTCATGAAGAAGAACAATCAATATGTGATAAGGTATTTATTAATGAATAAAGTAAAAAGTAGTTGGTTCTAGGCCACCAACTCCAACAAAATCCCACTTATACTAGAGACAACTGCTAACAACCTTTAACCCGCTAGCTCTCACATGATATTCATGATTTTTCTGAGATAATCTTTTAGTTATGGGGTATTTCATGTTCTCTTCCATGGACACTCTACTCGCTACAAATTCACCCCTTTGATAGAAATCCCTCAAGAGGTGATATTTCTGGAGAATTTGCTTGGTCCGTTGATGTGACCTTGGTTCTTTTTCAAGAGACACCGCTACAGTATTATCACAATACAATGTGATAGGATATTTACTACTAGGCACCAAATCAATATCCTAGGCAAAGTTCTGAATCTATACGGCTTACTTAGATGCATCATAAGCCATTATATATTCAAATTCCACTGTATAATTAGCGAAAACTGGCTACTTTGAACTCTTCTATCTCACAGCTCCTCCTTTGAGATAGAAAACATATCCTGATTGCGACTTTAGATCATTCTGATATGTCTAAAACCCAGCATCATCATTCTCTCTGATGAAAAGATCCTCGTCTCCTCCATGCACCAGGAAAATATCCTTAGTTCTTCTTAAATACTTAAGGATAGTCTTAACAGCATTCCAATATTGTTCTCATATATATTCTTGATATCTTCCTACCATTCTTAGTGCATAGGCAATATCAAGCCTCGTATATAACATGGCATACATGATGGATCCTATAGCCAAAGTGTATGGGATCTTACTCATCCTATCTTTCTCCTATTGTGTCTAAGGATGCATTTTCTTAGAAATATATAGGCCACGTGACACTGGAACCAATCCCCTATTGGATTGTTCCATACTAAATCTCTTTAGTATCTAGTCAATGTATGTACCCTAACTTAGTCCAAGAAGCCTCTTGGGTCTATCACGAATAATCTTGATACCTAAAATGTAGGCTGCTTTACCTAAGTCTTTTATGGAGAAACACTTGTTTAACCAGTCCTTAACTGATTGTAAGATTTGTACATCATTTCCAATAAGTAATATTTCATCAACATATACTACTAGGATAATGATCGCATTCCCATTAAACCTTTTATAAACACATGGTTCACATTCTTTCTTAATGAAACCAAATTTCTTTATGGATTCATCAAATCAAATGTTCCATGACCTGGATGCTTGCTTTAATACATAAATAGATTTATATAATTTTAAAAACCATTTGGCTTCACGTCGTGTCACAAACCCTTCTAGTTGTGTCATATAGACATCTTTATAAGGATTCCTATTAAGGAATGCTATTTTGAAATCCATCTTCCAAATCTCGTATTCATGGTAAGATGCTATGGAAAGTATGATTTTTATGGATTTAAACATGGAAAATGGTAAGAAATTTTCATCATAGTCAATTCCTTGACACTATATGAATCCATTAGCCGCTATCCTTACTTTATAGATGCTCACTTGACCTTCCATGTTAAGATTTCTCTTGAATACCCATTTGTATCCAACAGGCTTTACATCAACTGGATCATTGACCAGAAGCTAGACTTGGTTTTGATACATGGAATCCATCTCATAATTCATAGCTTCTAGCCATCTTGCAGCTTCTGAGCTCCTACTAATTCCTTGTAGGAGATAGGTTCATTATTGTCCAACAATAATGATTCACCATCCTTGGTGACTAGGAAACCAAATCTCTCTGGTTCCCTTACCTCTCCTGAGCTCCTACGCAGCACTTGTGTTTCTGGAACCTCTTCCATAGGGACCTGTGGAACTTATTTATGTACCAACTTCTGTGTGTCTTGAGCATCAACTTTATCAAAGTCAATATTTTTCCCACTATCCTTTTTGAGGATGTGCTCCCTCTCAAGAAATATGGTTTATCTAGTGACAGTCACTTTCTTATATAAAGGGTTATATAGTTAATATCCTTTCATTTCCTTAGGATATCCTATAAAGATACACCCCATGACCCGAGGTTCTAGTTTGTTTCCTGAGAAGGCCTTAACAAACACATCGCATCCCCAAACATGTGTGTGTGACAAAATGGGTTTCTTTCCATTCCATAACTCAGAGGGAATTCCATTTTCCGCCTTATTTGGTACTCAGTTTAATGTGTATGCCACAATGTTTAATGCATATCCCTAAAAGAATAATGGAAGATCTACATGACTCATCATCGACCTCACCATGTCCAATAAGGTGTGGTTCTTCCTTTCACTAACACTATTCCACTGTGATGTATAAGTAGGAGTGAGTTGAGATAGAATCCCAGACTCCCGTAAAAGGTTGAAGAACTCTTAGTTCAATTATTCTCTACCTAGTCTCTCCCAAGTGAGAGCATTTTCCTCCTAGGTTTTCCTAGGGTTTGAGTTCCCCCTTCCTCGTTTGGATCACGGCGATGGCTGAAAGGCCTGTAAACCCCTCGGTTTGCAGGTGGGTTTGTCTCCTCAGTTGGCTAGCGGTCACTTCATCCTCAGCGACCCCTTCTGCCGGCTCTAGCAAACTGTTCCGTGGCGTGGTGGAATCCAGATATCATAACCATGATCTGTTGTATCTGTAGTTTTTTAAAGGGGTTCACTGGAGTTGAAGAATATTCACTTCCAATGACCCTGGACGTGTTTGATCACACCCTTTTCAAGAAGAACGAAGGCCGAACCCTGATCGATGGGCGGTGCGATGGAACCCTGGTTTGCGAAGGCCCTGGATCTGAAATCGATGACCTTCGGCGCTGCATAGGAGCGGCGAGTGACGACTCATCCGTAGAGTAGGGTTGTGAAGACTCAACCACGATTCGATTTGATGTGCAAAGACCCTGCTGTGAAAGAATATCGCGAAGAAGCAGCCACATAGGGCCGGTACCCGATGTACCTTTGCGAATAAGTTGTCGTGTAAGAGGAGTGCTTCGCGTTGTTGGATTGCTTCGCGAAAGGAGGTCGTGGTGTGGATGCATTGGACCACGTATTTATGGTTCATGGAAGAAGTCCTTGAACGTGTTGACTGCGCAGTGTGGGTGACCACGATTTGGTTCCCTTCATGCTGGCTCCGACCGTGATTTGGTTCCCTATCGCGATTTGGGTCCCTTAGCGATTTGGTTCCCTTTGTGATTTGGTTCCCTTCGCGTTGGCCGAGTAATGTTGGTGTGGATGCGCTTGACCATGATTTGATCCCCTTCGCATTGGCTTCGACCGCGCAGTGCGGGTCGCAGAAGAGGCAGAGGGGTGGGAGATTTGACTGTGAAGTGCTGGTTGTGGAGGTTTTGGCCAGGATCAGAAGTTTTGGTTGGGCCATGGTTCCTGGCTGTAGATTCCTGTGAGCGTGGGTAGGTATTGTCGAGAAACTAGAATGATGGATGCAGATCTGGTGATCCAATGGCAGAGGTTGTCCTTAACAGACAAAGAAAAAGCGTCGATCGAGGCACAGAGGAATGAAGATGCACTACTGGAAAAACGCATGACTCTGTTGGTTGTCGGAAAGTTTGTGGAAAATATCTCAATCAACCAGGGGGCACTCAAAAACACCCTCTAAAATCTTTGGAAACTGGAAGCTGGAGTTGCAATTCAGGAAGCGGGGAACAATCGCATAGTCTTTAAGTTATTCAATGAGAGAGATATAGATAAAGTTATTAGAGGTAGGTTGTGGTCCTTTGATAATCAACTCCTCCTAATAAAAGAATTCAAAGGGGGGGGACGACATCCAGCACATCAATCTCACACGATCACCCTTCTGGATACGCATCAGGGGAATTCCTTTTCACGGGCGAACGGAACGGGTCATGAGAGAAATTGGGGATTGTATTGGCCATTTTCTTGAGTGGGACTGCTCAGACCCAATCCAATGGGGACCCAAGGTTCGTATTAAAGCTAGGATTGAAGTTTCAGAGCCGCTGATGAGGGGCATGTTTTTGAAAATTGACGACGCTAACACCTGGATATCCTTTGAGTTTGAGAAACTCCCAATCTTATGCTTTTTTATGGATGTCTCGGTCATCTGGAAAGAGTGTGCCATTCAAGGAAAGAGAATGAGTTAGGTAATATCATCCTTTAATATGGCCCATGGCTCCCAGCCAAAATGACTAGATAGGCCTTTATTCTAGAGAAGGAAAAACAAAAGGATCACAATAATCTCATGATGGCCCACACAAGGCGGATAGAAACTGAACATGTTAAAGCCATTATGCTCGGACCACTAGTTTTCCCAGAATATTGTCCAACCACCCAAGGGAAAACTACCAGGTTTTCTACCCCCATGAAGGACAATGTCTCAACATGTACAGCGACTGTGTCTAAACCAAATGACCCTCCAGAATAAAGTTCGCCGCCAAAATAGTTGCACTTTGAACCACCATATCCCGATCCTGATCTAGATTTTTCCATGACAGGTATCCATGCACAAGGTGAGTGTGGTATGATAGGAACCCCACCACCAGGACCAACCACACGTCAGACGTGGAAAAGGGTGCAACGGGAGGAAAGAGATGGTAAACCGGGAAACCCGAAACCTGGGGGACTGAAATGACAAGTCGAAACATGTCAGCCAGCGGGGACTGCCCCAAAAATATGGAAAATGACGGGTGAAAATACAAGCCCGATGGATTCAAAGGTGGAGGCGGGTAAGTCCCATCCCCACCTAGAACAATGATTGTCTTATGCTGGAACTGTCGTGGGCTTGGAAACCCATGAACAGTTCGCATGCTCCAGCGCAAATGCACCCAAAGTCGCCCCAATATGGTTTTCATGTCCGAAACCATACTAGAAATCAAGGACACCTCTAACATTACTCTGAAATGCAGCTTCCAAGGCTACCTCCCGGTCCCCCGACAAGGACATTTTAGGGGACTCTGTCTCCTGTGGAAGGATTCTGTCAACACAAAGATCGTGTCCTTCTCCTCGAACCATGTGGCTGCGAGAATTCTTACAGACCACACCCCACCTTGGACCTTTGTGGGATTCTATGGCTGTCTGTCCCAGAACGAGAAGTAGAAATCTTGGGATCTTCTTTGAAAGCTTATTCAAGAGCTTTTGGGCCCTATCCTCTTCAGAGGGGACTTTAATGAGATCATGTTTAATAATGAAAAAATAGGCAGTGCCGTCTAACCAGCTTTGTCGATGTCAAATTTTAAGGACGTGGTCTCTAGGTCAGACCTGGTCGATCTGGGTTACACGGGTAATCCGTTCACATGGTTCCAGGGTACTACAGATGGCACTCACATCGCTGAGCGGCTTGACAGATTTTTGGGCTCATCATATTGGACTACTCTCTTCAGCATGTTCCACATCGACCACCTGTTGCTCAACTATTCGGACCACTGTCCAATTGTTATTGATTGCACTCATGGTGAACGCTACAGTCATGCCAATAGACCCTTCAGATTTGAAAGCTTCTGTTCAAAAGACTAGGAATGTGAAGATGTTATCAGGTCAAGCTGGAAGAGTAACCATGTAGACATGAGATCCAACCTCCAGCAGGTCACATCCAATCTGAGATCTTGAAGCAATAAGAAGTTCCGCCTCCCTGATAGGCACTGTGATTTCCTTAAAATAAAATTGCATTACCTCCTCATTCAACCCCCATCCAATCTCAATCTCTCTAAGATTGGTTCCACTCAACGAGAAATGGATGTCGCCCTGCGCATTAAGGAAAGCTTCTGGGCAATGCGGGCGCGGGACACCCACATTAAATAAGGGGATGCTAATACCCGATTTTTTCACCAAAAAGCATCAGATAGGTGGTGGAAAAAATTTATTCCTTGCATAGTGATACCTGATGGTAACAATGTCTCTGACACCGATGGAATCCAAGAATCCTTTTTTTGTTTCTTTCAAAACCTCTTCACTACTGAAACTCCTTACATTTCATCTGAAGTGGAGGACTGCATCAGACCTGTGATCACCAACGAGATCAATCAGGAGCTTTCCAAAGATGTGACGAATGATGAGATACGTCTGGACCTAAAGCATATTCATCCTAATAAGGCATCGGGGCCTGAATGGCTTCCATGCCCTTTTCTTTAAAAAATATTGGCACATTATTGGTCCTGACATCTGCAAGCTGATGAAGAATATCTGGGCTGGGAAAACAAGTATCTCCGACATCAATGAAAATATCCTCATCCTCATTCCCAAAATTAAAAAACCTCTTGCGATCATAGATTTTAGATCGATCAGCCTCTGCAATGTCTCCTATAAGATATTTTCAAAGATCTTAGTTAATCGGCTATGAATTTGGTTACTCAACATTATTTCTGAAAACCAGATCACCTTCGTGGAAAAGAGGCTGATCATGGATAACGCAATTATGGCCCATGAAGTGTTCCATTCTATGAAAACACACTCCAACGTGAAAAGAGGTATCATGGCCTAGAATCTTGATATGACCAAGTCCTACGATAGAGTGTAATGGCATTTCCTCAAAGTCGTGATGCTGAAAATGGGCTTCTATGCTAAATGGAAAAATATGGTCATGCACTGTGTCATCTCCGTCTCCTTCTAAATCAAAGTCAACGGGGTGCTCACCCGAGGCTTCGCCCCAACCCGAGGCCTTCTCTAGGGAGATCCTCTCTCCCCTTTTCTCTTTATCCTAGTGGCTGATGTTTTTTCTAACCTTATTTCCAGGGCGGCATCCTCTAATACTATCCATGGGGAAAGGTTGTGCCATGGAAGCCCACCAGTTTCACATATTTTCTTTTTCAACGACTTCCTTCTCTTCTCTAGAGCAACCAATAATGAACTTCAGATGATCAATCATGTGATCCATCAGTATGAGAGGGCATATGGATAGTCAATCAACCATGGAAAGTCGGAAATATCTTTTAGATCAGGGGTGAATCCATCCAAGAAAGAAGAACTCTGCGCAACTACAGGCATTCTTATGGTCGATAAACACCAGAAGTATCTCAGGCTACCCACGGTGATTGGCCGCTCCAAAAAAGAAAAATTTTCATCCTTACTGGATAGGATTGAGAAAAAAATTCAAGGATAGACCCCTAAAAGAATTTCTAAGGTCAGAAAGGAGTCACTCATTAAAATCACCCTCCAGTCCATCCCCAGCTATTTTATTTCTATGTTTAAGATCCCATCTATTGTAGTCAACCAGATCCACGCACACACAGCCAACTTCTGGTGGGGAAAGCATAATGGTAGGAATCGTACCCACTGGATGGCCTGGGATAAACTCTGCTCTCCCAAATCAGAGGGAGGATTGGGATTTCGAAACCTTCTTCACTTCAATGATTCACTTCTAGTGAAGTAAGGTTGGCGCCTTATTAACCGTCCATATTCTCTCTATGCATGGGTTCTCCGAGCTAAATACTTTCCCCATTAGAAATTCCATGAATCCTCTCTTGGCCCCCATCCTAGCTTCATTTGGAGAAGCATTTGGGGTGCCCGTTGTCTCCTGGAAAAAGGGCTGGGCTGGAGGATTATAAATGAATCAACTGTTAACATCTGGACCGATCCCTGGCTGATTGATAAGGACGGTCAGCAGGCATCCTCCCCTACCCAACCAGGTTATGAGGATGCCACAGTCAGGTTCCTCTTCTCTGTTCAGGGATCAGGGTGGTGTTTGGAAACGATCAACACTTTTTTCAATGAATGTGACAAAATAATTATCCTGAGTACACCCTAGGTCCCAAACGTGAGCCCCAACCATCTCTTCTGGACCAATGACCCATTGGGAGAGTACACGGTGAAGTCCGGCAATAGTCTCGCCATTGGATCTCAATCAGTGGACCCAGATGGGGGGCCTTGGAAATCACTTTGGAAACATAACGTCCCCCCATGATTTGTCACTTCTGGTGGCAGGTTTGCACGGACACCCTCTCTACAATGAGCCTTCTTGTGTTCCGACACATTTCTAGTGACGATTGCTACCCCTTCTGCCCAAACGTCCCAGAATCCCCCCTTTACGCCATTATTCATTGCCTAGGGGATAAGGAAATTTGGAATAAATGGGACTCTGATTCTGATGCTTTTCTGGCCATGGCCTCTGACCTCCCCTCTATCTTGATGAATGGTGCTCCACTCTCTCATTGAGGAAAGTGAGATCACTTTGTACCATGGCCTGGATTATTTGGGTCCATCACAACGATGCATTTTTCAACAACGACCACAAACCACCCAATTTCTAGGTTGACCGGGCCTCATCATGGACTGAGGGCTACCAACATCACAATAGACAATAAAATCCATTTGGAGACCATTCCTTTTCCTCCCATTGGTGCCCACCGATGGAAGGTTTTCTGAAGATTAATGTGGATGCATCTCTCCCCACAAATGGACCCGTTTCCATCGGCCTTCTGGCATGGGATCATCAGGGTCAAATCATTGTAGCCAGACATGAATCACACCATGTGTTTTGGGAGCCTGTGGTTGCTGAGGCTTCAGCCATCCTTGCCGGTATGATGCTCGCTAAAGATCAGGGATGGGATAATATCAACCTCAAATCAGACTACCTCATCATTATCAATGCTATCAACAAAAATGAAGGCAGACTCTAGTCATTTGGATCCCTCATTAGAAGAATCCCCTCCCTCCATCACGACTTTTCATGTTGCACCTTCTCCTTCACCAAAAGGGAAGGAAACAATGCTGCCCATCAGCTGGCGGCCTCTAGCCCCTTTGATGGAAACCAGCTCTGGATGGACCACTTCCCTACATGGCTTCATGTTTGTACGTCTATTGATCTTCATCATTAATGAATCCGTCTTTTTCAAAAAAAAATATTCTCTACTTTGATCTAATCGAAGCTTCTTTATCTTCTTACCAATATGATTCTCTACTTCATTCTTGAATTCCTTAAATTTTTCCAAGGACTATAACTTTTACCTCATTAATTATATATATCCATATCTACTCAAATCATCAGTAAAAGTAACAAAGTAAGAATATCCACCTCTAGATTCTACTAGAAATGGTCCACACACATCTGTGTGTACCAATCCTAAAAGATCTATGGCCCTTTCACCCTATCCACTGAAAGGCGGCTTAGTCATTTTACCTTGTAAACAAGTGTGCCACCTATTAAGTGTTTTTAGCTCAATAGAGTCTAAATAACCATCTTGGAAGAGCTTCGTTAAGTGCTTTTCGTTTACATAACCAAGATGGTGATGCCACAACTGGGTGTTGTATGAGTCATGCGAGTTTGTTTCATTATCGATTTCCAACACTTAGTTTTCATAATTTAATACAAACAAACCATTATTTAAATGCACCATACCATAATATACATTGTTCTTATAAAATAAACAACCCTTATTTCCAAACTTGAAAATAAATCCATCCATATCCAAACATGATACATAAATTAAGTTCTTGGTAACACTAGGAACATAATAATAGTTATGTAAAACAAAAATAATCCTGGTTGGAAATGAGAGATGGTAATCGCCAATGGATAATGCATCCAACCTCGCACCATTGGAAGCTCGAAGATCCACCTCTCCTCTACCAATATTTCTAAATATACTTTATTTCTTCATTTGAATACATATGTGAGACCCAAAAGCTTTATATAATACCTAATGTATATAAATGGAAAGATTACACTCGATAACGAATGCACCTTTAGCATCCTCACGCTTTTGGGTTCAGTTCCTCTTCTAGTGGCTCAGCTTGCCACATGAAAAACACATTGTCTCTCTTTCCTTTCCCTATCTCTATATCTTCCACTTCTAAGAGGGACGGTGCTTGGGGGCTTCAAACCGTTTATAAATCCTTGACCCCTTTTCCTTTTCCTTCCTCTTCTTATTCACCATAAGGATTGCGGGTTTTTCATGCCCTATGTCCTTATCTACCTAGAGAATTAAGTTCAGAAGTTCTAATAGACTATTCTCATTATTTCTCATGTTGTAGTTGGCAATAAAGCTAGAGAAGGTATTGGGAAGTGATTATAGGATGAAATCTGTATGCAACTCATCTAGTAACTTAATCTCTAAGATGTCTATATATTCAATGTAGCCAATAAGATTGACTACATAAGGCCCAGCTGGTGTAGACTCTCCAATATCAGTTGTAAACAAATCATTTGAGATCTCATATCTCTCATGTTTCGCCTTCTATTGATAGATATCCTTATAGTGAGACATCATGTTATATGCATCCATGTTTTCATGTTGATTAAAGAGCTCATTAGACATGGCCGATAGCATGAAACATTGGAAATCTATGGCATCATCTATATGTTTCAT
The DNA here is from genome assembly GCA_963277665.1 of Viscum album. Classification (NCBI taxonomy): domain Eukaryota; kingdom Viridiplantae; phylum Streptophyta; class Magnoliopsida; order Santalales; family Viscaceae; genus Viscum; species Viscum album. Next base: position 1,384,001,081 of record OY728139.1, on the reverse strand, counting down.
ATAGAGAGATAATTCCTCATCACTGGCCTCTTTTACAAGCACAGCTGGAATAGGATCCTCTAGCACATACAATTTCCTCTTGTGCTGAAGGATGATGCGTAAATGCCTCTGCCACTCCTGTAAATTTGTGCCGGTGAGAAGGTTTTCCTTCTTGAGTATGGTTTTCAATGATATGTTTGAATTCATTTTTCTTGTCATTTATAAAAATTAAGATTAACAATGATTTAGTACTTTATCATGATAAAAATAAGACAAATAAATAAATTAATTCTTATTAGTCTCCCACTATTTTATCAAAATCTAATAGCCCTCACCATTGACTTCAGAATATTCTATTGCCTGAATATTCTAGTGTCAAGGATCCATATTTCCCTTTACATTACCCCAACTAGGGTTGGTCAAGAAACTTTAAAGGTTTTAGGTAGGTATTCCAAATGTCAACTGCATTAACTCACAACTCCTTGATCTACTGAGTGGACTCCCCAATCCTAAAATCCTTTATTTTGGATTTCCTCAACTTTTGCCTCTTGGTCACACTAAGTACTATTGTGGTAGTCAAACCTTGATGTGAACCAAGTCAAATCAACCCAAAACCTTGACTTAGAGTTCCTCAATAATTTAAATCACCCCAATTAGGTTTGGTCAATCACTTTGAACTATGGTTCAATTCTAACCAAGATTATGGAAGGCTATAACGACTTAATATTTCTTTGAGGGATTTTATCCTTATATGTAATTTCCATTTTATTATATTTGATTACATGATTTTTAATATTAATTGGGACATAATTAAGTGATTAACCATGTCTAAGATAATATTTATGCATAAGTTGGTCTTATTTTAGTTCCATCTTGCATGCTTGTTTAATTTATTAATTGTGTGATTGCGACAACACACCCACAATAAATAAACCATGAAACTGACAGAAATAAAATAAATGGTATGATCATGAGATTTTTATAATGGTTAGTTTATCTATTGGTTGATAAAATAACCTAATACATAGGGGATAAACACCTTGAACCTTTTGGGTTCATGTTTATAGATTTCCACTTGTACACCTTTGTATCTCCTTGGATTGGTTTCACCTTGGCTCGTAACTTGAGCTACCTCCACTATCTTGGGAGTTCCATCCATTACATTTTCTTTTATCTCACGTGTAGGTGAGGGGTAAAAGTGGTTTTTACATAAAAGAAACTTTGGGCATGCGGTCCCTACATATTAATGAGGAGAAGGCTCACAGGCCAACAAATTTAATTTAAATAAATTAATTAAAAGAAACAATTCACATAAAAAGGTATTGGTCTAGCTCATGATCATCCATACATGCAATGATATTTATGTATAAATAAAACTATCATTAAATTATTTAATCGTTCTTTTTAGGATAAATCGTGCTCGAATCAATTAATTATCTTTAATTAATCATTCCTTTTATCTTGATCTATTTTTCTAAATTTACTTGATATTCTCATCCATCATAATTTTAAAAAAATAAACTCATTTAAAATTATATTTATACATAACTTGTACCTTGGAGTCAAATCAGTGAATTATCATTCATAACTACCCAATGAGTAGAAATGAACCTTAAGCTTATGTTAAATTAAACACATATATATAAAACACCTATCACGTGTTGTGCCTCAGTTTTACGCCCACAACATGGTACACGTGTTAAGGGTTTGTATAATATAATAGTAAATTTTAATAAATATACATAATTTGGATGAGTACATGGCATGTAGTTCCGACTACATGATATGTACTATCGTTCACCGTCCTTCTGAAGTACATGCCCGGGGATATGGCATGTAGATGTACTTTAGAAATCTTCATAGTACACGGCGTGTCCAGTGGGCCACATGCTGTGTAGTGTATGTGTTACACGTTCTCCAGCCGGGAAAGTCGTGTACATGGTACACGGTCCAACCCTAACCTAAAGTGACTACACACCGCGTCCTATGGGCCACATGGAATATAATCCGGAAACCGCATGTCACCTATTTATGGTCAACACATAGAGTCATTTAAGACTTAGAAAATCTCCAACACATGGCTTGGTTTGGCAGACCAGTCCTTGTGCATTGAACCTTAACTACATAGTGTGTACTGTCGAATACACACCGTGTGTTCTAGTGTTGTACGGCTAGGAAGTTTTGGCACCTCCATATGAGATCCTCTCTTTTATTTTAATCAAAATTAAAAAAAAAATCATTTTTATAAGGTGAATGATAAACAAAAGAGGAGGAACAAATCACAAGATTCATATTTATAAAACGATTAACTAGAATTGAAATAGATAAACTATTAAATGTGTAAATAATAAATGAAAAAATAAATAATTATAATCAAATATATGACCACTCTGATACCAATTGTAGGTTATGGGTGCAGTAGAAGCACGTGGATGGGTGTACCCAACTTTAAATATTATGTTAACAATGATCAACCTAAGATCCATCATGTTGATAAAACATCAGATCTTCAGAATAAAATGAAGAAAGAAATAAAATAAGGGAGTCATGGAACCATAGAGAGGATAATCATATGTTGGTTATAATTAATTTAATTAAAAGATAAGAATTACCTTGATGGAATTCACTCTTCGTTGATGTTTCTGATCACGATCTGATTTTATCTGTCATTACATCACAGAAGCTAAGTGTAGGCTTACTCTAGCAGTGATCCATAATTTCTCTACATATCTCTGGACATCGCTGAAGGAATCTCTAGGTGATAGCATAGAAGATCCTTTATTTGTGATGTCTGCCTTCGATTTCCTTGAGTTTTTCTTCCAAAGCGCTCTCCTTGATCTGGTGGAGGAGGATCTCTCTTGTAACTTGAGAGCATTCTTGGAGGAAAGGAATTATCTCTTGGCTTGAGAGATTTCTCTAGATCTATTATTCACAACCACACAGAATGGCTATGCAAATGAGAATAATTTAATTGGAATTTTATTACTTAGAATAATAAAATGAATTAATTACCTGAAAGAATTTATTCATTTCATTTAATTCTTAGTAAGACCCCATGTCTAAAAATAACAGTTGACTTATTATTATCACTTTACATGTACCCAACGAATTACACCTAATATTATTTAATTAAATAAATAATAGTATTTCTCAAAAATCCTTATAAAGACTACACAACTTTTATATATTAATATACACAGTGTGTACTTCTATTTTTTCATTTTCTTTATTTCCTCCACCACATTTATTAGACCCTGAATAATGACTATTTATTTCTTAAATAAATATTACTGTATTACTCACTAATAAATATATTATATCTCCCACAATATATTCTATCAAATAACTAGTGTCGAAATAAATTTGATCATGCATCCCTGAATAATTATTAAACCACAATTGGGAATAATCTTTATTCAACTTGTTAAATGAATGTTTAACTAAGATACTTTGACACACTTAGTGTGTGACCTTCTAATCCTCTTTCTCAGTGGCATTAGGCAGAGCCTACCAAAATTCCAAGGTTAGCATCTAGAAACATGCCATGGAACCCATAGAGAAAGAATTTAATGCCACAATGATGTGTCACCTCCTACAAATGCTTATTGTGTAATGTAATCCCTTTGTCTCAATATCTCGAATCAAGTGGGTTGCATGCTAGTTCCATCAACCCATGTGCTCAATTATTCTTTCTTTGAATTCTCGGAATTGAACTTTCCCATTCCTTACCATGGCCATGGATTTATTCAGGCTATATCAATTCCATCAAAGTGCCTTAGATTTCAACTTCTGTTATGGAACATAAGGGGAAAGTCCTTTCTCGCATTATCTATTAATGTATTATTACTCATGACACACCCAACATATCCTACCTCACTGTGAATAGTGTGTCATCACAATTTTCATCAATACATATAAGTGCGTGAGTTGTAATACCCATTAATAATAATCTTAAATTCTAAGGACCAATGCACACATCCGCAGATAGGAACATCCAATGACACTATGAAATGTGGATTTCTTACTGGCAGGTCTCATTCTCATAATATCCTCCTAGATATTACCATGGGAGCACACCATGAGAAGGTGCCTCGAAGTTTTATGAGTCCTCACCCCTAATGGCCTATATTATTTGTGTGCCTCAAATAACATCATCCAACCATAGAACATATATTCAAGAATAGTGTTATAGCACTTTTGGGTTCTCATCATAGCAGGGATCCACTATGACCCTTTGGTGAAATAAATATCCTTAGAATAGTATCACATGCATTTTCATGCATAAGAACAACCAATATGTGATAAGGTATTTATTAATAAATAAAGTACAAAGTAGTTGGTTCTAGGCCACCAACTCCAACAATAATCTTATGAGGATAAAGTGAATCATGGAATAGAATGAGATGATAAATAAATAGAATATGTTTAAATTGAAAGATAGTATTATATATTTCAATACATACCATTAATATATATTTATCACCCAATTAATCTAGTTTTTTAGGATTAAAAATGAATAGTAAATGGAGAAAATACTTTATTTCCTTTTGGGTAATTTTATCCTAGCATATAAGAACACAAATAAATCTTAATCTTTAGTTCTTATAGATAACAAGTTGAAATACAGGATGAAAAGGTTAATGGTAAGTGTTAAACCAAAGGAACTATCAAGTTGTCCTTTAATGAAAAGTGGCATATCATTATATAGGAGGAAATTTTCTTCACATGTCATGAGATAATTATATGGAAGAAAAAATGTAATGAATTGAAGTAAGATTAAGCAGGGACTTTGACTGAATTATACTCATCATTGTATGTAATGTTTATATTGTACTTATTGGGTATTAAATACAATATGATTATCACATATGTGTAATAAATACAGTAACCAAGTAAGAATATAAACATTGTAAGAAGTAAGTTGAATTCTCCAAGTGGCTGAAAATGGTGATTCTTAAGTTAGTGGTGATAAGTACACAACTTTTAAATGTCAATGTTAATGGTTATTGCTAATCTTTTTTTAAGTATTACCTAAAAATTTATCTTGAATTACCATTGTAAACAAGGATAAATTGTTCCATTTTGGAATTAATGTTGTTTTTTGGTGTCTAAAACTCAACTAATAGTTCAATAATTCTTAACTAATTAGCAATAACTATTGAATATAAAATGTAAGGATCGGCTATACCCAATTGTGGATAGATAATTATTTTTCTAGTAAAAATAATTAGTTGTTAATGATATACCTATTATATTTTTATAATATTTGGAGTCAAATACCTGAGGTGTTATCGATACATTTAATTTCTAGTTTTGGAAACATAAACCTCTATAAATAAAGGTAAGCCACAAAGATTTCCAAATTTAATCAGATGGAGAGTGTGAACTATTCCATGGTAAAGCTAGAGGTAAATTCATATACATCATAATATTCCTTTAATATTTTTAAGGGATGTAAAAGTTTAGTATAAAATATTAATGGATAGAATATATGAGTTTCTTCGAACCCCTGTTCCAAAGAATATCATGACCAAGAATTCATCAATAAATATAATATAACATGAATTAATTATTAAATGCACATTTCCTTAAATACATAAAATCTATAATGTTGTTAAGGAGGATCAATTTTGAGCCTTACATATAAACATTGATCATGAAAATGTATCATGGGGTAATTCATTAATGCACATTTTCTTATATACATCAGAGTCATTATGTACGTAAAAAGGAGCATCAGTATTTAGACTCATATGCATTGAAAAAAAATCCATTATTTTTTGAGACATGCTTCACAAATAGAGACATTATCCCATAACCATATGCCAACTGTTATGAAAAATGTATCTCATATGTGTTATAATATAAAATTAATATATAATTTCATAATAACATGTGTTTAGATGAAAAGAGTTTATTAAGGATAATTTAATAAAAAAACTTGCATTAAGAAAAACACAATTTGAATCTAAATTAATTATCCTAAAGGTTTATAAGGATGTTATAGAAATACATGAGATAGTAAAATTATAGTCACATGCTAAAATATATTTCAATAAAAGTAGGCACATCGCTATTTGAGATAGTGGGAGTAATATTGACTTAGATTTAGTCAATGAAGAAGATGAACAAGTGGTTGGCATAGGAATAAGTTCCATAAGGGCATTTGGAAAAGGATTGTTCTAGAGATACATATCGGGTAGGAAGAATGAAACCATAGTGGTAGTTTTATATTAACCAGGTAAAGTGATACATAATTCATTGATAATAATGTATCACACATGGAAGTAGTAAAGGGAAATTATTTATGATTGAAAAGTTTATATGAATTTAAGAAATGGATTCCATATACCAAAATCAAGTCTGTATTTGGCAGTTTCTTTAGTTGATATAAAGTTATTAGTGGGTATTTGAGAGAGACTATACATGGGTTGTATAAGAGTGGTAATAATAATTCTTGATTGGTTATACCAACTCAACATGCCCGAATCTGTTAGAAATATACTTTTCATAGCTAATTTTTATGATAATTTTATTTATCATTGGATGTCAAGACCACCTTTCCTTGAAAGTGTTTGTTTGATTCAACAATAAAGATTTGGTGACACTATAGAATTCCAATAAGGGGTAAGACTTATTTAAATACAATTATGAATTGAAGTAATCAATATCATCATAGAATATTAATTTGGAATGAATTTTCGCCATGTGTCTATAAGTGGTTGTGAGAGCACCATGATTTTCCAAATAAAAATATATTAATAACATATGAAAATATTTTATTGTTCTTACAGTTAGTTAAGACAAGAATGAAAGTAACTCTCCAAAGAATTAATTATAGGGAATGAGATATAATGAGGTAGATTTAATGGTTTTCTTAGAGCAAGTCAAAGTACATATATTGATAAGTTATTTGATAAATATTAGTTAGAAAAAATTGAGAGATATTTGATACCAATATCACATAGAATAAATCTCTTTAAGAAGACATGTATGAGACATGGGAGGAGAGTAAAGTATTGAGTAGAATTTTATAAGCAAAATCAATGGATATATCAAATATTACATGCTATGTACTAGATATCATATTACTAATACTTAATTTATGGTTGTAAAGTGTCAGTTTAATCTAGGAGAACTGCAAGGGAAGTAGTTAGAACTATCCAATTGTACTTGAAAATGTACAAGGGATATGTTCCTCATACTTAAAGAGGAAGGGATGCTAATTATAAGGGGAGAAAAACTAGAATTAATTTAGATAAATAAGATAAAATATTGTAGTTATTTTATTTTAATGAGAAATAGAAGCTCATTCAAGAAAGTGGTATCCATGTCTATAAATATTGTGTGTGTTTCAGCTTCTGATGCAGTTAAATAATCAGTGTAAAATATGTAGTGATTTCTTTTAGTTCTTGGAATCTCACTTAGTAAGTAAATTGTTATCATAATATAAATTATAATATACCTATTATAAAGGTACTATCTAAGATATCAAGTTTATAAAGATAAAAAATGGAATATACTTGAGTATATCATCTCTTGAGGAGTCTTACTCAAGGAGGTGAATTAGTGGATCACAAAATATCCATGTAGTAAAGATATGGTAGGCCCAATGGCTAAATCCATAACTCAATATAAGAATTATCTTATAATGTGGGAGCTAACAATGATAGTTAGGAAGTTGGATTTAGTGAAACTGGAGTGTTGAAAAAGTGGGTTCCCTAAACTCAACTTGAACAATACTTCTTAATTACCTATCATGTATATAGTGAGTTATGAAATATGTACACTTACTATAATAGTGTTAATATTTTTTCATCCAAAATTTATATAGTAATTTCCATATATTATTTTTCATATAAAAAGATTATAGAAGTTCCCATACTATAATGAGAACCTAGATATTTCATGATATTAATCATATATTTATATCCTATGGTCCAGATACATCATGTTGATAGGACACATATGATGTCATACCATCAGGTGACAGGGTCTCATAATCATTGAGACTTCTTCTAATGAATTTAGAATTTGTTAATCTCAAGTATATGAGATCATAAGGATTGTCCTGCCAATAGTAACACCACATGCTTTAAGTGTCATTTGTTGTTCCTATATGCGAACATGTGTAATAGTCTCCTAAATTGATATTATTATCAGTGTTTACTATTTGATTATATACTTTTATGCAAGATTAAAACCATGAAATAAATTTCATGGTGAGGTAGCTTGCATTGGGCCTGCAATTGGTGGTATAACATTAATTGAATAATCAAGATAGAATTTTCTGTTTCTGAAAGGAAGTGATATCATGGGAATAATTGATCAGGATGGAAGTACCTTCACTAAATCTATGTCCATGGAAGAAGAAGGTAAGTCCATATAGTTAGGTTAATGAATAATATAGTAATAAAGTGTTATTACACAAAGTGTTTGTTCTATTTCATGAGATGTCCCGAGACAAAGAGATTATATTACACGGTGTGTGTTCATAGGAGGTTGTCGTTGCTATGACTATTCCTTATCTCTTTATGGGCATTGGTGGTTGTTAAACCCCACTCTTAGTATATTACTAGTACTCACTTCTATCGAGATAAGGTCTTAGAGGGTTACACACTTAGTGTATTCAAAATTCTTTCCTATTCTATTGAATAGGAGTATAGGACATGATGGGACCCACCACATGGTCCATGAGATGTCTGAATTTTAATGATCGCCAGGTAATAAATAAATTTATTATTATTCAAGTATATAATAAATGGATTTGAATTTATTTATTTAATCTATTTACTAGTATTTAAGTGAATACATGGGATAATATTTAATGAAAAAATATTATTTTAATAATCAAGGTTTGTTTAATATTTATGAGAATAAAGAGTAAATTAAATAGCCCACTTTTATCACATTATATATTTATTATATTAAAATTAAGTGAAAAAATATTTATGTCATTTATGACACAGTTAATTGGTCATAACATGTTGTTTATAACTTATTTAGTAGTTAATAAATGTGTGGGGGTCAAGGAACCATTTCTGAGTATTTTATACCTCACTATATAAGTGAGAGGAGGATCTTATTTGGTGTAAAATTTGTCACATTATTTTGATATATCCTCTCACATCTCTCATGCATCCTAGTGAGAGAAGCAACTGGTCCAATAAATCGACCCAAGATCACCCTTGTGGATCATTGGAAAGGTGTATCAGTGATCGTTGAAATGTTGAAAGCCTTATTGAATATTTTTTATAGCACCTAAATATAAATGATTGGTTATCCTAAAGACTTTGTAAAAAAATTTGGATGATCTATAGGGATTCGATGTTGATTCCTTCAAGAAACGGTTGTCCGTGAAAAGCGGTTGTCGAATGCATCTTCAAATCGAACAAGGTATATGTTTAATTTATTTTTGTGATTATTTCCTACACACGGGATCCATGGATTTTGTATCAAGTTGTACATCACCAAATATGATGTAGTTACGTTGGTATGGGGATAAAAATTTGAAATCCCTGGCCCATATGATTCTGTTGTGTGCTCTAGTTCCAACAATTGGTATCAAAGAAATCACGTGATGTTTTAAGCCTAGAAAAATTAAATTTCAATTAAATTCATGTGGAGGGCATCGTCATGGTCACATCACACCAAATAGAACTTCGATATAATCATGGATGAACAAGTTATGTCCATCTGAAGAATAAATATATATATTTGTGTGTGTGTGTGTTAGTTTTTCTGGATAAGGTTTCCGATAAACCCTACTATTCCAGTTGGATTTTGATGGCTGGAATAGTGTTTTATACTCAACCCAAAATCCCATATACTTGTCTAAAATAAAATTTCCTTAAGTTTGTAGGATTTTACAAAATCCTACAAAAGATAAAGGTTCAAAAAAATCAAATGACTATTCATGTGAATAATACCACAGGTCCTATTCATGTGAACATTAACCCAAGGTAGGTGGCTGACCTGGCAGGTCAACCACGGTTATATATATATATATATATATATATATATATATATATATATATATAACATTTATATATATATGCATGTATGTATGTATGTATGTATAAATCCATGCGAATATTAACCCAGTCACTTTTCACATGAATAGTACTCATAGGTTACTATTCACATGAATAGTACCTGTGGGTTGTTGTTCACCCACGAGTTAAAATAACCGGAACCCCTTCGTGTATTTTGAATACCTAAGAAGTCCAAAATTTTGAGGGAAAAAATTGGGACTGATAGATAAGGTAGTTCTGAATTAAAATTAGTTAAAGTTATTTTAATTCATAATTATTCCCTCAAGTTGAATTGTCTGCAAATTTAATTTTATTCTATAAATTTCTTTCATATAGACTTATCTTAATAATCGAATGACCAATGTATTCCTAGTTTTTGGTTTTATTTAATTTATTTAATTTATCTATCACAATACATGTGATGCATGTAATAATTAATTTATTTCTGATTATTTGTGCATTGTCTTTCCCCACTTTATATGTATAAGGGTTTTTTCATCCATCAGTATTTTTCTGTATGTATTCTATTCATACTCAAGTGTTTATGTACAATGATGAGGATATTATATGATGTGGACCATGTTCAGATGATGTGATATTCTAGTTGATACATGGATAGATTGGACAAGGGTGCAAGCTGCAATACAAGTCAGACATGACTTAGGTATTCAACATCTAGGGTCACAGTTGATCCATTTATGTTCAATGGATCAATCGATAGTAAACTATCAAGATAAGTCAAGTTTTTTATTTAATTTATGCATTTTTTTATTATTGTTTTTTGAATATACATGTTTATACGATCACATAAAATAATAAACAAAAATTTATAGATTAAAACAAGTAACTATTTAATATATTGTTAAGTTGTGAGTGGGATCACATGGTATGATAATGTTACTTATAAAATGAATTCATTCATCAAGTAATAATAAAAACCCTCAAATAAATATTAAGTTGTAACTCCTTTCGTCGTTTGAATTTGAACAAAGTGGGTGTACGAGTTGCTCATCATCCCTAGTTGAGGGTGCCTTCTACTACTGAGGTGTTCTTATAAGAGTGTTGGTAGGAATTAATTAAAGGTGGAAAAAAGTAATATTCATAGCTTGATTGTTGCATATTTTGAGGCAAATAGTTGAGTGAATCAAGGTTATAATTCCTAGAATCTCATACTTCACTCAATAGTTCAAGGATTTGTGAGTCAATATGGTTAGCCAGTCAAACACCTAGCTTGAAACTCTCTGTGTAGTGGCATAGTCATAGCCGAAACTATAAGGAGAGGTTTTAGGTATCCTTTCCACTAGATTACTCAAGTGACTGGATATTCCAAATCTAGTAGTGAGGGATACTATGGCTCAATAAAATAGAGAGATACATATAATGATTTAATTAATTTGTAATTTCTAATCTGTAATCAAGATAAAGTGATAATCACCTTAATTTTTATTTTTTAGAATAATGGATATAAGTATCACAAGTTAACTATGATCAATTCTAGATAAATAATCTATCCAACCAATGTGAGTTTCCAAGAGTATTATAGGCACATGTGCAAAGTACTATGGTATAGGAAATTCTATGTGATGAAGTCCCCACTGCCTGTTGAGCCACCTCATGAAGAGAGGAAGAGAAAGATGCTTACAGGAGAAATGTGTATGATGAAGTTGATGTTTACATCATAGTGTTGTCATGAATGACCGATATGTTGTGAAAACAACATCAGGACACTAATGGTTTCACAAGTTTTCTCATATCCAAGAATCATGTGAGGATAAAGTGAAGTGAGAAATAGAATGGGATGATGAATACACTAAATACATGTAAATTGAAAGATGTTACGTGAGCTTTCAATATATCCCATTCTTATATATTTATGCCCCAATTACTCAAGTTAAATTTAGTATTAAAAAAACAATAAATGGAGAAAACATTTCATTGACTTTTGGGTAATTTTCACCAAGGCTAAAAGGCCAATGGATGACTCTAAAGTCACCTTCACAGCATTATTCAAATAAAAGGGGAATATCATCTTATAGGAGGAAATTTTCTTCACATGTCGTAAGATAAGTCTATGGAAGTTAAAATGCAATGAATTGAAGTAGAAGCAAGGAGAGACTTAAACTGAATTATACTCATCATTGTATGTAATGTTTCAATTATACTTTTTAGGTATTAAATATAATATTCCTATCACATATGTGTATTTAAATATAATAACCAACTAATAATATAAACATAATAAGAATTAAGGTTAATTCTATAAGCGGCTAAAAAGAATGATTTTTAAGTCAGTAGTGGGAAGTACACAATATCTAATTTCCAAGTTAAATGGTTATAGTTGAACTTTTTATAAGAATTACCAAAATATTTATCTCATGTACCCATTGTAAATAGTGATACATTATTTAATTTTTGAATGAATGTTTTTTATGGTGTCTAATGCTCAACTAATAGTTTAGTAATGCTTGAATCATTATCAATAACTGATGAATATTAAATTTAAGACTTGGTTATACCCAGTTATAGAAAGATAATTATTTTTCTAGTAAAACTATGCAGTTTTCAAGGATATACTCAGTATGGTTTTTAGACTCTTTGGAGTTAAATACCTTAGGTATCATCAACACGTTTACTTATCTAGTTTTGGACAAATAAACCTTTTGAAATAAAGGTAATCCACAAATCTTTTAGAATTTCCTTATCTAGAGAGTATGAACTATTCAAAGGTTATATTAGAGATAAATTTTTAAACCTCATAATATTTATTTAATAGTTTTAAGTAATTTAAAATTGAAGTATGGAATATGAATGTTAATAATATATGATTTACTTCAAGCCTATGTTTTAAAGAATATCTTGACTAAGCATACATATATCATTATAATGTAACATGGAGTAATTCCTAAACACACATTTCCTTATACACTTCAAAGATATGATGTTGGTAAAGAGGATTGATGATGAGTATTTCATGAAAAAAAATTATCCTTAAAATGTAGCATGAAGTAATTCATAAATTCACATTTCCTTATACACATCAGAGTAATGATGTAAGTAAAAGGAGCATTAGTGTTGAGACTCATATGCGTTGCAGAAACTTTCATTATTTTTCAATGCATGTTTTGAAAATAGAGGTGTTTCCCCATAACCATATTCCAACTATTTTGAAAAATAGACCCCATATGAGTAATAATATAAAATTAATCTGTAATGTTATAACAACATGTGTTTAGATGAAAAGAGTTTGTTGAGGATAATTTAATAAACAAACATGCATCAAGAAAAACACAATGTACATCTAAAGTAATTATACTAAAGGTTTATAAGGATATTATATAAATCCCTAATATAGAAAAATTCTAGTCAAGTGATAGACTATATTTCAATTAAAGGGTGCACATCACTATTTGAGAGTGGAATAAATATTGACTTGGATTTAGTAAATTTCATAGATGCACAAGTGGTTGGAAAAGAGTTGAGTAAATCAAGGTTATATGTCCTAGAAGTTGGGACTTCACTCAATAGTTCAAGGAGTCAAGAGATAATATGGTTATCCAATCAAACACCTTTATTGAAACTCTCAAAGTAGTGGTGTAGCCAAATCTTGGGCAATGAGTTATAGGGGTCCTTTCCACTAGAATACTCAAGTGATTGGGCATTCTGAACCTAGTACTAAGGGACACTAAAGTTTGAAAAAATAGTAGGATACAACTAATGATTTGATTAATTGATAATTTTTAATTAGTAATCAAGATAAAGTTATAATCTTCTTAAGTTTTATTTTGTATAAGAATTGTTAGAAACACCATAATTTCACTACGATCAATTATGGACAAATAACTTGTCCAGTCTGCATGAATTTACAATATTAGTATAATAACTGGCACAAAGTACTATGATATAGGATATTCTATGTGCTAGATTCCTCACTACTTGTTGATCCATGTCAGGAAGCAAGGGTGAGAAAGACGCTTATAGGAGACACATGTATGATGCATTTGATATTTTTATCATATAGTTATCATTAATGACCAAAGTGTTGTGAAAAAAACATCAAGATATGGATGGTTTCACATGTTATCTCATCTCCTAGAAGCTGATAAGGAGAAAGTGAAATGAGAAATAAAATAGGATGAGGAATACACTAAATACATGTAAATTGAAAGATGGGACATGATCTTTCAATACATCCCATTATTATATATTTGTCACTTGATTACACAAGTTTTGTTTAGGATTTATAACTAATGGAAAATGGATAAAATGATTTATTACCTTTTGGACAATATTAACTAAGAATATAAAGAATATAAAGAAATATTAATATTTAGTTCTTATACTAAACAAGTTTAAAGATAAGGTGAAAAGGCCAATGGAAATTTTGATGCCAAATGAACCTTTATAGAAACCTTCAAATAAAAGAGTAAGATTATCATACAGGAAGCAATTTTCTTCACATGCCATCAGATAATTATATGGAAGATAAAATGAAATGGATTGAAGTATAAGTAAGCAGAGGCTTCAACTGAATTGTACTCATCATTGTATTTAATGTTTATATTATACTTTTTAGGTATTAAATACAATATTTATATCACATGTGTGTATTTTAATATAGTTACCAAGTAAAAAATATAAATGTTATAATAAGTAAGTTGAATAATCCAAGTGGCTTAAAAAGGGTGATTCCTAAGCCATCAGTGATAAGTATACAACTTATAATTTCCAAGCTTAATGGTTCTAATTTAACTTTTGTTAAGTTTTACCAAAACAATTATCTCACATGTTCAATGGACACAAGGAGACATTCTTCCATTTTGTAATGAATTTTTTTTTGTGATGTCAAATACTTAACTAATAGTTCATTAATTCTTGAATCATTAGAAATAACTTATGAATATAAAATGTAATTCTCAGTTATACCCATTTATGCTAATATAATTATTTGTCTAGTAAAACTAAGTAATTTTCATGGATATACCCTGTATGGTTTTTAGACTTGTTTGAGTTAAAGGGAGTAGGTACTATCAAAACATTTAACTATCTATTTTTTATAAAAAGAAACCTTTATAAGTGTAGGTAATATAGAAAGCTTTTGTAATTTTTTTAGATGGAGGGTGTGAAATATTCCAATTTTGAGCTAGAGGTAAATTCATAAGCTTTATAATATTTCTTTAAGAGTTTTAAGGAATGTAAAAGTAAAGTATGAAATACGAATGGTTAGAAGATATGAGTTTATTTGGGATTATGTGCTAAATAATATCTTGACCAAGCATTAATCGATCATTATAAGTTCCATTTCAGATAGTGTGAGCAATATTGAATTAGATTTAGTAAATTTTAGAGATGTACAAGTTATTGGAATATGAATAAGTTCCATAATAGATTGTGGAAAAGGAATTTTCTATAGACACAAGCTTTATAGGAAGAATGAAATCATAGTGGTGGTTTTTTATTAATCGTGACATGTAATAAATTATTCATTCAGAATAATGGATCCCATAAGGAAGTAGTAAATGGAAATTATATATCACTCAAAAGTCTATATTAATTTAGTAAATGAATTATATTTACCAATATATAGCCTATATTTTGGCAATTTATTCAATTGATGTAAATCCATTGGTGGGTATTCAAGAGATACTATACATGGGTGGTATAAGAGTGGTGTCGATAAGTCTTTCTTGGTTATAATAACTCATCATGCCTAAATACATTATAATTCTATGTGTCATTGAAACTTTCTATGATCATTTTATTTAGCATTGGATGTCAAGACCACATTTCTTTGAAAGTGTCTATTCAATATAATTAGAAATATTTGGTGACACCATAGAATTCCAATAAGATGTGAAAATTACTAAAATCCAATTATGGATTGAGGTAAGCAAGAAGATCATCCAATATCAATTTAGAATGAATTTTTTCCATGTGTATATAATATTTTAGTGATATAGACACAATTTTATAAAGAAAAATATGTTAATAACATATTTAATAATGCTATTAGTATTACAGTTATTTAAGGATAGAATGAAAGTAAATCTCCAGATATTGACTTAAAGTAGAAACCTGAGTTATAGGGAGTGAGATATACTAAGGTAGATCAAATGGTTTTATTAGACTAAGTCAAAGTATATATACTAGAAAGTTATTTGTAAAATAAAAGTCGAAATAAATTGATAGAGATTTATTACTAACCCCACATGGCATAAATCTCTCCAAGAATACATGTACGACACATAGGAGGAGATTAAAGTGGTGAGTATGATTCCATCTATCACATATTCCTTGCTATTTACTAGATATGATATTACCAATATTTACTTTATGGTAGGAAAATATCATATTAATCTATGATAAATGGATGGGATATAGTCAAAACAATCCAATTTTACTTGAGTGAGTTCAAGCGATATGTCCTTGGTACCTAGAGAGGAAGGGACACTAGTTATAAGGGAACAGAAAATAGTTTTCATTTAGATCAATATTATATAATATCACAGTTAGGCTGAGTTTATGAGAAATAGAATCTCATTAAAGACAGTGGTGACTATATCTATAAGTACAAAGTGTTTTTTGACTTCTGATGCAAATGAATAAGTAGTGTAAAATAAAAAGTGATTTTTTCAAGTTCTTAGAATCATGATTAGTAAGTAAATTGTTATCATACTCTCAATTATGATAATCCTTCTATAATGGAACTGACCAAGATTTCAAGTTTAGATAGAGGGAAAAAATATAATCAGGGATATTATCTCTTGAGGAATCTTAATCAAGAAGTTTAAGTCATAGATAATAGAATTTCAATGCAACAGAGATGTTTTAGGCCCAAAAATTAAATTCATAACTCAGCAAAACCATGATCATATCATGTGAGAGATGATAAGGATAGTTAACAAGTTGTCTATGGTGAAAGTGAGGGTGTTGTAAAAATGGGATCCCTAGACTCAATTTGAATAGTAATTTTTTATTACCATATCATGTATATAGTGACTTATGCATGATATACACTTACTATAATAGTGTTGATGCTTTTTCATCAACTATTTACATGGTAAATTCTAGGGATTATTTTTATATCAAAAGGTTATATAAGCTCTCATGATATAATTAGAACCTATAGATTCCATGAAAGTAATATTAAATTAAGTCCTATGGTCTAAATATATCATGTTGACAGGATACATATGATGTGAAACCATCAGATGATGGGGGAACAAAAGAATTTAGACTTCTTCTCATTAAGTTTGAACATGGTTATATTGAGTAGATGATATCATGAGTACTAACTCGCCAATGCGAACACCACATGTTTTAGGTGCCATTATTAGTTACAATATACAAACATGTTTAATGGTCTCTTAACTTGAGATTATTATCAGTGTATACTATTTTATTACATACTTTGATGCAATATAAAAACTATGAGATTTAGTTTATAGCGAGGTATCTTTTATTGGGTGTTCCATTGGTGGTATGCCATTGATTGAATAATCAAGACATAATTTGTAACTTCTAAAAGGAAGTGATATCACAATCCTAGTTGATCAAGATGGTAGTACCTTTACTAAATCCATGACCATGGTAGAAGAAAGTGAGTTCATCCATTTATGTCAATAAATAATAAATAAGGAAAGTATTATGACACAAAGTGTGCATCATGATTTATGAGATATCATGAGATAAATAGATTATATTATACAACATGTGTTCGTAGGAGGTTTTCATTATTATGACTATTCCTTATCTATTTAGAGACCTTTATGGATTGTTTGATCCCACTCCTGGATTGTGAGTATTACTCACTACTATCAAGATAAGGTCCTAGAGGGTTGCACACTTACCATATTCAAAAGTCTGGCCTATTTTACTGAATAGGAGTATAGAACATGGTGCACCCCACCATGGGGTTCAGAATATGTTCGAGTTTTTATGACCACCAATTAATAAATAAATTCCTTTTTATTTGAGTATAGAATAACTAGAGTTGAAATTATTTATTTAATATATTTACTAGTATTTAAGTGTATATATTGGAAAAAATTTAATGAATTAATATTATTTTAATATTCAATATTTGTTTAATATTTATGGGAATAACAAGTCAAGTTAATGGCTCAGTTTTATCATGTAATATATTTATTATATTAAATTAAGTGATAAAAGTTTTATTGATATTTATGACATACTTAATTGGTCAGAACATGTCATTTACAGCTTATTTAGTGGGTAATAGATGTTTGGGGACTAGGGATCCATTTCTGGGTATTTTTTACCTCACTATATAAGTGATAGGAGGCTCTCATTTGGTGTACTATTCGTCACATGTCTTTAGGGTATACTCTCTAATCTCTTCTATATTATATAGAGATAAATATTTGATCCAAGAAATTTATCCAAGATATCCCTTGTGAATCATTGGAACGGCAGAGCAGTGATTGTTGGGATGTATAAGGCTTCTTCAAATCTCCACGGTAGCACCTGGATAAAAATGATTGACTTTTTTATAGATTTTGAAGTGTATTTGGATGATCTAGAGGAATATATTGTCAATTCCTTCAATAAATGATCACTGGCGATGAACAGTTTTCGAACACATCTTTAGATAGAACAAGGTATATGTTAAATTTATTTTTTTGTTTAATTATGGGATCCTCATCTTTCGTACCGAGATGCACATCATCGAATATGACATAGATAAGTTGATTTGGTGATAAAAAATTGAAATCCCTGACCATATGCTTTCGATTCATTCTCTGAAACCAACAAAAACTTGAAATAAAGTCCCATAGTATCTAAACTTGACACGAAAATAATGTTTTTGGTGATGTATGGTACATGATAACAATTACCTAATAAAATAACCATTACACTATAAAAAGTAAGATGATAATAACCAACTATTAATATTGTGAGTCTTTCACTATTCATTGCTCAAAGATCCACCTCACCCTTTTTAATCATCTTGAATCTACTTGGTTCTTATATTTGAATAAAAATGTGTGAGCCACATATAGTATCAATTATCCAAATTTTAGAAATAAACTAATTTCATTCAATTAAAAATATACCTGAAGTAGAAGTATTGCCTTGATTCCTTTTCCTAACCATTAAATTATTCTTCCAATGGCCTTTATTTCCAAAAGAAAATCATAAAAATTTTGATCATTTCTCTCCATATTTATCTTTAGCTTATTTTAAGGATAGTGTATTGGGGTATTTGGCTCAGACTTAGCCTTAGACCCCTTCGCCTTTCCCTTTATCCTTTTGTTCACTATAAGGATAGAAGAAGTTGAGTTCTCCATATCCAGTGTACTGTATAGGTGGTTATTTTCATTTTATCTATAATAAATAAACTTTATCATATTAGTACTTTATCTTGATTACCAATATACAATACTGATTAATTAATCTATAAATGTCTCTTACTATTTTATCAAATTCTAGTATTCCTCAACTACAAGATTCAGAATATTCTATCATTTGAATATTCAAATGGAAATGATCCTTTGATGAATCTTCTCATAATCTAAGCTATGGTTATGCCACTACTCAGAGAGATTCAAGGTAAGAATTTGGTTGTCTAACCGTATTGACTCATGGCTATTTGATCTATTGAGGGAAGTATCAAATTATATAAATAATAACTTTTCATTACTCAGTACTTTATCTCTAAAGTTACATAATTCTAGATATGGAAACTTTTTTACTACTAAATTTAGTTAAGTCGACTAACCAATTTCATAAAAACACACCAGTAGTAAGAGGAACCCTCAACTATGGCTGATGAGTACCTCACACGTATAGTTTTTTCAAATTCATGTGATGTAAGGCATTTGACATAATATTTATTTAAGTGTGTAAAGACTACATGGATCATGCAGGGGAACTAAGAGGGGATCATATCAGTGTACCCAAATTTTTATTGAATTTTACTTTTATTCAATTAACCCTTATACTCTTGAACCAATGCCTCGGTTAAGATAAATGGATTAGTTGTGTGATGGTAACAATCACGTACACATGCAATGAAAATAATAAATAAGAAATCAGTGAATAAAGATTTTTATAAGGTTTAGTACAAATAATTACTCTTTTCCATGATCAATATGTGGTTGTTTCATATATTCTCTAATCATTGTATATTTATATTGATTACAAATTATTGGAATTGGCACACGATGTTTATGCAAGAAACAAACAATCTTCCTGAGTCAGTGGTGTTATTTATATTGGTATCACTAGTCTTCAATGGTTTTTTTTATACTATCTCCACCAGTTATTTAATGATATTCAATAAACACTGTGAAAAATATATATCTACTACATAGGATGTCTCTACATCAATTGAATAATCTTGTTCCTCTTCTGAAGTTATTTGATTGCAACTAAATCTACAAGACTATATTCACATAGGCCTTCTTCTCTTTAATAAGTGGAAAATGAAACCTCCACTTCAACTCTCTAATTTATCATAATGAAAAGCTGGTGAGTTTATCAATGTACCACACATTTACTTCTTCCTCGCTTTTTCAAAAGCTCGGGTATTTTGTGATGAAGTTCTCAACCTCAATGTTTTTTGTGCAATCAGTGTACACAACTTCTTCAGGAATATTATATGTAAGAAATATCTTTCACAATGTCAGCTCAGCCTATCTTCTTGAATTCCCAGACATTGAATTCCTTAGGAATGAATACCTTATGTAGTATTTCCCAACATCAGTATCAAACATTATTCATTCCTTAATGAATATTTCACATACAATTTATTATTATCATTATTTTATTTATTTATCAAATAAATTATTTAATATAAAATACTTAAAACACCCCTTGAATATTATTTTTAGCTTGAATTTCAAATAACTTTATGTTTATCAATCATGGTACTTGGGGTGTAGAGAATTCAGAGTTGCATGGATTGCATGCAACTTTTTCCTTTTTCCCTTCTTTTCTATTTTATAAAAAGCATGTGATCTCTATACAAGGTCATGCGAGGCACATTATTTTTTCATTATCTTCACATAATCCAAGTGTGGTTCATAGGATCTCCTCCTTCAATAACCCTTGTTCATGGAAATCCTAGAAGGGCTCACTAATGTTACTTCTCTTTCGCATGAAGTGATCAAGCAATTTCATGGCCTCCTTCACGTGACTTGGTGAGGCTCATGTGAAATTTTCTCCCGATATCACACAACCTTTACTTAAGAAAATCATGTGAAAATGGTTATTTTCCATAGTTTCTTCCTAAAATTCCTCTATGATGTCAGAAGTATCTCAAGATCCTTCTTTTCTCCTTCATGAGACTAGGTTAGCTCATGGATACCCTTAGTGTGATGCACTATTTCAGGATGACAATCGGTGTGTGCTATATGTCTTTCTCGTAAAGAGGATCACATGAACTCCTTATCCTTTGTGTAACCAATATGGTTTTTGAGACACTTCTTCATGTGATCGAATCACAGAGACTCCATATTCCCTTCACACAAATGGTTCATGCATGTGCTCTATTTCAAGAGCTCTCATGATATCATAGTGGGCAGCAACAACATCTCTCAACCAAGCCTCTATATATATAGGAAATTTTTCACCACCTATATTTGAGTTTTAAAAAAGATCGATGAATTATTCATAATAACTAAAGATATCAGGATATTTTAATGTTGAATATCTCTACATCTTCAATAATTATGCCTCGCTGGAATAATCACACATTTCGTGTGAATTCATATTCTTCTTCTTTTCATGATCACTTTATTTATCATGAAATGCCTTGGTTGCCTTCTTGTGATGCCACATGAAATATTCTGATAAATATAAATAATTCATCCAATAAAACCTAAAAACCTCTCATGAAATTCATGATATTCATGTGGAACAATCTATTTCCCCTTGGACTTTTCCCTTGCAAGTGCTTCATCTTCATCTTTCTGCATTTCTCTAGCATATTGAAATTAATCGGATAAGAGGATTAAGCACCCAATTATAACATATTTTGTCTTGGAGTTTCCAAGTGGATTCTTCAATGATTTTGAGTTACCTATATTAGGTAACTTATTAAAGTCTTCTTCATAAAGGTTTTCAATAAATCATATCTTCTGGTTTTTCTCTTAGATTGATTCCCTTCCAAATTTCAGCTTGCTTCCATTAATTTACATGGCCTATTTGAAGTGGACCATGGTATGAACTCTATTTCCACAATAGAAGGATATTTTATTGGTTGTGATGATATTATTGAAATTCATATTATAATTCTTCTTGGGGGTATCATGTTTCACAGTTTTCTTGACTACCTTCTTATGATTATTCCCCAGGGAAGACTTTTCTAGTTCAGTTATTTTCCTATGAATTTGTTATAACCATTTATTCTCATCAACATATGCATGGTTAAAAGTTGTAATATACCAAAACACGTCATAATTATGACCACTTATCTTGAAATAATCACATAATTCTTTATGATAACCAAATATGTTCTTAAAAGATAGATTCTTCTTTATCTGTGTATTTTACTTCAGTTTTGTAGGTTTCCTCATTTCTTCAAATCTTATCTCCAGGATTGAAAGTATTCTGTAATTTTCATATAATGACACATTATGACAATAATGAATGGCCTGATGTCCAAATTTTTAGAAACACCAACAATATCCAACAAATATCTTTCTTTTACTTATAGTAACAATCTGACTAGATTTAGTGCCTTATTGTTTCAAGATTTTCCTTTCCTTATTTAGAGCATCATTTTGGGAGTAATTTTTCTTGATCATATTAGTATCTTCCCATGATTTTTTTCTAGATTTATTATCATTTATATCAACTACCATTTTCCCAAATTTTTTCCATTGAACCTGCACTAGAAAATGAGACCACGTCAATAGAAATAGAATTAACTACTTTATGGGTTACCTTGTTCCATGAGATTATAGAAGGTTGATCAATAAATTATCTTGAGTAATTCTTGCCTATAATATTATTCTATTCAAATAAATTATTCTCATCGATAGTTTTTGTAGCAACATCCCTTCTTGGATCTTTAATCTCTTAATATGTTTAGGTGGTAGAATTCATCTTCTCAGCAACTTGGTAATTTCTAGCATGTGCGTCCTTTAAATTTATTAATTCAATCTAAAGTTCAAGACACTTAATGGTGAAGAATAATTGCCATTTTTAGATGATTTTAGACTAAATTCCTAATCACTTGTTGTCTTACTAATCTGATCTTCATGTTGTCTACTAACTTCAATCACAAATTTGTCAAGGACTTCCAATTGGTCTTCCTTGACACTAATAGTGTCTTTATGAGATTCTTCCAGAGCATGGATCTTCTATATATATTCATCATGAAACTTTTCCTTTTCTTCCACTAACATGTTAATCACTTTAACATTACATGTTTTGTCTTCAAGTTGATCATCTTTGGCATTCATGGAAACATTGAACAATGTTTTAAGTGTATGGATTACTTCTCCAAAAACTTGTTTTCTCATATTTCTCTCATAATCATTACATTACAATTCTTATTCAATTATAGAAATATTTTTATTGAAATTTATCACATATTCTTCCTTTGCTTCAACGAGGATTGTGAGAACATTGCACCTTTTGAATTTCTTAGCAAGTGAATCCTCCTATATATTGAATTATTCTTCAAGTTGTGCTCTTTCATCAAAAATATCCTTGAATGAAAAAATTATGTATGAAATCACTTCTTCGGTAACATTATTCATATATCTAACAAACTCAGAGTAGAAGTCTTCATCAATTTTGATAGATTCAACTTCCTCATACTCTCTGCATCTTGAACTAGTCTCTTTACAAGAATCATTGTCAACTAATTTGAAAAAAGAGAATTGATCCTTCTCTTATTTCTTTAAGATTTTTATCAATCTATTTGCTTCCAAATTCTTAATGTTTTTTAGAGTCTTTAAAAAAACCTCCATGTTTTCTTTGATAGAAGTGGAGATTAAATTTTCCTACTGAGGTTCTTCAGAATTAGCTTCAAATATGTACTTTATATAAACCCTGTAAAAACAACTATGAATAAAAATTAAATCCAACCAGAGGCATACCGATGCTCTGATACCACTTTTAGATCCAAGATGGATCATGCAGGGAAAATGAGAGGTGGTGAATCAGTGTACCTAAATTCTTACCAAATATTAATTTCTTTCAAGTAACTCATCTTCTCTTTAACCTCTACCCCATTTAAGAGTAATGGATCTATTGTGTGTGTTGGTCAAAGTACAGTACTCAAGAGGGGGGTGAATTGAGTATCTATAAAAATTTCTATTTAAAAGGTATTTTAAAAATGTTTAATAATAAAATCAATACAACATAGTTAATCAAAGTAATATGGTTATGAAAGTTTGACGGTTTAAATAACTTCTCAGAATATTGATTAATTCTCAGTAATCTTAATATCAGTTATTAACATTACTTTTGAAGCTATTATAATAAGGAAAAACAATTATAACTTCTTTAAAAGATTAACTATCAAATTAAATTTAGTTATTTATGAATTCTATATAAAAATAGAGAAAACTAAATAAAACAACACAATGGATATAAAAAAAGTGGTTCAGTATCAAGACAAGACATAATCCCCTCCACTTGGTGATCACCTTCCACCAAGCAGTTTATATTAATAAACTTGATCCACACCCTGGATCAGGGTTAAACAAAGTACGCAGGATTGTCTAGGTCACACGACCTCTTCCACAATTCTTCGTCGGTAAAAACTATAACAAGTCACACAGGGACCTATTCCACACTTATCTATAGGAATAAACGAGTGTAAAAATATGTGAGAGGAAGTATATCTTGTATCCTCTAGTTTAATATAGGAGATAGGGTGTGTTTTTATACAGACACACACACTACTCGAAATATTAAAATAGTACACAACAGAGAAAAAATGATGAGATAAGGTTAGAAGTGCTTTGAGTGTCAGTTTATGTTGCTCTGGACTTCTAAGATGAATAAGATGTTGGAATTGATTACTTTTGTGGAAAACAGAGTATCGCAAGTGAGTTGGATCTGGATCATGTTCTCCATGAAGTTGATAGTGTGAAGATGTTCTGGATTCTGATCTATGGTATCCCAGCTTTTTGGATATGAGAATACTTTGTATGTTATTTAGTAATGTTGAGTTGAAAGTTTTGGTTCTTTTCTCAAGAATGCTTGTGTTTCTTCATTATCGTACTTACTCTAGATCTATCCCTTTTTTTGTTTCTAGCCATGTTGTTCTTTTTATTCTTGGAGTGCATGTGTTGGAGCTGACAGGTTTCATGTATTCTGCACCTCGTACCTCTTACTTTCAGGTGACATGTCTACAAAGAAACATTAATTATTTCAGTGCATTTAAAAGACTCAAATATGACCATTATAAATTAAAATTAAAATGAAAAAAATATTAAATAACAGTGTCACAGTCTGTCTGGAAATGGTGTCACTTGGAAATGTTGTCTTCCATGAAATGGTGTCTCCTTCTTTTTCTTTGAGCAGTGAGATAGTTATGACGGCACAGTTATATAAAGATCCAGAATCGGTAGTATGGATGTGGTGTTAGGATCACGGTGTCTGGTCCTTTTACAAACTTCAAATGGTGTCTGATAATGGTATCTAGATCAGGGTGTCTGATCACGGTATCTGGGTCATGGTGTCTGGGTCACAGTGTGTGGTCACGGTGTCTGGGTCACGGTGTCTGGTTACGGTGTCTGGGTGATGGTGCCTTGTCACAGTGTTTGGGACTTTTTCTAGAAAAACACAACCGGTGATAGACTTACGGTTTCTCAAACTTAGCTAGATATATGTATATATACTTAAACAATAATATCCACAGAATAAATTAGACCTAATCGTTTATCAAGGAAATCCATTATAACACAAACTAAAAATATTTTACAATAATTATTTAAGGCATAAAGAAACCAACCATTGGTACACATGATTTGAGATGGATTAAATAGGATTAACAAGCTTTTATAAAATTATATGATTTGTGATCATTAAAACATGATTAACACATGAGGATTATAATAATATCCCCATTTTTTATGATCAAAAATCATGTGAGTAAGATATCTAATATTATTGAAGAGAAAAAAATAAGAAGAGTTCTCAATGAATTAGATGAATAAAACGTGCCATTACAAATAGTATGGTATAAAACAGGTGTAAAATATCCCTATCAAAATATAGTAGTCACTTTTATACAGCACTGGATGTATTCTCTTTTCCTTTGGTAGTAGCATCAGGAGAGTCCACAAGAGAAGATGTTGATGTTGAAGAAGGAAGAGATCCAACAGACAAAGAAGGTAGAGGGACACCTTGAAAAATAGAAGGGGACAAGGTAGGTTCGGTGGAAGATTGAGGAAACTATTGATCAAGGATAACTAGTCTGATCTAAATCAGATAATGAGAGATAGACATAGAGGTAGTGGCAAGGGAAGAGGATGAGAAGGTAGCAAAATGAGGTCTCAAGGGTGTAGTTGTAGGATCCATAATAGTCGTACTTTGTACATGAAGATAAGGCCTCAAATGTTTGATAAAGTTAGCAATAATATCTCCAACATACTACATGGATTTCTCAAATCCATCTTTGTTATCCATAAATTTTTCCAACATAGGAGTGAAATCTTTTAGCTTCTGTACTTGAGTTTTTAAAGCTTGAGTAACAAGAGGGACTCATATTCTCTACAATGTACTTGAAGTGGTTGGTCATGTCATGCTTTGAGAATATCCTATTGAAGTATAAGTCCACCTTATTAGTAATATCCTCCTGAGCATCATTTGCTATTTTTGAATGGATCCTTACCAAATCAAGAAATCTGACACTGTACTTGACAACTTCAGATAGAGATTCTCTATCAAATCCACTGAGCATAGAATGAAGTTCTTCCTTAACAATTGTTCTGAGCAGTTCACTATCCACAGAGGGTTGAGATGACTGTCTAGAAGCAGTAGAAGCTGTAACAGCTAAAGTAATGGACTTCAGTTGATTTAGAACTCTCTAGAGATATCCCTTATACTCATTAGTCAACTTGTTAAGACCAATAACAAGCTCATGCATCTCTTGAAAAAATTTCTTCTTTCTTTCAGTTACCTTGTCTTCCAATGAGATTAGATTAGGTTGAATAAAGGAGGAAACTTCCTGTGGAATCTGACTACCAATATCCTCAATAGGATGAGAGATAGGTTCTATTCTTGATTTCAGCACTCTCTGCATATCTTCAACCATACCTCTCGGAGTCTTCCCTTCATCACTCAACTGTTTGTTCTCAATTCTAGTTTCTTTAATCTCGTAAAGAATATTGGGCTGAATTTTCCATATGATCTTTTCCAACAACAGGGTAGCATACCTTTCACTTAAATTTGTCACAAGATCAGGTTGAGTATTCATGAGCTTTTCAACTCTATCCAATAGGGTAGATCCAAATGCTTTCAATTCATCCTTACTAACAAAGGAGGAAGGTTATGGTGACAGTTTGGGAATAGGAGCTGAGATAGGCTCAGTTTCCTTTGGAGAGACAAGATCAGAGACTGATTTCAATTGAAATACAATAGAGATATCAATACCTTTGATTGAGTCTTTTTGAGAGTCATTCACATCAAAATAACTAGGAAAATTAAACCATGTATCCACTGAACTTGGATCAACTGGATTAGGGACTTCAACAGGTTCTAGAATCGAGTGTGGTTCCCCCTAAATAGGTGCATCTTTCTCAGGACTAAGATATTTAAATCCTTGATCTTCTTCCATGATTTCATCCCTAAAATCCTAACTCATTTCCTTTCTAGATAACTGAAAGGCTTGCTCCATTCTCTCTTCAGAGGAAGGGATAAACTCAGGAATATCTTGTTCATCCACATGTTCCTCATAAGCATCTTCTTTCTTAAGAGAAAGATCTTCCTCTATATGCTCTTATAGAACACCCTTTCCACTTTCTTTAGCAATGGGATCTTCTTTAGAAGTAGGTTGTTCTTCCAGATCAGCAACTTCTTCAGGAATAGGTATTTCTTTCTCAATTTTGTCTTGGGAAATAGGTTCATTGCCTTTCTTAACCAGAATAGATTCTCTAGTTGGTGAAACATCCTCTTCCACTTCTTCCTCATTTGAGTACTCAACAATCTCATCTGGTTCCAAACTAGGATCAAAAATGAATTTAGGTCTAGAAGAGTGTTCAATATTATTGAAATTTTCATAGATCCTATCATTATCTTCCACCCATTCTTTTCTCCATGGATTCCAACTAATTTTCATTCTCTTTACTATAACTTTTGGAAGAAAAAATTCAAAATCCTTAAGAACTTCTTCATCTAGTTCAACCTACCCTTTTTCATGAAACATAACTAAGATCAATCTTGAGTATAACAGGGAGGTTGTCTTGATCAACTCACACATATGGAGTATAACATACTTTCATAGGTTGATCTTGTGTAAATTATTCATTAGATGTATCAAAGATACATCTGATTACTTGATTGCTGTGAAATTTCCTTTTTTGGGGCTAATCAGATTCTGAACAAATTTAAACAGAAGTCTGGTTTCTCCATCTAACTCAGCAGCTATAGCTCTCCTCTTAGTTTCATTTCCAGTTAAGCTTCCCAATGCTTCTTCCAAAACAAATATCTCGCTTGGAGGTGTAGGACCTCTCTGATAGTCCTCACAAATACCCTCATGAGGTATCCTAAGGCATGAAATCCATAACCTCAAAGAAAAGGTACATCTCTGTCCATTGATCCAACTTCTCACAACAAATTCATCTTCTTTATCAAAAGATAATTGAACATACTGATAAAATTGTGTAACTAGTTTAGGGTAAATAATTCTATCTTCCATTGTGAACCAGTCCAGACATCCTTGTTCTCTAAGTACTTTTAATACTATAGACTTACTTGACAGAATCCATTCGGAGCAGATTTCCTTTTCGAGAACGACTACTCTATTCACTAGGTTTGGATTTAAAGGGTCTTAGGGCACTAACTTTGGTGTTATTTTCATCTTCTTCTTTGAACTGTGATTCTTAGGAGTGTATGAAGATGGTCGTTTCATCCTGGGCATTCAGTAAAAGTTTGAGGGAGAGAGAGAAAGAAACCAAAGGGTTGAGAGAGGGATTACGATTTGAGAGAAGAGAGCTCGAGTGAATAAAAAGTGAAACTTCTTAAGTTTTTATCATTTAGGGATACCAAAATTCGTGGGATTAAAAGCACAAGAAAGTAAAAGGGTAAGATAATTAATTACCACGATACAGGTTATAATATGTAAATAAAAGGATAAAGCGTCTTCACGGTGAGACTGTAACTGGTGTTCATGGTGAGACCGCAACTGGTTTCATGGTGAGTTGTTTACTGTGAGATTTATAAACTGTGTGACTGTATTGTTTGAGACAGTAAGTGGTATACTGTAACTGAGAAATAGCAATTGTGAGACCGTAAACATTAAACAATGATTCTTAAGACCATAAAACTATAGAACTATTAGAGTTAAACAGTAGTCTTAAGACAGTGACTTGTGAAACCATAAACTGTGAAATAGTGATATGTGAAACAATAATATTACTACTTAAGGTTTATCATACCCAATTCATGTATGATGTAGTCTATTCTTTCAGAATTTAATGGTTTTGTGAATATATCAGCGATCTGATATTTAGTTCCAATGAATTCCAAAGTGATATCACCTTTTAATAATGATCTCTCAAAAAGTGATGTCTTACATCAATATGTTTTGTCCTAGAGTGTGAAATAGGATTTTTTTTAAATGTTAATAGCACTTTTATTATCACAATTTATAGGTACATGCTTGAATTGATATCCATAATCTAGAAGTATGTGTTTCATCCACAAAATTTGTGCACAACAACTACCAGCAGCTATGTATTCAGCTTATGCAGTAGATAATGCAACATAATTTTGTTTCTTACTACACCATGACACTAGTGACTTACCTAAAAAGTGACATATTCCAGAAGTATTTTTTCTATCTAACTTACAACCACCTAAATTCAGAATCATAATAACTAACTAACTCAAATTATTGTCCTATAGGATAGAACAGTCCTTGATTGGGTGTATTCTTGAGGTATTTTAAAATTCTTTTAACATTATTTAAATGAGATTCCTTAGGGTTTGCTTAAAAAGGAGAACACATACATTCACTAAACATAATATTAGTTCGGCTAGCAGTTAGGTAGAGTAGGATTCTAATCATTCCTTTATAAGTGGTTTGATCAACAGATTTTCCATCATTATCAAGATCCAACTTACAAGTAGTACTCATTGGAGTGTCACTACTTTTAGTGCTATCCAAACCAAAATGTTTTAGAAGATCATTAATATATTTTCTTTGATTTAAAATAATACCATAATTATTTTTAAAGATTTGAAATCCAAGAGAGAATTTTAGTTCACCTGTTAAACTCATTTCAAATTCATTTTTACATCATTTTAGAAAATTTAATTCATAAAGAATTCTTTGAAGATCCAAAAATAATGTCATCTACATAGATTTGAACTACTAAAACATCATTGTAAATTCGTTTTATAAAAAGGGTAGGATGAGTTATTCCTTTTGTAAAACCTTTGGAAAATGAGGATCTCAACAAAGACATCCTCAGCTATATACCCATTTAGGAATGCACTTTTAACATCCATTGAATATATTTTGAAATTAAGATGTGCAACATAAGCAATCAGAATTCTAATGGCTTCCAGTCTAGGTACTGGTGAAAAGGTTTCCTCATAGTCAATTCCTTCTTCTTGACTATAGCCTTATGTAACCAATCTAGCCTTGTTTCTAACTATGTTACTGGATTCATCTACCTTATTTCTAAACACCCACTTAGTGCCTATGGTGAATATGTCTTTGGGTCTATCAACAAGTTTCCAAACGTTGTTCCTTTCAAACTAATTAAGTTCTTCTTGCATATCCATCACCCAAAATTCATCATTGATAGCATCATTAATGTTTTTAGGTTCAAGTTGTGACAAGAAGACATGATGTTCAACCTGATTTATAAGAGATGCTCTAGTATGAGTTCCTCTATCTAAGTCTCTTATAAAGCATCTAAAGGATGTTTATTAAGAGTTATAATAGCTCTAGAAAAATAAGGACTAGTGATTTCAGGTTCTTGTTCAGGTTTATTGTGACTTGAATCTGAAGAATTTCCAGAATTGTATGTTTTCACAGATTTCTTCACAGGATTGTTAGAGGATTTTGAATTAATGTCTAGACTTGATACATCATGCTCCAAGTTCTCTAGAGTGGTTTTAGGCTCATGTGGATTTGTTTCATCAAATTTGATATGAATAGATTCTTCCACACATTTAGTTATTTTATTAAAAACTCTATAGGCTTTACTAGAGATTGAATATCCTAGAAATATTCCTTCATCACTCTTGGATGAAAATTTGTCAAGATTGTCCTTAGTATTAAGGATATATACTTTACAACCAAAAACTTTTAAGTAGCTTAATTTGGGTTTTCTATTGTTCCATAACTCATATGGAGTTCTTTTAAAAATAGATTTAATCAACACTCTATTGATAATATAGCATGTTGTATTTATAGATTCAACCCAAAAATAGATAGGTAAGTCATATTCACTAAGCATGGTTCTATTAATCTCTTGAAAGGTTATATTTCTTCTTTCTACAACTCCATTCTATTGAAGTGTTCTAGGGGAAGAAAAATTATGACTATAGCCATTTTGAGACAAAAAGGATTCAAAATCTTGATTTTCAATCTCACGGCCATGATCACTTCTTAAGGATTTAATTCTAATTCCATTAAGGTTTTCTACAGATTTGGAATATTTGTTGAAGTAAGAGCACACTTTAATTTTGTAATCCAAAAATAAAGTCCAAGTATATTTAGAAAAGTCATCTACAAGAACATAAACATAGTGCTTCCCATTTAAACTAAAGAATCTAGATGGTCCAAACAAATCCATGTGAATCGGTTCAAGAGTTTGAGAAGTTGACACTTCTTTCATTTTTTTTTGAAGGAAATTTTTTGTTGTTTTCCCTTTTGACAAGGATTAAACACTTTATCATTTGGAAACTCAAGTTTGGGTAGATCTTTGACTAATCTTTTTCTAGTTAATTTTATAAGGGATTGAATATTACAGTGTCATAATCTCCTATTCCAAATCCAATATTCTTTGTGAAATACACTTAAACATGAAAAATTTTTAGAGACTAAAGAATCTAAGTTAACATATTATACATTTTCATTTCTTAATACAGAAAACACAAATTCATTTTTAGAATTAAAAACATTGCAAGAATCATATTCAAATTTAACTTGAAATCCATAATCACATAGTTGTGAAATAATGAGCAGATTATATTTCAATCTATCAACAAAAAGTAATTTGGAAATTAAAACTATGTTAGAGTTACCTATTTGGCCCATTCCAATGATCTTTCCTTTGGCATTGTCACCAAAGGTGACATGTCCACCATCAATTTTTATTAAATTCTTGAAGCATAAATACTCTCATGTCAAGTGTCTTGAACACCCACTGTCCAAGTAACAAAAGATTTTATAGGAGCTCTTTAAGCAACTTTCCTAAAAGATATTCAAATAAAAACAGATTTTGGTAACCATATTTGTTTGGGTCTAGTAATATTAGTGAATAGTGCTTTAGGAACCCATATATTCCTCATAGGTTTCCTATAAGAATTATGTAAAGTACTTTAAAATTAAAATCTATTTAGTCCAAAAAATATTGAAACAGTAGAGAGTGTATCATAACTTGAACTAGTTGAATTGTTTCCAGAACTGGGAGTAAAGTTATATGTCCTAGACTTAGAAACAAAATTAGTTCTTCCAAAATTTCTTTTATCAGGTTGATAGCCAATAACAGTAGTATATTTAGGAGCAATCTTTTTACCTAGAATTTGAACTAGAGTATCTTTACCATTAGTAAACCTTTCAAGATCCTTTTTCAATTGCTCATCAGACTGTTTTAGTTCATTTTTCTCTTTAAGTAATTGAGCATTTTTCTCCCTTTCTACAGTAAGTTTACATTTAACAGTTGAGGTAAGAGCATGATGTTTCTTTAAAGACTTGTATTTAGCTTTTAGTTCATTACATGTCTCTTCAAGCATATTACAGTATTCAAAAATTTCTTCATTAGACATATTTTTAGAGTCACTCTCATCTCCAGAATAGTACGAATTGTGTACAAGAGATTCCACTATTACCTCAGATGTGTTCATCATAAAACACATATTGAATTTGTTATCCTGTTCAACATGTGAAGATTTTGAGTCACTTGAACTGTCCTTAGAAGCACTTCATGTTGCATTCATATCATTTTTATACTTTCTATCTTTGTCCTCATATTTATTTTTTTATTTGATCTTGGGATAGTCAAACTTTATATATCCCTTTCACTTATATTCATAGCAGACTATATCATCAAACTTGTAATTTCTTTACCAGTATTTCTTCCACCTTCATTTTTGATCATACCTTCCCTTGAAGTTAGGATTTCTGAAAAATTTCTTCTTCTTGTAAAATCTCTTAAACCTTTTATCCAATTGATCCATCTCCTCATCACTATCAAGTTATTATTGTTCAATACTGGAATTTTCTATAGATACTTCTAATTTTTCTTTCCATTTGTGTTTAGTGGTGGTGGTTTTAAATGAAACTGATTTTCTTTTGGGTTCATCCTCCTCTTCCTTGTTGAATTTCAGATCCTCTTCATACATAATTAGTTTCCCAATAAGTTCCTTCACAGGTAACTTTCTAATGTCACATGATTCTCTAATAGAGACAGAGGTTCCTATCCATCTATCAGGTAAGCATCTAAGAAGTCATATGATCTGTTCTTTGGTAGTGACTTCTCTTCCAAGAGAAATCATTGTGTTGAAAATTTCATTGAACCTGATATACATGTCAGAAATAGGCTCATCATGTTTCATTTTAAAGTTATCATATTTAATAGTATATGTATTAAGTCTCGTTTCTTTAACACTATAAGTTCCTTCATGTGAAATAGACCAAGTTTCCCAAATTTCATGGGTAGTTTTACATGCATAAATTATGTTAAATTCCTTATCTCCTAAAGAGAAATATAGATCATTCATGGATTTTCAATTATTATTGTAGGCAGTCTTGGTAGGGTCATCTCAAGTGATTCTATCAATAGCAGGAATCTTATACTCATCTATAATTGAAGACCAGATTTCAAAACCCATACTTTCTAAATGCATCTTCATTTTAATTTTCCATTGAGCATAATTTGTTCCATTAAAGAATGGTGGTCTATTTGTTGCAGCACATTCCAATCTATTATCCATAAAAAAAACTTTTAAAGATATATAAATTTATAATTAACAAAAATTTACATATCTTTAAAGTACAGCTACAATCACAGTAGAATAGGGTCAAAAACAGAGTCTTAATAGAATTAACTAATTCCTTTGATACCAAATGTTGGTCGAAGTAGAGTAATCAAGAAGGGGGTGAATTGAGTATCTATAAAAATTTATATTTAAAAGTTATTTTAAAAAGGTTCCCCAATAAAATAAATATAGTCCAGTTAATCAAAGTAATATGGTTATGAAAGTTTGATTGTTTAAATAACTTCTCAGAAGATTGATTAATTCTCAGTAATCTTAATATCAGTTATTAACATTACTTTTGAAGTTATTCTAATGATGCAAAACAATTATAACTTCTTTCCAAGATTAACAATCAAAGTAAATTTAGAGATTTATGAATTCTTTAGAAAAATAGAGAAAACTAAATAAAACAACACAGAGGATATAAAACAAGTGGTTCAGTCCAAGCCAAGACCTAATCTTTAATGCCCCGACCCCAGTTACCCAGATTTGGTGCATTATTAGATATCATTGGCATGATACAAAGAATCATTTCCCGAAAGACCAATCATTTTAGTAGTATTATAAGTACTAGATACATTCATAAGTTTTACATTACATCATGAAATAAAATCATCAACAACATTTTGTCCCCTTTTTAACACAGTTATATCCTTATCCTATCCCTGTAGGTCAGTCATAATATACTTCTTCACATACTCTTAAAAATAAAACATAGAAAGGGGTGAGCTTAGATGCTCAGTAAGGATAACAATATAGCAGAAACTTTCATAAATAAGCATAAACATTTAAGGCAATGTAAGTCTAAAACAAAATCCTTTTAAACTTGAACCTCTGCATAATATGGAAAAGATAAAATCAAATAATTCCATTTACTTATTCGCATGGATATTCTACTAGTCGAATAATCACATGAAATATCAATAGCCACTTTCATAATGATGGAATGCATAATTACAGACTTCATAACCACATAGTCAAGGCCTTGTGCCAAGACTACAAATAAGATTTTGTCAAGGCCTTATGCCAAGACACTAGTTTGTCTCATGAGACCTACCGATGCATCGAGGAGCTATAGTGGGATCCACCCGTCACTTACTAAGTCCAATTCATTACTCATATGAAAAGCTTTAAATATAACTTAAATATTCGTATTAAAACTAGCATACTAAATGTCAATACATTGTCTATAAACCATGAATGGTGTAAAAATAACACATCCACAGTCAAACATATCACAAAATCTTCAATACAATACAGACGTTTTGTATCATAATAAATCAACTTCAAACAAGCTTAAAATCCATCAAAGGATGTTGACATAGATGAAATCAAAACTTTTTGAGAGAAATGTCTCTTTCTATTTTGAAATCATTTAGAAGTAATGTAATTATAAAAAACATTTATTTTGAAAATATTCTTATAATCTTGTAAGGGAAGCTTAGACGATGTTATAATGGTAGAAAATAGTCGCACCTGCCGTATAAGTTAAAAAACATTCTTACCTTAATTTTGTCGAAAAGGTCGTAAATTACCTTGTTTGGAAAATGACAGAAATATTCCTTTCAAAACTGTAATGGCCCGGACTTCTCCGGCCCTTTCCTTCATCAAAAAGAAGGCCGCAAAGTGTTCTGAAGGGTAAAATGGACTTTTACCATACTTTCCAGAATTTTGAAACTACATGCCGTGTAGTTTGAGTACACGCCGTGTACTCCCTTTCCGGGTATACCCCGTGTTGAAGGTCGTGTCCTTACTGTGTGGAATAATGGGTGCATGTCGTGTGTCCAATACTACACGCTGTGTAGTCCTTCCCCGCATACGCGTTACTAGTTAACGGTCGTGTGCCGTGTTAGAGCCGTGTCCTTGCTGTGTGCAATAAATGGGTACACACCGTGTGTCCAAACTACGCGTCGTGTAGTTCCTCCCCACGTATGTGTTTCCCTCAAACTGTGTGTTGACCAGTCAACAGCCACAGAGCCGTGTTGGAAGCCGTGTGGAGACTGTGTGAAATAACCGAGTACACTCCATGTACCATAAAGTACACGTCGTGTAATTTTGATTTTCATGCCTATAAAAGGAGGGGTCCCCTCCTCCTTTTTCAACACACACCTCTCCTCCCCTCTCCTATGAGAAGATCTCTCTCAAGAGACTTGAAGGTTCTTCCTTCTATAACTTCTTCATCCGAGCTCTGAATTACAATCCGTCAGTGGCCACAGGATCGTAGCGATGAGGCGGAACTTCCGAGATTGGATCCGTCAACTTTCCTTCGGCCTTTTCTTTCCGACATCCACCCGAGGAGATTTTTCCGGGACCCGAAAGAAGTGACGGACTCCGACAGACATCTTCTAAAGTTGATCCAGGGGAACGTTGTGATCAGAACCTGTTGAGGTAGGGATATTACCTTTGTCTCTCTCATTTGTGTATCATGCGGGGTAGGTATCCTTTTGTTTTCATGAGAAACAGTTGAACCATTAAATAAAGATAATAACTGGTTAAGAAATGGGGTTGGGAAGTTTGTGATTGCTGTTACTTTACTTTTTATATCCTGTGATTATGTTGTGAAATGAATAGGCTTATAAATACTAAAAATAATGGTCGTTGGGGGACTTTTCTTGTGAAATTAAATGTTTACCTATCTTTATAGACCGTTTATGTGGATGGAACCCTGTAGAATGTGGAATTTGGTTAATCACGTAAAGTTGGCTGATTAAAATCTGGAACCCTTGTGTGATCACCCCGGTTAAAAAAAATGGAATAATGAACATGTGCGCATTGGCTTGGTTACGTGGAATGTGATGGGGGTGTTTTGTGGGTTGTTGTGGATCGGTAGAGCAGTGGGGTTGCGGTTAACTTGGTTATGGGTTGGTGTGGATGCTATAATGGTGATGGGCAGCGGGGATACATTAAATGGTATTAAAGGGATAATAATGATAAACGGGCTTTGGTGTGGTTGTGGTTATAGTGGTTGGCAGCGGGGCTGCAGGGATAGGTTTAATTATGAACGGACTATGGTTGTGAATAATAAATAAAAGTGGAAGAGATAATGAATGGTGGGTTATGGTAATGGAACGGGATTAATAATTAATGGGATGGTTGGTTGCTAAGAAGGGACTTGGTTATGTTGCTGTGTTTTCCTAACTTGATTTGTGGATGGTAGGGATTTTCTTTACAAATGATTGTCGTGGTTGGTTGTGTATAGTTTCCCGGTAGTTAAGGAACTAATAAACCAATTCTATTGATATGTGAAAACCTCAATGGGGTTGCGGTTGTTGTTATATGCATGCTTCGTGGTGGCAGTGCCGAGGCACGTGCTCAGTTTCTCTGTTTAGAAGCCATAGGTTGGGCTGAGTGGTTGCTATATATATATATCTGTATCTTTTTTGTTTTATTTCACCCCACCCATGTTGAGCACTCAGTGCCGAACACTCCCATTTCATGGGAGATGGTGTTTTCCCCTTAGTTACTAGCTCCTTCCTGCTCCTTCTTCCCTAGGCTGTGATGGCTTGAGGCGACCTTACACCCAAGACTCCTCAGGTAGGTTTTGATTGGGGTGGTTTTAGCCCAAGACTCTTCGGGCAGGCTTATAGGCTATGATGGCTTGAGACGACCTTACACCCAAGACTCCTCGGGTAGGTTTCGATTGAGGCCCAGGTGTGTGCGGGCGGGATACATGGTGGTGAGGCTCAGGTGTGTGCGAGCGGGATATGTGGTGGTGAGGCCTAGGTGTGTGCGGGCGGGATACATGGTGGTGAGGCTCAGGTGTGTGCGGGCGGGATACGTGGTTGTGAGGCCCATGTGTCTGCGGGCGGGGAGAGTGGCAGCGTCAGGACGTTCGCCGTTAGGAAGAGCAGCTAACTAAATGGAAATGGTGCGGGGTACCCAATACTCTGGTTCTTATATACTACTACCTATTGTGATTGTGTTTTGGTGAGTGTGGCTAGTGAGGTTGGGTGGATATAATTCCTTTCTAGGTTTCTTCTGTTGTTCTCACGGGACATTAGGATGTCTCCCCACTTGTTCACGAGAGATTTTGGTTCCCCTACTAAGTATACTTGTATGCTCACCCTAAGTTTACTTTCAGGTTTCCAGGAGGACTACCAGGGCCGTACGGGACCCTACTAGTTGGACATTTGGAGTTGTTGTAGTTGGTGTACTCTTGTTTTCTTTTGGTATTGTACTTTTGAGCTTTCTTGTACTTGTACCTTGTTATAAAATTGTTTAAACATGCATGTGGGCTTGGTTTGGGGTTTATTTCTATACACTTGTTCTTTTCACATTTGGTGGTTGACTTGTCTTATTTCTTGATCTTAAAATAATAAAAAATGGGTAGTGCCTCCCATATTTGTGAAAACTCATACCCTTGGTGCTAGTCGCCAACCCGGGGCCTACTGGAGGCGGGACTCGGGGGTCATTATCTCCCTTTCACCATTGCCAGCTCAGGAGGGGCATCTTTGGTGGGAGGGGGTCGTGATAGAATGGTATGAGAGGAAGGTTGAGAGATAGGATGGAGTCTGGATTTAGGAACTGTGAGGATTGCATGGGATGGTAGGGCAACGATGTTAGTTAATCTTGGTGCGTGACATAGGCCAGGGAAGACCGGCTAGGACACGGGATTTTAGGGCCCCTCGTGATCCAATGAAAGGAATCTGAGCCTACCGAAGGACCAAGTGAGACCACATTGATTGCAGGGTAGAGACCCTAGTGAAGGTACATGCATCATCATGATTGTGTTTTACTTGATTTGGGTGTTCTGGGAAAGAAATTGAAATAATGTGATAAAATAAAACCTTGAGAAATTTCCTTACTACTT
This sequence comes from Viscum album, assembly GCA_963277665.1. Classification (NCBI taxonomy): domain Eukaryota; kingdom Viridiplantae; phylum Streptophyta; class Magnoliopsida; order Santalales; family Viscaceae; genus Viscum; species Viscum album. The sequence goes on along the minus strand of OY728139.1, from coordinate 1,383,961,895 downwards.
GGGCTTAGGAAATCCTTGTTTACCGTACAGCTATGGCACCTGGACGTCGTCCCCGGGTGGCTCAGACGGCCAAGGCCTAGCAGATCCAGGCATTCGATCAGTTAAGGATTGACCGAGAGGAGGAAGATAGCCAGTGGCAGAAGACTCTCCGTTCTTTCCAGTGGCAGAACCTAAAGAAGTACGACGGTAGTACTTTGGATGTAGAGACGGAGGGGTGGATTGAGGATCTAGGGATCGCTTTTACCTTGATCCATGCTTCGAGGGAGTACTAGGTTCCTCTAGCAGTCATTTAGCTGAGAGGTGCGGCGCGACAGAGGTGGACGCTCTACCTCGGAGAGAGGATAGAGGCAGAGGTTCCATGGGCTGACTTTGAGAAGGAATTCCGAGAGGAATTCTTTTCTTCCATGATCAAGGCAGAGAAGTGGCAGGAGTTACTCTCCCTTCAGCAGGGGAGTATGTTGGTGCGAGAGCTGGGGATCAAGTTCAAAGATTTCCTGCACTTTGCTTCGGATCTCTTTCCAGATGAGGAGTCTCGGGCGAGACATTTGGAGGAGTCGCTTCGTCCTTCGCTCTAGTATGCTATCACCCCCTTCACCCTTCTGACGTACTTGGTGGTACAGAAGAAGGTAGAGGTTGTAGAGAGGATGCACTAGCTGGGAGGTGCACCCCGAGAGGGGTTTCAGCTAGGTTCGTTGAAGGGGAAGACAGTCAGGAGTAGGTCTCCTGCGACAGGACCTTCCAGGTTCAGGCCAGTGGGGAGCAGGCCCCAGCAGTTCCAGTTCAAATCTTCAGGTCCTCGTCCCTTTTCCGCAAGCCCAGGACCGAAGTATTTTTCTTGTGGAGGTTTCGGGCACGTTCAAAGTCGGTGCCCGACCCGAGCTCAGTACGGTGGAGGTGGGAAGGTTCAGCACCCACCTCAGCAGCACCAGTTGCCGGTGGGGCCCTTCCAGCAGTAGCAGGACCATGCTCCTCTGAGGGCAGACTTGTCGGGAGGAGGCTGACCTCAGGGCGCTCCTCAGGGACCTCGACCAGGGTGTGGTCGGGGAGGTGGAAAACCTCAGAGAGGCAGGGGAGCTGGGTGTGGACAGTTGCACGCAGTAGAGTTGACAGCTCCAGTAGGACCAGAGGTGGTATGAGGTACGATTTGTTTGTTCAGCACTCTTGTTTCTACTTTGTTCGATTCGGGAGCTTCACACTCCTTTGTTGCACCTGGTCTATCCCATGCTTTGGGACTAGACGTAGAGAGACTTTCTATACCACTGGTGCTGAGTATACCTGTTGGAGGCCAGAACATCGTATCTTGTGTTTGCCGGAGATGTGGGCTGACGTTGGGACCACATCGATCTAGCGGAGACCTTCTTCTATTACAGATGCAGCCATACGATGTCATCCTAGGCATCGATTGGTTGTTTTCTATTTGTGTCGTTATCGACTGCTTCCGGAGAAGAGTCGTGTTCTCCGACATAGACGGGAAGCACGTATCTTTTGTTGACGAGAAGAGATATTAGGTGGGAAGCCGGCGTGAGGAGCCTCTCCTTTCCTTGTTAAGCGGGTTATCAATGGTTCCAGCTGATGTAGAGATGATGGATGTCCCAGAGGTTTTTGGGGAGTTCCTCGACTTTTTTCCCGAGGAGGTTGTGACTCTACCCCCCCCCCCCCCGACATGACGTTGAGTTTGGGATAGACTTACAGCCTGGTGCTCGTCCGATTTCGATGGCCCCTTATCGAATGGAACCTTCGGAGTTGCGGGAGTTTCGGATTCAGATTGATGATCTGATGGAGAAGGGTTTTTTTCGACCCAGTGTGTCGCCATGGGGTGCTCCGGTTTTTTTTGTGAAGAAGGCAGATGGTGGTCTCAGGCTATGCATAGACTACCGAAGGTTGAACCAGGTAACGGTCAAGAACCGTTACCCCCTCCCAAGGATAGATGATCTCTTCGACCAACTGAGGGGAGTAGGTTAGTTTTCTAAGATTTATCTACGATCGGGATATCATCATGTGAGGGTAAAGGATAGTGACATCTCGAAGACGGCTTTCAGGTGCAGGTATGGGCACTTCGAGTTTGTAGTGATGCCTTTTGGAGTTACGAATGCACCAGTTATGTTCATGGGACTTATGAACTTTGTCTTTCGAGAGTTTCTGGACTGGTTCATCATTGTTTTTATCGATGAAATCCTAATCTACTCAAGATCAAAGGAGGAGCACATTGAGCATCTTAGGGTAGTCTTGGAAGTCCTTTGACACCACCAGCTTTATAGGAAATCGTCGAAGTGTAAGTTCTTGACACAATAAGCACACTTCCTTGGGCACGTGGTGTCTCAGCATGGAGTATCGGTGGACCCGTCAAAGGTGGAGTTAGTTGTTTCTTGGGCAGCACCCAAGAGCATGGTAGAAGTTCGTAGTTTCCTGGGGTTAGCAGGTTATTATCAGAGGTTCATTTCAGACTTCTCTCGAGTTGCTGCTCCATTGACAACTTTGACTAGGAAGAACCAGGTATTCCTATGGAGCGAGCAGTGCCAGAGAGATTTCGACTACCTGAAGGAGAAGTTAGTCAGTGCTCCCGTACTCAGGTTTCCAGAGGAAGGGTTGTTGAATGAGGTGTTTTTTGATGCTTCTGGCCTTGGTTTGGGGTTCATGCTGATGTAGAAGAAGGGTGTGATCTGTTATGGGTCTAGGAAGTTGCTCCCTCACGAGCGTAACTATGCCACCCATGACCTGGAGCTTGCAGCAGTAGTGTTCACACTGAAGTTGTGGAGACATTACCTCTTTAGAGAGCGCTTTGTGGTCTTCTCAGATCACAAGAGCTTGCGCTATATCTTCTCCCAGCATGACCTGAACTTGCGGCAGCGGAGATGGATCGAGTTTCTCTAAGACTATGACTTTGAGATCTCTTACACTGAAGGTAAGGGAAAAGTTGTGGATGATTCCATGAGTAGGAAGTCGCATCAGGAAGTAGATTGGGAATCCGCTGATGCTTGGAAAGTGATGGGAGAGTTGGTTGCCTTGCATTTGGATGCAAGGGAAGAAGGTGTTAGAGGCTGTTTGTTCCAGATGACGGTACAGTCCTCCTTGTTGCAGCAGGTGGAAGAGTCTCAGTGGGGGGACTCCGAGGCGGAAGTGATGCGGGATCGTGTCGATCAGGGGAACTCTTCAGAAGGATGGTCAGAGGACAGCTGACATCGGATGCTTTTCCATGGAAGGTTGTTTGTCCTAGAGACAATGCATGAGGAAGTTCTCTGTGAGTTCCATAGCTCAGCCTTGGCGGTACATCCAGGAGTTTCAAAAATGTACCGAGGCCTAAGGGATTAGTTTTGGTGGCCCGGGGTGAAACGGGTAGTGGCGGAGTTTGTGGCTAAATGCCTAGTGTGTCAGCAAGTGAAGGCTGGACCCCGTGTTCCCGGTGGTTTGTTGCATCCTTTAGATGTCCCCAGGTGGAAGTGGGATGACATCTCAATGGACTTCATCACAGGACTACCCAGAGCTCAGGGAGGTTATGATGCTATCTGGGCAGTGGTGGATTGTTTGACGAAATCAGCTCACTTCTTAGCAATTAAGGAGTCAGGCCCAGTGAGTACCTTAGCACAGAGGTACGTAGACTAGGTGGTGCATTTGCATGGAGTTCCGAGGAATATCATCTCAGACCAGGATACTCGGTTTACCTCACGAGTCTGGAGGGGGTTACAGCATGCCTTTGGCACCTAGCTACGCCTTAGCACTTCTTTCCACCCCCAGACCGATGGGCAGACAGAGCGGACTATCCAGACGCTGGAGGATATGCTGCGAGCATGCGTTCTAGATTTCGGAGGATCATGGGTACGACACTTGCCTTTAATAGAGTTTTCCTACAACAACAGCTTCCACTCTACCATTGACATGGCACCATTTGAGGCTTTGTATGGAAGGCCATTTCGTTCACCCATTAGTTGGGCAGAGGTTGGTGAGACAGGTGCTCTTGGGCCAAAGGTAGTGCAGAGCACCATGGAGAAAGTCTAGCTTGTACGTGAGAGGATGAAGGCAGCTCAGGACCGACAGAAGTCTTATCCTGATCGTCGGAGGAGGCCCTTGGATTTTGAGGTGGGAGATCATGTGTTCTTGAAGGTTTCCCCTCGAAGGGGGCAGCGGAGGTTTGGGAAAGGGAGCAAGCTCTCACCTAGGTTCATCGGACCTTTTGAGGTGCTAAGGCGAGTCAGCGAGGTGGCATATCGGCTAGCCCTGCCACCTCAGTTAGAGAAAGTTCATGACATCTTCGACGTCTCCCAGCTTCGTCAGTACTTACACGATGACTCTCACGTTATCGACTGGGGAGAGTTAGATATGGGAGACGACGCGACCTTTGAGGAAAGACCAGTCAGAATCGAGGATCGTAAAGAGAAGGTGCTCTGTGGATGAACAATTCCGTTGGTTCATGTGTTGTGGAGGCATGGCGGCCTCGAGAAGAGCACTTGGGAGCGGGAGACCCAGATGCACACTTAGTACCCGAAGTTGTTTTGACTTATGTTTTTCCTTGTTCTTCTAAGCTTTGTGTTGATGTTGTACTATGTACCTTTGATATATGGAATGTTTGGCTTGTCAGTTGTGAGACCTTTTGTTTCCTTGTTCCCTGGTAATGTTTAACAGGTCCGGATGTGTGGGGAAAGGGAAAAACCTAACCCTTAATCGAGATTCATTAATGTGGATGCGAATGAACCCGTGCGGGTGAGTCAGTGCCACCTAAAGAGGATAATATCTCGACATAGGAAAAGTAATTTTCCCCAAACCACGTGTTCGGGCAGTGTGCGGGTAGTTCGGTGTTGGGGTCAGTGTGAGCTGAAAAATCCTAATGTATGGAAGTGGGAAGACCCGATTCTTAATCGAGACGCATTAATGAGGATGCGATTAAACCCATACAGGCGAGTCAGTGCCGCCTAAAGCAGATAATATCTCGACATGGGAGAAGGAATTCCTAACACATATGATTAGGTTTGTTGGTTGGGTTCCTGTTATAACGAGAACCCTAAAAGGTATCTTTTTGGGTTCCCCTGGGTTGGTTTTTGAATTCTTGGGGACGATAATGTTTTAAGAGGTATCTGATGTAATGGCCCGGACCTCTCCTATCCTTTCCTTTATCAAAAAGAAGGCCACAAATTGTTCTGGAGGGTAAAATGGACTTTTCCCACGCTTTCCAGAATTTTGAAACTACACGCCATGTAGTTTGAGTACACACCATGTACTCCCTTTCCGGGTATACCCTGTGTAGAAGGTTGTGTCCTTTCTGTGTGGAATAATGGGTGCACACCGTGTGTCCAATACTACACGCCGTGTAGTCCTTCCCCGCGTACGCGTTACCAGTCAACGGCCGTGTGCCGTGTTGGAGCCGTCTCCTTGTTGTGTGCAATAAATGGGTACACGCCATATGTCCAAACTACAAGTTGTGTAGTTCCTCCCCGCGTATGTGTTTCCCTCAAAACGTGTGTTGACCAGTCAACGGTCGCGGAGCCGTGTTGGAAGCCTCATGGAGACCGTGTGAAATAACCGAGTACATGCCATGTACCATAAAGTACACGCCGTATACTTTTTCTTTTCACGCCTATAAAAGGAGGGGTCCCCTCCTCCTTTTTCAACACACACCTCTCCTCCCCTCTCCTCTGAGCAGAGCTCTCTCAAGAGACTCGAAGGCTCTTCCTTCCATAACTTCTTCGTCCGAGCTCCGAATTACGATCCGTCAGCGGCCATGGGATCGTAGCGACGAGGCGGAACTTCCAAGCTTGGATCCATCGACTTTCCGTCAGCCTTTTCTTTCCGACTTCCACCCTAGGAGGTTTTTCCGGGACCCGACAGAAGTAACGGATGCTGACGGACATCTTTTAAAGTTGATCCAGGGGAATGTTGTGATCAGAACCTGTTGAGGTAGGGATATTACCTTTGTCTCTCTCATTTGTGTATCATGTGGGGTGAGTATCCTTTTGTTTTCATGAGAAACATTTGAACCATTAAATAAAGATAATAACTGGTTAAGGAACGGGGTTGGGAAGTTTGTGATTACTGTTACTTTACTTTTTATATCCTGTGATTATGTTGTGAAATGAATAGTCTTATGCCTACTGAAAATAACGGTTATTGGGGGCCTTTTCTTGCGCAATTAAATGTTTCCCTATCTTTCTAGACCGTTTATGTCGATGGAACCCTGTAGAATGTGGAATCTGGTTAATCACGTAAAGTTGGCTGATTAAAATTTGGAACCCTTTTGTGATCACCCCGATTAAACAAAATGGAATAATGAACATGTGGGCATTGGCTTGGTTACGTGGCATGTGATGGGGGTGTTTTGTGGGTTTTTTTGGATCGGTAGAGCAGCGGGGCTACAGTTGACTTGGTTATGGGTTGGTGTGGATGCTATAATGGTGATGGGCAGTGGGGCTGCAATAAATGGTATTAAAGGGATAATAATGATAAATGGGCTTTGGTGTGGTTGTGGTTATGGTGGTTGGCAGTGGGGCTGTAGGGATAGGTTTAATTATGAACAGACTATGGTTGTGAATAATAAATAAAAGTGGAAGAGATAATGAATGGTGGGTTGTGGTAATGGAACTGGATTAATAATTAATGGGATGGTTGGTTGTTAATAAGGGACTTGGTTGTGTTGCTGTGTTTTCCTAACTTGATTTGTGGATGGTAGGGATTTTCTTTACGAATGATTGTTTTGGTTGGTTGTGGATAGTTTCCTAGTAGTTAAGGAACTAATAAACCAATTATGTTGATATGTGAAAACCTAAATGGGGTTGGGGTTGTTGTTGTATGCATGCTTCGTGGTAGCAGTGCCGAGGCACGTGCTCAATTTCTCTATTTAGAAGCCATATGTTGGGCTAAGTGGTTGCTATATATATATATATCTGTATCTTTTGTGTTTTATCGCACCCCACCCATGTTGAGCACTCAGTGCCGAACACTCCCATTTCATGGGAGAGGGTGTTTTCCCCTTAGTTACTAGCTCCTTCCTGCTCCTTCTTCCCTAGGCTGTGATGGCTTGAGGCGACCTTACACCCAAGACTCCTCGGGTAGGTTTCGATTGGGGTGGTTTTATCCCAAGACTCTTCGGGCAGGCTTATAGGCTATGATGGATTGATGCGACCTTAAACCCAAGACTCCTCGGGTAGGTTTCGATTGAGGCCCAGGTGTGTGCGGGTGGGATACGTGGTGGTGAGGCCCAGGTGTGTGCGGGCTGGATACGTGGTGGTGAGGCCCAGGTGTGTGCGGGCAGGATACATGGTAGTGAGGCCCAGGTGTGTGCGGGCGGGATACGTGGTGGTGAGGCCCAGGTGTGTGTGGGCGGGATATGTGGTTGTGAGGCCCAGGTGTGTGCGGGCGGGGAGAGTGGCAGCGTCAAGACGTTCGTTGTTAGGAAGAGCAGCTAACTAAAGGGAAATGGTGCGGGGTACCCAATAATCTTGTTCTTATATACTACTACCTATTGTGATTGTGTTTTGGTGAGTGTATCTTGTCAGGTTGGGTGGATAGAATTCCTTGCTAGGTTTCTTTTGTTGTTCTCACGAGACATTAGGATGTCTCCCCACTTGTGCACGAGAGCTTTAGGTTTCCCTACTAAGTATACTTGTATGCTCACCCTACGTTTACTTTCAGGTTTCCAGGAGGACTACCAGGGCCATGCAGGACCCTACTAGTTGGACAGTTAGAGTTTTTGTAGTTGGTGTACTCTTGTTTTCTTTTGGTAATGTACTTTTGAGCTTTCTTGTACTTGTACCTTGTTATAAAATTGTTTAAACATGCATGTGCGCTTAGTTTGGGGTTTATTTCTATACACTTGTTCTTTTCACATTTGGTGGTTGACTTGTCTTATTTCTTGATCCTAAAATAACAAAAAAATAGTAATGCCTCCCATATTTGTGAAAACTCATACCCTTGGTGCTAGTCGCCAACCCAGGGCCTACTGGAGGTGGGACTCGGGGGTCATTATCTCCCTTTCACCATTGCCAGCTCAGGAGGGGCATCTTTGGTTGGAGGGGGTCGTGAAAAAAAACATATATGGTCAAATAAGGGTATAAATTACTTTAACCCATAGTATATTAAATTATAAAAATGTTTTGAAATGCATTTTTAAGAAAACAAGGATGTGGATGATAAAGAGGTCCCAGTAGATACTTACGTAAAAACAACCTCGGATAACAAAGAGATCGTGAAATTAACCCTTACCTTGTACTTTTCCTTGGTAGAAGGTATGTTAGTCTCCTGTATATTAGTTAAATCATTGTTATTAAATTATACAAGAACTATATACATAAATATGATATCATATATGATCTTCTAATATTTCTTTGTTAATGATATTTCAGTAGTATAATCATTTCGGGTGTTAACTGATTCATTTTCCTTTATATGATTTGTTACGTAAGTAATTTTTGTTATGGATAGGATGTATCTTATTAATATTAAGAATAATATTAAGTCTTTAAACATTATTTTTAATCATAAAATGAAAATTATTCTTGAATGGATACGATAGGGAATGAATCTCATCATGTTCGGGGAGACGGTAATCCATACATATGCACGAGCGACAATATCATTATTTTGATAATAAAATAATATATAATTGGATGTTATATCATATAAACATAATCATTATAATTTTATATTTATTAGTTACATCATTTATAATAATTATTATTCCCATCCAAATGATGAATTATTTGAATAACAAACTACACCACGACGTAGAGACGGTAATCCGTACGTACGCACGTATGGTGACTTTTTCATTTATAGGATGGATAGAATAATGAATATGGATGTACCATTTTTATAATAACATAATATTATATATAAGTTACTGGAGTTATTATTTTTTAATTGAAATAATAAAGAATGATAAAGTGGAACAAAAAAAGAACTTGAAAGAGGTGGTGAAATATTTACCTCTTCTTCGGGTTCTTCCTTTTGATTTGATCAAAATGGATCCTTAGGTTGGCTTTATGACCAAAGTAATTCCTATGGGATGAAGTTAGGATATTTGGGAGGATATTTGGGTAGGTTTTGGTGGAGCCAAATGCCTTTGAAGTTGTGAATTTGAGAGAAGGGAAAGTGCCCTTTTATAAGAGTGGTGAGGGACACCTCAGGAAAAGATTGAAATATTATTTTATAATAAAATCATTTTCGGTTTCTAATGGCTCAAAAATGAATTATTTAAATTATAATGTGATGATGGGTCTAAAACCACTCAAAAAATAGGTTTTAGATAGGTTTGGGTTACTATATTAACCTTATCTTTAAGATTTAACACTTAGTTAAATAGTTTGTCATTTACCATGTCTCTTTGTATTTTTATTTTATATGGTTAATAAACTTACTATAAACTTCCAAGAGAACCCCAAGTGGTTCATTATTAATATATATAACCTTACCTAAGTCCTTGGGCCAAACCTTAGATTTTTAGGAATATTATATCCATTAATAATATAGTATTTTTTTTAAAAACTCAATTATGTCAATTTTGACACTATTTAGTATTTTATTTTTTTGTGAAAATCACAAAAGCATTATTACTTAGAAAAAAAATTATTTAATCAACCCTAAAATGTCATATTAACCTATAATATCAGTTTAATTCCTCAAAATTCTCAAATTACATTTATTTGGATATTCATAATATCAATTATTTTAATCTTTCTTTAATAAGGTAATTACTGAATCATCATTTTGTCGTAAATAAATTAAATTATTTAATGACTAAAAATTATAAATAAAATAACATTTTGTTTGAAATATTTTTAAACTTATAATGAATATTTATAGTTGAATTTATATTGTATTTAACCCTATATTAAAAATGGTTTAGTTATTAAACTTTGAATTTATCTATTTTAACTCTTCTTTAAATAAAATAATAATAAATGTCCTAATCTAATCCAAGTGGACCAAAAGAAACATATTTTATTCCTCAGTTTTTTTTTGGTCTAATTACACTTATCCAATAGAATTAGGACATGTGTTTGGGTAATTATAATATCATTTTTACCTTTAATTACCCTATTTACTTTTAACCACGGTAATTAAAAGTTAAAATTTACCATTCACCAAAAATTATTTTCATCTTATTGAACCACATTTTATTTACTGATATCAACCATGTCTCTTGTATTTTCGAAATTCAACTCACAGAAGCGGTAAAATTAAGTTTTATGCAAATTTCCAAATGCTCCTTGGAGGTGGGTAATCCGTACGTACGCACATATGGTGACTTTGTCATTTATAGGATGGATAGAATAATGAATATGGTTGTACCATTTTTATAATAACATCACAGTATATATAAGATACTGGAGTTATTATTTTTTAATAGAAAAAATAAAGAAAGAGGAAGTGGAAGAAGAAAAGAACTTGAAAAAGGTTGTGAAATATTTACCTCTTCTTCGGGTTCTTCCTTTTGATTTGATCAAAAGGGATCCTTAGGTTGGCTTTCTGACCAAAGTAATGACTCTGGGATGAAGGAAGGAAAATTGGGAAGATATTTAGGTAGGTTTTGGTTGATAAAAATGCCTTTGAAGGTGTGAATTTGAGAGAAGGGAAAGTGCCCTTTTATAAGAGGGGTGAGAGGCACCTCACGAAAAGATTGAAATATTATTTTATAATAAAATCATTTTCTGTTTATAATGGCTCAAAAATGAATTATTTAAATGATAAGGTGTTTATGGGTCGAAAAGCACTCAACCTATAGGTTTTAGATAGGTTTGGGTCACTATATTAACCTTATCTTTTAGGTTTAACTCTTCGTTAAATAGTTTTTCATTTACCATGTCTCTTTGTATTTTTATATTATATGGTTAATAAACATACTATAAACATCCAAGAGAACCCCAAGTGGTTCATTATTAATATATATAACCTTACCTAAGTCCTTTGGTCAAACCTTATATTTTTAGGAATATTATATCCATTAATAATATAGTATTTGTTTTAAAAACTCAATTATGTCAATTTTGACACTATTTAGTATTTAATTTTTGTGAAAATCATAAAAGCATGATTACTTAGAAAAAAAAATATTTAATAAACCCTTAAATGTCATATTAACCTATAAAATAAGTGTAATTCATAAAAAGTCTCAAATTACATTTATTTGGATATTTAAAATATCAATTATTTTAATCTTTCTTTAATAAGGTAATTACTGCATCATCATTGTGTCATGAATAAATTAAATTTTTTAATGTGTAAAAATTATAAATAAAATACCATTATTTTTGAAATATTTTTAGATTTCTAATGAATATTTATAGTCTAATTTATATTGTGTGTAACCCTATATTACAAATGGTTTAGTTATTAAACATTGAATTTAACTCTTTTAACTCTTCTTTAAATAAAATAATAATAAATGTCCTAATCTAATACAATTGGACCAAAAGGAACATATTTTATTCCTAAGGTTGTTTTTGGTCGAATTACACTTATCCAATAGAATTAGGACATGTGTTAGGGTAATTATAATATCATTTTTACCTTTAATTACCTTATTTACTTTTAACAATGGTAAATAAAAATTAAAAGTTACCATTAACCAAAAATTATTTTCATCTTATTGAACCACATTTTACTTACTGATATCAACCGTGTCTCTCAAATTTTCTAAATTCAACTCACAGAAGCAGTAAAATTAGGTTTTATACAAATTTGCAAATGCTCCTTGGAGGTGGGTAAAAGACTGTAAAAAGTTCAATAAACTTTTTATATATCTAAACTTATTATTAAATAAATCCAATGAATTACATTGAAATTATATAGGTATTATGTATCTATTTTTACCTAAAATAAATTTAAATAAAATAAAAATTATTTAAATAAAAAATTCGGTTTTAACCAATAACGCATTGTTTTTTCACTATTCATCAAAAATTGAAAGTTTTCAAAAAAAATACCAAAAATTCACCCTAAGATAATTTCAATATTACGAATTCAAAAATGAAGTCCATTTTGAAATATAAAATTTATAAAATTTCAAAAGTGAGTATTACTATTCATAACGGCTAGTTTGATTGGTTGCAGTGTGTTTGAATCTCGAAGTTGCGTACAATGCAAGCTATTGCATTATTCAAAGAGAAACGTACCATGGAAGCTTGGGGTGTTACATTCTCCCCTGCTTAAAATAATTTTGTCCTAGAAATTTCTAGAATATTACTGCATAAAAAGATTCATGTGGTTCTTCATCATAAGTTCCTCAGGTTCCCACATTGCATCTTCCATCTTATGATTTCTCCATAGAACTTTTACCATACGAGTCGTCTAGTTTCTCAACACTTGTTCACTTATATCAATAATTTTGATAGGATCTTCACAATAAGATAGATCAGGTTCTAGTTCAATTTCCCCATAGGTGAGTACATGTGTTAGGTCAGGCATGTATTTTCTCAACAGTGATACGTGGAACACATTGTGATCTTTGGAGAGACTTGGCAGCATTTCCAAATAGTAAGCTGCAGGCCCAATTCGTTCTTTAATTTCAAAAGTTCCAATGTACCTGGGACTTAATTTACCCTTATTACTGAATCGTATAACTCCCTTCCATAGAGATACCTTCAAGAAAACATGATCTCCTACCTGAAATTCCAAATCCTTTCTTCGGTTATCGGCATATCTCTTCTGCCTACTTTGTGCTGCTTTGATGTGGGTTTGGATAACCTTTACCATTTCCATCATTTCCTCAACATGTTCTGGGCCTATGAGTTTTCTTTCACCAAAATCATCCCAACAAGTTGGTGTGCGACATCTCTTTCCATATAACGCTTCATATGGTGCCATCTGAATACTTGAATGGAAGCCATTGTTATAGTAAAATTCTACCATAGGTAAATATTAATCCCACATACCTTAAAAGTCAAGTGAGCAAGATCTCAACATGTCTTCTAAGGTTTGAATAGTCTGTTCTGATTTTCCATCAGTTTGAGGGTGGTAGGCAGTGCTCAAACAAAATTCAGTATCCAGATATTTCTGAAGAAATTTCTAGAATCTTGATGTAAAATGGGGATCTCGATCAGAAACAATCAATAAGGGTACTCCATGAAGTCTTATAACTAAATTAATATATATTCTTGCTAAACGTTAAAGTGGTAAATCTTCTCTTATAACAAGAATGTAACGACCCAAACTTTCATTAATGGAAATCCCTATTGATCTAATTAAATGTGTCTTTATATAAAATTTCAAATTCTTTGGTTTTATGTTTTTGGATTTTAAAATACTATTAAGAATTGTGACAGTTGCTAATATATCCGTTGAACAGTGATCACATGATTAGTATAAATATATGGCTTTAACAAATCCAATTTACTCAGACAAAGGAAGTGATGGCCTCATCTAGTATAAGTTCCTCATACGAAGACCATTTTTCAGATGTCAGAAAGGAGGTTGTGTCTTTGGGCTTCACACTTGACCAAGACCAAGACAAGCTAGAATATGTTAAGCTCAAGTGGGACCGCCTATGAGAGAAGTGTAATTTGATAGAGATTACCACCAGAGCAATGTTATCTGAGTCACCCCAAGAGTCTATCACCATCGCACACCTTACTCTTTGGTCTTATGTGGGTGTTTTAAGGGTTTATTTAACAAGACCCTAGTATTATGGTTATGTACATTATTTTTGTGTATAATAATGAATATACATTCATTTTATTATTGTTAGCGTGTAAAAAGTTTTAAAAGCACAAATAGTATTTTTAGTTAATGTTCAACTAAGAAATATATTTTGATGAATTAATGGATTTTTGAATTCAATAATATTTTAATAAAATATTATTATTTTTATTAAATTAATTTTTATTAAATATAAATGATCTTATAATTTTATGATTGCAATTGTAATTTTTACTAAGGTTTGAAATCTATTTTTCTCAAAACCCATGAATTTTAAATAATTATTAGTTTTTATTTTAAAAGTGAAAATTAACATATTTAGAAAATTATTTAGATAAAATTAATATTATTTCTGGAATCAGGACATCAAAATTATCCAACAGTGAATTTTTCATAATTTTCTGAGATAGTCAAATTTTTGGGTAAAAATTAAATACTGTTCAAATATATAATGTGTTTTATGACATCATAATGACTCAATAGTGATGTAATAAAATACTATAAACTTTATTTTCGTCCAATATATGTTTTACCATTAAAATAATGTGATTTTGGGTTTGTTTGATTTATTTTTCAAAGCTTTAGTGGACCCTTCAAGTCTTATAAAACATTTTGTCTTTTTAAATTGTTTTCCTTGGGAGTGTGACTCACCTCCACATAAGCAACCCCATTATTTTAATAATTTATGACCTTGAACTTATAAAATATTGTTTTTCCCTTCCCTTTTACAAAAACCATGGGCAAAAACCATGTGATCTTTTGTGGTTTGGATTAGTTTAATGTGAGGTGTCCCAAACCTAAATAATAAAGAAATTCTCTCACCTTTCCTATATAAACCCACCCAATATCCCACTTAATCCTCACTAAAAGCCTTTTGAGTTCATCCAAACTCTTCCCTACTCTCTTTATAATCATCCCAAGGTGCCCCAAGCTCCCTAGAAGCCTCTCTCAAGCCTTTGGAAGCACACTTCCAAGTAAGGGTTTTTTCTTCCTTTCTCATTTTTTCCCAATATTCTTTAAGTTGTTATGCCCTTTTAATTTCAATTATAAATATTGGGGTATGGTTTTGAAACTCCCCCATACTTCCATATTTATTTTTTAATGATGGGATACCTCTTTCTCTCTCATTAAATGCCTCCCATGTACACACATTACTATGCCAAAATTCTGAAATGAATTTCTCTCTCCTCATTTACATTCAAGCAATTATTCTGTATCAAGAATCTAAATTCAATTAAATTTGTTGGAATATGTTTCTATATTACCCATTTACTATCCATGTCATGTAAATATGATGAGACACCCCTTTCTCTCTCATCATCCATTTTTATGAGTTCTTATGTCACGTCGTTATGCTTCTGAAATTGCACCGCACTTTTCCAAGCCAAAGTCATTGTGTAGTGAATACAATGCCCATTTATCTATCAAGGGTATTCACCTTTATGCACATTTACTTATTGTTTAAAGAGTTTAATTTATTTATTCCACATTCGTTTATTCTATAATAAAAGATTATGTTGAATGATTCAGTGTTTTATGATCCATGTGGCACACTTATGCATGAAATGAAATGTTTAAGAAGGGTGTGCCTTGATAGCACTCCAATTCATTGGGTAAAGTATAGTATCATGATACTTCATGTGCAATGGGTGTTTACTCATGCTAATTCAAGTTAAATGAGGGTTTACTCTTGCTTCATGTGCAATTAGGGTTTACTCATGCTCCATGTGCAATGAGCCTTACCTCATGCTAATTCCATGTTAAGTGTTGTTGCCACATTTCCATGTTATAATTATCATGATTTATCATGCCTTTATGTTTATGCTTATCTTGTTCTCTATTGATATGCCTATTGTCTAACATGTATTGTATTCCTCATGTTATTCCATTATTATTCCCTTACTGGGCTTTATAGCTCAGCCTTTTCTTATGCATGTCCTCAGGTTATCCCATGCAATGCTAAGTATAAGGGAATGTAGTGGTCATGTAAAGAAAGTTTTCAATAAAGATATTGTATTGCATGTTTTAAGTCGTTATGTAATGATTATAATCCCAAAAGACACTATAACTCTTTATCTTCTATGTTGTATCAAGTGAAGTTTATGTAATAAATTATGTTTAATTGTGTAATAAAAAGATCAGGGTTGTCATAGTTGGTATCAGAAGATAGGTTTAGTTATTTTTGGGATTAGGATTAGAAAACCCTAGTAAAACCTTAGAGACATGACCAAGTATAATAAAAACATCCCTAAGTTTTGATGAGTATTGAGTAAGTGGTTTATCAAGCAAATATATCCCTAACTGGATACGAGCAGGTAGAGGCGGCTCTAGAACAGATGTATCCTAGGGGTAAAACCCAAAAACACCGCTTTGAGCTAGACTCGAATGGGAACTAGTGCACGAAAATAGGCCTTGATTCACTCTTGGTTAAGACACACTCAGGGGATATGATTTGGTTAATTCACAAGCTTAGTATGAACCATTATTAAGGGATAAAAAATGCCCTAAGAATATATGTTAGAAAGTAGATCATGGATAACATAGACTGAAGCCAATAGATTCATATGTTAAGGAAATAAAAGTTATTTATAAGTCATCAGTTTTGTCCTAGGATTATACTTTATGTGTTACCCCTAACTTTTCTTTTATTCCATCCAATGATCAGTAATAGGAGGAATCTGGATAACAACCGATGTGAAGATCAATGTGTTAATTGTACTAATGAGATTCCCAATCCAATGGGAGCAGGAATCGCGAACTTTGTCACGCTTCTCTCTCAGATAACTCAAGATTTGAATAGAAACATGGGTCAAGAGTAATGTTCAACCCTCCTAAGAAATAACAATTCACTATCGAGATCTTCATGAGACAAAGGCCTCTTACTTTTAATGGATCATATGATCCCTCAATCATCGAACAATGGATCAAATACATTGAAAAGATATTCTCCATCCTTCAATGATCTGAAAAAGAGAAGGTTCTCAAGGATGCTTATCATATGGAGGGTTTAGCTGACCAATGGTGGATGTTGATAAAAAATATGAAGGCTGAGGAAGAGATTGAGGCATTGCAATGGAAGGATTTCTGGAAGATGTTTTTCAATAAATATTTTCTGCGCACCCTCTAGCTTAAGATGGAAAGGGACTTCCTTGCCCTCAAGAAAAAAGATGATGAATCTATTGGAGCGTATGAGGAAAACCTCACAAGGCTTGTACGATATACTTCCGTCTTTTTTGTTACCCCTAAATGTAGGGTTGACCGCTTATTTGGTGGGCTGAAACCAAGCCTGTGGAAAGTGCTGGCGATCCATGACTTCGATAGCTATGAGGAAATTGTCTGATGTGCCCTCAAGGTTGAAATGGAGATCAGAGAATCTCAAGGGTATCATAGGGACAAGAAGTGTAAGGTGGACTTCAATTCTGGTGGCCTGATGGATAAATACAATAGTGCTAAGAAGATCCAGTACCCCGCTTGCCAAATGTGGGGAAAGAAGCACCCTGGAAATTGCCTGAAGGGGGCAAGGAAATTCTTTAGGTGTGGAAGAGAAGGGAACCTAGCTATTAACTATCAGTAAGAAAGAACCTCAGCTACTATAGAGGATATAAACGCTCCGTTTGAACCTTAATGCGTGGTTCATTGCTACAACTACAAATAACTAGAGCATCTTGCAAATCAGTGCCCTAAGCCAAGGGTTTTTAGAAGCAACTAACAACCTCCAAGGAATCAAGGGTGAGCTTTTTCCATCACTACTATCGAAGTGAACCCCAAAAACGAAGTGGTAATAGGTACACTAGTTATTCATTCAATAATAGCGAACTTACTTTTTTATTCAGGTTCTATGCATTCTTTTACATCTCGAAAGTTTAGTAGAACAATATCAGCACCACCACAAATCATGGAAGTGAAGATGTCGGTGAGTACGAAAAATGGGGAAATCATTGCATCCCATGAATATAACTCCTCCACTATAATAATATGTGTATTAAACTTCCCAAAGAACCTCTTCATAATCCCTCTGGTGGAATTTGATGTGATTCTTGTCATGGATTGGTTTTCCTTATATAGAGCCAACATAAATTTTCAAGAGAGGGAAATAACTCTCCATGTGGATAATCGACCCCCGATTCTATATAAGTGAGAGGAGGAAGATGAATCTTCTTTATCTCAATCATCTCAAGCGTGGATATTACTATCATATGAGCATGTGTATCTGGCTCAGATGATTGAGTTTAAGGAAGCAACCATCCTTGAAGACATGCCTATTGTGAGGGAATTCGCTGAAGTTTTTCCTGAGGAATTGTTTGGTCTTCCTCCTAGAAGAGATGTTGAATTCTCAATTGATCTTATACCTAGGGAATTTCCAATATCCAAGAATCCATATAGAATGGTTGTTGTGAAGCTTATGAAGTTGAAGAAACAACTACAAGAGAATCTGGATTAAGGTTTTATCCACCCAAGTGATTCACCATGGGGTGCACCAGTCCTCTTCGTAAAGAAGAAGGATGGGTCAATGCGCCTTTGCATCGATTATCATGAGCTCAAAAAAATCATGATAAAGAACAAGTATCATCTCCCATAAATTGATGACTTGTTCGATCAGCTACGTGGAGAAAAATACTTCTCCAAGGTGTATTTGTGTTTAGGATATTATTAAGTAAGGGTGAAGAAGGAAGATATCCCCAAGACTGCTTTTTGTACAAGATATGGGCACTATGAATTTATAGTAATTCCTTTCAGACTCACTAATGATCCATAAATATTCATGGAATTGATGAATAGAGTCTTTAGAGATTACCTTGACAAATTTGTGGTAGTCTTTATAGATGATATTCTGATATACTCCAAAACCAAGGAGGATCCTGAGGAACATCTGAAAACTATACTAGAGACCTTGAAGAGGGATAATCTCTATGAAAAGTACAGCAAGTGTGAGTTCTGGTTGAAGGAGGTCTCATTCTAGGGATATATCATCACAAGCAATGGGATATTTGTGGATCCCTCCAAAATAGATGCAATTGAGGGATGGCTGAGGCCAACATCGGTAACGTATATCCGTAGATTATTGGGGTTAGTTGGATATTATCGACGACTTGTGAGAAATTTCTCATGATTTTCCAACCCTCTTACCAAGCTAAATCGGAAGGGAGTAAAGTTTTCTTGGAGTGATTAATGAAAAGAAAGCTTTAAGGAGTTGAAAAGGAGGCTTATTACTACGCTCATTCTCAATTTACCCACAAGTGGAGAACTTTTTGTGGTATTTAGTGATGCTTCGAAGAAGACCATGTTATGTGTGTTGATGCAAAATGAAAAAGTCATTGCCTATGCTTCAAGTCAATTGAAAGTTCATGAACAGAACTATCCAACACACGACCTCGAGTTGGCTGTAGTGATCTTCGCTTTGAAAATTTGGCAGCATTATCTCTTTGGGGAGAAGTGTGAAATATATACGGACCACAAAATCCTAAAGTATATATTTACACATAAAGAGTTGAACATGTTCCAATGAAGATGGTTAGAGATGATCAAATATTATGACTGCTTAATCCATTACCACCCTGAGAAAGCGAACAAGGTGGCGGATGCCCTAAGTAGAAAGGACTCAGTAATTCTATCATTGATGAGAATTGAAAAGGATCCAATCTTCTTAGATTTGATGAATATGGACATGGGAATCATAAAGAAGGGAACATCATCAATCTTTTCACAAATTATTACTCAACTGTCAGTTTGGGAAAGGTTAAAGGATGCTCAAAAGGATGATGTGGTAATTCTAGAGAAATTAGAAGCTATCGGAAAAGGGAAATTCTCATAGTTTAATGTTAATGAAGAAGGAATTGTGAGATTTGGGAAAAGACTATGTGTTCCATCAAGTCTGGAGCTGAAGAAGGAGCATTTGGATGATACACATAGTTCAAATTTCTCTATTCACCCAAGAAACACAAAGATGTATCGAGATCTCCAAGATCATTATTGGTGGGATAATATGAAGAAGGAGATCGCTGAATATACATCAAAGTGCCTGGTGTGTTAGAAAGTGAAGGTAGAGAGGCAGAAGTCTAAGGGGATTATGCAACCATTGCCCATACCAGAATGGAAATGAGATAACATTACCATGGACTTTGTCACTGGACTTCCGAAGACATACAAAGGAAACAATGCAATCTGGGTTATTGTGGATCGTCTTACAAAGGCTGCACACTTAATTTCTATTCAAGAAGATTTCTCATTGGATCAACTAGCACAGATATATATCAGGGAAGTGGTAAGGCTTCATGTAGTACCACTATCTATTGTGTCCGATCAAGATCCAAGATTCACCTCTAAGTTTTGGAAGAGTCTTCAACATGCTCTAAATACTGAACTAAACTTCGGTATGGTCTATCATCCTCAAACTGATGGCCAATCCAAGCAGAATATCCAAACACTTGAGGACATGTTGAGAGAATGCTCAATGGAATTTTAAGGAGTATGGAATCAACATCATCTACTAGTTAAGTTCTCTTATAATAATAGTTTCCACTCGAGCATCCAAATGGCACCATATAAAGCCCTTTATGGGAAAAGGTGCATAACATAGGCGTGTTGGGATGAGTTCGGTGAGTGTAAGCTTCTTCGACCAAAAATGGTCGAAGAAATGGTGGAGAAGGTGAAAAAAATTCAGCAGCATATCAAGGCAGCCCAGAGTTGACAAAAGAGTTATGCAGATAATCGTTGATAAGACCTTGAGTTTAAAGTTTCAGACATGGTATTTCTACGCTAAGGTCATGAGGTTTGGAAAGAAAAGGAAGTTAAGTCCAAGATACATCAGCCCCTTCTAGATTCCTGATCTTGTCGGGGTTGTGGTCTATCAACTAGCACTTCCACCTACCATGCCCAAAGTACATGATGTCTTTCTTGTATCCCTCTTAAGGAAGTAGATACTGGACCCTTCACATGTACTCTCTTCAGATGTGGTATAGTTAGAGGATGATCTTTCTTATGAGGAGCAACCAGTGAAGATATTAGATTGTAGAGAAAAAGTTCTACAAAATAAGACAATGCCCTTCATCAAGGTGTTTTGGAGAAACCACAAGTTTGAAGAAGCGGCGTGGGAATCAGAGGAAATGGTGAAGCAGAGTTACCCAAATCTGTTTTAGTGTGGGGAAAGGAAATTTTGAGGGAAAAATTTCTTAAGGGGGGAATATTGTAACGATCCAATCTTTCATTAATGGAAATCCATCTTGATCTAATTAAATGTTTCTTTATATAAAATTTTTATATAAAATTTCAACTTCTTTGGTTTTATGTTTTTGTATTTTAAAATACTTTTAAGAATTGTGATTGTTGTTAATATAGTCATTGAACAATGATCACATGATTAGTATAAACATAGGGCTTTAACAAATCTAATTTACTCAGACAAAGGAAGTGATGGCCTCATCCAGTAGACGTGCCCCATACGAAGCTCATTTGTCCAAGCTCAGAAAGGAGTTTGTGTCTTTAGGATTCTCTCTTGACCAATCCCAAGCCGAGCTTGAATATGTTAAGCTCAATATGGACTGCCTACAAGAGAAGTGGAAGTTGATAGAGATTACCACCCGAGCAATGTTATCTGAGCCACCCCAAGAGTCTGTCACCATCGCACACCTTACTCTTCGGTCTTATGAGGGTGTTTTAAGGGGTTATTTAACAAGACCCTAGAACTATGGTTATGTACATTATTTTTTTATATAACAATGAATATACATTCATTTTATTATTGTTACCTTGTAAATAGTTTTTAAAGCACAAATAGTATTTTTAGTTAATGTTCAACTAAGAAATATATTTTGATGAATTAATGGATTTTTGAATTAAATAATATTTTAATAAAATATTATTATTTTTATTAAATTTATTTTTATTAAATATAAATGATCTTATAATTTTATGAATGCAATTGTAATTTTTATTAAAGTTTGAAAACCATTTTTGTCAAAACCCATGAATTTTTTATAAATGTCGGTTTTTATTTTAAAAGTAAAATTTAACATATTTAGAAAATTATTTAGATAAAATGAATATTAGTTCTAGAATCAGGATTTCTAAATTATCCAATGGTGAATTTTTCATAATTTTCTGAGATATTCAAATTTTCGGGTAAAAAATAAATATCGTTTAAATATATAATGTGTTTTATGACATAATAAAGAGCCAATAGTGATGTAATAAAATACTATAAACTTTATTTTCGGCCAATATATGTTTTACCATTAAAATAATGTGATTTTGGGTTTGTTTTATTTATTTTACAAAGCTTTAGGGGACCCTTCAAAACTTATTAAACATTTTGTCTTTTTAAATTGTTTTCCTTGGGAGTGTGACTCACCTCCACATAAGCAACCCCATTATTTTAAGAAGTTCGGACTTTAGCCTTATAAAATATTGTTTTCCACTTCCCTTTTCTAAAAACCATGTACTGGTTTGTGGTTTGGATTAGTTTAATGTGAGGTGTCCCAAACCTAAATAATAAAGAATTCTCTCACCTTTCCTATATAAACCCACCCAAGCTCCCACTTTCTCCTCACTAAAAGCCTTTGGAGTTTGTAAAAGCTCTTCCCTCATCTCTCTATAATCGTCCCAAGGTTCCCCAAGCTCCCAATAAGCCTCTCTCAAGCCTCTCTCAAGCCTTTAGAAGCACACTTCCAAGTAAGGGTTTTTTCTTCCTTTCTCATTTTTGTCCAATATTCTTTAAGTTGTTATGCCCTTTTAATTTCAATTATAAATGTTGGGGTATGTTTTCACACCTCCCACATACTGCCCTATTTATGTTTTAATGATGGGATACCCCTTTCTCTCTCATTAAATGCCTCTCATGTACACTCGTTACTATGCTGAAATTCTAAAAGGAATTTCTCTCTCCTCATTTACATTCAAGAAATTCTTTTATATCATGAATCTAAATTCTATTACATTTGTTGTGACATGTATATATATGACCCCCTTACTGTCCATTTCATGTAAATATGATGAGACACCCCCTTCTCTCTCATCAACCATTTTTATGAGTTCTTATGTCACGTCGTTATGTTGCCGAAATTGCACCGCGCTTTTCCAAGACAAAGTCATTGTGTAGTGAATAGCATGCCCATTTCTCTATCAAGTGTATTCAACTTTATGCGCATTTACTTATTGTTTAAATAGTTTCATGTATGTATTCCAAATTATTTTATCGTTTAATAAAATATTATGTTAAATGATTCAATGTTTTATGATCCATGTGGCACACTTATGCATGAAATGAAATGTTTAAGAAGGGTGCGCCCTGATAGCACTCTAATGAATGGGGTAAAGTATAGTATCATGATACGTCATGTGAAATGGTTGTTTACTCATGATAATTAAAGTGAAATGAGGTTTTACTCATGCTTCATGTGCAATGAGGGTTTACTCATGCTTCATTTGCAATGAGCCTTAGCTCATGCTAATTCAATGTTAAGTGTTGTTGCCACATTTACATGTTATGATTATCATGATTTATCATGCCTTTATGTTTATGATTCTCTTGTTCTCTATTGATATGCCTATTTCCTAACAAGTATTGTATTCCTCATGTTATTCCATTATTATTCCTTTACTGGGCTTTATAGCTCATTCTTTTCTTATGCATGTCCTCAGGTTATCCCATGTAATGCTAAGTACGAGGGAATGTAGTGGTCATGTAAAAGAAGTTTTCGATAAATATGTTGTATTACATGTTTTAAGTAGTTATGTAATGATACTAATCCCCAAATATACTATACCTATCAATCTTCTATGTTTTATCAAGTGAAGTTTATGTAATAAATTATGTTTAATTGTGTAATAAAAAGATCAGGGTTGTGATAAAGAAATTGTGCTGACTTGGTAAGACGATAAAAAATGAACCATATTGCATCATTCCTTCTAGTATTGTTTGGTATCCCCATGAAAAAATCCATCATAATATTATCCTATTTCCACTCAGGTATGGGAATTGGTTGCATGACTCCTCCAAACTATTGCCTTCTAGCTTTAACTTGTTGACAAACCATACATCTTGACACAAAATCAGTAATCTCCCTCTTCATGTTGTCCCACAAAAAATGTTCCTTCAAATATCTATACATCTTAGTGCTACCAGGGTGTATCGAGAAATTGGATCTATGAGAATCATCCAACAATTCCATTTTTAGATCAGGTAAATCGGGAACACAAAGTCTCTTCACAAATTTCAAAATCTCATCTTCATATATGAAGTCACTCAATCTCCCATCATTCATAGCTTTAATTTTCTTTTAAAACTCCTCATCATCAGTTTGATAAATTTTTATCCTTTCTAGTAAAGATGGTTTGGTAACCATTTGAAAAATAATTGATTTTTGACCTTCCATGATTATTCCCATATCCATTTTCACTAGATCCATGAAAATAGAATCCCTTTCAACTCTAATCTTATTCAAAACTCCATGATCCTTTCTTCTCAAAGAATCTTCCACCCTATTTTACTTCCCCGAGTGGTATTGTATTGTACAATCATAATATTTGAGTAGTTCAAGCCATCACCTTTTCCTCATGTTGAGTTCTTTTTATGAGAAAATATACTTCAAACTATTGTGATTAGTATAAATATCACATTTTTCACCATAGAGATAGTGTCTCCATATTTTTAGAGCAATGATTACAGCTACTAACTCAAGATCATGAGTAGGATAGTTTTTATCATGAATTTTTAGCTAACGTGATGCATAGGAAATAACTCTATCATTCTGCATAAGGACACAACCAAGTCCTTTATTTGAAGCATCACTATAAATAACAAACCCATCATTCCCCGATGTTAGAGTCAAGATAGGAGCATCGACTAATCTTCTCTTCAGTTCTTCAAAACATTCTTCACACTCTTTTGTCCAAAAAAATTTAACCCCTTTATGTATGAGATTTGTTAATGGGTTAGCCAACCAGGCAAAATTCTGGACGAAACGTTGATAATAACCAGCTAAACCAATAAAACTGTGTACCTCAGTTATACTCATCGGTGCTGGCCATTCTTGGATTGCCTTGGTCTTTGAAGGATCAACAGAGATTCCATCCTTAGAGACAATATGTCCAAGAAAAGAAATCTCTTAAATCCAGAATTCACACTTGCTAAATTTCCCATATAATTCATTTCTTATAAGAGTCTTTAGAATAATGCACAAGTGATTTTCATGATCTTTGTAGCTTTTGGAGTATACCAAGATATCATCAATAAATACCACTACAAATTCATCAAGATATTCCTTGAAAACTCTATTCATTAGATCCATAAAATTAGAGGGTGCATTAGTCAACCCAAAAGGCATTACTGTAAACTCATAATGCCCATACCTGGTTCAAAATTCTGTTTTTGGAATGTCTTCCTTCTTCACACACAACTGATGATATCCAGATCGAAGGTCAGTCATTGAAAAATATTAAGCTCCATGAAGTTGGTCGAATAAATCATCAATGTGAGGTAGGGGATACTTGTCCTTTATTGTTATAGCATTGATTTCCCTGTAGTCAATGCACAACCTCATAGATCCATCTTTCTTCTTAACAAAAAGAACAAGGGCTCCCCATAGAGAAACACTAGTGTGAATAAATCCCTTGTTACTCAATTCCTCTAGTTGTTTATTTAGTTCCACTAATTCCACAGTGGCCATTCTATAAGGGATCTTCAATATGGTCCTTGAACCAGGAATTAAATCAATGGAAAACTTAATTTCTCATTCTAGAAGATGTCCAGGTATATCTTATGGAAACCCATCAACATATTCTTGTACAATAGGTACGTCATCTATTTGAACATTCCTTTCCTCACCCCCAGTTATTTCATTCTCTTCCTCCCCAATAATTGAATTTAGTTGAGCTATTGGGGCTGGATCTAGATAAGAATTAGGTGGTGAAGTTTCTGCTCTAAAGATAAGGTACTCCTTATCATCATCGATAATTGTAACCTTCTTCTTATTATATTAAATTTTCGCATCATGGTCCGAAATCCAATCCATACCAAGGATTATATCAAATTCAATCATGGGTATGATGATGATATTAGCAGATAAAGAACATTTATATGCCCTGATGGAAACTGATTCGTAAAACTTTGTTGCAATGATACTTCCCTTAGGTGTTTTGACTGAAAACTCCCTTGTTAAGTCAAATTGAAAATATATAATTTTCTTATCAAACTAGGAAGATATGAAACAATGCGATGATATAAAATCAAATAAATCATTTTTTAAACTTGAGGAAACCATTAAATTACCTACCACCACATCTTTTGAAGCTTCAACCTTAGCAGTAGTGATATCATAATCTTGTTCTTTTCTAAGGTAAGTTTCATTGGTGGTTTTGAAATTCATTTGCCTAATGCCCCAATTCTCTACAATTGTAGCATTCAAAATTGATGGCCTCTTTCTTCCCCTTGAAATCAAGAGCTTAGTGACCTTTTTCACCACACTTGTAACAGACTCTCATTCCCTTCAATCAAGTACTAGGGTGTTTCTTCCCACATTTACCGCATGATTGGTATTAAACTTTTCCCTTCTTCCCCTTATTTCCATTTCCAGAGTGTTCAGTAGATCTCTTCTTCTCATGATTTGCTTTAAATTCATAAGACTTAGAGAATTATTTTTCTATCTTGATAGAACATGAGACAATATCTTCGTACGATGAGAAGGATTATTAGACTAATGCTCGATAGAGAAATGGTTTTAACTCATAAAAGAAATGATAAATATTAATTCTTGGGTTACGTATATAATCTGTATCATGCCTTACTATCCTTGTAAAGTTATCCTCGTATTTTGTGACATTCTCATCCTCCTTTTGTCTCAGACTCAAAAATTGCCTTTCCATTTTCGCTCGATGGTCATGAGGAAAATATTTTTCTAAGAAAATATCTTTAAACTCCATCCATTCCATATTTTATACTTCATCATATTCCTTTGTGTTTTGAATAAATTAACTCTATTGATCTACATCTCTCGTGAGGCGATAAACTTCCATTATAACTTTTTCCCTTTCGTACCGAGATGCACATCATTGAATATGACATAAATAAGTTGATTTGGTGATAAAAATTTGAAATCCTTGACCATATGCTTTCGATGCATGCTCTAAAACCAACAAAAACTTTAAATAAAGTCCCATAGTATCTAAACTCAACATGAAAATAATGTTTTTGGTGATATATGGTACATGATAACTATTACCTAATAAAATAACCATTCCACTATACAAAGTAAGATGATAATACCCAGCAATTAATATTGTGAGTCTTTCACCATTAACTGCTCAGAGATCCACCTCACCCTTTTTAATCATATTGAATCTAATTGGTTCTTATATTTGAATACAAATTTGTGAGCCACATACAGTACCAATTATCCAACTTGTAGAAATAGACAAATTTCATTCAATTAAAAATATACCTGAAGTAGAAATATTGCCTTGCTTCCATTTCCTAACCATTAAATTATTCTTCCAATGGCCTTTCTTTACACAAGAAAATCATAAAAATTTTGATCATTTCTCTCCATATTTATCTTTAGCTTATTGTAAGGTTAGTGTATTGGGGTCTTTGGCTCAGACTTAGCCTTAGACCCCTTCGCCTTTCCCTTTATCCTTTTGTTCACTATAAGGATAGAAGAAGTTGAGATCTTCATATCCAATGTACTATATAGGTGGTGATTTTCATTTGATCTATAATAAATAAACTTTATCATATTAGTACTTTATCTTGATTACCAATAGACATTACTGATTAATTAATATATAAATGTCTCTTACTATTTTATTAAATCCTAGTATTCCTCAACTACTAGATTCAGAATAATCTATCATTTGAATATTCCAATGGAAATGATCCTTTGATGAATATTCTCATAATCTAATCTATGGTTATGCCACTACTCAGAGAGATTCAAGGTAGGAATTTGGTTGTCTAACCATATTGACTCATGGCTATTTGATCTATTGAGGGAAGTATCAAATTATATAAATAGTAACTTTTCATTACTCAATACTTTATCTCTAAATTTATAGCATGCTAGATATGGAAACTTCTTTACTACTAAATTTAGTTAATTTGACTAACCAATTTCATAAAAACACACCAGTAGTAAGAGGCACCCTCAACTATGGCTGATGAGTACCTCACACGTATAGTTTTTTCAAATTCAAGTGATGTAAGGCATTTGACTTAATATTTATTTAAGTGTTTAAATAATATATGGATCATGAAGGGACACTAAGAGGGCCTCAGATCAGTGTACCCAACTTTTTATTGAATTTTAATTTTATTCAATTAACCCTTATATTCTTGAACCAATGCCTCAGTTAAGAGAAATGGATTAGTTGTGTGATGGTAACAATCACATACACATGCAATGAAGATAATAAAAGAGAAAGTGATGCATAAAGATTTTTATAAGGTTTAGTACAAATACTTAATCCTTTACATGATCAAAATTTGGTTGTTTCATAGATTCTCTAATCATTGTATCTTTATATTTATTACAAATGCATGAAATTGGCACACTGTGTTTATACAAGAAATAAACAATATTCTTGAGTCAGTGGTGTTATTTATATTGGTATCAATAGTCTTCAATGGTATTTTTTATACTATATCCACCAGTTATTTAATGATATTCAATAAACCCTATGAACAATATCTCTCTACTACATAGGATGTCTTTACATCAATTGAATAATCTTCTTCCTCTTCTGAAGTTCTTCGATTGCAACTAAATCTACAAGACTATATTCACATCGTCCTTGTTCTCTT
The DNA here is from genome assembly GCA_963277665.1 of Viscum album. Lineage (NCBI taxonomy): Eukaryota > Viridiplantae > Streptophyta > Magnoliopsida > Santalales > Viscaceae > Viscum > Viscum album. Next base: position 1,383,933,484 of record OY728139.1, on the reverse strand, counting down.
TAATAAGTGGAATATGAAACCTCCACTTAAACTCTCTAATTTATCATAATGAAAATATGATGAGTTTATCAATGTACCACACATTTACTTCTTCCTCACTTTTTCAAAATCTCAGGTATTGTGTGATGAAGTTCTCAACCTCAATGTTTTTTGTGCAATAAGTGTACAAAACTTCTTCAAGAATATTATATGTAAGAAATATCTTTCACAATTTCAGCTCAGTATGTCTTCTTGAATTCCCAGACATTGAATGCCTTAGGAATGAATACCTTATGTAGTATTTCCCGACTTCAATCTCAAACAATAATCATTCCTTAATGAATATTTCACATAAACATTTATTATTATCATTATTATATTTATTTATCAAATAAATTATTTAATCTAAAATACTTAAAACACCCCTTGAATATTATTCTTAGCTTGACTTTCAAATAACTTTATGTTTATCAAGCATGGTACTTGGGGTGTAGATAATTCAGAGTTGCATGGATTGCATGAAACTTTTTTATTTTTCCCTTCTTTTCTATTTTATCCAAAGCATGTGATCTCTATACAAGGTCATGTGAGGTGAATTATTTTTTCATTATCTTCACATAATCCAAGTGTGGTTCATCCTCCTTCAATAACCCTTGTTCTTGGAAATCCTAGAAAGGTTCACTAATGTTACTTCTCCTTCGCATGAAGTGATCATACAATTTCATGGCCTCCTTCACGTGACTTGGTGAGGCTCACGTGAACTTTTATCTCGATATCACACAACCTTTACTTAAGAAAATCATGTGAAAATGATTATTGTCCATAGGTTCTTCCTAAAATTCCTCTATGATTTCAGAAGTCTCTCAAGATCCTCCATTTCTCCTTCATGATACTAGGTTAGCTCATGGATACCCTTAGTGTGATGCACTATTTCAGGATGACAATCAGTGTGTGCTATATGTCCTTCATGTAAAGAGGATCACAGAAACTCCTTATCCTTGGTGTAACAAATATGGTTTGTGAGACACTTCTTCATGTGATTTAATCACACATAATCCATATTCCCTTCATGCAAATGGTTCATGCATGTGCTCTATTTCAAGATCTCTCACGATATCATAGTGGGAAGCAACAACATCTCTCAACCAAGCCTCTATATATATAGGAAATTTTTCACCACCTATATCGTAGTTTTAAGAAATATCTATGAATTATTCATAATACCTAAAGATATAAAGATCTTTTAATGTTGAATAGCTTGGAATCATCAAGCCTTATGCCTCACTGGAATAATCACACATTTCGTGTGAATTCATATTCTTCTTATTTTCATGATCACTTTATTCATCATGCGATGCCTTGGTTTCCTTCTTGTGATGCCGCATGGAATATTATGATAAATATTATTAATTCATCCAATAAAACCTAAAAAACTCTCATTAAATTCATGATATTCATGTGGAACAATCTATTTCCCCTTGGCCTTTTCTCTTACAAGTGTTTCATCCTCATCTTTCTGCATTTCTCTAGCATATTGCAATTGATCGGATAAGATGATTAAGCACCCAATTATAACATATTTTGTCTTGGAGTTTCTAGGTGTATTCTTCAATGATTTTGAGCTACCTATATTAGGTAACTTATTAAAGTCTTCTTCATGAATGTTTTCAATAAATCCTATCTTCTGGTTTTTCTCTTAGATTAATTCTCTTTCTAATTTCAGCTTGCTTCCATTAATTTACATGGCCTATTTGAAGTGGACCATGATATAACCTCTCTTTACACAATAGAAGGATATTTTATTGGTTGTGATGATATTATTTAAATTCATATTATAATTCTTCTTGGGGGTATCATGTTTCACAGTTTTCTTGACTGCCTTCTTATGATTATTCCCTAGGTAAGACTTTTCTAGTTCAGTTATTTTCTTGTGCATTTGTTGTAACCATTTATTCTCATCAACATATGAATGGTTAAAAGTTTGAATATACCAAAACACATCATAATTATGACCACTTATCTTTTAATAATCACAGAATTCTTTATGATAACCAAATATGTTCTTAATGGATAGATTCTTCTTCATCTGTGTATTTTACTTCAGTTTTGTAGGTTTCCCTATTTCTTCAAATCTTCTCTCCATGATTTCAAGTATTCTGTAATTTTTATATAATGACACATTATGCCAATAATGAATGGACTGATGTCCAAATTTTTAGCAACACCAACAATATCCAATAAATCTCTTTATTTTACTTATAGTAACAATCTAACTGGATTTAGTGCCTTATTGTTTCAAGATTTTCCTTTCCTTATTTAGAGCATCATTTTAGGAGTAATTTTTCTTGATCATACTAGTATCTACCCATGATGTTTTTCTAGATTTATTATCATTTATATCAGCTGCCATTTTCCCAACTTTTTTCCATTGAACATGCACTAGAAAATGAGACTGCATCAACAGAAATAGAATTAACTATTTTATGGGTTACCTTGTTCCATGAGATTATATAAGGTTGATCAATAGATGATCTTGAGTTGTTCTTGCCTATAATATTATTTTATTCAAGTAAATTATTCTCATCGATAGTTTTTGTAGAAACATCCCTTCTTGGGTCTTGAATCTCTTAATATGTTTAGGTGGAAAAATTCATCTTCTCAGCAACTTGGTAATTTCCCGCATGTGCCTCCTTTAAATTTATTAATTCAATCTCAATTTCAAGACACTTAATGGTGAAGGAAAATTGTCATTTTTAGATGATTTTAGACTAACTTCCTAATCACTTATTGTCTTACTAATCTGATCTTCATGTTGTCTACTTACTTAACTCACAAGTTTTTCAAGGACTTCCAATTGGGATTCCTTGACACTAATAGTGTATTTATGATATTCTTCCAGAGCATGGATATTCTGCATATATTCATCATGAAACTTTTCCTTTTCTTCCATTAACATGTTAATCACTTTAACCTTACATGTTTTGTCTTCAAGTTGATCATCTTTGGCATTTATGGAAACATTGAACAGTGTTTTAAGTGTATAAACTACTTCTCCAAAAACATGTTTTCTCACAGTTCTCTCATAATCATTACATTACAATTCTTATTCAATTATAGAAACATTTTTATTGAAATGTATCACATATTCTTCCTTTTCTTAAATGAGGCATGTGAGAACATTGTGCCTTTTGAATTTCTTTGTAAGTGAATCCTCCTATATATTGATTTCCTCTTCAAGTTGTGCTATTTCATCAAAAAGATCTTTGAATGAACAAAGTATGTATGAAATCACTAATTCGGGAACATTATTCATATATTTTATAAACTGGGAGTAGAAGCCTTCAACAATTTTGATAGATTCGACTTCCCCATACTCTCTACAGCTTGAACTTGTTTCTTTATAATAATCAATGTCAACTAATTTGAAAAAAGAGAATTAATCCTTCTTTTATTTCTTTAAGATTTTTATCAATCTATTTTCTTCCCTCTTCTTCCTGTTTTTTAGAGTCTTTAAAAAAATATTCATGTTTTCTTTGATAGAAGTGGAGATTAAATTGTCCTACTGAGGTGATTTAGAATTAGATTCAAATTGGTACTTTATATAAACCTTTTAAAAACAACTATAAATAAAAATCAAATCCAATCAGAGTCATACCTATGCTCTGATACCACTTTTATATCCTAGATGGATCATGAGGGGACAATGAGAGGGGGTGAATCAATGTACCCAAATTCTTACCAAATATTACTTTCTTTCAAGTAACTCGTCTTCTCTTTAACCTCTACCCCAGTTAAGAGTAATGGATCTAATGTGTGTGTTGGTCAGAGTATAGTAATCAAGAGGGGGGTGAATTGAGTATCTATAAAAATTTCTATTTAAAAGTTATTTTAAAAAGGTTTCCCAATAAAATCACTACAGCCTAGTTAATCAAAGTAATACGGTTATGAAAGTTTGACTGTTTAAATAACTTCTCAGAAGATTGATTAATTCTTAGTAATCTTAATATTAGTTATTAACATTACTTTTGAAGAAATTATAATAAGGAAAAACAAGTGGTTCAGTCTCAAGCCGAGACATAATCCACTCCACTTGGTGATCACCTTCCACCAGGTAGTTTAAATTAATAAACTTGATCCACACCCTGGATCGGGGTTAAACAAAGTACGCAGAACTGTCTAGGTCACACGACCTCTTCCACAGTTCTCCGTGGGTAAAAACTTTAACAAGTCACACAAAGACCTCTTCCACACTTATCTGTGGGAATAAAAAAGTGTAAAAATATGTGATAGGAAGGATATCTTGTATCCTCTAGTTTAATGCAGGAGATAGGGTGTGTTTTTATACAGACACACACACACTACTCGAAATCTTAAAATAGTACACAACAGAGAAAAAATGATGAGATAAGGTTAGGAGTGCTTTGAGTGTCAGTCTATGTTTCTATGGACTTCTAGGATGAAGAAGATGTAGGAATTGAGTCCTTTTGTGGAAAACAGAGTATCACAAGTGAGTTGGATCTAGCTCAAGTTCTCCATGAAGTTGATAGTGTGAAGATGTTCTAGATTATAATCTATGGTATCCAAGATTTTTGGATTCTAGAATAATTTGTATGTTCTTCAGTAATGTTTAGTTTAAAGTGTCGGTTCTTTTCTCAAGAATGCTTGTGTTTCTTCGTTATCATGCTTACTCTAGTGTTATCCCTTTTTTTCTATCAACATTGTTCTTTTTATTCTTGGAGTGCATGTGTTGGAGCCGACAGGTTGCACGTATTCTACACCTTGTACTTCGTACTGTCATGCGACATGTCTACAAAGAAACATTAATTATGTCAGTGCATTTAAAAGACTCAAATATGATCGTTAGAAATTAAAATGAAAATGACAAAAATATTAAAGAATGGTGTCACAGTCTATCTCGAAACAGTGTCACTTGGAAACAGTGTCTTCCATGAAATGGTGTCTCCTTCTTTTTCTTTGAGCAGTGAGACAGTTATGATGGCACGTTTTTATAAAGATCCATAATCGGTAGTATGGATGTGGTGTTAGGATCACGGTGTCTGGTCATTTTCCAAACTTCAAACGGTGTCTGATCATGGTATATGGGTCAGGGTGTCTGATCACGGTATCTGGGTCATGGTGTTTGGGTCATAGTGTCTGGTCACGGTGTCTGGGTCACGATGTCTAGTCATGGTTTCTGGGTCATGGTGTATGGTCACGGTGTTTGGGTCCCTTTCTAGAAAAACGCAATCGGTGATAGACTCACGGTTTCTCAGACTTAGCCTAATATATGTATATTGACTTAAATAGTAATATCCATAGAATAAATTAGACTTAATCATTTATCAAGGAAATCCATTATAACACAAACTAAAAATAGTTTACAATAATTATTCAAGGCATAAAGAAACCAACCATTGGTACACATGATTTGAGATGGATTAAATAGGATTAACAATTTTTTATAAAATTATATGATTTGTGATCATTAAAACATGATTAACACATGAGGAGTCTAACAATATCCTCTTTTTTATGATCAAAAATCATGTGAGTAAGATATCTAATGTTAGTGAATGTGTCTTTCCCTTAGTTTGCAATTAGAGTTCATGTATAGAATGTCTCTCCCCCTTTTGGGATTATCAAAAAGAGTTCAAAAGAAGAGAAAAAAAATAAGAAGAGTTCTCAATGAATTAGATGAATAAAAGTTCCATTACAGATAATATGGTATAAAAAAGGTGTAAAAGATCCCTATTAAAAGATAGTATTCACTTTTCTGTAGCACTAGTTTTCTTCTCTTTACCTTTGGCAGTAACATCAGAAGAATCCACAGGATCAGATGTTGATGTTGAAGAAGGAATAGATACAACAGAAAAAGAAGGTAGAGGGACACCTTAAAAATAGAAGGGGACAAGTTAGGTTTGGTGGAAGACCGAGGAAACTGTTGATCAATGATAACTAGTCTGATCTGACTCAGAGCCTGAGATATGGACATAGAGGTAGAGGCAAGGGAAGAGGATGAGAAGGTAGGCAAACCAGGTCTCAAGGGTGCAGCTGCAGGAGCCACAATAGTCGTACTTTGTACATAAAGATAAGGCCTCAAAAGCTTAATAAAGTCAGAAATAATCTCTCCAACATACTGCATGGATTCCTCAAAGTCATCTTTATTCTCCATAAATTTTTCCAACAGAGGATTGAAATCTTTGAGCTTCTGGACTTGAGTTTTAAAATCTTGAGTAATAAGAGGTATTATCCAATTTTCTACAAGGTACTTGAAGTGGTTGGTCATGTCATGATTTGAGAAGATCCTATTGAAGTAGAAGTCCACCTTCTTAGTAATATCCTCCTAAGCATCATTTGCTATTTTGGAATGGATCCTTACCAAATCAAGAACTCTGAAACTGTTCTTGACAACTTCAGATAGAGATTCTTTGCCAAATCCATTAAGCACAGACTGAAGTTCTTCCTTAACAATTGTTCTGAGCAGTTCACTATCCACAGAGGGATAAGATGACTGTCCAGAAGCAGTAGAAGCTGTAACAGGTGAAGTAAGGGACTTCAGTATATTTATAACTTTCTAGAGACATCCCTTATACTCATCAGTCAACTTGTTAAGACCAATAACAAGCTCATGTATCTCCTGAACAATTTTATTGTTTCTTTCAGCTACTTGTCTTCTAAGGAGATTAGATTAGGTTGAATCAGGGAGGAAACTTCCTATGGAATCTAACTACCAATATCCTCAATAGGATGAGAGAAAGGTTCTAGTCTTGATTTCATCACTCTCTACATATCTTCAACCATACCTCTTGGATTCTTCACATCATCACTCAACTGTTTGTTCTCAATTCTAGTTTCTTGAATCTCATGAAGCATCTTGGGCTGAATCTGCCATATGATCTTTTCCAACAACAGGGCATCATCCCTTTCACTTAAATTTGTCACAGGAGCAGGTTGAGTATTCATGAACTTTTCAACTCTATCCAATAGGGTAGCTCAAATTCTTTCAATTCATCCTTACTAACAAAGGAGGAAGGTTCTGGTGACAGTTTGGGAATAGGAGCTGAGATAGGCTCAGTTTCCTTTGCAGAGACAAGATCAGATACTGATTTCAATTGAAATACAATAGAGAGATCAATACCTTTGATTGAGACTTATTGAGAGTCATTCACATCAAAATAACTAGGAAATTTAAACCATGTATCCACTGAAATTGGATCAACTGGATTAGGGACTTCAAAAGGTTCTAGAATCGAGTATGGTTCCCCCTAAATAGGTGCATCTTTCTCCGGACTAAGATATTTAAATCCTTGATCTTATTCCATGATTTCATCCCTAAAATCCTAACTCATTTCCTTTCTAGATAACTAAAAGGCTTGCTCCATTCTCTCTTCAGAGGAAGGGATAAACTCAGGAATATCTTTTTCATCCACATGTTCCTCATAAGCAGCTTCTTTCTCATGAGAAAGATCTTGAGGATGCAAAGAGTTTGTTGAGGATAATTTAATGAACAAACATGCATCAAGCAAAACATAATGTACATCTAAAGTAATTGTCCTAAAGGTTTATAAGGATATTATATAAATCCCTAAGATAGAAAAATTCTATTCAAGTGATAGACTATATTTCAATTAAATGGTTCACATCTTTATTTGAGATAGTGGAATAAATATTAACTTGGATTTAGTAAATTTCATAGATGCACAAGTGGTTGGAAAATAGTTGAGTAAATCAAGGTTATATGTCCTAGAAGTTGGGACTTCACTCAATAGTTCAAGGAGTCAAGAGCTAATATGGTTATCCAGTCAAACTTCTACATTGAAACTCTCAAAGTAGTGGTGTAGCCATAGCTTGGACAATGAGGACAGGTTTCAGGGGTCCTTTCCACTAGAATACTCAAGTGACTGGGCATTTTGAACCTAGTACTAAGGGATACTAAAGTTTGAAAAATAGTAGGATACAACTAATGATTTGATTAATTGATAATTTCTAATTAGTAATAAAGATAAAGTTATAATCTTCTTAAGTTTTATTTTGTATAATAATTGTTAGAAACACCATAATTTCACTACGATCAATTATGGACAAATAACTTGTCCAGTCGGCATGAATTTACAAAATTAGTATAAGAACTGGCACAAAGTACTATGATATGGGATATTCTATGTGCTAGATTCCTCACTACTTTTTGATCCATGTCAGGAATCAAGAGTGAAAAAGATGCTTATAGGAGACACATGTATGATGCATTTTATATTTTCATCATATTGTTATCATTAATGAACAAAGTGTTGTGAAAAAAAACATCAAGATATGGATGGTTTCACATGTTGTCTCATCTCCTAGAAGCTGATAAGGAGAAAGTGAAATGAGAAATAAAACAGGATGAGGAATACACTAAATACATGTAAATTGAATGATGGGACATGATCTTTCAATACATCCCATTATTATATATTTTTCACTTGATTACACCAGTTTTGTTTAGGATTTAAAACTAATGGTAAATGGATAAAATGATTTATTACCTTTTGGATAATATTCACTAAGAATATAAAGAATATAAATAAATCTTAATATTTAGTTCTTATACTGAACAAGTTGAAAGATAAGGTGAAAAGGCCAATGGAAATTTTGATGCCAAAGGCACCTTTTTAGAAACCTTCAAATAAAAGAGTAAGATTATCATACAGGAATCAATTTTCTTCACATGCAATTAGATAATTATATGGAAGATAAAATAAAATGTATTGAAGTATAAGTAAGCAGAGGCTTCAACTGAATTGTACTCATCATTGTATTTAATGTTTATATTATACTTTTTAGTTATTAAATACAACATTCATATCACATGTGTGTATTTTAATATAGTTACCAAGTAAGAATATAAATGTTATAATAAGTAAGTTGAATAATCCAAGTGGCTTAAAAAGGGTGATTCCTAAGTCATCGGTGATAAGTATACAACTTATAATTTCCAAGATTAATGGTTCTAATTTAACTTTTGTTAAGTTTTAACAAAAAAATTATCTCACATGTTCATTGGACACAAGGACACATTCTTCCATTTTGTAATGAATTTTTTTTGTGATTTCAAATACTTAACTAATAGTTCATTAATTCTTGAATCATTATAAATAACTTATGAATATAAAATGTAATTCTTAGTTATACCCATTTGTGCTAATATAATTATTTTTCTAGTAAAACTAAGTAATTTTCAGGGATATACCCTGTATGGTTTTTCGACTTGTTTGATTTAAAGTAATTAGGTATTATCAAAACATTTAACTATCTATTTTTTATAAAAATAAACCTTTATAAGTGTAGTTAATATAGAAAGCTTTTGTAATTTGTTTAGATGGAGGGCGTGAAATATTCCAAGGTTGAGCTAGAGGTAAATTCATAAGCTTCATAATATTTCTTTAAGAGTTTTAAGGAATGTAAAATTAAAGTATGAAATACGAATGGTTAGAAGATATGAGTTGATTTGGGATTATAAGAGAAATAATATCTTGACCAAGCATTCATCGATCATTATAAGTTTCATTTCAGATAGTGTGATCAATATTGAATTAGATTTCGTAAATTTCAGAGATGCACAAGTTATTGGAATATGAATAAGTTCCATAATATATTGTGGAAAAGGAATGTTCTAGAGACACAAGCTTCATAGGAAGAATGAAATCATAGTGGTGGTTTTTTATTAATCGTGACATGTAATAAATTATTCATTCAGAATAATGGATCCTATAAGGAAGTGGTAAATGGAAATTATATATCACTAAAAAGTCTATAGGAATTTAGGAAATGAATTATATTTACCAATATATAGCCTATATTTTGGAAATTTCTTCAATTTATGTAAATCCATTGGTGGGTATTCAAGAGAGACTATACATGGGTGGTATAAGAGTGGTGTCGATAAGTCTTGCTTGGTTATAATAACTCATCATGCCTAAATACATTATAATTCTATGTTTCATTGAAACTTTCTATGATCGTTTTATTTAGAATTGGATTTCAAGACCACATTTCTTTGAAAGTGTTTATTCAATACAATTAGAAATATTTGGTGACACCATAAAATTCCAATAAGATGTAAAAATTACTAAAATCCAATTATGGATTGAATTAAGCAAGAAGATCATCCAATATAAATTTAGAATGAATTTTTTCCATGTGTATATAAGATTTTAGTGATATAGACACAATTTTATAAAGAAAAATATGTTAATAACATATTGAATAATGCTATTAGTCTTACAGTTATTTAAGGATAGAATGAAAGTAAATCTCTAGAGATTGACTAAAAGTAGAAACCTGAGTTACAGGGAGTGAGATATACTAAGGTAGATCAAATGGTTTTATTAGACTAAGTCAAAGTATATATTCTAGAAATTTATTTGTAAAATACAAGTTGAAACAAATTGATAAATATTTATTACCAACCCCACATGGAATAAATCTCTCCAAGAAGACGTGTATGATACATAGGAGGAGATTAAAGTGGTGAGTATGATTCCATCTATCACATATTCCTTGTTATTTACTAGATATGATATTACCAATATTTACTTTATGGTTGGAAAATATCATATTAATCTATGAGAAATGGATGGGATATAGTCAAAACAATCCAATTTTACTTGAGTGAGTTCAAGCGTGTCCTTGGTACCTAGAGAGGAAGGGACACTAGTTATAAGGGAACAGAAAATAGTTTTCATTTGGATCAATATTATATAATATCACAGTTAGGCTGAGTTGATGAGAAATAGAATCCCATTAAAGACAGTGGTGACTATATCTGTAAGTTTATAGTGTTTTTTGACTTCTGATGCAAATGAATAAGTAGTGTAAAATAAAAAGTGATTTTTTCAAGTTCTTAGAATCATGCTTAGTAAGTAAAATGTTATCATACTCTCAATTATGATAATTCTGATATAATAGAACTAACCAAGATTTTAAGTTTAGATAGAGGGAAAAAATATAATCAGGGATATTATCTCTTGAGGAATCTTAATCAAGAAGTTTAAGTCGTAGATAATAGAATTTCAATGCAACAGAGATGTTGTAGGCCCAATAATTAAATTTATAACTCAGCAAAACCATGATCTTATCATGTGAGAGATGATAAGGATAGTTAACAAGTTGTCTATGGTGAAAGTGAGGGTGTTGTAAAAATGGGCTCCCTAGACTCAATTTGAATAGTAATTGTTTATTACCATATCATGTATGCAGTGACTTATGCATGATATACACTTACCATAATAATGTTGATGTTTTTTCATCAACTATTTACATGTTAAATTCTAGGGATTATTTTTATATCAAAAGGTTATAGAAGCTCTCATGTTATAATTAGAACCTATAGATTCCATGAAAGTAATATTAAATTTATGTCCTATGGTCTAAATATATCATGTTGATAGGATGCATATGATATGAAACCATCAGATGATGGGGGATCAAAAGAATTTATACTTCTTCTCATTAAGTTTGAACATGGTTATATTGAGTAGATGATATCATGAATACTAACCCGCCAATGGGAACACCACATGTTTTAGGTGTCATTATTAGTTACAATACACAAACATGTTTAATGGTATCCTAACTTGAGATTATTATCAGTGCATACTATTTTATTACATACTTTGATGCAATATAAAAACTATGAAATTTATTTTGTAGCGAGGTAGCTTTCATTGGGTGTGTCATTGGTGGTATTCCATTGATTGAATAATCAAGACATAATTTGTAACTTCCAAAAGGAAGTGATATCACAATCCTAGTTGATCAGGATGGTGGTACCTTTACTAAATCCATGACCATGGTAGAAGAAAGTGAGTTCATCCATTTAGGTCAATAAATAATAAAGAAGGAAAGTATTATGACACAAAGTGTGCATCATGATTTATGAGATATCATGAGATAAATAGATTATATTACACAACATGTGTTCGTAGGAGGTTTTCATTGTTATGAATATTCATTATCTCTTTAGGGACCTTTATGGATTGTTTGATCCCACTCCTGGTTTGTGAGTATTACTCACTACTATCAAGATAAGGTCCTAGAGGGTTGCACACTTACCATATTCAAAAGTCTGGCCTATTTTACTGAATAAGAGTATAGAACATGGTGTACCCCACCATGGGGTTCAGAATATGTTAGAGTTTTTATGATCACCAATTAATAAATAAATTCCTTTTTATTTGAGTGTAGAATAACTAGAGTTGAAATTATTTATTTAATATATTTACTAGTATTTAAGTGAATATATTGGAAAAAATTTAATTAATTAATATTATTTTAATATTCAAGATTTGTTTAATATTTATGGGAATAACAAGTCAAGTTAATGGATCACTTTTACCATGTAATATATTTATTATATTAAATTAAGTGATAAAAATTTTATTGATAGTTATGACATACTTAATTGGTCAGAACATGTCATTTACAGCTTATTTAGTGGGTAATAGATGTTTGGGGACTAGGGATCCATTTTTGGGTATTTTTTACCTCACTATATAAGTGATAGGAGGCTCTCATTTGGTGTACTATTCATCACATGTCTTTGGGGCATACTCTCTAATCTCTTCTATATTATATAGAGAGAAATATTTGATCCAAGAAATTGATCCAAGATATCCCTTGTGAATCATTGGAATGGCATAGCAGTGATTGTTGGGATGTATAAGGCTTCTTCAAATCTCCACGGTAGCACCTGGATATAAATTATTGACTTTTTTATAGACTTTTGAAGTGTATTTGGATGATCTATAGGAATATATTGTCAATTCCTTTAAGAAATGATAACTGGTGATGAGTAGTTTTCGAACACGTCTTCAAATAGAACAAGGTATATGTTAAATTTATTTATTTTTGTTTAATTACTTCATATGGGATCCTCATCTTTCATACCGAGATGCACATCATCGAATATGACATAGATAAGTTGATTTGGTGATAAAAATTTGAAATCCCTGACCATATTCTTTCGATTCATTCTATGAAACCAACAAAAACTTGAAATAAAGTCCCATAGTATCTAAACTTGACACGAAAATAATGTTTTTGGTGATATATGGTGCATGATAACAATTACCTAATAAAATAACCATTACACTATACAAAGTAAGATGATAATAGCCAACTATTAATATTTTGAGTCTTTCACCATTCACTGCTCAGATATCCACCTCACCCTTTTTAATCATCTTGAATCTACTTGGTTCTTATATTTGAATAAAAATGTGTGAGGCACATACCGTATCAATTATCCAACTTTCAGAAATAAACTAATTTCATTCAATTAAAAATATACCTGAAGTAGAAGTATTGCCTTGCTTCCTTTTCCTAACCATTAAATTATTCTTCCAATGGCCTTTATTTCCACAAGAAAATCATACAACTTTTGATCATTTCTCTCCATATTTATCTTTATCTTATTGTAAGGTTAGTGTATTGGGGTCTTTGGCTCAAACTTAGCCTTAGACCCCTTTGCCTTTCCCTTTATCCTTTTGTTCACTATAAGGATAGAAGAAGTTGAGTTCTCTATATCCAGTGTACTGTATAGGTGGTGATTTTCATTTGATCTATAATAAATAAACTTTATCATATTATTACTTTATCTTGATTAAAAATAGACAATACTGATTAATTAATCTATAAATGTCTCTTACTATTTTATCAAATTCTAGTATTCCTCAACTACTAGATTCATAATATTCTATCATTTGAATATTCCAATGGAAATGATCCTTTGAAAAATCTTCTCATAATCTAAGCTATGGTTATGACACTACTCAGAGAGATTCAAGGTAATAATTTGGTTGTATAACCGTATTGACTCATAGCTATTTGATCTATTGAGGGAAGTATCAAATTATATAAACAGTAACTTTTGATTACTCAATACTTTATCTCTAAAGTTACAGAATTCTAGATATGGAAACTACTTTACTACTAAATTTATTTAATCCGACTAACCAAATTCATAAAAACACACCAGTAGTAAGAAGAACCCTCAACTATGGCTGATGAGTACCTCACGCGTATAGTTTTTTCAAATTCATGTGATGTAAGGAATTTGACTTAATATTTATTTAAGTGTGTAAAGACTATATGGATCATGCAGGGGCACTAAGAGGGGCTCATATCAGTGTACCCAAATTTTTATTGAATTTTACTTTTATTCAATTAACCCTTATACTCTTGAACCAATAGCTTGGTTAAGAGAAATGGATTAGTTTTGTGATGGTAAAAATCACATACACATGCAATGCAGATAATAAAAGAGAAAGCGGTGCATAAAGATTTTTATAAGGTTTTGTATAAATACTTACTCCTTTCCATGATCAATATGTGGTTGTTTCATATATTATCTAATCATTGTATCTTTATATTGATTACAAATGATTGGAATTGTCACACGATGTTTATAAAAGAAACAAACAATCTTCCTGAGTCAGTGGTGTTATTTATATTGGTATCACTAGTCTTCAATGGTGTTTTTTATACTATCTCCACCATTTATTTAATGATATTCAATAAACACTATGAACAATATCTCTCTACTACATAGTATGTCTCTACATCAATTAAATAATCTTGTTCCTCTTCTGAAGTTCTTCGATTGCAACTAAATCTACAAGACTATATTCAAATCGGCCTTCTTCTCTTTAATAAGTGGAATATGAAACCTCCACTTCAACTCCCTACTTTATCATAATGAAAAGTTGATGAGTTTATCAATGTACCACACATTTACTTATTCCTCACTTTTTCAAAAGCTCGGGTATTATGTGATGAAGTTCTCAACCTCAATGTTTTTTGTTCAATCAGTGTACACAACTTCTTCAAGAATATTATATGTAAGAAATATCTTTCACAATGTCATCTCAGCCTATCTTCTTGAATTCCTAGACATTGAATTCCTTAGTAATGAATACCCTATGTAGTATTTCCCAACTTCAGTATCAAACATTATTCATTCCTTAATGAATATTTCACATAACCATTTATTATTATCATTATTTTATTTATTTATCAAATAAATTTTTTAATATAAAATACTTAAAACACCCCTTGAATATTATTTTTATCTTGAATTTCAAATAACTTTATGTTTATCAAGCATGGTACTTGGGGTGTAGATAATTCAGAGTTGCATGGATTGCATGCAACTTTTTTCTTTTTCCCTTCTTTTCTATTTTATCCAAAGCATGTGATCTCTATACAAGTTCATGGGAGGCACATTATTTTTTCATTATCTTCACATAATCCAAGTGTGGTTCATAGGATATCCTCCTTCAATAACCCTTGTTCTTGGAAATCCTAGAAAGGCTCACTAATGTTACTTCTCCTTTGCATGAAGTGATCAAGCAATTTCATGGCCTCCTTCATGTGACTTGGTGAGGCTCACGTGAAATTTTATCCCTATATCACACAACATTTACTTAAGAAAATCATGTGAAAATGGTTTTTGTCCATAGGTTCTTCCTAAAATTCCTCTATGATGTCATAAGTCTCTCAAGATCCTCCTTTTCTCCTTCATGAGACTTGGTTAGCTCATTTAGTGTGATGCACTATTTCAGGATGACAAACAGTGTGTGCTATATGTCCTTCATGTAAAGAGGATCACACGAACTCCTTATCTTTTGTGTAACCAATATGTTTTGTGAGACACTTCTTCATGTGATCGAATCACACAGACTCCATATGCCCTTCACACAAATGGTTCATGCATGTGCTCTATTTCAAGAGCTCTCACGATATCATAGTGGGTAGCAACAACATCTCTCAACCAAGCCTCTATATATATAGGAAATTTTTCACCACCTATATTTGAGTTTTAAGAAATATCGATGAATTCTTCATAACAACTAAAGATATCAGGATATTTTAATGTTGAATATCTCTACATCTTCAATAATTATGCCTCGCTGGAATAATCACACATTTCGTGTTAATTCATATTCTTCTTCATTTCATGATCACTTTATTTATCATGTGATTCCTTGGTTGCCTTCTTGTTATGCCATGTGAAAGATTATGATAAATATAAATAATTCATCCAATAAAACCTAAAAACCTCTCATGAAATTCATGATATTCATGTGGAATAATCTATTTCCCCTTTTCCTTTTCCCTTTCAAGTGCTTCATCCTCATATTTATTCATTTCTCTAGCATATTGAAATTAATTGGATAAGAGGATTAAGCACAAAATTATAACATATTTTGTCTTGGAGTTTCCAGGTGGATTCTTAAATGATTTTGAGTTACCTATATTAGGTAACTTATTAAAGTCTTCTTCATGAATGTTTTCAATAAATCCTACCTTCTGGTTTTTCTCTTATATTGATTCTCTTCCTAATTTCAGCTTTCTTCTATTAATTTACATGGCCTATTTGAAGTGGACCATGGTATGACCTATCTTTCCACAATAGAATGATATTTTATTGGTTTTGATGATATTATTGAAATTCATATTATAATTCTTCTTGGGGGTATCATGCTTCATAGTTTTCTTGACTGCCTTCTTATGATTATTCCCCAGGGAAGACTTTTCTAGTTCAGTTATTTTCCTGTGCATTTGTTATAACCATTAATACTCATCAACATATGCATGGTTCAAAGTTGGAATATACCAAAACACATCATAATTATGACCACTTATCTTGTAATAATCACATAATTATTTATGATAACCAAATATGTTCTTAAAAGATAGATTCTTCTTTATCTTTGTATTTTACTTCAGTTTTGTAGGTTTCCTCATTTCTTCAAATATTCTCTCCATGATCGAAATTATTCTATAATTTTCATATAATGACACATTATGAAAATAATGAATGGCCTGATGTCCAAATTTTTAGCAACACCAACAATATCCAACAAATCTATTTCTTTTACTTATAGTAACAATATGACTAGATTTAGTGCCTTATTGTTTCAAGATTTTCCTTTCCTTATTTAGAGCATCATTTTGGGAGTAATTTTTCTTGATCGTATTAGTATCTTCCCATGATGTTTTTCTAGATTTATTATCATTTATATCAACTGCCATTTTCCCAACTTTTTTCCATTGAACATGCACTAGAAAATGAGACTGCATCAATAGAAATAGAATTAACTACTTTACGGGTTACCTTGTTCCATGAGATTATAGAAGGTTGATCAATAGATTATCTTGAGTAATTCTTTCCTATAATATTATTCTATTCAAATAAATTATTCTCATCGATAGTTTTTGTAGCAACGTCCCTTCTTGGATCTTGAATCTCTTAATATGTTTAAGTGGTAGAATTCATCTTCTCAGCAACTTGGTAATTTCTAGCATGTGCATCCTTTAAATTTATTAATTTAATCTCAAGTTCAAGACACTTAATGGTGAAGAAAAATTGCCATTTTTAGATGATTTTAGACTAAATTCCTAATCACTTGTTGTCTTACTAATCTGATCTTCATGTTGTCTACTAACTACACTCATAAATTTGTCAAGGACTTCCAATTAGTCTTCCTTGACACTAATAGTGTCTTTATGAGATTCTTCCAGAGCATGGATCTTCTGTATATATTCATCATGAAACTTTTACTTTTCTTCCACTAACATGTTAATCACTTTAACCTTACATGTTTTGTCTTCAAGTTGATCATCTTTTCCATTCATGGAAACATTGAAGAATGTTTTAAGTGTATAGATTACTTCTCCAAAAACTTTTTTTCTCACAGTTCTCTCATAATCATTACATTACAATTCTTATTCAATTATACAAATATTTTTATTGAAATGTATCACATATTCTTTCTTTGCTTCAATGAGGCATGTGATAACATTGTACCTTTTGAATTTCTTTGCAAGTGAATCCTCCTGTATATTGAATTCTTCTTCAAGATGTGCTCTTTCATCAAAAATATCCTTGAATGAACAAAGTATGTATGAAATAACTTCTTCGGGAACATTCTTCATATATCTTACAAAATCAAAGTAGAAGCCTTCATCAATTTTGATAGATTCAACATACTCATACTCTCTACAGCTTGAATTGGTTTCTTTACAAGAATCATTGTCAGCTAATTTGAAAAAATAGAATTGATCCTTCTCTTATTTCTTTAAGATTTTTATCAATCTATTTGATTCCCTCTTCTTACTGTTTTTTAGAGTCTTTAAAAAAACCTCCATGTTTTCTTTAATAGAAGTGGAGATTAAATTTTTCCACTGAGGTGCTTTAGAATCAGCTTCAAATCTGTACTTTACATAAACCCTATAAAAACAACTATGAATAAAAATTAAATCCAACCAGAGGCATACCTATGCTCTGATACCACTTTTAGATCCTAGATGGATCATGCGGGGAAAATGAAAGGTTTTGAATCAGTGTACCCAAATTCTTACCAAATATTACTTTCTTTCAAGTAATAAATCTTCTCTTTAAACTCTACCCCATTTAAGAGTAATGGATCTATTGTGTGTGTTGGTCAGAGTACAGTACTCAAGAGGGGAGTGAATTGAGTATCTATAAAAAGTTCTATTTAAAAGGTATTTTAAAAATGTTTACTAATAAAATCAATACAGTATAGTTAATCAAAGTAATACGGTTATGAAAGTTTGACTGTTTAAATAACTTCTCAGAATATTGATTAATTCTCAGTAATCTTAATATCAGTTATTAGCATTAATTTTTAAGCTATTCTAATAAGGAAAAACAATTATAACTTCTTTACAAGATTAACTATCAAATTAAATTTAGTGATTTATGAATTCTATATAAAAATAAAGAAAACTAAATAAAACAACACAGCGGATATAAAACAAGTGGTTCAGTCTCAAGACAAGACATAATCCCCTCCACTTGGTGATCACCTTCCACCAAGCAGTTTATATTAATAAACTTGATCCACACCCTGGATCAGGGTTAAACAAAGTACGTAAGACTGTCTAGGTCACAAAACCTCTTCCACAGTTCTTCGTCGGTAAAAACTATAACAAGTCACACAGGGACCTATTCCACACTTATCTATAGGAATAAATGAGTGTAAAAATATGTGAGATGAAGGATATCTTGTATCCTCTAGTTTAATGTAAGAGATAGGGTGTGTTTTTATACAGACACACACACTACTCGAAAGATTAAAATAGTACACAACAGAGAAAAAATGATGAGATAAGGTTAGAAGTGATTTGAGTGTCAGTCTATGTTGCTATGGACTTCTAATATGAATAAGATGTTGGAATTGATTCCTTTTGTGGAAAACAGAGTATCGCAAGTGAGTTGGATCTGGCTCATGTTCTCCATGAAGTTGATAGTGTGAATATGTTCTGGATTCTGATCTATGGTATCCCAGCTTTTTGGATACAAGAATACTTTGTATGTTATTTAGTAATGTTGAGTTGAAAGTGTTGGTTCTTTTCTCAATAATGCTTGTGTTTCTTCATTATCGTCCTTACTCTAGAGCTATCCCTTTTTTTAGCCATGTTGTTCTTTTTATTCTTGGAGTACATGTGTTGTATCTGAAAGGTTTCATGTATTCTACACCTCGTACCTCTTACTTTCAGGTGACATGTCTACAAAGAAACATTAATTATGTCAGTGCATTTAAAAGACTCAAATATGACCATTATAAATTAAAATTAAAATGAAAAAAATATTAAAGAACAGTGTCACAGTCTGTCTGGAAACGGTGTCACTTGGAAATGGTGTCTTCTATAAAATGGTGTATCCTTTTTTTTTCATTGAGCAGTGAGACAGTTATGACGGCACAGTTGTATAAAGATACAGAATCGGTAGTATGGATGTGGTGTTAGGATCACGGTGTCTGGTCCTTTTCCAAACTTCAAACAGTGTCTGATAACGGTATCTGGATCAGGGTGTCTGATCACGGTATCTGGGTCATGGTGTCTGGGTCACAGTATCTAGTCATGGTGTCTCAGTCACGGTGTCTGGTTACAGTGTCTGGTTCATGGTTCCTCGTCACGGTGTTTGGGTCCTTTTCTAGAAAAACACAACTGGTGATAGACTTACGGTTTCTCATACTTAGCCAAATATATGTATATAGACTTAAACAATAATATCCACAGAATAAATTAGACTTAATCATTTATCAAGGAAATCCATTATAACAAAAACTAAAAACTTTTTACAATAATTATTTAAGGCATAAAGAAACCAACCATTGGTACACATGATTTGAGATGGATTAAATAGGATTAATAAGCTTTTATAAAATTATATGATTTGTGATCATTAAAACATGATTAACACATGAGGAGTATAACAATATCCCCATTTTTGATGATCAAAAATCATGTGAGTAAGATATCTAATCTTAGTGAATGTGTCTTTCCCTTAGTGTGCAATTAGAGTGCATGTATATCATGTATCTACCCCTTTTGGTATTATCAAAAAGAGTTCAAAAGAAGAGAAAAAAATAAGAAGAGTTCTCAATGAATTAGATGAATAAAAAGTGCCATTACAGATAGTATGGTATAAAATAGGTGTAAAAGATCCCTATCAAAAGATAGTAGTCACTTTTATGTATCACTGGATGTCTTCTCTTTGCCTTTGGCGGTAGCATCAGGAGAATCCAAAAGAGTAGATGTTGATGTTGAAGAAGAAAGAGATCCAACAGACAAAGAAGGTAGAGGGACACCTTAAAAAATAGAAGGGGACAAGGTAGGTTCGGTGGAAGACTGAGGAAACTATTGATCAAGGATAACTAGTATGATCTAAATCATAGAATGAGAGATAGACATAGAGGTAGTGGAAATGGAAGAGGATGAGAAGGTATCCAAATGAGGTCTCAAGGGTGTAGCTGTAGGATCCATAATAGTCATTCTTTGTACATGAAGATAAGGCCTCAAAAGTTTGATAAGGTTAGCAATAATATCTTCAACATACTACATGGATTTCTCAAAGCCATATTTGTTCTCCATAAATTTTTCCAATAGAGGAGTGAAATATTTTAGCTTCTGGACTTGATTTTTAAAAGCTTGAGTAACAAGAGGGATTCTCATATTCTCTACAATGTACTTGAAGTGGTTGGTCGTGTCATGCTTTGAGAAGATCCTATTGAAGTATAAGTCCACCTTATTAGTAATATCCTCATGAGCATCATTTTCTATTTTTGAATGGATCCTTACCAAATCAAGAACTCTGACACTGTTCTTGACAACTTCAGATAGAGATTCTCTATCAAATCCACTGAGCACAGAATGAAGTTCTTCCTTAACAATTGTTCTGAGAAGTTCACTATCCACAAAGGGTTGAGATGACTGTCTAGAAGTAGTAGAAGCTGCAACAGCTAAAGTAATTGACTTCAGTTGATTTAGAACATTCTAGAGATATCCCTTACACTCATCAGTCAACTTGTTAAGACCAATAAAAATCTCATGCATCTCTTGAACAATTTTCTTATTTCTTTCAGTTACCTTATCTTCCAATGAGATTATATTAGGTTGAATCAGGGAGGAAACTTCCTATGGAATCTGACTACCAATATCCTCAATAGGATGAGAGACAAGTTCTAGTCTTGATTTTAGCACTCTCTACATATCTTCAACCATACCTCTCGGAGTCTTCACTTCATCACTCAAGTGTTTGTTCTCAATTCTAGTTTCTTGAATCTCATGATGAATCTTAGGCTGAATCTTCCATATGATCTTTTCCAACAACAGGGAAGAATCCCTTTCACTTAAATTTGTCACAGGAGCAGGTTGAGTATTCATGAACTTTTCAACTCTATCCAATAGGGTAGCTCCAAATGCTTTCAATTCATCCTTACTAACAAAGGATGAAGGTTATGGTGACAGTTCAGGAATAGGAGCTGAGATAGGCTCAGTTTCCTTTGCAGAGACAAGATCAGAGACTGATTTCAATTGAAATACAATAGAGAGATCAATACCTTTGATTGAGACTTATTGAGAGTCATTCACATCAAAATAACTAGGAAATTTAAACCATGTATCCACTGAACTTGGATCAACTGGATTAGGGACTTCAACAGGTTCTAGAATCGAGTGTGGTTCCCCCTAAATAGGTGAATCTTTCTCAGGACTAAGAGATTTAAATCCTTGATCTTCTTCCATGATTTCATCCCCGAAATCCCAACTCATTTATTTTCTAGATAACTGAAAGGCTTGCTCCATTATCTCTTCCGAGGAAGGGATAAACTCAAGATTAGCTTGTTCATCCACATGTTCCTCATAAGTAGCTTCTTTCTCAAGAGAAATATCTTCCTCTATATGCTCTTATAGAACACCCTTTCCACTTTCTTTAGCAACGGGTTCTTCTTTAGAAGTAGGTTGTTCTTCAAGATCAGCAACTTCTTCAGGAATAGGTATTTCTTTCTCAATTTTGTCTTGGGAAATAGTTTCACTGTCTTTCTTACATAGAATAGTTTCTCTAGTAGGTGAAACATCCTCTTCCACTTCTTCCTCATTTGAGTACTCAACAATCTCATCTGGTTCCAAACTAGGATCAGAATTGTATTTAGGTCTAGAAGAGTGTTCAACATTATTGAACTTTTCATAGATCCTATCATTATCTTCCACCCATGTTTTTCTCCATGGATTCCAACTAATTTTCATTCTCTTTACTATAACTTTTGAAAGAAAAAATTCAAAATCCTTAAGAACTTATTCATCTAGTCCAACCTACCCTTTTGCATGAAACATAACTAAGATCAATCTTGAGTAGAACATGGAGGTTGTCTTGATCAACTCACACATATGGAGTATAACATACTTTCATAGGTTGATCTTGTGTAAATTCTTCATTAGATGTATGAAAAATACATCTGATTACTTGATTACTGTGAAATTGCCTTTTTTGGGGCTAATCAGATTCTGAACAAATTTAAACAGAAGTCTGGTTTCTCCATCTAACTCACAGCTATAGCTCTCCTCTTAGTTTCATTTCTAGTTAAGCTTCCCAATGCTTCTTCCAAAACAAATATCTCGCTTGGAGGTGTAGGACCTCTCTGATAGTCCTCACAAATACCCTCATGAGGTATCCTAAGGCATGGAATCCATAACCTCAAAGAAAAGGTACATCTCTGGCCATTGATACAACTTCTCACAACAAATTCATCTTCTTTATCAAAAGAGAATTGAACATACTGATAAAATTGTGTAAATAGTTTAGGATAAATCATCCTATCTTCCTTTGTGAACCAGTACATCCATCCTTGTTCTCTAAGTACTTTTAATACTATAGACTTACTTGACAGAATCCATTCGGAGCAGATTTCCTTTTCGGGAACGACTACTCTATTCACTAGGTTTGGATTTAAAGGGTCTTAGGGCACTAAATTTGGTGTTATTTTCATCTTCTTCTTTGAACTGTGATTCTTAGGAGTGGATGAAGATGGTCGTTTCATCCTGGGCATTCAGTAAAAGTTTGAGAGAGAGAGAAAGAAACCAAAGGGTTGAGAGAGGGATTACGATTTGAGAGAAGAGAGCTCGAGTGAATAAAAAGTGAAACTTCTTAAGTTTTTATCATTTAGAGATACCAAAATTCGTGGGATTAAAAGCACGGGAAAGTAAAAGGCTAAAATAATTAATTACCGCGATACAGGTTATAATATGTAAATAAAAGGATAAAGCATCTTCATAGTGAGACTGTAACTGGTGTTCACGGTGAGACCACAACTGGTTTCATGGTAAGTTGTTTACTATGAGATTTATAAACTGTGTGCCCGTATTGTTTGAGATAGTAAGTGGTAGACCGTAACTGAGAAATAGAAATTGTGAGACCGTAAACATGAAATAATGATTCTTAAGACCATAAAACTATAGAACTATTAGAGTTAAACAGTAGTCTTAAGATAGTGACTTGTGAAACCGTAAACTGTGAAATAGTGAGATGTGAAACAATAATATTACTACTTAAGGTTTATCATACCCAATTCATGTATGATGTAGTCTATTCTTTCAGAATTTAATGGTTTGGTGAATATATCAGTGAGCTGATATTTAGTTCCAATGAATTCCAAAGTGATATCACTTTTTTGATAATGATCTCTCAAAAAGTGATGTCTTACATCAATATGTTTTGTCCTAGAGTGTGAAATAGGATTTTGTTTGAAATTTTAATAGCACTTGTATTATCACAATTTATAGGTACATGCTTGAATTGGTATCCATAATATAGTAGTGTGTGTTTCATCCACAAAATTTGTGCACAACAACTACCAGCAACTATGTATTCAGCTTATGCAGTAGATAATGAAACAAAATTTTGTTTCTTAATACACCATGATACTAGTGACTAACCTAAAAAGTGACATATTCCAGAGGTGCTTTTTCTATCTAACTTACAACCACCTAAGTCAGCATCAGAATAACTAACAAACTCAAATGATTGTCCTCTCAGATAGAACAGACCTAGATTGGGTGTTTTCTTGAGGTATTTGAAAATTCTTTTGATAGAATTTAAATGATATTCCTTAGGGTTTGCTTGAAAACGAGCACACATACATACACTAAACATAATATAAGTTCAGCTAGCTTTTAGGTATATTAGGCTTCCAATCATTCCTTTATAAGTGGTTTGATCAACAGATTTTCCATCTTTATCAAGATCCAACTTACAAGTAGTACTCATTGGAGTTTCACTACTTTTAGTGCTATGCAAACCAAAATTTTTTAGAAGATCTTTAGTATATTTTCTTTGATTTAAAGTAATACCATCATTTTTTTGAATGATTTTAAATCCATGAAAGAATTTTAGTTCACCCGTTAAACTCATTTCAAATTCATTTTTGCATCATTTTAGAAAATTCAATCCATAAATAATTCTTTAAAGATCCAAAAATAATGTCATCTACATAGATTTGAACTACTAAAATATCATTGGAAATTCGTTTTATAAAAAGGGTAGGATCAGGTATTCCTTTTGTAAAACCTTTGGAAATAAGAAAATTACTTAATCTATCATACTAAGCTCTTAGATCTTATTTTAAACCATATAAATCTTTTGTTGATTTGAAAATATGATTTGGAAAATGAGGATTTGTAAAACTAGGGGGGTTCTCAAAAAAGACATCCTCAACTATATACCCATTTAGGAATGCACTTTTGACATCCATTTGATATATTTTGAAATTAAGATGTGTAGCATTAGCAAGTAGAATTCTAATGGATTCAAGTCTAGATACTAGTGCAAAGGTTTCATCATAGTCAATTCCTTCTTCATGACTATAAACTTGTGTAACCAATCTATCCTTGTTTCTAACTATGTTACTGGATTCATCTACCTTATTTCTAAACACCCACTTAGTACTTATGGTGAATATGTCTTTGTGTTTATCAACAAGCTTCCAAAAATTTTTCCTTTCAAACTAATTAAGTTCTTATTACATAGCCATCACCCAAAATTCATCATTGATAGCATCATTAATGTTTTTAGGTTCAATTTGTGACAAGAAGACTTGATGTTCAACCTGACTTCTAAGAGAAGCTCTAGTTTGAGTTCCTCTATCTAAGTCTCCTATAACAGCATCTAAAGGATGGTTATTAAGAGTTCTAACAGCTCTAGAAAAAGAAAGACTAGTGATTTCAAGTTCTTGTTCAGGTTCATTGTGAATTGAATCTGAAGAATTTTCAGAATTTGATGTTTTCATAGATTCCTTCACAGGATGATTATAGGATTTTGAATTAATGTCTAGATTTGATACACCATCCTCCAAGTTCTCTAGAGTGATTTTAGGCTCATGTGGATTTGTTTCATCAAATTTTATATGAGCAGATTCTTCCACACATTTAGTTCTTTTATTAAACACTCAATACGATTTACTAGAGATTGAATATTCTAGAAAGATTCTTTCATCACTCTTGGATGCAAATTTTTCAATATTGTCCTTATTATTAAGGATATAGACTTTACAACCAAAAACTTTGATGTAGATTACTTTGTATTTTCTATTGTTCCATAACTCATATGAAGTTCTTTTAAGAATAGGTCTAATCAATACTCTATTGATAATATAGCATGTTGTATTTACAGCTTCAACCCAAAAATAGATAGGTAAGTCATATTCACTAAGCATGGTTCTAGAAATCTCTTACAAGGTTCTATTTATTCTTTCTACAACTCCATTCTATTGAGGTGTTCTAGGGGAAGATAAATTATGACTATAGCCATTTTGAGAGCAAAAGGATTCAAACTCTTGATTTTCAAACTCACTGCCATTATCACTTCGTAAGGATTTAATTCTAAGTCCACTAAGGTTTTCTACAGATTTGGAATATTTGGTGAAGTAAGATCAGGCATTACTTTGGTGAGACAAAAATAAATTCCAAGTATATATAGAAAAGTCATCTACAAGAACATAAACATAGTGCTTCCCATTTAAACTAAAAACTCTAAATGGTCCAAAAAATCCATGTGAACCAGTTCAAGAGTTTGAGAAGTTGACACTTCTTTCTTTTTTTTGAAGGAAATTTTGTGTTTTTTTCCCTTTTGACAAGGATTGCACACTTTATCATTTGGAAACTAAAGTTTGGGTAGATCTTTGACTAATATTTTTCTAGTTAATTTTACAAGGGATTGAATATTATAGTGTCATAATATCCTATGCCAAAGCCAAGATTCTTTGTGAAATACACTTAAACATGAAACATTTTGAGAGACTAAATAATCGAAGTTAACAGATTATACATTTTCATTTCTTAATACAGAAAACACAAATTCATTTTTAGAATTAAAAACATTGAAATAATCGTCTTCAAATTTAACATGAAATCCATCATCACATAGTTGTGAAATACTGATCAGATTATATTTCAATCCATCAACAAAAATTACTTTGGAAATTAAAACTGAGTGAGAGTTACTGATTTAGCTAAGGCCAATGATCTTTCCTTTGGCATTGTCACCAAAGGTGACATGTCCACCATCAATTTTTATTAAATTATTGAAGCATGAATAGTCTCATGTTAGGTGTCTTGAACACCCACTATCCAAGTACCGTAAGATTTTATAGGATCTCTTTAAACAAATTTCCTACAATATATTCAAATAAAAATAGATTTTGGTACCCAAATGTTTTTGGGTCCAGTAATATTAGTGACTAGTGCTTTAGGAACCCATATCGGCCTCATAGGTTTCCTATAAGAATTATGTAAAGTACTTGAAAATTAAACTCTATTTGTTCTAGAAAATCTTGAAATAGTAGAGAGTGTTTCATAACTTGAACTAGTTGAATTATTTCCATAACTGGGAGTAAAGTTATATGTCCTAGACTTAGAAACAAAATTAGTTCTTCCAAAATTTCTTTTATCTTCTTGATATCCAATACCAGTAGTATATTTAGGATTAATCTGTTTACCTAGAATTTGTACTAGAGTATCTTTACCATTAGTAAACCTTTAAAGATCCTTTTTGAATTTCTCATTAGATAGTTTTAGTTCATTTTTCTCTTTAAGTAATTGAGCATTTTTCTCCTTTTCTATAGTAAGTTTAGATTTAATATTTGAGGTAAGAGCATGATGTTTCTTTAAATACTTGTATTTATCTTTTAGTTCATTACATGTATCTTCAAGCATATTATAGTATTAAAAATTTTCTTCATTAGACATATTTTTAGAGTCACTCTCATCTCCAAAATAGTATGAATTGTGTACAGGAGATTTCAGTGTTACCTCAGATGTGTTCATCATAAAACACATATTGAATTTGTTAGCCTGTTCACCATGTGAAGATTCTGAGTCACTTGAACTGTCCTTAGAAGTAATCCACATTTCTTTCATAGCATTTTTATACTTTCTATATTTGTCCTCATATTTCTTTTTTTACTTGATCTTGGGACAGTCAGACTTTATATATCCCTTTCACTTACATTCATAGTAGACTATCTCATCAAACTTGTCATTTCTTTATCAATATTTCTTCCATCTTCCTTTTTGATCATATATTCCCTTAAAGTTAGGATTTCTGAAAAATTTCTTCTTCTTGTAAAATCTATTAAACCTTCTGGATAATTGAGCCATATCCTCATCACTATCAAGTTATGATTGTTCACTGTTGGAAATTTCTATAAATACTTCTAATTTTTCATTCTCTTTGTGTTTAGAGGTGGTGGTTTTAAATGAAACTGATTTTCTTTTGGGTTCATCCTCCTCTTCCTTGTTGAATTTCATCTCCTCTTCATACATCATTAGTTTTCTAATAAGTTCCTTTATAGGTAACTTGATGATTTTTCATGATTATCTAATAGAGACAGAGGTTCCTCTCCATCTATCAGATAGGCATTTAAGAAGCTGCATGATCTTTTCTTTGGCAATCACTTCTCTTCCAAGAGAAATCATTGTGTTGACAATTTCATTAAACTTGAGATGCATATCAGAAATAGGCTCATCATGTTTTATTTTAAAATTTTCATATTTAATAGTATAAGTATTAAGTATCGTTTCTTTAACACTAGAAGTTCCTTATTGTAAAACAAACCAAGTATCCCAAAATTCATGGGAATTTTTACATGCAGAAATTATGTTAAATTCCTCATCTCCTAAAGAGAAATATAGAGAATTCATGGATTTTCAATTGTTATTATAGGCAGTTTTGTTAGGGTCATCCCAAGTGATTCTATCAGTAGCGGGAATCTTATACTCATCTATAATTGAAGACCATATTTCAAAACCCATACTTTCTAAATGCATCTTCATTTTAATTTTCCATTGAGCATAATTTGTTCCATTAAAGAATGGTGGTATGTTTGTTACAGCACCTTCCAATCTATTATCCATAACAAAAAACTTTGAAAGAGCTATAAATTTAGAATTAACAGAAATTTACATATTTTTAAAGTACAACTACAATCACAGTTGAATAGGGTCAAAAACAGAGTCTTAATAGAATTAACTAATTCCTCTGATACCAAATTTTGGTTGGAGTAGAGTACTCAAGAGGGGGTGAATTGGGTATCTTTAAAAATTTATATTTAAAAGGTATTTTAAAAAGGTTCCCCAATAAAATCAATATAGTTCAGTTAATCAAAGTAATACGGTTATGAAAGTTTGACTATTTAAATAACTTCTCAAAAGATTAATTAATTCTCAGTAATCTTAATATCAGTTATTAACATTACTTTTGAAGCTATTATAATGAGTCAAAACAATTATAACTTCTTTCCAAGATTAACAATCAAAGTAAATTTAGTGATTTTTGAATTTTATAGAAAAATATAGAAAAATAAATAAAACAACACAGAAGATATAAAACAAATGGTTCGGTCTCAAGCCGAGAACTAATATGTAACTCCCCGACCCCAGTTACCCAGATTCGGTGCATTATTATATAACATTGGCATGATACAAAGAATCATGTCCCGAAATACCGATCAGTTTAGTATCCTTAGAAGTACTAGATACATTCATAAGTTTTACATTACATCATGAAATAAAAACATCAACAACATTTTGTCCCCTTTTGAACAGACTTATATCCTTAGCATATCCATGCAGGTCATTCATAATATACTTCTTCACATCCTGGTAAAAATAAAACATAGAAAGGGGTGAGCTCAAATGCTCAGTAAGGATAACAATATAGAAAAAATTTTCATAAATAATCATAAACATTTAAGCCAATGTAAGTCTAAAACAAAATCATTTTAAGCTTGAACTTCAGCATAATATGTCAAAGATAAAATCAAATAATTCCATTTAATTATTCACATGGATATTCTAGAATTTGAATAATCACATGCAATATCAATAGCCACTTTTATAATGATGGAATGCATAATGCCAGGCTTCATAACCACATAATCAAGGCCTTATGCTAAGACTTCAAATTAGATTTTTTCAAGGCCTTATGCCAAGATACTAGTTTGTCTCATGAGACCTACTGATGTATTGAGGATCTATAGTGGGCTCCACCCGTCACTTACTAAGTCCAATGCATTCCTCAAATGAAAAGGTTTATACATAACATAAATATTCGTATTAAAACTAGCATACGAAATGTCAATACATTATCCATAAACCATGAATGGTGTAAAAATAACACATCCACAGTCAAACATATCACAAAACCTTCAATACAATATAGACGTTTTTTATCATAATAAATCAACTTCAAACAATCTTAAAATCCATCAAAGGATGTTGAAATAGATGAAATCAATACTTTTTGATAGAAATATCTCTTTCTATTTTGAAATAATTTAAAATTCATGTAATTATAAAAGAAAAAATTTATTTTGAAAATATTCTTATAATATTTTAAGGGAATATTCGACGATGTTATAACAGTGGAAAATAGTCCCACCCGCCGTATAAGTTAAAAAAAATTCTTACCTTAATTTTGTCGAAAAGGTCGTAAGGTACCTTGTTTGAAAAACAATGAAAAGATTTCTTTCAAAGCATATATGGTCAAATAAGGGTATAAATGACTTTAAATCATAGTATAGTAAATGATAAAAAAAATTTAAATACATTTTTAAGAAAACAAGGATATGGATGATAAAGAGGTCCCAGTAGATACTTACATAATAACAACCTCAGATAATAAAGAGATCATGAAATTAACCCTTACCTTGTACTTTTCCTTGGTCAAGGGTATTTTAACCTCCTTTATAATAGTTAAATCATTGATATTAAATTATAAAAGAACTATATACATAAATATGATATCATATATGATCTTCTAATATTTCTTTGTTAATGATATTTTAGTAGTATCATCGTTTCGGGTGTTAACTGATTCATTTTCCTTTATATGATTTGTTACGTAAGTAATGTTTATTATGGATAGGATGTATATTATTCATATTTATAATGATATTAAGTATTTAAACATTTTTTTTAATCATCAAATAAAAATTATTCTTGAATGGATACAATGGGGAATGAATCTCATCGCGTTCGTGGAGATGGTAATCCGTACGTACGCACGAGCGGCAATATAATTCTTTTGATATTAAAATCATATATAATTGGATGGTATATAATATATACAGAATAATTATCATTTTATATTTATTAGTTACATCATTTATACCCATTATTATACCCATCCAAATGATGAAGTATTTGAATAACAAACTACACCACGACGTGGAGACGGTAATCCGTATGTACGCATGTATGGTGACTTTTTCATTTATAGGATGGATAGAATAATTAATATGGTTTTAACATTTTTATAATAACATTAAAGTATATAGAATATATTTTAGTTATTATTTTGTAATGGAAACAATAAATAAAGAGGAAGTGGAAGAAGAAAAGAACTTGAAAGAGGTGGTGAAATATTTACCTCTTCTTTAGGTTCTTCCTTTTGATTTGATCAAAAGGGATCCTTAGGTTGGATTTATGAACAAATGAAGGCCTCTGGGATTAAGGGATAAAATTTTTGAGGATATTTGGGCAGATTTATGCTGAGCCAAATTCCTTTTAAGGTGTTAATTTGAGAGAAGGGAAAGTACCCTTTTATAAGAGGGGTGAGAGGCACCTTAGGAAAAGATTGAAATATTATTTTATAATAAAATAATTTTCGGTTTATAATTGATCCAAAATGAATTATTTAAAGTATAAGGTGTGTATGGATCTAAAACAACTCAAACAATAGGTTTTAGATAGGTTTGGGTCACTATATTAACCTCATCTTTTATATTTAACTCTTAGTTAAATAGTTTTTCATTTACCATGTCTCTTTGTATTTTTATATTATATGGTTAATAAACTTACTATAAAATTCCAAGAGAACCCCAAGTGGTTCATTATTATTATATATAACCTTACCTAAGTCCTTTGGCCAAACCTTATATTTTTAGGAATATTATATCCATTAATAATATAGTATTTGTTTTAAAAACTCAATTATGTCAATTTTGACACTATTTAGTATTTGATTTTTGTGAAAATCATAAAAGCATGATTACTTAGAAAAAAATTATTTAATCAACCCTAAAATGTCATATTAACCTATAAAATCATTTTAATTCATAAAAAGTCTCAAATTACATTTATTTGGATATTTATAATATCAATTATTTTAATCTTTTTTTAATAAGGTAATTACTGCATCATCATTTTGTCGTAAATAAATTAAATTATTTAATGTCTAGAAATTATAAATAAAATACCATTATGTTGGAAATATTTATAGATTTCTAATGAATATTTATAGTCGAATTTATATTGTGTGTAACCCTATAATAAAAATGGTTTAGTTATTAAACTTTGAATTTAACTCTTTTAACTCTTCTTTAAATAAAATAATTATAAATGTCCTAATCTAATCCAAGTTGACCAAAAGGAACATATTTTATTACTAAGGTTGTTTTTTCTTGAATTACATTTATCCAATAGAATTAGGATATGTTTTAGAGTAATTATAATATCATTTTTACCTTTAATTACCCTATTTACTTTTAACCGCGGTAAATAAAAGTTAAAAGTTATCATTCACCAAAAATTAATTTCATCTTATTGAACCACATATTACTTACTAATATCAACCGTGTCTCTCAGATTTTTAAAATTCAACTCACATAAGTGGTAAAATTAAGTTTTATGCAAATTTGCAAATGCACCTTGGAGATGGGTAAAAGACGGTAAAAAGTTCAATAAAATTTTATATATCTAAACTTATTATAAAATAACTCCAATGAATTACATTGAACTTATATAGGTATTATGTAATTATTTTTAACTAAAACAAATTTAAATAAAATAAAAAATTATTTAAATAAAAAATTCTGTTTCGACCAATAACGCAGTGTTTTTTAACTATTCATCAAAAATGAAAGTATTCAGAAAAATACCGAAAATTCACCCTAAGCTAATTTTGATATTCCAAATTCAAAAATGAAGTCCATTTTGAAAGATAAAATTTATAAAATTTCAAAAAGTGGGTATTACTATTCATAATGGCTAGTTTGATTGGTTGCGGTGTGTTAGAATCTCGAAGTTGCGTACAATGCAAGCTATTGCATTATTCAAAGGGAAAAATACCGTAGAATCTTGGTGTGTTACATTCTTCCCTCCTTAAAATAATTTTGTCCTCAAAATTTATAAAATATTACTGCATAAAAAGATTTGGGTGGTTCTTCATCATAAGTTCCTCGGGTTCCCATGTTTCATCTTCCATCTTATGGTTTCTCCAAAGAAATTTTACCAGATGAGTCATCCAGTTTCTTAGCACTTGTTCTCTTGTATTAGGAATTTTGACAAACTCTTCACAATAATATAGATCAGGTTCCAGTTCAATTTCCCCATAGCTGAGTACATACGTTGGTCCAGGCATGTATTTTCTCAACAGTGATATGTGGAACACATTGTGAACTTTAGAGACTTGGAAGCATTGTCAAACTGTAAGCTACATCCCCAATTAGTTCTAGAATTTTGAAAGGTATGATGTAAATGGGACTCAATTTACCCTTCTTACCGAATCGTATAACTCCCTTCCATGAAGATACCTTCAAGAAAACATGATGTCCTACCTAAAATTTCAAATCCTTCCTTCGGTTATCGACATATCTCTCATGCCTACTTTGTGCTGCTTTGATGTGGGTTTGGATAACCTTCACCTTTTCCATCATTTCCTCAACATGTTCTGGGCCTACGAGTTTTCTTTCACAAACATCATCACAACAAGTTGGTGTGCGACATCTCTATCCATATAACGCTTCATATGGTGCCATCTGAATACTTGAATGGATGTTATTGTTATAGGAAAAATCTACCAGAGGTAAATATTGATCCCACATACCTTGAAAGTCAAGTGAGCAAGATCTCAACATGTCTTATAAGGTTTGAATAGTTTGTTTTGATTTTCCATTAGTTTGAGGGTGGTAGGCAGTGCTCAAATGAAGTTCAGTATCTAGGGATTTCTAAAGACATTTCCAGAATCTTGATGTAAAATGGGGATCTCGATCAAAAAAATAAATAAGGGTACTCCATGAAGTCTTACAACTTCATTAATATATAGTCTTACAAGATGTTCAAGTGGTAAATTTTCTCTTATAACAAGAATGTAACGACCCAAACTTTAATTAATTGAAATCCCTCTTGATCTAATTAAATGTGTCTTTATATAAAAGGTTTATATAAAATGTTTATATAAAATGTCAAATTATTTGGTTTTATGTTTTTGGATTTTAAAATACTGTTAAGAATTTTTACCATTTCTAATATATTTTTTGAACAGTGATCACATGATTAGTATAAATATAGGGCTTTAACAAATCCAATTTACTCAGACAAAGGAAGCGATGGCCTCATCCAGTAGACGTTCCCCATACGAAGCCCATTTTTCAGAGCTCATAAAGGAGGTTGTGTCTTAGGGATTCACTCTTGACCAATCCCAAGACAAACTTGAATATGTTAAGCTCGAGCGGGACCGACTACGAGAGAAGTGTAAGTTGATAGAGATTACCACCCGAGCAATGTTATCTAAGCCACCCCAAGAGTCTGTCGCCATCGCACACCTTACTCTTTGGTCTTATGCGGGTGTTTTAAGGGGTTATTTAACAAGACACTAGTACTATGGTTATGTACATTATTTTTGTATATAATAATGAATATACATTCATTTTATTATTGTTACCTTGTAAATATTTTTTAAAGCACAAATAGTATTTTTAGTTAATGTTCAACTAAGAAATCTATTTTGATGAATTAATGTATTTTTTAATTAAATATTATTTTAATAAAATATTACTGTTTTGATAAAATAAATTTTTATTAAATATAAATGATCATATAATTTTTTGAATGCAGTTTTAATTTTTATTAAGGTTTGAAAGCCATTTTTGTCAAAACCCATGAATTTTAAATAAATGTTAGTTTTTATTTTAAAAGTGAAAATTAACATATTTAGAAAATTATTTAGATAAAATTAATATTATTTATTGAATCAGGTTGTCGAAATTATCCAATGGTTAATTTTTCATAATTTTCTGAGACAGTCAAATTTTTGGGTAAAAATTAAATACCGTTTAAATATATAATGTGTTTTATGACATCATAATGACCCAATATTGATGTAATAAAATACTATAAACTTTATTTTTGGCCAATATATGTTTTACCATTAAAATAATGTGATTTTTTGTTTGTTTTATTTATTCTACAAAGCTTTAGTGGACCCTTCAAGACTTATTAAACATTTTGTCTTTTTAAATTGTTTTCCTTAGGAATGTGACTCACCTCCACATAAGAAATACCATTATTTTATAAAGTTCAAACTTTGGCCATATAAAATATTGTTTTCTAATTTCCTTTTCCAAAAACCACAGGCAAAAACCATGGGCTGGTTTGTGGTTTGGATTAGTTTAATGTGAGGTGTCCCAAACCTAAATAATAAAGAATTCCCTCACCTTTCCTATATAAACCCACCCAAGATCCCACTTCCTCCTCACTCAAAGCCTTTTTAGTTTATCCAATATCTTCCCTCTTCTCTATATAATCCTCCCAATGCACCCCAATCTCCCAAAAGCCTCTCTCAAGCCTCTCTCAAGCCTTTGGAAGCACACTTCCAAGTAAGGGTTTTTTCTTCCTTTCTCATTTTTGCCCAATATTCTTTAAGTTGTTATACCCTTTTCATTTCAATTATAAATGTTGGGGTATGGTTTCGAACCTCCCCCATACTGCCTTATTTATGTTTTAATGATGTGATACCCCTTTCTTTCTCATTAAATTCCTCCCATGTACACACGTTACTATGCCAAATTCGGAAAGAAATTTCTCCCTCCTCATTTATATTCAAGAAATTCTTCTGTATCATGAATCTAAATTCCATTAAATTTATTGGGACATGTATCTATATGACCCCATTACTGTCCATGCCATTTAAATATAATTAGACACCCATTTCTCTCTCATCAACCATTTTTATGAGTTCTTATGTCACGTCGTTATGCTGCCGAAATTGCACTGCGCTTTTCCAAGACAAAGTCATTGTGTAGTGAATACCATGCCCATTTCTCTATCATGGGTATTTAAATTTATGCACATTTACTTATTGTTTAAAGAGTTTCATGTATGTATTCCGCATTCTTTTATCATGTAATAAAAGATTATTTTGAATGATTCAATGTTTTATGATCTATGTGGCACACTTATGCATGAAATGAAATGTTTAAGAAGGGTGTGCCTTGATAGCACTCCAATGCATTGGGTAAAGTATAGTATCATGATACGTCATGTTCAATGGGTGTTTACTCATGCTAATTAAATTTAAATTAGGGTTTACTCATACTTCATGTGCAATGAGGGTTTACTCATGCTTCATGTGTAATGAGCCTTAGCTCATGCTAATTCCATGTAAAGTGTTATTTCCAAATTTCCATGTTATGATTATCATGCTTTATCATGACTTTATGTTTATGCCTATCTTGTGCTCTATTGATATGGATATTGTCTAACATGTATTGTATTCCTCATGTTATTCCATGATTATTCCCTTACTGGGCTTTATATCTCGCCCTTTTCTTATGTATGTCCTCAGGTTATCCCATTCAATGCTAAGTACGAGGGAATATAGTGGTCATGTAAAGGAAGTTTTCAATAAAGATGTTTTATTCCATGTTTTAATTCATTATATAATGATCCTAATCTCCAAATACACAAGACCTGTAGATATTCTATTTTGTATCAAGTGAATTTTATATAATAAATTATGTTTAATTGTGTAATAAAAAGATCAGGGTTGTCATAGTTAGTATCAGAAGATAGGTTTAGTTATTTTTGGGATTAGGATTAGAAAACCCTAGTAAAACCTTAGATACATGACTAAGTATAATAAAAACATCCCTAATTTTTGGTGAGTATTGATTAAGTGGTTTATCAAGCAAATATATCCCTGTCTGGATATGAGTAGGAAGATGTGGATCTAGAACAGATATATCCTAGGGGTAAAACCCAAAAACACCACTTTGATCTAGACTCGAATAGGAACGGATGCACGACAATGAGCCTTGCTGCACTCTTGGTTATGAAACTTTCAGGGGATATGATTTGGTTAATTCACAAGCTTAGTATGAACCATTATTAAGGGACAAAAAAAATACCATAAGAATATATGTTAGAAAGTAGATCATGGATAACATAGACTGAAGCCAATAGATTCATATGTTAAGGAAATGAAAGTTATTTATAAGTAATCAATTTTGTCCTTAGATTACCCTTTATGTGTTACCCCTAACTTTCCTTTTATTCCAGCCAATGGCCGGTAATAGGAGGAATCGGGCTAACAACCAATGTGAAGATCAATGTGATGACTGTACTAATGAAATTCTCAATCCAATGGGAGCGGGAATCGCAATCTTTGTCATGCTTCTCTCTCAGCTAACTCAAGATTTTAATAGAAACATGGGTCAAGGGGAATATTCAACACCCCCTAAGAAAGAACAAGTCGCTATTGAGAGCTTCATGAGACAAAGGCTTCCTACTTTTAATGGATTATTTGATCCCTCAATCGCCGAACAATGGATCAACTCCATTGAAAAGAACTTCTCCATCCTTCAATGTTCTGAACAAGAGAAGGTTTTCCTGGATGCTTATCATATGGAGGGTGAAGCTGACCAATGGTGGATGTTGATCAAAAATAAAAATCCAGAGGAGGATATTGAGGCATTGGAATGGAAGGATTTCTGGAACATGTTTTTCGATAAATATTTTCTGCGCACCCGCTGGCTTAAGATGGAAAGGGATTTCCTTTCCCTCAAGCAAAAAGATGACGAATCTGTTGGAACGTATGAGGAAAACTTCACAAGGCTTGCATGATACGCTTTCGGTTTTGTTTTTACCCCCGAATGCAAGGTTAACCTCTTCTTTGGTGGGCAGAAAACAAGCCTATGGAAAACGCTGGCAATCCATGACTTCGATAGCTATAAGGAAATTGTCTGATGTTCCCTCAAGGTTGAAATGGAGATCAGATAATCTCGGGGTATCATGGGGATAGGAAGTGTAAGGTGGAATTCAATACTAGCAGTCTGATGGATAAATACAATAATGATAAGAAGATCCATCACCCCACTTTCCAAAGGTGCGGAAAGAAGAACCCCATAAATTGCCTAAAGGGGACAAGAAAATGCTTTAGGTGTGGAAGAGAAGGGCACCTGGCTATTAACTATCTGCAAGAAAGACCCATGTCTACGAAAGAGAATATTAACACTCTGTTCAAACCTCAACGCGTGGTTCATTGCTACAAATGCAAAGAACCAGGGCATCTTTCAAATCAGTGCCCTAAGCCAAGGGTTTTCAGAGGAAACCAACAAAGGTTGCACACTTAATTTCTATTCAAGAAGATTTATCATTGGATCAACTAGAATAGATATATATCAGGGAAGTGATAAGGATTAATGGAGTACCAATATCTATTGTGTCTGATCGAGATCCAAAATTCACCTCTAAGTTTTGGTAGAGTCTTCAACATGATCTGAATACTGAACTAAACTTCAGTACGACATATCATCCTCAAACCGATGGCCAATCCGAGTGGACTATCCGAACACTTGAGGACATGTTGAGAGTGTGCTCAATGGACTTTAAAGGAGTATGGGATCAACATCTTCTTCTAGTTGAGTTCTCTTATAATAACAGTTTCCACTTGATAATCCAAATGGCACCATATGAATCCCTTTATGGGAAAAGGTGCATAACACTGGCGTGTTGGGATGAGGTCGGTGAGCGTAAGCTTCATGGACCAGAAATAGTCGTGGAAATGGTGGAGAAGGTGAAAACCATTCAATAGAATATCAAGGTAGCCGAGAGTCGACAGAAGAGTTATGCAGATAATCGTCAATGAGACCTTGAGTTTAAAGTTGCACACATGGTATTTCTACACATATCTTTGTGGAAAAAGGTCATGAGGTTTGTAAAGAAAGGGAAGTCAAGTCCAAGGTACATCATCCCCTTTGAGATTCTTGATCGTGTAGGGATATGGCCTATCGACTAGCACTTCCACCTACCATGGCCAGAGTACATGATGTCTTTCATGTATCCCTCTTAAGGAAGTACATACCGGACCCTTCACATGTACTCTCTTCATAGGTGGTACAGTTAGAGGATGATCTTTTTTATGAGGAGCAACCAGTGAAGATCTTAGATCGTAGAGAAAAGTTTCTACAAAATATGACAATACCCTCCGTCAAGGTGTTGTGGAGAAACCACAAGTTTAAAGAAGTGACGTGGGAATCGGAGGAAATGATGAATCAGAGTTACCCAAATCTGTTTTAGTGTGGGAAAAGGAAATTTTGAGGGCGAAATTTCTTAAGGGGGGAAGATTGTAACGACCCAAACTTTCATTAATGGAAATCCCTCTTGATCTAATTAAATGTGTCTTTATATAAAATGTTTATATAAAATGTCAAATTATTTGGTTTTATGTTTTTGGATTTTAAAATACTGTTAAGAATTGTGACCATTGCTAATATAGTTGTTGAACAGTGATTACATGATTAGTATAAATATAGGGCTTTAACAAATCTAATTTACTAAGAAAAAGGAAGTGATGGACTCATCTAGTAGACATGCCCCATACGAAGCCCATTTCTCAGAGCTCAGAAAGGAGGTTTCGTCTTTGGTCTTCTATCTTGACCAAGCCCAAGTCGAGCTTGAATATTTTAAGCTCGAGCTGGAGCACCTACGAGAGAAGTGGAAGTTGATAGATATTACCACCCGAGCAATGTTATCCGAGCCACACCAAGAGTCTGTCACCATCGCACACCTTACTCTTCGGTCTTATGTGGGTGTTTTAAGGGGTTATTTAACAAGACCCTAGTACTATGGTTATGTACATTATTTTTGTATATAACAATGAATATACATTCATTTTATTATTGTTACCTTGTAAATAGTTTTTAAAGCACAAATAGTATTTTTAGTTAATGTTCAACTAAGAAATCTATTTTGATGAATTAATGGATTTTTTAATTAAATAATATTTTAATAAAATATTATTATTGTTATTTAATTGATTTTAATTAAATATAAATGATCATATAATTTTATGAATGCAATTGTAATTTTTATTAAGGTTTGAAAGCCATTTTTGTCAAAACCCATGAATTTTCGATAAATGGCGGTTTTTATTTTAAAAGTAAAAATTAACATATTTATAAAATTATTTAGATAAAATGAATATTATTTCTGGAATCAGGAAGTCAAAAATATCCAATGGTGAATTTTTCATAATTTTCTGAGATAGTCAAATTTTTGGGTAAAAATTAAATATCGTTTAAATATATAATGTATTTTATGACATAATAATGACCCAATAGTGATGTAATAAAGTACTATAAACTTTATTTTCATAAAATATATGTTTTAACATTAAAATAATGTGATTTTGGGTTTTTTTATTTATTTTACAAATCTTTAGTGGACCCTTCAAAACTTATTAAACATTTTGTCTTTTTAAATTGTTTTCATTGGGAGTGTGACTCGCCTTCAATAAGAAACCCCTTTATTTTAAGAATTTATAACTTTGGACTTATAAAATATTGTTTTCCACTTCCCTTTTCCAAAAACCATGGGCAAAAACCATGGGCTGGTTTGTGGTTTGGATTAGTTTTATGTGAGGTGTCCCAAACCTAAATAATAAAGAATTCCCTCACCTTTCCTATATAAACCCACCCAAGCTCCCACTTCCTCCTCACTCAAAGCCTTTATAGTTCATCCAACCTCTACCCTCCTCTCAATATAATCCTCCCAAGGTTCCCCAAGCTCCCATGAATCCTCTCTCAATCCTCTCTCAAGCCTTTGGAAGCACACTTCCAAGTGAGTGTTTTTTCTTCCTTTCTCATTTTTGTCCAATATTATTTAAGTTGTTATTACCTTTTAATTTCAATTATAAATGTTGGGGTATGGTTTCACACCTCCCACATACTTCCCTATTTATGTTTTAATGATGGGATACCCCTTTATCTCTCATTAAATTCCTCCCATGTGCACTTGTTACTATGTTGAAATCTCGAAAGGAATTTCTCTCTCCTCATTTACATTCAAGACATTCTTCTGTACCATGAATATAAATTCCATTACATTTGTTGGGACATGTATCTATATGACCCCCTTACTATCCATTTTATGTAAATATTATTAGACACCCCTTTATCTCTCATCAACCATTTTTATGAGTTCTTATGTCACGCTGTTATGGTGCCGAAATTACACTGCGCTTTTCCAAGCCAAAGTCATTGTGTAGTGAATACCATGCCCATTTCTCTATAAAGGGTATTCACCTTTATGAACATTTACTTATTGTTTAAATAGTTTCATTTATTTATTCCACATTTTTTTATTTTTTAATAAAAGATTATGTTGAATGATTCAATGTTTTATGATCCATGTGGCACACTTATGCATAAAATGAAATGTTTAAGAAGGGTGTGCCCTGATAGAGCTCCAATGCATTGGGTAAAGTATAGTATTATGATACATAATGTGAAATGGGTGTTTAATCATTCTAATTCAATTGAAACAAGGGTTTACTTGTGCTTCATTTGTAATGAGGGTTTACTCATGCTTCATGTGTAATGAGCCTTAGCTCATGCTAATTCCATGTTAAGTGTTGTTGTCACATTTCCATGTTATGATTATCATGCTTTATCATGCCTTTATGTTTATGCTTCTCTTGTGCTCTATTGATATTACTATTGTCTAACATGTATTGTATTCCTCATTTTATTCCATGATTATTCCCTTACTGGGATTTATAGCTCACCCTTTTCTTATGCATATCCTCAGGTTATCCCATGCAATGCTAAGTACGAGGGAATGTAGTGGTCATGTAAAGGAAGTTTTCAATAAAGATGTTGTATTCCATGTTTTAAGTTATTATTTAATGATCCTAAGCCCTAAATACACTAGACCTCTCGATCTTCTATGTTGTATCAAGTGAATTTTATGTAATAAATTATATTTAATTGTGTAATAAAAAGATCAGGGTTTTTATAAAGAAAATGTGCTGACTTGGTAAGTCGATCAACAATGACCCATATTGCATCATTCCTTCTAGGATTATTTGGTAGCCCCATGAAAAAATCCATCATAATATTATCCCATTTCCACTCAAGTATGGGAATTGGTTGCATGACTTCTCTAGGTTATTGCCTTCCAGCTTTCACTTGTTGACAAACCATACATATTGACACAAAATCAGCAATCTCCCTCTTCATGTTGTCCCACCAAAAATGTTCCTTCAAATATATATACATCTTAGTTCTACCAGGGTGTATAGAAAAATTAGATCTATTAGAATCATCCAACAATTATCTTTTTAGATCAGGTAAATCAGTAACACAAAGTCTCTTCCCAAATTTCAAAATTCTATTTTCATATATGAAGTCACTCAATCTCCCATCATTCACAACTTTAATTTTATTTTCAAACTCCTCATCATCAGTCTA
Source organism: Viscum album (assembly GCA_963277665.1). NCBI lineage: Eukaryota > Viridiplantae > Streptophyta > Magnoliopsida > Santalales > Viscaceae > Viscum > Viscum album. The sequence continues at coordinate 1,383,891,134 of OY728139.1, read as the reverse complement.
TGAACTTTTTATCCTTTCTAGTAAATATGGCTTGGTAACCATTTGAAAAATAATTGATGTTTGACCTTCCATGATTATTCCCATATCCATTTTCTCTAGATCCATGAAAATAGGATCCATTTCAACTCTCATCTTGTTCAAAACTCCATGATCCTTTCTGCTCAAAGAATCTGCCACCCTATTTGACTTCCCCGAGTGGTATTGTATTGTGCAATCATAATATTTGAGTAGTTCAAGCCATCACCTTTGCCTCATGTTGAGTTCTTTTTATGAAAAAATATACTTCAAACTATTGTGATCAGTATAAATCTCACATTTTTCACCATAGATATAGTGTCTCCATATTTTTAGAGTAATGATTATAGCTTCTAACTCAAGATCGTGAGTAGGATAGTTTTTATCATGAATGTTTAGATAACGTGATTCATAGGAAATAACTCTATCATTCTGCGTAAGGACACAACCAAATCCTTTATTTGAAGCATCACTATAAATAACAAACCCATCATTCCCCGATGGTAGAGTCAAGATTGGATCATTGACTAATATTATCTTCTGTTCTTCAAAACATTCTTCACACTATTTTGTCCAAACAAATTTAACCCCTTTAAATATGATCTTTGTTAATGGGTTATCCAGTTGGTAAAAAATCTGGACGAAAGGTTGATAATAACATGCTAAACCAATAAAACTGCGTACCTCAGTTATACTCGTCGGTGCTGGCCATTCTTGGATTGCCTTGGTCTTTGAAGGATCAACAGAGATTCCATCCTTAGAGACAATACGACCAAGAAAAGAAATATCATGAATCCAGAATTCGCACTTACTAAATTTCCCATATAATTCATTTCTTCTAAGAGTCTTTAGAATAATGAAAAAGTGATTTTCATGATCTTTGTAGCTTTTGGAGTATACCGAGATATCATCAATAAATACCACTACAAAGTCATCATGATATTCCTTGAAAACTCTATTCATTATATCCATGAAGACATAGGGTGCATTAGTCAACCCAAAAGGCATTACTGTAAACTCTTAATGCTCGTACCTGGTTCGAAATGTTGTTTTTGGAATGTCTTCCTTCTTCACACAAAACTGATGATATCCAGATTGAAGGTCAATCTTTGAAAAATATTGGACTCCATGAAGTTGGTCGAATAAATCAATAATACGAGGTAGGGGATACTTGTTCTTTATTGTTATAGCATTGATTTCCCTTGTAAGATCGAAATAATAATGTAGATGCTCAATATACAAGAGGGGGGGTGAATTGTACACTTTAAAAATTCCTTTGGAACCTTTAAAGTTAGTTATGAATAACTATGTCTTCCTTAAGCAAAGGAAAGGGATAAGTTTAACAAAGTTAAACTAAGAAAATTCACAACACCTCTAACACCAAATAAAACATGGAAAGAGATTCCGAAAGTAGGTTCCGGAAATATGGTTCCGGAAATTGAAACTTAACAACAGATTACAATATGAGATTCTACCTTAAAGCGTATATAATCTAAATGAAACAGAGTATAAGTAAGGAAGTATAAGAAAGTTATACTTTCCTTATAATACAAAATGCAGCGGAAAATAAACAAGTAGTAGAACTACAAGTAACAAGATATAAGTCTTTTAACCCAAAGAGAAGGGTATCCAACAACCTTGGATAAAGGTCCCTTGATTTATACTTTCAAGAAAGTCTGTCTTACCCACACCAGGGTAAGCCCTCGATATGAAGATCGGAGTCTCTGTCTTGTTATCCCTGCAAGACCTCAACTTCAAGGTAGTTGGCAACCTCTGTCTTCCTCATCAAGGAAGCCCTCGAACTTCAAGGTAGTCGTCACCTCTGTCTTCCTATCCCCGGAAGTCCTCGAATGTAATCACCAACATTCGGAGTCGCACGAAGCAAAAACTGAATGAGCGGTTCAGTACGCACAAGGCATGAAAAGCTTTCTCTCTCTAGAAATCACCTTAGCAGCATGTGGTCTCTAGATTGATCAACTTCATTGTTGTCTATATTGAGCTCTTTCAAATGAGATCCTATTTATAGGTAAGGTCGGCCTCCTTCCCAACGGTCATATCTTCCTTAAAAATCGAAGGTACCTGTACATGTGTCACTTAGCCAACGGTTAGTTTTATAACAGAATAGACAACATCGTTTTATAACAAAACAATTGTAACAGAATGTACGACACCGTTTAAAATCTAACTCAAAAGTTCGGAGTGAAGATTCAGAGTGAATGTTCGGAGTGAGAAAAAAATATTAAAGAGTAGACAGATTATAACAACGTAAGCAAGATGAAAGTTCGGAGTCTAACCAAAAATAATTTTCGGAGTCTAAATAAATTCGGAGTGTATAAAACAAAGATGATCAGATTCTGTTTAATCGGTGAATTTGGAATGAGAATTCGGAATGAGAATTCGTCATCAGAATTCTCAATGAGAATTCTTTATCAGAATTTATAATGAGAATTCGTTGTTGAACTTCATAAGGATTTGTATCCTGAATCTGGTGTAGAACTTAATTAGAGTTATTATCCAGAGTTCGGAATGAAACTTTATTATAGTTCTCATCTGGATTTCGGAGTGAGACTTTATTACAGTTCTTGTCCAGAATTCGGATCCTAAAACAGAATACTTCATATCAAAGTTTCAAACAATTCTGAGAAAATAGAAATGAATCTGAATTTTATACTTAATAAAAATATGGATGAAAATATGATAAGGATAATTTTTCTTACAAAATCGGTTTTCCTTATAAAAGAAATTTTCCTTATAAAAGCAATTTTCCTTATAAAAGCAATTTTCCTTATAAAAGCAATTTTCCTTATAAAAGCAATTTCCTAAAATTAAGGTGTTTATGATTTTCAAAACAAGAAGGAATAGAAAATTCATAAGGAAAACCTTATTGATTCAACAATCTCCCCCTTTTTGGAAATCACAAACATCCTTACGAAAAAAAATTCTAAGAAGAAAAAAACATTAAGGCTTATCTCCCTTTGCTTTAAGGATATTGATGAATACGACTAACTCCCCCTTATGCTTTGAAACTCTAAGGATCGTATTCTAGATTTCTGGAGTGACATTTCATTACGAATAAGAAAGTCTTATTTAATGAAAAACTACCCCTTAGATAAGCTCTTATTGGAGTTCTTTTTTCTTAAGGATCTTTTCCTTCTCCCCCTTTGTGATTTTCAAAAAGAATTCATGGGAATGGAAAAAAATATCTAAGTACCTGAAAAATTAGTAATAATAAAAAAAGACGAGCAACCAAGATTTTCATTAATTTTAAGGAATGAAAGATACAACAAAAAGATCGGATTTAACTATTTCGGATCTTTTTCCTTCGAAATGAGCCCCTTAAGAATAGTATTGATCTTCTTTAGGTCTTTATGATCTTCTTCATATTGCTTCTCTAAGACCACTATTCTTGTAGATTGAGCTTTAATCTTTTCTTCCTGGGATTTAAGATTTTCTTCCTAAGCCTTTAATTTCTCTTCAAACTCAATCCGATGATCCCTTTCAAACTTCCAGTTTTGAGAAACGGAATTCAGCTTCCCATTCAGATCTCTGACTTCTTGAATCCTAAAGTTCTTTTCATCTGTTAGCTTCTCTTCAAAGGAAGAATTCAGCTCATTTATCTTCTTATCCTCAGTCTCAAAAGCATCTTTAACATTGTCTTGAAATTCATCAAATAGCCTCATCTCTTCTATAGTTTTCCTCGACCAGCTCGCCATCCTCTTGCAAGATCTTTTGTGGGCTTCATAGCCAACAAGAAAAGATTTTAATTCAGCTTCTATCTCAACACACTTATCCATAACCATGGATACAGAATATGATTTCTGATTCAGAGCATGTTAGAGCATTTGGCATCTTGAATCTATAGTCGAGATGGTCGGAATGGAACCTACTAACTTCCTTAAAGATTGAACAACAAAATCATGTCCCAACTAGGATGACCCCGAATCCGAAACTTTTCTTGGAAAATTTTCTTCCTCAATAAGCTCCAACTTCCATTTAGACGAATCACAAAATTCTCTTTTCTTGCTTGCCACTGATTTCGGAGTATCAACAAGGAGTTTCTTTCCCTTGTCCTTTTTCGGAATGGATTCTTGATCTGGAGTTTTCTGTTCGCTAGTAGATACTTGAATAACATCATCAACAACTTTTTGAACAACATCTTCCTTATTCTTATCCTTCTCTGGAGTTACTGACTTAGAGGATTTAGCCTCTGAAGTTCGGAGTGACAGATGTTCCGAAGGTGACCCCTTATAATCATCTACTTCTTTCAATAGATCTCCAGTTTCATCACTTCCTTCAGCAACTACTGCTTCCTCTTCCACTTGCTGATTCTGCTCGAGTTTCTCAACATGCTCAGCTCTAATATCTTTCGAAAAATCAAGGCTTCTTCCTGGAGTCTCAGGTAGAGATTCCAAGGAGAAAGATCTCAGAACTGGAATGCTTCCGGATACCATCTCATTAAATTTTAACAAATCTTGGACTGCCTCAGCTTCTGACATCTTCTTCTTGAACTTATTTTCTTTTTCTTGTTTTACTAATTCATCTTCTGTCCTATCCTTCAAATCCTTAGCTTCCGCAGGATCCAATCCGAACTGCAGATCCCCTTCTTTCCTTTTCTCTTTATCTTCTCTCCACTTCGCAACTACTTCATCAGGATAGGCTTTCTTCTTCTTCGGTTTTAGAGGTTCGGTTTGAACTTCCTTAGATTTAGGATCCTGTACTTCAGCTGCAACTTCTTTCAACTTTCTTTTCTTTACTGGATTAGATGATTCTGGTTCAGCAGCCTTTGGAACCGCTTCTTCTTGATTTGGAAAATCGAAGAACTCACCAGTCTCCTTGTTGAAATCTGCATCCATCCTCTTTAAGAGTATCATCACTTACCAACAAAATTTTGCAAACCCTTGGCTTAGACTTTCACGCCTCCTTGAAAGACTCAAGGCACCGAACTATCAACTTTGATAAAATTGTTGGGTACATTATGATTTGGGCTCTGAGATTTCCTTTCTTAACATTCTCAATAGTTATAAGAATGTGCCTCATGAAGTTAAACTTCCTTAAATTTATCAGAAAATTTAAGATATAGATTTCACTCTTCTTCAGACTGTCTTTATCACCTTTCCTCGGTACGATATGACCTTGTACCCATAACTCTAGAATCCGGAAATTTGTAGGAAAGCTAGCAATCTTCGGAGCTTTTTCGTCTGAGAGTCCGAGAGTTTTTAAAGATTTTTCTTTGTTGAAGCTTCCTTTAGAATCTGGCAAAACGTGATATGTGAACTCAACTTCTCCTTCATAGGTCATCCCTACCAAGTTTGCTTCCTTGGTATAAGAAAGCTTATAAGTCTTGCTATAAGACTTAAAATAAAATTTCTCCCTATTATCTTCCTTAAAGAAGGAAACTGTTTTATAGAATTCAACAAGTAACTCCGAAAAAACATCATCTTGATTCCCCGGTTTGGACACAGCAATATCTTCCCACCCGTTCAAATTTATGTTCTTCGAAATAAGAGAATCGTAGTTGTTGAAGAAATCCGGATGAACCAGCGTTTCTCTGTAAACTAACCATTGTGAAATTGGTTTGGAGGATGACATTTCTTGAGAAGCTAATTCCACAGACATTCGGGTCCAAAGACTTCTAAGAAGTTCGGAACAGTGAAAGTTGAAGATCAGAATGGCTTTAAAATGGAGAGGCAGAGTTTTGAGACACTGGAGCTTGAAATCGATGTGGGACAACTATTTGGGGTCCCCTTTATATAGGCAACGAAAAAACGGTTCAACTTCCACGGTTGATCGAATGGTTGTGACAATATGAGATCAGATCTGAAGGTCGAAAACCAATTCTCATGAAAACTTGAATTCGATCTTTTTTGAGGTTTTATTAAAAAAAAGATCTAAGAAAATTATAATTCGAAAACAAAGTATAAGAAAATACCATCAAGTAAAGTATGACTACGAAAACCTGAGTAAGGAAATCATACCTTTTGGATTGGCTTAGGAGAATTATTGGTAATGGGTAATATATAAACAAAACGAAAAATCTTTATTACAAAAATACATAGTTTCACAAAACTCACTACGAAAAACAAACTCAGTATGGAAAATTCAGTACAAAAATTTCATTACAAAATTTGAAAACGAAAAACCCATTTTGAAAGATTCGGTACGAAAGTCCCGTTATGAAAATACCAGTACGAAATTCTCCATTCCGGAAGTTTTCAATACGAAAATTTCCATTCCAGAAGTTTTCTATACGAAAATATCCATTCTGGAAAATTTTAGTTCCAGAAATTTCCATTCTGGAATTTTAGTTCCGAAAAGTTTGAAAAACTAACTTTGAAAAAATTAGTTACTCTAACAATCAAATGTACTCCCCCTATGAAAAGGAGTTTATTGCTGTAAGGATACTTTTTCAACAGAAAGTTAATTAAGAAGGATTACCTTACGATTATCATTCCTAACTTCTGTTTAATGTATTCAAATCTATCAGAAGGCAATGATTTTGTGAAAATATCAGCAAGTTGATCTTGTTTTCTGATAAACTGAAGAATGATATCTCCTCTAAGTGTGTGATCCCTAAGAAAGTGATGCATAATATCTATGTGTTTTGCACGAGAGTGATGTGAAGGGTTCTTACTAAGGGCAATGGCACTTGTGTTATCACACAAAATTTGAGTTTTAGTAAAACTCAAGCCATAGTCTGTGAGTGTGTGTTTCATCCACAACACTTGAGCACAACAACTTCCAGCTGCTACATATTCAGCTTCAGCAGTGGAAAGTGCTACAGAATGTTGCTTCTTGCAGGACCAAGAAACTAATGAATCTCCTAAGAAATGACATATCCCAGATGTACTCTTTCTATCCATTCTACATCCACCAAAGTCAGCATCAGAAAAACTTTTTAGAACAAAATCATTTCCGGAAGTATAAAATAATCCTAGATCCATGGTTCCCTTAAGGTAGTGAAAAATTATTTTTACTGCCTTTAAGTGAGATTCCTTAGGATTGGATTGATATCTTGCACATAAGCATACTGAAAACATTAAGTCTGGTCGACTAGCTGTTAATTAAAGTAAACTTCCTATCATACCTCTAAAAGATGTTTGATCTACTGGTTTCCCGGCTTCATCAAGATCTAAAGAATTTGAGGAACCAATGGGAGTACTTATACTCTTAGTGTTGTCATAACCATACTTTTTAAGAAGATATTTAATATACTTATGTTGAGATATGTAGGTTCCTTTGGGTTTTTGAGAAATTTGAAAACCAAGGAAAAAAGTTAACTCACTCATCATACTCATTTCAAACTCAGATTTCATTAGACTTGCAAAGGAGTCGGTTAAAGATTGCTGAGTTGAACCAAATATGATGTCATCAACATAAATTTGAACAATCAAAATATTTTTCTTATCTTTCTTTATAAAAAGAGTTGGATCTTCATTTCCCTTAACATAGTTATTTTGAAGCAAAAATCCAGTGAGTCTATTATACCAGGCTCGTGGGGCTTGTTTAAGACCATACAAAGCTTTGGTAAGTCTAAAAACATGATCAGGATATTTTGTATCTTCAAAGTCAGGAGGTTTTTCAACAAAAACTTCCTCTTGAACATAACCGTTAAGAAAAGCGCATTTCACATCCATTTGAAAAAGTTTAAAATTAAATAATTCTGCAAAGGCAAGTAGAATACGGATAGATTCAAGTCTGGCTACTGGAGCATATGTTTCTTCATAGACTATTCCCTCTTGCTGATTATAGCCTTTAGCAACAAGTCTAGCTTTATTTATTACTATGACTCCATTTTCATCACATTTATTTCTAAAAACCCATTTTACTCTGATAATAGAAGTCTCCTTATGTCTTTAAACCAAGGTCCAGACTTTATTCCTCTCGAATTCATTTAGTTCATCTTGCATGGCTTTGATCCAATCATCATCACCTAAAGCTTCATCAGTGCTTTTTGGTTCTAATTGGGAAAGAAATGCTAGATGTTCTACTTCATTTCTTAAGGAACTTCTAGTCCTTACAGGTTGATTTACATCACCAATGATACTATCACTGGGATGATTCTTAAGAAACACCTGATTTGGGTTTTGTAAAACCTGTTCATCAACATAGGGTAGAAAGTCTTCTAGGGTAAATGTTTCAGAAGTATCTTCTTGAACAATTTCCTTATCAGAAGGTTCTTCTATCAAAGGTTGACAATCAGTTTTTGAAAAAACATCTGAGGATGTAGGTTGAGGTGGTTTAAAAACAAAAGGATCTGACTCATCAAATTTTACATGTACTGTTTCTTCAATAGTACAAGTATTTTTATTAAAAACTCTATAAGCCTTAGAAGTTGTGGAATAGCCTAAGAAAATTCCTTCATCAGATTTTGGTGTGAATTTATGTAGGTTATCTTTAGTATTTAGAATGAATACTTTGCAACCAAAAACCTTGAAGTTGGATAGTCTTGGTTTTCTACCATTCCATAACTCATAAGGAGTTTTTTTAAGAAAAGGTATAATCAAAACTCGATTTATAGTATAACAAGCAGTACTTACAGCTTCAGCCCAGAAATGTATAGCAATAGAGTATTCACTCAACATGGTTCTAGTTATCTTTTGAAGAATTATATTCCTTCTCTCAACTACACCATTTTGTTGAGGAGTTCTAGGTGCTGAAAAATTGTGAGTAATACCTTTTCTACTACAAAAAGTTTAAAAATCAGAATTTTGAAATTCTCCTCCATGATCACTATGAATAGTTTTCAATGGAAGGTTTTTCTCATTTTTAAATTGAGCTCTAAAACTTTTGAAATAGGAAAAAGCTTCAGACTTCTTTGCTAGAAAATAGACCCAAGTAAATCTAGTGTAATCATCAACTAGAACAAACACATAGTATTTGCCTCCAATACTTTCAGTTTGTGTTGGACCAAAAAGATCCATGTGCACTAACTGTAATGCATCTGTTTTTGAGACTTCACCGATTTATTTAAAACTAGATTTATGTTGATTTCCATATTGACAAGGATCACAAACTTTAGAAGAATCAAATCTAATCTCTGGTAGATCCTTAACTAGTTTCTTCTTAGAGAGTTTACATAGGTTCCTAAGATTACAGTGACCTAGTATTCTATGCCATAACCAGGAATGATCTTCCATTGCACTTATACAAGGTAAATCTTGGTTTCTAAGGTCTTCTAAGTTCAATGTGTAGACATTCTCTTGCCTATTGGCTGAGAGAATAAATTCTTCCTTGGAATTGTGAACTAAGTACTTATCATTCCTAAAATTCACAAGGTAACCTTCATCACATAACTGACTTATGCTAATGAGGTTGTTCTTAAGACCCTTAACAAAAAGAACATTTGAAATCAAGGTTTTACCAAAAAGAAAAATATTACCAATACCAACAATCTCTCCCTTAGCATTATCTCCGAAAGTTACCTTTCCTCCTTTCGTTTTGATAATCTTTTCAAAATAGATTTTGTTACCAGTCATGTGCCGGGAACATCCATTATCCATGTACCATGTATTGTTGCTGGTACTCTCTTTATTTTCCTGAAACCAAGAAGAAAATTAGACTTTCGGTATCCAAACTTGTTTGGATCCAAGATTACCAGATAATAAAATTTTAGGAACCCACATCTTCTTAGAAAAGTAAGCTTTGTGAAATCCTAAGGATTGGGTTTTGTTTAAGGAGCAATTCTTTGCCCAGTGACCACCACATTGACACTTGGTACAAAATGGGTCACTTTGAGGAACAAAATAATTGTTACTAAAAATTGGTTTTGCATGGGTAAAACCAAATCTAGATTTATTTCTTAAAGGCCGTATTTGGGAATACATTTTATCAAAATTTTCCTTACCATGGGTAAAGTTTGATAAACACTTCTTTAAGGAAAAAATTTCGGACTTGAGTTTTATAACCAAGTTTTTATCCTCAAAATCATTAGTTTTAGAACTAGAGCTAGGCTCGAAAACATTTTTCTTAGAAATTACTTTTTCTAATTCTTTAGAAAGTTTGTTCTTCTCAGAACTTACTTCCTCAAGATTTTTTGAAATACTTTCAAAATCAGCATTTTTTCTATCAAGATCTTTAGAAAGATCTGATATCTCTTTTGTAAGAATAGAATTTCTAGAGTTTTCCTTATCAAGTTTTTTATTGAGTTTAGAATTCTCAATCTCAAGAAGTTCAGCAAACCTAGAGACTTCTTCATAAGTAGGTAAAGTATTTTCCTCATCATAAGAGGATTGTTCATCAGAAGAGTTATAATACTTACTATCATTAGAATTTAAAGATACATTGGTCAAAGATTCAGAATTTCGTACCTTAGCCATAAAAAAATGATTTTCAATAGGTAATCTGGCTATAAGACCAAGATTCTTCTGTCCTGAAGATTCGTAATCAGAAGATTCATCTTAAGAGTCACCACCACTGACACTCCAGGTGTCATTAGCTTTCAGAACTTTCTTATATTTGGCTTTATAATATTTCTTTCTATTCCTGTCTGAATGCCTTTCTTTTCTTTCTTTCTTTTTGAGCAAAGGGAAATCTGGTCTAATATGTCCAGATCTCTTGCATTCATAACAAATAACTTCTCCATCTTTCCTGTCCTTTTTCTTATACTTAGATTGGAAATTTCTCTGTCCAGCTATCTTGTTCATCCTTCGAGCAAGATTTGCTAACTCATTTTCAGAGAATTCACTCTCACTAGATTCAGATTGGAAAATAACTTTCTTAGACTTAGATCTGGTTACTCTCTCAAAAGTCTTAGCTTTCATCTGATTTTATGTTTTTGTAAAAGCAATAGTACCATTTCCATTCTTCTTCTTGATGTTGTCAACATCTCTCTTCATTCTGGTTTCATGTTATAGAAGAGTTCCAAATAACTCATCAAGATAAATTTGAGTGACCTTACTGTTCTCATCTATATCAGTTCTTTTGGATTCCCACTCATTGGGCATAATATCAATTATCTTATCCATAAGTGCTTCATCATCTAAACCTTTCTCTCTCATAGACTGTAGGTTGTTGACTATAGTCATGAATCTCTGTTGAACTTTATAGATTGGTTCACCGTAAGGAAAATTGAAGCCATGATATTCAGCTCTAATCATAGCTCTCCTAGTCTCAATCACTTTAGAAGTTCCAAAGTGTGTGACTTCTAACTTATTCCAGATACAATTAGCTGCTTCACAAGAAGAAATTTGGCTATATATATTTCTTGTCATTGAACAAAATAGAGTATTGTGTACCTTATAATTGAGTTGATACACTTGCTTTTCCTAGTTAGTAAAAGTTCTAACTTCCTTATCATGAATTTTATAATCACCAGTAAGCATAACAAAATTGTCTACTCTAGTATTGATAACAAAAGTCTTCATTTGATCTCTCCAGTACTCATAATCATTACCATCAAATATTGGTGGTCTTGTAGGATTTAGATTATCAATTGAACCAACATTAATTCCTGCCATACTTAAAAACCTTTGGCACACAAACTTGTTAGTAGCAAAATTTTGGAATCACAAAGTTCGGAATGGGAAAGTTTGGAATGATAAAATGAGCAAGAAAAACTTATACATGAGTACAAGTATTTCAGAGACCTCCTCTGATACCAATTGTAGGATTGAAATAATAATGTAGATGCTCAATATACAAGAGGGGGGAGTGAATTGTACACTTTAAAAATTCCTTTGGAACCTTTAAAGTTAGTTATGAATAATTATGTTTTCCTTAAGCAAAGGAAAGGGCTAAGTTTAACAAAGTTAAACTAAGCAAATTCACAACACCTCTAACACCAAATAAAACTTGGAAAGAGATTCCGAAAGTAGGTTCCGGAAATATGGTTCCGGAAATTGAAACTTAACAATAGATTACAATATGAGATTCTACCTTAAAGCGTATATAATCTAAATGAAACAGATTATAAGTAAGGAAGTATAAGAAAGTTATACTTTCCTTATAATACAAAATACAGCGGAAAATAAACAAGTAGTAAAACTACAAGTAACAAGATATAAGTCTTTTAACCCAAAGATAAGGGTATCCAACAACCTTGGATAAAGGTCCCTTCATTTATACTTTCAAGAAAGTCTGTCTTACCCACACCAGGGTAAGCCCTCGATACAAAGATCGGAGTCTCTGTCTTGCTATCCCTGTAAGCCCTCAACTTCAAGGTAGTTGGAAACCTCTGTCTTCCTCAGCAAGGAATCCCTCGAACTTCAAGGTAGTCGGCACCTCTGTCTTCCTATCCCCGGAAGTCCTCGAATGTAATCACCAACATTTGGAGTCGCACGAAGCAAAAACTGAACGAGCAGTTCAGTACGCACAAGGAATGAAAAGCTTTCTCTCTCTAGAAATCACCTTAGCAGTGTGTGGTCTCTAGATTGATCAACTTCATTGTTGTCTATATTGAGCTCTTTCAAATGAGATCCTATTTATAGGTAAGGTCGGCCTCCTTCCCAACGGTCATATCTTCCTTAAAAATCAGAGGGACCTGTACACGTGTCACTTAGCCAACGGTTAGATTTATAACAGAATAGACGACATTGTTTTATAACAAAACAAGTGTAACAGAATGTACAACACTGTTTAAAATCTAACTCAAAAGTTTGGAGTGAAGATTCGGAGTGAATGTTCGGAGTGAGAAAAAAATATTAAAGAGTAGACAGATTATAACAACGTAAGCAAGATAAAAGTTCGGAGTCTAACCAAAAATAATTTTCGGAGTCTAAATAAATTCGGAGTGTATAAAACAAAGATGGTCAGATTCTGTTTAATAGGTGAATTCAGAATGAGAATTCGGAATGAGAATTCATCATCATAATTTGTAATGAGAATTCTTTATCAGAATTCGTAATGAGAATTCGTTGTCGAACTTCATAAGGATTCATATCCTGAATCTGGTGTAGAACTTAATTAGAGTTCGTATCCAGAGTTCGGAATGAAACTTTATTATAGTTCTCATATGGATTTCAGAGTTTGACTTTATTACAGTTCTTGTCCAGAATTCGGATCCTAAAACAGAATACTTCATATCAAAGTTTCAAACAATTTTGAGAAAATAGAAATGAATCCGAATTTTATACTTAAGAAAAATATGGATGAAAATATGATAAGGATAACTTTTCTTACAAAAGCGATTTTTCTTATAAAAGCAATTTTCCTTATAAAAGAAATTTTCCTTATAAAAGCAATTTTCCTTATAAAAGCAATTTTCCTTATAAAAGCGATTTCCTAAAATTAAGGTGTTTGTGATTTTCAAAACAAGAAGGAATGGAAAAGTTATAAGGAAAACCTTATTGACTCAACATCCCTATTTTCAATGCAAAACCTCATAGACCCGTCTTTCTTCTTAACAAAAAGAACAGGGGATACCCATAGAGAAACACTAGGGAGAATAAATACCTTGTTACTCAATTCCTCTAGTTGTTTCTGTTGGGAAAAAATCTCTCAAGGTATCATTGAAGCCTTTTTGAGGTGATTGTGTTTGTTGACAAAGTGGACATCTGAGTTGTGATTGTTGACAAAGAGGATTTCATGGTGGAATGTCGAGTTCAAGAGCTGAGTTCAACGATCCATGTTTTTTTCAAGAACGTCGATAAATGGAATGGATGATCTGGAGGCGGTACAAAAGAACTGATACAAGGTGGCGCTGTTTTCCAGTGTTTGCCAAATTTTTGGGCCTGAAAATCGGCAAATGAAGAAAAGTGTTTTTGGCAAAGGGACTTGCGCGCCGTGAACATGGTGTACAGGAAACTCGCGCGCCATATGTTTTTCAAGATCAGAAGATCAAAATATGGCTAAGGAAATAGGTTCGCGCAAGTTTGGGAGTTGGTCGCGCAAGTGTCTAAAAGGAGAGAAGACTTGCGCACCGAGACTGGGTTGCGCAGGTGACTTGCGCGCCGTCGCGCAGGGTGGTCAGATTGCCTATAAATACTGGACCACCCTTCCTCATTTTCTACCAGAGTTCAAGACGAGAGATCCCGTCGTGCAGGTGTGGTGGTCGCGCAAGTGGTGTGTGTGGTCGCGTAGGTGGGACTTACGCGCCAGTGGTTGAAGTTGTGCGCCAGTGTTAGAAGTTGCACGCCGGTTGGCAGTTACGCGCCAATATTGATTTGGGCGTAAAAGGAAGAGAGTCGCGCAAGTTTGGAGTTGAGGAAGCTTGAGTCGCGCAAGTGTTTGAGGAGGACTTGCGCGCCCGTTGTGGCTTGCGCGCTGATACTTGCGCGCCGAGGTAGACTTGCGCTCCAAGTAAGGTTTTGTTCCAACAGTGCTTCTTGGACTGCGTGGAAGCTGGTACGTTGCCCGATACCTTCGGTGAAAAGATATATTCATCTACTGGTGAAAGTTGTACTTCAACAGAGCATCTACACACAGAGGAAGATGCATTCATTCATGAAAATGAAGAGACCTACAGGTCTATAAACTGTGAGTGGATCCCTTCTGGAGCAGTGAGCTTAGGAAGAGGAAGTAGGTGATCCTCTCCACCAGCAGTGAGCCAGAGAGAGAGAAACAGGGAGTAACCCTTGGGAAAGCAGTGAGCTGACCCTAAACATTGTAAAGGCAGTGAGCCTGGGCATAGAAGTGATCTAGCCCGAACATTGTAATCAACAGCTAGTGAAGTCTAGTGGAATTTGGTACGAACCGGCAACTTTTCGGCGTATGCTCCTTGGACGTAGCCCTTAGCGGTGAACCAAGTAAAAATCTCTGTGTTTGTCTACTTACTTCTCTGCATTGCATTCAAAGCATCATCATCAGGTAAATGAGACAAGTGATCACAGTAACCACACAAGTGCAAACAAAGTGACCCTTGTAACAAAGAGGTCAAGATCCAGTGGGGCAGAAAGAACTTTGAAAAAGAATATCCATACCCTGATTCACCCCCCCTCTCAGGGTATATAGGCCCCTATTGGTCCAAAAAATTGGTATCAGAGGGAAGGTTGCTGTTATCATATTTGTCTGCTCCAACTTGGTATAGTCGATCTGTGTACCATGGCAAAGGGAAAAACATCCAAGAATAAGCAGAAGTCAGGTGGTACTCCTCAGTGTGGAAGTGTATATGGAAAATGTGTGATTCAACTAAAGGAATCAAACAACTTGCTGAAGGAAGGCTTGGATGAATCAGAAAGGGAAAAGATAGATTCACTCAATCATGATGTTGGAATGAGTAAAGTACATGAGCATCAGAGTGATACTGAAACAGAAGAAGAAATTGAAGGAAGAATAGATATGCGGGCTGAGTTAGAGGCTGCTCTTGAAGAGATAGATGTTTGGAGAGCCAAAACCAAGAATGCTAACAAAGTTGTTCGCGATACCAAACTCTATATGCAGCAGCAGGAAGAAGAGAAGTCTGAGTTGATAAATAAAATTGAGAAACTCAAGTTATCAGCACCAGAGAACTCAGAATCGGTTAGTGAGTATAAGATTACGATTGAAGAACAGAAAAGGGAGATCGATGGCTTGAATAGAAAAGTGAAAGATCAATTCAAAAGCATCGAAGAACCTAATATTCCAAGTGATCTTGGAAACACTGAAGAAGCCAAATCTAAAGATATCTAGATCAAGGGATTGGAGATTGAGGTCAACAAGCTAAAAGGCTTAAATCAAAGGCTTATTGATATAGTTACTGACCAAACAGAGAAGAATGATTCACATGCTGAAGAACTGCAGAAGATGGCTAGAATGAAAGGAAAACAAACGGCCGATGAATATGAAGAGAATCAGAAGTCATATGAAGTTCAGAATTTGAAAGCAAAAAATGATGATCTAGCAACACAGTTGTCTGCAGAAGTTCAGAATAATCAAAGGCTACAACAAGAGAATGCATGTTGTTCTGATTCTGTTGCTCAAGAAAAATTTAAGGTAAAGGAGCAAAATGACATGGTTGATAATTTGAAGCGTGAACTGGAAGATGAGATGAGTTGTGGAAAGAATCTCAGAAAATAACTCAATTCCCAACTTGAATCAAGGGATATGAAAATTCAAATGTTGGAAGAAGAACTAGAATCAGTGAAGAAAGAAGTGGAGAAATCCAATGCTAGAGGAAATCCCAAAATGAAGGATGCCTTACACTTGCTATTTGATTATCCTTCGATAGGTGATGATGAAATGAAAATAAAATTTGCTATTTCTGAAAAGAGGCAAGAACAAATTTTCTCAGCCCAAAGACCATACAGTTTGGGAACAACTGGTATCGGATTTGATGAATCCCCTCCCGTGCAAGATAGAAAGAGAGTTGTGAATAGTTCCAGATGTGAAAGAAATCCTATAGGTGTTGGAGATAGGTCTAAGAGGACAGTTACAAAAAGTAGTGATGACATGTGCTATTTCTGTGGGATTCACGGACACACATCAAGCTTCTGTCCAGATGCTCTGGAATACATTTCAGGCTGTGAAAATAGATACTTTGCTGAATCTGAGAATAAGAAGAAGCATCCTGAGAAATTAGAGAGAAGAGTCTCTCAGAGGAAAGCATCTGTTAGATGCTATTACTGTGAAAGAATGGGACACACCATGAGTATGTGTCAGGAAGCTCAAGAGCCTCGTGTCAGAAGAAGAACTCAAGGTGTATCAGCATCTCGATATAGAAACGATGAAAAGAGGTATGCCTTTGATGGAAATTGTTTTATATGTTCTAATTATGGGCATTTGGAAAGACATTGCAGCAAGAAGAAAGCAAGAAATGAAAAGGGACTCGAAAGGAGATTCTCATCCCCAGTGATGCATAATGAGAAATTCTACACTGGGAGACAATGTGGTAAGTTTGATAACAGGATTAGAGCCTCAGTTGAATCATATAGAGCTAAACGAAAGGTGTATCAGTCACCTCCTCTGTCACACTCACAACTGCCCCCTAAGAAAGAACATGAACAAATCTGGAAGAAAAAGGGAGGAAATTCTACAGGTGTGAGTAAGAAGAATAGACGTTCAGTGGAGAACCCACCACCAATGAAAAATAGGGTGGTGACTCAGATATCTGATAAAAGAAAGATGAACAAAGAACGTATTGAAAAATTCTCATATCGTGTTTCTCAGCGAGAAGTGAAGGAAAGAGGAAGACCCCTACGATGGGAGAAGAAGAAAGGGAAGATGTCAAACAGAGAGGTTCCTACTCAGAGAAATAATCAAGGAAAATGGAATTTTGGTAGAACGTCAAAGACAGAAATGTGTACTAGTGGGTTTAAACCCCAAATGGTGAGAAAGGCTAAGTCTACTGAATGTACAGATTAGAAAAAGGATTAGCATGTGGGTAATGAATGCTTAGTCATATGGCCAGAGCAGTTGAAGTTGACCAAGCAGCTGGAGGAAGCAAGAAAGGAGTGTGATGCACTCCAAGAAAGAATCAAAGGGTTGACCCATCAGGATCAACCACAATCCTCATCTTGAGGAGTCCAGAAGAAACTCCCCTCTCCCTATGTATATAAATTCTATTAACTGATGATCCGTCTATTTCAGGTTTTAGGGAGATACAATCCAAGGGGTAGTGGAATCTAAGGATGCGCAGTGGAGAAGTGATATGCTCTAAAGTTTCAATTGATTCGAATCGGGTACTAGAGTTGAAGAAGAAAGGGATCAACAGAGAACAATAGAATGTGATTGTGTTATTAGCTTTATCTCTTGTTTCCTACACCGAGTTCCAACTCAGTAGGCTTAGAGATTTGGTTAATGGCTCCATGATGAGTGCTAGATTGTCATAAATAATACAGGTGGAAGATAAGAATAAATGATGCAGGAGAAGAATGGAATTTATGGGTATAAACAGTGGGTCTAACCCCAGGAAGTGTTGCATAACATAGGGGGAGCATTGGATAACAAAATCAGATGCCAGATCCGTCAAGGAAATAATCGGATGACCCAGCTCAGGTGTTGTCTATTGAGATAAGACGTACTGTGGGAGAAGCAGCAATGATCAAGAATTTCATGATTATTTATTTTGATCTAACATTGTGGTATCAGCTGACTGTTTTCAGGATACCAAGAAGCTGCGAGAAGTAGTGGAAAGAAATGAAGCCACTGAAGAATGAGTCAGTGAACAATTTCCTGACGAATGTGTTGAGAAGGAAATCAACAAAGGGGGAGCATAAGTAACTAATGATGATTTAGAAAAGAAGAATCCTCATCTACACAATAGTCAAAGAATCGAGCTGATATTGACATGCAGAATATCATTGGTGAATAGTCATCTCTAGCTCAGACAAAGAGAATGGTGATAGGACATTTGCAACAGTTGCAAGGCAGGAGACAATCAGATTATTCCTAGCCATTGCAGTGCAAAGAAAGTTCAAAGTGGTTAAGATGAATGTCAAATATGCATTTCTCAATGGGGTTCCGGAATAAGAAGTGCATATTGAGAAGCCAAATGGTTTTCTCATTCATGAATATGAGAATAAGGTTTTTCGACTGTAGAAGGAATTGTGTGGGCTGAAACAAGCACCAAGAGTATAGAACTGAAGGCTACATCAGTATTTGAAGAAACTTTGTTTCCAGCGTGGTGGAGCTTCTTACGATATCTATCTCAACCACAATAGTAATCAAAGGATGATGAGGCTGGTCTATGAATAATACATAATATTTGGCGGATCAGATGATGCACAGTGCAAAACATTTTTCTACATCCATGAAACATGAGTTCCAAGGAAAGTCACATGCTTGCAGTGAAAAGAATACTTCGGTATATCAAGGGCACAGTGGACTTCGGGCTGACATACAACGACAAATCTCAGACAGAGTTATTGGGATATACTGATGCAGACTGGGCCAGTTCAGCAGATGATAGCAAATCAACGTCAGAAGCTGAGTATATTGCGACCACTCAAGCATGCACACAATTATTGTGGATGAAGCAGCAGCTTGAAGATATGGGAGTTGAAGTGAAGTCTCCGATCGGAATCCAGTGCGATAACTCAAGTGCTATAAATCTCAGCAAAAATCTCGTCCATCACTCTAGGACAAAGCACATTGATAAAAAGTATCATTTTATCAAGGAGAAAGTTGAGCAGGGGATCGTGAAGTTGGAGTATGTGCCTACAGAACTACAGGTTGTAGACATTATGACAAAGGCCTTACACAAGGAAGCATTTGAAAGGCATTGACTGGCTCTGGGAGTTCAGTCGATTCCCCACACTTGAAATAGTGTGGATATGGGCCCCCCCCCCCTCTCCCCGAGGTATGATGTGTTTTTTCCTAATGTGCTGATTTGTTCTCTACTCTGTTACAGTCTGCAAAGGACTGCCTTTGGGTTCGTTGACAAAGGGGGAGAAAATAGTGATTGTTCAAGGGGGAGACAATGTGGAGATTTGATAAATCATGAATGATATGGGGAGAAGCTGACAGGTGGAGCAGCCAGATAGGGGGAGTTGAAGCTAGTTGAACGTGCTTAGCCAGAGCTTAGCTTGGACAACACAGGAAATATGGATAAAGAGGTGTTGAAGCTGTGATCAGAAAGGGGGAGCATATTAAATCTGACGATGCTAGAAGTGATCGCTCAAAGAAAAGATATCACAAC
Source organism: Viscum album (assembly GCA_963277665.1). Taxonomy (NCBI): domain Eukaryota; kingdom Viridiplantae; phylum Streptophyta; class Magnoliopsida; order Santalales; family Viscaceae; genus Viscum; species Viscum album. The sequence continues at coordinate 1,383,871,630 of OY728139.1, read as the reverse complement.
AGTTGAGGATCGTGATAAAAGCAGAAGAGTGGTGTTGGACAGTGGTACGAATATTTCCAAACCAAACATTGGTCTTCCAACAAGCCCATCAACAATTGGTATCAGTTTAGTTCAAATTGGTATCAGTTTGGTGTCAACAGTGGATGTCAGAGACAAAGTGATTCATTGATGAACTTTTCATTTACTCTTGTTTCTCACGCCGAGCATTGCTCATGTGGGCTTAGAGTATGTGTTGAGTAAATCCTTGGTCGCTATCAGAATCGCAATGAGGCGAATGGAGGCTGAAGAATCAATGACGTATCTTTGTTTGGAAGAGTTGTCAACAAACCCAAAGGGGGAGATTGTTGGGAAAAAATCCCTCAAGGTATCATTGAAGCCTTTTTGAGGTGATTGTGTTTGTTGACAAAGTGGACATCTGAGTTGTGATTGTTGACAAAGAGGATTTCATGGTGGAATGTCGAGTTCAAGAGCTGAGTTCAATGATCCATGTTTTTTTCAAGAACGTCGATAAATGGAATGGATGATCTGGAGGCGGTACAAAATAACTGATACAAGGTGGCGCCGTTTTCCAGTGTTTGCCAAATTTTTGGGCCTGAAAATCGGCAAATGAAGAAAAGTGTTTTTGGCAAAGGGACTTGCACGCCGCGAACATGGTGTACAGGAAACTTGCGCGCCATATGTTTTTCAAGATCAGAAGATCAAAATATGGCTAAGGAAATAGGTTCGCGCAAGTTTGGGAGTTGGTCGCGCAAGTGTCTAAAAGGAGAGAAGACTTGCGCGCCGAGACTGGGTCGCGCAGGTGACTTGCGCGCTGTCGCGCAGGGTGGTCAGATTGCCTATAAATACTGGACCACCCCTCCTCATTTTCTACCGGAGTTCAAGACGAGAGCTCCCGTCGCGCAGGTGTGGTGGTCGCACAAGTGGTGTGTGTGGTCGCGTAGGTGGGACTTGCGCGCCAGTGGTTGAAGTTGTGCGCCGGTGTTAGAAGTTGCGCGCCGGTTGGCAGTTACGCGCCAATATTGGTTTGGGCGTAAAAGGAAGAGAGTCGCACAAGTTTGGAGTTGAGGAAGCTTGAGTCGCGCAAGTGTTTGAGGAGGACTTGCGTGCCCGTTGTGGCTTGCGCGCCGATACTTGCGCGCCGAGGTAGACTTGCGCGCCAAGTAAGGTTTTGTTCCAGTAGTGCTTCTTAGACTGCGTGGAAGCTGGTACGTTGCACGATACCTTCGGTGAAAAGATATATTCATCTACTGGTGAAAGTTGTACTTCAACAGAGCATCTACACACAGAGGAAGATGCATTCATTCATGCAAATGAAGAGACCTACAGGTCTATAAACTGTGAGTGGATCCCTTCTGGAGCAGTGAGCTTAGGAAGAGGAAGTAGGTGATCCTCTCCACCGGCAGTGAGCCAGAGAGAGAGAAACAGGGAGTGACCCTTGGGAAAGTAGTGAGCTGACCCTAAACATTGTAAAGGCAGTGAGCCTGGGCATAGAAGTGATCTAGCCCGAACATTGTAATCCACAGCTAGTGAAGTCTAGTGGAATTTGGTACGAACCGGCAACTTGTCGGCGTATGCTCCTTGGACGTAGCCCTTAGCGGTGAACCAAGTAAAAATCTATGTGTCTGTCTACTTACTTCTCTGCATTGCATTCAAAGCATCATCATCAGGTAAATGAGACAAGTGATCACAGTAACCACACAAGTGAAAACAAAGTGACCCTTGTAACAAAGAGGTCAAGATCCAGTGGGGCAGAAAGAACTTTGAAAAAGAATATCCATACCCTGATTCACCCCCCCCCTCTCAGGGTATATAGGCCCCTATTGGTCCTAACAGTTTCTTTAGTTCCACTAATTCTAAAATGGCTATTCTATAAAGGATCTTAGATATGGGCCTTGAACCAGGAATTAAATCAATGGAAAACTCAATTTCTCCTTCTAGAAGATGTTCGGGTATATCTTTTGGAAACACATCAACATATTCTTACATAATAGGTACGTCCTCTATTTGAACATTTCTTTCCTCACCCATAGTTATTTAATTCTCTTCCTCTCAAATAATTGAATTTATTTGAGCTATTGGGGGTGGATCTAGATAAGAATTAGGTGGTGATGTTTCTACTCTAAAGATAAGGTACTCCTTATCATCATCGAGAATTGAAACCTCCTTCTTATTACAATAAATTTTTGCATCATGGTCCAAAAGCTAATCCATACCAAGGATTATATCAAATTCAATCATGGGTATGACGATGAGATCAGCAGATAAAGAATATTTATATTCCCTAATGGGAACTGATTCACAAAACTTTGTTGCAATGATACTTCCGTTAGGTGTTTTGACTGACAAATCCCTTATTAAGTCAAATTGAAAATATCTAATTTTCTTAGCAAATTGGGAAGATATGAAACAATTCGATGATCCAATAATCAAATAAATCATTTTATAAACTTGAGGAAACCATTAAATTACCTACCACCATGTCTTTCAGAGATTCAACCTCAGCAGTAGTGATATCATAAGCTTGGCCTTTTCTGAGGTAAGTTTCCTTGTCTCTTAGGACATTAATTTTCATAATTCCCCCTTTCTCTACAATTATAGCATTCAACATTGACAGCCTCTTTCTTCCCCTTTCAATCACGATCTTGGTGACCTTTTTCACCACACTTGTAACAGACTCTCATTCCCTTCAGGAAAGTACTGGGGTGTTTCCTCCCACATTTACCACATGATGGGTATTCAACTTTTTTATTCTTCCCCTTATTTCCATTTCCAAAGTGTTCAGGAAATCTCGTCTTCTCATGCTTTGCTTTAAAGTCATAAGACTTAGAGAATTCTTTTTCTATCTTGATAGAACATGAGAAAATATCTTCATATGACGAGAAGGATTGTGAGACTAATGATTGATGGAGAAGTGTTTTTAACCCATCAAAGAAATGATCAATCTTACTTACTGGTTTACGTATATAATATGTAGCATGCCTTTCTAACCTTGTAAATTTAGCCTCGTATTTTGTGACATTCTCATCCTCCTTTTGTCTCAGACTCAAAAATTTCCTTTCCATATTCGCTAGATGTTCATGAGGAAAATATTTTTCTAATAAAATATCTTTAAACTCCCTCCATTCCATATTTGATACTTCATCATCTTTTTTTGTGTTTTGAATCAATAACCACCATTGATTTGCATCTCCTATGAGGTGATAAACTTCCATGACAACTTTTTCCTTTTCGCTACTCCCCAAAGCGTGGAATATTTTCTCTAAGTAACTTATACATTGCTCAGCTACAAATGAATTTGTAGTCCCATTGAATGTTAGTGTTTTTTTCCTCATGAATCAGTCTAACATTGATCCTCTGTATTGTGGATCAGGGAGCTCCATACGGGTAAGGTTATTATTCATAACCTGAGTGAGTTGTCACAGTATGGTGATAAGCTGATCAGCACCAGTTGCATCACCAACTCCACTATAATTATCTTGAGTAGTATGGTAATCACTACATGGATTACGTGCGTTGATACGGTTTCCATTCCTTCCACTATGCGTTAATTCTAAACAATGGCATACACTAGATTAGTTTTTGAATCGCAATACATAATTCCAAACTTGTAAAATAGTTAACATAAATTGAACAGTTTATGGATATAATCCATAATAATAAAAATGTTTTTTTTGAGGAAGTATATACTCATAAACCCTTCATAATGGTTTGTAAAGAAAATGAGAATTATCCTAAGAATATCCCCCGGGAGTGTTGTAACCAAGAGTGCAGCAAGGCCTGTTGTCGTGCACCAGTTCTCATTCGAGTCTAGCTCAAAGTGGTGTTTTCAGGTTTTACTCCTAGGTACATCTCTGTCAGAGCCACCACTACCTGCTCGTATCCAGACAGAGATGTATTTCTTGGAAAACTTACAAAATCTCTACACAACCAAAATTATAGGAAGTTCTTCTATACTAATCCTCAAAGTCTATCTTAGGGTAATGTTCTCTAATCAGAGTTTTTCTAAATCTAGCTTCTAAGGTTTGTACTAAAATTCCTCTGATACCAACTATAACACCCCAACCCCAGTTACCCAGATTTGGTGCATTATTACATAACATTAGCATGATACAAAGAATCGTGCCCCGAAAGACCGATCAGTTTAATAGCCTTGGAAGTACTAGATACATTCATAAGTTTTACATTACATCATGAAATAAAAACATCAAAAACATTTTTTACCCTTTTGAAAAAACTTATATCATTAGCCTATCCCTGTAGGTCAGTCATAATATACTTCTTCGCCTCCTAGGAAAAATAAAACATAGAATGCGGAGAGCTCAGATGCTCAGTAGGGATAATAATATAGCGGAAACTTTCATAAATAAGAATAAACATTTAAGGCAATGTAAGACTATAAAAAATACTTTTAAACTTGAACCTCAGCATAATATAGCAAAGATAAAATCAAATAATTCCATTTACTTATTCACATGGATATTCTTCTAGTCGAATAATCACATGAAATATCAATATCCACTTTTATAATGATATAATGCATAATTCCAGACTTTATAACCACATAGTCAAGGCCTTGTTCCAAGACTACAAATGAGATTTTGTCAAGGCCTTATGCCAAGACACTAGTTTGTATCATGAGACCTACCAATGCGTCGAGGATCTATAGCAGGCTCCACCCGTCACTTACTAAGTCCAATTCATTCCTCATATGAAAAGGTTTAAACATAACATAAACATTTGTATTAAAACTAGCATACAAAATGTCAATACATTATCCATAAACCATGAATGGTGTAAAAATAACACATCCACATTCAAACATATCACAAAACCTTTAATACAATATGGACGTTTTATATCATAATAAATCAACTTCAAACAAGCTTAAAATCCATCAAAAGATGTTGACATAGATGAAATCAAAACTTTTTGAGAGAAATATCTCTTTCTATTTTGAGATAATTTAGAAGTCATGTAATTATAAAATAAAACATTTATTTTGAAAATATTCTTATAATATTTTAAGGGAAGCTTCAATGATGTTATAATGGTGGACAATAGCTACACCCACCATATAAGTTAAAAAAACATTCTTACCTTAATTTTGTCGAAAATGTCATAAAGTGCCTTATTTGGAAAATGACTGAAAGATTCCTTTCAAAAAATATACGGTAAAATAATGGTATAAATGACTTTAACCCATAGTCTATTAAATGATAAAAAAATTGAAATACATTTTTAAGAAAACACGAATGTGGATGATAAAGAGGTCCTAGTAGATACTTACGTAAAAACAACCTCGGATAATAAAGAGATCGTGAAATTAACCCTTACCTTGTACTTTTCCTTGGTCGAGGGTACGTTAACCTCCTGTATAATAGTTAAATAATTATTATTAAATTATAAAATAACTATATACATAAATATGATATCGTATATGATCTTCTAATATTTCTTTGTTAATGATATTTCAGTAGTATCATCGTTTCGGATGTTAACTGATTCGTTTTCCTTTATATGATTTGTTACGTAAGTAATGTTTGTTATGGATAGGATGTATCTTATTCATATTAATAATTATATTAATTATTTAAACATTATTTTTAATCATTAAATGAAAATTATTCTTGATTGGATACGATGGGGAATGAATCTCATCGCGTTCGTGGAGACAGTAATCCGTACGTACGTACAAGCGAAAATATAATTCTTTTGATATTAAAATAATATATAATTGGATATTATATAATATATACAGAATAATTATCATGTTATATTTATTATTTAAATCATTTATAATCATTATTATACCCATCCAAATGATGAAGTATTTGAATAACAAACTACACCACGACGTGGAGATGGTAATTCATACGTACGCACGTATGGTGAATTTTTCATTTATAGGATGGATATAATAATGAAAATGGTTGTACCATTTTTATAATAACATCAAAGTATATATAAGATACTAGATTTATTATTTTAGAATGTAAACAATAAATAAATATAAAGTGGAAGAAGAAAAGAACTTGAAAGAGGTGATGAAATATTTACCTCTTCTTTGGGTTCTTCCTTTTGATTTGATCAAAAGGCTCCTTAGGTTGGATTTATGACCAAAGGAAGGCCTCTAAGATGAAGTTAGGAAAGTTGGGAGGATATTTGGGTAGGTTTTGGCTGAGCCAAATGGATTTTAAGGTGTGAATTTGAGAGAAGGTAAAGTTCCCTTTTATAAGAGGGGTGAGGGGCACCTTAGGAAAATCTTGAAATATTATTTTATAATAAAATTATTTTCAGTTTATAATGGCTCCAAAATGAATTATTTAAAGTATAAGGTGGTTTAGGGTCTAAAACCACTCAACCAATAGGTTTTAGACAGGTTTGGGTCACTATATTAACCTTATCATTTAGATTTAACTCTTAGTTAAATAGTTTTTCATTTACCATGTCTTTTTGTATTTTAATATTATATGGTTAATAAACTTACTATAAAATTAAAATAGAACCCCAATTGGTTCAATATTAATATATATAACCTTATCTGAGTTATTTGGCCAAACCTTATATTTTTAGGAATATTATATCCATTAATAATATAGTATTTGTTTTAAAAACTCAATTATGTCAATTTTGACACTATTTAGTATTTTATTTTTGTGAAAATCATAAAAGCACGATTACTTTGAAAAAAAATTATTTAATCAACCCTAGAATGTCATATTAACCTATAAAATCAGTTTAATTCATCAAAAGTCTCAAATTACATTTATTTGGATATTTATAATATCAATTATTTTAATATGTCTTTAATAAGGTAATTATTGCATCATCATTGTTTCATAAATAAATTAAATTATTTAATGTCTAAAAATTATAAATAAAATACCATTATTTATGAAATCTTTTTATATTTCTAATGAATATTTATAGTTGAATAACCCTGTATTAAAAATGGTTTAGTTATTAAACTTTGAATTTAACTCTTTTAACTCTTCTTTAAATAAAATAATAATAAATGTCCTAATCTAATACAAGTGGAACAAAAGGATCATATTTTATTCCTAAGGTTGTTTTTGGTCGAATTACACTTATCCAGTAGAATTAGGACATGTTTTAGAGTAATTATAATATCATTTTTACCTTTATTTACCCTATTTACTTTTAACCGCGGTAAATAAAAGTTAAAAGATACTATTCACCAAAAATTATTTTCATCTTATTGAACCAAATTTTACTTACTGATATCAACTATTTCTCTCAGTTTTTTGAAATTCAACTCACAAAAGTGGTAAAATTAAGTTTTATTCAAATTTTCAAATGCTCCTTGGAGGTGGGTAAAAGACGGTAAAAAGTTTAATAAAATTTTTATATATCTAAACTTATTATAAAATGACTCCAATTAATTACATTGAAATTATGTAGGTATTATGTATCTATTTTGACCTAAAATAAATTTAAATAAAATAAATAATTATTTAAATAAAAAATTCAGTTTTAACCAATAACGCGGTGTTTTTTCACTATTCATCAAAAATTGAAAGTTTTCAAAAAAATACCAAAAATTCACCCTAAGCTAATTTCAATATTATGAATTCAAAAATGAAGTCTATTTTGAAAGATAAAATTTATAAAATTTCAAAAAGTGAGTATTACTATTCATAACGGCTAGTTTGATTGGTTACGTTGTGTTTGAATCTCGAAGTTGCGTACAATGAAAGCTATTGTATTATTCAAAGGAAAACATACCATGGAAGCTTGGGGTGTTACATAATCTCCACTTGGTTATCATCTTACACCAAGTAGTTTATATTAATAAACTTGATCCACACACTGGACAGGGTTAAACAACAGTACGCAGGACTGTCCAGGTCACATGACCTCTTCCACAGTTCTTCGTGGGTAAAAACTTTAACATGTCACACAGGGACCTCTTACATACTTATATGTGGGAATAAACAAGTTTAAAAAGATGTGAGAGGAATGATATCTTTTATTTTTTAGTTTAATGCAGGAGACAGGGTGTGTTTTTATACAAACACACACATTGCTTGAAAGATAAAAATAGTACACAACATAGAAAAAATGATGAGATAAGGTTAGAAGTGCTCTGATTTTTAGTCTATGCAGCTCTGGACTTCTAGGATGAATCAGACGTAGGAACTGCATCCTTTTGTGGAAAATAGAGTATCGCAAGTGAGTTGGATTTGGCTCGTGCTCTCCATGAAGTTGATAGTGTGGAGATTTTTTGGATTCTGATATATGGTATCCTAGCTTTTTGGATTCAAGAATGGTTCGTATGTTCTTCAGAAATGTTGAGTTGCAAGTGTCGGTTATTTTCTCAAGAATGCTCGTGTTTCTTCATTATCGCGCTTACTCCAGAGTTATCCTTTTTTTTGTTTTTGGCCACGCTGTTCTTTTTATTCTTGGAGTGCATGTGTTGGAGCTGACAGGTTGCATGTATTCTACACCTTGTACCTCATACTATCAAGTGACATGTCTACAAAGAAACATTAATTATGTTAGTGCATTTAAAAGACTCAAATATGACCGTTAGAAATTAAACTAAAAAACAAAAAAAAGATTAAATAACGGTGTCACAATCTGTCTAGAAACGGTGTCACTTGGAAACGGTGTCTCCTTTTTCTTTGAGCGGTGAGACAGTTATGATGGCACGGTTGTATAAAGATCCAGAACCGATAGTACGTATGCGGTATTAGGATCAGGGTGTCTGGTCCTTTTCTAAAATTCAAATGGTGTCTGATCACAGTATCTGGGTCACGGTGTCTAGTCATGGTATCTGGGTCATGGTGTCTGGTCATGGTGTCTCGGTCACGGTGTTTGGTCACGGTGTCTGGGTCACGGTGTCTGGCCGCAATGTCTAGGTCATGGTGTCTAGTCACGGTGTCTGGGTCCTTTTCCATAAAAACACATCCAGTGACAAACTCACAGTTTCTCAGACTTCGCCAAATACTGTATATAGAATTAAACAATAATATCCACATAATAAATTAGACTTAATCATTTATCAAGGAAATCTATTATAACACAAACTAAAAATAGTTTACAATAATTATTTAAAGCATAAAAAACCAACCATTGGTACACATGATTTGAGATGGATTAAACATGATTAACAAGATTTTATAGAAGTATATGATTCATGATCATTAAAACATGATTAACACATGAGGAGTCCAATAGTGTGCTAGTAATGATCACATATACATTCAATGTAGATAATAAAAGCAATATGAGCACACAAAGATTTTTACAAGATTTGGTACAAATATCTACTCCTTTACATGATAAACCTATGGTTGTTTCAGGGATTCTCTTATCATTGTATCTTTATAGTGGTTAAAAATTTTTGGAATTGGAACACAATGTTTATGTAGGAAATAAAAAATATTCTTAAGTGAGTGGTATTGGTTATACTGGTACTACTAGTCTTCAATGGCGTTGTTTATAATGGAACCACGAGTTCTCTAAAGATAATCAATAAACACTCTAAACAAGATCTCTCTAGAACACTATATTTCTATTAATCAATTGAATAATCATGTTCCTATTCTGAAGGTCTTTGATGAAAACTGAATATACAAGATTATATGCACATTTTTCATATACTCATTAATAAGTGTAATATTAAACCTCAAGTTCAACTCCCAGCTTTCTTAGAATAAACAACTGATGAATTTATCAATTCACTACACATTAACTTCTTCCTCGCCTTTTCAAATTATTGGGTATTCTATGATGAAGCTACCATCCTCAATGTTGTGTGTGAAATCAATGCACACAACTTATTTAATAATATTATATACAAGAAATATCTTTCATAATGTCATCTTAGTCTATCTTCTTGAATTCTCAAACACCGAATTTCTCAGTAATGAATGCCTTATGAAATATTTCCCGACTTTAGTTTGAAACATTATTCATGCATTAATGAATATTTCACATAACCATTCATCATTCTCATTATTTTTAGTGCTTTATCAAATCAATTATTTAATCTCAAATACTTCAAGAATCCCTCAAATATTCTTCTTATATTTTTCTTTAAAATCGCTTGATGTTTATCAAGCATGGTACTATGGGTATAGAGAATACATGAGTTGCATGGATTTTATGAAACTTTTGTATTCTTCCCTTCTTTACTATTTCATGTGAAGTGTGTGATCTTTGCCCAAGTTCATGTGAGGTTTATGATATGTTCACTATCTTCAAATGATCAAAGTGTTATTCATATGATATCCTCTTTCAATCACCCTTGTTCTTGGAAAGCCTATAAAGGCTCACTAGTTATACTTCTCCTTTACATAAAGTGATCATACAATTTCACTACCTCCTTCACATAACCTAGTGAGGTTCACATGAACTGTTCTCCCTAGATCACACATACTTTACTTAATATAGTTGCATGAAAATGGTTGATGTTTGTGGGTTATTCCTAAAATTCCTCTACGATATTAGAAGTCTCATAGGTTACTCTTTTTCTTCTTCATGATACTATGTTAGCTTATGGATACCCTTAGTGTGATGAATTATGTTAGGATGCCAATTAGTGTGCGCTAGATTTACTTCATGTGAAGCGGTTCTTGTTAACTCCTTCTCTTTCATGTAACTAGTATGTTTCATGAGACACTTCTTCATGTGATTGAATCATGCGGACTCAGTCTTCCCTTCACGCAAATGTTTCATGTTTGTGCTCTATTTCAAGATCTCTCATGATATCAAAGTGGGCAACAAAAATATCTCTCAGTAGAGCCTCTTTATATATAAGAAAGTTTTCACCACCTATCTCTGAGTTTTAAGGTGTACTAAGGAATTATTCATAATTCCTAAAGATCTATGGATCTTTTAATTCCAAATATCTTAAAATATTTAGGCCTTATGCCTTGTTTTGTTTCACATGAATTCATCTTTTTCTTCTTCGCACGATCACTTCGTTGATCATTAGATTCCTTAGTTCTCTTTTTTCGATGTCACGTGATAGATTTTGATAAATCCAAATAATTCATCCTTTAAAACCTACAAAATATGGACACTTCTCACAATCATAATCCTTCATGTGATAGTATATGAGTTCATTTGATGTCACTATGGCCATATTCTTTTCTCAGGACATCTTCTTATAGTGTCTTGTTCAATTTCATCCTTACAGTCACATGATCAATAGATCATTATGTGATGATAACATGTGATGTCACCAGTTCTTATGACATATTCTTACGATGACATTTGTTCTTAAAAATACATTCAAGAAAAATATGCATGTCTTACTTCTATTTGATAAATATTTGTCTTGATGTCATTGTGGTGGCTGGTTTTCATGAGCTCATATGTACAAAGAATCATCGAGAGAAAGAAGTTGACCAGGTAGTTTTAAAATAGTGTGGTGCATGATTCACCAAACAACTCAGGTTTAAACTGGTGGGGAATAGGAGATCGAACGGCCTATATTGCTCGTATCTGATGAATGAGGTTATATCTAAAGGTTTTTAATGTAAATGAATAGTGTTTGATAAAATGTGTCCCATATCAATTTCACATATCAGCTACCCTTCACCTTATAATAAAAGCAGTGATCGTCGCTTTCTCGAGCCGACAATGGGGTTTGGCACCCGTACCACCATCACACACCCACCATAGGCTTCAGACCAGTGGCCTACTAGGCCACACTCTAATCATCTTTGGTCATGTTCTCCTAGGGACTTATACATGGGCCTTACTATATTTTTTAGGAACTATGCCTCTATTTTGACTCCAAGGTTGTCTTAGATGGTTCCCTTGGGTGTGGTAAACCTCATTGGTCCCACAATATCCCCAGAAATAACCTAGATTTCTTGTTGGTTGGCCTAAATTTTAATATAATCCTCATATAAATACTTAGAAAATAAAATACTTAGCATGTTCGTAGAAAAAATTCTACAACCAAGCCATCTCTCCTCTTCATATGCTAAACCAAATAAACCACCCATATTTAATTCAAATTCATGAAAAATAAATATGAAAATATTATTTCATGTAAACCTTCAATAAGTCACCATGAAAAACATTAATATTTTCATGGTCTTTAGCTAATTAAAACCCCTCATGAAATAATGTACATATTACATGGCCTTCATAATTCTTCCAAAAATTATGGTAGACAATGTGTTCCTTCATAACACATGTCTTGTAAATTTAAGATCAAAACAAACAATTATCAGATTTACAAGGAGAATTTTCCAAGTGTGACATACAATTCCATTAGATGAATCCATAATAATTCTCTAGTAATTATCACCAATATTCTTGGATATATCTAAAACTCTTTCCAAATTTCTCATTCCATGATTAATCACTAATCATAGAGGACTTCATCATGCATTTAATTTTTATTCCTTCTTATAGATTGAAAACAAACACAACTATACTAATCAAACATCCATATGGGATTTTCAATTTCCCCCTTTGGATTTTTTTTCAATACCATTTCCTTAAGGTCAATCTCCATTCTCCCCCTTATTAACAATAAATGTAAGAGATTAATATAGGGTTTTTATTCTATCTTTCAAGGAATTTAGAAATAACTTCTCCCTTTTTTATGAAAGAAGGATGGTACCCTATGGTTCACTTGGAAAATATCCTTTAGTTAGTCTACTCTAATTCTATGTAGGATAACCCGGTGTATAAAACAAGAGAGATATAACCAAGGTTGTCTATGTTGTCCATTAACAACCATGAATGTGATATCATACTTACATTAATTTCTCAAAGAGGGGGTTTGTATAAAACAAATTAATCAAGAAATATATTCTCCTGTACACTTAAGTAAACACATCCTAAATTTCAAATGTAAGAATATTTTACTCCCCCTTTCTATGATCTTACACATCAACCAATACTCCCCCTTAATTCACATATTTGATATAGTCAAGATAAGATAAATAAGTGTAATTTGTTTACCTTTGTATTTAACTTTTATAGATATGACATTAATTTCTAGATATTCATGAAATATACCTTAATACCATCTCCTTAATGTTTTATCCCCCTCAAGGGTTTCACTTTCTTCCATTTTACTTTGTGGAAAATTTCATCAAATAGTCTTCAAGATGTTCAAATTGATGGTCCACCATTGTGTAATGGTTCAAGTTTGTATCATATCTTGAATAATATTTCCACTTTGTTGTCTTCCACTTTTTTTATACTCATTTCTCATGTTGAGAATGAAATTAACCTTCAATTAACTTCAATTTAAACATAAATACTACACAAGAATAAGGAAATAATATAGAACACTTGTTAGGTTCTTAATTGGTGCAATAGGGATGAGAATTTACTCACAACCCAAGGAATCCTTTCTTTGTATCTCTAAAATGCCTGGTACTCTTCATGCTTGTTTCAGCTCTAAATTTTAAATTATGAGGTTTTCTTAATATAATGGAAACATTACTTCCATTCAACTTCATCTTGTGTGGATTTTTTATCCTCACTTCATCTAGTAGTGAGGTGTCTTACCCTAGTGATTTTTTTCTATCTTCAACATCTCCCTTTGAGATGGTAGAAAATTTATACAATTTTTTGCATTATGTCCAACCCGTTTACACCTACCACACAATTTTTGTGAGAAAATTGAGTTTTCATGTGTTGAAAACCTCTAATTAAATTCAATATCTTCATGTGGAATAATTTTTTTTCTCTTTTCCTTTACTATATCTAGTTCTTTATCCTCATCTTTTTTGCATTTCCCTAGCACCTTGAAATTGATCAGGGAAGATGATTAAGCACGCCTTTTTAAAATATTATATCTTGGAGTTTCTACATGGATTATTTAATTATTTTGAGTTAAATTTCTTAGATAACTTATCAAAATATTCTTCAAGAATGATTTCAATCAATTCTATCGTCTGGTTTCTCTTCTAGATTGATTCTATTCTTAATTTTAGCTCTCTTAAATTCATTTCCATGGTATATTTGTAGTGATCCATGGTATGAACTCTCTTTCCACAATAGAATCATATTTTATTGGTTGTGATTAAATTCTTGGAATCAATATTATCATTCTTCTTGGGAGTATCTTGTTTCATAGTTTTCTTAACTAACTTGTTCTGATTATTCCCGAAGGAATACTTTTTGATTTTTGTTCTTTTCTTTGACATTTGTTTTGAACTTTTCTTCTCATCAACATATGTATGGTGCATGGTTGAAATATAGCACCACTCATCATAATTGTGACCACTTATCTTGAAATAATCACAAAAGTCTTCAAGATAACCAAATATATTCTTAATAGATAGATTCTTCTTCATCAATGTATTTTGCTTCAGTTTTGTAGGTTTCTTCATTTATTCAGATTTATTATCCCTGACTGCAGGTCTTTGGTAATTTTCATATGATGACACATTATGCCAACAATCAATGACCTGATGTCCAAATTTCAAGCAACACCAATAATAGCCAACAAATCTCCTTCTTTTACTGGCAGTACCAATCTGACTAGATTTAGTGCCTTATTTTTTTTGGATTAACCTTTCCTTATTTAGAGAATAATTTTAGGAGTAATTTTTCTTGATCATACTAGTATTCTACCTTAATTTTTTGGTAGATTTATGAACATTTATATCAATCCACATTTTCCCAACATTTTCCTTTGAACTTTCTCTAGTATATGAGACTGTATTAGTAGAAATAGAATTAACTGATTTCTGGGTTACCTTCTTCCATGAGGTTGTAGAAGGTTGATCAAAAGAAGAACTTGAGTTATTCTTTCCATAAATATGAGTCTCTACAGAGACATGAGTCTCATCATTGTATGCATACCAACATCCCTTCTTGGATCGTGACTCTATTCATATTTTGGGTGGCAGAATTCATCTTCTCATCAACTTGGGATGTTCCTGCATTTATCTCCTTTAAATTTCTTAATTCAATATAAATTTTAAGAAACTTCATGTTGAAGGAAAACTTCTAATTTTCAACTGATGACATCCTACCTTACAAATCACTTGTCAATTTAATAATATCATCTTCATGTTGTTCGCAACCTTAACTCACAAAGTTGTCAAGGTATTTGATTCTTCTGGATTTGACTTATAATTTGGATTCCTTTACATTGATAGTAGATTTATGAGATTCTTCCATAGCATGGATCTTCTACATATACTCCTCATGAAACTTTTCATTTTCTTCCATTAACATATCAGGATCTTTAACCTTACATGTTTTATCTTCAAGTTGAGCATCTTTGACATTCATGGAAACATTGAACAATGCTTTTAGTGTATGGGTTACTTATCTAAAAACATGTTTTCTCATAGTGCTCTCATAAGCATCACATTGTAATTCTTCTTCAATTATTGAAATATTTTTATTGAAAAGTGTCACAAACTATTCCTTTGATTCAATGAGGTATGTGAGAACATCGCACCTTTGAATTTCTTTGCAAGTGAATCCTACTATATATTGATTTCTTCTTCAAGTTGTGCTCTTTCATAAAAAAATATCCTTAAATGAATAGAGTATATATGAAATCACTTCTTTAGGAACATTATTCATATATCTTTTGAATTGAGAGTAGAATCCTTCAACAATTTTGATAGATTCAACTTCATCATACTCTCCACAACTTAAAATAGTTTCTTCATAAGAATCATTGTCAACTGATTTTATAAGAGAGTATTGATCCTTCTATTCTTTCTTTGATATTTTTCTCAATCTATTTGATTCTATATTCATCTTATTTTTTAGAGTATTTATAGAAACCTTCGTGTTTTATTTGACAAAAGTGGAGATTAAATTTTCCACCTAAGGTGATTCAGAATCAGCTTCAAATCTACACTTCATATAAACCTTTTAAAAATAATTTGGAATATAATTTTGATCTAATCAGAGGAATAACTATGCTTTAATACCACTTCTAGATTTTAGATGGATTGTACAAGGACACTAATATGGGGGTGAATCACTGTACCCAACTTTTTACCAAATTTTACGTTCTTTCAATTGACCCCTATACTCTTGAACCTCTACCCCAGTTAAGAGGAATGGATCTGTTGTGTCTTATCAATAATCACATACACATGCAATTTAGATAATAAAAGTGACAACAACACACAAAATTTTTTACAAGGTTCGATACAAAGACCTCCTCTTTGTCGTGATCAACCTATGGTTATTTCAAGGATTCTCTTATCATTGTATCTTTATAGTGATTACAAATTCCTCAAATTGGAACACAATGTTTATGTAGGAATAAACAATATTCTGAAGTTAGTGGTGTTCTTTATACTGGTACCACCAGTATTCAATTTCATTGTTTATACTAGCACCACTAGTTCTTTAAATGTATTTAATAAACACTCTGAACAAGATCTCCCTACTTCACCAGATGTATCTACATAAATTGAATAATTTTATTCCACTTATGAAGGTCTTCTACTACAACTAAATATATATGTAATGTATCGGAAATTCCATATAATTTTTTTAATTATATAGAATTATTATGAGTCTATGAAAATTGATGACACATGATTATGAGGGCCAGAGTGCCCGGAATGATCTGTCAAAAAATGTTAAGCTTTAAATAGCATTTGTGGGTAGTTTTCCTAAAAAAGTGGAATAACTCTTAAACAGCTGCCTGGATCGGAAATCTGAGGGAACCTTTGTGTTTAGGATTACGAGTTTACTCTAGGTGTGACTTAAGTTTAGTCAGTGCAGACCTCCAGTGAGAAAACCCAAAAATGGAATAACTGTAAATAAAATTATTAAATAAAATTATTTTATTTGTCAAATTCTTATAACTCACGAATGGTGACTTGGATTAAAAATATGAGACCACCACTAAACTTGTGAGGGTATGCTTTCCTTAGTAAGAACCTAACCTTGGTCGGTGTAGGTCAATAGTGGAAGTTAGTTTTTGGCCATAAATAAAATAATTAAGTAACAATTATTTTATTGTTAAATTCTTTAACTCCTAAATGGTAACTCAGATTATAAATCTGAGAGTACCGTTGAGCTGGTGAGGGTCTGTTTTCTTTAGGTAGAGCCTAACCTTGGCCGACATGGGTTGAGGGTGACTGTTAATAATTTTTGAACTTTTTTAAGGTAAGTTCAGTAAACGTGGAGGCAGTGATTTCTATCTTTTGAACCAGTGCTCGGATTAAAAATCTGAGGGCATCGTTGAATTCACAGTGCTGAGATTCTCTTAGGTGAAGCTTAACTTAAACAGGAAAGGGTCGAACGAAAAGGTTAATTTTTGGACTTTATAAAAAAATAATAAAATAACTCCATGAGTTATTTTATCTCTTTTTTTTGTAATCTTTGAGTGACATGGCTGGACCACGGAGTTAATAGGTCATTTAATGACTTGACCCTTGGGTTGCGTAACCTCGATGTTGGTTATTTTAATGGAACACTAACTGTGGTTCATTAATAAATCACATTAATGTTATGCAATGTGGTTGGTTCCTCGCGTCTATTTAAAAAAAGATCAGGCATGAGTTTTGGGGACTCAAGAGAGGAACCTCTAGCGAAGCACCGCCGACATTCTGCTCCGATGAAGTATGTGATCGAGAAATGGTCATTGGGGGAGACGACGGGCGATGACGGACACCGACTAACACCTTCGGACGTGGGCACTTCTTCCTCCTTTGCGACGCCTTCTAACAATCTTGAGGTATGGGTATTGTTTAATTCAAGTGAATTTTTTCTTTACCTCATTCTCGAATGGGAAGTTGAAATTCTAAAGTATTATATTTTCTCTATGTTGAAAGAAATACTCTTGCTTGTTTTAATGCTAATACGGAGGGTGCGGGACAAACGAATAAGTTATACACCCTCCACTGCTTCGGTATTTTGTTGTGTTATTTGAGGGAGGTTTTCTCAACTTGACAGAACCTTGAACCGAAAGGCACGTAGCGATGGCGGCATTCTAGGAGGCCCATAGGCGCAGACAGGAGTAGAAACGGAGCTCCAAAGTGTCGTCGGAGCCTCATAGAATAAGCTTTGGCACAGCACTGGCGTGACGGAATTGGCAACCGGCACCAACGAGAAAAGGATGCGGCCGACGCTCACTGGCCACGGAAGGAGGTGGTTCCGCGGCAGACCAAACAGGTAGTTCGCCCTCATCTTGGCACATCGGTGGAGAGCAGTGCACAATCGCGCACCATGGGAGGAGGTGTCTATGGCTTCAAAGTCGTAGCGAATGGGACCCACGCCCGCAGGTCCTGCTGCCAGCCGAGGTGGTGTCATATGGCACTGCCAGTCAAAGAGTCGAATGACTATGTGAGCCATTTGGGAATGAGGGGTCGTGTGACCCCTCGTGTGGGTCATGCCAGCCAGCGGGCCAGGCCAGTCCACTGCCCAGTAGGCTGAGCCCGCCGTGGCCTAGCCCAGCCGGTTCGGGGCGGGTCGATCCGCGGCCCAACTGGTTCGGGTCGGGTCGGACCCAGACCAGGTTGGGTTGACCCAAACCGGGTCCGGTCGGCCCATTATAGACAATTTGGGTTGGTCCGACCAGGTCAGATCAGACCCGGACCCTCTTCGGTCGAGATACGCTTAAAAGGTAGTATCTTACAAACCAGATGCCTGTTTGATGATCTGTATGTGGCGATGGAATCCTTGGGATGAGATAGTTCTTTTTAGATAATCCAATTGAGTTTTGGAAAAAATTGGAGTACAGTTGGGTCACATCATACCTGAATCCAACCGATCCCTCGGCACTAAAATGTCTATAACTTTCAGACCGAGCGTTCGATTGATGCACCGTCTGTTGTGTTGGAACCCTTATAACATGACGGAACATTGGGTCACTTCTTTTTGGGTCTTCATGCCAGTTGAAATATGACCATTGTCTTGAGGAGTGGATCCTCCCAAAATCAAGTGTACTATGTACGGGAATCCAGTGGCTGGCACAGACGTGAAGAATGAATAGTGATCCTATGTGGATCAGCACCTAGTGATCCTGTGCGAATCATCACCTTGAGATACTGTGTGGATCAGCACCTAGCTATATTGTGTGGATCATCACCTTGGGATCCTGTGTGGATTAGCACCTTGCGATCCTAGATGGATCAACACCTAATGATCCTGTGTGGATCAGCACATAGCGATCCTGTGTGGATCAGTAGCTAGTGATCCTGTGTGGATCAGCACCTAGCAATCTTGTGTGGATCAGCACCTAGATATCCTATGTGGATTAGCACCTAGCGATCCTATGTGGATCATCACCTAGCGATCCTGTGTGGATGAGCACCTAGCGAACTTGTGTGGATCAACACCTAGCAATCCTCTATGGATCAGCACCTAACGATCCTCTCTGGATCAGCACCGAACGATCTTGTGTGAATCAGCAGCAGAACCCTTGATATAATAAGATGATCTAGCTTTACGACTAATCATATGTACTTCTATACTTAAGTTATACCTGTTTTGAGTTGAGTCTTTTTCTTTGTTCATTGTGATTGATATCATGCTTTTTGGTTTTCCTTTGTGTAATTTTGAGAGACCTTCAAGGGTCTCAGGGTCCCTACTGGGTATTGTTATACTCACCCCTACACGGGCTTTTCCCACACCTTGTTGTGTCTTGTGCAGACGACGAGCAACTCGGCTGAGTTTATAGGATCCAGGACCAGGCGGTGCATGGGGTGATTGGTTGACATGGAGAGATGTGGAGATGAGTTGTACCTACCCTTTAGGTAGGATCTATGGAGGATGATCTTATGAGTCATTTTCTATTTTCTGTTGTATTGTATCATTCAGTTGGGCTTGTATTCTGGACCCTTTACTTTTAGTACTCACTTTTACACTTAGTGGTGGTTTTTAGTTGTGGTTGTATCTTTCTTCTTCCATTGTGTTTACTTGTGTGAAATGTGACATGTCTGTGTGTGTGTGTGTATAGGTTTTTGAGGTAATGTCTTCCCATTTTAGGGACAATAATTTTTGGTGCTAGTCCCCAACCCCTGGCCTATGGAAGGAGGGCTTGGGGTAGTCATGGTACGGGCCTCGCATGACGGTTCGTGACAAAGTGGTATCATAGGATATCATATATACCAAAAGAAATAAGAGTCTATGTTTTTAGTGGAGCAATAGTGTTAAGTATCTTGAGTTAGGGTTTCAATTCGGGGAGTCCAGTGTTGGTGTAGTGGATGATGTATCCATACACTAGGACCCTAAGTTCTGATTTATGACTTGGTACATGAAAATATTGTTTGCGTGATTTTTGAAAATGTTGTTTTTATTTTGATCTCTTGAGTTAGCTCACCAGGTATAACTTATTGAACGTGGGTCATCTTGATTATCTTTCAAGATGCCTCCATGTAGACAGACATCCAGGATTCCAAAGCATGACCATGAGGATGGTCCGCAGAGTGATGAGGCTTCGGTATAGGGATCATTGCCCGAGATGGTACCTTCGGATGGTATCCTAACGATACCACTGGTCATTGGTCAGTAGTTATTACCGGAACTACCAGTAGAGGAAACATGTAGGCTCAATGCCTTACATGAGTTTTAGTGACAGATTCCCCTTAGGTTCCAAGGAGAGCCTGACTCACAGATGTCTAATGACTGTCTTGAGGTAGTGACCAAGTTTCTATCTAGCCAGGGCACCATTAGATCGGATGGTGGTCCTAGCAGTGGGTATTCTACATGGACTAGTAGGGCGATGGAAGGGTTTAGATTACCCCTATCTTATGATGAATTGACTTTTCCATGGACAGATCTTGAGAACCTTTCTCAGATAAGGGGTATATTGTCATAAAAAGCTAAGGGTTATGTGTTCCCAAGAGATTCTACAACTTCTAAAGGACGACATGTCGGTAGCTAAGTATTCATTGAGGCGTACCGACCATTCCAGGTACTCGATGAATACAATATGAAAAATACTTTAGGGATCAGACCACCATGAGAGATATGTTTAGGGACAGATGAATCTGTAAGGAAGAAGATGTGGAAGAGGATCTAGGAGAGCAGCAGGAGGTGGTATACATTTCGATATGTTAGAACCACCACCCCAATGTGGTCCCCACCAGGATCAAGGAGTTGGAGGATAGGGGAAGGGAGTAGCTGCATACGGTCAAGGAGTGTGACTCAAGGGCTCCAGGAATGATTCGAGGTATGGTCTATGTCTACTGTTAGTTATCATATTAATAGAAATAGGTACTAATCATTCATTCTCTTCACAAATCTGGTTCAAGACCTAAAGTTTCTAGTTAAACTATTGACTTGACTCTTATGTCTGGAGATACCTATGGGAGGAGACTCAATAATCACACTTATGTTGATAGTGTGATCTGACCCTTGAGGTGAGAGTTTCGATTGGAACCTCTTGGTGGCAGTGTCGAGGATTTACGATGTTAGTTTGGATATGGACTAGGCATCCACAGTTCATGCTCATATTTATTATTTTAGGAAAAAAGGATGTGGTATGTCTATAGTGTTGGAATGGGGTTTACCTTGGTCGATGAAAAAGTAAACCCAGGTAGTACGGGATAAACTCATGCATAGGAGGGAGCGGTCGACCACTCTTGAGTCGGCTAGACTTACCTTTGTGGCAGCATGTGTTTTGAGTTTTTAGTTACCAATAGTAGTGGTAGAGTGAGGGAACATCCTTTCAAAAGATGTTTCCAGGATTACCTCCCCGTAGAGAGAGGGACTTCCAAATTGGATTGTACCCAAGGGTGGCACTAATATCTACAACTGCATATCGTATGGCTCTCACAGAGCTCTGGGAGCTGAGGGTATAGTTGGGAGACTTGCAAAGTAAGGGCTTAATAATACCTAGTATTTGAGGTTATGTGTGGATTACTGGCACTTTAACCAAGTGGTCGTGGAGAATGAGTACCCACTACCAAAGGGTTGATGGCAAGACAATCAGTTAAAAGGGGTAGCCTTTCATGTGGATGGAAAGGTGCCTGTAGGCTTTTCAACTATTGAGACAATGGAGATGATTAGAGTTCCACCAGGACTATGACTTTGAGAAACTCTATACTCCAGGGAAGGGGGCGTGGTGGAAAACATGCTCAATAGGAGGTCTGGTCTGTAGTTACTGAGTGAGGTGACAAAGTAACTAGCCGTGTTACAGATATCCTTCATGGATAGTGATGGAGTAGCTTACCTCTAGTCTATAACTGTCACTCCCCCAATCCTTCAATGAGTTCGGGAGGCACAACTTGGGGATATAGACTGCGAGGCCCGACGTGCTTAGATATCCTCAGGTGAGGCTCCTGATGGATTTTCTAAAGGTAGAGAGCACGTCATATTCTTTAGAGTACGCACCATAGTATCAGTAATGATTTGAGAGGAGGTGTTGAAGGAGTTCCATACATCCCCTTTGGCGGTACATCCTGGCATAACAAGGATGTACCAGGACCTCCGACATCATTACTGGTGTCCAGGGGTGAAGAAATTGGTGGCGTAGTTCGTATCATGATTCCTCACTTGTCAGTAAGTGAAGGTCGAGTATCAAGTACCAGCAGTCTTATCTCAGCCACTTGAGGTACTAGAGTGGAAGTGGGATGGTATATCCATGGACTTAGTGACGGGTCTACCACATATGTCAAAGGGCCATGATTCCATCTAGGAGATCATTGACCGACTCACCAAGTCGGCCCACTTCCTACCCATCTGAGAGCAGGGATCAGTAGAGGGCTTGGGATGCCTCTACATGAAAGAGATTGTACGGCTTCATGGGGTACCATTGGCAATCATCTCAGATCATGACACAAGATTTACATCACGCTTGTGGAAGGGGTTACAGGAGGCATTCGAGACTCAACTATGCTTAAGCACCACCTTTCACCCTCATACAGATGGTCAAACAGAGTGGGCCATACAGAAACTTAGGGACATGCTTTGTGCTTATGTCCTCGATTTTGTCTGCAGTTAGGAGGACCACCTTCCACTGGTGGAGTTCACTTACAACAAAAATTATCACTCCACCATCAACATGGCTCCGTTTGAGGCCCTGTACGGGCGACCTTGCAGATCACCTCTATGCTAGATAGACCCATGGGAGTTGGCACTTATGGATCCAGAGTTGGTACAGGCTGCCACAGATAAGGTGTAGATCATCCAGGAGTGGATGAAGACTACACAGAGCCGGTATAAGTCTTATGACAATAGGAGATGGAAAACCTTGGAGTTTGAGTAGGGAGGCGATATCTTTCTATGGGTCTCACCCCGACAAGGATTGCAAAGATTCGGCCAGGGCAACAAGCTATCTATGAGGTTCATTGGACCTTTCTAGATTTTCTGCAGAGTTGGAAAGGTGGAGTACTTCCTATCTCTTCCGCTACAGATGCATTGGGTGCAAAACGTTTTCCATGTGTCACAACTGAGGATATGTGTTCATGATTCATCACAAGTTATCGACTAGGGCAAGTTAGACTTTGACAATGGGGTGACTTTTACAGAGTTCTCGGTGGAGATAGAGGATCGATAGGAGCGAGTCCTTCGTGGAAAGTCGATCTCTCTGGTGTGAGTTCAGTGGTAGCACGATAATCTCTAGGATAGAACATGGGATAGGGAGGCTCAGATTCGTACTCAGTACCCTCATTTGTTTGATTTGACTTTTTTTTGGATTTCAGGGACATAAATCCCTAAGGTGGGGAGAATTTAATGTCCTATAATTTCCGTATAATTTTTTTAATTATATGGAATTATTACAAGTCTATGAAAATTAACACCATGTGATTCTGAGGCCTGGAGTTCCTGGAATGATCTGTCGAAAAATGTTAAGATTTAAATAGTACGTGTGAGAAATTTTCCTAAAAAGGTGGAATAACTCTTAAAAGGATGCCTAGATCAAAAATATAAGGGCACCGTTGTGGTCAGGATGATGGGTTTATCCTAGGTGCAACTTAAGTTTAGTCGGCGCAGACCTCCAGTGAGAAAACCCAAAAATGGCATAACTATAAATAAAATTATTAAATAAAATTATTTTATTTTTTAAATGCTTATAACTCGCGAATGGTGACTCGGATTAAAAATCTGTGACCACCATTGAACTCGTGAGGGTATGCTTTCCTTAGGTATATTCTAGCCTTGGCCAGTGCGATTCAATAGTAGAAGTTAGTTTTTGGCTGTAAATAAAATAATTAAGTAACAATTATTTTATTGTTAAATTCTTTAACTCCTAAACGGTAACTTTGATTGGAAATCTGAGGGTATCATTGAGCTCGTGAGGGAGTTTTTTCCTTAGGCAGGGCCTAACCTCAATTGGCATGGGTTGAGGGTGACTGTTAATAATTTTTGAACTTTTTTAAGGTATGTTCAGTAAAAGTATGGGGAGCGATTTCTATCTTTTGAAATGGTGCTTGGATTAAAAATCTGAGAGCACCATTGAATTCACAACACTGGGATTCTCTTAGGTGAATCTTAACTTCGATTGGTAAGGTTCATACAAAAAAGTTAATTTTTGGACTTCATAAAAAAATAAAAATTAACTCCATGGGTTATTTTATCTCTTTTTTTATAACCGTTGAGTGACGTGGTAGGACCACAGAGTTAATAGGTCATACAATGACTTGAACCTTGGGTTGCGTAACCTCAACGTTGTTTGTTTTAATGAAACACTAAATGTGGTTCATTAATGAACCACATTAATGTTATGCAACGTGGTTGGTTCCTCACATCTATTTAAACAAAGATTAGGCATGAGTTTTAGGGACTTAAGAGAGGAACCTCTAGAGAAGCGCCATCGACATTCCGCTTCGATGAAGAACGTGATAAAGTGATGATCATTGGGGGAGATGACAGGCGACGATGGACACCGACAAACACCTTCGGACGTGGGTACTCCTTCCTCTTCTACGATGCCTTCCAACAATCTCGGGGTAGGTATTTTATTTAATTCAAGTGAATTGTTTCTTTCCCTTGTTCTTGAAAGGAGAGTTAAAACACGAAATTATTATAGTTTATTTATGTTGAAACAAATACTCTCTCTTGTTGTAATGTTAATGCGGAGGGTGAGGGCCAAACGAACAAGGCCCGAACCCTCTACTGCTTCAGTATTTCGTTGCGTTCTTTGAGGGTGGTTTTCTCAACTTGACGGAACCTTGAACCGGGAGGCACACAGTTACAGTAGCATTCCAGGAGGCCCGTAGGCACAGACAGGAGTGGAAACGGAGCTCCAGAGCATCGTCGGATCCCCACAAAAGAAGCGTCGGCACGGCAGCGCTGGCGACCGGTGCTTGCCAGCCGCGGAAGGAGGCGCCGCCACGGTGGACCAGACGGGTGGTCGACCCTCATCCAGCTGCTTCGGTAGAGAGCGGCATGCCATCGCATGCTACGGGAGGAGGTGTTCGCAGCTTCGAATCCATATCAAAGGGGACCCACGCCCGCGAGTCCTGCTGCTAGCCAAGGCAGTGCCATGTGGTGCCACCGGTTAAAGATCCATCTATAGCATTTGAATCATTGGGATGAGATGGTCCTTTTTAGATAATTCACCTGAGTTTTGGATAAAGTTTGAGTCTGGTTAGGTCAAATCGTACCCGAATCTAACCAGGCCCTCGGCGCTAAAATGCCTATAACTCTCAGACCGTACTTTTGATTGATGCTTCATCCGTTGCATTGGAACCCTTATTACATGACAGGTCATTGGGTTACTTCTTCATGGAACTTCGTGCCAGTTTAAATATGATCGATGGCTTGAGGAGTGAATCCTTGCAGAATCAAGCGTACTATATACAGGAATCCAATGGTTGGCTCAGACGTGAAGAATGAATAGCGATCCTGTGTGGACCAACACCTAGCGATCCTGTGTGGATCATCACATATTGATCATGTGTGGATCCGCACCTAGTGATCCTGTGTGGATCAACACCTAGCAATCCTGTGTGGATCAACACCTAGCGATCCTGTGTGGATCATCACCTAGCGATCCTATGAGGATCAGCACCTAGAGATCAGCGCCTAGAGATCGTGTGTGGATCAGCAGCAAAACCCTTGACAGAATAAGATGATCTAGCTTTACGACTAATCATATTTACTTCTGTACTTAATTCATACCTTGTTTAAGTTGAGCCTTTTTCTTTTTGCTTTGTGATTGAGATCATGATTTGTGGTTTTAATTTGTGGAATTTTGAGAGACCTTTGGGGGTCTTGTAGTCCCTATTATGAATTGTTATACTCACCCCTGCACAAGCTTTGCCCACACCTTGTTGTGTCTTATGAAGATGATGAGCAACTCAGCTGAGTCTATAGGATCCAAGACCAGGCAGTACACAGGGTGACTGGTTAACGTGGAGAGTTGTGGAGACGAGTTGTACCTACCCTTCATGTAGGATATGTGGAGGATGATCTCAGGAGCCGTTTTCTATTTTCTATTTTATCGTATCTTTTAGTTGGGCTTGTATTCTGGCCCATTTACTTGTAGTACTCACTTTTACACTCAGTGGTGGTTTTTAGCTGTGGTTGTACCTTTCTTCTTCCATTGTGTTTACTTGTGTGCAGTGTGTCTTGTCTGTGTGTGTACAGGTTTTTGAGGAAATGCCTTACCATTTTAGGGACAATCCTTTCTGGTGTTAGTCACCAACCCCTAGCCTATGGAAGGCAGGCTTGGGGTAGTCACGACACGGGCCCCGGGGGATGGGTCGTGACAATATAATATTATATGCACATCATACTTGTACTCTTTAATAAGTGGAATATGAAACCTCCACTTCAACTATTTTCTCTCAGAATATCCAACTGAAGAATTTATCAATGCACTACACATTGACTTCTTTCTCTCTCTTTTTCAAATGCTTAGGTATTCAGTGATGAAGTTTCCTACCTCAACATCGTGTGTGAAAACAGGGCACATAAATTAGTCAAGAATATTATAGAAAAGAAATATCTTGCACAATGTCATTTCAGTCTATCTTCTTGAATTATAAAACACTAAATGTCTTAGTAATGAACACCTTATGAAATATTTTTCATCTTTAATCTCAAAAATTATTCATGAATTAATGAATATTTCACATAACCATTCACCATTTTCATTATTTTATGTGTTTTATCAAATAAATTCTTTAATATAAAATACTTCAAAACCCCCTTTAATATTATTATTATATTTATATTTCAAATCACTTGATTTTTATCAATCATGTTACTTTGGGTGTAGATCATGTGTAATGACCTAGACTTTTTTAATGATAATTGTTTCCTGAAAATGTATGTGTTATATTATTTTGTACTCAAAAAAATTATACCTATTTAATAATGAAGTGAGTATTTTTTGAAATCTGACCATCAGGTTTTGACCATTGGTCAATTATGAATTTTGGTCAATAGGACTATTGGAAGCAATACCACTAGTACCAAAACACATTTTATGTCAGTTTTTTTGGATTTTTAACGTCAGTTCTTGAGGTGGTGTCTTTGAAAGAGATGTTATAAATATGTTCTTTAACTTAAGTTTTAATAACCAACGTAAAAATGTTTTTTATGATTTTTCATGTGGTTTTTAAAAAAATTGACATGAAAGATCATCCATTTTACAAAAAACGACGTTAAAAACTATTTTTCATGATGGTTTTTTAAAACATGTTATTAACCTATACCAGAACCATATTAAAATATAATGAGAATAAATAAATTCATGGTATTTCATGTTAAAGGGGTTTTATATACACCTCATAGAAGAAGATATGTGCATAACATAACATAAGTCTCAAAGAAGGCAAATTGGGAAGAAATCTCTTACCGCTTTAGTAATATTTTAAATCATAATCCCTAATAAAGAATAACATCAAATGAAACTTTAAATATCATGAAAAGAATGATATTAATGATATAACATGTCAAATGAGTAGTATATATACCACACAAAATAAATAATTGGTGAATATAACATATGACTCACAGAAGTAAAAGCGATACGAGAAAAGCCCTTACCTCACACTTCCTTTTTGTAAAATGTACTTTAAGCACCTATATAGTGGTTTTAAACATGTTATTAACTTATAACAAAACCATATTAATATTTATAGTATCATATATTATTATTTTATAACATATTATCACTTGTTCATTAATAATCTTTCACTATTTTTATTGTTTTGGCTGTTAGTTGTCTTGTTTCCTCATGTGTGTTTTGTCATTAAAGATTTAGTTCTTGCAGACATTACATAGTTCTATCATATCCATAATAATAGTCCTGAAATAATTATAATATTTTTACATTAATTATACTTTTTAAAACTATTCATGAAATATGGTTATTGAAAACGGTCTATGTTACAATCATAAAGATGGTAGGTAGGTAGTACGCATGAGTAACGTCTCCATTTTTCAATGGTCGCTGTGGAAAGGAGGTAAGTAATATTTTATCTTTATATAATTATAATAATATCATATATACCATGTTATTTATTTAAATATACTTATATATATTATCTTTGTGGTGTGGTGATGAAAAGAGAGTGACATTTATTCATGAAGGTGATAGTCCACATATGGACAAGTGATGTTATCAAATTTCAGTGTAAGAAAGAAAATGATATATTATATTTTAATAATGGTAAATATGTCATTAATATCATTATAATTTCATTTATATCACAAATATTAATTAAATTTTTCTTTATCTCCTTCCATGTTAAGCGTTGGTGAAAGACGGATCACATCACTTTGCGATGCGGTAGTCCATTGTACACATGAGTGACACTATCATATCCCCTACAGAATAGAAAGTAAAAAAATTATCTATGATATAATGAATCCAAATGTATAATTATGTTATAAATATCATATCTATACTTTATTTCTATCATCATACCCCACTGTGAGAATTGGTAATGAAAAAATGAATGTCATTGGTTCGTAAGGAAGTAGT
This sequence comes from Viscum album, assembly GCA_963277665.1. Lineage (NCBI taxonomy): Eukaryota > Viridiplantae > Streptophyta > Magnoliopsida > Santalales > Viscaceae > Viscum > Viscum album. The sequence continues at coordinate 1,383,842,814 of OY728139.1, read as the reverse complement.
CATTCGTACACACAAATGATGATTTTGTAACACATTTGATAGAAGTGGAGATGTTTGTAGGTAATGACCTTATTATAAAAAAAACCCAGTATATGTAATATACTTAGGTTATTATATCATAATGTTATAATTATAATTTATGTATTTGAAGAAAGAAATAAAAAAATGCTTGTTAAAGAACGTTACTTTATCTTCAAGTATCCTTCATAGGATTCCACAAAAGGCCTTCCTAGATTAGATCTATGCCAAAAATAAGGCTTATAGGATTATATAAGTAAATTTGGGAAGTGATTTTGGTATATATTTTCTGAAAAAAATGTTTTTAATGCGTGAAGTGGAGTGAAGAGTGGGTGTCCTTTTATAAGTGAGGTGAGTGACACACTTTTAATTATTTGAAAAGATTCAATCATACCCACATTTTTATATTGACACAAGCCTCCAAAATGGTCCATTTTCAAACCTATAATATGTAAGGTCTAAATATTTCTAGATAATGGGTGTTTGAAAATTTGGTAGGTCATTTTTAACTCTTATAGTATTATTTTAACCCCTTAGTAAATCCATTTTAACCTTAATCACGGTAAATAATTTTTACTATTTTCACTTTTCATTTTAAAAAAAAAAGAAGTTAAACTTATTAGAAATTAGAAATTATGATGATTCAAAATATGGAATCAATTTTTTTAAATTCAATTCACATAAGTGGAAAAATTTAATTTAAAATTAATCTCAGAGACATGAAGAGAAAATAGGTTTTTAAAGAGAATATGTCCAAAAGTTTACAAAGTTTTTATATCAAATTTTAGTATTAAATCGATTCCAATGACCTAAATTGCATTAATAGATATACAATTGAACTAATTTTACCTTAAAATCAATTTCAAATATAATTTAACTTTATAAATAATTTAAAAAAACAGTTTTAAATTAAAATTAAGTTTTTTTTACTATTCATACAAAGAAGTAATATTTTTAGAAAATTCTTAAAAATTTACCCTCATATAATTTTGACAATATTATTTAAAAAAAGAATTTTATTTTTCAAATAATTTTTCTAAAGTATTTTTTGGGCAAAATCTCTCAAGGTAACATTGAAACATTTTTTAGGTGATTGTGTTTGTTGACAAAGTAGGTTTGTTTGTTGAAAAAGAGGGTTTTCGTGATGAGTTGTTGAGTTCCATAGATATTGTTAACAACCAATGTTGAAAAATAACCATTAATAACGAATGGATGATCTGGAGGTGATACAAAAAGAACACATATAAGGTGGCGTCATTTTCTAGTGTTTGCCAAATTTTTGGGTCTCAAAATCAAGAAATGGGGAAATGTGTTTTTGGGAAAGGAAGTTGTGTGCAAGATTTTAGGTGGTTTGGAAACTTGAACACAAGGAATGTTTTGGTATCATAATGTCGAAAAATGGAAAAGGCATAATTCACGTGAAATATTTGGAAATGTGCATGAAAGATAAGGATGCGCAAAAGAAACTTGTGCACCGAATACGACGTCAAATGAGGTTTTGCGCACTCAAGGAGGATCTTGTGCAACATATCAAATATTCTTTGAAGGGGTCGATGATGCCTATAAATAAGAGGTGACCCCCCTCATTCGAATAATCTCAACACTTAGATAGAATCTGAGCTCCGAATCACGTAAGAAGTTTAAACAATGGGAGTTGCGCGAAAGATTTTGAGCTGTGCGCAAGATAAGGAAGTTGGGCATAAGATTTGAGTTACGCATAAGATTTAATTTTCACACAAGGGGTGTTTCACAAAAAAAAATAGAAATCTTGCACGCAAGGCATTAAATTTGTGCCCAAGACATAGTAAGGGTTGCGTGAAAGATTTGGAGTTTCCCAATACATCCGAGATAAAGATTTATTCATCAGTGGATGAAAGTTGGACATCAATAGAGAATCTACATACAGTGGAGGATTCATTAATTTGAGATAATTAAGGAACCTACAAGTCTATAAATTGTGAGTGAATCTTCTGAAGAAGTAGTGAGCACACTTCAGTTGAGAGAGCAGTGAGATTTCAAATTGTGATTGGTTGTAAACCAGGAGGGAAAGTGAGTTCACTCCAAACTTTGTAAATAGTAGTGCACTTATAGTGGATTTGATCCATCAGCACATCATCAATGTATGATCTTTCTTCATAGCCCGGTGAGGGTGAACCAAGTAAAATTGTTGTGTCTTATGCATGCTTTAAGATTTGTTCATACTCTGCAATGGAAAATAGAGAGAAGAGGGTTTTGTTTAACAATAAAACAAGATAAAAATGAGTAATTATTTTAATCTATCATACCATGATTCACCCTCCATCTCAGGTTATCTATCCTAGTGGACCTAACAGTATTCCAAAATTAAATTTAAAATAAAACCTTCTGGCGCGACGAAAAAGTGGGTTTCTGTGAAGTGTATTTTTTTCAAAAACGTGGTGATTTTATATTAACTCTATGTATAAAAATAATAATTGTATGAATATAAATTAAAATTTAATAGTATATAATCTATAAATTTCATTTAAAACATTTATCATTAGGTACTATTTTAATTAATTAAAATGGAGAAACACTTTTCACTTTAAAACATTTTTCAGAAAAAATCCTTTTAAACCCAAAAACAAACTTATACTAAAATAAAATATAATGATGATTCAAATGTAATTAATTGTATTATGTAACTAAAGGATATTTATGTTACTTGAGATCATATTCAAAACATAATGGGTCTTTGAAATTTCTTAATTTAGTGAAAAGAAATGACATTTTTTTAAAAATCGGTATTTTTCACTATTCACTGAAAAATGAATATTTTTTAAAAAAATACCAAAATTTCTGTAAGAACCTGAATCTCCTTTTCAGGTATGTCTTTCTTTTCTGGTGTTTTTGAGGAAAAAGATGAGTTTTTGGACATTTTTGAAGTACACGTTGTGTACTTGGCTACCGCGAGTAGTCGAGTGTTGGTCGTATAACGGCCATGCACACAACCGTGTATGGTGACCTGGAGACCGCCTAATGTGGGGGCCGGTAAAGGAAAGTACATGCCGTGTAATTCCAAAGTACATGCCATGTGCTTTCTTTTTTTCATTAAACATATCGGGGTCACGTCTGATCGCGAGAAAACATTTCTTATAACGACCCATACTTTACATACATTGTTATTGCTTCAAAATTGAAGCACACTTATTACAAATTATAACAAAACCATGAAATGACTGTATAAGTATAGTGTCTTTAGAAACTGGGAAACATAAACAACTGGTTCATAAAGCATCTACATTGTCTCCTATTTATTTCATCATATCTAGAGTCCCTTTTGGCATATCCTACTTAATAAAATTCTTCCAGAACTAGGGAAAGAAAACATACAAAAGGATGATCTCAAATGCTCAGTAAGGGTAAAAAAAAGAAATATCAATCACATCATATTCATAAGAACATAACATTTTGGAAATCTTAACCTGCAAAAGAGATCATAATTTCATAACATGGGATAAATCATAGTAGTGAAATGGAATCCCAATAATCATAACTTAAAACATGAAACTTTGTGGCATACACACATAAACATAGATAATCATTTCTTAGTAGTCAAGACTCATTTCCAATACTATCTTACCAGACAAAGTCAATTTCTGAACCAAGTTCACTCCTCATTTTAGTCCTGTATCACTGAACCAGATTAACCTTCCATTCCAGCCATGTCTATCTCATGAGATATAAATCTTTACCCAATGCATTGGAGGTAGATATAGGTCCCACCCATCTCATAATGAAACCATTCTTATGTGTGCCATAAAATCATAAATCATACATCATAGCATAACCCATGTAATAAAAATGGGATCCTTAAACATCATGACATCATAACATAATCCACATAAGATAAAAGGACATCATAAAATATATTCCATCATAACATAATCAAATCAATGTAAAAATAGGGATAGAAACAGAACCTTATATTATCTTATATGGAAAATAATTTTGATAAAACACTTGAACTCCATTCTTGAGGAAAATATCCTTTCTACTTCAAAAACATTTTCCTTTCTTAACATGTCATATAATTTTAAACTAAAAGAAGTTGATTAAAAATAAACTTGAAAATTGTAAAGTAAGATTCATGGAAATAATGTTCTAAAAATCCATTCATTCCATATAAGTTAAAAAAACATTCTTCTCGTACTTTGGCTGGAAAAGTCAAAAAGTACCTCGTACGAAAAATGACAAAAGATTCCTTTCATATATTTTACTAAAAACTCACCGAAGGGTAAAATTGGATTTAAAAAATTGTAGGAGGATATAAATAATATTAAATATTGAGGAAACATGGATGTGGATGATAAATATTCCCCAGTAAATTCTGAAGTATAAACAATCTCGGATAAAAATTGAGATTACGAGATTTTCCCTTACCTTAGGTCCGATTTGCTTCGTACGTGTCCGAACCTCCTATATAATGATTTAAATAATGTTATTGACTTATTCCAGAATCTTAATCATTGTTATAATATCATATGTGGTCATATTCTTAGCTTCTTATTAGTAATATTTCATTTTTACTTGTTATCCGGGTGTTTATTGCTTTTTGTTCTTATGCGTGTTTTGTCGAATAAATTCTTATTCTTCTTTTTAGGTTATAAGTACCTCATTTATAGAATGGTATTAGTATAATATATATCATATTTATTTATTCAATTAATTTATATAATCATTATTCATGGAATATCATGTAGAACGAGTCGCATCACATCGTGGAGACGGTAGGCCGTACGTACGCACGAGCGATGATATCGTTCTCATGATCGTGGAATTGTATTTAAGTGTATATATACTATTTAATAATCAATATCACTTTACAATAATCGTATATAGTTATTTTTTACACCATTATACCCATCCAAGTAAGGTGGTGGTGGAAAATAGATTACACCACGGCGTGGAGACGGTATTCCGTACGTACGCACGCACGGTGATTTCGTTTTCTGTAGGATGGATAGATGGTGAAATAGGGTTATTTTATACTTATAATAACATATCAGTATATGAGTGATACTGATGTTATTACTTCTTAATGAAACAACTAAAGAAGAAGAAGTAGAAGAAGAAATAAAGTTGAAAGAATCGGTAACGGACATTACCTCTTCTTTGAAGCGCCTCTTCTTAACCTCCTCTTAGGGCACTAAATATGGTCTTTAAAGAAGACCAGGACCTCTAGGATGTTTCTATGGAAGTGGAGAAGAGAAATTGTCAGGGTTTGGCTGAGCTTGAAGGCTCAAAGTGGTGTGAGGAAGAGAGGGAGGAGGTTCCCCTTTATAAGGGAGGAGAGGGGCACCTTTCGAAAAACAAAAAATATTATTTTATTATAAAATCATATTCAGTTTTTAATAGCTACAAATTGATTTATTTCGAAGCTAAGGTGGGGATGGGTCGAAATACTCTCATCCAATATAACTTAGACAAGTTTAGGTTTCTATTTTAACCTTATCATTTAGATTTAACTTTAAGTTAAATAATTTTATTTTTACCGTGTCTTCTTGTTTTCTTACACTATAAGGTAAATAAATTTACTATAACAAGACAAACGAACCCCAAGTTGTTTATTATTAATATATAAAACCTTATCTAAGTCATTTGGCTGAACTTTATATTTTTAAGAATAAAATAACAATTAATAATATAATATTTGTTTTAAAAACTATTTTATGCCAATTTTGACACTATTTGGTACTTGATTTTTGTGAAAATCATAACAGCATGATTAGTTCGAAAAAAGTTAATTAAATAAATAATAATGTGTCATATTAACCTATAAAATTATTGTAATTTATAAAAAGTCTCAAATTACATTTATTTGGGTATTTATAATATCAATTATGTTAATATTTCCTTAATAAGGTAATTACTACATCATCATTGTGTCATAAATAAATTAAATTATTTAAAGTCAAAAAATTATAAATAAAATACAATTATATAGGAAATAGTTTTATATTTCTAATGAATATTTATAATTGAATTTATCTTATGTATAACCCTATATTAAAAATTATTTAGTTATTAAACTTTGATTTTAACTACTTTAACCCTTCTTTAAATAAATTAATAATAAATGTTCTAATCTAATCCAAGTGAACCTAAATGGTCATATTTTATTCCTAAGGTTGTTTTTAGTCTAATTACACTTATCCAATAGAATTAGGGCATGTTTTAGGGTAATAATAATATCATTTTTACCCTTAATTACCCTATTTACTTTTAACCGTGGTAAATAAAAGTAAAAAGTTACTATTCACCAAAAATTATTTTCATCTCATTGAACCACATTTTAGTCCTTGATATTAACCGCATCTCTCGTATTTTCGAAATTCCACTCACAGAAGCGAAAAAATTATGTTTTATGTAAGTTTTCAAAAAGCTCCTAGGAGGTAGGTAAAAGACTGTGAAAAGTTCAATAAAATTTTTATATATCGAAAATTATTATAAAATGACTCCAATGAATTAAATTGAACTCATATAGGTATTATGTATCAATTTTTACCTAAAATAAATTTAAATAAAATAAATAATTATTTAAATAAAATAAATAATTATTTAAATAAAAAGTCGGTTTTTAAATAGTAACCTAGTGTTTTCACTATTCATCAAAAATTGAAAATTTTCAGAAAAATACCAAAATTTCACCCAAGGCTAATTTTGATATTCAAAATCCAAAAATTAAGTCCATTTTGAAAGATAAAATTTACAAAATTTCAAAAAGTGGGTATTACTATTCATAACGGCTAGTTTTAATAATATTTTAATAGCATATCGTTGTTTAGTGAAACTCGGTATTTCGTACGACGCAAGCTATCGAGGAAGGTCGCGATTGTGTGTAAAACAAGCCAAGCTAGTGTTGTGTGTAGTGAAAGATTCCTTTGATGATGTATATAACATAAAAACAAAACATTTCTCATAAAAATCTCGAGTGTTACATTCTTCCCCCATTAAAATGAATTTCGCCCTCAAAATTCGTCACTTTGTAACAAACAGATGAGGATACCTCTCCCTCATCATATCCTCAAGCTCCCATGTAGCTTCTTCTAATTGGTGGTTCCTCCATAAAACTTTCACCAAGAAAGTGGTCTTGTTCCGTAGGACTTTTTCGCTACAATCCAGAATCTCTATCGGTTGATCTTTATAAGAAAGATCTTGCTCCTGTGGTACAACTTCTGAGTTAAGTACATGTGAAGGATTGGGTATGTACTTTCTCAGGAGAGATACATGGAACACATCATGAACTTGAGAGAGATTCGGTGGAAGCGCCAATCGGTAAGCTACCTTCCCAACACGATCCAGTATTTCGAAAGGACTGATATACCTAGGGCTCAGCTTTCCCTTCTTTCCAAATCTCATTACTCTCTTCCAAGGAGATATTTGTAAGAACACTTTATCACCCACTTCAAACTCTAGGTCTTTTCTTCGGTTATCGACATAACTTTTTTGTCGACTCTGAGCTGCTCTAATGTGTTGTTGAATAGATCTGACCTTTTCTACCATCTCATCAACAAGATCAGGTCCTAATACCTTTCTTTCCCCAACTTCATCCCAGCAAGTTGGAGTTCAGCATTTATTTCCATAGAGAGATTCATAAGGAGCCATCTGAATACTGAAGTGAAAGCTATTTTTATAAGAAAATTCCACCAAATGTAGGTGTTGATCCCAACCACCTTTGAAATCCATAGAGCAAGCTCTTAACATATCTTCTAGAGTTTGAATTGTTCTCTCAGGCTAACTGTCTATTTGAGGATGATAAGCAGTGTTGAAACTCAACTCTGTATCCAGAGTATGCTGAAGACTTCGCCAGAACTTTGAGGTAAACCTCGGATCCTGATCAGATATAATGGAAAGTGGTACTCCATGCAATCTTACCACTTCCTTTACATATATCCTGGAAAGCTAATCCAGAGATAAATCCTCTCTAATAGAAATGAAGTGTGCAGACTTTGTAAGATGATCAACTATGACCCAGATAGAATTATTGCCTTTGGATGTTTTAGGAAGTCCAGTGACAAAGTCCATAGTGATGTTTTCCCATTTCCATTCAGGTATGGGTAATGGTTGTAACATTCCCTTAGACTTCTGTCTCTCAGCTTTAACTTTCTAACAAACCAAGCATCGAGAGACATATTCAGCAACATCTCTTTTCATTCCATCCCACCAGAAGTACTCTTTCAGGTCCCTATACATCTTCGTGCTTCCAGGATGAATAGAGAATGAAGAACTATGAGCCTCATCCAGCAGCTCCTTCTTTAATTCTGTGATGGGAGGAACACAAACCCGATTCCTGAACTTTATTATCCCATCACAATCAAGGTTGAATTCAGGAACATTTCTCACCTTCTTTTGTAACTCTACATCTTCTTTCTGTGCCTCTTTAATCTTCACATGTATAGATAGTTGAACATTCATTTGAGAAAGATAAGATTTTTCCCCTTTCATTATAATTCCAAGATCCATCCTTTTTAAATCCATAAATATTGGATCTTTTGTGATCCTCATCATGGATAAGCTAGCATGGTCTTGTTGACTTAATGTGTTTTCCACCTTGTTTGCTTTCCCAGGGTGATAATGAATTGAGCAGTCGTAATACTTAATCAGCTCCAACCATATTCTTTGGCGCATATTCAGCTCCTTTTGTGTGAAAATATACTTTAAACTTTTATGATCGGTATAAATATCACACCTTTCACCATAAAGATAATGCCTCCAAATCTTTAATGCAAATATTACTACAGCTAACTCCAAATCATGAGTTGGGTAATTTTTCTCATGGATTTTCAACTATCATGAGGCATAAGCTATCACCATCTCATTTTTCATAAGAACACACCCCAACCCCTTCTTGGATGCATCACTGTAGATCACAAACCTTTCTTCACTACAAGGAAGCGTGAGTATAGGTGCACTGGATAACCTTCTTTTCAACTCCTTGAAATTCTCTTCACATTCCTCCATCCACACGAACTTAACTCCTTTTCAAGTCAACCTGGTGAGTGGATTAGATAATTGTGAAAAATCTTTCACAAAACGTCAATAATATCCAGCCAAACCAAGAAAACTTCAGATCTCAGTTACTGTTGTTGGTCTCGACCATCTTTCAATAACCTCTATTTTTGCTGGATCCACAGATATCTTTTCTTTTGAGATTATGTGACCCAAAAATGAAAATTTTTGAAGCCAAAATTTACAATTGGTAAATTTGGCATAAAGCTTCTCCTTTCTCAAGGTCTTCAATACAATTCTCAAGTGATCTTCATGTTCTTCCTTGCTCTTTGAATAGAAAAGAATATCGTCTATAAAGACTACCACAAACTGATCAAGATAGTCTCTAAAGACTCTATTCATTAGATCCATGAAGATAGCAAGGGCATTATTAAGACCAAATGACATCACTATAAATTCATAGTGTCCATACCTTGTACGAAAAGCCGTCTTTGGTATATCCTCCCTTTTGAACCCTAATTGATGATACCCTAAATGAAGATCAGTCTTGGAAAAGTATTGAGCTCCACGTAGTTGGTCAAATAAGTCATCAATGCATGGGAGAGGATATTTGTTCTTGATAGTGATCTTGTTAAGTTCTCGATAATCAATGCAGAGTCTCATTGATCCATATTTCTTCTTCACAAATAGAACAGGTGCTCCCCAAGGTGATGCACTAGGGTGTATGAATCCCTTATCAAGATTCTCTTGGATTTGCTTCTTCAATTCCTGCAACTCAATTGGGGTCATTCTATAAGGTGTCTTTGAAATAGGCAAAGAACCCGGTACGAGTTCTATTGAAAACTCAACTTCACAATTTGGTGGAAGACCTGGAAATTCCTCCAGAAAGACATCATCAAACTCCCGTACAATGGGTATATTCTTAATCATGAGTTTCTCACCAACCATTTGAGATAAATAACCTTCATTTAGTGGAATCAAGACCCATAAGATGGAAGAAATTTCCACTTGAAGGTTATGTTCATCCTTGCATCGATAGACGATCATAGATTGATCTGGAATATGAAATGTGACCTCCCTTCTTTGGAAATTGATATGAGCTCCATATAAAGAATGCCAATCCATGCCAAGAATCACATCAAATTTCACTATAGGGAGGATCACAAGATTTGCAGGAATCACTTTCCCACAAACTTCAATCGGAGAAGAATTTTAAACTTTTGATGCGACTGTTGTGCCATTAGGGGTTATCACAGCTAACTCAATATCTAACTGTTTAGGTAATATGGTGATACCCTTAGAAAATTATTTAGAAATAAAAGAGTGGGTGGATCCAGAATCAAATAAAACATTTGCTACTTTAGAGTGGATGGTAAGTGTACCTTTCACCACTTTGTTATCGTACTCCACATCGCTGATAGAAATTACATGTGACTTTCCTTTGTCTTTAGCCTTAAGATTTTGTTGACGTCGATCATCATCAACAACCCTTGGATTAGGGCATTGATTAGCATAATTCCCCATTTCCTTGCACTTGTAACATTGAAGTGTAGGAGGTGCACTATGTGTAGAATTTTCTTTGTTCTCATCACTAGACATCTTATTCCCATCATTGCGGCATTCAAATGCCCGATGAACTTCTTTTCCACATTTGAAACATTTACTTGTCCCTTTAAGACAACTACCTCCATGTTTCTTTCCATACTTTGAGCATAAGTGAAAACTCATCTTCTTTTCAGTGTGCTCTTTAGATTTCCCTTTGAATTCCATTTTCCTCTTCTTATCAAACCCATATGACTGATGGGTTACTCCAATCTCCATCTCAACCTTGAGAGCACATCGAACAATTTCCTTGTAGCTATTGAAGTCCCTTATGGCTAACGCCCTTCGAAGACTTGGTTTTAAGCCACTAAAGAATCAATCGATCTTACTCTCAGGTTGGATAATAATCCCAGAAGCGTACCTTGAAAGTCTTGTAAACTTTTCTTCGTAGGTACCAACAGATTCATCATCCTTTTGCTTTAGTTCAAGAAACTCCTTCTCCATCTTTGTTCAAAGAATACGAGGGAAGTACTTATTGAAAAATAAGTTCTTGAACTCGTCCCATTCCATGGAATCAATTTCATCTCTTGGCCTCGTATTCTTGATAAGATTCCACCATTGATCAGCTTCACCTTCCAAACAATATACTGCTAAGATGACTTTATCATGTTCAGAACATTGAAGAACTAAAAATATTTTTTCAGCAGTAATGATCCATTGTTCGGCCACTAATGGATCAGTAGACCCGCTGAATGAGGGGGGATGCTGCCTCATGAAGGATTCAACAGAATGTTGCTCCTTCCTTTGCTCATTTGGAAGTCCTGCATGATTCATAGCTTGAGAAAGTTGTGTGAGCATGGCTACAAGATTTTTCATTCCAGCTCCCATAACGTTTGGCTTCTCAGGGGGACAATCATTGCATTGCCCGTCGCATTCAGCATTAACACAGTTCCTTTGGGTTCCAGGCATTGACTAAAACCAAGAAGAATAGTGTGAGCAACACTAATTATAATAGGAAAACCACATAATCAAGAATAAAATTTCACACTTAAGTTCTTATCATAGGTTACTTATGGCTATTTCTAAAACACTAATATTGTCTTCTATGCTTAGACTTATCCTTAGGGTTCTTACTAAGGCTTTCACATCCTAGTTTCTAAAGGTTGACTATACCTTTCCTCTAATACCAACTATAACGACCCATACTTTACATACATTGTTATTGCTTCAAAATTGAAGCACAATTATTACAACATATAACAAAACCATGAAAGGTCTGTATAGGTATAGTGTCTTTAGAAACTGGGAAACATAAACAACTGGTTCATAAAGCATCTACATTGTCTCCCATTTATTTCATCATATCTAGAGTCCCTTTTGGCATATCCTACTTAATAACCTTCTTCCTGACCTGGGGAAAGAAAACATACAAAGGGGTGAGCTCAAATTCTTAGTAAGGGTAAACAAAATAAATATCAATCACATCATATTCATAAGAACATAACATTTTGGAAATCTTAACCTGCAAAAGAGATCATAATTTCATAACATGGGATCAATCATAGTAGTGAAATGTAATCCCAATAATCATAACTAAAAACATAAAACTTTGTGGCATACACACATAATCATAGAGAATCATTTCTTAGTAGTCAAGACTCATTTCCAAGTCTATCTTAGCGGACAAAGTCCATTTCTGAACCGAGTTCACTCCTCGTTTCATTCATGTATCACTGAACCGAATTAACCTGCCGTTACAGCCATGTCTATCTCATGAGCTATAAATCTTTACCCAATGTATTGGAGGGAGATATAGGTCCCACCCATCTCATAATGAAACCATTCTTATGTGTGCCAAAAAATCATAAATCATACATCATAGCATAACCCATGTAATAAAAATGGGATTCTTAAACATCATGCCATCATAACATAATCCACATAAGATAAAAGGACATCATAAAATATATTCCATCATAACATAATAAAATCAATGTAAAAATAGGGATAGAAACAGAACCCTATATTATCTTAGATGGAAAATAATTTTGATAAAACACTTGAACTCCATTCTTGAGGAAAATATCCTTTCTACTTCAAAAACATTTTCCTTTCTTAACATGTCATATAATTTTAAACTAAAAGAAGTTGATTAAAAATAAACTTGAAAACTTGTAAAGGAAGCTTCATGGAAATAATTTTCTAAAAATCCATTCATGCTTTATAAGTTAAAAAAAACATTCTTCTCGTACTTTGGCTGGAAAAGTCAAAAAGTACCTCGTACGAAAAACGACAAAAGATTCCATTCATATCTTTTACTAAAAACTCACCGAAGGGTAAAATTGGATTTAAAAAATTGTAGTAGGATATAAATAATATTACATATTGAAGAAACATGTATGTGGAAGATAAATATTCCCCAGTAATTCTGAAGTATAAACAATCTCGGATAAAAATTGAGATTGCGAGATTTTCCCTTACCTTAGGTCTGATTTGCTTCGTACATGTCCAAACCTCCTGTATAATGATTTAAATAATGTTATTCACTTATTAAATAATCGTAATCATTGTTATGATATCATATGTGGTCATATTCTTAGCTTCTTATTAGTAATATTTCATTGTTACTTGTTATTCGAGTGTTTATTGCTTTTTGTTCTTAAGCGTGTTTTGTCAAATAAATTCTTATTATTCTTTTTAGGTTATAGATACCTAATTTACAGAATGGTATTAGTGTAATATATATCATATTTATTCATTCAATTCATTTATATAATCATTATTCATGGAAGATCATGTAGAACGAGTCGCATTACATCGTGGAGATGGTAGGCCGTATGTACGCACGAGCGATGATATCGTTCTCATGATCATAGAATTGTATTGAAGTGTATGTATACTATTTAATAATCAATATAACTTTAAAATAATCATATATAGTTATTATTTACACCATTATACCCATCCAAGTAAGGTGGTGGTGGAAAATAGATTACACCACGGCGTGGAGACGGTATTCCGTACGTACGCACGCGCGGTGATTTTTTTTCTGTAGGATGGATAGATGGTGAAATAGGGTTGTTTCATACTTATAATAACATATCATTATATTATTTATACTGATTTTATTACTTCATAATGAAACAACTAAATAAGAATAAGTAGAAGAAAAAATAAAGTTGAAAGAATTGGTAATGGACATTACCTCTTCTTTGAAGCGCCTCTTCTTAACCTCCTCTTAGGGAACTAAAGATTGTCTTTGAAGAAGACCAGGACCTCTAGGATGTTTCTAGGGAAGTGGAGAAGAGAAATTGGAAGGGTTTGTCTGAGCTTGAAGGCTCAAAGTGGTGTGAGGAAGAGAGGGAGGAGGTGCCCTTTTATAAGGGAGGAGAGGGGCACCTTTGGAAAAACTAAAACTATTATTTTATTATAAAGTCATATTCAGTTTTTAATAGCTCCAAATTGATTTATTTTGAAGCTAAGGTGGGTATGGGTCGAAATCCTCTCATCCAATATAATTTATACAAGTTTATGTTTCTATTTTAACCTTATCATTTAGATATAACTTTAAGTTAAATAATTTTACTTTTACCGTGTCTTCTTGTTTTCTTACACTATAAGGTTAATAAATTTACTATAACAAGACAAAAAAACCCCAAGTTGTTTATTATTAATATATATAAACTTATATAAGTAATTTGGTTGAACCTTAGATTTTTAATAATAAAATAATAATTAATAATATAATATTTGTTTTAAAAACTATTTTATGTCAATTTTGACACTATTTGGTACTTGATTTTTTTGAAAATCATAACAGCATGATTAGTTCTAAAAAAGTTACTTAAATCAATAATAATATTTCATATTAACCTATAAAATTATTTTAATTCATAAAAAGTCTCAAATTACATTTATTTGGGTATTTATAATATCAATTATGTTAATATTTCCTTAATAAGGTAATTACTACATCATCATTGTGTCATAAATAAATTAAATTATTTAAAGTCTAAAAATTATAAATAAAATATCATTATATAGGAAATAGTTTTATCTTTCTAATAAATATTTATAGTCGAATTTATCTTATGTATAACCCTATATTAAAAATGATTTAGTTATTAAACTTTGATTTTAAATATTTTAAACCTTCTTTAAATAAATTAATAATAAATGTCCTAATCTAATCCAAGTGGACCTAAATGGTCATATTTTATTACTAAGGTTGTTTTTGGTCTAATTACACTTATCCAATAGAATTATGACATGTTTTAGGGTAATAATAATATCATTTTTACCCTTAATTACCCTATTTACTTTTAACCGTGATAAATAAAAGTAAAAAGTTACTATTCACCAAAAATTATTTTCATCTCATTGAAACACATTTTAATCCTTGATATTAACCGTGTCTCTTGAATTTTCGAAATTCCACTCACAGAAGCGGGAAAATTATGTTTTATGTAAGTTTGCAAAAGCTCCTAGGAGGTAGGTAAAAGACTGTGAAAAGTTCAATAAAATTTCTATATATCGAAAATTATTATAAAATGACTCCAATGAATTACATTGAACTTATATAGGTATTATGTATCAATTTTGACCTAAAATAAATTTAAATAAAATAAATAATTATTTAAATAAAAAAGTCGGTTTTTAAATAGTAACCCAGTGTTTTCACTATTCATCAAAAATTGAAAGTTTTCAGAAAAATACCAAAATTTCACCCTAGGCTAATTTTAATATTCCGAATCAAAAAATGAAGTCCATTTTGAAAGATAAAATTTACAAAATTTCAAAAAGTGGGTATTACTATTCATAACGGCTAGTTTTAATAATATTTTAATAGCATATCGTTGTTTAGTGAAACTCGGTATTGCGTACAACGCAAGCTATTGAGGAAGGTCACGATTGCGTGTAAAGCAAGCCAAGCTAGTGTTGTGTGTAGTGAAAGATTCCTTTGATGATGTATATAACATAAAAAAACATTTCTCATAAAAATCTCGGGTGTTACATTTCTTCTAGGTCGGACTCGTCCAGGAGCGTCCGTACACTGATGAATCTTCTCCGAGCCCCCAAGTCATAGTTCATTCTCTGAATCAACCATCATCGATTGCGTTGGTATCGCCTCGGTAATCTCTTCCTTCTCATTGAGCTTCATTTCCTGATTCCTCCTCTTTCTCAAGTTATCTTTGGTTGAATGTTTTAGGAATTTTTGTAGATCTACGGTGTTCTTGGGAGATTCAAGGCTTGAGGTTCACGTATTTTTGATCTCCCAATACCTAGGTAGGTGGTTTGTGCCTTTCCGTAGAAATTATTTGAGTTATATGTGAAAAATTTCTCAATACCCATGAACGGGGTATTGTGTGTTTGTGATTTTAGCCCTGTTAATTATCTGATATGCTTGTATACTTGAGTAGAGGTTAATTGAATGTGAATAGGGTAAATTGATATGATTTGGAGGTGTTTTCCCATGCATGTTTTGTTTATGACTGTTTGGTCCTGCTTAGCCTGTTAGGCTGCCTTGTTTTTTCCATGCCTGTTATTATAGGATGGAGTGTTTGTTATGACATGCTGATATGTTGTAGACTATTTTCCAAGTAGTTCTTGAGGTTTACTTTGGCCGCTACGCTTTGTTGTACTTGCTTGACTTATACAGGGTCGTGAGAACCTGGTGTAATAGACCATAGGGAGAATAAACTTAAGGGCTTCTCCCGAGTGTCTTTTTCTACTTACGATGTGAGACCACATGGGAAATTGTCGTAAGTGCTTCCTCAGAGTGTCTGTAGTTCCTCGACACGGGCCACATGGGGAATGTGACGTAAGTGCTTCCCCAGAGCGCCTTTTAGTTACCGATACAAGACTATAAAAGGAATTGACAGTGATTGCTTCCTCAGAGATTCTATGCTTAAGCTGAACCAGAGGTGTTAGACTAAGAGAACTACCCAAAGGGTTGCTTGTGTTGTTTTAGCTGAACCAGAGGGGTGAGACTGAGTGTGCTGCCCAGAGGGTTTCTTGTGTTTACTTGGTAGGACCAGAGGGGATAGGTTGTGAGTACTTCCTAGAGGGTTACCTATTTGTGATTATTCTTCTTACTTGATATGTGGTTATTTGAATGCTTTGAAACTGTAGGAATGTTTACTGTTGAGTACTTCCTTGTTTACTGCATCCTTTTTGCTCATTGCCTACCATATATATTCACTGACTGTTAGGAACAGATCTCTTGGTGGTTGCCTACTGGGATTTAGTCTCACACCCTGTTTGGTCCATGATTTTGGGCCCAAAAAGATGATATTTTTGCAAGTATAGATAAGGGCAAACACCCTTCTACTTCAGGTACTTGACTGCATTGGAGATGGAGAGCATGAGACCAAGCTTAGGCTTGCGATGTTGTGGAGTTGTTTATTGCTTTTCTTTGTACTTTGGTTTAGTACTGTATTCCAGTATTGTGACTTGTTTGTCTGCTTTCCTAGACACATGTATCATGCATCATTTATATATATATATGCTCTAGTTGTTCTTTCACCAGTCTTTCGTTGTTTACCTTTGTTGGTATATTTACTGCTTTCGCTGTTGTATATTTCTTTCTTTTACTTTTTCTATGTTACTCTATCAATGAGGGCATAGTTTCCCCACTATCACACCCAAGGCCCTCACTGCTAATCGGCATCCTCTGGCGTTCGGGTAAATGCGCTTGAGGCCATGTGACCAACCAGGTACGAGGTGCCTCTGGGTGGCTTCCGGAACTAGAACGTTACAATTTCACCCAAAGTAAATTTTGATATGCAGATTTAAAAAATTAATTTAAATTTATTAAATACATTTTCTAAAAGTTCTAAAAATTAATAATATTATTTTTTCATGAAAAGGAAAAAAATCATTTTTGAAGAAAACATATTTTGTAGAATAAAATTACTTTACTAAAAATTGACTGGTTATTTACTGAGTATTTATCAATAATTAATACTAAGTAGAACATATATATATATTTCATAAAGTATTCAATATTATTCAAACCCATTAATTTAATGGTTAGGTTATAAAAATTATATATATTGTGAGTTGTTTAAGCTCGATGTTGCGTGTTGGATATGCTATCAAACATAAAAATCTCAGGGTTGCATATGACACCAGCTATCAAATAGATTAAATTTATTTAAAAAAATATATATATCTTAAAGTCTCGAGGTGTTACATTCTCATATAAGCTTAGTGTTGTCTGTCCTTTATGTTATTAAATGTAATTTTCTTCTTTTAAAATATCAAGGAGTTACATACTACCTAAATTTCGATGGTCTTAACTCCAGTCTACCAAAACACCAAACCACGCCTAAGAAATGTCAACAGCACTTCCGACTGGGTATTCCATTTGATAAAATTTTGTAATGAATCGTCCCAATTCAACTAGATAAGTCACCCAAGGTGGTCTGCCGCATGGTGAGATATAGAAAAGAACCAAAAGTCTCATGTCAAATTGAAGAAGCATCAAAGTAAAATGTGGAAGAAAACAATACATATCCATGAGACATAAAATGTCAATCCACACTATCCAAACCTGAAATTTAAAATAGTTCAAACTAAACAAGTCTCCATGTGGCCATCTATCACCACCAATCTATCCCACTATGAAGGCAACAGATGACAAGAGAACCTAGCATGCTACATGATGCCCTTCCTTTCCCTGAATCCTTAAAAACAAGGTCTACATCTACCCAAAGGAAAAAGTAGGGCATGAGCACAAATCCTGGTATGATATCATCAAAGAATATATAAAAGTTCTAATACCAAGAATGAACAAGTTCTATCTTTATAACAAAATCTAGTTTATAAAAAAAAATTACAAATCAAACCATTTGTAAACATTCCTTTGTTTTCCATAAATGCACCATAATCACCGAATTGAAGAATATATCAGGTATAAAATAAAAAAAATAGTTAAACTAAACATGTGAGCAAATATCCATGAAATAAACTGTCATATGATAAACCGGGTATAAAAGAAAAAGCACATCATTTGGGCTCTAGCTATGGGAATATGAACTAGACATAAAATAACTATAAACCAGAAATATGTTGGCTCCAACCAATATTGAGTCTTGCCACATTCTCTCAATATCACAAACCCCTAGTGGTGTTACACACACTAGGGTTACCTATGTCCATTTCCCTACGCATCAAAGGTTCCCAATGTGCTA
The DNA here is from genome assembly GCA_963277665.1 of Viscum album. Lineage (NCBI taxonomy): Eukaryota > Viridiplantae > Streptophyta > Magnoliopsida > Santalales > Viscaceae > Viscum > Viscum album. Next base: position 1,383,824,089 of record OY728139.1, on the reverse strand, counting down.
AGTTTGTCCAAAACCATTTATAAAATCTATGATCATGTTTAATAAAACCCCCCTTTACATCAAATCATATATATTTAAAAGAAAAACCCAAAGGGGTCAACAATAACATATAACAATTCAAGAATTAGCAACACTTTAATAGATACACCTACCTCAAAAACAATGGAAACCTATCTGCCTTCGACAAAAGAGATTGAAAAAACACGAACTGGCCTTCAAAATATAAGGAATGACAAGAAACTGCAAAGGATCAATATACACCACCAACAATCATGAATCTGAATCACAAACGTTGCCAATGTCACTACTGTGACCAAAGGCAATGAAGAACTAGAAAGACCACTTACCAGGGATATGCGACATAACTGCTATAGGATTCAAAAACTGAACGGAGCAATCCAGAAGGAGGTAGATGACCCAAAATTGCCTAAAGTTTTCATAAGGTTTGAGAGGAAAGCCTACGCACCAAATTATAGAAGAGTTAGCCATCTAACATGTTTAATAATGCTAGAACCAAGGAATTATTATCGTAAATACCTTTTAAGATGTGAAATCCCACGAATTATAAATATATTAAAAAAGGAATTGCCTCAAATTAAATTAAACATCGATTGACGTTTTCACATCATGTAATGGTTTCACGGTCGGTAAAACATTCATGCCTTGCACAAGACTCACGACATCTGCCCCACAACATATTCACATCATTTAATGGTTTCATGGTCGGTAAAATATTCATGCCTTTCATGAGACTCACGAAATCTACCCCATAATAGATTCACATCGTGTACCCATTCATGACATGAATGTTTCCAATAGGAAATTCTCAACCCAGTTTCTACAAAAAACCTCCAAACCAAAACTTAAGGCTCTTCGGACCCAAGGAGAACCATCTAAATCCATTTACACGTTTATAACCATACTCCGTTAATCCAAACAAACATATATCCCCTGACTTTAGATCATTTTCCACACTAAAGGCTCTATATTCCTGAGAAGCCCACAATGCACCCAAAACAAAAAGGGTAACTAAAACAAGAGTCAAAGAATACCTGAAGAAAGGTAATGGGGTGTTATAATATGGTGAGATACAGAAAATAAACACAATTCTCATGTAAAATTGAAGAAACATCAAAGAAAATCCATTTCAATGAACAACCCAAAGGGATCAATAAGAACATATAACAATTCATGAATTAGAAACACTTGCATAGATACACCTACCTCAAGAATGATGGAAACCTATCTTCCTTCAATAATGGATATTGAAAAAACATGGATCAACCTTTGAAAGAAAAGACGTGACAAGAAATTGCAAAGGATCGATAGAAAACACCAACCGATCACAAATCTGAATCACAAATATATCCAACACCATCGTCACAACCAAAGGCAATGAAGAACCAGAAAGACCGTTTATTAGGGATATGCAACACAACCACCAAAAGAGTCAAACACCAAATGGATCAATCGAGAAGGAGGGAGATGAGCCAAAAATCTATGAAAATCACCATAGGGTTTGAGAGGAAAGTCTGAGCACCAAATAACAAAATAGTTAATCGTGTAGTGTGTTTAAAACAATTGGACTTGAGGAATTCACGTCGTGAATCCCTTTCATAGTGTGAAATCCCAAAAATTATAAATACACCGAAAAAAGGCATCACCTCAGATTAAGTTAAAACCCAATCAACATTTTCATGTTGTATAATGGTTTCATAGCCAAAAAAAATTTCATACTCTGTATGAGACTCACGACATCTTCCCTATAAAAAATTCACATTGTATAACCCATTAAGTCAGCTCAATGAGACCAAGGACTCCAAGGTGTCAAAGGGTCCTCACATGGCCTATTCAAGCCTTGGATGTTTAAGTTGTCTCTCACCCTTACTTGGGGGGTGCAAGGTTCCAAAGCATGGGCCACTAAAGTGAACTTATGAAATTTGTTAGAGGGACACCCCTCATGGGGGTCTAAAAGTCTTAGGGAAGTCTCAAGTTAAGGCCCTGACCATCGGTGGTTGAGGCATTAGGTCGACGCCCTAGGACCAATGTGGCCTAAGCCCTTATCCATTTCGATCGAAGGATAATTAATTAATTTCTTCAGTTTAAGATTTTGATTCAATTTAAAAATTCCAATTTAATATTAGGGCACCCATATATAGTGGTAACCCCACACATCACATGCCATATACAAAATTATAATAACCATAGAGCTAGTATACGAGACCACATACCTCAATTCAAAGCTTTTCCATTTAATATCCCATGGCTCATTAGATCCACTTATGCCCATACAAGGTCTCACCAAGATCATCCAAACTCACATTGCATTCCAAGCCCCTAAATCAAGCCAAGAAACCTCAAACGATTGATTATAACATTTAAAATTAATTTATCAATTTAATTCTAAAAGGGCATAACTATCAAAAAGCTCATTGGCGGCCTCGTCACACCAGGAAAACGTAACCAAACGCATGCCAATGACCCATGACATTCCCCCAACCACATTTTGGGGAAAAATCCCTAACATGCGACATCGATTCCATAATTAATTTCATTAAAATTAGGCAAAAACCAAAGAAAATTTTCTAATGACAACATACCATGTCGAATCACCGAGCAATTGGGTGCAGATGGCGTCTCAGGGCACCCTCATCCAAGGTTGCATGAAATCCCTGGGAGAATCAAGCAATTCCACCATGATCCAATGGAATCGCCAAAGAAAACATAGCTGGAGAAGATAAAAATTTGAATAATAGGAATAGAAAATTAACAAAGGCCGACATAGTTAGAGAAATGCCTTAAATCAACGATTTAATCCCTTTGAAACACCCCCTTGAAGGGGCTTGAAGAGGAGAGGAAGGTGAGGAGTGCCCCTGGTCATGTGAGAGAGACAAAGGGGGCCAACCGGATAGCTGGTGGCTAGTCGGGGCCAACTGGTGGCTGCAAGCACCCGACACCCCAACCACACTTCATGTTGCCTCTAACACTCCTCTGATCCCCCTGACACCAATTAGCCCACATAACCCATCCAAAACACCCCTTTATGGGTGCTCAATCTCTCATAATTCTGTTCCGAATCCCAGTTAAAAAACCGACTCATCCAATAATCTAAAAAAAATCAAATTTCTTCTGGAATTTTCAACCCTTACAGGCATGGGATCTTACAATATGACCAACATTATAAGTATTTTTTTAACATAGGTTATATAAATTGACATCAAAACATTATTTTGACTCATTGTTGAATCTTTTTTACATCAGTTATTTTGACAATCGACGTCAAAAGTCATCTGTAATGTCAATTATATATATAACAAATGTTAAAGGTTGCTTTCAACATCGATTATCAAAATAACCGATGTCGAATATCAAGGCTTTCGATGTTGGTTATTTTGATATATGGTGTTGAAGGTCACCTATAATGATAAATAATTATAAATACCATGGCAAGGAGGCGAAATAGAAAAGTAGTGGAACGACAAAGCATTAGAACGACGAGAGAGGAGTGGACCGAGAACATAGAAGGAGGGATAATGAAAAGTTAAAGATGGTATTGGAAAAAGTGTGCTCGTGATGATATAAATTTGTAGTTGGGAAGATAAAAAACAAAAGGACATGCTATGAAAAAAATGAAACATCATCAATGATGTGAAATTTTACTTTTAATGTTTCTTATTCATATAACCGTCGTAAAAACCCAGAGTTCTAACCTCAATTATAAATTAACCAATCTTAAAACTGTTTTAATATTAATTATTGTATAATCGACGTTAAAACCGACCACGACAGAGGGTTTAATGTTGGTTATATGAATAACCGGCATCAAAACCTCAACACAAATTCAATTTTTTCTACCAATTTATCTATTATTTAACATTTAAATAATCGATATGAGCATTTAGATTCCTTTGAATATCATTATTTGATATTATATATTGATCATGATGGCTTACAGTGACAAGGATGACATGTAACAACAATCAACATGCATTATCTAATAACTCCTATGTTGTCACGCGTTAAACCATGATGCAGTGACTGTTACTGCAACATGGTTTATCTTGACACAAACCTTGACGTTAATATCACCACCTCATGATATTAGATTTAGAGTATAATATTATAATTGAGGGCATTTTGACAAAGTTTCACATTCCTTCTTGTGCAATGCAAAATCATTAGGACGTATTTGTATTTATATATCTTAATTCCATCAAACATAAGATTTTGTTGGCAACATAATTTGACTAGGATTACCTTTTAAATTATCTCTTTCAATAATCAAAACAATTTCCACATCATGAACTTAGATTTAGCGTATAATTTTACAATTGAGGACATTTTGACAAAGCTTAACATGCCTTCTTATACAAAGAAAAATTGTTAGGATGTTTATGTATTTTCTTATACCTTAATTCCATCAAAGATAATATTTTGTTGACATCATAATTTGAATACGGTTACGTTTTAAAGTATCTTTTTCAATAACATAAACAAATTTATGAAATTGTATGGCTTATTCCATCTATTGGATTTCAAGTTTCCAACTCAGGGTAAAATTGTAAATTTAATAATACCCCGATAACCGCTCAATTCACCCCACCTTCCCGTCCTTTCCGCTCGCCGTGTAACTGTAGACCCCTGGCAATCTCTAGATCCCGTTGTAAAATTGTAAATTTAATAATACCCCGATAACCGCTCAATTCACCCCACCTTCCCGTCCTTTCCGCTCGCCGTGTAACTGTAGACCCCTGGCAATCTCTAGATCCCGTTGTCTGCTCCGCCATACGGTACTTGTTGATTCTTGCTGCGGAGCTCAGCGAAAAATTCTGCTGCGCTGATTTGCAACACCCACGAATTAAATCCAAGTCCATCAATTTTTTCAACGTGTAAGTGGAGGTGGCCGTTATTCTTTAGGGATTCAATTCATGCCATTAAGAAGTTTTACCTTATTTTGACGGGTAGAAGGGGTATTTTTAACGGTTGAAGCAATGTCTTGGCCAGGCCGGGCAACTGTCATCTTTGATTTCCTTTTCTGATGCGATTAGTGTGTCAAACACATCCAATTTACAGCCGAATCACCAGCCCTTTTTATGAACAGTATCGTGTATACTAAAAAACTCCATGGCGGTGGCAGGCTTCTCAGGTGAGATGACGTCGGAGGATGAGAGAGTGGGATCATGCTCGTCTGTTTTCAATGAGAATCCCTTCCCTGCGCGTGGTTTCGAGGCACCGGCCACCAATTTCAGTAACCTGCACATCCAATGTTGTTGTGGGGCTGGAACCTGCGTCATTACAACATCCTCCACGATTTACCCCAACAGACAGTTCTTCTCTTGTCCTGCTAAGTTTGTGAGTTAAATTTCTTTCTTTGCTTGTAAGTGCTACATCCGATTCACAGATTGTCTTCATGGGGCATCTTCCCTGAACGATTTTAGGTTGAGTATTTGGACTCTAACATTGCATTGGTGCTGGTAGTCTACTGCCACACTTGCTATAATCCGCACAATGCAATTGGTCCATGTTTTCATTTCAAATCATGCTATATTTAAGGTGTTAATGAATGCATAATCCCACAAGCTGAATTCAAACCCTCGCATTTCTACCTCTTTTTTCATGGGTGACACTTGAATGCTAAACCTAGCGGCTATAAGTATTTGAACTCTTTGTACTTGATGTGCGCTGAGAATTTATTTTGTATGTGGAGGAAATTTTTGGTCATGCAATTTTATTTATAAGATCCTCCATTTACTATTTGCTAACATGTCAAAGTCCCTTTTCCTTCCTAACTTTTTTAACTTCATTTTAAAATAAAGAATGCTTTTCTTCTTCTTGTTTTACATTTTAAATTCTTGTAAAATTGTTTTTGGGAACAGAAATGTGGATATTCTCAGTGGTGTGATGAGGTGAAAAAGGATGAAGCTATAGATACTCAACGAGCCCCCATACAATCTGAGAAGAAGCCGTATCTGGATTGGGTGGACCATGTCCCCTCACCACCAAACTTCGGTAACATGAGCTTCACGTCCTTCAACAGTACGGGCAACCCAGAACAACATCTTGCGCACTTTTCCTCTCGGTGTAGTGCCTTGTTAGTGATCCCCAAACAACTGGAAGCGGCCAAGCTACGTTGCTTCGTTCAAACGTTGGAAGGCCCTGCCTTCGTCTGGTATAACAACCTGGCTCCTGGGTCTATCAGCAGCTAGGAGGATCTCCTCCAGCAATTCCTCTGCCAGTTCTTTTCTACCTTGCGTAGGACGAGCATCATTGACCTCATCAAATGCAAACAAAGGAGGATGAGTGAGTTGTTGATTTAATTGCCCGATGGAGAAACCTGACATATTATCTTGACTTTCAGCTCCCCCAGGAGCTGTTGCTGGAGATGCGTGTAAAGAATGTTCGAGCCGAGTTGGTTCTAAATTTGATATGCCTAAAGTATCCAGGAGGATTCCGAGAGTTTGGTGAGAGAGCTCAGCGCTTGGAGGAGGCCATACAACGGGTCAAATAGACTCGAGCTGAGAATACCACCTGAGGTCGTCGATGATTGGCTTGCGGGAAGGGCGATTGTTTACCAACATTATCATCATTTAAGTTCAACGAAAATGACTACAAACTAAGAGATTTTGGTAAGACTTATTAGTTGGATTGTTTGATTTTGACGACACATAATTTTGCTTTCAAATGTTTGACTGGGCATGCAAATGTTGTCTTTGATTTTTTCAAAATTCTTTATTGTGCCTCGTATATGGGGAAAGATAAAACCCTCATATACATGAGATCCTATATAAATAAGATTTTTTTTGTGATCTAGGTGAAAATAATTTCTAGTGTCAATGTTAAGTATTTTCATGTATAAATACAAGAGAAAAAAATAAATTACTCACAACATATTGTTTGGATGCATCATTGAGATTCATATTATCAACTTGTTTGTTGCATTCATTTAATTTTCACACAACCTTCTTTGTAGTTTGCATTTGAGATTGTAGTGCTGGATTTTAAGTGTGTCTAATAACGATTATTGGGTCAAGTGGAAGCGTATAAAATTCCTTGTCAAGGATCTCCCATGCTAGAAATATGAAACTTGCGTATATAAACAGAAATGAAGAACACTTTAATAACGCGTGCCGTTCATTGAAGATGCCACCACAATGTGTTGATCTTCGTTCGATGTGTTTGATAACGATCACAAAAGTGGTATCTGGAGGACGTCCCACCTTCAGAGGTGTACATGATCAAACTGAATCCCTTGATGTTAGGGATTCACCTATCCTTCATGATGTGCTAGCGTCTCACAGTGCAAAGACAGAAAACGAAGAGAGCTTCAGGTATCAAGGATTCTCGACTAAAGCATCTACCACACCTACTGCCATCGCATTACAGTAATTTATATAGCCACGAAGCCGCTCTTCGGGTTGTTGCATTTACTCATGCGTTTATAACGCATGAGTAAATGTTGCTTCAACCAACTCATGCATGAATGAATCTCTTTCCTAGTTTATAAAATGATAGCATTGTGGATGATCGATCTGCCTAGCCATAACAGTTGTAAATTAGCCCTTATGATTTCTAAATAAACATTTTATTTCTAGATCATAAGAAATGTCATATAATTTGTTTAAAAGGTATTTCAAATATTAACATTTATTATTTAAGGAATATTTAATAATAAATGTTTCATAAACATTTTGTTAAGACTGTGGTCCATGGGCTGTTAGTTGTGTGGCATTTGGGGCTGTCCAGGTGTGGGTCGTGGCTGGTAGGGTTGTCCTTGGGGTAGCATTGTCTTTTACCCATTTTTTAGGTTGTTGTGTTGCTGGTAGGTAGGGGTATTAATGCAGGAGTTTGTAGTAGTTGGTCGACTCTCATTTTTGATGTTTTGAGTGTGGTCGCTGGGGGAGTTTGGACATTGGGGGGTGCCGACTCTGGCCCTTCAAGAAGTGGTCTTCCATGGGGGATTTCTTCTTCGTCCCCCCCTCCTACTTCCCTCTACTATTTTTACTTGATGTTATAACGAAGTGTATTCAGTGTTCCTCTTCCCATTCTCACGATCCTCACTTTTTGGTGCTTTCATTGAGAGACGAGCGTGCACCGAAGGGAGGCGCGATTTCAGCTGGAGCCGCGAACGTTGGGAGAAGTCATTGAGAGACGAACTCACGTCCTGGACGATCGAAGCTACTATCGACTTAAGAGGTGCACCACACTGCTTGGAAGTTGTCTAGGATGGAGTTTGGCAAAGTTGCGGAGGTTTCGTGTGCAGACTGGACGATGCAAGGACAATTGACCAAGACGCAAGGACATACTTCATTTACAGAAGATTTTGCTAGGAGACAAGCGAGGATCGAGAGGTTGTTTCGTGAACTACAGTCTGTCCTGCATGAAAGAAGGGAGCCGGCATGTGAACAGTCTAGGTCTGACATATAGTCAAATATTTTAAATCTGGTTCGTGGTCAAGCCGAATACCAGCAAGTTGTTGTAAGACCTAGAGAGGACGTCGTAGCGTGTTTTTCCAGAAGTGGAGCCAGAGGTTTCGAGAACCAGCAGTAAGTTGGGCAGTAGCCCAACACTTGTAGACTAGACTTTGGATGATGGACTGAGAAGTGTAACAAAGCAAGTGGAGTTTCCTTCCGTCACGAGAGAAGATCCTTTTGGATGGATCGCCAAAGGTGTACTTATCTCTTGATAGATCAAATTTTGGAGGACATGAAGCTTCACTATGCACATTTATGTAAGGAGAATACGACTTGATATTGGTTCTTGTCGTGGTAGGGCCACACTGGTCTCAACTTGGGAGCTGCTTAAACCCGCATTATTAGAGAGGCATGGATTCGACATGGAGCAGCAGCTTGAACCTGGTTTGCATCCCACTCCTCTTGTTGGAGAGGTCGCAAGTCTGTGTGATCTACCAACAGAACAAGTGTGTCCAGAAACACAAACCATCACTTCGATTTCTATTCTCAGCGACAAGCTTGCTCGAGCTACGCTTCAGCTTCTACCACAGGCCGTACGACCACAACTGTTGGGGTCTGAGCTTGGGAAAGAGTCATTACTAGAGACCAGTACATGTGAAGTGTTGCGGAATCGTCGGGAGACGCAACGATAAAAACGAGAAAACGAAAGAAAGAAAGCAACAAGAACACAACGATTTACGTGGTTCGAGAATAATCCCTACGTCCATGGGAGAGGCAGAATTTCACTATATCGGGAGAACAAATTACAGAGGGTTTTTTCAATAGTAACCCTAGCCTGAAAATGGGCTATAAAACAATGGAGAAGATGATCACTGTTCGAAAAGTGAGTCCGCGTCGCTATAGTGAATGACAACCAGCTTTGTCAAAAGCGCTACAGTGGTTGTTGGCTGGAAGTCAAAAGTGCTACAGTCCAGTTGACCCTGAAGTCCGCACTGATACAGTGCCTGTCAGTGTCGGTCGGGTCGCTACAGTGAACGACGACCAGCTTTGTCAAAAGTGCTACAGTCCAGTTGACCTCGAAGTCCGCACTACTACAGTGCCTGTTGGTGTCGGTCGAGCCGCTACAGTGAACGGTGATCAACTTTGTCAAAAGCGCTACAGTGACTGCCGACTGGAAGTCAAAAGTGCTACAGTCCAGTTGACCCCAAAGTTCGCACTGCTACAGTGCCTGTCGGTGTCGGTCGGGTCGCTACAGTGAACGACGGTCAGCTTTGTCAAAGTGTTACAGTCCAGTTGACCCCGAACTCCGCACTACAGTGAACGGCGGCCAGCTTTGTCAAACGCGCTACAGTGGCTGCCGGCTGAAGTTAAAAGTGCTACAGTCTAGTTGACCCCCGAAGTCCGCACTGCTACAGTGCTTGTCGGTGTCGGTCGGGTCAGCTCGACCCGCAACAGTTGCGGGCCACAAGCATTCGGCCCAACCGGATCGGACTACACCAATCCATCCAACATGAAGATGGTTTACAAAATTGTGGAGTATTTTTTCAAGGTGGAGTAGGTATGCGTACTGATTTTGGTTTGTCAAATGTTGAGGGAGCTAAAGGTTCTGTGACAGAAAATTCAGAAGCTGGGGTTGAGGATCTCTTTCATGATGCCATTCAGGAAGAGTTTGCTATTTTTTGTGATAAATATGATCAGGTCGTGTTTATTATATTAACTGAAATTGAAAGCTGTAGCACTATTGCTAGCACAAACAGTAAAGATTGAAGTGGGGCGAATGCCGGTGGAGGAAGGTGACAACAAGGGCACAGATGTAGCTGGTTTACCTGGGTAGTTTGGCTTACCTGATGGATCGGTGTACAACACTCGTTCCCAACGAGGTTCATGGATTTCTAAAGCTATACAATGAAACCAAGGTCCCTCTTGGGTGTTCCTTGTTCAGAATTCCTTCAACTTGGCAAGGAATAGGAGCATCAAGATTGCTGGAGTCATTGGGAGTGCAAACACAACTATATTTTGTTTACAATTTTCCTTTAGCCGTGGCCCAAGCTGCAACATCCGTCATTCAGATTTTTGTCAGTCGCTTTTGGAATTGGGCTCAGAACTACTCTAGTGATCCATACATGGAGGCAACTCTCAAGATGGGTGAAGACCCAGGTATTTCCTTGGTGACAAAGGTTAATAATTACAATCACGGGTATGGTCACAAATCACAGGTAATGGCTGTAGTAGACCTAAACAAGCAGGATATGACCAGTTTTTGGGGAGTGGATTATTTTATAGCACCATTAAAAGTATTGCAGTCACTAAAAGAGTCTATTAATACCCCTGAGGTGAAGTGCGTGTTTGTTAGTAGACTAAGAGTCTGTGACCACCTACAATTTTGTTAAAGAATAGCCTGTAAAGTGGGACCAAATCAGTTTTTCATCAGCTATGGGGCCTGCTGCTCTGGAGTTGCTGGATTCTGGTGGGGAGGGATATGTTTATCAAGCCAAGATTGCAGGTCCTAGTGCATCTAAGACTTATGAAAGCGGAGAAGCACAAACTTGGGTTGGAGTCATAGGGGGTTTTCCCTGGGTTTTTCAACAATAGTTAACAACTTGGGTGTGGGAAACCTACCTAGATGCTAAACTCTTTTGGACTAGGAAAGCTGTTTTTGAATTGGTCTTGGACATCTGAAGATTGTATGCCGGGAAACTTGATGGCTCTGTAAAGGGTCACAACACTGGGATCAGTCCTAGCAGTTGACTTACATCATGGGAAAAAACTAAGCAGTTTCCTAAATGGGGTATTCCCAGATGCTAAGGTTGCTAACATGCACAAAAACCTCCTTACTAGAATCGCCAACATTGAAAAGAAAAAATATTTGTGTCTTCCAGAAGAATCCATGGCTTATTTTCCTGAGTGTGTATCAATAACTACATTTGCAAGTTCAGTTTTTCTTGTTCCATACGATCCACTGTGCTCTATATTGAGAGAAAAATTTCCTACTAATGGTAATTTAGTTTTTCAGTAGGGGATCCTAGCATATGAATAACTCCCAACAGCTTGTTTTGTGCTAAGAATGAATTCAGTGGTCGCATTCCATCAAGGTGGAGCCATGGGATTTCATGTTCTAGGGCGCCTAGCACTGATGAATTTCCCCTATCGATGTTCAGCAGAGTTTTTCGGGTTCATACTTGGAAGTGAGTAAAACAATTCAATTTTCTTTTACTCTTGGGGTTCCTATCCGAAGTGATGTCAGGACTTATGTTGGAAACCTTCAAATTGGAATTCCATTTGATGGAATTGATCTGGCAGTTTTTGTGAGATCAGTACTTTATTTTGGTAATGAATAGGCATCATGGGTTTGGATGTAAAATGTTTTGACAATGGGTTGACAATTCAGGAGCTGTATGATCTGCTGTTGTGTTGTTATGAAGATCTACTTCTATAGAGAACAAGTTCATTTGGAACTTTCTCTAGTTCTCAATCTTGAGGACAATGTGGTTTTTCAAGAAGGGGGAAATGTTAGGAATGTGGTTTTCTATGGGCTGTCAGTTGTGTGGTAGTTGGGGTCGTGGCGGGTAGGGCAATCCTTAGGGCGATATTGTGTATTACCTCATTTTTAGGTTTTGTTGTTGGGTAGGGGTATTGATACTGGAGTTGGTAGAAGTTGGATAACTCTCATTTTTGATATTTTGAGTGTGGTTGCTGGGGGGGATAAGAATCGTCTCTGGTTATGTTGTTAACTGGAATATCCAGCACATCATTCAGATCAGAACACGTGTCCATTTGTATTTCGAGCCGTCGGACCATCGTTCAAGGCGATTCATTTGATTCGAATGTGCAGACGGATTTGCCCTTGCGTTTTGCGATTCAGGGTCGACTGCTCCTCGGTTGCGACGACGGCGACGAAACCCTGAGATCCTGCCCTAAAATCCGGCAGTACGACGACCACAATGAATTGAGCTACTACGGGAACAACAACTGGGCATCCAAATACTACAGCGGCGGCGACAACGACGACAAAAGGCATTATCGCGTTGTCCGCAAGTTTCGACCAACGCAAAGGCGTGAGTTTTTTCTACGACAATTGCTTGACTCCAGTGTGGTTTCGTCTCACTTTCCGATAGAAATTTTTGTACAAAACAACAACAATGTCTGACGAAGGTGGCGTAACATAATTATATTTGCCGAAATATGTATCTGTATTTCATTTCTGTTGTTGCGATTTATTATTTAGAACTTTTGTGTTATAAGCTGTTTTCTGTAAATGTTCTCTGTCTATCAATTAATTTAGAATTCCATTTTTTGTTGGTGTATCGCTCCTCATTGGAGGTTCCAATGCAATGTCCCCTGGAGGTTTCGGCAGATTCTACTTTAACATGCACGAAGTTTCCATTGCAGGTTCCACTTGAAATCATTTTGTAGTGTGAAAGTTCCAGTTGTACTTCGAATGGAACTCTCAGTGGAACTTCCAGTGGAACTCCCACTGGAACTCACGGTGGAACTCCCGTTGGAACTCACGATCGAAATCCCACTGGAACTTCTATTGGGGTTTTGGAAAAATAATTCAATATGAAAATACTTATACTTCTTCAAATGCTAAATTCAATCAGTTTTATAAATATACATTTCAGCGGTAGTGTGGAACTCCCAGTGGAACTCCCACTGGAATTTTTAAATGCTAAATACAGTCATTTTTACAATAATTATGTGACTATATGTGACTTTCTTTTAATTTTTCACTGGAAGTTCCAGTAAAACTTTCGGTGGAAGTTCCACTGGAAGTTCCAGGGGGACTTCCAGTGGGACGTCCAATGAGATTTCTGCTGGAAATTTCAAAGATAAATTCAATCATTTTTACAATAAATATGTGTCACAATTGCAATGAGTATTTCTTTTAATTTTCCACTGGAAGTGCCACTGGAACTTCCAGTGGCAGTTCCAGTGGGACTTCTAGTGGCAGTTTCAGTGGGACTTACAGTGAAATTTTCAAATAATAAATTCAATCATTTTTACAATAAATATGTGTCACAATTGCAATGAGTATTTCTTTTAATTTTCCACAGGAACTGCCACTGGAACTTCCACCGGAACTTGCAGTGAAAGTTCCAGTGACACTTCCAGTGGCAGTTCCTATGGCACTTCCTGTGGGACTACTGGAACTTCCGGTGGCTGTGGGACTTCCAGTGACCCTCTCAGTGGGACTTATAGTGGAATTTTCAAATGATAAATTCAATCATTTTTACAATAAATATGTGTCCCAATTGGAATGAGTATTTCTTTTAATTTTCCACAGAAGCTCCAGTGGCAGTTCTATTGGCACTTCCTGTGGGACTAGTGGAACTTCCGGTGGCTGTGGGACTTCAAGTGGGACTTCAAGTGGAAGTTCCAGTGAGACTTCAAGTGGGACTTCAAGTGGGACTCCCTGTGGGACTTCTAGTGGGACTTTCAGTGGGACTTGGCACTCCCTGTGGGACTTCCAGTGGGACTAGTGGAACTTCCAGTAGCACTCCCACTTGAAGTTCCAGTGGAACTTCAACTGAAGTCCCAATAGAACTTAGAATTTTCCTACCTTCTATACTGTAATTTTGTGGATGACCCCAATAATTCCTTATTTATATTTTCAGGTGTGCATTTTAGGTTAAATTTGACCTCCTTACAAAGACTTTTACAAGAAATAAAAGATCAAATGAAAGATGGTCATAGAAATGCTTTGCGCACTACTCCATTTTGGAATATGCTTGAAGCGTTCATATCCAATACAGTAACAACATGGGATTGCAAAAAATCCAATATTTATGTTATGTATGTATTGGATAACTACAATCCTTCAACAACTGCTTTCCGATTCGGTGGAGGGGAAAGACATTTCTCTGAAGCTGATATCTAAAAGATCTGTGCAATAATCGAAGTTCAAATAGAAATGGAGGACTCCTACTTGTTCAAACCAATGAAGGCATCATTATATTTAAGGAGATTTCAAACTGGTGTCAAGTTGTTGACACAAAAGGCAATAAAATTAGCCCTTTTGGAAGCAATAAAGGGAGATGAAGAACCCGATCATCTTGACACAGCAACACTTCTATGTTTATACACATGTGCGACTGTTTTTTTCCCTACTACAGGTTCTTACCTAAGTTGGGGTTTTATCTATTTTGTGAATACTTCAAGAGACATGAGAACACTAAAGTGGTCTCGTGCAATACACCAATAATTGATGAGATCAATTAAAGAATTTCACACGCATCGTGCAAGGATGATGGGGGCAATTATCCCTTTATTGGTAAGAATTAATATTTATTTTCAATTCAATGTATAATATACTCTTCATATGCTTCTTGTTATTGTAGTATTGATATTGTGAAGAAAGTGGACTAGTGAAAGGGAATGAACAAGCAACCAATCCACCTTTCACAAAGTGGAGCCTCTCTGATTTTGATGGTGCTTTAAAGAAACTGAAGATTCTTCAAGTTCCAACTGCATAAATTGAGCAGCCAGCAATGGTTATGGAAGCTTCTGTTGGACGACAGAAAAAGGATAATCCAGAGAAGGACAGAATAAAAGTAGAAATTAATGAGCCAACAACGGTTATGAAAGCTTCTGTTGGACAATAGGAAAAGGGGGAACCAGAGGACAACAGAATAAAAGTTCTTGCAAAAGAAAATTCGGCCTTGAAACGAAAACTGCATAAAATGGAAGTAATTGTTAAAAAACAGACTGAAAAAATTAAAAGACTGAAGCAGTTAATAAGTGATAATGCTAGCATAGAGAAAAGAATAAGAGAAGGTAGTGCTGAAAAGAGTCATTCAATCAAGGAGGAAACCCGGACAAAGGGTACAATTGAAGTTGGAATGCAGCAAGATCCTCCTGAAAAACCGGCATCTCCCCCTGAAGCAGAACAACAGAAGGAAAACCAGCAACTAGGAGCCAAGAAAACTGGGATTGAGGAGCCTGCAGATCAACTGCAAGAAGATGCTGAACAAACCACACCTGTACATCAAAGCAGCCAAACTGGACAGACAGAAATCGAGAGTCGCCAAACGAGGTCAATGATTAGAAATGTGAAGTCCAGAGCTAGGATGCAGAAGAAATTGGATTTTGCTTTTCAGTATCAAACCCGATACACAAGAAGAAGAACAACAGTAGGACACAAAAATCAGTAGAAAAATCAGGTCAGCTGGAAAAACCAATTGAGGTAAGCAGTGTTTCAACAAAAACAGAACTAAAAAAGGCTGTTATAGGTCTGTCAGGAATACCTAAATGGGCCAGGCAGAGTACACGACTGCAGAAAAAAGACTATGAGCAGTTGCAAAAGATTCTTCAGATGGAACCAGGCTGGTATGTCTGCCCTTCATTTCAAGGATTTCAATTCAATTCCCCTGAACTTTATTTGTTTTCTTATACATTATTGTGATTATAATGTAGTCAATATGTACGAGAAGCTGAAAACGGCTTGTAAAGTGATGTGGCTTGATATCATCTAAACCAAATAGGTTTTTAAGTGTATTTAAATGAGAAGAATGAGTTTCTTTTATAGACGAGGGTAGGGGCACTCTTGTAATTGTTCAACATATTAATTTAATATAAATCACTTTTTAATTAAGAATGGGTCCAAAGTGGTTTATATCAAAGATATGATGATTTTGGGTCTATTACCATTCACCCAATAGAAGTTAAATTACTTTTAGACAATTTTTTTAATCCTTATCATTTTTTAACCATTTTAACTCTTACCATGATATCTTGTAATTTACACTTTGAGGGTTAATATAATTAATATAAAATGAAAAAAAAAACAAATAAATGAGTCATTAATGATATTTTATGACTTATACTAATTATTTGGCCTAAATGGACATTTTTATAAATTTTATGTCATTTAATAAAATATTATTTATTTTAAAATATCAATAATGTCAATTTTGGCATTATTCATTACATGACTTTTAAAAAATATCATAACAGAAAGTTAAATTTGAACTAAAACTTCTCATACATCAAATAAAGTTAAATTCATCTATGAAATTATTATATGAAATTAATCATCTCAATTTATATGTATTTTAGTGTTTTTAATATCAATTATTTGATATTTCCTTTAATTAATCAAGTACCACATCATCAATGTATAAATCTTTTATTTAATTACATATTTCATAAAAATTAAAAATAAATTATCATAATAAAGATAAAAAATTTTCAATCATACTTCTATTTATATTTTAATATATCCCCTGTATAACCCCATATTAAAAATATATCACCTGTTAAAAACAAGTGTGAAAAAATCTACTTTTCTTTGAATAAAATACTATAAAAGGGTAAAACTCCTCCATGTGGCGCCAAGTGAACATAAAATCATACCAACAAATATTTGGGTTCAAAATAACTCATAAAATAAACTTAAGACACGATTTAGTGTAATGTTATAATATATGTAATATTTTTTTACCCTTAATTACCCGATTTACCTTTAACCGTGTTATTTTTTTTTACTAAAGTTACTATTCATAATGTCCAAAAATAAAAGTGACCTATTTAAAAAACTTGGAACTTATGATTCCAAATATTGAATTTTTTTTTTCAAATTTCAAATTCAAAACAAATAATTGGAAAAAATTAATTAAAAAATAATATTGTTTACGAAACGAGAAAACTGGGTTTTAAAGTAAAAATGTTCAAAAGTTCATAAAGTTTTATGTCCAATTTCAATAAGAAATTTATTGAAATGAAATAAATTATATTAAATAATAAAAAATTAATCTAATTATACTTTAAAACAATTCAAAGTATAATTTAACACTATAAATAAATTTGATGAAAAATTATATTTCAATTAAAACGTATTATTTTTTCCACAATCCATCAAAACATAAATCTTATCAGAAAAATACTAAAACTTCTAACAAAGTAAATTTTGACTCTAAAATTTCCAATAATAAGTTTTTTTTTTAAAATAGAACTTATAAAAGTGTCAAAATTTAAATTTAAAACAAGTGCTCCATCAAAAGGCAGCAAAAATAACTTTTTAGAAAAATCATTATTTTATATGGGAAATTGGATTTGTTCTTTTTTGATGTCTAGAAAACACATTAGATGAATTTTAAAAATTATATGGAATATCATATATATATATATATATATATATATCATTAATATAATCCAATAAAATTGAATTTTTTATTTATTGGTATTAAACACACATTTACATATTTAAAGTGTTTCAAAACAACATTTCTATTTATTTTAATAAGGGTTTTATTTTTATTTATAATAAATTGGTTGAAAAATAATTATATATACTTGTTTATACCATATTTAAATAATTAAATTAAAAATTTTCATTACCACCATTCTAATGGCTAGGTTATAATAGTAAGATTTGAACAATAATCTTTAGTTTTTTCGTTTAAGCTCAATGTTATGTATCAAGTACACTGTCAAACATACTGTTTATTTCTTAAAATCATAAGATGTTACATACGACCTTTAATAAATTGGATCATTGCAATTTGTTAGGTCCACTAGGTTAGATACCCTGAGAGGGGGGGGGGTGAATCAGGGTATGACAGATTAAGACAACTTCCCCTATTGATCTTGTCTCGCTGTTAAGTAAGACCCTCTTCTCTCTCTTTCTTGTAGCAAAGTATAAACAAAAACTAAAGCATGCACATGACACAACGATTTTTACTTGGTTCACCCTCACTAGGCTACGTCCAAGGAGAATACACCGACAATGTGCCGATGTACCAAATCCACTAAAAGCACGCTGCTATTTACAAAGTTTGGGATAGATCACTTCTATTCCCAGACTCACTGCCTTTACAATGTTTAGGGCCAGCTCACTGCTTTCCCAAGGGTCACTCCCTATTTCTCTCTCTCTAGATCACTGCCGGTAGAAAGGATCACCTTCTTCCTCTTCCTTTGCTCACTACTCTGGAAGGGATCCACTCACAGTTTATAGACCTGTAGGTCTCTTCATTATCACTAATAAATACATCCACTGTTGTATGTCGATGCTCTGTTGAAGTCCAACTTTCACCCGTAGATGAATCTCACTTTGCACTGAAGGTATCAGACAATCTTCCAGCTTTTGCGCAACCCTAAAAAGACTGGCGTGCTTCAACCATACCTGGTGCGCTTCTCCAAGCCGACGCACAAGTTCACCTCAACCACTTGCACGACACTCGCTTCTTCAACTCTAAACTTGCGCGACTCACACCCTTTTACGCCCAAACCAATTTTGGTGCACAACTGTCAACTATCATGCTTCTTCAAAGTCTGGCATGCAATTGTCACCAAACCACCCGCGTGACACCCCCTTCTTCAAATCTAAACTTGGGCGACTCACACCCTTTCTCACCCAAACCACTTTGGGCGTGCAACTATCAACTGGCGCTCAACTTCTGAATTTCTTTATACTTGCGCGACCACACAACCTGCGCGACAGGAGCTCTGATTTTCTCTAAGTGTTGAACTTCCCGCAGAATGAGGAGGGTTCAACTCCTATTTATAAGTATTTGGACACCCTAAGCACTGGCACGCAAGTCTCCTCTCAATACCCAAGTCCAGCCGCCCTAGTCCCTGCCGCGCTAGTCACTTGAGCGACCAAACCCAAAACTTGGGTGCCCCTTTTTCCTTTTCCATATTTTGATATTCTGATCTTAAAAAACATATTGGGTGCAAGTTTCCAAGCCTCCAAGACACCTGCGTTCAAGTCTCTTCTCCAAAAACACTTTTCTCCATTTGTCGATTTTGAGGTCCAAAAATTTGGCAAACACTGGAAAACGGTGCCATCTTGTCTCTGCTCTTTTTGAAACGCCTCCAAATCGACCATTCCTTTGTCGACGTTCTTGAATCAATCATGGATCGTTAAAAACATCCCTTGAAATCGACATGCCACCATGAAATCCCCTTTGTCAACAAATTTGTATGTCATGGTTTGCTTTGTCAACAAACACAACGCGGTGACCCACTTTGTCAACAAACACAATCACCTCAAAAATGCTTCAATTATACCTTGATGGATTTTTTCCCAACACAATTTAAACTTGTGATAGAAAAATAGGGGATTGAATTTTCAATATACCTTTATTGGAATCCCATATTGGAAAAAGGATAACTGAAACTTCCCATTTAAAATAATGTAAGGGTAGTACAAAAGTTATGAGAGATAACTCATATTGGGGGTTATATGTAGTACAACTATAAGGAATAAATAAATAATTCTCATGTTCTAATGGAGAGTGATAGAGAACATGGTCATGTGAAATTTAATAATCACAAAACAATAAATATTTTATTGGTTAAAAAGTCCCTGATTTCATAGTAAAAAAAGTAAATGGATAACATTTTTTTTAAGATCATTTTCATAGATTTGAGGAATTATTTTAATAGATAGAATAATAAAATTAGGAAATACACTTACTTTACAAGTACAGTTTCATCCTTTAATCAATTTCTACAACATGATCATATTTTTCTACAAATGATGAGTATTTAAGATGAATGTTTTATTCCTGAAGAACTAGAATCAACTTCTAGAGAATCACATAATCCAAAAAATATTAACTATATATCTATAAAATATTTAGGCATTAACCAAAAAAATAGTAAGTACCAGATAAGATAATTATCCCAAAACAATAAACCTTATATGATGAAAAACTATTTCAATATCCAAAATTCAACGGTAATAACCAAAGTTCATCATAAACCATTGAAAAAACAACTATTCATAAAATTCCAGAAAATAATCCAAATTAAGAGTGAGACCCAAATTTTTCCAAGTTAAATTTTAGGTTTTATCTCCAAATAAAATCAATTACTCATGAAGTCTCATACTAAAAAGTAAGTTCCCTAATCACATATTCTATGTGATAGGTTAATTATTTCCATAAATTACTTGAATAAACATAAAATATTATTTTCCTCTAAAAGATAAATCAAACTTTATTTACCCAATAAAATCACACAAATTCCATTTACCTTAACCATATAAAGTTCCTAAAATAATGAACGTCTTCTGAAATAACTTTATTCACTTAATCACCAAACCATTTTCCAATCCAATGATTATCTATTAGATAAAATATACATTCTAAAATTCAAAATATTATTCATCCATAAAATCATTCAACTAAAAATACAAATTCATAATAACCAGGACTTCACATTGACTAGTGTTTGGAGATGCACTCTTATTGCCTTGTGGGTTCAATTCCTACACCCTTGCCAGACATGATGGGTTTTCACCCATTTCACAAGTTTTATTTTTTATAAAACAATATGATTCTTATAACATTCAAAAAATATGATAAATTCCTCAGAAATAACCATAACATGCTTTCATTGCATAGGTTATCTCATACCTTTCATCTCCCAAAGTTATAATGCATAATTACCTTAAAAAACGAATGTCCCAAAAAATATTTTTTCACCATAAAATTTCATAAATTAAAGCCTAAAAGGGGTTTTTATGATAATAATCTAATGATAAACCTGAAAATTAAAAACCCATGATAATATCCATAACTCTTAAAAAACATCCTAATCTCCAAAGTTGTCTAAATCTGGTTCTGATACCAACTGTAAATAATAGGCCTTAAACATTACATATTATAGTTACTTTAAAACTAGAAATAAAATTATTTTTACATAGAGCTTTTAGGTATAAAGTTTTATAGAATTTGTTCAAACTCTTACATAGTAAACCGATACATTACAAGTGGACAATTATACTCAGTATCCATTTTCCCACCAAATAAAACACTTTTAAAATAAAACAAGTTTTTTTTCAAGACACATATTAAATAATTTAATCATGTAATATTATTTTTCCTTAACAATACTAATACCTGTGAAAAACATTTTAAAACTTGGAATGAGAAAAAAACTCAGTAAGTTACATAAAGAAGGTAAATCATTAGTCTAGTGAAAAATTGAAAACCAATTATTTTTTTCCTTAAAACTCATTAGAAAACATAGAAAAATCACATAGGTGCCCTGAGACATCATTACCATAGAAATATTACATTTACCCTTACAAATGGAATTAATATACATTCAAATTATATCTCCAGAGTATCCAATGCATTAGACAGTTATAATGGGGCTCACCCTTCGTATAATCTATATCGGTCTTACCCATTTCTCATGAGCTATAATGGTGCTCAACACTTACTATAAGATATATAGAGATCACCCATGAGCTATAATGGGTCTCAACCCTTAGTATATATTTTAAAACGACCAAATAATTAATATTACCCTTAAAGACACTTTTAATACTATTTGTAAAACACCTTCAGATATCAAAATAAACATTTCATGTAAAAATAATTTTAAAATCTCAAAACCGCACACAAAATAGAGAAACCATATTAATTAGGAAGAAGCATGAAAAAATATAAAGAAAACATTAATTAATTAATGTTTTATGAAAGTAGTAAATCCCATTCATGTCTTATCTATTATAAAATATTCCTTGTTATTTAAATAAACAATCCATTTTTAGAACCCATTTAAAAACATTTAAAAAACGTGATTTTCAAATCAAAGTATCCCATACCACTTTGAAACCTTTGAAAAAAAAATTAAAATTTTAAAAACCCATTACAATATATTAATAAAACCATAAAAACCATTTTGAATGTAAGGACTTGAATGAGAATTATTTAGAAAAATAATTCCTTAAAACATTTAATACGATATTTTTGTTAGAGTCCCTTACCTTGAGTCTGATTTATCACCTATTTCCTTTAGTTTCATGAATAAAAAAGTATGTTAATTATTTAATTTATTTAGAAAAGTTTTCATGTTTATTATTCCTTTTATATTACTCTTTACTATGCTATAAAAATTAATAAATTATTTAACCTCATGTTGGATGTTTTAATGATATTTAGTACGTGGGTCCAACATGACTTCAGTATGATGTCAATAGTCAAAGTGGTCATTATTCCTTCACCTATTGAATAATATTAATGAAATAATAATCACTTTTATACATCAAATATAATTTTAAATCCATACATAACATATGGATATGAAAAATGAACTACATTACAATCATGAAGATGGTAAGTCATATGTACGCATGAGTAACATTTCTATTTTTCAAGGATCTTTATGGAAATAATGTTTGAATTGTATTACCTTTTCAGAATGATCATAATATAATTAATATAATATTAATATTTTAAATATACTTATATATATCTTCTATGTGATGTGGTGATGAAAAATAAATCACATCACTTCATGGAGGTGATAGATCTCACATATGCACGAACGACATTATTAATTTTCCATGCATGGAAAAGTAATAATGTTGATGAGATATTATATTATATAAATGATTAATATTTCATTAATATATTATATAAACTTTCATTCCAGAATTATAAATAGTCTTCAGGGACAGTTATGGAAAATGAATTATATCAGTTAGCAAGGCGGTAGATCACTTTACACACGAAGAAATAATTCCTTTCCCATTTGATAAAATTTGATATTGACTTAGGTTATGATATTAAAATAATAAAATATCAGTATATTTAATATATTGGAGTTATTATTTTATCATGGTTGAAGTATATTTGAAGGAAGTGGAAGAAGAAATAAAACTAAAACACTTAATTAAAAATAATACCTCTTCCTTAGACGATCTCCATTGATTAACAACTTAACACCTCTAAGAAGAATTTTAATCTTGGAATAAGGCCTCTAGAACATGGAGAGAGATTATATAAATGTATTTTTATGATATTGGCCACACCAAATTGGTTATTAAGTGTATTAAAATGAGAATAATGGGTCCCCTTTTATTGGAGAGGGGAGGGGCACTACTAGATTTGATCAAAATCATAATTTAAAATAAATTAATTTTTTATTCCAAATGAGTCCAAATTGATTTAATGCAAAGATAAGATTATGTTAGGATGGATTCCATTCATAAAATGAAAATTATATGTGTTTTGACTATTATTTTAATCCATATTTTGTTTTAACCCTTTTAACTCTTATGATTATATCATGTAATTTACACTTTGACAGTTAATATAAATACTATAATATAACAAACAATAGATAAATGAGTCATTGATGAAATTTTATGACTTATACCAATTATTTGGCAGAAATTTATATTTTTAGAAATTTTATATCATTTAACAAAATATTATTTATTTTAAAATATCAGTAATGTCAATTTTGAAACTATTCATTACTTGACTTTTTACAAATATCATAACAAAAAGATAAATTAAAACCAATAATTCTAAAACATAAAAAAGTTAAATGCATCTAAAAAATTTGGGGACAACATTAATCATCTAAAAATATATATTTTTACAATTTTTAATATCAATTATTTTATATTTTCTTTAATTAAATAATTACTACATCATCATTGTAGAAGCCTTTTATTTAATTATTTATTTCCTAAAAATTAAAAATAAATTATCATGTTAAATATAAAAATTTTATAATTCAAAATACTATTTATATTTTTAAATATCCCCTATGTATCCTCGTATTAATAATATTTCACTTTTTAAAAACAAGTGTGACAAAATTGACTTTTCTTTGAATAAAATACTATAGAAGGGTTAACATGCTCAATGTTTCTCAAAGTGATGGTAAAATAATCCCATGATATATTTTGTACAAAAATAACTCATCTAATAAAATTATGACAAGTTTTAGGTTAATTTTATATTATATATAATATTATTTTTACCATTAATTACCCGATTCATCTTCAATTGTGTTAATAAAAAAAATACTAATGTTACTATCAATATTGTACAAAAATAAAAGATACCTATTTAGATAATTTTTACCTTATTGTTAAAGATATTTAATCAATTTTTCAAATTGAATACATATAATTAGAATAAATTAATTAAGAATTAATCCCATTGACAGAATAAGAAAATATGTTTTTAAAATAAAAATGTTCAAAAGTTCACAAAGTTTTTATATCCTATTTCAATGTGAATTTTATTCCAATTAAATAAATTGGATTAAATAATAATTTTTTTATAATTATACTTTAAAACCACAAAAAATATAATTTAACACTATAAATAAATTTTATGGAAAATTATTTTGCAATTAAAGTGCATTATTTTTTCACTATTCATCAAAACTTGAAACTTATCAAAAAAATCCTAAAAATATAACCAAATTTTATTTTTATAATATTATTTCATATAATAAGTATATTTTTGGTAAATAAAACTTATAAAATTGACAAAAGCAAAATTTGAAAGAATTGTCTCATCAAAAGGTGGCAAAACTGCATTTTTGAAAAAATACTTCTTTTATGTGTAATAGTAGATTTGTTCTTATATCATTCATAGAAAAAAATTAGATGAATTTTAAACATTTTATTTAATATTATATATATATTTCATTAATATAATCCAACAAGCGTGATTGGTTTATTTATTGGTATTATACACACATTTTCACATTTAAATAGTTTTTTAGAAAAAAATTCCTTTTATTTAAAAAAATGTTTTTATTATCATTTATAATAAATTAGTCAAAAAAGAATAATATATACATATTAAAACCATATTTTAATAATTAAATTGATAATTTTCATTCCCTCCATTCTAATGACTAGGTTATAATGGTAACATTTAAATAATAATATTTGTTTGTTTATTTAAGCTCGATGTGGTGTACCATGTTCGCTATCAAACATACTATTTATTTATTAAAATCATGATATGTTACAATAACCTCTTGTGTACCCTATTTAAAAATTAGGATAACCTCCCATGTACCCTCATTTAAACATGGAATAACCTCCCATTTACCCTCTTTTTATCTTATGATAACATATCGTGTACCCTTTGAGCTCATAGTACATTATAATTACCCAATGTATTGGAGGTAGATATAGGTCCCACCCATTACATAATGAAAATCATACATATGTGTTCCAAAAGGTCATAAAATGTAAATCATATCATAATCTGTGAATAGGTAATGGATTTCATAAAAATTTCATCAAAGAATAACCCATGATAATGAAGCAGGTTTCATAAACATCTCTTTATTATAATCATAACCCATCTAGAGAATGAATAAGGATGGTACTAATATATTATTTCCCCTAGTAAAACATAAGAAACAACAAATGTCATTTTCATCTATGAAATAAAATTTCATAAAATTATCATCAAAATTGTCATGAAGAAAATATCCTTTCAATTATTAAATGACTTTATTAAAATATAAAAAATTATTAAATATTAAAGAAAAAAATTTCATTGAAAATAAACTTTTAAAAATATAACGATTCTTTAAATCATTTACTATTCATGATGGAGAAAAATTATTTTCATCCCATGTATGTTAAAATAATGATTTCTTTCACATTTTCTATAAAATTCAAAAGTAACTTATTTATAAAATGAAAAGAAGATTCATTTTAAAAAAAATTTATGAATCCCAAAATGGTAAGAAAAATTCTTTAATTAATCAAGGTATAATATTAAAAAACTATCTAAAATATTCTTGGAAAATAAGGACATGGAAGAAGAATGAATTTCGACTGAATATAGAAATAAAGTCATTTTTTCATAAAAAATTACTTTGGTCTTTTAAATCCATTAAGATAGAAAAATGAAAGGAAAACATGTATTATCTAGAAATAAATATAGGAGAATAAAATTCATGAGTTTCTTGAAAGGTAGATCCTATGATTTCATCATTAGAAACATAATCCTAACAATCTAGATAAACAATGATATTGTGTCATAAAACATTAACCACATTGGTTACAATTGAGTAACAATACCCATGAAATAAATAACATTATATGGATATTAATATACCATAATTTTAATAATAATAATAGTAAATTAAATTCAAGGGAGGGATATGCACTACAAAAAAGAAACAAGTGGTGTATAATGATTGTATCCTATAGAAATAAACATGCGCTGAAAATATTATATTACTTTGGAAACTTTTGAATCATAATACCCATGAAAGGATATAATTAAAATGAGACTTAAAATATCATAATTATTAGTAAATTCATCTTATAACATATTAACAGTTTATTATTTACACCTCATAAAATTATATAGGTTCATATCATAACATATGTCCCAAAGAAGACAATTTTAGATGAAATTCCCTTACCTCAAGTCTTGAATTTCTTCGTAGATTTTAGAAAATCCTGTATAATGAATATAGGTATATTATTAATATATTTTAGAACCAAATTCATATATTTCAAACAATATATTATTAATTCTTGATATTTTATTAAAGATTTATTATTAATTTAATTGTTAAAATCACATTTCGGGTAATAAGTGATTCATTTTTCATTTATAATATGGTTTGGTTTTTTTGTTCCTCTTACACTGATCATGGTTCCATAATATCTAAAATTTTAATTATTATATTAATATAATATTTATGTATTATATATGTATTTAGAGTAATCCATAAACATTAGAGATAGAAAATTAATTACACCATTAATGGAGACGGTACACCGTACATACGATAGATGGAACGAAAGAAAGGTAAAGATTAATGAAACATTAAAGAATAATTTTTTATCTTATATATATAATATGTAATCATTCAATATAACCTCATTACCATCCATGTAAAAATAAAATGAAAAATATGTCACATCACTCTGTGGAGACGATAATCTACACATACACACGAACAACATTATCATTTTCCAATGAATTGGAAGGTAAGAAGGTCGGTGTGATATTATAATTCCATAAGTATAATAATTTCATACATATCATTTAGATATGTTAAATAATTCATTATATCAAGCCACAATAAAAGGTGATATACTACAAATTACATTGATATGCGAGGTAGTAGTCCATCATAAAAATAATTGACAATTGTTTTTTTCTATTTGATGGAAGAGGAGATGGATATAGTTGATTCCATTAACACAATAAAATATCACTATATTTAATATAATTATTTTATTATATTATAATAGTTTAATTGTAACATACATTTACCACTCTAATAGGTACAACTTAAAGCTTGTCATGGTTTTCCTTCTTATTAAGAGTGCAAGTGTTGTGTTTGAATTGGGAGGATACCTATAATGGTGAAGTCAGAGGTCTTTTGGAATCTCAAATTTAACCAAGATTTTCTATTGACTTCAAGGGAATTAAATGTTGTGTAATATTAGTATACATTATGTAATGATTCTTCATGAAAGTCGTGAACTATGTCACTCCATGATGGGTACATGTCGTGAGATCTCAGTACACGCTGTGATGGAGTTAGTGATCCGTTTTTAACCAAAAGAATTTATTTTTAATGAAATTTTTTTACGTGTTTAGATGGTTACAAAATTTAAGTATTACATGTCATGTATTGATATTACATGTCGTGAAATACCCCATCTTTAAATGGAGTGTCACAAATTTTGACGTGTTTTCACCGTTACAAAAATTAAATCTTTCATCGTGTGTGTAACTGGATTACAAACCGTGTAAAGCCCCGACAACAACCTATAAAAGGGGGTGGTTTTCTTGGTTATTTTTCATTCAATCCTCTTCAGTTCCTCTTCCTTCAACCTAAAACCTTCCCCAGTTATTTTTGGAGCCTTCCAACCCTTTCAAATCAATTTCTTTGTCAATCAATTGCCATTGCTTTTGCGAGTGATATCTAGGTAAGCGTTCTTCATCATTCTCTATCTATCACTCTTTATCCACTATTGGATCACCTTTGGATTGATGGATATATACCTTGTGGTTTTTTATCTTTCTTATAGGTTGTGATTTGAGGTATTCTCTGCCTTCATTCAAATTGAAAGGTGCCATTGTGAGTGTTGGGTTTTAGGAAAAAGGTAGGTGGTTCCTTCATGAATTTCCAAATTATTTATTCCTAAATTTCTTGATTTATATAAATTATTGATTTAAATTTAATTGATCAAAATTTATTTCAATTAAATTGATAAAAAAATGATTCCAGTGAATCGGGAGATTTGAAATGGTTTGGGCACAAAAATTTGGAAAACCCCCAATTCCATTGAATTTGGGTGTGTGTATGGAAATTGGATGATTTAAATTGTTAAATTTAAATTATGGATTTGATTAAATGTTTTCAATTAAAATTTTGAATTTAATAGTGGAAATGAATTCTGGAAAAGATGGAATTGTTTTTGAATGGGTTTCAAACTTGTAAAAATGGATTAAAAATGATTTGATATAAACCTAGTGGTTTGATCTTGTTGAGAAGACATGTTTTTTTTATTAAAATCTGTTTTGGTTTTAAATGAAAAAATTAGAATTTTGAAATGGAGGAGTGGGATTTAATTTTATTTTATAAAGTCTTAAAATAAATTTCCCATCATGTAAGAGAACATGAAACCCTTAGGTAGTTGGTGAGTTATTTGGATACACTCTACGCTATTATAACATTATAAAACAAACCTATGGTGGTCACGTCCCTGATGGGAGGGTCACGAGTCATCTCTGGCCAATGTTAGGGGGACACGAGTATACTCATTTTGTTGAGATCACTTAGAGAGCGTGGAATCCTAT
This sequence comes from Viscum album, assembly GCA_963277665.1. NCBI lineage: Eukaryota > Viridiplantae > Streptophyta > Magnoliopsida > Santalales > Viscaceae > Viscum > Viscum album. Next base: position 1,383,795,123 of record OY728139.1, on the reverse strand, counting down.
AGCTGGTCAATACTTTAGTACCTTTGGTAATATTACTATGTTTCTAACTTGTTTATTTATATTTGAGATATAAATGTATATCAATGTTGTAAAACTGATTTACATGCCTTTGTTAGTTTTACATAAATTGTTTAATGTGACTGTTTTATTTAATCCATTGTTTTTTAAATATTACATATCTTGTAAAGTAATGCCTATTCTTTAAAAGTTTTTTTCCCATCATTTTTAAAATATATAGCATGTTTTTTAAACATGATTTTTGAAATTCCAAAACAATTTATTTTGAAAATTGAAATATTTTCTTTGTATAATATTTATTTGGCATCTATTATAGAATATTTGGTGGTATCCTACTGGGCTTAAGCTCACACCCTACTTTTTTCCTTTGGGTGTTTGTAGAATTTATTTTTCTAGGTTTGAGTAAGGGGAAAGGACCTCTTAGATGAGGATCCAACTGTTGAACCTTGGATGTGGTGAGTTGTGTCCTTAGGGTCCTTGGGTTATTTTTTATCATTTGGTACTTCAGTTGTATCACTTTTGTCTTTTATTCCATGTTGTATTCTCATAATTTAATCCCAATGGAGTTTATTTTATATGCATATTGACTTTCTTGTCTTACTTCTGCTATGTCTTATGGAAAAATTGTTCACACCTGCATGTTGTATGATGTCAAGTGCTAGTTACCGACCCATGGAGATCAGAAATTCCCTTTAAGCTATGTCATGGTCAGCTTGGATATCAGGTTACTAGGTACCCAAGATGGTTCTTAACAAAGTGGTATTAGAGGAGGTTGTTGATATTTTTTCTTGAAATCAATATGAATTTTTGAAATCTTATCGGAACTTAAGAGGTAGTTGCGATTGAGTGCCTGACCATCTCTCACCACAATAAAATTTGAGTTTCCAAGGGTGGTTTGGGAAAGGCGTATTGTGGAATAGTTCTAGTCTTTTCCCTATATAGATTTGGATAGAGTGAAATCCAAATCCTATTTTTTCCTTCTGTTGAGAATAATTTCTCTTGTTACTCAGTTTGAGTGTTATTTTAATGTCTTAATTTTGTCTGTTGATGTTGTAGCATCACGCCGTCAAGAATATGTGTGAATCAGATCCAGGAAGAGGCTACTACTGAACCTTAGAAAGAAAATCCTATTGGTGATCTGAGTTTGGTTGAGTTGATTGTGAAAACATTCCAATCTCTGGGACATGCACCACCTCCAGACCCCATTTAGGCTTCATCTATAGACTCTTAGGGAGATGTTCTTCAGAATAATTCTCAAGATTTTATTCGCTAGAAGCCACAAATCTTCAAAGGATCCACTAATCTTAAATTTGATGAGGAATGGATGGGCAAGATAAAACATCTATTTGAGTTCTTGGAAACACCAGATGCGATCAAGGTAATGGGTTCCACCTTCAACCTAGAAGGACCAAGCATGAGATGGTGGGATACAATGGTGACTGCAAGGAATCATGAGGGATTAGAGTGGAAAGCCTTCAAGTTTCTCTTCACCAACCAGTTCTATCATGATTCAATGGTGTTAGCCAAGGCTATAGAGTTTTTCAAGCTTGAGTGAGCTGAAAAAACTATGACTGATTATTCAAATCTATTTAATGAGTTAGTGTAGTTTTCACCTAGGATAGTATCTAATTAAAGGATGAAGTCTCAATGATCCGAGTTGGGGATTCAATCAGATATACTTTCTTATGTTTTTTTCTGAAGCTTCCCACATATGCTGATGTTCTGGATAGGTAAATGATGGTCGAGATGGACCCGGTAGGAAAATCAGGTTTGATGGGAGTTCCTTTTTTGCCCAGTGGCATCTTTGGTTATTTTAATGGAAAATGGATGTTTTATGATTCTCTTGGTAGTTCTAGATGAAAAAGTCATTCCATACCTCCTATAGTGCCAAGAAGAAATTCTTTGACCGTTTATTTGTGTGGAAAGATATGAAATTTTAGGAGGGTTTGCACTGAGGAACCCAAGAACTATAGCTCCTACAGATGTTCAAGGAACTTACAGAGATTTTTACATCATTTATCTACTCCGTATAGTGTAAGAAGATTCTCATCTTCTCCTAAAACTGTGGGGAAATCAAATGCTTCACATACAAAAGGGTTCCAGCCATAGGAATCTAGAATGAAGCTTATTCACAAATTGGAAGAGTCTCTAGAGGAAGCAGACATGGGTCTAGCAATTGTAAGAGGTGATATTACTATAGCATTATTATTAATGGCTTCTCTATTTGACATTGGTTCATCTCATTCATTTATTTCAACCCATATCGTTAATATGATAAATCTTCATATGGATCTTTTATCTTGTGGAATGGATATTACTACACCTGTTGGTATGAAGAGAGAACATGGTCTTCATAGTCCTACTTGTGTCTTCACTCTTTTAGATGTTGATATTGCTTGGAGTTTTCTGGTTCTCAACATGAAATATATTGAAGTCATATTTGGGATGGATTGGATCATATCCGATAAATCCCGAATTGATTGTTATCATTGATGGGTTTACCTTAAAACACTCAGTGGCGTGCCTCTTATCTTTTTGGGAGAATGGGAAATAAGGTCGAGTAGAGCCAGAACCTCTTATCTAGAGTTGGGAAAGTAAAATCAGTATTTTATTTTGATCTGGAGTGGGAATATTTGAGCATTGATCTCCCTTTATCCATTGTCAGGTTTCCTGACATGTTTCTTTCAGATTTCTCTAGTCTTCCACCAGTAAGGTAAGTTGATTTATCTAATGATTTAATGAATGCTACTCAACCAATTTCAATTCCCTCATATGACATGTCACCAGTTGAATTGAAAGATTTGAAGTCCCAGCTGGATGATCTTCTCAAGAAAGGCTTTGTAAACCCAAGTGTGTCACCTTGGGTGGCTCCACTTCTCTTTTCTAAGAAGGATGATGGATCTCTTCACCTATGTATTGATTATCTAAATCTCAATCTAGTCATGATAAAGAAAAAGTATCTGTTTCCTTGGATTGATGATCTATTTGATTAGATTATGGGTGCGAACTGGTTTTCAAATATTGATCTCCATTCTGGTTACCATCAGTTGAGGATAAATGAATATGATATTCAAAAAACTACATTTCAGATAAGGTATGACCATTATGAGTAACTTATTATGCCCTTTGGTCTGACAAATGATCTGGTAGTTTTCATGTATTTAATGAATAAAATTTTCCACAAGTTTCTTGATACTTTTGTGGTAGTCCCTGTGGATGACATCCTTGTTTACTCTAAATATGAGGATAATCATGTGCATCATTTGAGAATAGTTCTGTGTCTGTTGAGAATGAAATGAATCTATGCCATGCTTTCGAAGTGTGATTTCTGGATTTGGGAAGTGAACGTTTTTGGACATGTGGTGTCTAAATATGGTATATTAGTTGATCCTGAGAAGGTAAAGGCTGTTATGACTCGGGAGAAACCACAAAATGTCTTTGAAATTCGAAGCTTCTTGGGATTATCTGGATATTACCATAGGTTTGTAAAGTAGTTCTCAAATATGGCTTCTCTGATGACTGCTTTGACTCGGAAGGGGGTAAATTTTGCTTGGAAAGATAAATTTCAGAATTCTTTTGTTGAGAAGTAATGTATTTTGACTACTATACTAGTGTTGAAACTTCCAAAGGCCGGGCATTGTTATGTGGTCTTTTGTGATGTTTCAGGTTTAGGCTTGAGTTGTGTTCTTATGCAAGGTAATCATGTTGTTTCCTATACATCTCGTTAGCTTAGTCCACATGAGAAGAATTATCCTACCCACAATGTTGAACTTGAGGCTATAATGAATGATCATAAGATTTGGAGGAATGATCTTTATGTAGATAGGTTTATCATGTTTCTATACCACACAATCTTGAGTTATATCTACTCTCAAAAAGATTTAAATCTTTCCCAGGGACATTGGGTAGAGTACCAGAATCTATTTGACTTTGAAATCACCTATACCCCGGGGAAAGGGAATATCATTTCAGATTCATTTAGAAGGAAACTTTCAAACCATTCTTTGAATGAATCTTCATAAGAGTGACAGTTTATGGTTCTCTTTTCACAGTTTCATATTGGAGTTCTGGAGAAAGGGTATGAGGTTTGTTTATCCAGTATTCAATAGACCTATTCTCTTCTCAATTTTATTCTTCTGGACCAAGATATTGATAATGAATTCCATAGAATTAGAGTCTCTCTTTATGGTGGGGATACTATAGACCAATGGTATTTCTCTAAAGAGGGTGTTCCGTGATAACAGAATCACTTCGTTGTGGCATTAACAACAAGGAAGGCTATAATGGGGGAATGTCATAATTCTCAGTGGGTGGTGCACCCATGAACCACTAAGATTTTTTATGATATGCGGTGGTAGTTATGGTGGTCAGGAATTAAGAGACACATTTATGAGTTTGTTTCTCATTGCTATACATGCCATAAGATGAAATCCAAGAGCTATAAAGATCCAAGTTTTCTTCATCCACTTCCTATCCCTACTTGGAACTTGGATGAAATCTCTATGGAATTTGTGGTTGGGTTGCCTCATAACCATAGGAATAAGATTGAAATATGGGTTGTGATTGACTGGATGACCAAGTTGGCTCACTTTATACCTTTTTATGATACATCCAAGGTTGAGGAATTGGGATGTATCTACATGAAATAGATTGTTTGTTTTCATGAAGTTCCATTTTCTATAGTCTTTAATAGGGATACTCAGTTTACTTCCTACTTTTGGAGAGGCCTTTAGGAGACACTACAATATCATGTTTATTTGAATATGGGCTACCATCCATAGTCGGATGACCAGACAGATAGAGTTATACATATTATTGAATATATGATTTGTGCTCGTTTCCTTTACTTTGGAGGGGATTGGGATGATTACTTGGGTCTGGTTGAGTTCTCTTATAACAAAAATTACTAGTCCACGACCAAGATGGCTCTTTTTGAGGCCTTGTATAGCCAGCCTTGGAAAACTCTATAATGCTAGTCAGAGGTTGGTGAATGTTCCTTGGTTGGAACAATCTTGGTGTAGGAGACAAAAAATATGATTTAGCTAATTCATTAGAGAATATTGAAAACAAAGAGATGATATAATTCTTATGCTGATTGATGTTGTAGAACTTTGTAGTTTTCAGTTAGTGACCAAGTGTTCTTGAATGTTTCACCCCGATTGGGTCATCGATGACTTGTGGGGTAAGGGAAGATTGCTCCTAATTTTGTGGGACCATTCTAGGTTTTTGATTAGGTGGGAAAATTTTCTTACCATTTAGCACTAACACCATAGATAATGTCGATACTTAACATATTCCATGTATCGCATCATAGAAATTATATATCAGATCCATCTCACGTCTTGAGCTGGAGTGATCTTGGGATTGAGCCTAACTTTTATTTGACTGAGTGTCCAATCAAGATAGTTGATTCTGAGACCAAGTTACTTCATGGGAGAACAATACCTTTTTTGTGTGTGTGATGGCCACACAGTTATGATAATCATGAGACGTGAGAATGTGAGGCACTGATGTGAGAGTAGTGGCCTCATCTTTTGGGCACAAAAGCTTCTTCATAGGCTTTTTGGGGAAAAAAGTACTTATGGCGGGGAGGTTGTAACATCCTGTTACCACTCTAAAAAGTACACATTAAACCTTATCATGGTTTTCCATTTTGTTGAGTGGGTAAGGGTGGTGTTTAATTGGTAAGATACCTATAATGGTGAAGTTAGAGGTTTGTTGGACTCTCACTATTAACCAAGATTTTTTGTGGACTACCATGGAATTACACATCGTCTAACAGTAATAAACATCATGTAATGATTCTACATGAATGGTGTAAACTTTTTTTATGCCATGAAGGGTACACATCATGAGTTTTCAGTACACGCCGTGATGGGGTTAATGATCAGTTTTTAACTCAGAGCATCGATTTTTAGCGCAAAATGGTATGTGTTTTGATGGTTACAAAACTTAAGTATTACACATCATGTATTGGTATTACACATCTTGTAATACCCTGTCTTTAAAAGTAGTGATACAAATGTTGAGATGTTTTCACTATTACAAAAATTAAATCTTTCATGGTGTGTAACTGGATTACACGCCGCGTAATGCCTCAAAAAAGTCTATAAAAGGAGGAAGTGTGCTTGGTTATTCTCCATTCACTTCTCTATAATTTATCTTCCTTATAACCAATTCCTCCCTAGTTATTCATTGAGACTAACAACCCTTTTAGATACATTCCTTTGGAAATTAATCGTCATTGCTCTGGTGGGTGATATCCCAGTAAGCATTCTTCATCATTATTCATCTATCTCTCTTTATCCTCTCTTGGATCATCTTGGGATTGATGGAACTATACCTTGTGGTTTTGGATCTTTATTATAGGTTGGGTTTTGAGGTCATATCCACCTTTTTTCTTATTTATGGGTGTCGTTGCGAGTGTCATGTTTCAAGAAAAAGGTTGGTGGTTTCGTCTTGAAATGCCAAATTGATAATTCCAAAATTACTTGATTTATTTCAATTATTGATTTAAATTCAATTTCTCATACATTCTTTCAATTAAATTGATAAAAACCTGATTCCATGGAATTGGGATATTTGAAATGGGTTTGGGATGAAAATTTGAGAAACCTTCAATTCCATTGAATTGGGGTGTGTATAATGAAATTGGATGATTTAAATTGTTCAATTTAAATTGTGGATTTGATGGAAATGTTTTCAGTTAAATTTTTGAATTTAATTGTGGAAATGAATTGTGGAAAATGTATAATTGGTTTTGAATGGATTTTAAACTTGTGAAAATGTATTAAAAATGGTTTGATAGAAACCCAATGGTTTTATCCTGTGGAAAGGGTATGTTTTTGATTAAAACCTATTTTGATTTTAAATGGAAAAATTGTAAATTTGAAATAGAGGAAGGGGATTTAATTTTATTTTAAGAGGTCTTAAAATAAAATTCCCTTGATTTAATAGCACATGCAAGACATAGGTAGTTGGTGATTTATTTGGATACACACTATGCTATTACAATGTTCTAAAAAAATCTATTGCGGGTCACATCCTTGATGAGAGGGTGAGGAGTCACCTCTAGCCAGTGTTAGGGGGATGTGAGTATACTCATTTTTCTATGATCACTTAGAGAGTATGAAATCTTATAGCTGGTTAATACTTCATACCTTTTGGTAGATGACCATTTTGCTCACTTTTTTATTTATTTTTGAGATATAAATGTATGCCAATGTTGTAAAACTGTTTTACATGCCTTTGTGGTATTTACATAAACTATTTTATGTAACTATTTTATTTAAGCCATTGTTTTAGAAATATTCCATCTCTTTTAAAGTAAATCCTATTATTTAAAAGCATTTTTAAATCATTTTAAAAATGTATAGAATGTTTTGTTTAAATATGATTTTGAATTTCCAAAAATGATTTATTTTGAAAATTAAATGCTTTTCTTTGGATAATATATATATTGAATCTATTATGGAATCTTTAGAAGCATCCTATTGGGCATAGGCTCACACCCTACTTTTAACTTCGAGTGTTTGTATAATTTCTTCTTCTAGGTTCGAGAATCGGGAAAGGATCTCTTAGTGGAGGATCCAGATGTTGAATTTAACACCCAAAGATTTCATAGTATGTTATCTTTTCAAAGTAATTCAATAACTTGCGCAACACGCAACACCGAGTTTGAGTGCACCACAACTTACCAAATTAGTCGTTCAAAAAGGGGTTATAAATAGTGTAAAATAAATTTTGAATTTTATATACTCTATAAAATTTTAGAATCCATATTATGTGTTTCTTAGAGATAATATAAGAACAACTTCATTTTTTTTCAGATAAAAGAAGTATTTTTCAAAAAATGCAATTTTAATGCCTTTTAATGGTGAACCCTTTTTAAATCCAATATTTGACACTTTTATATATTCAATTTGAAAAAATAAACTTTTTTTAGAATCAGGACATAAAAATGTAGTTTCGATAAATTTTTGGTCTTTTTTTGATAACTTTCATATTTGGGTGAATAGTGAAAAATACTAAATTTTAACTGAAAACAACTTTTTTAATCAAAATAATTTATAGTGTTAAATTATAAATTCGAATGGTTTGGAATTATAATTAGATTATATTTTTATCATTTAATATAATTTTGGTCATTATAAGTAATTTCACAATTAAATCTGACATAAACACATGTCATTCTTTTGATAGTTTTTACATTTTTAAAAACCCGCCTTTTAGTTTTGACAACAGGAATTAATTTTAAATTAATAAATTCAACTTATATGTTTTGAATTTTGTAAAATATACTTCCTTTTTGAATTCGAAAAATAAAAATTATCTTAGGTTGATTTTTTGGTATTTTTCTGAAAACTTTCAGTTTGTGATGAATAGTGAAAAAAACTAAATTTTAATTAAAAACAACATTTTTAATCAAAATAATTTATAGTGATAAATTATACTATTGAGTAGTTTTAAAGTATAATTAGATTATATTTTTACGATTTAATCCAATTTTGGTCATTTTATGTAATTTCACATTTAAACTGGACATAAATAAGTGTTAATATTTTGATAGTTATTATTTCTTAAAAACACACTTTTTGTTTTGACAACAGAAATTAATTTTAAATTAATTTCAGCCACTTCTGTGTTTTGAATTTGGAAAAATGGATTCCATATTTGGAATCAGGAGATCTAAATTGTGTAAATAGATAACTTTTATTTTTAGACATTATGAATAATTACTTCGGTAAATATTTTATTTACCATGGTTAAAGGGTAAATCTGGTAAATAAGTGTAAACAAATAATATTATAATAATACTAAATTACCCTAACATGTGTCCTATTCCTATTGTTTGATACATGTCCGACTGTGGGCATCCTTGTGTTGACTTTGAGAACCCATGGAGCCACATGGGTGTGATAATGACATTTTATATTAAATAATCTAAAGTAAAGACAAAAATAACAAAAACAAATATCTTTTAGTAAAAAATTTTTTATATGAGGTTATATAATTGATCTATTTGAATATTAATAGTCACTAGAAATATAAAAAGATTTCCTACACCATGATATGTTATTTATAATTTTTAGACATAATATATATATATATATATTTATGTATGACACAATAATGATGCAGTATTTTCCTTATTAATAAAAGAATAAAATAAATGATATTATAAATATTAAAATAAATATAATTTAACATTTTGATTTCATCAAGTAATTTTATAGGTTAATATGACATGTTAAGGTTTATTAAATCATTTTTTTCAAATTAATAATGATGTTATGACTTTAACAAAAATAAATTATTAAATAATGTCAAAATTGATATAATTGAGTTTTTAAAACAAATACTATATTATGGGTTGATATAATGTTCCTAAAAGTATAAGGTTCATCCAAAGGGCCTAACTAATATTATATGTGTCATTAATGAACCTATTGGGGTTCTCTTGTCAGTTTATAGTAAGTTTATTAAAAATATAATATAAAAATACAAAGAGACATGGTAAAAGTCAAACTATTTAACTAAGAGTTAAATCTAAATGATAAAGTTAATATGGTGACCTAAACCTATCTAAAACCTACTGGTCGAGAGGATTTCGACCCATCCTCACCCTATCATAAAATAAATTATTTTGGAGCCATTAGAAACCAAAAATTATTTTATTATAAAATAATATTTCAAGCTTTTCCTAAGATGACCTTCACCTCTCTTATAAAACGGCACTTCCCCTTCTCTTAATTTCACACCTCCAAAGCCTTTTGGTTCGGCCAAAACCTACCCAAATATCCTCTAAACTATCCTACCTTCATCTTAGAGGCCCTAATTTAGCCATAAATCCATCCTAAGGATCCCTTTTGATCAAATAAAAAGGAATAACCCGAAGAAAAGGTAAATATTTCATCACCTCTTTCAAGTTCTTTTCTTCTTCCACTTCCTCTTTCTTTGTTGTTTCCATTATAAAATAATAAATCCAGTATATTCTATATAATGTGATATTATTATAAAAATTGTATAGCTATATTCATTATTCTATCCATCCTATAAATGAGAAAGTCACCATACGTGCGTATGTACGGCTTACCGTCTCCACATCGTGGTGATGTTTGTTATTCAAACACTTCATCATTTGGATGGGTATAATAATGAGTATAACTAATTTAAATAATAAATATAACATGATAATTATTCTGTATATATGATATACCATCCAATTATATACTATTTTAATATCAAAAGAATGATATTCTCGCTCGTGCATACGTATGGATTACCGTCTCCACAAACGTGATAAGATTCATTCCCCATCATAACCATTCAAGAATAATTTTCATTTCGTTATTAAAAATAATTATTAAGAATATAATATCATTCTGAATATGAATAAAATATATCCTATGTAACACCCCAAGCTTCTACGGTACGCTTCTCTTTGAATAATGCGATAGCGTGTGTTGTACGCAACATCGAGTTCTAACACACCACAACCAATCAAACTAGCCGTTATGAATATTAATACCTACTTTTTGAAATTATATATATTTTATATTTCAAAATGGACTTAATTTTTGGATTCGGAATATCAAAATTATCCTAAGATGAATTTTTGGTATTTTTCTGAGAACTTCCAATTTTTATGAATAGTGAAAAATACTTAAAAACAACTTTTTTAATCAAAATAATTTATAGTGATAAATTATATTATTGAGTGGTTTAAAAGTATAATTAGAATATATTTTTACCATTTTATCCAATGGTGTTCATTAGAATTAATTTCACTTTAAAATTGGACCTAAACAATTGTCAATCTTTTGATATATATTGTTTCTTAAAAACACGCTATTTGTTGTGACAGTAGGAATTAATTATAAAATTAATTAATGCAACTTATATGATTGGAATTTTGTAAAATAGACATCATTTTTGAATTCGGAATATCAATTATAGCTTAGGGTGAAATTTTGGCATTGTTCTGAAAAACTTCAATTTTTGATGAATAGTGAAACTACTAATGGTAGTAAAAAAAACTGAATTTTTCATAAAACTTAATTTTACCGCTTCTGTGAATGGAATTTCGAAAATCCGAGAGACACGGTTAATATCAAGAAGTAAAATGTGGTTCATTGAGATGAAAATAATTTTTGGTGAATAGTAACTTTTTACTTTTATTTACCACGGTTAAAAGTAAATAGGGTAATTAAGGGTAAAAATGATATTAATATTACCCTAAAACATGTCCTAATTCTATTGGACAAGTGTATCTTGACCAAAAACAACCTTAGGAATAAAATATTATCATTTAGGTCCACTTGGATTAGATTAGGACATTTATTATTATTTAATTCAAAGAAGAGTTAAAAGAGTTAAAATCAAAGTTTATTTACTAAAACATTTTTAATATAGGGTTATACATGAGATAAATTCGATTGTAAATATTAATTAGAAAGCTAATAAGATTTACTACACAATTATATTTTATTTATAATTTTTATACATTAAATATTTTAATTTATTTATGACACAATGATGATGTAGTAATTACCATAATAGTGAAAAATTAAAATAATTGATATTATAAATACCCAAATAAATATAAATTCAGACTTTTAATGAATTACACTAATTTTATAGGATAATATGATATATTAGGATTGATTTAATTAACTTTTTTCGAAGTAATCATTCTTTTATGAGTTTCACAAAAATCAACTATTGAATAGTGTCAAAATTGACATAAAAGAGTTTTTAAAACAAATATTATATTATTAATTAATATTAAATTCCTAAAAATCTAAGGTTCGGCCAAGAGACTTATATCATGATAGGTGTATCATTAATGGACCACTTGGGGGTCGCTTGGATGTATATAGTAAGTTTATTAACTATATAATATAAAAATACAAAGTGACATGGTAAATGTCAAACTAATTAACCAAGAGTTAAAACTAAAAGATAAGGTTAATATAATGACCCAAACCTGTCTAAATTCTATTGGTTGAATGGATTTAGACCTATCCCCACCTTAACCTTTAAATAATACACTTTTGAGCCATTAGAAACCGAATATGAATTTATTAAAATTAATATTTCTACCTTTTCCAAAGGTTCCCCTCACCTGTCTTATAAAAGGGCACTCCTCCTTCTCATTTCTTCACACCATCAAAGAGTTTTGGTTCGGCCAAACTCTACTCAAATACTCTCTAAACTTCCATCAATTCAACTTAGAGGTCTTAGTTTGATCATAAATCCAACCCAAGGAGCCCTTTTGATCAAATCAAAAGGAAGAACCCGAAGAAGAGGTAATGTTTTCACCACCCCTTTTTCAAGTTCCTTTCTTCTTCCACTTCTTCTTTATTTATTGTTACCATTATAAAATAATAACTCAATTATCTTATATATAATGTTATGTTATTATAATTATGGTACAACCATATTAATTATTCTATCCACCCTTTGAATAACATGTCACCATACATGCGTACGTACGACTTACCGTCTCCACGTCGTGGTGTAATTGTTATTCAATAAATTATTATTTGGATGGGTATAATAATGATGTGTAATTCATGTAAATAATAAATATAACATTATAATTATTATGTATATATGATATACCATCCAATTATATATTATTTTAATATCAAAATAATGATATTGTTGCTCGTGCGTACGTACGGACTACCGTCTCCACGAACGCGATGAGATTCATTCTCCATCATATCCATCCAAGTATAATTATCATTTTATGATTTAAAAATAATGTTTAAGGACTTGATATCATTCTGGATATGAATAAGATACAACCTATCCATAAAAAACATGGCTTATGTAACAAAACATATAAAAGAAAACGAGTAAGTTAACACCCGAAACGACGATAATACTAAGATATTATTAACAAAGCAATGTTAAAAGATCATATATGATATCATATTAATATATATGATTCTTTTATAATTTAATAACAATTATTTCATCATTATACAGGAGGTTAACCTACCCTCAACCAAGGAAAAGTACAAGGTAAGGGTTTATTTTGCAATCTCTTCATTATCCGAGGTTGTTTATACGTAATAATCTACTGGGATTTCATTATCATCCACATCCAGGTTTCTTCAAAATGTATTTCAAAACATTTTTACCATTTACAAGAATATGGGTTAAAGTCATTTATACCCTTGTTTGACTTTTATAAGTGGTTTATAAAGGAATCTTTCCATCGTTTTCCAAACAAGGTGCCTTTTAACCTTTTCGACAGGATTAAGGTAAGAATGTTTTTTTTAACTTATACGGCGGGTTTGGCTATTTTCCACCATTATAAAATCGTCGAAGCTTCCCTTACAAGATTATAAGAATATTTTCAAAGAAAATGTTTTATTTTATAAATATATGACTCTTAAATTATTTCAAAATAAAAAGTGATATTTCTCTAAAAAGAGTTTTGATTTCATCTATGTCAACATCCTTTGATGGATTTTACACTTATTTGAAGTTGATTTATTATGATACAAAACTTCTATATTGTATTGAAGGTTTTGTGATATGTTTGACTGTGGATGTGTTATTTTTATACCATTCATGGTTTATGGAGAGATTATTGACATTTCGTATGCTAGTTTTAATACGAATGTTTATGTTATGTTTAAACATTTTAATATGGGAATGCATTGGACTTAGTAAGTGAAGGGTGGAGCTTGCTATAGCTCCTCAATGCATCGGTAGGTCTCATGAGACAAACTAGTGTCTTGGAACAAGGCCTTGGAAAAATCTTATTTGTAGTCTTGGCACGAGGCCTTGGCTATGTGGTTATGATAGTCTGACATTATGCATTCCATCATTATGAAATTGGTTATTGATATTGCATGTGATTATTCGATTACTAGAATATCCATGTGAATAAGTAAATGGCATTATTTCATTTTATTTTTGCCATACTATGTTGAAGTTTAAGTTTAAAAGGCTTTTGTTTTAGTTATACATTGCCTTAAATGTTTATGCTTATTTATGAAAGTTTCCGCTATATTGTTATCCTTACTGGGCATTTGAGCTCACCCCTTTTCTATGTTTTATTTTTCCCAGGGTATAAAGAAGTAAATTATGAATGACCTGCAGGGATAATATGAGGGGATAAGAGTGTGGTCTATGAAGAAAATATGTTGTTGTAGTTTTCGTTTTTATGTTGTAATGTAAGACTTATGAATATATCTAGTGTTTCCAAGGCTACTAAACCAATCGGTCTTTCGAGATTTGATCTTTCTTGTGATCATGACAATGTCATGTAATAATGCACCGACTCTTGGTAACTGGGGTCGGGGCATTACAGTTGGTATCAGAGGAAGTTTAGTATAAACCTTGGAAGCTAGATTTAGATAAACTCTGATTAGAGCACGTAGACCTAAGATGAACTTTGAGGATTAGTATAGAAGAACTTCCTAGAATTTTGGTATTGTAGAGATTTTGTGAGTTTTCCAAGAAATACATCCCTTTCTGGATACGAGCAGGTAGAGGCGGCTCTGGAACAGATGTACCTAGGGGTAAAACCCAAAAACACCACTTTGAGCTAGACTCGAACGGGAACTGGTGCACGACAACGGGCCTTGCTGCACTCTTGGTTACGACACTCCCGGGGGATATGCTTAGGATAAATCTCATTTTCTTTACAAATCATTATGAAGAGTTTATGAGTATATACTTCCTCAAAAAAACATTCTTATGATTATGGATTATATCCATAAATAGTTCAATTTATGTTAAGTGTTTTATAAGTATGAGATTATGTATTTTGATTCATAAACTGATCTAGTTTATGCCATTATTTAGAAATGGCACCTAGTGGAAGAAATGGAAACTGTATCAATGCACGCACTCCATGTAAGGATTGCCCTCCTGCTCAAGATAATTATAGTGGAGCTAGTGATGCAACTGGTGCCGATCAGTTAATCACCATACTGGGACAACTCACTCAGGTTATGAATAATAAACTTACCCGTATGGAGAACCCTGATCCACATCGTGGAGGATCAATGTTAGATCAATTCATGAGGTAACAACCACCAACGTTCAATGGGAGTACAAATCCCTTAGTAGTTGAGCAATGGATAAATTCCCTAGAGAAAATATTTTAGGCTTTGGGGAGCAGTGAAAGGGAAAAAGTTATCATGGCAGTTTATCGCCTCACTAGAGATGCTGATCAATGGTGGTCATTGATTCAAAATATGAAGGAAGATGATGAAGTATCAAATATGGAATGGAGGGAGTTCAAAGATCTATTTTTAGAAAAATACTTTCCTCGTGACCATCGAGCAGATATGGAAAGGCAATTTCTGAGTTTGAGACAAAAGGAGGATGAGAATGTCACAAAGTATGAGGCTAACTTTACAAGGTTATCAAGGTATGCTGGAGATTATATACGTAACCCAAGAAGTAAGATTGATCATTTCTTTGATGGGTTAAAACCACTTCTCCATCGAGAATTAGTCTCACAATCCTTCTCGTCGTACGAAGACATTGTCTCATGTGCTATCAAGATCGAAAAGGAATTCTATAAGTCTTATGACTTTAAAGCAAAGAAAGAGAAGAAGAGATCTGTTGATCAATCTGGGAATGGAAATAAGCATAATAAGGGAAATGTTGAATATCCATCCTATGGTAAATGTGGGAAGAAACACCCCGGTACTTGCTTAAAAGGAACGAGAGTCTGTTACAAGTGTGGTGAAAAAGGCCACCAAGCTCGTGATTGCAAAGGTAAGAAGGAAGCTACCAATGTTCAGTGCTACAATTGCAGGGAGATGGGACATTATGAAAATGAATGTCCTAAGCGTCAGGGGAACTTACCTCAGAAAATGCCAAGGGATCAAGGCCAAGCTTATGCTATCACTAATGCTGAGGTAGAAGCTCCGAAAGACGTGGTGACAGGTAACTTAATGGTTTCCTCAAGTTTAGAAAATGCATTATTTGATTCTAGATCATCACATTGTTTCATATCTTCCCAGTTTTCTAAGAAAATTAGATATTTCCAATTTGATTTAACAAGGGAGTTGTCAGTTAAAACTCATAAGGGAAGTATCATTGCAACAAAGTTTTGTGAATCGGTCCCCATTAGAGCACATAAATGTTCTTTATCTGCTGATCTCATCGTCATACCTATGATTGAGTTTGATATAATCCTCGGTATGGACTGGCTTTCGGACTATGATGCGAAGATTTTTTGTAAGAAGAAAGAGGTTACGATTCTTGATGATGATGATAAGGAACACCTTATCTTTAGAGCAGAATCATCACCACCTAATTCTTATCTAGATCCACCCCCAGTAGCTCAACTAAATTCAATTATTGGGGAGGAAGAGAATGAAATAACTGTGGGTGAGGAAAGAAATGTTCAAATAGAGGATGTACCTGTTGTGAAAGAATATGTAGATGTATTTCCGGAAGATTTACCTGGACATCCTCCAGAACGAGAAGTTGAGTTTTCCATTGATTTAATTCCTAGATCAAGGCCTATATCGAAGACCACTTATAGAATGGCCACTGTAGAATTAGTCGAATTAAATAAACAACTAGAGGAATTGAGTAATAAAGGATTTATTCGCCCTAGTGTTTCTCCACGGGGATCCCCTGTTTAAAAAGAAAAATGGATCTATGAGGTTATGTATCGACTACAGGGAGATCAATGCTATAAAAATAAAGAACAAGTATCCCCTACCTCACATTGATGATTTATTTGAACAACTGCATGGAGCTCAATACTTTTCAAAGATTGACCTTCGATATGGATACCATCAGTTGTGTGTAAAGAAGGAAGACATTCCGAAGACAACATTTCGAACCAGGTACGGGCATTACAAGTTTACAGTAATGCCTTTTGGATTGACTAATGCACCCTCTGTATTCATGGATCTGATGAATAGAGTTTTCAAGGAATATCTTGATGAATTTGTGGTGGTATTTATTGATGATATCTTGGTATACTCCAAAAGCTATGAAGATCTTGAAAATCACTTGCGCATTATCCTGAAGACTTTGAGAAGACATGAATTATATGGGAAGTTTAGCAAGTGTGAATTATGGCTTCAGGAGATTTCTTTTCTTGGCCATATTGTCTCTAAAGATGGAATCTCTGTTGATCCTTCTAAGGCCAAGGCAATTCAAGAATGTCCAGCACCTATGAGTATAACTGAGGTACGTAGTTTTATTGGTTTAGCAGGTTATTATCGACGTTTCGTCCAGAATTTTGCCCGATTGGCTAACCCATTAACGAAGCTCACATGTAAAGGGGTTAAATTTGTTTGGGCAAAAGAGTGTGAAGAATGTTTTGAAGAACTAAAGAGAAGATTAGTCAATGCTCCTATATTGACTCTACCATCAGGGAATGATGGGTTCGTTATTTATAGTGATGCATCGAAGAAAAAACTTGGTTGTATCCTTATGCAGAATGATAGGGTTATTGCCTATGCATCACGACAGTTGAAAATTCATGAACAAAACTATCCTACTCATGATCTAGAATTATCAGCTGTGATCTTTGCTTTGGAGATATGGAGGCACTACCTCTATGGTAAAAAATGTGAGATTTATACTGATCACAAGAGTTTGAAGTATATTTTCTCACAAAAAGAACTCAACATGAGGAAAATGAGATGGCTTGAATTACTCAAGGATTATGATTGTACGATACACTACCACCCGGGGAAAGAAAACAAGGTGGCATATGCTTTGAGCAGAAAATACCATGGTGTTTTGAACGTGATGAGAATTGAAAGGGATCCAATTTTCATGGATCTAGTGAAGATGGATATGGGAATAACCAGGGAAGGTGAAACATCAATGATTTTTCAAATGGTTTCCAAACCATCATTACTAGAAAGGATTAAGAGTTCTCAGACCGAGGATGAAGAATTTCAAAATAAGACTAAAGTTGTGAATGATGGGAGATTGAGAGACTTTGTGTATGAAGAAGGAATTTTGAAATTCGGGAAGAGACTTTGTGTTCCCGATATACCTGATCTAAAAAGGGAATTACTGGATGATGCTCATAGTTCCAATTTCTCTATACACCCTGGGAGCACCAAAATGTATAGAGATTTGAAGGAACATTTTTGGTGGGACAACATGAGGAGGGAGATTGCCGATTTTGTGTCAAGATGTATGGTTTGTCAACAAGTGAAAGCTGGAAGGCAACATCCTAGTGGAGTATTGCAACCTCTTCCCATACCCGAGTGGAAATGGGACAATATTACGATGGAATTTGTCATGGGACTACCAAAGACTCCTAGAAGGAACGATGTAATATGGGTTATTGTTGATCGTCTTAACAAGTGAGCACATTTTCTTTCTATAAGAGAAGATCTACCACTGGAACGTCTAGCAAGAATATATATTAATGAAGTTGTGAGACTTCATGGAGTACCCTTATCGATTGTTTCTGATTGCAATCCCCGTTTTACTTCAAGATTCTGGAAAAGTCTTCAGAAATCCCTGGATACTGAACTTCATTTGAGCACTGCCTATCACCCTCAGACAGACGGACAATCAGAACGGACTATTCAAACCTTAGAATACATGCTGAGATCTTGTTCACTTGACTTTCAAGGTATGTGGGATCAATATTTACCTTTGGTAGAATTTTCCTATAACAATAGCTTCCATTCGAGTATTCAAATGACACCATATAAAGCATTATATGGAAAGAGATTTCGCACACCAACCTATTGGGATGACGTTGGTGAAAGAAAACTTGTAGGTCCAGAACTGGTGGAGGAAACGATGGAAAAGGTGAAGGTAATCCAAAATCACTTCAAAGCAGCTCAAAGTAGGCAAAAGAGCTATGCCGATAATCGAAGGAAGTATTTGGAATTTCAAGTCGGTGATCATGTTTTCCTGAAGGTATCTCCATGGAAGGGAGTCATACTTTTTGGTAAGAAAGGTAAATTGAGTCCCAGGTACATCAGACCTTTTGAAATTCTAGAACGAATTGGGGCTGTAGCTTACCAATTGGAAATGCCGCCAAGTCTCTCCAAAGTTCACGATGTGTTCCACGTATCTCTATTGAGGAAATACATACCTGACCCAACACATGTACTCACCTATGAAGAATTAGAACTGGAACCCGATCTGTCTTATTGTGAAGAGCCTGTCAGGATTCTTGATACGAGAGAACAAGTACTGAGAAACCGGACGACTCGTCTGGTAAAAGTCTTGTGGAGAAACCATAAGATGGAAGAGGCAACGTGGGAACCCGAGGAACTTATGATGAAGAACCATCCGGGTCTTTTCATGCGGTAGTATTATAGAAATTTCGAGGATGAAATTATTTGAAGGAGGGTAGAATGTAACACCTCAAGCTTCTACGGTACGCTTCTCTTTGAATAATGCGATAGCATGTGTTGTACGCAACATTGAGTTCTAACACACCACAACCAATCAAACTAGCTGTTATGAATAGCGATACATACTTTTTGAAATTATATATATTTTATGTTTCAAAATGGACTTCATTTTTGGATTCGGAATATCGAAATTATCCTAAAATGAATTTTTGGTATTTTTCTGAGAACTTCCAATTTTTATGAATAGTGAAAAATACTTAAAAAAAACTTTTTTAATCAAAATATTTTATAGTGATAAATTATATAATTGAGTGGTTTTAAAGTATAATTAGAATATATTTTTACCATTTTATCCAATGGTGTTCATTATAATTAATTTCACTTTAAAATTGGACCTAAACAATTGTCATTCTTTTGATATATATTGTTTCTTAAAAACACGCTATTTGTTGTGACAGCAGGAATTAATTATAAAATTAATTAATGAAACTTATATGTTTGGAATTTTGTAAAATATACATCATTTTTGAATTCGGAATATTAATTATATCTTAGGGTGAAATTTTGTCATTGTTATGAAAAACTTCAATTTTTGATGAATAGTGAAACCACTAAGTGGTAGTAAAAAAAAATTGAATTTTTCATAAAACTTAATTTTACCGCTTTTGTGAATGGAATTTTGAAAATACAAGAGACATGGTTAATATCAAGAATTAAAATGTGGTTCAGTGAGATGAAAATATTTTTTTGGTGAATAGTAACTTTTTACTTTTATTTACCACGGTTAAAAGTAAATAGGGTAATTAAGGGTAAAAATGATATTAATATTATCTTAACACATGTCCTAATTCTATTGGACAAGTGTATCTTGACCAAAAACAACCTTAGGAATAAAATATTATCATTTAGGTCCACTTGGATTAGATTAGGACATTTATTATTATTTAATTCAAAGAAGAGTTAAAAGAGTTAAAATCAAAGTTTATTTACTAAAACATTTTTAATATAGGGTTATACATGAGATAAATTCGATTGTAAGTATTCATTAGAAAGATAATAATATTTACTACATAATGATATTTTATTTATAATTTTTAGACATTAAATAAGTTAATTTATTTATGACACAATGATGATGCAGTAATTACCATAATAGTGAAAAATTAAAATAATTGATATTCTAAATACCCAAATAAATATAATTTGAGACTTTTAATGAATTAAACTAATTTTATAGGACAATATGACATATTAGGATTGATTTAATTAACTTTGTTTTAAGTAATCATTCTGTTATGAGTTTCACAAAAATCAACGATTGAATAGTGTCAAAATTGACATAAAAGAGTTTTTAAAACAAATATTATATTATTAATTGATATTAAATTACTAAAAATCTAATATTAGACCAAGATACTTATATCATGATAGGTTTATCATTAATGGACCACTTGGGGGTATCTTGGATGTATATAGTAAGTTTAGTAACTATATATTATAAAAATACAAAGTGACATGGTAAATGTCAAACTAATTAACTAAGAGTTAAAACTAAAATATAAGGTTAATATAATGACCCAAACCTATCTAAATTCTATTGGTTGAATGGATTTATACCTATCCCCACATTAAACTTTAAATAATACACTTTTTAGCCATTATAAACCGAATATGAATTTATTATAAATTAATATTTCTAGCTTTTCCAAAGGTGCCCCTCACCCCTCTTATAAAAGGGCACTCCTCCTTCTCATTTCTTCACACCATCAAAGCCTTTTGGTTCGGCCAAACTCTGCCCAAATACTCTCTCAACTTCCCTCACTTCAACCTAGAGGCCTTAGTTTGATCATAAAGCCAACCTAAGGAGCTCTTTTGATCAAACCAAAAGAAAGAACCCGAAGAAGAGGTAATGTTTTCACCACCCCTTTTCAAGTTCCTTTATTCTTCCACTTCTTCTTTTGCTGTTGTTTCCATTCTAAAATAATAAATCCAGTATCTTATATATACTGTGATGTTATTATAATTATGGTACAACCATATTCAGTATTCTATCAACCCTTTTAATAACATGTCACCATTCGTGCGTACGTACGACTTACCGTCTCCACGTCGTGGTGTAATTGTTATTCAATAAATTATTATTTGGATGGGTATAATAATGATGTGTAATTAATGTAAATAATAAATATAACATTATATTGATTCTATATATATGATATAACATCCAATTATATATTATTTTAATATCAAAATAATGATATTGTCGCTGGTGCGTACGTACGGACTACCGTCTCCAGGAACGCGATGAGATTCATTCTCCATCATATCCATTAAAGTATAATTATCATTTGATGATTTAAAAATAATGTTTAAGGACTTGATATAATTCTGGATATTAATAAGATACAACCTATCCATAACAAACATGTCTTATGTAACAAAACATATAAAAGAAAATGAGTAAGTTAACACCCGAAACGATGATAATACTAAGATATTATTAACAAAGAAATGTTAAAATATCATATATGATATCATATTAATATATATGATTCTTGTATAATTTAATAACAATTATTTAACCATTATAGAGGAGGTTAACCTACCCTCAACCAAGGAAAAGTACAAGGTAAGGGTTTATTTCACAATCTCTTCATTATCCGAGGTTGTTTATACGTAATAATCTACTGGGATTTCATTATCATCCACATCCATGTTTCTTCAAAATGTATTTCAAAACATTTTTAACATTTACAAGAATATGGGTTAAAGTCATTTATACCCTTGTTTGAATTTTATAAGTGGTTTATAAAGGAATCTTTCCATCATTTTCCAAACAAGGTGCCTTTTAACCTTTTCGACAGGATTAAGGTAAGAATGTTTTTTTAACTTATACGGCGGGTGCGGCTATTTTACACTGTTATAAAATCGTCGAAGCTTCCATTACAAGATTATAAGAATATTTTCAAAGAAAATGTTTTATTTTATAAATATATGACTCTTAAATTATTTCAAAATAAAAAGAGATATTTCTCTAAAAAGAGTTTTGATTTCATCTATGTCAACATCCTTTGATGGATTTTACGCTTATTTGAAGTTGATTTATTATGATAAAAAACTTATATATTGTATTGAAGGTTTTGTGATATTTTTTATTGTGGATGTGTTATTTTTATACCATTCATGGTTTATGGAGAAAGTATTGACATTTCGTATGCTAGTTTTAATACGAATGTTTATGTTATGTTTAAACCTTTTCAGATGGGAATGCATTGGACTTAGTAAGTGATGGGTGGAGCCCGATATAGCTCCTCGATGCATCGGTAGGTCTCATGAGACAAACTAGTGTCTTGGAACAAGGCCTTGGAAAAATCTTATTTGTAGTCTTGGCACGAGGCCTTGGCTATGTGGTTATGATAGTCTGGCATTATGCATTCCATCATTATGAAAGTGGTTATTGATATTGCATGTGATTATTCGATTAGTAGAATATCCATGTGTATAAGTAAATGACATTATTTCATTTTATTTTTTCCATACTATGTTTAAGTTTAAGTTTAAAAGGCTTTTGTTTTAGTTATACATTGCCTTAAATGTTTATGCTTATTTATGAAAGTTTCCGCTATATTGTTATCCTTACTGGGTATTTGAGCTCACCCCTTTTCTGTGTTTTATTTTTCCCAGGGTATGAAGAAGTAAATTATGAATGACCTGCAGGGATAGTATGAGGGGATAAGAGTGTGGTCTATGAAGAAAATATGTTGTTGTAGTTTTCGTTTTAATGTTGTAATGTAAGACTTATGAATATATCTAGTGTTTCCAAGGCTACTAAACCAATCGGTCTTTCGAGATTTGATCTTTCTTGTGATCATGCTAATGTCATGTAATAATGCACCGACTCTGGGTAACTAGGGTCGGGCCATTACATCCTATCCATAACAAATACGACTTATGTATCAAAACATATAAATGAAAACGGACCAGTTAACACCCGAAATGACGATACTACTGAAATATCATTATCAAAGAAAAATTAGAAGATCATATATGATATCATATTAATGTATATGGTTATTTTATAATTTAATAACAATGTTTTAACCATTATACAAGAGGTTAACCTACCCTTTACCAAGGAAAATAACAATGTAAGGGTTAATTTCACAATCTCTTTATTATCCGAGGTTGTTTTTACGTAAGTATCTACTGGGACCTCTTTATCATCAACATCTGTGTTTCTTAAAAATGTATTTCAATTTTTTTTATATTTAATAGAAAATGGGTTTAATTCATTTATACCCTTATTTAGCCTTATATGTTTTGAAATGAATCTTTCCGTTGTTTTCCAAACAAGGTACTTTATGACCTTTTCGACAAAATTAAGGTAAGCATGTTTTTTAACTTATACGACAGGTGCGGTTATTCTCTGCCATTATAACATCATCAAAGCTTCCCTTAAAAGCTTATAAGAATATTTTCAAAATAAATGTTTTCTTTTATAATTATGCGACTTTAAATTATTTCAAAAAAAGAAAGAGATATTTCTCTCAAATAGTTTTGATTTCATCTATGTCAACATCCCTTGATGGATTTTATACTTGTTTGAAGTCAATTCATTATGAAACAAATCTTCCATATTGTATTGAAGGTTTTGTGATATGTTTGACTGTGGATGTTTTTATTTTATACTATTCATGTTTTATGGTTAATGTATTGACATTTCGTATGAAAGTTTTAATACAAATGTTTATGCTATATTTCAACCTTTTCATATGAGGAATGTATTAGACTTTGTAAGTGATGGGTGGAGCATGCTATAGCTCCTCGATGCATCGATAGGTATCATTAGACAACTAGATGTGGAATTGGCTGATACCTTTCCCAATTTGATATATGGTTTTGGTTGAGGCCTTAATCATTTTTAGACGTCTTAGATGATTCCTTGACAAGATGTTTCAGAATGTTCGACATTATAGATTCCCTCATTATGAAAATAATATTGATGGTTCATGTAGTTATTAGACTAGTAGAATACCCATGACTATGTTTTATTATGGAATTATTTACTCAGCTCATATTCCTGACATAAAAGTGTTCATGTTTATTATTTGTAAAAGCATGTGTTTTCAATTATTCACCATGCCTAATATTTATGTTATCTTCCATTGTATTGCTTACCCTTACTGAGCATTTGAGCTCACCCTTTTCTTATGTTTCATTTTCCTAGGATATGAAGAAGTTAGTTATGAGTGACTTGCAGGAATAATCTAGGAGGCTTGGATGTTTTTAATAGAATAAATTAGGTTTGTATTTCTTTTCAAGTTGTAAAGTTGAACTTATGTATGAATCTTGTTTCCAATAATACAAAACTGACCGGTCATTCAGGACATGATTTCCTTGTGATCATACCAATGTTATGTAATAATGCACCGACTCTGGGCAACTGGGGTTGGGGAGTTTCATTTTTTATCAGAGGAAGTTTAGTAAAAACCTTGGAAACTAGATTTATATAAACTCTGATTAGAGCACATTACCCTAAGATAGACTTTGAGGATTAGTATAGAAGAACTTCCTAGAATATTCGTAATGTAGAGTTTTTTTTATTTTACAAGCAATACATCCCGGTCTGGATATGAGCAGGTAGAGGCGGCTCTAGCATAGATGTACCTAGGGGTAAAACCCGAAAACACTGCTTTGAGCTAGACTCGAACGGGAACTGGTGCACGACAATGGGCCTTACTTCACTCTTGGTTACGACACTCCTGGAGGATATTCTTAGGATAATTCTCATTTTCTTTACAAACCATCATGAAGGGTTTATGAGTATATACTTCCTCAAAGAAAACATTTTTATGATTAGGGATTATATCCATAAACTGTTCAATTTATTTTATGTACTTTACAAGTTTGGAATTATGCATTTCAATTCATAAACTGACATATTGTATGCCATTGTTTAGAAATGATGCCCAGTAGAAGGAATAAGAAATCTAACAATACATATGATCCAAAGAGTAAAAATAATCATATCTTCCATGGTATTAATCCAACATTTATAAGGGAAATAGTCTCCCAAGTATTCTCAACATATGAAGAAATAATATCATGTGTTAATAAGATAAGTAAAGAATTATCTGAGTCTTATGTCTTTGAAGGGAAGCAAGAGAAGAAAAGGATGGTAGAGAGAAAGATGGATAAAGGGAAGAGGGGAATGATGGATTTTCCCATATGTGATAACTATGGAAAGAATCACCTTGGTAAACTCATGAAGGTAATGGGAGTTTGTTGTAAGTGTAGAGAAAAAGGGCACCAAGTACATGATTTCAAGGGTAAGAAAAAGGTTTCAAATGTAAAATGCTTCATCTACATGGAGTTAAGACACTACACGAATCAATGTCCCAGTCATTAGAGTATACCACAAATGATGCTCTTGTATAATAATCAAGTTATGATAATACCACAGATGAAGAGGAATGACTAGTGTTATTATGTTGTTACTAAATAATTATTTCATTTCAGTGTTGTATCGATGATATACCAATCATATAAATTATGGAAATAAATAAGGATTGTACTGTAGTACTATTTCATTGAGGATTTGAGATTATATGGTTCTATGAAAATTAACTCAACAATAAGTTAAAATTTATAAAAAATAAATGGTTAGAGTAAAGGTAATCCTTAATATGGTCTTGATACTGAGGTAGTGATTTTGGAATAAAATATGGTTGATTTGGATAAATTATATTGGATATTCTTGACTTCCTTGGAACTGACTAATGGTTTGTTTATTCCATCATTGATGGAGTATTCAAAATTTTTGCATATAAGGAATATATCTAGTATTATATAAGGAATAAGGGAGCATGAATGTAATAAATAAGGTTGTTACCATGTATTGAAAGAATACATGATGAAAGTATAGACAAGTTATTACGTGGTAAAAAGGATCTTCATTGTGTTTACCTTATTTATAAATTTTGGACTGTGAGTTTGGACAGAAGTATTTTGGATAAGTATAAAGGTTGGAATGGATTAAGTTTGACATTGGATACTATTATTAAGGATAAA
This sequence comes from Viscum album, assembly GCA_963277665.1. Lineage (NCBI taxonomy): Eukaryota > Viridiplantae > Streptophyta > Magnoliopsida > Santalales > Viscaceae > Viscum > Viscum album. Next base: position 1,383,768,697 of record OY728139.1, on the reverse strand, counting down.
GAATTTTTTTAATATTATTTTTGGATTTTTATAAAAAGGACAACCCGGAGGTCGGGCAACAAACCGTCGCCTCCGACAAGGCCGCGAGACTTGAACCTACAACCGAAGGGTGACAAGGGTGCATCACTTACCACTGGCCTACATGATGTCCTAGTTTGTATAATGTTTTTTTAATTAATCTCACAAATTAATTATAAATTCATTTTTTTGGAACCCTATACGATTAGGATAAATAGAGTATTTTTATGTTCTATTATATTTTAGAGTGAAAGATGAGTTTGTGATAGAAATTAGTTAAATGATAGAACTTTACTTGTCAAGTATATATTTTTTCTCTTATTCTATGAAGAAATTAATTCTTAAGCTTTAGTTAAGGGATCTTAAAACCAAAAATGTATTATTATAATACCTTATGTTTTGTTGAACTGATGATATATTAAATCATTTTAGATTGATGGATTTGAGTCCCTCAATTTTACACTTTTTTGGGATTGATGACCTTAATCACTACCTATAAATATTTACATTTTTCCTCTAATTACGTGTCTCCAATTTCCACTAATGTTCTTCTAATAGAGATCATAATTTGGTGGTGACTTTTTATTTTCCTTTCCCTCTTACTAAAACTAAATTTTATTAACCCAATTTTCAATGTTGGTCTTCCGCAAAGGTATTTTCTATTTTTAACCTTTTTCAATTTAAAATTTTGAGGAAGCAATTTATTGAAGGCAGGGAGAATGTAACACCCAAAGATTTCATAGTACGTTATATTTTCAAAGTAATTAAATAACTTGCGCAACATGCAACACCGAATTTGAGCGCACCACAACTTACCAAACTTGCCATTCAAAAAGTGGTTATGAATAGTGTAAACTGAATTTTTAATTTTATATACTCTATAAAATTTTAGAATCCATATTATGTGTTTCTTAGACATAATATAAGAACAAATTCATTTTTTTCAGATAAAACAAGTATTTTTCAAAAAATGAAATTTTACCGCCTTTTAAAGGGGAACCATTTTTAAATCCAATATTTGATACTTTTATGTATTAAATTTGAAAAAATAAACTTTTTTTAGAATCGGGACATAAAAATTTAGTTTCGATAAATTTTTGATGTTTTTCTGATAACTTTCATATTTAGGTGAATAGTGAAAAATACTAAATTTTAACTGAAAAAAACTTTGTTAATCAAAATAATTTATAGTGTTCAATTATACATTTGAATGGTTTTGAAGTATAATTAGATTATATTTTTATCATTTAATAAAATGTTGTTCATTATAAGTAATTTCACAATTAAATTTGATATACATACATGTTAATCTTTTGATAGGTTTTACTTTTTTAAAAACCTGCTTTTTAGTTTTGACAACGAGAATTAATTTTAAATTAATAAATGCAACCGATATTTTTTGAATTTAGTAAAATATACTTCATTTTTGAATTCATAATATCAAAATTATCTTAGGGTGAATTTTTGGTATTTTACTAAAAACTTTCAGTTTGTGATGAATTGTGAAAAACACTAAATTTTATTTAAAAACAAATTTTCTAATCAAAATAATTTATAGTGCTAAATTATACTATTGAGTATTTTTAAAGTATAATTATATTATATTTTTACAATTTAATCCAATATTGGTAATTAGATGTAATTTCACATTTAAAATGGACATAAACAAGTGTCAATCATTTGATAGTTATTATTTCTTAAAAACACGCTTTTTATTTTGATAACAGAAATTAATTTTAAATTAATTTCTGGTACTTCTGTATTTTGAATTTGGAAAAATGGATTCCATATTTGGAATCATGAGGTCTAAATTTTGTAAATAGGTAACTTTTATTTTTAGACATTATGAATAATTACTTCGGTAAATATTTTATTTACCATGGTTAAAGGGTAAATCCAGTAAATAAGGGTAAACAAATAATATTATAATAATACTAAATTACCCTAAAATGTGTCCTTTTAATATTTTTTGATACATTTATGAACATGGGAAACCATTGGTTGACTTTTATACCCTATGGAGCCACATGGGTGTGATAATGACATTTTATATTAAATAATCTAAAGTAAAGACAAAAATAACAAAAGAAAATATATTTTAGTAAAACAATTTTTATTTGAGGTTATATAATTGATCTATTCAACTATTAATAATCATTTGAAATAAAATAAGATTTAATACACCATGATATTTTATTTATAATTTTTATACATAATATATATATATTTATATATGACACAATAATGATGCAGTATTTTCCTTATTAATGAAAGGATCAAATAAATGATATTATAAATATTAAAATAAATATAATTTGGACTTTTTGATTCCATAAACTAATTTTATTGGTTAATATGACATGTTAAGGTTGATTAAATAAATTTTATTCTAAGTAATAATGATTTTATGACTTTAACAAAAATAAATTATTAAATAATGTCAAAATTGACATAATTGAGTTTTTAAAACAAATATTGTATTATTGGTTGATATAATGTTCCTAAAAGTCTATGGTTCGTAAAAAGGGCCTAAATAATATTATATGTATCATTAATGATCCAATTGGGGTTCTATTGTCAGTTTATAGTAAGTTTATTAACCATATAATATAAAAACACAGAGAGACATGGTAAAAGTAAAACTATTTAACTAAGAGTTAAATCTAAATGATAAAGTTAATATGGTGACATAAACCTATATAAAACCTATTGGTTGTGAGGATTTCGACCCATACCAAACCTATACTAGAAATAAATCATTTTTGAACCATTAGAAATCGAAAATTATTTTATTATAAAACAATATTTCAAACTTTTCTTAAAGTGACCTTCACCTCTCTTATAAAAGGGAACTTCCCCTTCTCTTAATTTCACACCTCCAAAGCCTTTAGGTTCATACAAACCATACCCAAATATCCTATAAACTGTACTAACTTCATCCTAGAGGCCCTCCTTTAGTCATAAATCCATCCTAATGAGCCCTTTTGATCAAATCAAAAGGAAGAACCCAAAGAAGAGGTAAATATTTCATCACTTCTTTCAAGTTATTTTCTTCTTCCACTTCCTATTTCTTTTTTATATCCATTCTAAAATAATAAATCTAGTATCTTATATATAATTTTATATTATTATAAAAATTTTACAACCATTTTCATTATTCTATTCATCCTATAAATGGAAAAGTCACCAAACGTGCGTACGTACGGCTTACCATCTCCTCGTCGTGGTGATGTTTGTTATTCAAACACTTCATTATTTGGATGGGTATAATAATGAGTATAACTGATTTAAATAATAAATATAACATGATAATTATTCAGTATATATGATATACCATCCAATTATATACTATTTTAATATAAAAAAATGATATTGTCGCTCGTGCGTACGTACAGATTATCGTCTCCACGAACGTGATAAGATTCATTCCCCATAGTAACCATTCAAGAATAATTATCATCTGGTTATTAAAAATAATGATTAAGAACATTATATCATTCTGAATATGAATCAAATACATCCTATCCATAACAAACATGACTTCTGTATCAAAACATATAAAGGAAAACGAATCAGTTAACACCCGAAACAACGATACTACTAAAATATCATTATCAAAGAAAAATTAGAAGATCATATATGTTATCATATTAATGTATATGGTTATTGTATAATTTAATAAAAATTATTTCACCATTATATAGGAGGTTAACCTACCCTTGACCAAGGAAAAGAACAAGGTAAGGGTTAATTTCATAATCTCTTTATTATCTGAGGTTGTTTTTACGTAAGTATCTACTGGGACATCTTTATCATCCACATCCTTGTTTCTTAAAAATTTATTTCAAAACCTTTTTACTATTTAATATAAAATGGGTTAAATTTATTTATACCCTTATTTAACCTTATATATTTTGAAATGAAACTTTCTGTCATTTTCCAAACAAGGTACTTTACGACCTTTTCGACAAAATTAAGGTAAGAATGTTTTTTTAAATTATATGGTGGGTGTGGTTATTATTCTATGTTATAACATTGTCAAAGCTTCCATTATAAGCCTACAATAATATTTTAAAAATAAATGTTTTATTTTATAATTATGTGACTTTAAATGATTTTAAAAAAAGAGATATTTCCCTTAAATAGTTTTGATTTCATCTATGTCAACATCCTTTGATGGATTTTATATTTTTTTGAAGTAAATTAATGATGAAACAAATCTTCCATGTTGTATTGAAGGTTTTGTGGTATGTTTTACTGTGGATGTGTTATTTTTATACCAGTCAAGTTTTATGGTTAAATTATTGACATTTCTTATGCTAGTTTTAATACAAATGTTTATGTTATATTTCAACCTTTTCATATGAAGAATGTATTGGACTCAGTAAGTGGCGGGTGGAGCCTGTTATAGCTCCTCGATGCATTGGTAGGTCTCATGAGACAACTAGACATGGAATTGGCCGTGGCCTTTCCCAATTTGATATATGGTTTTGGCCGAGGCCTTAATCATTTTTAGACGTCTTGGCCAAGTCCTTGACAAGATGTTTCAGAATGTCTGGAATTATAAATTCCCTCATTATGAAAGTAATATTGATGGTTCATGTGGTTATTCGACTAGTAGAATACCCATGACTATGTTTTGTTATGGAATTATTTACTCAGCTCATATTCCTGCCATAAAAGTGTTCATGTTTATTATTTGTAAAGACATGTGTTTTCAATTATTCACCATGCCTAATATTTACGTTATCTTCCACTGTATTTCTTTCCCTTACTAAGCATTTGAGCTCACCCCTTTCTTATGTTTCATTTTCCCAGGATATGAAGAAGTTAGTTTTGAGTGACTTGCAGGCATATTCTAGGAGGCTTGGATGTTTCTAATGGAATAAATTATTGTTGTATTTCTTTTTAAGTTTCAAATTTGAACTTATGTATGGATCTTGTTTCCAATAATACTAAATTGATCGGTCTTTCAGGACATGATTTCCTTGTGATCATGCCACAATTATGTAATAATGCACTGACTCTAGGAAACTAGGTTCGGGGCGTTACATTGAACCTTGGTCATGGTGATTTGTATCCTTAGGGACCTGGGGCTGTGTTTCCCCATTTGGTACTTTGGTTGTAGAACATTGGGATTTTTTTCCTTATTGTATTCTATAACTTTACTCCCAGTGTACTTTCTGTCATATGCATATTTACTTTTCTTACTTTTTCTATATCTTGTGAAAAAATCATCCCCACTTGCACTTTGTATAATGCTAGGTACAAGTAGCCGACCTGTGAGGATCGAGAATTCTCTTTGGGATATTTTATGGGAAACATGATTATCGGTTTACTAGGGTAACTAGGCTAGTTCATTACATGAATAATGTTTTATGAAGGTGGAATAACAAATATAATAAAAACTCTGGGTTAATAATGATACATCTTCTTCGAACATCCACCTAATGTTTGCACAAAAATCCTTCTTAAGAAGGTTTTAAATGAAAATAATGAATCTATGATATGCATATAGAATTAATGGAGATATCTTGTTAGTTGTTGGATGAATAAACAGATTTTATGAGTGTGAATATGAGAGGATATGAGTTACCCTTTTATAAGTTGGGGAGGATACACACTTTGAAAATTTAAAAGTAAAATGTTATAACCTTGTTTTAAACTTGTTAAAAGTTACTAAAATGGTTTATTTTATATTATTAGAATAGAAAAGGTTGAAATATTCCCATCCAATTTGAATTAGAAAATTTTTAGGTCATTTTAACCCTTATATTTTTAGTTTAACCTTCCAATAAACCCATTTTAACCTTTATCGTGATAATTAATTTTTACAGTTTTTAATATTTATTATGAAAAAAGTAATTTGAAATTATTATATAATATTATTAATTCTTATTCAAATCCATAATTCAAAATTCAATTCACAAAAGTGGAAGAAATCTATTTAAAATTAAAATCATAGATAAGACAAAAATGGGTTTCAAAAAGAAAGTGTTTCCATAAGTATAGAATGTTTTAATATAAATATTCAATATTATTTTTATTAAAATGAAATAAAAAGGATTAATTATGATATAATTGAACTAATTTTACTATAAATACATTCTTTAAAAAAGGTTTTGTAAATTCTTTAGATGAAAATAATGTTTTAATAAAAATCATCATTTTCACTGTTAATTAAAAAATTAAACATTTCTAAAAATAATAAAAATAAAACCTAAGTTGATTATGAAAAGTTGATGCCCAAATAATGTACATTTTTTCAAATAAATAATTCTAAATTTGGGAAAAATTAATTTTATTATAATTTCACAAAAAGAAATAATTTTTTTTAGAGAAAAATGTATCATCAAAGCAAATAACAACTTTACAAAAAATTAAGTACTTATTTTTAAATATATTTTATTTATATAAACCTTCATACAAATATATGAATTTTTTTATACCTATTAATACCAAAAATATTATCTTCCAATTTATAAAAGTCTTATTTAAATAATAATATTAATAGTATATCACAGTTTTTTAAAACTCGATGTTCTTTATAACGCAAGATTTCAAGGAAATTAAATTTATTTGAGAAAAAAATTTCATAAAAGATCTAGCTGTTACATTATATATATATAAAAATGAATTTATAACTTGAAATTCCATCACTCTAATATAAAAAAATGATGTCACTTCTACCTCATCATATCCTTAGGTTCCCATGTAGCTTCCTCAAGTTGGTGGTTTCGCCATGAAACCTTGACCCTATGAGTGGTCTTGATTCCTACAAATCTCTTCTCTATAATATATAATTTCCATAGGCTGTTCTTAATTGGAAAGTTCATGATCCATTTGTATGGACACTAATTTTATTACATGTGATGGATAAGGTATGTACTTCCCTAAGAGAGTTACATGGAACACATCATGGACTTGAGAGAGGTGTGGTGGGAGTGTTAAGGGATAAGAAACCACCCTTAATCGATAAAGAATCTTGAAATTTAAAATGTAACTAGGAATCATATTTCCATTCTACATAAATATCATAATGTTATTGAATAAATAAATTGATTGAAAAACCATCTCGCAAACTTCAAATTCTAGATCACTCTAATAATTTTCAGTGCAACCATTCTATTGATTCCGAGATCCCATGATATGTTTTTGAATGAATCTAACTTTATTGGACATTTCCAAAACTATATTTGGTCATAAATGAATTATTTCTCAAAATTAATCCCATATTGTTTGAGTTATACACTTATTTCCATATAAACTTTCATAAGGATTCGTTTGAATGTTTTAGTGAATGTTCTTATATAAAACCCTAACTAGAGGAAGGTATTTATCTCAACCACAATTGAAATTAATAGAACAAGATATCAGAATATCATCTAGTGTTTGTATTATTATCTCATAATGAAAATATTTATAAAGATTATATGTAGTGCTTAATCTTAGTTCCATATCTAGGGCCTATTGAAAACTTCAGCAAATTTTTTAAGTAAACCTCAAATCCTTATCAGATACAGTAGAATGTTGTACTACAAGAAACATTAACACTTCTTTAATTTATATTTTGAAGATATTATCAGGATAAATATATTCTTTGGTAGTAATTAAGTTTTTTGAATTGGTAAGAAAATCAAATAAAACCCATATATCATTGATCCCTTTAGATGTTTTGGGGAGTCCAACGATAAAATCAATGGTGATGTTTTCCCAAACCCATTCTGAAGTATATCATGGTTGTAATGTACCCATTAAAAATTTTCTCTCTTCCTTAAATTGTTTAAATAGATATCACTAAGATAAAAACTATTAAATATCATTACTCATGTCATCCAACCAAAAATACCCTTTCATATCTCTATACATCATTGTAATTCCTGAATTAATAGGGAATAAAGTACTATAAACATCCTCTAACAAGTATTTATTCAAATCTAGTGTTGATGGAATATATACATTGTTATGGAATATTATCATCCCATTTTAATCAATTTCAAACATATTAACATTTCTCTCCTTCTTACAAGGCTCTATATCTACCTTCTACATATCTTAAATCATCAATTGTATAGATTATTGAACAATCATTTAATAAAGATAATATTTATCCCCCTCATTCAGAATTTCTTGATTTGTCCTTTGAAAATTGTTAAATATGTGATCTTTTGAGATCCTCATCAATGATAAGAATTTTTGATCCTTTTAACTCAATAGATCAACCACCTTGGTCACATTCCTAGGTTAGTAATGTATTTAGCAGTCATAGTCTTTAATCTAATCAAAACAAATTCTTTGGGAGAATATTTGACTATTTTTAGTAGAATATATACTTTAAGAATTTATGATTAGTACATTTATATGTTGTAACACACTAAGGTTTTGAAAATAAATATTGAATGCATGAAACACTATGTTCCTACAAACAACACATTTTTTAATCTATCCATTACACACAACTTTGCCTCTTCTATGTTTTGAATTTTGAAAAATGGTCATTTAGAGTTGTGATCAATAAGTTATTGGGAGTTTGATAGAAGAAACTTGATTTTTGGTGAATAGTAACATACCCTTATGAATAGTAATATTAACCTTATGAAAAGTAAATAATGACATTATTTTATTTTCTTAAGGTAATAATATAATGAGATCTTAATTAATTTTTCAATGTGATATAAAACTAATTATACCTTTAAAATTGTTATTTTTCAAATTAACTATGATTTTATTTAAAAATTAAATTAATAATATTTAGAAAATTAGTTTTGAAAAATGGAGTTCATTTTTGAATTCTTCATGTCGAAAAATAATAGGGGTAAATTTTGGGGAATTTTTCTGAAATTCTAGAATATTTGATGAATAGTGAAATACGATAAAATACCATACATTTAAATTATCAGTTAGATACACTATTTATGACTTAATGAGTGATTCAAGGCCACTTGGATCTAAATCACATGAACGTATTACTATTAGGGGTCACATGAGGAAACATTATTGGTTTTCTTGTGGGAATTAGTAAAATAATGAATAAAATATTCATAACTCACTCATCTCCTCCACTATTAAACCCCCATCACTCCCTCTTATCATCACTCCTATAATCTTTGAAGTTCATCAAAGATCTACCCAAATAACCTTCCCTAGTCACTACCCACATCCAAGAGGCTCTTAGTATTTCCAAAATACAAAAACCCCTTCCCTTAAGGAGGTTCTCAAGGAGGTTATTTCAAGAGGTAAAACACCCTTCTTTTTCATTTAGTTTCATTTCAATTTATCTTCTTTTTTTATCCTCACCTCACCTCCTCTATCAAAATGACCATGAAAATTCCAGTATCATCTATATACTGAAATTATATCATGATAATGGAAGAACCATCATCAATATTCTTACTCTCTCCCTTTTATTTTATAAATGAAATCAACATCCATGAGGTTCCAATTCATAACCTTCATGGACGAAAAAGTTTCATTCTACAATTTCTCCTTCATTACTGGTCATGAAATTATTTTGATGGTTGAAATAGACTATAATATATGTATTATAACCTAATTAATATTCAGGAAGCAGTATACGTACATATTATTAAATCATATGACCAAAGTAGTTCCTAATAATCAAAATAGAGCTAAAATAATATAAGTGAATTCCATTAATAATTCATCCAATGATTCATCCTATTTCCTTGTAACCAAATGATATAAATTACCATTAAAACTTCTGGATGTTCATAAATAATATTTAATTTCAATTCTGGAGATTTACAACCACTCTACATGAACTCTATTACTTAAAAACAAGTTACCTGTTTATGAACATCAAGAAAACAAACACTCCGAAACGACGGAATTCAATATATTAACTTATCAATAAGGACATAAATGAACTAAAAATAATTATGATAAAATAAAATCATGTATGTTAGGTTTTTGAATAAGTTATTAATAATTCTAATTTCATATTCTAGGACCTTAAGTTCAAGAGCAAAACACATTCAGACTTAAGGTATGAGTTTTCCACCCAAACCTTCATTTTCAATTAGGTTACTTTGATTGTCTAATTACCTCAATGAAATTATTATGTATTATTAATTAATCCTCATAAATTATGTTTTTGTGTTCTATATATGTTCACCAACCATAATTATTCCATATTTTATGGATAGTTACACGTTTTAAAAGGAACTTTCAAAATTGTTTTTTAAATACATGCCTGATTCGAGGGAATTTCTCAAATTCGTACCTATTTTGAAGGGAACTCTATAATTTTTTTTTAGCAACCATTTTCTTTGTAAAATTAAAAATTTTATTATGAAAATATTATCTTAATTCACTTCTGGTTTTATAAAAATTTGTTTCCAAAATAACTCTTCTTTTCAAAGAAAAAGGGTATTTATCTCAAGAACTACTCATTGTATAAGAGTATCTTCATATATTTCAACACTCATATTGATTCTTAGGTATTATTTGGATTAATATTTCATGGTATCTTCTAACATTTTTAATTTAATGGTTTATGATTATTTTGTATGTGGATGTGCTATATTAAAACCATTCACCAATTTACTCTGAATGTTTAGTGTTTATTCTTAATGTTTGGGGAAAGTTATTTACATTTCATAAATTAGTTTCAATATGAATGTATATGTTGTTTATATTTATCCCCATTAATATGAGTAATGCATTGGATATAGAGAGTGTCAGGTGGGGCCCTCTATATCCCCTTGGTGTATCGGTTTTCCTCAAGAGACAAACTATGGTCTTGGCACAAGGCCTTGAGAAAATGATTATTTATGATCCTGGCACGAGGCCTTGATAGTATAGTGATGATTTCTTGCATTATGAATTCTATCATTATGAAAATAGTATTGATGGTTCATGTGTTTATTAGACTAGTAGAACACCAATGATTTTGTTTTATTATGGCATTACTTACTCAGCTCTCATTCCTGCCATAATGTGTTCATTTTTTGTTAAAGGAATATGTTTTTAGTAATTCAACTTTTATAATGTTTATATATCTTACTCTATATTTCTTACCCTTACTGAGAATTTGAGATCGCCCATTTATTATGTTTCATTTTCATCGGAAATGATGAATTTATTACTAATGACATGCAAAAATATCCTTGAAGGTATGGATATTGTCTAAAAAGTTTCTATGTTATATTTATTTTCAAGTTGTAATGTTGAACTTTTGTATGTATCTTGTTTCTAATAATACTAAACTACTCAGTCCTTTGGGATGATTAATAATTATTTATATGCCAATGTAATTAAATAAGGCATCGACTCTTGGCAATTGGGGTTAGGTCCTTACAGTTGGTATCAAAGGAAGTTTAGTAGCAAACTTGGAAACTAGATTAGAAAATGTAGGTTAGGGAACAAATCCCTAAGGTAATATTTGAGGAAAAACATACAAGAATGTCCTGGAATCTTGGTAAGGAATAGATTATGTGGATCTTTCTAACAAATACATCCTTGTCTCAATAAAAACAGGTAGAGGTGGATCTGGCCTGGATGTACCTAGGAGTAAAAACTATGACAAGGAGTTTCTGGATTGACTCAGGGTATCCTGGTACATGACAACAGGCCTTGCTGCACTCTTGGTATTGACACTCCTGGGGGATATGCTTTGGATAATTCACATTTTCTTTACAATCCATTATGAAGAATTTAAATGTAAATTTTTCCTAAAAGATACCATGTTTATGATTAATATATTAGATATGTTTAGAATTTTAATTTATGTTAAGTATTTTTTTCTTACATTGAGATTATACATTATGATTCATACCCTAATCTAGTGTATTCCATTATATAGAAATGGTTACTAGGTGAAGGAATGGAAACCGCATGAATGCACGTGTCCCATGTAGGGATTTACCTCTGATGAAATATAATGATGTTGGTTCTAGTGCTATGAATGGTGCTGAGTAACTTATAACTATACTGGGAAAACTTACTCAGGTTATGAATAATAACCCTACCCACATGGAGCATCTAGATCCACCACATGGGGGAGCTATGTTAGATCGCTTTATGCGATAACAGCCTCCATCATTCAATGGGATTACAAACCTATATGTAGTAGAGTAGTGGATATGTTCCCTAGAGAAGATATTTCTGGCTTTGGGATGTAACAAAAGAGAGAAGGTTGTCATGACAGTTTATCGTCTATCGGGAGATACAGATCAGTGGTGGTCATTAATCGAAAACACAAAGGATGAGGAAGAAATAGAAGAGATGGAATTGAGATATTTTAAGGGAAAAATTCCTATAAAAATATTTCCCTCACAAATAGTGAGTAGATATGGAGAGGAAATTCTTGAATCTGAGGTAGAAGGAGGATGGAAATGTTTCCAAGTATGAAGCCACCTTTACAAGGCTAGAAAGGCATGCTGCGAACTACATACATAATCCAAGGAGAAAAATTGGTCGATTCTTTGATAGTTTTAAACCATTCCTTTGAAGGGATCTAGTCTCCCAAAGTCTCTCATCATATGAAGACATAGTATCAAGTGCTATCAAGTCATAAAAGGAATTTTATATCTCTTATGACTTTAAAATAAAACAAGAGAAGAAGAGGGATTCCAAAAGCTTTGGAAAAGGAAATAAAGAAATGGGGAAGAAGGGTAGAGTTGAACTTCCATCCTGTAGTAATTATGGGAAGAAACACCCTGGCACTTGCCTGAAGGGAATGAGAGTCTGTTACAAGTACAGATAAAAAGGACACCAATCTTGATATTATAGGGGGAAGAAAGAAGCTACCAATGTTCAATGCTACAATTTCAGGGATATGAGACATTATTCACATGAATTTCCTATGTTTCAGGGAAATACTCCCCAAAGAAGGCCAAAGGAGAAAGTCCAAGCTTACGTGGTCACAATTGTGGAGGTTGAAGTTCCTAACTAAGTGGTGGTAGGTTTATTAATCAATTCATCAAACTTAGCCAATGATTAATTTGATTCTGAATCTTCACATTCTTTCATATCTTCCCATTTTTCCATGAAAATAAGATATTTACAATTTGATTTATTAAGGGAGTTATCAATCAAATCTCCTAAGGGAAGTATCATTGTAACAAAGTTGTGTCAGTTAATACCCATTATGGCATATAAAAATGCTTTATTAGATGATTTTATTGTCATAACCATGATTTACTTTGATATAATCCTTGGTATGTATTGTATTTCAAACCACGATGCAAAAATTTATTGAAATAGGGAGGAGGTTACAATTTTTTAGGGTGATGTGAAATCCATTATCTTTAGGGCAGAAACATCAACCTCTGATCCTCATCTAGATCCATCCCTAGTAGCTCTACTGAATTCAATTATTGGGGTGGAAGGTAATTCAATAACTATGGGTGAGGAAAAGAATGTTAAAATAGAATATGTACCTATTTTTCAAGAATATGTTGAATTATGTAACACCCTAAGATTTCATAGTACATTATTTCTTCAAAGTAATTCAATAACTTGCACTACATGCAACACTGAGTTCAAGCACAGCATGACTTAGCAAACTAACCGTTCAAAATAGGTTATGAATAGTATTAACTAAAATTTGAACTTTATATAGTCTTTATAATTTTATAATCCCTATTATGAGTTCCTTAGACATAATGAAAAAACAATTTTTTTTTTAGATAAAAGAAGTATTTAAAAAAAAAATGAAATTTCAACGCCTTTTAATGGAGAACCCATTTTAAATCCAACATTTGAAACTTTTATATATTCAATTTTACAAAATAAACTTATTCTTTATAATTGGGACATAATAATTTAGTTTCAATAGATTTTTGGTTTTTTTCTGATAACTTTCATATTTGGGTGAATAGTGAAAAATACTATATTTTAAGTGAAAACAACTTTTTTAATCAAAATAATTTTTAGTGTTAAATTATAAATTTTAATGGTTTGGAATTACAAATAGATTATATTTTTACCATTTAATCCAATGTTATTCATTGGAAATAATTTCACTTTGAAATTGAACATAAACAAGTATCAATCTTTTGTTAGTTAGTATTTCTTAAAAACACGCTTTTTGGTTTTAACTATGAAAATTAATTTTAAATTAATAAATGAAACTTATATTTTTTGAATTAGGTAAAATAGACTTAATTTTTTAATTCATAATATCAAAATTATCTTAGGGTGAAATTTTGGTATTTTTCTGAAAACTTTCAATTTTTGATGAATAGTGACAAACACCGAGTTATAGTTTAAAAACAAATTTTATTTTAAATAATTAATTATTTTATTTAAATTTATTTTATGTAAAAATAGATACATAATACCTATATATGTTCAATGTAATTCGTTAGAGTCATTTTTTAATAATTTTAGATATATAAAATTTTATTGAACTTTTCACTGTCTTTTACCCACCTCCCATGAGCATTTACAAATTTACATAAAACTTAATTTTACTGCTTCTGTGAGTTTAATTTCAAAAATCCGAGAGAAACAGTTGATATCAATAAGTAAAATGTGTTTCAATAAGATGAAAATAATTTTTGGTGAATAATAACTTTTTTACTTTTATTTACCACAGTTAAAAGTAAATAGGGTAATTAAGGGTAAAAATGATATTATTATTACCCTAAAACATGTTATAATTATATTGGATAAGTTTAATTCGAACAAAAAAAATCTTAGGAATAAAATATGATCCTTTAGGTCCACTTGTATTAGATTAGGACATTTATTATTATTTAACTTAAAGAAGAGTTAAAAGTGTTAAAATTCAAGTTTTCATAACTAAAACATTTTGAATATAGGGTTATACATAAGATAAATTAGACTATAAATATTCATTAGAAATATAAAAAGATTTACTACATAATGTTATTTTATTTATAATTTTTAGACATTAAATAATTAAATTTATTTATGACACAATGATGATGTAGTAATTACCTTATTAATAAAAGATTAAAATAATTGATATTATAAATACCCAAATAAATGTAATTTGAATCTTTTGATGAATTTAACTAATTTTATAGGTTAATATGAAATGTTAGGGATGATTCAATCAATTTTTTTCGAAGTAATCATGCTGTTATGATCTTTACAAATAAACAAATACCAAATAATGTCAAAATTGGCATAAAATAGGTTTTACAACAAATACTATATTATTGGTTGATATAATATTCTTAAAAATCTTAGGTTTGGAAAACAGGCTTAAATAATATTATATATATCATTAATGAACCACTTGAGGTTGTATTGGAAGTTTAGAGTAAGTTTATTAACCATATAGTGTAAGAATACAAGAAGACACGGTAAAAGTTAAACTGTTTAACGAAGAGTTAAATCTAAAAGATATGGTTAAAATGGAAACCTAAACTTGTCTAAAACCTATTGTTTGAGAGTTTTTCAACCCATAACCACCTCATACTTTAAATAATTCATTTGGGATCCTTTAGAAACCGAAAATGATTTTATTATAAAATAATATTTCAAACTTTTCCTAAAGTGACCCACACCTCTCTTATAAAAGGGAACTTCCCCTTCTCTTAATTTCACACCTCCAAATCCATTTGGCTCAGCCATACCCTGACCAAATATCCTCCCAAAATTCCTAACTTCATCCTAGTGGCCTTCCTTTAGTCATAAAGCCAACCTATGGATCCCTTTTGATCAAATCAAAAGGAAGAACCCAAAAAGAGGTAAATATTTCATCACATATTTCGAGTTCTTTTCTTCTTCCACTTCCTCTTTATTTGTTGTTTCCATTCTAAAATAATGAATCCAGTATATTCTATATACTGTGATGTTATTATAGAAATGGTACAACCATATTCATTATTCTATCCATCCTATAAATGAAAAAGTCACCATATGTGCGTACGTACAGATTACCATCTCCACGTCATGGTGTAGTTTGTTATTCAAACACTTCATTATTTGGATGGGTATAATAATGAGTATAACTGATGTAAATAATAAATATAAAATGTTAATGATTCTGTATATATAATATACCATCCAATTACATACGATTTTGCTATCAATATAATGATATTTTCACTCGTGCATACGTACGGATTACCGTCTCCACGACGTGATGAGATTCATTTCCACGTTCACCATTCAACGATGATTATAAAATATAAATTACTAATAAGTATGTAATATATGAAATAATAATGATATTTGAGATATATATATATATATAGGTACTTTTATATATCTTATTCACTTACTTCCGTTCAATATGATATAAAAACAGAAACAACGTTTATGTGTATATATGGCATATCGTCTCCATAAACGGTGTTTTACATTTCATATATCTATATATTATAAATATTTATATTCTAAATATATACGATATATAAATCAAGGTTTATATTCTGGATGTATTTAAATCATGATCTAAATGATACGATCACGAATAACAAGTTAAAACACGTACGATAAAGAAAGCGATTATTACTCGAAATGTTAATTTAACATGGAAATAATTATTAAATGGGTAGTATAAAGTCATAAATGAATCATGTATGATATAATAAATATGAATATGGTTCTTTTATAGTTTAATAACATACTATGGTCATTATACATAAGGTTAAACGTACCCTCGACCAAAGGAAAGTGCAAGGTAAGGGTTAATTTCACAATCTCTTTATTATCCGAGGTTGTTTTTATGTAAGTATCTACTGAGAGATATTTATTATCCATGTCCCTGTTTAATAAAATAGTTTTCAAAGGGATTATTTTTAAGGGAATTTTTTTACTAAAAAATCATTTTAAATGTTTTGAATATTTATTCTTTTAATCATTCTCATTAATTTCCATGTTTTCAAAATGGTTTTCAAGGATTTATTTATATGGACATGAATGTTTTTAAAATGTTAATTACTTTCAAAATTTTCAGAGTGGTATTGGAAACTTTGATTCAAAAATGTCTTTAAATATTTTCCTTTCTAAATTGTGTGACTTTTACATGTTTTTATGAAAAAGGTATATATCTCTCGATGAATTTTACAAATCATTTTCGTCTATATCAACATCCTTTGATGGATTTTAAACTTGTTTGAAGTTGATTTATTATGATAAAAACATTCCATATTGTATTGAAGGTTTTGTGATATGTTTGACTATGGATGTGTTATTTTTATACCATTCATGGTTTATGGATAAATTATTGACATTTCGTATGCTATTTTTAACACGAATGTTTATGTTATGTTTAAACCTTTTAATATTAGGAATGCATTGGACTTAGTAAGTGACGGGTGGAGCCCACTATAGCTTCTCGATGAATCAGTAGGTATCATGAGACAAACTAGTGTCTTGGCACAAGGCCTTGAAAAAATATTATTTATTGTCTTGGCACAAGGCCTTGACTATGTGGTTATGAAGTATGGCATTATGCATTCCATCATTATGAAAGTGGATATTGATATTGCATGTGATTATTTGACTAGTAGAATATCCATGTGAATAAGTAAATGGAATTATTTTATTGTATCGTTTCCATATTATACGGATGTTTAAGTTTAAAATGCTTTTGTTTTAGTCTTATACTTTTCCTTAAATGTTTATGCTTATTTCGAAAGTTTCCACTATATTGTTATCCTTACTGAGAATCTGAGATCACCCCTTTCTATGTTTTAATTTTCTCAGGATTAAAAGAAGTGTATTATGATTGATAAGTAGGGTTAAGCTAGGGGATTAATGGCATTATCAAAGGATCATTTATGTTGTGTTTTATTTTCTAATGTGTAATGTAACGTTCATGTATGTACTCTATTTTTCAAGAATACTAAACTAATCGGTCTTTCAGGACTTGATTCCTTGTAATCATGCCAATGTATTAAAATAATGCACCGACTCTAGGTAACTGGGGTCAGGGTGTTACAAATTATTTCTAGAGGATTTACCTAGATATCCTCCAGAACAGGAAATTGAGTTTTTCATTGAATTAATTCCTAGTTCAAGGTGCATATCAAAGACCCCTTATAGAATGGAAATTGTGGAGTTAGCATAACTAAAGAAACAACAATAGAAATTGAGTGATATTGGATTTATTCACCCTATTGTTTCTCCATGGGGATCCCCTGTTCTTTTCGTTAAGAAGAAAGATGGGTCTATGAGGTTGTGCATTGAATATAGGGAGATCAATGCTCTAACAATAAAGAACAAGTATCCCCTACCTTACATTGATGATTTATTTGATCAAATTCATGGAACCAAATATTTTTTGAATATTGATCTTTGATCTGGATGTCATCAGTTTCTTGTGAGTAAGGAAGACATTTCAAAAACAAAATTTTGAACCATGTCCGAGCATTACGAGTTTACAATAATACCTTTTGGACTGACTAATGCACCATATGTTTTCATGGATCTAATGAATAGTGTTTTCAAGGAATATCTTGATATCTTTGTGGTTGTGTTTGTTGATGATATCTTGGTATAATCTAAAATATTTGAAGATAATGAAAATCACTTGCACACTATTCTGAAGACTCTTAAAAGAAATGAATTATATGGGAAATTTAGAAAGCGTGATTTTTGGCTCCAATAGTTTTTTCTTTATAGGACACATTACCTCTAATGATTTAATATCTGTTGATACTATGAAGACAAAGGATGTTCAATAATGTCCTACTCCAATAAACATATCTTAGGTACATAATTTTATTGGTTTAGCAGGTTATTATCGGCGTTTCATTCATAACTTCACCTGTTTATCCAACCCAATGACCAAGCTCACACAAAAGGGGGTTAAGTTTGTATGGACAAAGGAATGTGAATATTTTTTTAAAGAATTGAATAGAAGATTAGTGAATTCTCTAATCTTGACTCTACCATCAAGGAATGATGGATTGGTTATCTACAAGGATGAATCAAAGAAAGGACTTGGATGTGTCTTTATGAAAAATGATATAGTGATTGCCTATGCAACTAGGAAGCTAAAAATTCATGAAAAGAACTATCTAACTTATTATCTTGAGTTAGCGATGGTAATACTTGCTACAAAGATTTGGAGACATTACCTCTATGGTGAAAAATGTTAGATATATACAGATCATAATAGTTTTAAATATATCATCTCATAGAAAGAATTCAATATGAGACAAAGGAGATTGATTGAGCTACTCAAGGATTATGATTTCACAATACACTACCACTTGGGGAAGGAAAATAAGGTGGGAGAAACTTCGAGTGGAAAGGACTACAAAATTATGAACAAGATGAGAGTTAAAAGGGATCCTATATTCATGGATCAAGTAAAGATGGATATGGGAACTATTATGGAAGGTAACACATCAATACTTTTTCAAATGGTTTCCAAAACTTCTTTAATGTAAAGGATAAAAGTTCTCAAGTTTATGATGAGGAGTTTCCAAAGAAAATTAAATCTATAAATGAGGGGATGTTGATTGAATTCGTATATGAATGTGTCATTTTAAAATTCGGAAAGAGGCTTTGTGTTCCTAATATTATTGAGCTAAAGAGGGAGCTATTGGATTATTCTCATAGATCTAATTTCTCTATACACTATAGTAGTAATAGGATGTATAAATATCTAAAGGAACTTTTTTGGGGGGAAAAATGAAGAGGGATATTGCTGATTATGTGTCAAGATGTTTGGTTTGTCAACAGGTGAAGGCTGGAAGACAACATCATGGAGGAGTCATGAAACCCCTTACTATTCCTATGTGTAAATGGGATGATATTATGATGGACCTTTTCATGGGGCTACTAAATACTACAAGAAAGAATGATGTGATATATGTTATTGTTGATCGTCTTACAAAATCAACACATTTATTTGCTATAGAAGAAGTTTTACCACTTGAATGTTTAGAATGACTATATATTAATGATTTTTTATGACTTCATGGTACAACCTTTTCAATTTTATATGATCGTGATCCCCATTTTACATCACAATTCTGGAAAAGTCTTCACAAGGCCATAGATTCTGATATTAGTTTGAGAACTTCCTACCACCAACAAACTGATAGACAATCAGAATAGACTATTCAAACTTTGGAAGACATGTTGAGGTCTTGTTCACTTGAATTTCAAGGTATGTGGGATCAATATTTACCTCTAGTAAAATTTTCCTATAACAATAGCTTCTATTCAAGTATTCCTATGGCACCATACAAAACATTATACGGAAAGAGATGTCGTACACCAACTTGTTGGGTTGATATTGGTGAAAGAAAGATCGTAGGCCCAAAACTTGTTGAGGAAAAAACAGAAAAGGTTAAGATTATCCAAACCCATATCAAAAAATCTTAAAGTAGGCAAAAATAGCTATGTTGATAACTTAATGAAGGATTTGGAATTTCAAGAAGGAGATCATGTTTTCTTAAAGGTATCTCCACGGAATGGTATTATACGATTTAGTAAGAAAGAAAAATTAAGTCTTAGGTACATCAGACCTTTTGAAATTCTAGATCGAATTGGATATGTAGCTTACCATTTGGAAGTTCCATCATGTATCTTCAAATTTTAAAATGCGTTCCACATATCAATGTTAATGAAATACATGCCAGACCCAACACATGTACTCACCTATGAAGAAATAGAACTTTAGCCTGATCTGTCTTTTTGTGAAGATCCTATCAAGATTCTTGATATGAGAGAACAAGTATTGGGAAGTCAAAAAACGTGTATTGTAAATGTTCTTTGTAGGAACCATAATATGGAGGAAGCAACATGGGAGCCTGATGATCTTATGTTTAAGACATTCCCGAATCTTTTTAGGTAACATTTTGTGAATTTATAGGAGGAAATTTTTGCAAGGAGGAGAGAATGTAACACTCAAAGGTTTTGAAAATAAATATTGAATACATGAAAAACTATATCCCTACAAAAAAACATTTTATAATCTAGTTGTTAAAAACAACTTTTCCTATTCTATGTTTTGTATTTCGAAAAACGGTCATCTAGAGTTGTGATCAGTAAGTCATTTGGAGTCTAATAGAACAAACTTGATTTTTTTTGAATAGTAACATACCCTTATGAATAGAAATATGAATAGTAATATGACCCTTATGAATATTAAATAATTATATTATTTTATTTTCTTAAGGTAATAAGACAATGAGATCTTAATTAATTTTTCAATGTGATATAAAACTAATTATAACTTTAAAATTGTTATTTTTAGAATTAACTATGATTATATTTAAAAATTAAATGAATAATACTTAGATTTTTTTTGAAAAATGGATTTCATTTTTTAATTATACATGTTGAAAAGTGGTAGGGGTGAATTTTTGGGACTTTTATGAAATTCTTGATTTTTTGATGAATAGTGAAATATAGTAAAATACCGTATTTACAAATTATCAATTTAATACACTATTTAAGACATCATGAGTGATTCAAGGCCACTTGGTTTTAACTCACATGACCTTATAAATATTAGGGGTCACATGAAGCAACACTATTGGTTGTCTTGATGGAATTAATAAAATATTCAAAACTCACTCCTCTCCTCCACTATAAAACCCCCATCACTCCCTCTTCTCTTCACTCCTCTAAGACTTGTAGCTCCCAAAAGATATTACCAAATACCCTTCCCTAGTAACTCCCAATGTCCAAGAATCTCTTGGTCTTTTCAAAATACCAAAACCTCTTCCCTTAAAGAGGTTCTCAAGGAGGCTATTTCAAGAGGTAAAACACCCTTCTTTTTCATTTCAATTTATCTTATTTTATAATCCTCTCCTCACCTCCTCAGTCCAAATGACCATTATAATTCTAGTATCATATATATAATAGAGTTATATCATGATAATTGAAGAACCATCATTAATATTATTACTCTCTACATTTTATTTTTTAAACAAAATCAATATCCACGAGGTTTCAATTTATAACCTTTGTGGATGATGAAGTTTCATTATTCAATTTATCCTTCATTACTGGTCATAAAACCATTTTTATGGCTGAACCAAACTATAATATATATATATTATAACTTAATTAATATTTATTAACTAGTATAAATACATATTATTAAATCATATGACCAAACTAGTTCCTAATAATCAAAATATTGCTAAAATAATCTATGTGAGTGTCATTAATAATTCATCTAATGACTCATCCTATTTCCATGTAACCAAATTATAGAAATGAACATTAACACTTCTAGGTGTTCATAAATAATATTTAATCTCAATTCTGAATATTTACATCCATTCCACATGAACTCCATTACTTAAAAACAAGTGAACCATTTATGAACATCAAGAAAACAAACACTCAGGAATGCCGAAATTCAATATAATAGCTTATCAATAAGGAAATAAATGAACTAAACAGAATTATGATAAGATAAAATCATGTCTAATAGGTTCTGAAATAATTTATTAATAATTCTAATTTCATATTCCAGGACCTTAAGTTCAAGAGCGAAACACATTCAGACTTAAGGTAAGGGTTTTTTACCCGAACCTTCATTTTTCATTCGGGTTGTTTTCATTGTCTAATTACCTCAATGAAATTATTATGTATTATTATGTACTCCTCATAAATTATGTTTGTGTGTTTTATATATGTTCAACAACCCGAATTATTCTTTATTTTATGGATATTTACACATTTTAAAAGGAACTTTCAAAATTGTTTTTGAAGTACAAACCCAATTCAAGGGAATTTCTCAAATTCTTACATATTTTCAATAGAACTCTATAATCTGTTTTTAGCAAACATTGTCTTTCTAAAATAAAAAAATTTATTATGAAAATATTATATTATGTCACTTCTATTTTTATAATATTTTTTTTTCTAAAATAACTCTTCATTTTAGAGAAAAAAGGTTTTTATCTCAAGAATTACTCAAAGATTTTATAAGAGTATCTTCATCTATTTCAAAAATATTATTGATTCTTATGTATTATTGGGATTAATATTTCATTGTATCATCTACCATTTTTAATTTAATGGTTTATTTTTATTTTGTATTTGGAAGTGCTATCTTAAAACCATTCACCAATTTACTCAGAATGGTTAGTGTTTATGCTTAATATTTGGGAAACATTTTTTACATTTCATATTTTAGTTTCAATATTAATGTATATGTTATTTATATTTATCCTTATTCATATGAGGAATTAATTCGACATATAAAGTGTCAGGTGGGCCCTACTATAGCCCCTTGGTGCATCAGCAGGTTTCATGAGACAAACTATGGTCTTGGCATGAGGCCCTGACAAAATGATTATTTATGGTCTTGTTACAAGGCCTTGAAGGTATGGTGATGATGTACCACATTATGCATTCCATCATTATGAAAATATTATTGATGGTTTATGTGGTTATTCGACTGGTAGAATAACCATGATTATGTTTTATTATGGAATTACTAACGCAGTTATTATTCCCGCCATAATGTGTTCATGTTTTTGTTAAAGGAATTTATTTTTAGTTATTCAACTTTCCAAATGTTTATATATCTTCTACTGTATTTCTTACCCTTACTAAGTGTTTGAGATCACCCCTTTCTTATGTTTCATTTTCTTAGGACATGATGAATTTTATTATGAATGACATGCTTAAATGACCTAGGAGTTGTGGATGTTGTCTATGGAGTTTTTATGTTGTATTTAATTTCAAGTTGTAATGTTGAACTTATATATGTATATTGTTTCCAATAATACTAAACTAATCGGTCCATTAGGATGAATATTACATGTTTATATGCCAATGTAATCAAATAAGGCACCGTCTCTAGGAAACTTGGTTCAGGTCCTTACATATGTCACACTATTCT
Source organism: Viscum album (assembly GCA_963277665.1). Taxonomy (NCBI): domain Eukaryota; kingdom Viridiplantae; phylum Streptophyta; class Magnoliopsida; order Santalales; family Viscaceae; genus Viscum; species Viscum album. Next base: position 1,383,744,909 of record OY728139.1, on the reverse strand, counting down.
CCATAATGACAATGAATCCATAATATTAATGAGAAAATTTTAGTAGCTAACTCCAATTCCTATGTTTTGTAATTTTTATCAGGAACCATTAATTGTTATGAGGTAAATCAATCACCATATAATTTTTAAACCCCGTAGTTATATCTATAATAAATCATTTATTCCCAAAATCTAGATAATATTAATTTTTCACATAATTGAAAAAATTTCATACTAACCAATCCATCATGTAGGTCAGGGGTTGGAATTTCACCCTTATCACCCTTCATTTGTGGGTTAAATTCTCATAAAATTTCCTGATGTGATGGTTTTATCTTTGTATAAAAACTATATTTATATAATTCTTATAATATTCCAAAAATATTCTTGACATCCTTAAAATAAACTTAATAAAAAAGGTTATATAATCCTTAAAGATTATCAATACAATTAAACTTATATATATATCATTCTTCCCCATATAATACTTCATGTTGAACCTAATAGTTACATATACCTTATTCTAATAAAAGGACTCCCTTTATATCATTAATCACATTAAAATCCCATCACTATTAATAAAAAAGTGGGTGTTTAATAATTTTATCTTATAATAAACCTTAAACTCATAAACCCATGACGCTATCTGTAACACTAAATTTAATCTTATATGAAGACTTATATTCTTACATATTTAACACAATCATTATATGATTAATGATTCTTATAAACAATATACCATTTGTAAAAATAATTTTAATAAATAGTTTATAAATATTAATACATAAATACTTCAACCCATTTACTTTCACAATTTTTATTATCATTTTTTCTTCATTGATCTAGGGGATAACACTTAGTTTAGGGTATTTAAATGGATAATTCATATATTCCCCATATATGAGGAATTAGATTATATGGAAACTAATTTCTCTATTACCTTCATTTTTACATAGCCAATATATTACCCTCTATTTGATATATTCTTCATAGTGGTTCTTACCAACTTCATTACATGTTGGAAGAAAAATATTATTTTCAATATGTTTATTAGCACGCAAACCTTCATAAAAATCTATTATATTTTTATTTGATGTGTTAAGAATCTCACCCAAGTCCATTTATTTAATCATATTCCATGATATGTGAATATATGTAATTTCAGTATCATTCTCTCTATTTATCATCTAGTTTGGCTTCACAATATCACTGAATTTTCAATAACATTCATTATTAACATGATTCTTTCTAGTTCCATCCATTGATAAAAACCACAAATCACAATATGGGAAATAATAATTATAATGGGAAACCACACAATCATTTATTTTATGTCTAAACCATGAAACCATATTTTTAATTTATTACATATTAGGTTTAAAATATGTTTTTCATGTTCATCATATATTGAAATCCTTCATGATGGTTCATAAAGAGTTTGTGAATATCCAAAACATATACCCTAGGTGTGTTAAATGAGGTGTACAGTAAGACCCATTATCATGAACAATGTGAAGATTGATTCAAATAAAAATGCGCATTTTTCAAAGTTATTACACCTATGTATAACTATTCCTAATAGTCATACACTTGTAGTATCCACAGAGGTATGTAATTTCTTAGAAACCACTCACTCTATCTTTCACTTGAATTCTATGACATTTTCCGATACATATGCATAATCTTTTGGTTCTCACTAAATTTTTATCACCATAATTTATGAAGGATAACTGAACCATTTACTAATACCAAATATAACATAAAAAAATAATAAATAGATATCACATATATGAATATTCATTGCATAACATAACAATCCAATCTATAATCATTTAGATGTAGTAACTTTGGAATAATAGAAACATAAAAAATGATTCATAAGTGAAATAAATAATCTCCTATAACTAGAACCTTTCAATGAAATATTATACATAGTACATTTCTTTATAACTATAGAAAAAGACATAATAAAGAGTGGTATTAGATGGCCAATAAGGGTAAATAAGATATATATCAACATAATGTGAGAATAAGGGTATGAGAACATGATAATAACATTTAAAAATTAAACCCTTTATACTATAGATAATAAACATGATTCCTTAAAAAAATATTTATTTTTCATAAGACATGAATTGTAATATAATCAAAGAACATGATCCATGAGAAAATAAAATTAGTATAAGATAGAGATTCATGGAATGCACGTAAGCAAAGAAATTCTTATGTTAGGATATCCTCAAAGATATTCATAACATCATAGGCTTGGGATAACCACCCATGTAATTTCTCCAAGAATGGGATAACATTTTATCTACCCTCTTCCAGGCTTAGGATAACCTCCCATGTAACCTCTTTCTGGATTGGGACAACCTCTCATGTACCCTATATTGGAATTGACATAACCAACCATGTACCCTCTTATAGGATTGGGATAACCTCTCATGTACCCTTTGATCTCATAGTAAAATAATCATTACCCAATGCATTGGAGGGAGAGAAAGTTCCTGCCCATCACATAATGAATGTCATACCTATTTGTTCCAATATATCATAAATCATTCATCATATGAAGACCCATGAAAAGGTAATGGGTTTAATAAACATTTCATCACAGTATTACTCATGAGAATAAAATGGGTTTTATAAAAATATTGTAATAATACATATAAACCATCCAGATGTAGAATAAGGATGGTAAAATTGGATCATATCCCCATTAAAACACAATAAATACTGAAATTTATTCTCTTAGATTAATGGGAAATCCTTAAAAATTTTATAAAAAAAATCTTGTAGAGAATATCCATTCCATTTTGAAATCACTTCTTTAAATATAAAAATATCTCAAATATTAAATACTTTTTTGACAAAATAACTATGTAACCATTTAATTTATGCTATAAATAATTGAATGGTCATGAAAGTGGAAAAATAAATCTATTACATTTAAGGTAAAACAAATATTCCTTTCAAATTTTTGGTAAAAATTCAAAAGTACCTTTTCTGGAAAATAACAAAAGGATAACAGTTAATTTTCTTTTAAAATTAATGAAATAGAAAAAATGTGTTTAATAATTCATTGGATAATAGTATAAACATTATTTAAAAAATTTTATAATACTTGGAAGTGAATGAAAAAATATTTTCAAATGAATAAATAAATAAAGATTATTTTTCATAATACAATTATTTTAGTATCTTTAATACTTAAAGTGAGTAAAATTAAGATAAATAATATATTGAATTTAAATAAATAAGGATAATAAAATAAATGTGTTTAATGTGTGGAAGATCATAATATTTCATCATTAAAAACTTAATCACAAACAATCTTTATAAACAATGCGATTGTCACATAAAACGTTTTCAACTTTGGTAACTTTTAAATTATAAGCTCAATGAAAAAAATTACTTTTTATGGATATGTATATAACAAAATATTCGTTATGTGAATCATAAAATACATTTATAATGAATATATGTAACACCTAAAGAGTTTACAATATATTTCCTTAAATAAATTCAGTCTCTTTGATAGCTTGTGAAACACGCAACCCCAAATCTCAATTATTGTAAGTGAAAATTATATTTTAAAAAACCATAATAAATGTAAAAATTAATAGTTAATGGTATAAATTTTTTTATTTTATAGGTATAATATCAATTTTTATCTTACTTGGTCAAAACAAGCATATAATGAATTTTTGATAATCTTCCATATAAATAAGTTTTTGATAAATAGTTGACAATGTAGTATTTAAATATTCCTCCTATTATTTATAATAATGTATTATAATAATTTAAATTACAAATTTATTATCTATAAATTTTATTAAAATAAATAAAATAACATTTGGAGGTAAAATGGTAAATTTTTCAGGAAACTAGTTTTTCAGAAAATTAGTCTTCTTTAAAAAGGTATAATGTCTATCAATTTTATTTAATTAAAATAATATTTAATTATAAACTAATTAAATTAAATTTATAGATTATATATCTAAATATATGAAATTATAACCATATAATGATTATTACAAGTCATATAGCTTATATAAGATCATCTTATGGTTGAGAAATGTATTAGTTAAAAACCCATTTTTCATTATGTTTTGTGGGTTTATCATTGAATTAAAATTTTACACCTTTGTGAATTGAATTGTGTAAAAAAAAGTGCATATTTTAATCCTCATTATTAATATTTATTTAATAATTTATACTAATTTTTTTCTCAAAAATGAATTCTAACAACATGAAAAATTAATTATCACGATTTAGGTTAAAATTAGTTTACATGAGGGTTAAAAAAGATATATAATGGTTAAAACGACCCTACATATTGTATAAATTATATTATATGGATATATTTTGACCTCATAAAATATTATATTTTATATTTTTCCATTTTTATCCTTTTTTCATGTGAATATGGGGTTATTATTTATTCTTTTTAAACAATTGCATGTGTATCCTCCTCCTTAATTATAAAATAGAACTCACTCCCCTAGCTTCTTCACAAATTTAAAGCCCTTTTTATTGATAAAACTCAGAAAAAATATCTTATAAAATACTTGACCACATCATCTCAGTTCTATACATTTCAATATACCTACCCTAGGGTCTTTAAGAAGAGATATAAAGGAGGTTTCTCTAAGAGAAGGTAATCAGCTTAAAGAAGCTCTTTCTTTTTCATCATTATTTTACAAACATCAATTAAGTATTAAAAAATAAAATATAAGAGAAAAAATATCTAATATATAATGTGATTTTGTTGTGGTTATGGAATAATATTTATCCTTCTTCTTTAAAATTAAATGGGAAACAAATCCACCTCTCACGTGTACAATGGAAAACCACCTCAAGAACCCATGTAATTTGTTTTACATCAATGAATTATATGGATAGTCATAATTATGTTAATAAAGAATGTATATGATACATATTAAGAGATATTAACTTTAAAAAATTAATATATCAGAGACTTTTTTATCCTTTCACCCATTATGGGAATGATATCATCACTTGTGCATACATACAACCTAGCATCTCCACTATGCTATGCGATTCATTTTCATTGTCCAACATTAAATAAAGCATATTAAAATAATTTTAATGATGTATTATTTAATTATTAACATTATGGAGATTAAGGATATATGTTCTATTCACATGAACCATAACATTCATGATAAAAATACAAATGAGATAATAAGGTAATTACCATGTGAAAAAATGAAATAAATGAAATATTATTAGAAAACAGATGGTAAAATTTTATAACAGGATAATATATGATATTATAAATATTGATACGGTTCTGGTATAAATTATTAACATGTTTAATAAAATTATACTAGAGTTTAAATCATATTAAACTAAAGTAAAGCATGAGGTAAGGGATTCAACTTAATTTCCATTCCATAGAGTCATATTCATTAATATAAACCTCTTTGTTTTTATATAGTGTATATATTACCCATTTTATGTATTTAAAATGAATATTAATTTCTTCTTGATTTTAATGTTTCAATTCATGTTTATTAATTCTAGGGGTTATAATTTAAATTTTATTGAAGAGGTAAGAATCTATTTTATAATCCCAAATTATTCTGAGATGGATTTTACTTTCATTGAAGTAATGTTATCATTTATCCCTCATAATCACTATCCATTGTTATCCACTTTATATTTAAGGAATTTCATTTTTTATTAAAAATTTTAATCTACATGGAAATTGATTCAAGAAAATAACTTTTTTAAAGAAAAACTATTTTATTTATCTTTAAGTAGGATATATTTTTCCTTGTCCATGCCTTCCAATATTTTTTTACTAATGTAATTTTATTTACTCAAATGATTTATTATATAAATTTTATGTTATGGTTGAATATTAAAAGGGTTTTAAAGTAATATTTCTAATATTTTTCAAAATGTTTGTTCTTGATGAAATATAAAAAGAAATGTTTTTATAAATGTATATGTTGATAATAAAATTCACTTCCACCATAAAAGTTTTAAAAAATATTCCTTATTATAAATGATTTTAGTGGTTTTAATAAGAAAAAAAATTTGTCAATGATTTATTTAATATATCACATCCATTACCATTATTATTCAAAAGGAAATGATTTTATTTGAAAACCTATATTCTTGATGAATTGATGGCCACCATTTCTGGATTAATTTTTTAATTGTGTACTATCTCTTGAGACAATCAATTTATTGTAAATTTTTTTTAATGGACATTAAATTTCTCTTAAATATTCATATTTAGTGTATCATGAATATGGTTATTTATTAAACTGTACACTACTTGTATATATGATGTTTAATTTGAAATTTATTTGATTAACTAGGGAAATAATGATAAATAAATATTCATTACTTAGTTTTGATATTTAATGATATGAAATATATTTTTTAATTAAATTGATCATTTGATATATGAAGAATACTCTTGGCATGAAGTGATGGGTGGGGCCAAAAATTATATAGCCCCTTGATGCATTGGTTGGTATCATAAGACACATATATTAGAAAAAATGTATGGGTTTTTATATATAGTTTTAAAATATATTGTGAAATATCTTCATAGTATAGATATCCAAATTCATGGGATCATAAAATCTATAAATAATCATTTCATTTATTTTGAATTTAGTTATTATTATCCAATTGATTATTTCATTGATATTATGCATTAATGTATTTTTTTATAGAGTTATTAATTAAATAGAATGTGTGCTTAGTTATTTACCTTTACATGTTGATTTTCCTTACTAATTCAGGATAGATTATATTATATGTAACCCATACTTATACTTTTATCCCAACTTTATTTTTGTTCCTTCCCCATGATGTGAAGAATAATTATTTTAATGTGTTTAAGTATTTTCAATTATTTCCATTACTATGTTTTATATTTTATCCCTAATTTAAAATTAGTATCATGTATCTATCTAGCTCTCTAAGAATACTAAATTTATATGTCCTTTTGGATTTTTCCCATTTTGTCTATTCTAATATAATAAATTAAACACCAAATATAGGTTACTAGAGTCCAGTTCATTACAATTGGTATCAATTAATGTTTAGTAGAAACCTTAGGAAAAAGATTATGGAAAATATAGATTAGGGTAAATAAACGTATGGTATATTTTGAGGGAAATTATAGAATAATATCATAATATTTTGATAAGGAAGATATTATATGTTTATTACAAGAAATACATCCTTTTCGTGATACTAAAAATGGAAATAGGTTTGATACAAATGACTATGGGGTTAATAATATCTAAAAGGGTTGGTCAAGTATATCTTGGACATCATTCTGGTTCATGGTGAGTGTTCCTTAACTTTTCACCTAGTTTGACACTCTTGAGGTATACAGTTAGGTTATTTCTAATTTTCATTATAAACTATTATAGGGGATTTGAAAATAAATATGTCCCTAAAGAAACTATGTTTATGATTCCAATATAAACAATATATAAAGTTTCAATTTATGTTAAGTGTCACACCATATTTATAATTGTACATGTTGATTTAAAAGAAAAAAAATTATTGAACTAATATAGTATATGAAATTATTTATAAATGGTTCATAGAATAAATAAGGTTATAAATACTCATATCCAATGTAGATTTTTACCTGTAATATAACAACCTAGGATTTTTGAACAATGATATTATATCTTTTTAGATTAATATTCATTTTATTACAAAAAACATCCTCGAGGACTATATTAGTTTTGTTCCTTTTGAAAAAATTCTAGTATGGTGACAGATATTCAACTTCTCCCATAATTATCTTCCGATTTATTATTCTTAGGGAAAACCTTTCTTTATAACTTCTGGAAAAGAAACATAATAAAAGGGTGATCTTAAATGTTAGGTAAGAGTAAACTAGGGAGATATGTGAGCATAGGAAACAACATAAAGGGTATGAGAAAATGATCATAACATTATAAGATCATACACTACATATGAGAAATAATAATCATTCATCATGGAATAAATATTAGTAGTTTATAAGACATGAATCATAAGGGAATCATAGAACATAATCCATGAGGCCATAACATTGACATAAGACATGAAATTGTGGTATAAACATAAAATGTTACTTTTTGAACATGTATAAATAGTAATAGGTTCACTCATTAAATTAAGGAAAAGAAATCAGGCCCTTGCATAATCATATGTCCTTGAAAAATAGATCCACACAAAAAATTATGGACATGAAAACCAGGTCCATGCATATAATTGTGAACATGAAATCAGGTTCACACATAACATATATAACTCATGAGTTGTCTATATTTAACAAATAAAGTGGAGGGAGAAATAAGTCCCACATGACACATATTGAAATCCATAAATATATATTCTAAGATAATTTAAATCATTTAACATATTATAACCTATGAATGAAATGGGTTTCATAAACATCATTCAATCACAAAATTTCCCATGAAACATAAATATGTTTTATAAATATCATCCCAACATAAACATAAACTAACCATAAAAATAATAGTGATATTATACTTAAAAAATATTCCTATTGAAATATAAGTAACATAAAATAATGTAATCTTATATAGAAAATAATTTTGAGAGACCACTTGAAAATAATTCTAGAGGAAAATATTCTTTATGCTTTGGAAACATTTTTTACTTGAAATACCATGAAATTTTAAAATAAAAAATTCTATTTTAAAATAACCTTTTATTATTATAAGTTTAAATTCAATTCATTAGGTCATTATGTAAGTGTAAAAATCCATTAATTATGTATAAATAAAAAAAATATTATCCTTGTACTTTTGTAGTATAAGACAAAAAGGATGTTGTTAGGAAAATGAAAAAAAGATTCATTTCAAACATTTTAGTAAAAATTTACAAATGGGTAAAAATGAATTTCAAATTTTTAAAAATAATAGTTGGAATATTTTGGAAAATATTTTAAGAGACATTGACATGGAAGATAAATATACCCCAATAAATACTTATATATAGACAATCTCAGATAATAATGAGATTGTGAAAACAACCCTTACCTTAGGTTTGATTTTCTTCTTACATAACTAAAATTATTATATAATTGATTATAAATTTTTTTTAACTTATTTCATAACCATATTTATATTTATGATATTATATATGATCATATTACCACCCATTTATTAATAATAGTACTATTTTTTCAAGTGTTAACTACTTCATTTTTTATGTATTCTATATTGTATAAGTCTTAGTTCATGTGCATAGGATATAGTTATGTTATTTCCAAAATGATATTAAGGTATTTAATAACATATATATATATATATATGCATTTTATACATTTATATAATCATTATTTAATGGTGAGTATGGATGTTGAATCACACCACATCGTGGATAGAATAATATGTCTGTACACACGAGTGGCGATATCATAACCTTAATTGTGAAATTCTATGAATGTATATGGTGTATAAATTTATTTCTAGAATCAATATCAAGTGATAATTATTAAACACACACACACACACACACACATTATTCCAATCATTACACCCATCCAAGTAAATCGGTAATGAAAAACATCTTACACCATGGTGTAGAGATGGTAGGTCGTATGTACACACAAGTGGTGATTTTGTTATTCATTGGATGGATAAAATGTGGAATATGGTTGTTATATAATTTTAATTACATATATGAATATATAAGATACAATATTTATTACTTTATAATTGGAGAAACATGTAAAGATTAAGTAAAAGAAGAAATAATGTTGAAAGAGTCGTTAAGGGAGGTCACCTATTCTTCAACGATCTCCCTCTAGATCGCCTCTTAAGGACACTAGAGTTAGAATTTTGAGAAGACTAGAAGATCTATTATGTGAATAGGAATGTTTATAAGGGAAATTTTATGGGTATGGTCTATCTTTAAGTCTCAAAGTGATGTGAATAAGTGATGGAGGTGGTACCCATTTATAATTGAGGTTAGGGGATCTTTTGGAATATCTAAATATATTAAATTATAATAAATTAAATATCAATACAAATTCCTCCAAAAGTAAATGTATTCGACGATAATATGATATAATCTTTTAATTTAATAATCTAAGAGTTTTTTGACAGGTTTTGGTATTTTTTTAATCCTTATCATTTTGATTAACCCTTAGTTAACCTATTTTAATTTTAACTAGTGCAAAAAGGTTTTCAATATTAAAAGGTTGTAATTTTTACTTATATTATTTAAATTAAACTGTAAATTGGAAATTAATAACATATTAAACCATATAATAGTTATTATATATTTTTAAACATGTTTTATTATTTTTAAATAATTTAATAAATCATTATTTTGATAAAATATCATTAGTGTCAATTTTGACACAATTCATTACTTGTCTTTTTTGAAATATCATAACAACATAATATATCCTAAGAAACTAAATTAACATTAACATAACATGTTAAAGTAATCTATAAAATTCACAGATGACATTAATTATATCAAATTATATTCATTTCTATATTTTGAATATCATTTATCATATATTTATATTAGTTAAATAATTACTACATCATTATTATATAATCCTGTAAAGTAATTATATATATCCTAAAAATTTAAAATAAATTTACTTTAAAAATAAAAATATTTTAGATTTTAAATTATTATTTATATTAAAACATATCCCTTATATAACTCCATATTAATTTTTTTTATAGTAATGAAAAACTTGAGTATCACATCTTTAACTTTTCCTGAAATAAAATATAATAAATTTCATGTTCTCATCCAAGTGGCCTTAGGATGTTATAATTTTAAAACAAGGATTATTCTAGTTGAAAATAACTCATCCAATGTAATTAAAATAAGTGTTATAGCAATTTTCTAATATTTATAATATTTGTTTTTACCCTCAATTACACTATTTACCTTTTAAAATGTAAATAAAAGTTATTAAAGTTACTATTGATAATGCCCAAATATAAAAGAAAAATAGTTATATAATATAAACCTACCAATTCCAAATATATAATCCATTTATGATAATTCAAAACAAATAAGTTGAAATAATAAATTTAAAATTAATCTCATTGATGGAAGAATAAAACATGTTTTAAAAGTGAAAACATTAAAAAGATTGAAATGTTTTTATAGCATAGTTCGATGTGAAATTAATTACAATGACCTATATTGGATCAAAGGATGAAATTTTGATCTAATTACAATTTATAAACATTTAAAAATATTGTTTTAGACTATAAATTATTTATCCAAAAAATTTGTTTTTAAATAAAATGCAATATTTTAATACTATTCATCAAAACATAAAATGTATCAGAAAAATAAAAAAAATTAAACCAAAGTAAAATTTTATATCACTATTTTAAGAATAATATTTATTTTTTATATAAAAACTATACAAGTTTCTTGATTTGGATTTAAAATTGGTTTTCCATTATGAGGGGGTAAAATTAACCTTTTAGAAAAATATATGTTTTTATGCATAAAATTGGGATTGTTCTTATATTATTCTTATAAAATCTATTTTACTAATATCATTAACATTTGATAAAATATAAATCATATATATTTCATTTAAATAATTCAATAATTTTAAATTATTTAATTTATTAATCCAAAATGACTTTGGGATAATGGTAAATTTTTTATTATAATTAATTTGTATATAATTTCATTTATAATTAATTGGGAAGTAATGAATTCATCTTATAAATTATATATTTTCATAATTTTGTAAATACTATTCATACCCTCTAATTTAAAAGGTAGATTATTATCTTATTTTAATGACAATAAAGTTATGTTTTGTAGAAACTCATTATTGCATGAAAAGAAAGCTAAACCAGTGTTGCGTGTAATGTAAGCTTAACGTGCTGTAATGTGCAATGCAAGATACTAAATAAATAACATTATTTAAATATATATTTTATAAAAAATATTAGGGTGTTACATTCTACCCCCTAAAAATGAATTTCTCCCTAGAAATTCATCCAGGTTATCAAATGTATTATTCTTGAATGTTATATTCATATAAACCCTCATTATAAAAATTAATACTAAAACTCTCATTAAAAAGGTAAAGTTGGAAACAAAATGGTTACCCAAAGTAACTTGTTTCTAGGTTTCCACATTGGAGAACATAATCTGAAAGTGAAAAAAAATAGATATGGAAGAGAAATATAACTATCAAGTTATGATGGAGAATGATAGAGAACATAGCCAGGTTTAAGTTGACGTTCACAAATTCATAAAGATGAAATGATTCAGGGGGCCATTTGATTCATTAAAAAAAGAAGGTATAGGGATAAATTTTTTGGTTTCAAGATCCTTTCCATAGTGTTAAATAATTTTCATGAGAAGAAATGATTACTTTATTTCATTACCTTTTATAAGCACAATATCATACTTTTGTCATGCCTTGATCAATTTCCACAGCATCTCTTATTCTATGAAATTAAGGTGAATTTTTCATTCCTAAAGCATTATTAGATCATGATATCTATAAATAAATTGATAGGTCATTCCATTTTTCTTTAATTAATATCCCAAAAAATAGATTAACATTAGCTATCCAATATGAAACAATCCTCATATATAGAGAGAATCTCTAAAACCTCATCCAAATTTTGACATAAACAATTTCATAAATAGTTACCTTTATGATACTTAAAAAATATTAGAATCCAAAAATTAGAAAGAAGGTAATTAAATTTCAAAAAACAACTTATCATTGATCCCCAAACAACATGACATAGCTCTTAATTTTCAAACATCAAACATCTGAAGAATATTACCATGTATTCTTTTGAAATATGATAATAACCTAAATTATCATAAAATCTTAGTAAAAACATAGATTCTTTATAAATATAACTCTTTGATAATACCATAAATCCAAAATTTATTCAAACTAAATCCATGATATTAGAAACTACTTTTTCATCTTACCAACCCCAAATTCATCAATACTACCGCATTTATTTTATCACAACCATACATCTCTGTATTTCATTTTCCCAACATAATGCAAATATTAATGGTTATCCTTCCCTTAATTATGTGTTTTTCACATATGTCACCTTACCATCTAAAAAAAATTTAATGGTGACCAATACCATTCAACATATTTTCTTTAATCCTAATATTAAAACTACCCTTAACTAATACATATATGTTTTATTATTCCATAATACTATAAATGTACTTATACAACATTTTTCATGAATTCCATTACAGAAATACTCCATCATTCTACCAATTCATTTTAATACTTCACATTTCAAATAGTGGTCACATGATATTTTCATTTTTCTTTGGATTTATTATGTTTTTGTAGATTATATTCTATATTAACCCTTAGATTGGGTCATTTATTTTTATAGTGTCCAAAGTATCTGCATTTATAGAATTTATGCATGGGTGGTGAATTTTGATGGGATTTCTCTCATTTCATTTAATTTAATGAACTATTTAGATCACTACAAAACTCTTTTGTTTTATAGTAAGGATTCCCACAATTGAATAATGTTATTATTCCTTTTATATATTTCCTTTAGTTCTCATTTCAATATTTTAGCCATGTAGGATGTTGAAACTTTTTCATCCTTCCATGTGGAAAGTTATTAGGATTTCCATTAATCTTCATCTTCTTTTTTTATCACCAAAACCATGAGAGTTTCCAACTTCCATTTCCACTTTTAGTGCACAAAAAATGATTTCTTCATAGCTTCCAAATACCCTTATAGTCATGTCCTTTCAGAGAATTGGTTTTTGGAAAACAGAGAATCAATCTGTTTTTTCATTCAGGTATGATGATTAACCAAAAATAATACCTTGGAAGTCCTATAAAATTATATTTTTAGGTACTAATATATTCATCTTCCTTTTTATTAAGCATAAGGATTTACTTATACATATTTTTCATAGAATATAAGGAAAGTACTTAATGAAAAATATCCCCTTAAATTATTCCCATTCCAAAGATTCAATTTCTTCTTATTCCCTATTTTTCTTAATAATACCCCAACACTGACCGACTTCACCTTACAAATGATAAACAACCTAACACAATTTTAATGTTATGAACACATAAGGAAGAAACATATCTTTTTAGTGGTACTAATACATTATTATACAATAATTGTATAATAAGACCTATTGAAATAAGGTGTATGTTTCCTCATAAAGTACTCAAAAAAATTGTTCCCTCCTCTACTTATTTGGAATTTCGTCGATATTTATATCTTATGTGAGTATAGTGATAAGTTTTTTCATTCCAAATCCCATAATTTTTGGTTTCTCAAGAGGAAAATCATTTCTTTTCCCATTGCATTCATCACTAACATAGTTACATAAGGTTTCATCTATTGAATAAACTAGAAAGAATAGTGTGAGAAATACTAATCTTAGTGGATGAACCACATAATCATGGGAAATTACATATAATATTTCAATCTATGACACATTGGGTTTAATAACATTTTATTCATAATTATTAAGAAAAATCTACGATTATAACATAGAATTAGACCAATACTTAGATACATACCTAGATATATCATTAGAAATATCTCTAGGGATCTCACTAATGTTTTCTCATCACAATTTCCAAAGGTTTACTAAACCATTTCTCTAATACCAACTATAATGACCTATGCATTTCATATATGGATATTACATCATTTTATATAAATATTCATTTAATTACACAAACAAATGCTCTAGTACTATATTAGTTTAGTACCTTTGGAAACTTAGAACAAAAACTTCTATTATGGTGAATGATATTAAACATCTACCATAATGATCTTCTCTTATATTATTCCTACCTAAAACCTTTATTTATAACTAGTGGAAATTAAACATAATAAAAGGTTGAGATCAAATGCTCAGTAAGGGTAACCAAGAGAGATATGTAAGAAATAACATGATCATAAGGGTATGAGAACATGTTCATAACATTATAAGATAATGTGCTTCATATAAAATATCATAAACATGAATCAGGATATAAATTTTGGTAGTTCATAAAACATAAATCATAAGGGAATCAGATAACATAATCATTTAAGCTATAACATTGACATAAGACATGAAATTTTAGAATACACATAAACTTGTATCTTTTTGAACATGTATAAATATTAATATCTTTTTCCATTAAATTAAGGACATGAAATCATGACCTTACATAAACATATGGACATAAAAACTGGGTCCACACATAAAATTATGAACATGAAAACCATGTACATTTTTATAATTGTGAACATGAAATCAGGTTCATGTGTAACATATATAACTCATGAGTTTTCCATTATTACCCAATGAATTAGAGGGAGATATAGTTCCTACACATTAAATAATGAAAACCAAATATATTTATGCCATAAGAACATAAATCATTCATCATATCAGAACACATTTAATGAAATGAGTTTCATAAACATTATTCAAATATAACATAACAATAAAAAATAAATTGGTTTCATAAATTTCCATCATTCACATAAACCAAACATAGTAATAATAGGGATAATATCCTTGAAAAATATTCCAATTAAAACATATGTAATATCAAAGAATATTATCATATATGGAAAATAATTTTCAGAGATCACTTGAAAGTAATTCTTAAGAAAAATATCCTCTTTTAATTTAAAAACATTTTCTTTACTTGAAATTCAACACAATTCTAAAAGAAAACATTTTATTTGAAAATAACCTTTTAAAATGGTAATGTAATCTTCAAGGCATTAGGGTTTTATGGAAGCATAAAAATCCATTCATGTTTTATAATTAAGAAAAACATTATCCCCATACTTTTGTAGGATAAGTTAAAGGTTACCATGTTTGGAAAAAAAGAAAAGATTCATTTAAAACTGTTTAATAAAAATTTAAAAATGGGTAAAAATGAATTTAAAATTTTTAATGTAATATTAAGAATTTTTTGTAATATATGTTTAAGATACATGAACATGGAAGATAAATATAAACTATTAAATAGTTACGTATAAAAAATCTCAGATAATAATGAGATTGTGAAATTAACCCTTACCTTAGGTATGATTTCCTTATTAGGTATCTAAAATTACTATATAATGGATTAAAATATTTTATTAACTTATTACAAAACCATATTCATATTTATGATATCAAATATGATCATATTACCACCTGTTTATTAATAATTTTACTCTTCTTTTGGGTGTTAAATACTTCATTTTTTATGTATGTTTTATTGTATAAGTCTCAGTTCTTGTGAATAAGATATAGTTATGTCATTTACATAATTATATTAAGGTATTAAATAATATATTTATGCATTATAGACTTTTATATAATAATTATTCAATGATGATTATGGATAGTGAATCACATCACGTCATGGAGATAGTAGGCCGTATGTACGCTTGAGCGACAATATAATTACCTTAAATATGAAATAATATGGAAGTGTATGGTTTATATATTTCCTTGTAGAATCAGTATAAATTTATAATTTTCATATATATATATATATATATATATATTATTCCCAAAATTACACCCATCCAAGTAAAGTGGTAATGAAAAAATGCACCATGGCTTGAAGATGGTAGGTTGTACGTACACATTCATTGTGATTTCATTTTTCATAGGATAGATAAAAGGTAGAATATGGTTGTTACATAATCATGATAACATATCAAAATATATTTAATAATATATTTATTACTTTAGAGTGGAAAAAATACATGAAGAGGAAGTGAGAGAAGAATTAATCTTAAAAGAGTCATTAAAGGAGATTAACTCTTCTTCGATGAGCTCCCTTTAGATCGCTGCTTAAGGACACTAGAGATGGTCTTCTTAGAATACTAGAACCTACCAAAAATGAATATATAAGTTGGGAAGATAAATTTTAAGGGTATTATTTAGATTTATGGCTCAAAGTTATGCGAATAAGTGACAGAGGAGGTTCCTTTTTATAATTGAGGTGAGGGTCACTTTTGGAATTTCAAAATATATTAGATTATCATAAATTAAATCTCAATCCAAATACCTTAAAAATTACATGGATTAGAATATAAGATGAGATAATTTTGTAATATAAGTATCCAATATAATTTTTACATGTTTTGGTATTGTTTTAACCTTATCATTTGATTAACCACTAGTTAATATATTTTAATTTTAACTAATGTAACAAATTTTTCAATATTAGAAGGATGTAATTTTCAATTATATGGTGTTAATTGGAATATAAATTATATATTTATAAGATTTTAGATTATATTATAATTAATTTTTATTTTTAAACATGTTTTATTATTTTTATAACATTTAATAAAAAATTATTTTGATAAAATATCATTTTTGTGAATTTGGAGAATATTCATTACTTGTATTTTTTAAAATATCATTACAACATGATATATTCAAACCATATCTATTAAATTATCCTTAAAATTAAAAATTAATCCATAAAACTTGTGGATAACATTAATCAAATGAAATTATATTTATTTTAATGTTTTTAATATCAATTATTAGTTATATCATTTAATTATACAAATACTACATCATTATTATAGAAGCATTTAAGGTACATATATTTTTCCTAAAAATTTAAAATAAATTTCACTGATAAATAAAAATATTTTATATTTATATTAAATATTTATTGTCAAACATATCCTCTATATAACCCCACATTAAAATTGTAATAGTTAAGAAAAACATGAGTATGACATCTTTACCTTTATTTAAACAAAATATAATAAATGTCATACTCTCATCGAATTTCCCTAAAAATGTTATAATTTTAGATATATGATGATTTTGGTCAAAAAACAACTCATCCAATAAAAACAGAATAATTTTTAGGGTATTTTTTTAATATTTATAATATTAGCTTTTACCATTAATTACCTGATTTACCTTTTATCATGTAAATAAATGTTACTCAAGTTACTATTCAAAATACCAAAAAATAAAAGAAAACTATTTATGTAATTTTGATCCACTGGTTCCAAATATGTAATCCATTTTTCAAAATTAAAAAAACATAAGTTTCAATAATTAATTTAAAATTAATCTCATTGACCAAACGAGAAAATGGGTTTTAAAAGTGAAAATATTCAAAAGATTAAAATGTTTTTATATAATAATTCAACGTGAAATTGATTTCAATGAAATATATTGGATTAAATGATAAATTATTGATATCAATATACTTTAAAACAATTTAAAAATATATTTTAACACTAAATTATTTATACAAACATGTTGTTTTAAATTAAAATGAAATATTTTATTATTATTCATCAAAACCTGAAACTTATAAGAAAAATACCAAAAATTCAATAAAAATAATTTTTATATGATGTTTTCAAATAATAAGTTTATTTTTTATGTAAAAACTATTAATGTTTCAAAATATTTATTTAAAATGGGTTCACTAGTAAAAGGAAGTAAAATTACCCTTTTAAAAAATATAGGTTTGTATGTATAAATTTTGGTTTGTTTTTAGATTATTCCTATAAAATCTATTGGATGATTATAAAAAATATTTGATAAAGTATATAACATATATATTTTATTAATATCATTAACTAATTTTCATTTATTTAATTTATTAATACAGAAAGCTTTTAGATCATAAATTTCTTTTATTATAATCAATTAGTATATATTTTCATTTCTAATTTATTGGAAACTAATGAATTCATCTTATAGAACATATATTTTCATAATTTAGTTAATAAAATTCATGCCCTATATCATGACTTATAGGTTATTATATTATTTAAATAATAATAAAATTATGTTTTTATTGTATCTTAGTGATGTGTGCAATGCAAGCTAAACCGATGTCATGTGTAATACAAGATTAATATAGTGTAGCATGAAACAAAAGATACTAAAAAAATAAAATTATTTAAAAATATATTTCATAAAAAGTATCAGGGTGTTACATGATATGTAATGATATATTGATGATATTGGAACTGAGTACTTCATAGTTATATTAGGGAAGTTTAATCCTATTATGAGAAATAAAATCTCCCAAATTGTGAAACCTATTATTCTATATCATATTTTTTAAATTTTAGATTGATTTATGCAGTAGAATCATGAATAATTTAATGGAAAAAATATTATAGTGTTATCTAATCAATGGATTTGTTTAGATTAAAATATATTTCTAGAATTAGCATGTGATGAAAAGGAATGGTGATACTAATAGTATACTATCTCAAGGGTGATGATGATCAATAGTGGTAATTGATCTAGAATAGTAGGGTGGAAGAGGAAAAAACATAAAATAGTGTTACTTTAAGGAGATATTATTGGACAAATACTTACCTCATGTTTAATTTATTGAAATAAATATAAATTTCCTTAGTTTTAGAAAATGTCAGAAGAAAGTGTTGTAGTGTATGAGGCTATCAATAAAATGATAGAAAATATTATATTAATTACATACATAATAAAGGCTGCATGAATGAACATTTCATTAAAGGGATAAACCCAATTATCTAAAGGAAACTAGTTTCTCAATGTTTTTTACCATATGATGGAATTGTTTTATGCACCATCAAAACAGAGAAGGAATATTCTGTATCATATATATTCAAAGGGAATCAAAGGAAAAAGATGAAGGACGACAAAAAATAGATAAGGAGAAGAAGGGAAAAAAGATTTTCCTATATGTGATTCTTTGGGAAAGAAACACCGTGATATATGGTTGACGAGAATTGGATATTTCTTCAAGTCTAGAGAGAAAAGACATTAGGCCGGGAAATGTAAGGTTAATAAAGAATACTTTAATGTTCAGTGTTTCAACTATAAGATGATGGGTCACTAAATAAAAACAATTCCTCAAGTATAAAAGAAATATACCATATAAGAAGCAAAGGTATAAATGTCAATTTAATTTTATTACTACAACCGAAGTAGAAGGATTAAAGTTCTTTTTTAACTGGATTAAATAAGTATGTTATATAAGTATTTTATCAATTATATTATGGTAATAAGAATGATAAAATTTATAAGGATTTCAATGTTGTAATGTTTTTTTTTCAAGGATATGTAATCATATTTTTAATAATATTGATAGTGAAGAAAATAGATTTATTGGTATGATGATATTTCTAGAGAATGTATGATTAAGGTAATCATAAACCTTAAAACTTTTTTAATGTTTAGTTAATGAAGTTTAGTTTGGATAATTAGATGATTAAAATTGATGACGTAAATGGAATATTATTGATGACCCTGGAACGTTTTAGTGATTTGATGATAAAGTGGGCTGTGTTATCTTTGTTGGAGTTTATAACATTTTCGATTTATGGAATATACTTCATAATTTATTATTTTATTTAATGATTGAAGAGAATGTTAACTTATTAATTCATTCATATTTTCATTATTTTTTAATGGAAATTTAGGTTCTTACCACAATTCAGTGAAATATATAATCAACGTATTCACATATTTAGTATTTGACATTATGAGATGCATTATATTTTCTAGGGATAAATTTTTGACAAAATATTTCATAATTATGGGTTTTGAATTTGTTTAGATATTTTTTTTGAAGTGTTAGGTATTCAAATGGAATCATAGAAATTAATACACGGAAAGATATGGAATACACCAACTTGTTAGGATATATTTTGTGAAATAAAACTTATAGGATTGGAAATTGTTTAAGATATAAAAAGGTGATAACTATTTAGGACCATATTAAAGAATATCAATGTAGGAAAATGAGTCAGGAGAAAATCAGAGGAAATATTTGGAATTTAATGTGGGAGAAAATTTATTCAAGAAATTATATCCATTGAAGGGTTACATAGGGTTCATTATGAAGGGAAGACTGAGCCTTAAATACATTGGACCCTACAAAATATTGAAAAGGATTTGAGATGTGGATTATCGATTGGAAATTCCACCAATACCCTCTAAAGTACATGACGTTTTCCACATATTATGATTAAGGAAGTACATTCCAAACCTAGTTTATATTATTACCTATAAATAAATAGAATAGGAATATGATATCTTATACAATGAAGATACCATCTATATTCTTCATACTAGAGAGAAATTATTGAGGATTCATATGAATCAAATAGTAAATGTACATTGGAGAAAATCATAAAATAGAGGAATAAATTAAGTAAATAGAGGATTATATGAAGAGAAAAAAATATAATTTTTTTATAAGGTAATACCAATTAAATTTCAAAGATTATTTTTTAAAGAGGAAGAGTAACACCACTGGAACCTATGATATATTTCCTTTAATAAATTGAATCTCTTTGATAACATAAGATACATGAAAAACCAATACTCAATTATAGTAAGTAAGATTTATATTAAAAAACCATTTATATAATGTAAATTATAATATTCCATTGTACAAAAATTCTAATTTAATATAATCAATTCCAATTTTGAACATTCATGGTAGAACTATTCCTAGAAAGAATTTTTAATTTTTTTTTCAGAAATAAGATTTTATGATTACTCGAAACTTTTGTATTTCAATATTCCAAATTTAATTTATAATTATTTATTATAATATATTTTATTAAAAATTTATTATCTATAAATTTGATTAAAATAATTATAAGAACATTTAGAGGTAAAAATAGTTATTTTTTAGAAAATTGGTTTTTTTATGAAAACTATTTTCGATAAAGAAGGAATAATTTCTATCCATTTTAATTTATTAAAA
The DNA here is from genome assembly GCA_963277665.1 of Viscum album. Taxonomy (NCBI): domain Eukaryota; kingdom Viridiplantae; phylum Streptophyta; class Magnoliopsida; order Santalales; family Viscaceae; genus Viscum; species Viscum album. Next base: position 1,383,723,170 of record OY728139.1, on the reverse strand, counting down.
TAATATTTAATGATAAATTATTTAATTAAAATTTTAATATAATATATCTATTTATATTAATTTAAAACCATATAATTATTATTACCAATCATATAGTTAATATAAAATCATCTTAGGATTGAAAAATGTATTTCATAAAAAACCCATTTTGACACATTTTGTGGGTTTATCGTAAGATTAAATATTTGAAATTCTGTTAATTGAATTGCATAAAATTGATTCCATATTAGGAATCATTATATTTGAAGTTATATAATAAGTTAAACCTAATTTCTTATCATAATTAATAGTAAAAATAGTAAAAATTAATTACCATGATTAATGTAAAAAATGGTTTATCGGGGTTAAAACAAATAAGATAATGGTTTATATAGAATAAAAAAAATTTATAATATATATTTTATTTACATATTAAACATTAAAAATATTATTTATCATAATTATATCTTTTAGATCCTAGTGGCATTTGAAAAACATGGGCGTGATTTATTCTTTTCAAAAACATCCATGAGTGTCCTCCTCCTCAATTATAAATGTGAACTCCCTCCCCTCACTCCTTCACAAATCTAAAAAACTTTCGATATAAGAAACCATACTATATTCTATATCGAATATCCTTATATGAAATTAATAGTTTCTATCCTTATTAAAATAAAAAAATGGTCCTTAAGAAGATATACAAAGGAGGTTTCTCTAGGAGAAGGTAATCTTCTTAATAATTTTTCTTCTTTTTTATTTCTTCTTTTAAAAAATTAAATTAGGAATTAAAACATAAAATATAATAACACCATTATATCCAAAATATTTATATGTTATTATATTTATGGAAAAATATTTATCTATGTCCTTCCTCATCGTATTGGAAAAAAATCCATTACTCATGTGTACGATAGATTACTACCTCATGAATTGGCATAACATTTTTTCCATCACTAACTCACATGGACAGAAATAATAACAGAAATAATTAATATATATGATAATTATGAAATATTATTAATTTTATATAATTAATATACCATCCACTTCCTTAAATTTTTACCCATTAAGGTAATGATATTATCCCTCATGCATACGTACAACCTATTACCTCCACAAAGCTATACAATTCATTTTTGATGTCCAACATTCAAAAATAGTTCCAAAATTGTATATAATGTGTAAATATAACATTTATAACATTATTATAATTATATATATTATTTATTTATATGCTATCTATATGAACATAAAATTTGACAAAAAAACACACATGAGAAAACAAGGTTATTAACAGCTAAAATAATGAAACTAATGAAATAATATTAACAAATGAGTGTAAAATGTTACATAAAGATCATATATTATATTATAAATATTAATATGGTCATGTTATAAATTTATAATACTATTAAAACAATTATACTAGAGGTTAAAACGCATTCAACTAAATGAAGGCATGAGGTAAGAGATTTGGTCTCATTTTCCATTCAATATAGATATATTTCTTAATATGAGCCTACTCATTTTATACGGGGTATATAATGATTCTTTGATATATTTAGCTTGAATACCTATTTATTTACAATGTTTAATATTTCAATTCAAATTTATTCCTAAAAAGGGGTTAAAATTTTAATGTTTTCAAAGTGGTAAGACTATATTTTACAATCTTGCTTTCTATCAGGATTCCTTTTACTTTTAACAAAATAATATTTTAATTTTTCCTTTATAATATCTAACATTTTTTCATCCTCTATATATTTAAATAATATGTATATTTTATTAAAAAATTCCCTCTTTTTAGAAGTATATTCATTCCAATAAAATTTTAAAAGGAAAATTTATTCAATTTTTCTTTAAATAAAATAAATTTATCTTTCATGTTAATGTTTTCCAAAGTTATTTTAAAAAATTACTTTTATGTACTCAAATTATTTATTTTGTAATTTTTATTTTATTATATACTTTTTCAAACTGTTTTAATAGAATATTTATAGCATTTTTCAAAAGGCATATGTTTAACAAATATTCAAAAGGAATGTTTTTTAATGTATACAATGATAAGAGAAACCCCCGCCACCCTAACTATTTTATAAATTATAACTTCTGGTACACATTTTAAATGTTTTTAAAAAGAAACATATTGATGAATGAAAAATTTAATATCTCACTTATATTCCCTTTATTCTTTTGAAGGATATGATTTTATTGTATAAACTGATATTCCTAATGAACTAAGGGTCACGTCTTATTTCTTGATTGATTTTGTGATTGTTAATTTTCTATTTAGAGAATCACCTTATCATGATCATTTTACATTTTACATTATATTTCTATTAAATATCCATATTACTGGTATCATGGATATTATTATTTCTTAAACCACATACCATTTTTACATGCAATCTTTACATTGAATTTTAGTTGATTAATAGGATATATTTTTATAAATTCAGATTATTTAATCAATAAAGATATAAATTAATAATTAATATTTTTTATGAATTAAATCAATCATTAAATATATAAGGAATGACTTTTAAATATAGTGATGGGTGGGGATTGGAATTATATAACCCCTCAATTCATCAATAGGGATCATGAGAAAAACAATTTTTTCAAATTAAATGGTGTTTTAATCAAAGTTTTAACCTACCTTTTAGAAGGTAATGAAAGTATAGATATCATGATTTCTTCAATCATAAAATCCAAAAATAACCATTTCCTTCATTGTAAATTCAGGTATTATTATCCATGTTATTATTTCATTTATATTATCCATGGATTTCTTTTTACAAGTTATTGATTAAATTTAATGTGTTTAAAATTATTTACCTTACTATAATTATCATGAATTATAATATTTTAATATTAAAGTTACAGATTAAATATATTATGTGCTCATTTATTGACCTTTCCATATTTATTATGCATTATTTATTTATGATAACTTTTGAAGTGCATAACCCTTACTGAGCATTTAATCTTAACCATATTTTGTTTCCTTTCCCTTAGACATGAGGAATTATTATTTTAATTATTCCATAGATTCCAAATTTTTTCCATTAATATGTTTCATATTTTATCCCTAATGAAAAATGTGTATCAAGAATGTATTTGGCTCTACAAGACTACTAAACTTATTAATAAATTAGGATTTTCCCATTGTATCTATGAAATAATAATAATGTGGACACTATATTTGTTTTATGGTGTCATGTTCTTTACTATACATACACTAATGAAAATTAACAAGTGGTGTATAAGGCATGTGTCCCACATAAATAAAAGTGAGGCAAAAATACCTTACTATTTTGGTAATTTTTTAATCATATGCCCCATAAAAGAATAAAACGAAATGAGACATTAAATAAAATGAAAATAAATAAATTCATGATATAAAATGTTAAAGTATATATATATATACAACACATAAATTATGAAAGGTTCATAATTTAACATATGTCCCAAAGAAGACAATTTGAGATGAAATTCCCTTCAAGTCTTGTATTTCTACATACACATTCAAAACTCTTGTATAATAAATACAGATTTATTATAAATATATTATATAACTATAAAAATACTCAAATAGGTTATAGAACATCCCATTTTTTGAAAAATAAAAAGTAAAATATAAATCCCTTTTGAAATGGGTTAAGGGAGAACCCATTACAAGCCCAAATGTCAGAGGAATGCAACCTTAGATTTGAGCAGTAAGAGCCCATTGATACAAAGAACATTACAAGTAATTCCATTTAAATTATTTCTTAATAGGTCTAAAATTTCTCTAAAATAATTTTATAATAAACCTTAAACTACTAACAATGCCTCCTTTATTCTATCTGGATGACTTACCATCACCGTTAAGGGGCACCACGAACTGCTATTAGTGCGAGAGAACTCAGACCGCACTGTAACAAAAAATGGCCTCACAACCTATCTGATCTGAACACCTATTATTGAAATATAATAATATATATACTACCTTATATGATTTACTAATGACCATTTAATACAAGTTTATTAACAATTCTCTTGTTAAAATCATGTATCAGGTAAAAAATAGATTAATTTTTTATGTATGTTTTGGTTCAGTATTTTCGATCCTTTTAATTTGATCATGATTAAATCATCTCCAGAATGTTAAAAACTACTTAAATATAATATATAATATTAATTATTTTTATATTAATCAATAAAACATATAGATAGAAAATGAATTATACTGTTCAGGGAGACATTAGGTTGTACTTATGCATGAATGCTATTTCTATTTTCTCGATGAACAGAAGAAAAGAAAGGTAAATATTAATTTAACTTTAAAAAATCATTTTTATCATATATATAATATATATTATTTAAATATATTCATTAAATATTCCCTCATTACAATCTGTTTCAAAATTAAATTAAAAACACGACACATCACTTTGTGGAGGTCGTAGTCTATACGTACCCACAAGCATCATTATCATTTTCTAACAGATTGGAAGGTAATAATTTATATATGATATTATAATTCTATAAGTATATATATTACATAAATATCATGTAAATATATTAAATCCATAATTATATTCATAAGTAAGAGGTGGTGATGGAAAATGATCTTCATCGGTCCGTGAGGTGGTAGTCCTACTTGCACATGATGAACGATTTCATTTCACATTTGATGGAAGATGACATGGATATAGCTTATTACATTAAAAAAAGTAAAATTTAAGTATAATTGATATATATATATATATATATATGTTATTATACTATAATATTTGATTAATATTTTAAATAAGATGAAGAGGGAGGAAAAGAAAACCACTTTGTTAAGAACTATACCTCTTCTTTGGATAACCTCCTTATATTTGCAACATAAGCCTTCATAAATGGGTTTAATAATAAAAATAATTCCTATAGGATGTAGGGATGAAATTAATTAAGATATTTGGGTATGAATCTGAAGAAACAAAATGATTTTTGAGTGTGAAGAGTAGGGGAGAGGGGGCACTCTTTTATAAGTGGGGGAATGGACACACTTGGAATTTTTTTAAAAAAATAGTTATAACCTGATTTTATATATTCTAAAAACCTATGAAATGAATCAATCATAAAAAATAAATAATACTAGGTATTATTATGTCTTTATAATATGAGTTTTACAAGTTTTACGTTTATTTTATCGATTATTATTTTATATTTACCCCTAGTAAACAAGTATTCACCTTAACCATGGTAATTTTTTTTACAATTTTTACTATTCAGTATTAAAAACATAAATTGAAATTATTATATAATATTAATTATACTGATTATAAATATGGAATTTATTTTTCAATATTCAATTCATATAAGTGGTATAATTTTATTTAAAATTAAACCCACAGACGTGATAAAAAAACATTTTCCCAAAAGAAGAAACTTTCAAATGTATAGAAATGTTTTATATCAAAATTCAATGTGAAATCTATTAAAATGAAATAATTTTACTTTTAAAACCATAATAAAAAATTATTTTTATATATTCCATAAATGAAAGGAAGTTCATAATAAAAATCATCATTTTTCACAACTTATTGAAATTAATATATTTAGAAAAATCAAAAATATTAAACATAAGATAATGTTTACATTTTGATTATAAAAATGATATTATTTTTTTGTAAAAAAAATTGAAAATTTTAAAAAAATTAATTTTATTATTGTTCATAAAAAAATTAAAATCATTTTTTTGAGAAGTGTGTATTTTAAAAGAATATAAAGATATTAGAAAAAGTTATTTACTTATTTATAAATATATTGTATTTATATAAAACCTTCATAATTATCATAAATAATGTGATAATTCTTATTCATATTGTGAAGTTTAATATCTTGATTACAAAAGTATTGTTTAAATAATAATATTAATAATATATCATGGTTTGTTAAAACTCAGTGTTCAAGGAACTCATTTACTGAAGAAATTAAATTTAATTGAAAAAAATCACAAAATCATAGTGTGTAATAAAAAAGTATAAAGAATATGTTACATCGAATGTACCCCTATGATGGAATGGAGAATACTCTACTAATAGTGATTAATCTTTAGTATCTCCTTTCTAGGGCTAGGATTAGACATATGAGCCTTCCATTTCAACTAGAACTTTGTATAAGTTGTGATGGTGGAATTAATGGTGATAAAATATATATTACAAATGGTGGCTTGATAAATTTAAATTTTCTTAGATATTTTTAACCTTGAACTCCCCAAAATTCTAAAGTAAAACATTGTATTTGATAGCATGTATGACACGCATCACCAAGCGTGTAAGGGAATATAATATCCCATAAATTTAAAATAAAATTAATATTTTAAATATATTTTATGTATTATATATTTTTTAATTCATGAAACACTGAGTTTTCATATTTTGCACGCAAAAATGGATTTATTTGATAGGTTTCATTACACACAAGACCAAGTTTTACATAACAATAATATATTATTAAAATATTGTTATTTAATATAATAAGACTTATCCTTGTAGTTAAATTAGCGGTTATAATTATTATTAAATAACTTCTGAATATATATATATTATAAAAATATAAAATATATTCATTGGTAAAAAATTAATTAGAAATGAATATAAGAACCAATTGAATATAAAGGAAATAATTTTATAAAAAACAATTTTTATGCTCACAAAGTTGTATTATCCTATCAAATTATATTAATTAAAATTAATGAGTGATATTAATGTAATATATTTATATATAAATTATATTCAATAAAATATTATTGATATTCATCTAATTTATTTTATAATAATTATATAATAATAAACTCATTTTTACATGCAAAAACCTATATTTTTATTAAGACACTTTTAATGCATTTTAATGGGGAACCTATTTTATATCCAATTCATGGAACTTTTATATATTATATATGTTAAAATAAACTAAAAATATGAAATATAAACTTAAAAATTAGTATATGGTTAATATTTGGAATTGTTCTGTGATGTTTTAATTTTTAATGAAAAGATAAAAATGTTGAATTTTAATTCAAAAAGTTATTATTATTCTAAATAATTTATAAGGCTAGATTATATTTTTAATTGGTTTCAAATTATAATTAGATCATATTTTTTTATCAATTAATCCAATTTACATCATTTAAATAAATTTTAGTTTGAAGTTGGGTATAAACACATAACAATATTTTAGACGTTTTTAATTTTAAACCCCACATTGTTGTCCGATCTACGAGATTAATTTTAAATTAATTTATACCACTTATGTGATTGAAATTGTAAAAATAGATTTCATATTTGGAATTATAATAATTTATAGTGTCTAATATGGTCAGATTAGTTTTTTACCAAAAAAATTAGTGAATGTAATTAAAATTAATTAAATGATTAAGGTAAAAATAAGCTTAACAGGGGACCGAACCTTAAAATTAAGGTCCAAAATGACCAAGAAACTTGTCCAAGATCCATTTTCTGTCCATATTTAGAACCTATACTCCATTGGATATATATAGTTCCATTGTGGGAGCCACATTACTAGTGGAAAAGTGGGTGGTATTATCTTTCCCAAAATTTACAAGAGTGCCACTCCTCCTCCACTATAAAAAAACCTCCTCTACTCCCACTTATTCACACCTCTAAAGCCACTTTGGATCAACCATGATCTACCAAAATAGCTCCTGAAAATACCTCCCATAATCATAGAATCCTAACCTAGTTCATAAATCCATCCAAGGAATCTCTTTGGTGCATACCAAAAATAGCTACCCGAATAAGAGATAATATCTTCCCTCATACAATTTAGTTTTATTTTCAATATCCACTCTGCAAACTCTATTAAATTTTTATATAAAAAAACTAGTTTATGAATATACTAAGGTTTTTTATTCCATGTTTTATACCTAAACTTACACACACATTCATCTAATGGGTAACAAATATACTGTTTTTGTGTATGGTGAACTACCACCTCACGAAATAATGATTTTTTGTTTTCCTTTACCACCATTCATGGTTGGGAATTATGATAGAAAATATATTTATATATATGATATATATTATATTTAATATATATTTATTATTATATAATTATTTTATAACACATACCTTTATAATTTCCAATTTGTATAAATACGATAACATTATTTGTGAAAGTTTGGACTACTGCCTCCTCAAAGCGATGCGACTCGTTCACACTATACATGGAATGTATAAAGGATGGTTTTTAAAAAAACAATTTAACATATATGAAATAGATATTATCATGGAATTATAATATAAATATGTAACTTTTAAATTTCATTTTTTAATACGACAAAGAAATGAAAGTAGCGTTCATGCGGACATACGACCTACCGACTCCATGAACAACGCATTTTATTTCTTATCTCCAAATATTATGGATTATTATAAATACATATATAATTATTATTTATGATAATTACATAATAGATTATATTATATACATGATTAAATAATTAACTTTGAAATATGAACACAAATAACAAGTCAAAACGTATTTGAGAAAACTAGGCAATTAACACCTGAAATAGTGAAAATAATGGAACAGTGTTAAAAAATGGGTAAAAATATATTATAATTAGTTAATATATGGTTTTATAAATATATTTATGGTTATTTTATAAGTTAGTAACATGTTTAATCCCATTATACAGGTGTTTAAAGTTTGTTCATTCAAAAGAAAATGCTAGGTAAGATATTTTCATCTCACTTTCTACAACCATGAGATAAATGTCATGTTCACCATTTAATTATTTTGTATGGTATATATATATATATATATATATATATATCCAATTTTGATATATTATATCATGATTTAATTTATATTCATGGTATTTAAAACTTTTATTTAATTTTATTCCTTCATGAGGATTATGATTTACATTTTTTAAAGTGGTATGGGACACTTTGGAATGTTTAAAGATTATTCTCATCAAGAATAATTATAATGATATTTCTATGGTATTTAAATTTTAGTAAATTATATGTAATTGTTCAATAAACCATTACATTTTATTATATTCTTTTTTTCTATGACCTTTATCATGAAATAGTACAATTTTCCAACTCTTTGGTACTTAAACTGTTTTAGAAAATGTTTTTAAGAAAACCCAAATTTATTTTTCTATTTAGTCAAAGAACCTATGTTCTTATAAAGACCAGGTTTTACTAAAATGATGTAAAATTTTTAACATGTTCAAAATAATTTAGTAAACTAATTTTTACCCTTTATTCTTTTACCAATGTTTTAAAAGGAAACGTCTTACAGATTTCCAAACAAGGAATTTATTTAATATTTTTACCAGGAAAATTGTTTTTTCTTTTACCTCATACAGAAAGTATAGATTTACTCACCATTATTTATTTGAATCTTTCTTTGAATATTTAAATGGTTCATTTTTAATTAAAATGATTTCAAAAGTTATTTTTAAAGGAATGGTTTTTCAAATATTTTTTCAAGAAAATGATAATTTCCTCAAGAATGTTTTTTAATATATCTCCTTATAATATTTCTATTTATCAATGAAAACAACCATTTATTGGGATATGTTTTATTTATAAAATCCTTAATCTTAAAATGGATGGTTTATAATTGATTTGTACAAGTACAATATTCACATTCACTTCTTTGATTCATTTGTTAGTCCCCCTGAAATAGTCAATATTCCATGTTCATTAAACGTTGAATTTTCTCCTAATTATCCATTTCATTTCTCATGGATATTAATATGACCTAAAACAAATACTATTTTACACATGGTGTCTAATTTGAAAGTTATTTGATAATTTGGTGAAATATTGATAATTTTGTATTCTTTATTCAATACAGATATTTGATAAGGCATATTATTTATCTTGATTAATCGATATGAGGAACTATTTCAATAAAAATAATGGATGGAGCCCAAAATGTATATATCTTATAGATTAATTGGTAGGTTTTTTGAATAAAAATATATTATGGAAATTAAATTGGTTTCTACCAGTAGTTTCGAACTATCTGGAGGATGGATCTTGAAAGTATAAGTTTTCATGTGCTTTAAACATAATAGAAAATAATTAAGAATTTACCTCATTTAGGTTCATTTATTATTCATCCATGAGAATTTATGTCAAAATATCTATGGATGCATTTCATTTTAATTTCATTGATTAAATGGAATTTGTTTCAGCTTTTTACATTTCCATATTCATTTTTCCTTATCAAGTTATTTGAATGACATGTGTTTTAATTTCCATTAACTTATTGTTTATTCACTACCTTTTAAGACTATTTATTAGTTGGAGTGTGTTTCCAATTATTTATATTTCCTTGTTTATTTATTATCATTGATTCATTATTTATCCCTCTACGTGTTACCCTTACTGAGAATCAGATATCACCCTTATTATGTTTCTTTTCCCCAAAAATCCAAGAAGTGTACTAAGAAAGATATTAAAGGATACACTAGATAGAATAAAGTTTTTTTCTCTAAAGAATATAAAAAGTATATTGTAATTAGTTTTTTCATTGTTAAGATAAGAATCATGTATGTATCTAGATTACCTAGACTACTAAACTTTTCAGTCATTTGGGATCTGATTTACTTATATATTACACCAATGTAATGGCAATAGACAGTGAATCCATGATTTTAGGGGTTGGGACACTACAGTTAGTATCAGAGTAGGTTTTATAGAAACCTTGGGAACTAGATTTAGGAAAACCTAGATTAGAGAACACAACCCTATGGTATAATTTGAGAATTATTAAATAAGAAAATTATCAAATTTTGATAAGATAGAGATTATGTGGGTATTTCTAGAAATACATCCCTATCTAGATACTACAAGTGGATGTGGTTCTAGCATAGACGTACCTAGGGGTAAAAACACTAAAAAGGTGCATCGGTTATAAGTCAACATAACTTATTAAATTACAATAAGCCTTACTACACACCTGGTTTGACACTCCTAGGGGAAACACTTAAGATAATTCAAATTTTCTTTACAAACCATTATGATGGATTTGAAAATATGATGAAAATTAGTAACATATGTTAACAATAAGTTGTTTTATATTGAAAATAAGGTCTCACAATTAGGATATACTATAAATGATCATATTAATTTCTCACTATGAATATTTTTACTCAATCTGTGATTTTGGGTTGTAGTCAATGTATGGACCCCGAAGGAGTAAAGTTTTTATTAAACATTTTGGAAAAGGTGGTGATAATGATAAGACAAATGAGGTGTTGATATGAGTGAAAGATATCATGTTTATGCCTAGAATTTTTTTTTCTGAAATATAATTAACAACATATACATTAACCAAATCCCAATCTCACCAAATAATAGAAGGATGGAGGTTTCTAAGAGCTCAAGTGGTGGAGACCATAAAGAAAAGAATGGTTGATTTCCATTATGAAAGGAATGTAGAAGGAGGTACCAGGGAGAGAGTCTCAATAGATCATAAAAATTATTTATGTGTGGGAAATAAGGGAATGTAGCTATGAATTTATGAGGAAAAATAATTAATATGGTGGAAGGAAATAAACCTCGTCCTAAGTATTCTTTTATAGTTCATTTTCATAAATGTGTGGAACAGGAACATTACCTGAGTCAATTCCCTGTTCGTGGGGATAAACTCTAGGAAAAGGAACGATCTATGTAGAAATAAGTAGATGAAGTATTTATGTATTAAGATTTATTTAAAACCTTTGTTTGAAGTCTATTTTATAATTAAATTTATTTCAAGTATGTCCATTATATTGATTTTGTAAATTATATCAATATGGTTTTAGAAAATGACAACTAGTATGCCAGTTGGAAACCCATAAAATCTAGTAAGGCCATGAGACATGAACCCAATACTGAAGGACAATAGGGGTTTGGAACCTACCACAAACCTACGCAATGTCCTAGTTGAAATGTCATTGTTTTTAGTTGAATAATTTGATGAATGAATATTAATGATGAACCAGTAGTGTTACTTTTATGGATTATAAATAATTTTATTAACCATATTAGTTTTTTTCACAATATTTAGTGATAAATTTAAAGACTTTACATTGTTTTATGAGCTTTATTGTCCATTAAATGTTTATTTTAGTGCTTCAGGCATCAAAGTTAATTTTTTGATATCCATTTATTAAAGTAAGGGGTGAATTAAAATTTAATCGAAGCGTAAACAAAATATGGATTTGTTCATATAAAATTAAAACATATCATGTAAGTATATTTACTTATATTATTGTCAGTAAAGGAATTTTTTAACACGAGGAAAAGGAATTTTTTTTATCTTAATACCTTATTTTTTATAGAACCAATGATCTTCTAAATCATCGTAGATTTCCAGATTTGAGTCCCTAAAATTTCCATTGATCATTCATTTGCTTTTGATTGATAACCTAAATCACCCCTATAAATATTTACACCTTTCCCATAAGTACATATCTTTACTTTCCTGAAATATTCTCCTACATAGAGACCTATTTTTATGTTATTCCATGAGACCCTTGTACTTCACATTCTATCTTTTATAGATAATTTCATACAAACCCTTCTAATTATGTGGTGAAAAAATAGGAAATATCAAAAAATATATTATCAAGATCAATTTTAAATTTCAAGGATACAATTTAATTAAGGTTGGGATAATGTAACACCATGAAATTCTAAAATAAAAAAATATTTTTAATATCGTGCATGACATGCATCAACAAGCACATAAGGGAATATAATATCTAGATAATTTAAATTATATTTACTATTTTAAAAATATTAGATATATTCAATATTTTTCGATTCATAAAACACCTATTTAGCATGAGTTACATTCAAGAGATACTTTCTTCAATAGCATCCATTACCTGAAAGATAGAGTTTTACTGAATAATAAAATATTATTAAAATATTATTATTTAATATAATAAGACATAACCTAGACATTAAATTATGGGTTTTAAATATTATTAACTAACTTATGAAAATAAATTTTTTATAAAAATATAAAATTAATTCACTGGATAAAAATTAATTAGAAATGAAAATAATATCCAATTGAATAAAAGGGAGTATTTATATAGAAAACAATTATTTTTCTCAAAAATATGTTTTATCCTAATAAATTAAATTAATTAAAAATATTGAGTTATATTAATATAATACATATACTATATACTCAATCAAATATTTTTTATATTCATCCAATATATTTGATAAGAAAAAATAAGAACAAACCCGGGTTTACACATAAAAACTTATACTTTTATTAAGTCACTTTTACCACCTTTTAATGGAATACCTATTTTCAATACAATTTTTGGAACTTTTATTGATTATATAAGTAAAAATAAAATACATATTTGAAATAGTAATATTAAAATTAGGTTAGGGTGAATTTGTGGTATTTTCCTGTGAAGTTTCATTAGTAAATGAAAAGTTAAAAATACTGAATTTTAATTCAAAACTGGTGTTTCATATAATTAATTTATAAGGATAAAATATATATTTACCTGGTTTAAAAGTTTAATTATATAATCTTTTTACTAATAAATCAAATTTATGTCAATGGAGTCAATATGACTATTAAACTGGGTATAAAAACTTATCAAACTTTTGGATGTTTCTACTTTAAAAACCCGCATTGTCATCCCATCTATAAGATTAAATTGAAATTAATTTCTGAAACTTCATTGATTTTAATTTTGAAAAATGGATTACATATTTTGAAAAATCATAATTTATAACATATATTAATGTAAAATTAATTTTTGAGAAAAAAAATTAATGAAATTAATTCAAATTAATTACAATGATTAAAGTAAAATTAAGCTTAACAAGGGACTAAACCTTAATCTTAAGGGTCCAAATTACCTATACACTTGTCCAAGATGCATTATATGGAAATATTTAAAACATATCCATAATTTTATAGAAATTTAATCATTATTAGATCCACTTTACATGGAAAAAAGGTTGGTGGAATTCCCTTTCACCAAATTTACAATAACATCACTCCTCCTCCACTATAAAAAGGCCTCATCTCCTCTCAATTCCTCACACCTCTCAATAAAAATTGAATCAACCATGATATTACTTAATGAATCTTAAAAATACCTCCCCTCATCCTAGAATCCTCACATATGGTATAAATCCATCCAAGTAATCCCTTTGGTGCAAACCAAAAATACTTACCTGAATAAGAGGTAACATCTTCCCTCAAGATCTTTAGTTTTATTTCCATTATCCACTCCCTAAAAAATCATTATTTCATAATTATATAAATAAAATAGTATTATTAATAAATTGATATGTTTTTATGCTAAGGTTTCAACCTACACTTATACACACTTCCATCTAATGGGTAATGAACAAACTATTTATGTGTATGGAGAACTACCGTCTCACGAAATGATAATTTTTCATTTTACTTTACAACCGTTCATGATTGATAATTATGAAAGGAAATATATTTATATTATATATATATATATAAGATATTTATTATGTATCTATTATTTATTATTATTTTATAACACATACCTTTATATTTTCTGTTTTTTTAAAATACGATAACATTGTTTTTGGAAGTGTGGACTACTGCCTCCTCAAAGCGAGGTGACTTGTTCATGCCATACATGGAATCTATAAAGGATTGTTTTAATAAAAATATGTAACATATATGACATAGATATTATACTATAACTATAATATACATATATAATATTTATTTTTCATTCTTTTAATATGACAAAGAAATGAAAGTAGCGTTCATGCATAGGTATAGTCTACCGTCTCAATAAATGTTTCATTTCATTTCTTATCTCCAAATTTTATGGATTATTATAAATACATATATAACGAATATATATTATAATTAAATCATGGTTTAAATTCTTGAGATTATTAAATTATAATCTTTTTAATTGGAATAAGAAATGACAAGTCAAAACATATTTGAGAAAACAAGGCCATCCACACCCGAAATAGTGAAAATAATGAAATAGTGTTAGGAAATGGGTAATAAAATATTATAATAAGATACTATAATGTTTTATAAATTTAATTATGGTTATTTTATAAGTTATTAACATGTTTAAACCCATCATGCATGTGTTTAAATGACTTTCAGCCTAAATGAAATTCAAGGTAATGGATTTTTATCTCACTTTTTACATTCCTGGGATAAATGTCATGTTCAACATTTGCTTATTTTGAGTGGTGCATATAAAAATAATTTTTATATATTATATCATGAATTATTTTATCTTCATAGTATTTAAAACTTTCATCTAATTTTATTCCTTTATGAGTATTATGATTTAGAATGTTTCAATGTTGTATGAGACACTATGTAATGTCTAAAGTTTATTTTCCTCAAGATTAATTCTAATAATATTTCAATGGTATTTACATTTAAGGAAATTATATGACTAATATTCAATAAACCATTTAATTTTATTATCCTCTAGTTATTCATGACCATTATCATGAAATAATATAATGTTTTTTTGTCTCTTTGGCACTTAAAATGGTTTAGAATTTTTTTATATGAAAACTTAATTGAAATGTTAATATACACCCAGTCATTATTTTCCTTATTCATTGAAATATAAAATCACCCCTATATAAAGGGAAATTTAATATTCATCCCCTAATATATTTCCTTTGTGGTGTGCTAATGTGCTCCTTCATCAGTAGGAGTATGAATATGGGACTGACTCAAGTTAGTTATCATAGTATGTTGATGATTTCTTCTCAATTGTACTGTAAGAATATAATAGTAATATTGTGGGATATGAGTTTTGTTTTAGGCATGAACATGGTTAAAATTTGTAATTTCTATTGATTCTTCAATATATTTGTGATAATGATATGTTTATGTCCTGAGATAACAGTAATATTATGCTGAAGAAGCCCATTTGGAACAGGAAATATAAGGCCCCAGCCTTAAACATTACTTAATCTTGAGATATTTCAAGAATACACCTTGAGGATATTTTTAGGTTTAGAGTTAAAGATAATTAGATCATAAAACATGAATTACATCCCACATTTAAATAAAGTGGTTACAATAAAAGTTAATATTCATTTTTCCCATCAACATAAACATATTTAAAATAAAACATGGATTCTTTCTTGACACTTCCTTGACACTATCATCATATCATGTACCCTTCCCTTGACCTGTGAAAAACATTTCAAAAACATGGGATGAGCATAAAAATCTCAGTAAGGGATATAAAAATATGGAAAGGAAACATGAGTAAATGTATACATAAGAATCAATAAAATCATACTTTACTCATAAAACATAAGCACTTTAACATACCTCATCAAATCATGAATAAATCATATAAATAATAATACATAAAGGTAACTTGAGGCATTCATAACATTCTTACGTAGGGAGTAACCCTCTTGGTTACGTTTGGAATACCCATCACAGTATATTCCCTAAATCTCTTCGGAGAAACCTTAACGTTTAACTCCTTCACGTTACCCAATGCATTGGAGAGCTATATCGGGATCACCCTCCCTTAGTTTATCACGGAACCACCCGTCTTCATAATAATTCCCAAGAACCATAACATAATCGTATCACATATTACATACATAAAGAAAACATAACATTTCCACATTTCAATCACAAGATATCAATAAAACACATTGATACAATAAAAACATTATGAAAACCATTTTCAATAACAAAATAAAAGAAAATTAAAACATGGTATTTATTTTTCATTAAAAGAAAAGGTATGACTTGTAGAGGAAGCCAAATCTAAAATAATGGTCACGACGGCGGAGAAGTCATTGTCACCGCATACGTACGACAAAAACATTCTCTTTTGTCATTTAGTAAAACGCTTCATATAAAACAGATTCCTTTTGGATAAAAGTAAAAGTCAAAGGGGTTTATACACCGTATAAAAGAATTTTGTGTATAAAACAAAATATGCATCAATTAAAGGAGATTGAGACGAAGTCCCATACCTTAGGTCCGGCTTCACTCGATCGTTCTTTAACTTCCTGAATAATAAACTTGAGTTAATTTCTACTTGCATTAGAACCTTTTTCAAGTTCATTATTCCTTTTATATCACTTATTACCATGTCATGAACACTATGTAATTATTTAAGTTAATAAAGGTCATTTTAACGATCCAGTATATACATGAATTTATAATATTACCTAACGTTTAGAGGTAAGGAATGAAATGTACCGTTCATGGAGACGGTAAGCCGTACGTACGCATGAACGCTACTTTCATTTCTATTTCATATTTTATGGAATGGAATCATAATGATATAAAGGTATTTTATAATTCTAGTATAATATAATATATAATATCATTAATTACATCCTTTATACGTCCCACAAATGGCATTAACAAATCAAATCACTTTGAGGGGGCGGTAGTCCGCACATCCTAAAATGAAGATATCGCGTTTACCCATAATGGAAACCAATGGTATGCCATAAATGAAAAATACATAAGCTTAAGTAAAACATAAACAAATTATATATCATTTATAAATATAGTGTCATCTTAATGGCCACCTTTAAAGGTGTTAAAAGAATATTGAACAATCATCATTTCGTGAGGCAGAAATTCGTCATCCACGGAAACAATATGTTCTTTAACCATTAGATATAAGTGTGTGTAAGTGTAGCTCGAATACATCTTATAAAAACATCCTAGTATATGGAATATACTGGTTTTGTTACAAAATAAATGAATAAAAATAGTTTAGGGGGTTGTAGAAGAAGAATAAAACATAAGAATGCAAGAGAAAACACTACCTTTAAATCGGGTAACTCTTTTTAATTTGAGCTCAAAGGCTTCCTTGGAAAGACTTCTGCCCAAAGTGAGGATTATAGGAGTAAGAGAGGGATGTGTAGAGACAAAATGGACAGGGTTTGGCCAAGCCAAAGGCTTGATAGGTGTGGGTAATGTGGTAGAGGTGGGGGCCTTTTATAAGGGGAGAGGAGGGGCACTCTTGGAAAGTTATAAAAGGATACTTTATTATAAAATTATTTTCGGATAAAAAAGGTCCCACAATTATAAATTTCTAGTATAAGGTGAGAAGGGTTCGAAATGCACCCATCCAATAGGTTTTTGACAAGTTTAGGTCTTAGATTTTACATTATATATTTATTTTATTTAAATCGTTAAATAATGAGGTAATCACTGCATCATCATGGTGTCATAAATAATTTAATTTATTTAATTTCTAAAAATTATAAAAAAAATATCATGATGTTGGAAATCTTTTTAGATTTATAATGAATATTTATAGTAAAAAATATGACTTGTAAAACCCCATTTAAAAATTGTTTTAATAAAACAATACATGTTTGTGTCATTTTTACTTTTACTTTAAATAAAAGGCATTAATGTCATTATCTTACCCAAGTGGCTCCATGGGGTCCCAAAAATCGACCCATGGGTTTTCTTGGTCGTCCATGACACATCCAATAAGGGTAGGACATGTGTCTAGGTCATTTCATGTTATTAAAACATTATTTTTACCTTAAATTACACTAATTACCTCTAATCGCGATTAAAAACTTAAAAGTTACTATTCACAAAAAAATTATTTTAATCCCATTGAACCAAATTTTACTTCTTAATGAAAACCATGTATGTCGGATTTTTGAAATTCAAAATGCAGAGGTGGTAAAATTTCATTTAAACGAAAAATCAGTTTTTTAAAGTACCACTTAGTGGTTTCACTATTCATCAAAAATTGAAGCTTTTCAAAAAAATACCAAAACATCACCCTAAGATATATTTGATATTCCAGATTCAAAAATGATGTCTATTTTACAAAATTAAAAACATATAAGTTACATTAATTAATTTAATAATTAATTCCCGCTGTCAGAGCAAATAGCGTGTTTTTATAAAACAATAAGTATCAAAAGATTGACACTAGTTTAAGTCCAATTTCAAAGTGAAATTAATTCCAACGACCAATATTGGATTAAATGGTAAAAATATATTCTAATTTAACTTTAAAACCAATTCAAAATATAATCTAATAATATAAATAAATTAGATTAAAAAGAGGTTTTGAATTAAAATACAATATTTTTTACTATTCATTAAAAATAAAACTTTATCGGAAAAATACCAAAAATTTACACAAATTAAATTTTGATGTCCCAATCATAAATAACAAGTTTATTTCGACAAATAGAGCTTATAAAATTGTCAAAAGTTTGATTTAAAAATGGTTTTCCATCAAAAGGCAGTAAAACAATCTTTTAAAAATATTAGTGTATTCCATGCTTAAGATTGGATTTATTCTCATTTTAAGCCTCTAAAACACTATCTAATTCATTAATAAACATAGATAAAAATATCTATTATTAATTACTTACTTGGGATGTTACATCCTTCCCCCTTTAGAAAATTGCGTCCCTACAATTTATTTACTTATCGAATAAGTGGGGGTATTTAGCCCTCATTGCATTTTCAGATTCCCATGTTGCCTCTTCAATCATGTGGTTTTTCCACAAAACCTTTACCTGATGAATTACCTTATTCCACAACACTTTCTCTCTATGGTCAAGAATCTGGACTGGTTGTTCTTCATAAGAGAGATTCTCTTCCAACTGAACTACCTCTAGGCTCAAAACATGAGATGGATCTGGCATATACTTTCTCAACATCAAAACATGAAAAACATTGTGTACCTGAGATAAACTCGAAGGTAAAGCCACTCGGTATTCAATTGATCCAACTCTCTCCATAATTCCATATGGTCCAATGAACCTTGGACTCAGCTTTCCTTTCTTACCAAACTGCATCACACTTTTCCACGGCGAAACTTTGATAAAAACATGATCACCTAGCTCGAAAGATAGATCCTTCCTCCGGTTATCCACATAACTATTTTTCATGATCTATGCTGTTCTCATGTGTTTCTGAATCAACTGAACTTTTTATGCCATATCTTCCACCAATTCTGGTCCCATCAGCTTCCTTTCACCCACTTCATCCTAGAAAGCTGGAGTTCGACACCGTTTACCATATAATGCCTCAAATGAAGCCATCTATATACTAGAATGAAAACTATTATTATATGAAAATTCAACCAAAGAAAGATGTTGGTACCAACTTTCCTAATAATCCATTGAACAAGAACGTAGCATATTCTCCAAAGTCTGAATCGTTCGTTCTGACTGCCCATCTGATTGAGGATGAAAAGCTGTACTAAAATTTAATTCAGTACCCAACGACTTCTGAAGACCCTTCCAAAAGTTATAAGTAAACCTAGGATCACGATCAGATAAAATGGAGAGAGGAACTCCATGTAACCTGACTATCTCTTTAAGATACAAACGGTAAAGTTGATCTAGAGAAAAAATATCCCGTATAGCAAGGAAATGAGCAGATTTAGTCAAGAGATCAACAATAACCCAGATTTCATTATTACCTCGAGGTGTCTTGGGTAATACCACAATGAAATCCATGGATATATTCGCCCATTTCCATTCTGGTACTGGTAAAGGCTGAAGCATCCCTTTCGGTAATTTCCGCTCTGCTTTAACCTGTTGACAAGTGAAACACTTCACAGTAAAATTAGCTATATCTCTTTTCATTCCATCCCACCAGTAATACTCCCACAGATCTCTGTACATCTTAGTACTTCCAGGATGAACTGAAAACAGAGAACTATGAGCTTCACATAACAACTCTCTCTTCAACTGTGAATCACAAGGCACACACAATCTCTTCCCAAATCTCAAAACACAATCATTATCAATGTTGAATTCAGGTAACTTACCCTTTTGAACTAGCTCTACCTTTTTCTGCAACTCACTATCTTGCTTCTGTGCTTGCTTAATTCTGTCTGATAGAGGAGATTTCACTAATACCTGAAACAAAACAGAAGGACATCCTGCACCAACAACTTCTATGCCAAATTTCCTCAAATCCTTAACCAAAGGATCACGTTCCAAATGCAATATTGTTAATTAAGTATTAATTTTTTTGACTCAAAACATCATCCACTTTATTTTCTTTTCCCAGATGGTAATGAATTGTACAATCATAATCCTTGATTAGTTCTATCCATCTCTTCTATATCATATTAAATTCTTTTTGAGTGAATATATACTTTAAACTTTTGTGATCAGTATATATTTCACACTTTACTCCATACAAATGATGCCTCTAAATATTTAAAGAGAAAACTACATCATCTAATTCCAAATCATGTTTAGGGTAATTTACCTCATGAGTTTTCAACTATCATGAAGCATAAGCAATTACCTGATCATTCTACATTAGGACACAACCAATTCCTTTCAATGAAACATCACTATAGATAACAAACTCACCATTCCTAGAAGGTAGTGCCAAAACTGGAGTATTCACCAATCTTCTTTTCAGTTCCTGAAAACAATCATTACATTCTTTTTTCCAGATAAACTTAACACCCTTACGAGTTAGCTTAGTCATTGGACTATATAACTGGGAAAAATTTCTAACAAACCTTTGGTAATAGACTGCCAAAAAAATGAAGCTACGAATCTCAGTTACATTTGTGGGTCTTGGCCATTCTTCAACAACCTTTGTTTTTGCAGGATCAACAGTTATCCCATCTTTAGAAACAATGTGACCAAAGAAAGAAATTTGTTGCAACCAAAACTCACAATTTCTGAATTTCCCATACAATTTCTTTTCTTTTAAGGTTTGAAAAATAACCCTTAAATGTCTTTCATGCTCCTCTTTACTTTTATAAAACACCAAAATATCATCAATCTCATCACTATCCATGATATTTTTCACCATCGACCACCACTAATCAGCTTCACCTTCAAAACGGTAAATATCAAAGCTAACCTTCTGATTGTATGAACACCCCATGACATCGAAAATATTCTACAGTGCTTTAATCCACCCTTCATCTAGCACGGGGTTAGATGATCCTCTGAATGATGGGGGATGTTGCCTAATGAAATGTTCCACCACTGACATGTTCCTCTGCGGTTGATCTGGCTGATATCGTGCATGGATACTGCCATCATTTATCGCTTGAGTCAACTGTGCCATTACTGCAACAAACTGTTCAGTTCCAATTTTGACCATCTCAGGTTGCTGATTTGGAAGGTTGTCTTCCTCCTGATTTCGTCCCAACATAGCTGCCTTGTTTCCTCTACGGAAAACCATTCTGAACAAACATGTCTTAGATGAAGCAACATGGTAATCTTCAAATGCTATATCATTTCAATTTGACCATAAAAAAATATTTTTGGATAATAATTTAATAAAATTATAACTCATAAAGTTATCTAAACTGACCTTTGATACCAAATATAAGGCCCCAGCCTTAA
Organism: Viscum album; assembly: GCA_963277665.1. Taxonomy (NCBI): domain Eukaryota; kingdom Viridiplantae; phylum Streptophyta; class Magnoliopsida; order Santalales; family Viscaceae; genus Viscum; species Viscum album. The sequence goes on along the minus strand of OY728139.1, from coordinate 1,383,700,809 downwards.
ATATTACTTAATCTTGAGATATTTAAAGAATACACCTTGAGGATCTTTTCAGGCTTAGAGTTTTAGAGAATTAGATCACAAAACATGCATTACATCCCACATTTAAACAAAGTGGTTATAATAAAAGATATTATTCATTTTTTCCCATCAACGGAAACATATTTAAAATAAAACATGGATTCTTTATTGACACTTCCTTGACAGTATCATCATATCATGTACCCTTCCCTTGACCTATGCAAATCATTTCAAAAACTTGGGATGAGCATAAAAAGCTCAGCATGGGATATAAAAATATGGAAAAGAAACATGAGTACATGTATACATAAGAATCAATGAAATCATACTTTACTCATAAAACATAAGCACTTTAAAATACCTCACCAAATCATGATTAAATCATAGAAATCATAAGACATAAATGTAACTTGATGCATTCATAATATTCTTACGTAGGGAGTAACCCTCTTGGTTACATTTGGAATACCCATCACAGTATATTCCCTAAATCTCTTCGGAGAAACCTTAATGTTTAACTCCTTCACGTTAACCAATGAATTAGAGATCTATATCGGGCTCACCTTCCCTTAGTTTATCATGGAACCACCTGTCTTCATAATAATGACCAAGAACCATAACATAATCGTATCACATATAACATACATAAAGAAAACATAACATTTCCACATTTCAATCACAAGATATCAATACAACACATTGATATAATAAAAACATTATGAAAACCATTTTCAATACCAAAATAAAATAAAAGTAAAACATGGTATTTATTTTTCATTAAAAGAAAAGGTATGGCTTGTAGAGGAAGCTGAAACTCAAATATTGGTCACGGTGGTGGAGAAGTCGTTGTCGCCGCATACGTATGAAAAAAACATTCCCTTTTGTAATTTAGTAAAATTCTTCATATAAAAAATATTCCTTTTGGATAAATGTAAAAGTAAAAGGGGTTTATACACCATATAAAAGAAGTTTGTGTATAAAACAAAATATGCCTCAATGAAAGGAGATTGAGACAAATTCCCATACCTCGCGTCCGACTTGACTCGATCGTTATTTAACCTCTGGAATAATAAACTTGAGTTAATTTCTACTTGATTTAGAACCCTTTTCAAGTTAATTATTCCTTTTATATCACTTATTACCATGTCATGAACACTATGTAATTATTTAAGTTAATAATGGTTGTTTTAACGATCAATGGTATTTGAGTAAAAAAAAACTCTTTATAATTACAATTTGTTCATATATCCATTATATCCAGAGTTATAATCATGATGTAGATATCATATATATCATATATATCCAGTATATACATTAATTTATAATATTACATAATGTTTAGAGGTAAGAAATGAAATGCACCGTTCATGGAGACGGTAAGCCGTACGTATGCATGAACGCTACTTTCATTTATATTTCGTATTTTATGAAATGTAATCATAATGATATAAAGGTATATTATAATTCCATTATAATATAATATATAATATCATTAATTACATCCTTTATACGTACCACATATGTCATTAACGAATCAAATCACTTTGAGGGGGTGGTAGTCCGCACTTCCTAAAATGAAGATATCACGTTTACCCATAATAGAAACCATAAAGGTATGTCATAAATAAAAAATACAGAAGCTTAAGTAAAACATAAACATATTATATATCATATATAAATATAGTGTCATCTTAATGGCCACCTTTGAAGGTGTTAAAAGAATATTGAACGATCATCATTTCGTGAGGCAGAAATTCACCATCCATGGAAACAGTATGTTCTTTAACCATTAGATGTAGGTGTGTGTAAGTGTAGCTCAAATCCTTGTTATAAAAACATTCTAGTATATGGAAGATACTGTTTTTGTTACAAAATAAATTAATAAAAAGAGTTTAGGGGGTTTTAGAAGCAAAATAAAACGTAAGAACACAATAGAAAACACTACCTTTAAATCGGGTAACTCTTTTTAATTTGAGCTCAAAGGCTTCCTTGGAAAGACTTCTACCCAAAATGAGGCTTCTAGGTGTAATATAGGGATGTGGAGAGAAAAAATGGATAGGGTTTGGCTGAGCTAAAGGTTTGAGAGGTGTGGGTAAGGTGGTAGAGGTGGAGGCCTTTTATAAGAGGAGAGGAGGGGCACTCTTGGAAAGTTATAAAAGGATACTTTATTATAAAATGATTTTCAGATAAAAAAGGTCCCCCAATTATAAATTTCGAGGATAAGGTGATAAGGGTTCTAAATCCACCCATCCAATAGGTTTTTGACAAGTGTAGGTCTTAGATTTTACATTATATATTCATTTTATTTAAATCGTTAAATAATGAGGTAATCGCTGCATCATCATTGTCTCATAAATAATTTAATTTATTTAATTTCTAAAAATTATAAAAAAAATATCATGATGTTGGAAATATTTTTAGATTTATAATGAATATTTATAGTAAAAAATATGACTTGTATAACCCCATTTAAAAATTGTTTTAATAAAATAATACATGTTTGTGTCATTTTTACTTTTACTTTGAATAAAAGGCATTAATGTCATTATCTTACCCAAGTGGCTCCATGGGGTACCAAAAATCAACCCATGGGTTTTCTTGGTCGGCCATGACACATCCAATAAGGGTAGGACATGTTTCTAGGTCATTTAGTATTATTAAAACATTATTTTTACCTTAAATTACACTAATTACCTCTAATCGCGATTAAAAACTTAAAAGTTACTATTCACCAAAAAATTATTTTAATCCCATTGAACCAAATTTTACTTCTTAATGAAAACCATTTATGTCGGATTTTTTAAATTCAAAACACAGAGGTGGTAAAATCTCATTTAAATGAAAAATCAGTTTTTTTTAAGTACCACTTAGTGGTTTCACTATTCATTAAAAATTGAAGCTTTTCTGAAAAATACCAAAAAATCACCCTAAGCTACATTTGATATTCCAAATTCAAAAATGATGTCTATTTTAAAAAATTCAAAACATATAAGTTACATTAATTAATTTAATAATTAATTCCCGCTGTCAGAGCAAATAGCGTGTTTTTATGAAACAATAAGTATCAGAAGATTGACACTAGTTTAAGTCCAATTTTAAAGTGAAATTAATTACAATGAACACTATTGGATTAAATGGTAAAAATATATTCTAATTGAACTTTAAAACCAATTCAAAAGATAATCTAATCATATAAATAAATTAGATTAAAAAGAGGTTTTGAGTTAAAATACAACATTTTTCACTATTCATTAAAAAAAAACTTTATCGAAAAATACCAAAAATTTACAAAAAGTAAATTTTGATGTCCCAATAATAAATAATAAGTTTATTTAGAAAAATAGAGCTTATAAAATTGTCAAAATATTGATTTAAAAATTGTTTGCCATCGAAAGGCAGTAAAACAATCTTTTAAAAATATTAGTGTATTCCATGCTTAAGATTGGATTTATTCTCATTTTAAGCCTCTAAAACACTATCTAATTCATTAATATACACAGATAAAAATATATATTATTCATTACTTACTTATTATGTTACAGGAATGTACCAATGGTCCTACACCACATCATTTACTAGAATATACTGATTACCCCATTTAATTGAATAAAGGATTTGAGATTTCTCTAAAGAAACAACCTAACTATGTCAATGAACTGCTCTGGTGGTGGAAGAAGTAATATTCACCTATACCTTTTTAATTTTTATAATATGTCTATGGATCTCCACTATATCTACTGTAATCTGCTATAAATTTTGAATAATCTAAATAGGAATACTGTTATGTTCTTATGATGTTTCTTGGATATGCTAGAGCATATCTTTGATTGAAGTGGGTATTTGTTCCCAATCATGTACTCCCTCTACGAGATTATGATGACCATCTTGAAATGGTGAATATATAATATGAATTTCAACCTGAGTTATTTTTATATACCTGTAATCTTCTTCAACAAGAGTTAGAATATGAGTTAGTTCATGGGGTGTCATTTTAGTATATAGATGAGCATTATTTGTTGGATGTGGATTATACATAATCTCCATATTTAAAGTCAAGATATTCCTACGATAATAATCAAAGGTAATAAGAGCCTAGAACCATCACATGGATGATGCAACACACAACCCATGGTGGTATATTTATGAATCTCTGTAAGGATTATTTGGGCTATATTTCTTGTGGAAAACATCACATGTAGGTTTATAGAGATTAGATTTTGGGTGTTATTTGTGGAATCTCCTAGTGGGGGGATCCCTCCTTTTAACCTCATAAATAGTGATTTCACTAAGTGGATCCTCCAAATACCTTTGATAAGGGATTTATGCATTATCATGATTTATTGAAAGACTAAAAAAATAGAAGAATGTGGAAATGTGAGCCAACTTTCCTTCCCCAAACAACCATTGAATATGTGGGTTAATAAATTGCAGTATATGTAAACTCTCACAAGTGGACTATAATTTCATTGGAATACCATTATGGAGGCACTCCAAAACCAATATATTAAGGACCTATCATTAGAGATAATGGGTGGGTGATAATGTCCTCTTAGTAGATGATCTCAAACCTTTTCCAATATACATGGCATAAGAATGTGAATACAATGATGATTTAATGGTTTTGTATAAATTAAATCTCTAAAAGACAACCATAATACATCACCAGACAACCACATACAAGTGTATCCATTCATCACATATAATGATAATATAAATTAAATTAGATGACTATCTTCATAATTATAAGTATGACATCAAGTTCACTATTTTTTTCCCGATGTACATTGCATTGAGGGGTCAAGTTGACACCATATATCATTACACAATTAATATAATAGGAGTTAAACAGACCATCTACTATTTATGATTTAAGTTTCATGTTGGGTTCACCATGTTTTTCCAACAAATTTTTACATAAGTTCTCATTTTGAGTTGATTTAGACCTACATTCCAAAGGTAGAAAACCACAAGGACTTTACAGGTGACATATTATAAAACCTATTAGTTTAGAGGATGGGAGGCTGGGCTCACCATACCCATTTGAGGTGGATTTATTCCTACACTTGGTATCTATTAAATATTTAGTACATGTTTGTAAAAATAACCCAATAATATTAGTAATACTATTAGTTATCTCCATGAGTTGTTATTTTCGGTTGGGTGATGATATTTTTTTAATCCTTATTATCATTTAACTCTAGAATTTATCATCATCTTGGAAGAAATTTTATATATTGTTTTGGGATTGATCCCATTAAATTATTTTCCTATTTACCCTTTTTAAGGGAATCAAACCCCTTATATTTCAGGGCCATTTAACAGGACACACTATGCCTTTTAGGGATGTATTAAATGGAACAATCCATGAATTTTAACATCATGAAATAAAAAATACTAAGAAAAAGGGTTCAAGAAATGATTGGGGTTGTAATTATGTTTCAGAATCACTTTCTTGTTGATCTTGCATGGAGTATAGTCCTATGAGGTTTGATTGGAATCACAAGGGGTGTGGCCCTATATATGTGGATTCTTTTAGAAGTATGGATCGATGAGGATGAGATGAAAAGACCTAGAAGGGATATAGTGATATGGTAGGGGGAATAATTATATTTAAAAATATGTACCTATATGAATGGTAATGGGTTAAAGATGTTGGGTATAAACCTTAGGGAGGAATCCTATGTTTCTCTTTAAGATATGAATCAAATCTGATATAGTTAAAGTGCCACATATTAATGTTACATTATAGAAAAATACCATGTAGGTTAACATTATATAGTAATATTTTTGTCATGCAATTTGAAATCATGTGAAATGAGAATTGGACAAATATTTAACATCTTTTAATGTGGATTTATATTTAGTAAAAGTTATGACAATATAGGATTGAATGGGGATTATGCATTGAATATCCCCTTTTGTATGGAGTTAGGTCTTATACCTAAGGAGGAGGTTCATGATATTTATATAAGAGACATTAGGTGATAATATCATAAAGGAATTATGAACCTCATAAGGAATATTCCCATGTGAAAAGATAGGATATGTAATTATATTATATAAAGATCCTGATCACTTAAAAGGAATTATATATACCTTTCTTATAATAGGATTATTAGGCCACATATTTTATAATAATTATTAAGAATATTGACCTTTAATGGGAATTAAGGAATGGACAATACTTACACTAAAGGAGGTGGCACATTTCAAATATGTGTGGTGAATATGATGGGATAAACTCATATATCTATTCCCATGTGGGTTATGATCAGAGTTAGAAATAATAGATAAGGTAGGATTAAGTGCATTTAATAATATGTGATTAGGGTTCATGCATTGAGGCTACCCAGGATGAGTATACTCCTCATCAGCTCACGGATGAGGGATAAGATATGGAAGGTAGGAGGAATATGACCTCTGTGAGGGGTACACTATATAATTTAACTCCACATCCATTAATTGATGAAGTAGGGCATATGTAGTATAAGAGGCTTGTGTCCTATAGTAAGAAAAATAACACACTTACTTTAGTAGGGTTACCCTAACTAGACCCAACACAGTGAATAATGAAAAAATCCATCATGGTATGGGAGAAAATACTTTGGTGTCTTACTAATAGGAACCCTTGTTATTATTGGAATTCACAATTGTGGGTGAATATGACATTTAGGATGATCATATTATCAATGGGATTCACAATTGAAGGGGTGAATACTAATTTTTATATCATGATCTTGAATATTTAGATGAATTAAAGGAGGTTTCAATTGATTATTTCCAATTATTTAGCCCTAGTGAATGAAGTCCATCAGGGTCCTATGATCATCCTTAATGGGTTAGAGGCATATCCTCTTAAATTTCCCTCCAGATGAGGAAGAGTGCATTTTTTAAGTGAGGAGAATGAGTAAGGTGAAAATGAATTGAAATATGTGAATGGAGGACCACCAAAGGGGCACTATGAGGGGGTATGATCATGTAGCTATGTAAGGGGATTATCTTGCTATTACACGATACATCCACTTAAAACCTAAAAAAAATCCATGTAATGTCTATTGATTAAAGAATACTGGTTTATGCAGGTATAAGTCACAACATTTCTTTATGCATAAGAGTTAGTTCTTCAAAGTTATTTTTTTATGCATTGGGTTTACCTTGGAGATTTTCCTCTTCCATTTCTCAATTTATCTCCCTTTACCCATCAGTGTCTTTTTATCCCCCCTATAAATAATGGAACTCATTTATTTATCGACAAACCTTGATGATGTTTCTTGGGTATCCAATCTAACATGTGTCTATTGCATGGAGATCCATCCATGAGCTACATAAGAGGGAAGAATTATACAACAAAAAATACAAAATGATTGCATAAGATATTTTTATTGAGTATAATAACAAAACTAACATCTAACAATAGTAAAATACTTACTCATAAGATTATTCCATCTCACAGATGAAAAATGGGCATGCCTCTATGCTATAAATGGAGTGATGCTGATCTTAGACGACCATGTGTCTTTATGGAATAGCCTTTCCTTGGATCCTCATGATAAGGATTTCCTTACACAATCACATTATTTATACATCAAACCTACTTCAAATTTTTAATGATTGTTTCTTTAGTTCAATGTAATCTATAAGACCTTTTGAAAATTTTGAGGCAACTTTATTCTAACCTTGACCTTGTTTGAAGTCATTCCTAAGAAATCAGGCATGGTTGCTCCGGCGATGACGATCTGATGGTTTCGCCGGTGACCTGGAATGATGGTGACACGTGATGATGGGCTCACGGCTCGAGGTGTGGTGCGTGGCATATGGTGGGCCTTGGTTTGGATTTGAAATTTGAATTTTGAAATTTGGATGAATCCTGTTTAAATTTTGGGTAATGGGCTGTACGGTTGCCGGTAACCCTTAAACCGGTTTGGGTACCGGGAACCCATAAACCGGCTTTTGAAAATGAAAAAAAATGATTTGAAATCCTATTCCTTTATCATGGTAGAATTATATCAAAAAACATAGGAGATATAAATTTATCCAATGAAAAAACTATTATTATGTATATGGGAATACAAATTATATGTTCTAGACTTATGGAGCGGATAAGGAACTAGTAGTGATGGGATTAAAAAACTCTAGTTTCTAAATATATATAAATTATATAAAATATATATTTTAGATATGTTTTTTTCTTTAATAAAGGAAATTTTATAAAGAAGAGTTATATGTAACCAATAGTCATTAATTCCATTATAGAGTATAGAAATACAACAGTTTTTAATACATCTAAAGAATCAATGTAGATATGTAAATGTTTATTGCATCTTGGTGTTATACATATCTATAAATAAATTATCACTCTTAATTATGATACTACCGATGAAGATGTTCTATCTAAGGATACTTGATCATATATATGGGTAAGGAATATTCTTTAAAATTATCATATACTGAGGGATGTTTCTCTAAGAGGTGAATTCATCATAAACATATTATCCATGGATGAGAATATGGTAGACTCATGGACTAAAGCCTAAACTAATCAAAAACACAAATTTCATGTAGGATATAGTGGGTTAAAAGTTGGTAAGATTTTGTTTTAATTTTTTTAGTCTATTTTAGTATTCACCAAGGAACAAACTAACATTTTTCATTAAATTACTAAAATATCATTAAATATCATATTACTTGATGATTATTCCTCTATGTAACATTAATGTGATAATATCCTTAAAGTATTTGTTATATAATGTTTTTTTAAAATTTCGTATCTAAAATGATAAAATATTAATTTTATTAAAATATTATTAAACATACATTATTTTTTACATAATGTTTCTCTTACATGATATAAGTGAATTTTGAAAATCACTTTTTTTGACAGAAAATTAATTTTTATTTGATTTTTAACCCGCTTTATGAATGAGCTATAACCCATAGAAAAACATCACAATTAAAAATTAAAAATATTCTATATAATTATTTCTTGGTCCACCTGTCACCTAACACCATGTGATCACCTTGAATAATGAATCCATCTCATGGAATTCACCTTGTCACATCACATCCCCATCGTCGCTTCAGACCATCCAATAATAATACCACATGTTTATGGTCCATTGGAAATTACTATCAATGAATGTATATATTGGATATTGGACATGATATTCTTGTTAAGGTATCTCATGAATTGCATTCTATGATGTATGGAAAAAAAATCATGATGAAATATTCCTGTAGTGAGGTAACATACATTTGATGTGTCATAAGTGATATGGAATTAATTGAATAAGTCAAGAAAATTATATTTCATATTTATATTAATGGAATAAGATATATTTATCCCTTTGATTGAAATGGAATGGTGTTATTAAATAGTTGGTCATGTTATTTCATTAATGAGTTCATTACACAACATCAAAGAAAGGTAAATAAAGAAAATATGGTGATGACACAAATATGCATCCTGATAGAAAAGATACTGTTAGGAAAAGAGATTATATTAAATAGTAGTGATAAGGAAAATGTTTTTTTTGTGACATTATCTTATTTCTCTATACCTGTTTTGATAAGTATATATACAATAATCTTGGACTTTATATAAGTTCACATAATGACACTAATAAATTTTTAGAGGGAAACACATTATGTGTATCTAGAATATAGTATAATTGTAATTAATTTAATATTATGAATAAATATTTTTCTCAGATTATAGAATAATAATTATGAAGGTAAATTTTATTATAAATATTCATTAATCATATATTTGAATTTATAATCTTTAGGAAAATATTATATCTTGTTCAATTATTCAAAATCTAATAGATAAATACTTATTTATTCAATTGTTTTGTAAAAATACAAATAAAAATATTTACTTATTTATGTGAACATAAAAATATTTTTTTTGAATGTTTAGTTAATAGAGTATTTTTTATTTATTAAATTAATAATGTTTTATTTTAAAAAATATTTTATTATTATAGGTTTAATAAATTCCATGGAGAGTTAATGAGTCAAGCCAGTGGCATGATGAAAAAGATATTTCTACTTAATTTCACATAAATAAATAAATAAATATTTATTTATTATATATTATTTATATAGGATAATTTCATGGGATATAATAGTAATAATATAATTATTTGACATGGGGTATTTCTTATATTAAATATAATGATAAGATATTATGTTTAATTATCAAATGTATTTACCCTCAGTATAAAATCCATATTATATCATTTTGGAGGTTAATAAGACTAGTTGTGCACTATGGTAGCCACTCTATAATTCTCACAATCCCTTAAGAGATTCTTCCTTTACCCTCCCTATCAAGTATATAGAGACAATAATAGATAACCTTTAGTGATCAATAATGAAGTACATAAAGCACTAGTCTCTATAGTGGTAAAACTCAGATATTCAATGTCATTGTATGTATATTAATAAAAAAATATTTTTATACACCTAATATAATCCTTAGTTAGATTCTCTATCGGAACAATAACATGATAATAGTGATAATAGATATTGTTAAATATGATTATGGTTCTTGAGTTAATTATTGTTTTAAAATCTTTGTAAATCAAATGTGAAAGATCATATCAATGTGATTGTGAGTTTTTTTTCATATTCTTTCGATTTTTCCATTGAAACATATGAAATACAAAAATCACTGACTTTTCACCACTTTTTATGCACACAAAATATATCACATTTGTCTTGGAAAACTAAGGTATTTTATTCATATATAAAAGTGGTTTTAAAACATTAATCGTAGATAATAGAATTTAATTTCATTATATAATAAAATACTAAAAATTTGAATGAATGTTTTTTGTAGATAATATTCCTTTTTATTAATTATTATGTTATCATAAATCTATATAAGTTAAAAATTAATATAAAATGGAAGGATTTTAAAATGATGTTGTGACATGAATTTATCAATGGGTTGTCTACTGTTTAGAAAAGCAATTAAAAGGTACCAATAGACTTACCCCAAAAGTAGTAAAATATTTTCATGAGATCAATATCAATAAAAAACATATGATATGGAATCATATTTTATTATTATAATATTAGTTTAAAATATGAATATAACTATTATTTAATTACAATTAATTTATTTCAATAAATGTCTCGAAAAAATACCTTAAGAAGAGAGAAATAATTAATCCCTTACACATCTATTGTAATGTTATTTTCAATTAAAATATCTACCATGGTTATATTTTCATGAATTATAATATTTATATGGAAAATATTATCATTTTACATATTAGAATTTTTTTTTCATATATATGAAGGAGTTATGGTAGTATTTTCAAATATAGAAGTATTGTTAAATGTTTTAAATATATTAGATAGCAGTTATGTGAATGATCCTACCAATGACATTGGGATAAAAATGTTTATCATTTTTTTATTAATTTTATACTTTACATTTAATTTGAATAATATTTTATTTTCTTGTAAAAATAAGGGAATTATAGAATGTTAACCCCATAAACTTCTACTGGGTATCTCAGGTTGATCAGGCAGGTCTTGCCCCTAGGAAGGTACATCATGATCATTTTTGCAGTATGGAATATGGGCCATCCCTATCTTTAATAATTTATATATTGTTAGATAAATTTTATTCACCAAATATATTATCGATTCTAGTATTAATATTCATCCATAAGATCGTAAAGAGTTTATAGTTATTAAAAATAAAATACATGAATAGATGAACATAATATTTGAATAAAGGATTCACATAAAAATTCTGGATGTAATCTCCATCAATCTATAAAATGAATTATCTCATTTATTTCAAAATATCATTAGACATGTACCAAATAATATTGAATCAATGATTAGTTCTATTCAGTTGGTCAACTCCCTAATTATATATTCAATTAGAGAAATAATTTGCAACACTTTAATATTAAATTTTGTATATAACCTAGTTTAATTATCAAATCAATTATAATTTAGGCTCTAGAAGTAAGTATTGAAGTTAGAGATGAACACCATTTCCCATTAGGGAATGGTCATAATGTGGACTGATTTCGGAATCCATGTTGGTATAATTGTATAATAAATTTATTTCTTGTAAAATATGTTTTCCAATAAAAAAGGACTCTAACACATAATTTTTGAAGGGTTTTTTAAAATTACATAATCTTTTCTCATGTATTCCATTAATTTTTTCATGCATATAATAATTTATGTTTTCTAGCATATACCTTCAACCAAATAAATATGTTCAAAACATATTAATGTATAACACTTATCACAACCCATTATTTTTTTATATATCCAAAAATAAAATACGATTATATTCACACATATTCAAAAGCATCCAATTCATGATGTACATGAAACAATTTCATGAAATGTCTTATAATCATTTAAAACAAAAAATCCCACTGGAGAAATTATGGTGTGATTGGTAATAATCCAACACATTTCTGTATAGTGTATTATATTCAAAGATAGTGAGATGTATGAATCAAATTACCACTATACATAGCTTTAGTGTCAATAGATTCTCAATTTAAATATAATTCTAATACTTAATTTGTATAAATCATAACCAACCATTACATACTAGTTCGAAACCCACAATTAAATCATTATTCTAGTTGAATTTGACTAAATATTATATTATACATAGTTTGTAACTATTTTTTGAAGGTATGATATTTATAAGAAAACAATAAAAAATTTAAGTAAATCATAAAACCATTAAAACATTTTATATTCCAAATCTAGAAAAACTATTTATTAAACTAAATTATAAACAATTCGTAAATTTATACCTGTGATAAATAATTATAAACATTTAATAATTAAATGATTATAATTACATTATAATAAGACTAGTTTTATGGAAAACCCATAAATAATTAAAAATAATTATTTTATATTTATTTAAATACAAACTCTTTCACATTATCAATTTACATTGCATTTAATTTGAAACAGATCATATTAAAAAAATGATATTTATGAACCAGGTAGAAACTTTTATACTTTATACAAGTATTTTATATTTTATATTAAAATTTTAAACAATTAATAACACTAGATGTTTTACTTATTTAAATCATGTTCAATTTCTCTAAAATAATTGTTGCTATGGTTTAAATATATCAAATAATCCATTTTAATCATATAAATTCATATTACCATTTATAAAAATTTAAAAACTAATACAAAAATCATTATATTTTTACTTACGATATAATTTAAAAATATTTTATAAAGTAATCAACCGTGTAAATTCACTTTAAACCTATATCACATCCACCATAATTATTTATAGATGGTCTAAAATACCCTTTGGATTCAGCATGGGAATGCATCTATAAATTCCTTTTGTATAACTTTTTGTAAGGTAATTCCTCTTCATAAAATATAAAACGACGATTTTTTTTATAAATCATGAAATATTTTTTCCAAGTGGTAATAATTTCTATCAAAACAAAATATTCTTTCCTTAGGTGATTTTTTTTGAGAATAACCATCAAAAATGAAAATTTTTAAACTTTTATATGGTTTATTAAATAATATCTTGGTTTTAATTTAAACTAGGAACTTTTTCATCTATAATCATAACTTGAAAAATAATATTATGATTCCCTATTTTTGGAATCATATTTTATGATACTCTATTTTTAGAAACTCTTTCTATGGAAATTTATATTAAAAAATTATGTGAATATATTATTTTGAATATAATACGTGATGTCATTTATAAGCCATGGTGTTGTCTGAGGAATCTTCATGAACCATGAATTGTTTTCTTAAAAATCATAATGGCCCTAAAAACGATAATTTTTATATATCATTATATATTTAAAAATTTAAAAAAAACATAATGAATGTTTCTTGGATACCTCTATTGGGTATTAGTAATGATAAACCTTGTCCAAACACAGGGAAACAAATCAACTAAAACCCATTTTACAAAATATACAACCAATAACATTAATTGAATAAATATAAATAGAGAAAATAAATTTTATGTAAGGAAATGGGTTTTTTATTATTTATTATTATTGATTAACATCATTAAGAAACAATTAAATTACTCTATAAAGGGTATAAATACACTATTCTAAATCTCTTAATTCTTGGTAAGAATTCTATAATCCTCATAGTCTATAAGAAACTCAGTTATAGAGAAACTATTATAAGATATTTGGATTAGGGGTTTCATGGGTCAAGTATTAGATATATTTTATGCAATAATTACGTAATGTATGTATCAAGGATGTGTTAGAGTTAGTTCATGTACTTTAAATTACCAAACTATATTATTTTCATATAATGAATTTACTTTTCCATGCATTATATGATAATTACTTTATGGTATTTATCACAAAAATTGGTTATAGTAGTTCCCTAATTTAATTATAAGCTTGATATTAATTGATGATGTTCTAAAAATAATTTCATATATCATAAAAATAGAATATGGATGGGATATAGATGATTTATATCAATCATGTTCAAGGGGATCTCAAGAATTAATTTCTCTTCTCATAAAGTTCACACATAATGATCTTCACGAAGGGAGGTAATGATGAGAAAACCCTACCCCTAAAAATCACATATATTATATGTGTAATTGTAATTAATATATATATGGTGTGTATATTGGTCATTATAGTTGAAATAATTATGAATGTATATCATGAACCAGATACTTTTATGTATAGAAGAAAACAATGACAACATATAATTATAGAAAAGTAGAATCTATTTAATACAAAATAAGTGATATAAGATTAATTAAATGGTATAGAGGAGATTTTTCCTTTTCTATATAAAGAATGAATATATATCAATCCCCATGATGAATGTAAATATTTTGAATAAATTCCATAGCCATGGTGATATCAGGATACTCATATCAAAAATTCATAAAATAAACAAGTCAAATGTATTAGATAATCACATGTATATTTAAATATTTTGATGAAATATCAACTGATTAAGTAATTATGTTATAAAATATAATTTTTAAGAGGCCTTTTTTGATAAATAATCATTTATTAATGGTTCGTTGATGTGTTTCTATATATTTCTACTAACATGTGGGTTATAATTACTTTGTGACACCACCATGTCACTATGGTATATTATATTATTTAATTAATCTATTTTGATTTTTTGGGTGTTACCAAATTTTTTTAGTTTTTTTTAAATTCAATAAAGTTGATAGCCTAGATTTTCGCCATCCTATCCATGGCCAAGGGAGACCATTACCCTACCTGCCTCCATTCATTTGAAAATTTTCTAGTAAAAGGTAGACTCCATCATGGACCATGTGTTTTGGAATGTAGGGTTGGATTTTTTATGTTAGATACTTACCTATATTTTTACAGGGATATATTGGTCATTTCATAGATCATGGGATAAATTGTGGATCTTGGCCATGTGGTTCCCACTCACCATGGAAAGAGGTAGTTATGTTGTGCAAGCCCAAGGATAGGGACCTTGAGTGTTTACCCATAGAGGGTCTACATGTCATAGCTTGGAGGGATACTCTATGGTGTTTGGGTTCTTGAGAGTATGGTTATACCTAATTGTGGTACATTATTTTTCAGACTAGGTGATAAATTGTAGTGGTTGTTCGAGGGAGGGGCACCATGTCGTGGTGTATAGATCCATGTCATTGTGCTACTCTTCCCAGTTTAAAATTCTATAACCCTCCATTTTACATTCTCAAGTTTCTAAGGGGGGATTTACCTTATTTTTTCATTTTTATGATTTACTAGATGTGTGGGAGAGCTCATATAGCTTCCACATCCTCCTCATTCCCCATCACTGGATCTTGTATACTTCTAAGTTAATTTTGTGCAGTCCATTGAGCATAGTTTCTATCTTCTTCATCTTCTCTCCTCCCATACTCCATTCAATTTGTTTTTATTTTTTCCTCAATCTCTAATTGTTGTGATGGTCATATTTTGGATTCAAGATAGAGTATTACTAGGGGAATAGGGTTTTTTTCTTTGGAGAGTTTATTTTTTAGCAGACATGTGTTATCTCCATTGAAGGTGACTTGTTGTGATGCAATTTCTCTTGTATTGAGGAAGATATTTTTATGAAATATCCCTTATATAATATTTCATAAAGCATGTGTATCACATAAATTCATTTTTATAAAATTAAATTCATACCGTATAAACATGATATGTTGTATGTAGTTCCCATATCGTTTTATTATACTTTTTCATGGAATGGTTTTCATTGGTTTTTTTGTGTATTATTTTGAGATGATTTGATTATTTCCCTTGTGTTTATAGAAATTATACATTTTCAATTTCTAATGAAAAATAATTTTTTTAAAGGGGTTTTTGATTTTTTTTCATTATAAATAGGCCATCTCTATTAATTGGTTTCTATGAAAATTGTTTTATGTGTTCGAATAGATTGTTTGATAAATGGGATATTATTGGAAATGATAAAGTGTATTATGTTTTTTTTGTGTTGTGATATTTTTAAATTTGTATAAAGAAATAATCTTATTTTTAAACAGATTTTAAATATGTGATTATGGATTTATTTAAAAATTCTATTTCAAAATGATGTCTTGATTTACGTAAAATTGTTTTGGCATCCCAAATTGTTTTTCTCAAAAAGGCCAAGCTTTCACTTTTAACAAGTGTTTTTTCACAAGTGTATAATTAAATCTTTTATTCCCCATTTTATGATGCCTTAATATGGTTTTTCCCTTGTGGAATGTTAATTTATTGTTATATCTGATTCCACTACCAGTGTGTAAGAGACTATTAATTGAGGGGGAGTTGGAGGTGAGATGAGATTTCAATATAATGTTTCATTATTGATTGTGTGATTCATTTATATTCTCACCTCCATATTGATTATATTCATGGAAACCATAGGTTTATATATTGGAGTTGTGGATGAGTGAAACATAAATATATATTGTGTTCTAGATATAGATAATCTTCCAATTAGAATGATTGGGTTAGGACATGGATATTAACCCCTGTGAGACTATGTGATCCCCAAGAACTGTTCTAGACCATTATGAGACTGAGTGAGTTCCAAATAACTACTATGTTTATATATTTTGACCTATTTTTCTAGTCATATAATCCACTATTATTAATAATATATCATATTAATTTTCTCATTATTCCTATATCAAAATAGTGGATAATTTATGGGATTATATTTTATGTGTTGTTTGTATCCACTAGTTCTTAACTTGGTTGTATGTCACCCATGTTAAGTTAATGCATAAAAATATTATGATCTATTAATATATTTATGCCTGTTGTGATTATATGATTTTTAAATATAGTTTTTGTTTAATTTCAAACATATTTACAAAAATAGTTTGGAATTTATGGTTTTAAATGAATGTCAAGGCTATTTTGAAAAAATGATTCAAAAAAAGATTTTGAATGTTTTTTGGAAACTAATGGGGTGTTTTTCTTTAAAAAAATAGTATTTTATGAAATTTATTTAGAAAGGAAAATGAAATATTGTTTATTCTTTTTTTTCCTCAAATTAAGAGGCCCCCTTTTTCATGTTTCTAAAATTATTACTTAAAGTGTTAGATCCACCCTTATATTATCAAAGAAGGGTGGATGATTTGTGAATGTGATTATAGAATGCTACTTGGTTTTCTTTAAACTATAATTTTGAAAACAAATTATTAAAAATTATTTAATATGATCTGTAGAGGTTATTCCATAAGAACTTTTTTGATATGATACTGGATATGTTTGGATCGCACTATGAAAGGACACTATTTTGTGTTTGTGTTTGGAAATATTATTTTTTCCAACATGTGAAAAATTTATGATCTAATTCTTCAATTATCATGTCTAGTTCATTATTGTATGTGTAGAGATATAGTGAGTATATGAGGGTCACTTTGATGAGTTATTAAGGCTGTTTAGTTTTTATTTTTATTTTTTTGGGATATTATATCATCCAATTAAATAAATAAATATTTTATATTTTGTACTCATTATATATTCTTCTACTATATTTTACTCAAATAATACAATTATCACTATAAGAAAATAACCTCGTAGCAGCGGTTTGTTTTTATATGGTGGTGGTTTAAACTGCCGCCTTTTACT
This sequence comes from Viscum album, assembly GCA_963277665.1. Taxonomy (NCBI): domain Eukaryota; kingdom Viridiplantae; phylum Streptophyta; class Magnoliopsida; order Santalales; family Viscaceae; genus Viscum; species Viscum album. The sequence continues at coordinate 1,383,682,672 of OY728139.1, read as the reverse complement.
TCAGCAGTAGTTTTATAAAACCGCCACTGAATTGGGTGTTGGCGTACAATACACATAGGTTTCTTTAATTTTGCACTTGTTTTTGCTAACTTTCATATTAAACACATCTTGTAGTGGTTATTGTGGTTTTTGAAAAGGTTTTCCTAAAAAAGGAAATATTTTTTGGTGGCTGTTTAAACAGCCACTAAAAATCATTTCATTTTTCCCCGAGAAAAAAAAATAAAAAAACCACTCGAACTGCCATGAAATGGTAATAAAAAATGAGAAATTTTTAGCAGTGGTTTGAATCATTGCTATAAAAAATGATTTTTTTTCACAATAACCACCTCTAAATCAAAAGAATTACCGATAAAATTATACCGTTCATGTATGTAGTGTCGATTGTTATTTCCGATGATAGAAGATGACAAATTATAGCGGCGGTTTAAACTGCTGTGAAATATGGTCTATTTATATAGTGATGGTTTAAACCACCACTAAAGGTAGTTTTAAAATAAACAATTTATGATTATGAAGCCCTAGTACTAGTACCCTGAAAAAATGTAAACATATAATCTAGAAAAAGTTAAAATTCTAAACATTAATTCCTTCAAACTGGAAATCATTCAACCAACAAACATTAAAACTAATGATTTATTAAAAAACAAAACTAAAACCTATAAGACTGAAAACATGGAATCCTCATACCTATATACAAGAATCCTACAACTTTATAGATCATTAAATAAGATATATCCTTGCTTAAAATCCTACAATATTATAAACATCCTTATTGAAAACAAAAAATGTGCAAACATCCAACCATTAGCCTAAAAAGAAAAACATATGAAATCATCAAATTCCAAAGACTACAACCTAAAAACAAGAAACATAATATATATGAAATCTATAAATTTTAAATTATGAAAACTAGATAAGTTATTTCTAGAAATTTGATAAACTATAATTCATGTGAACATATGACTTTAAAATATGTAAAAAACATATTATAAACATCAAAACATGGAAAGTGAAAAACTGAACACTAGAAATATACAAAAATTGAAACATATAACATGAAATACAATAAAAAATTATCTTAAAAAACAAAAAATATATAAAATATTAAATAAAAACAAAAAATACAAAAAATATGTAACTAGAAACCTAAAAACCTACAAACATAGAAAAAATTAAATGAAATACATACAAAATTTAAAACCTAAAAACTAGAAACTTCTAATGAGAAACACTGAAACCATTAAACCCATATCTTTTAAACCTCTATACTATCAATCCTATAACCTATAAATCTATAAACCTATGAATTCTTTGGTTGGAGTAGAATCTTGAGAGGGGGGTGAATTTAGTTTCTACTTAAAATTTCTATTAAAAACCTAATTTTAAATGGATCACCCAATTTTAAAATGGCCTAGTTAATTAAGGCAGTAAAGATATAAATGTTTAGTTGGTCAACTAGTTTCTCAAAGGGTGACTAGTCCTCAGTTGAATTGGTGTAAAAACTCTTCTTCAACTTTTGAAAAAAGTTTACTGAATTCAACATATACACACACTAACAAAAATTAACTATCAAAGAAAATGCAAAAGAGTATTATGTTTTAGTAAATACAATCAGTGAAAAATAGATAAAATAGAGTATAAAAAAATATAGTGAAAAATGAAGTAAAACAAGAGGTTTAGTCTCAAGACGAGACTTAATCCTCTCCACTTGGTGATCTCCTACCACCAAGCAGTTTATATTAGCAATAAACTTGATATATAACCTGTATCAGGCTTTACAATAGTTTTCACAAACTGTCTAGGGTTCACACCCTCTACCACTATTCTTCGTGGGAAAGAAAAAAAATACAGACCAGACATGGTCTCTTCTATATTTTTACGTGGGAACAAAATGTATGTGAGGTTCAATGTAAGGATATTTAATATCCTCCAGTTCTATCCCAGGAGACAGTGTGTGAAGCAGACAGACACACTTCCCAAAAATGAAAAAAGAAGAAACACAATAGAACAATTATGATGAGATAGATTTTAGAAGGATCTATGTGTTTGTAGTTTAGATACTGACTCGTTGAAGTGAATAATTTGAAGTTTGAGTCTATCTATGAAAGTTGTCTCCAAAACAGAGTGTCGCAACACTAGGTACTAGATTTTATGAATTGAGTGTTCTGCTTCTTGAGTTGATTGAAATTTTATAAGACACAGAAGGCAAACTCAAGTTGTTTTCCTAAAATGATCTTCTTGAAGTTCTTGGGGTTAACAGGGAAGGTTCTCTAATAGTTCTTCATTGTTCTTCAGTAATTTATTCCTCATGCATTTAACTTCTGTATTTATATTTTTTTTGTTTTTCTCTGTGCCTCTATTTATCTTCCTTCATTGGTCTTTTTCTTTCATATTGAGGTCCGACAATAGGAGTAAGTACATCACGTGCAATCTTTCTCATACCACATTCTGTCAAGATACGGTCTCCTGATATTTCTACAATAAGTATTAATTAAGTGAGAAGAATTAAAGTTATCAAATATGACCATTAGAAAAATATCAAGAATTTGACAAAGGGTATTGGTAGACTGGGAACGGTAGCCTTCACATTGGTAGGCTTCAACAGCAGGTGCACATCGACAACCTCCAACTGTAACATTCCATAGGTAACCTTCATTAGTAGGCCAGTATTGGTGACCTTTGTATCAGTGACCATGTATCATCGACCTTGTATCTGTGACCTTGTATCAGTGAACTTGTATCGGTGACCTTGTATCAATGACCTTGTATCGGTGACCTTGTATCGGTGACCTTGTATCAGTGACCTTGTATCGGTGACCTTGTATTGGTGAACTTGTATCGGTGACCTTGTATCGGTGACCTTGTATCCATGACCTTGTATATGTGACCTTGTCTCGGTGACCTTGTATCGGTGACTTTGTACTTAGATAAATTCTTCACTATAATCTTAACCAATCAAGCAATGAGATTGAGAGTATATGAATATTACTCTATAGAAACAAGAAATATTAATGAAACATAATTAACATATAATTAAAACATGATTATCAAATAAATGAACATGATTTCGGATTATCAAAACAGGTGAGTCCAACAAAATTTTTAATTTAACAATCTTTAAAACTTGAATGTAGTAAATCTATATGCCAATGAAACTAAAAAACTTTAAACATCCAAATTTTCAACTAAAAACACCCTAAACTAAAAAAGTATAAATATACATTGTCATATCTTATCAAGAAGAGTATATGCCACATCCATGCTCCATGGTGAAACTTTTCCTAAAAAGGTATAACCACTAAAAACTCCACCATTAGACACTATGTTGAGGCCATTATCTCTATGATAAACCTATGATGATTTTAGAAATAGCACAAAAAACCTCCTCCTGATCCTCTACACCATAGATATAACAACCTAGATATTTTTAAACATTTTATTTACATGATTCGTAAATATAAATATCCATTAATACAATATATGGATTGTAAATTCCTAGTGTCTTTGAAAGACTGTGTTTCTAATACATAAAAGGAAACATGAGAAATCAAGAAAATTTTAGGTCATGAAAATTTTGGGTGACTAATTTTTTCCACACATGATATATATACAAATACTATTACCGGTACCCTCTCCACTAATCACTATCCGATGATGAACATAGATCATCACCCTCTCCGCCTCCACCTCTAATTTATGTTACCAGCACCTAAAAGAACATTATATTGAAAATAAAATACTATTGTATATTTATATTTAAACTTAAAATCAATAAATGTTTTAAAAATAAATGATTTTGAATTTTTGGGATTTACCTCCTCACCACCAGTCGATGCAATACCACCAGGGACAGATCCAACCGTCTTCTGCTAAAAATCAATGAATTCTTTTTGTAAATCGGATATCTCAGTCCCCTATTCCTGAACTGTGTTTTGTAGAGAAACAATCTCTCTCTAAGAATATTGTGGTATGAACTAACTAAAACTAGGGGTAGATGTAGTTGCAATCCTTAGTGACCTTCTGAAGATCATAGATGGTATGGGTCCCAAACCCATCCCACGCACTCGACCAGGATACTCCTTCCCAAGGAATTTACCAACTGGGTCATCCTGGGAGACAGCGTAGGACTGCATGGGATTTTCGTCCCATAGTTCTTCAATTTTTTCCTATAAATAAAATATTAGTCATATTAGAAACAATTTATATTAACATAGTGATCGTTGATAATAATTTATTATCATGAAAAACAATTTCATATCCCAACATCTTTGGTAGGCTCGTTAACAAAACTTCCATCAGATTTTTTATGAACATCTAACCACACTTCTGTTTGGTATTCTTGGTGCCCTAAATTCTATGTCTACATTTAACAAAGATAAATTGACAATTTAATATATTAAACCGAAAATATTGTCTTATAAATATTTAAACTAATGAAAAGATTACTAGAGTTTATCAGCTGCTAGAAAAACTCTTTGACCCCACAGCGTGAGGGATGAATGGCTTAGCTCAGCATGATGTATTCTTCCTTGAAAGATCATTAAATAAATAAAACATAATTTAACAGTAATGTATTCAATTTCATCTCCTTTTCATATACATGTATAAATGTAAAATGATATTAATATAATTATAAATATTTAAATACCATCTGCTTCTCATCACGATGTCTATCAACAAAGACTTTCCATTTCTCTTTGGGTATTCCATCAGGTATCTTGTCATACATCTATTGGGTGGTCAAAAAAGTATCGTTGACATCGCTCCACAATCTCCATTTAAAGTCTTTCCATTTCTTGCCCAGATTTTTCAAAATACACTTTCGTGCTAGCACATCAGCAACCATAAAGTGGAATAACATCAGTACACAAAAATTTATTTTTAAAATATAATAATTTAATAAAAAAATGACATTAAATTACACGATAATTTATTAAAATTACATCTATTTTGAAAAAAAAACTTCATTTTCCAAGTTGAAGGCATATTCCTACAATCATCATACGTAATAGGAAGAGAAATCAGCTTTGTGAGTAGCTGGACTAGAATATGGCCAAGTAATCCCACGACATCATCTTTTGGGACCCCATAGGAACCGAATGGGATAAATATATTCTCTCTAGTCGGATTCCATACATCTGAACTTTTCATATTTTTCTCCATACTTGCATTGTTTGTATCTTTTATGAACCTACAGTTATTATAAAAAAAGTGCAATAAATTTATTCATATTAAAATTTGTACCTATAATTGTCACCCTCCAGTGTCCCCATGAAGAACTAGAAGTGGATACCCCCTCCCTCACTCCTAAGGCTCCTAAAAGGGAAGGTGGTGAGTAAGAAACTGAAGGGACACTCACTGAGGGTGTGAGAGATAGTACAAGGGGGAATGTGGATGGTGTCTCAGATGCTATATTGAGTGAGATATATGGATCATCATCTATTTGGGTGGTCGATGAAACAATGTAATGCTTCTTTTTTGGAATTCCTATCATTTAATAAAAAAATTAAGTTCAAAACATATATTTCAAAAACATCATGCAGAAAAAAATTAAAAATGATAACATATAAACAATACTAAAAAACAAAATATATATAACAAAGCCTATAAAATTGAATTTATATTAAAGTTATGGGTGGAAATGAGTTTTTTGGGTATAACAATTCATTTTTTCAATTTTGAAGTTACAGGTTGAATTTCATTGTTTGTAATAAATTCTATCAAAATTGTTTTAGCTACAAAGATGCTAAACAATACTTCAGTTTCTAGGGAATTCATTTAAGTAGATGTGTTCTTGGATCTAATATTTTGATTTATCAACCATATAGCTCTATCAAAAATGTTTGGGAAGGCACTGATTCAATTGGATGAGATTCAAATACAATTAGAGTGATGTTCTAGAAAATGGAAAATCCCTCACATAAAAGGATTCACATATAATCCACCTCATATTGAGATTCATGTCAGGGTCATACATGTTAGGATATTTCTCTTGTAAAACTATATATTCATGTATGAATGGATCCACATAGGGGTACACATGTATAGGGATTCACATCAAATTTTTTCACATACGAGCATCATCAAATGAGTCAAAAAGGTGGTGTTACTCTTGAGTTAATCTCTACTAAGAATCAGTTGGTAGATATTTTTACTAAACCAATTACATGTGATGATGTTGATTTTATTAAAAGATAATTTGTTTTATTTTAATTTAAATAATTTTAGTTTATTTTATTTTATTAAAAATGTTTCAATCAAATGAATTAATTTTGTTTTAATTTATTTTCAAAATTTATTCTGTTTTTTATTTAAATTAGGTCTATTGTGTCCTTAGAAAATAAATTATGTTCTTTTTTGTTCGTATTTCTATATCTATTTTATTTTATTTTATTTTAGTCACTTTTTTTAGAAGTGACCTATCTACCATGGTAAAATATAATCATATAGATGAGGAAGGAACTAGTTCATCCAAGAAAGTAAAATAAATTAGTGTACCACGCAGAGATCTCATAGGAAAGGCAGTCAATATGAGCTGGTTAAAGACCACTGAGATGCTACTAAAGAAGGTCCTTAAGTTTCAAGGTTTGGAGTTAGTTTTTGATGAGAATAAATCTGGTTTTTTGTTTTAATAGTAGGTATATGTGTTCATGAGGAATGTTGATTTTCAGTCCTATGGAACAAAGGATATTGTGTCGTCAAATGTAAATTGGAAAGATGTATCACTTTATAAATGGATTTTGTTTAGATTCTTAATTTCCCCTATGAAGGTAAGTAAACTTTTTGTCATACATTGGTTTCTATATACACAGTAGAACCAAAATAGGTTTTTAAATTCTTGTTCAGAACCTCTTTCTTTTTGAATAATCTAGTGAAGGATTTAGGGCCTGTGTAGAAAGTTTTGTGTAAGTTTTTTCAAACTATGATTTCCCAAAGATATTGATAAATAAAGAAAGTATTGTTTTAGGATATGTATGTCTTATATATCTTGATCAATAATCTAAAGATGAACCTTCCAATATACATGATGAGGTTTATACATCATTTTTTCAAAGTAAAATAAAAAATTAATGATTACCCCTATTGTATGTTGATCGACCTAGTTTTAAAGAAAAAATAAGTGGATATAAATTAGGTAAATTTAGTAAAATTCTATAAGACTAAAACAATATTTTTCATTCTATTGAAGACTATTGGATAATACTGGGGCACCAATTAATAATATTTGAATCATGTTGGTCAGGAAGGTGTGTCTTAGGGGGTATCCATCTCAAACTTCACAACCTAGGGATGTAACACCTCCTGAGATGGTGACTACTTGGGAGGTGCAGAAATCAAAAGTGGCTAAAAAATAGACTTAGTTTCTAAAGGTCAATACTACAGTGTAAGAGGTTGGTCAGAGTCAAGGACCTTGATTAATTGAATCCACTAAAGAAGTTCATTATGTTGATCTAGTTGTCGAGACAACTATTTTAGTTCCTGAATAAAGGCCAATTGAGATGGTTCCAGATGTTTCAGTTGTTGAAGGAAGACCTAGAGATACATTTTATCATTAGTCAGTGAATCCAATTCTTCTTGGACTACTTACTGGTGGAGGTAGAGTTGTTGATGTGGGTATGAAGACATTGAACATCCTCATACACCCCACATGTCATCACCACCTCTAGTGTACAGGGATTCACCATCAGTGAGTAAAAGACTAGATAGTTTTGACATGAAATCCTTTTTGTCTACCTTGTTAACTAAATTTGATAATATCATAATAGATTACAATAAATTCAAATAGGATATGAGATCCTCAAAGTATGATATCAAGGAACTCAAGGTGAATTTTTTTTATATCCTTTTTAAAATATTCAAAAACTAGATTTTTATTTATAAGGAATCAACCATTGAAAGTAACGTCAATTTTTTTAAGATACATTAAGGGATATATTTAATAACACTCTATATTGAAATATTATTATAGAAATCTTGTTTTTAGAATTAAAATTTGAGAATTATATTTTATTCCAAATGAAAATAAATAGGGAAAATAAATTATTTTGATGAAAAATCAATAACAATAAATTATATAATAATTAAACTATGTTGAAACATTTATTTCATATAATAAATTAATAGTATAGTTATTTTATAATAAATCATATGGAGAATTCTACCTAAAATTATTAAACATAAAGTCAATGGTTTTTATTCTAGTCATGATGTAAATATAAACCATTAAACCACTATAATGATCCCTAAAATAATGAAACCTATAAAGAAATTAGATTAGTGTAAAATACCTAGAAAATGCATCTATATTATAGGAATAAAATATTGAAATTATGATAATGAAGTAGCTTGATTAAGGGTGGAAGAGGTGTTTTTCAAATTTACATAGTTTTTACCACTAAGGGTAAAAATAATCCATTAATAAAACCAAAATAAAAGGGTTGAAATGAAGAAGATATTCTTGAGTGTCCTATAATTGCTCAATAGGAATCAAGATAACCTAATTGTTTTTTAAAATTGAGTTAGGTAAAAGAGAAAAAATAAACAGTTTTAAATTTGAATCATACACACTATTTAGTCATATGGTTTCAGAAAATGTAACCCACCATGAAATGATATTAGTTAGAAGTTTTCACTAACATGGTTTGGAGACACAATTACTCCAAACAATGGAAAACCCATATTTATCCAATACAATAATATTTCACCCTACTTAAAATTATGCCACATTTTAACTCCTCAATAATTTTTAATCATGTACTAATAATGAACATTAAATCATTTTATATAATAATAATTAGTAAAATTTTAGATAACCACATGCACGCCATGCGACATAATATTTTTCCAATATTTTGCATATTCCAAACTCGAAATTATCTAATTTAATTAAAATCATCAATGAAATAAAATAATATGAATATGTTACGTTAGGGAGTCATATGAAAGAACATGAATGCTTTAACATATTGTCTCAAGACCTATAGATCATGTGTGGACAATATGGGTGGGTTATAAGATGAATTCCTTATGTTATGAAAATATTGGATCAATTGAACTAAATCAGGACTATAAGCATGAATATGGTAATTTTTATATTTTATATAAGTATCTTAATTTTTCAATAAATCGCTTATCTTCCTAAAATTATGTTACATTAGAGAATACCGACTCCAGTGGAGGATTCGAGGGGTGATGAGGTGGCGGTGAGGCATGGCGAGGAGAGGCGAGGACGACGAGGTGCACTGAGGGCGGTGATGGGCGACGATAGGGCTTCAGCGAGTTGGGGGGGGGGGGTCGGGGTGGTCAGGGGTGTCGAGGGTGTCAGGGGAGGGGGAGAGTGTCGTGGGTATGAAAATATTTAATGTTTTAGTGGTGATTTTTTAGAAACTAACACTAAATATTTTTTTTAAAATAGTGGCAGTTTATTAAACCACCGCTAAATTGTCAGTTGGGTGTAGTGTATCTAGTTTAAATGGTTTTTATATGACCATTCTATATTTATTTTTTTATTTAATTAAAATTGTATACTTCAAACACATGAAGGTTATATAGAGGCATTATGTTGTATTATGGGTGTTTTATTTGATGTTTGTTTAATATTTACCCAATGGTGTAATCATTCCAATGGTTATTGTTTTAATACCTTGGTGGTTGTTGCAAGCACATGGTAATGGGGAATGTGCTTTGGGTCATGTGGAAATTCAAGTTGGGTGAAAATTCAGGTCAACCCAAACCTCCATATATAATTTTAATTGGACATTTATATTTTTAAATGAATTGGAATTATTTAAAATAATTAAGTATTTTCAAAATAACATGTATTTTAGAAAAATGTGTTTTGATTCCTTAGAGAATGTAGTTGTTCTAAAATAATGAAATTTTAATATGTTTTTTCTTTGGGGTGTGTTTATGATTTTTTACCTTAGTTTGTATTAGGACTATTTAATTTGGATTGGGAAACATGAATGGGTTGGATGTTGAGTAGCAATTTTAGAGATTCAAATTTTCCATTACATAGTTTTGAAAATCAAAAAAACATTCTAAAAACATTATTTTACTAACATCATATATCCCATTTATTTTGAGAATGTTTATGTATAAAATATCATTTTTTACTAGAAATTAGAATAGTTTTCAACTAAATAAATATAGAATTTATATTATTTAATTTGATCTTCTAGACATACATGGATTCTGGTCCATTAAAATGGTATAAATTATGGCCCATAAAATTGAAAAATGTTCTATCCATAGGACTGAATGAAGTCATATACATTAGAGTGAACTTAGTTCAGATACATTAGAATAAGGATAGATCAGTTAAATAGATTAAAAAATAGTATAGTTCTTAAGACTGTGAGAGGTTTATAATTGGTGTCTTGGAATTATTTTGATCAAACATAATTTATTATAAATTTGTAATGATGTTATCAAAAAACATCAGATGAAGCATTTTGCAGAGCTGTTTGGTCAAGATCATCTAAGGCTACCACAACTAGTTTCAAGTTTTAGATAATATATGATCATATAATGATGTATATAAATTGGAGTGCATTCAAGGAGTTGGGAGATGACACATTTGCAACTCAATACATCTGATATTTTTTTCTTCATGAACATCACCTTCTAAAACTTTTTAAATTTTAAGAGAGTTGTGTTCTAAGGATTATGAGTGAGGAATTATAAAATCCTTAAAATAGTTTTTCATTAGAATTATATTTTTTGATTGAGGTTTACAGTGATATTTTCTGAGGATAGGAAGACATGTGATCTTGATTAGGAAGATCAAGGGATTTCATGGTTTTTGAAGAAAGAGCTTTTCTGGTCATTGTATCGAGGGATTTACTAGTAATGAATTAAAGACCATTAAAGTTAGGTTAAAAACTATGGATATATTAATTCAGGATTTTGAACTTCCTTAAATCCTAATGATAAGGATTATAATATCTATTATAAATCTTTTATATCATTCTTACTTTGTTATAATCTTTCATATTACTTTTTTAACATGTTTTATATTCCACCATGAAATTTTATTTTAAAAAATAATTCTAATATAGGATTTATTAAAATGTATGGCAGCCTGATAAATAATCTCCAATTTATTAGGTGACTTCATATTATGATAAGTATACTCAAATCATAATATGAATTCCGAGTTTGATCTTTTCAACAAAATAGGTTTTGAGGTTTTGTTTCATTTTATTTTCTAATGAATATTTCACCCCCATTCTTGTATACATCATAAAAACTTATGATCCAACAAGTGGTATCAAATCTAGTTATACTATTATACATGTTTAGTTTTTACTTTTTTTTATCAACTATAGGTTTATTATGTTTTTATAAATTGTATTTTAACAAACTACTATTACACTAATGTGTATTGTATAAAGAGTTTATATTTTGATCAGATGGAAGGATTTCATATTGGTAATATCAATAATTTGTATCCTAGAAGATCACTTATTTTTTATGATGTTGATTATGAATATTGGAGACATAGGATGATAAATATTTTTTATTAAAATTGGTGTTGAAATGTTTTTTATATTGACTAGTAATTATATGATTCTAGAGAAAGATGTTACTTCTTTTACTAATCAAGAAAATATGTAGTATCAGTTGAATTACCTTGTGAGAAACAATATATTATGAACTATTATGAGAAATATTTATAGTCATAATTTATATTTTTAATCTTCAAATATTATATGGAATATGTTTTAGGTAATTCATTTTAGAACTTCTGTGGTTATTGAAACTATAAGAGAAATTGTTTGAGCTGATTATCAATCATATGATTTTTTCACTTGGAGAAACTGTTGCTAAAATTCATTAATGATTTATGAATATGGTAAATAGTTGAAAAAATCTTATATACAAGGATATGAATAATGAGATATTAGTTTATGATATTATAGATATAATTTTTGGAGAATGGGAATCAAAAAACTCCTTTAGATGACACTAAAAGAATTACTCATCTAACTCTTGATAATCTTATTGGCACTCTATGAAATATGAGGTAAGATTGAAAAGATATTATACAAATATTAAAAATAAAAATGGAGGATTATATTTTTCAACAACTTCTAGTTTTAATAGAAAATTTCAATCTACTATGAAAATTATAAAGCCTTCTAAAAAGAGGAAAATTATTTTTGAGTCAGATAGTAGTTCATGAGAACAATCTAGAAATGAGTTGGAGAATCTTATAAATTTAATGAAAAATAATGTTATATATAAATATTTACAATATATATATATATGAATATTTAGAAGGATAAAATTTACAAAAAAATATTCTTCCGAAGTGACATGTGATGAAGTTAATAATGATGGATATAACAGACCATATTGTTTTTTTTTCTCAAGATAAATTTTGATATTAATTATAAGAAATTATTTTAAGAATAAGAACAAGAAGATAATAAAATCTTCAGATACTTTTTGTTCTAATGGTGGAGATAGTTCCAATAATAACTCATTAGATAATGAATTTTTAGGTCATAAGAAGATAAGATTCCATAAATAATTCCAATGGTTAACAAATGTCTCATGGAAAAGGGAACTCCTAAATGTCTTAAAACTCTTAACATAAATTTGCATTACCATGAATTAAATAAAAATAATAATAATAATAGTTTTACATAATATTATGTAGAATCATCATCATTATTTTATAATTATACATTATCTAGTTTTGAAGAAGATTCATTAGTTGAGAAATTACATGAAAATGAAAATTATAATATTTCAAAAAAATCATGAACTTTATAAGGAAAAAATTGTGAATGGAAACTCTAAGATTTATAAATTTACTATTTTTATATTATATTATCATAAATATTTAGATAAATCCAATTCTAAGAAATATTTTCCTTCAAAATAATGTTAAAATTCAAATTGTGAAAAACAAATCTATGAAATGATATTGTAATAATTAATTCAAATACCAAATCCCGTGAGGATAAAAAATAGTTTTAAAAATAAATTAAAAATATTATAGATTTAACAATCTCTTATATATTTTTACCATTGGTAATTAGAAATTTTATAAGAATTATAATTATATTATAACTTGTAGATATTTTTTCGAAATGGATTTTACAAATATAAAACCTTTTTCAAATAATAATTACTTTGTTCCAAAAAGTGTCCATTTTTAATAAATATAAAAGTGGTGGTCACTCGAATAAAAAATCCTCTTTGAACAAGAATCAATAATTAGGGATTCTTGATACTTATTTTTGAAAATAAAATGCTAAAATTAAACAAATGTGGTTTCTTATAATTTTACTTTTTGATAATATCGGTTACAAGAAGGTTTGGGATCTAAAGTGATATTTTGTTATGGAGAATAAGGAATGTATAGAAAATATAAATATTTTTTTCATGGATAGTGTTTCCTCTAGATACATTACTAGAAAAAAATACATATTTTATAAGATTATAAAGATGAAAGGTGGACAAGTCACTTTTTTAGTTAATTCTCAAGGAGAAGTTATCATAATATATAATATTGTTTGTAAAGACCCCAAATTACATTAATGGAAATACCTCTTGATCTAATTAAATGTATCTTTATGTAAAATGTTTATATAAAAGGTCAAATTCTTTGGTTTTATGTTAATAATTGTGACTGTTGCTAATATATCCGTTGAACAGTGATCACATTATTAGTATAAATATAGGGTTTTAACAAATCCAATTTACTCAGACAAAGCAAGCGATGACCTCATCCAGTAGACATGCCACTTACAAAGACCATTTGTCAGTGCATGGAAAGGAGGATGCATCTTTGGGATTCAATCTTGACCAATCCCTAGAAGATCTTTAATATGTTAAGCTCGAGTGGGACCACCTATGAGGGAAGTGGAAGTTGATAGAGATTACCACTCGAGCAATGTTATCCGAGCCACCCCAAGAGTCTTTCACCATTGAACACCTTACTATTCAGTCTTATGTGGGTTTTAGAAGGGGTTATATAACAAGACCATAGTGATATGGTTATGTACATTATTTTTTTATATAAAAATGAATATACTTTCATTTTATTATTCTTACCCTGTAAATAGTTTTTAAAGTGGAAATAGTATTTTTAGTTAATGTTCAACTAAGAAATATATTTTGATGAATTAATGGATTTTTGAATTAAATAATATTTTAATAAAATATTATTATTGTTATTAAATTAATTTTTATTAAATATAAATGATCGTATAATGTTATGAATGCAATTGTAATTTTTATTACGGTTTGAAAGCCATTTTTGTCAAAACCCACGAATTTTCGATAAACGTCGGTTTTTATTTTAAAAGTTAAAATTGAAATATTTATAAAATTATTTAGATAAAATGAATATTATTTCTGGAATTAGGATGTTGAAATTATCCAATGGTGAATTTTTCATAATTTTCTCAGATAATCAAATTTTTGGGTAAAAATTAAATACCGTTTAAATTTATAAGGTGTTTTAGGACATCATAATGACCCAATAGTGATGTAATAAAATACTATAAACATTATGTTCGGCCAATATATGTTTTCAAATTAAAATAATTTGATTTTGGGTTTGTTTTATTTATTTTACAAAGCTTTAGTGGATCCTTCAAGACTTATTAAACATTTTGTCTTTTTAAATTGTTTTCCTTTGGAGTGTGAATCACCTCCACATATGCAACCCCATTATTTTAAGAAGTTATGACTTTGGACTTATAAAATATTTTTTTCCACTCCCCTTTTCCAAAAACCATTGGCAAAAACCAAGGTATGGTTTGTGGTTTGTATTAGTTTAATGGGAGGTGTCCCAAACCTAAATAATAAAGAATTCCCTCACCTTTCCTATATAAACCCACCCAAGCTCCCACTTCCTCAAAACTAAAAACCTTTGGAGTTCAAAAAACCTCTTCCCTCCCCTTTCTATAATCCAACCAAGGTGCCCCAAGCTCCCAAGAATCCTCTCTCATGCCTTTCTCAAGCCTTTGGAAGCACACTTCCAAGTAAGGGGTTTTCTTCCTTTCTCATTTTTGTCCAATTTTCTTAATGTTGTTATGACCTTTTAATTTCAATTATAAATGTTAGGGTATGGTTTCACACCTCCCCAATACTTCCCTATTTATGTTTTAATTATGAGATACCCCTTTCACTCTCAATAAATTTCTCCCATTTACACCCATTACTATGCCGAAATTCCGAAGGAATTTATCTCTCCTCACTTACATTTAAGCAATTGTTTTGTATCAGGAATATAAATTCCATTAAAATTGTTGGGACATGTATCTATATTAACCAATTACTATCCATTTCATGTACATATGACGATACACCCCTTTATATATCATCAACCATTTTTATGAATTCTTACGTCACACCGTTACGCTGCCGAACTTGCACCGATTTTCCAAGCCAATGTCATTGTGTAGTGAATACCATGCCCATTTCTCTATCAAGGGTATTCAACTTTATGAAAATTTACTTATTGATTATAAAGTTTAATGTATTAATTCCCATTCCTTTATCATGTAATAAATGATGATGTTTTATGAATCAATGTTATATGATCCATGTGGCACACTTATGCATAAAATGAACTGTTTAAGAAGGGTGCACACTTATAGATCTCCAATGAATTGGGTAAAGTATAGTATCATGATAATTCATGTGCAATGGGTGTTTAATCATGATAATTCAAGTGCAACGAGGGTTTACTCATGCTTCATGTGCAATGAGGGTTTACTCATGCTCCATGTACAATGAGCCTTGTATCATGCTAATTCCAGGTTAAGTGTTGTTGCCACATTTCCATGTTATGATTATCGTGCTTTATCATTCCTTTATGTTTATGATTCTCTTGTTCTCTATTTATGTTTCTATTTTCTAACATGTATTTTATTTATTATGTTATTTCTTGATTAATCCCTTACAGGGCTTTATAGCTCACCCTTTTCTTATGCATGTCCTAAGGTTATCCCATGCAATGCTAAGTATGAGGGAATGTAGTGGTCATATAAAGGAAGTTTTCAATAAAGATGTTGTATTTCATGTTTTAAGTTGTTATGTAATGATCCTAATCCCCAAAGACACTAGACCTTTCAATCTTCTATGTTGTATCAAGTGAAGTTTATTTAGTAAATTATGTTTAATTGTGTAATAAAAAACAGGGTTATCATAGTTGGTATCAGAGGAAAGGTTTAGTTATTTTTGGGATTAGGATTATAAAACCATAGTAAAGCTTTAGAGATAAGACTAGGTATAATAAATACATCCCTAAGGTTTGGTGAGTATTGAGTAAGTGGTTTATCAAAAAATTACATCCCTTTCTGGATACAAGCAGGTAGAGGTGGCTCTAGCACAGATGTATCCTAGGGGTAAAACCCGAAAACACCGCTTTGAGATAGGCTAATGGGCCTTACTGCACTCTTGGCTATGAAATTCCTAGGGGATATTATTTAGTAAATTCACAAGCTTAATATGAACCATTATTAAGGGACCAAAAAAATTTCCTAAGAATATATGTTAGAAATTAGATCATAGATAACATAGACTAAAGCCAATAGATTCATAGGTTAAGGAAATAAAAGTTATTTATAAGTCATCAGTTTTGTCCTTGTATCACCCTTTATGTGTTACCCCTAACTTTCCTTTTATTCCAGCCTATGGCCGGTAATAGGAGGACTTGGGCTAACAACCGATGTGAAGATCAATGTGATGATTTTACTAATGAGATGTCCAATCCAATGGGAGCGAGAATCACAAACTTTGTCATGCTTCTATCTCAGATAGATCAATATTTGAATAGAAACATGGGTCAAGAGTAACATTCAACCCCCCTATGAATGAACATGTTGCTATCAAGAGCTTTATGAGATAAAGGCCTCCTACTTTTTATGGATCATCTGATCCCTCAATCGCTGAACAATGGATCAAATACATTGAAAAGATATTCTCTATCCTTCAATGTTCTGAACAAGAGAAGGTTCTCCTAGTTTCTTATCGTATGGAGGGTGAAGCTGATAAATGGTGGATGTTGATCAAAAATACGAAGCTTGAGGAGGAGATCAAGGCGTTGGAATGGAAGGATTTATAGAATATGTTTTTTGATAAATATTTTCCATGAACCCTCCAGATTGAGATGGAAAGAGACTTCCTTGACCTAAAGCAAAAACACGATGAATCTATCGGACTGTATGAGGAAAACTTCACAAGGCTTGCACGATACGCCTACGACTTGACGTTACCCCTGAATGCAAGGTTGGCCGCTTCTTTGGTGGGTTTAAACCTATCTTGTGGAAAGCGCTGGCGATCCATGACTTCAAAAGCTATGAGGAAATTGTCCAATGTGCCCTCAAGGTTGAAATGGAGATCAAAGAATCTCAGGGGTATCATGGGGATAAGAAGATTAAGGTGGAATTCAATGTTGGTGGTCCGACGGATAAATCCAACGGTGCTAAGAAGATCCAGCACCCCACTTTTGAAAGGTGTGGAAAGAAGAAACCTAGAAACTACTTGAAGGGGATGAGGAAATTCTTTAGGTGTGGAAGAGAAGGGCACCTGGATATTAAATATCGGCACGAAAGACCTGCGACTGTGATAGAGAATAGGAACACTCTGTTTGAACCTCAACGTGTGGTTTATTGATACAACTGCAAAGAACCATGGAATCTTGCAAATTAGTTCCCTAAGACAAGGGTTTTCGGAGGCAACCAACAACCTCTAAGGCAGTAAGGTAGATATTTTTACATCACCACTACCAAAGTGAACCCCGAAAATGAAGTGGTGACATGTAAGCTAGTTATTCATTCAAGAATAGCGAACGCGATTTTTGATTCAGTTTCTACACATTATTTTATATTTTGAAAGTTCAGTAGAACAATCCCAGCACCACCACAAATCATGGAAGTGAATATGTCAGTGAGTACGGAAAATGGGGAAATCATTGCATCCCATGAATATAACTCCTCCCCTATCATAATATGTATATTGAACTTCCTATCAAACCTCATCATACTTCCTCTGGTGGAATTTGATGTGATTCTTGGCATGAATTTTCTTTCCTTATATAGATCCAACATAAATTTCTAGGAGAGGGAAATCACTCTCCATGTGGATGATCAACCCCAAATTCTTTACAAGTGCAAGGAGGAAGATGAACCTTATTTAGCTCCATCATCTCAAGTATAGATATTACTGCCCTATTAGCACACATATATGGCTGAGATGATTGAGTCAAAGGAAGTAACTGTCCTTGAAGACATGCCTATTGTGAGGGAATTCGCTGAAGTGTTTCTTGAGTAATTTCCTGGTCTTCCTCCTAGAAGAGATGTTGAATTCTGAATTGATCTTATACTTGGGGCATTTCCAATATCCAATACTCCATATATAATGGCTGTTGTGGATCTTGATTAGATGAAGAAACTACTATAGGAGAATCTAGATAAAGGGTTTATACACCCAAGTGCTTCACCATGGAGTGCACCAGTCCTCTTCATCAAGAAGAAGGATGGGTCAATGCACCTTTGCATCGATTATCGTGATCTCAACAAAATAACAATAAAGAACAAGTATCCTCTCCCACGAATTGATGAATTGTTCAATCAGCTACTTGGAGAACAATACCTCCCCAAGGTGGATTTGCGGTCAGGATATTATCAAGTAAGGGTGAAGAAGGAAGATATCTCCAAGACTGCTTTTCATACAAGATACAGGCACTATGAATTCATTGTAATGCCTTTCAGACTCAATAATTCTCTAGAAACATTCATGGACTTAATGAATATTGTCTTTAAATATTACCTTGACAAATTTGTGGTAGTCTTTATAGATGATATTCTGATATACTCTAAAACCAAGGAGGATCATGAGGAGCATCAAAGAACTATACAAGAGACCTTGTGGAAGGATAATCTCTATGAAAAGTACATAAAGTGGGAGTTTTGGTTTATGGAGGTCTCATTTTTGGGCCATATCATCACAACCAATGGGATATATGTGGATTCCTCCAAAACAGATGCAATTGAGAGATGGTTGAGGCCAACATCGGTAACGAATATCCATAGCTTCTTGGGGTTAGCTGGATATTATCGACGATTTGTGAGAAATTTCTCACAATTTTACAACCCTCTTACCAAGCTAACTCAAAAGGGAGTAAAGTTTTCTTGGAGTGATGAATGCAAAGAAAGCTTCAAGGAGTTGAAAAGGATCCTTATCACTGCGCTTGTGCTCACTTTACCCACAAGTGGAGAACTTTTTGAGGTATTCAGTGATGCTTCAAAGAAGGGCTTGGGATGTGTGTTGATGAAAAATTACAAAGTCATTGCCTACGATTCAAGGCAATTGAAAGTTCATAAACAAAACTATCCAACACAAGACCTCGAGTTGGCTGCAATGATCTTAACTTTTAAAATTTTGTGGTATTATCTCTTTGGGGAGAAGTTTGAAATATATAAGGACCACAAAAGCCTCAAGTATACATTCACACAGAAAGAGTTAAACATGCATCAATGAAGATTGTTAGAGCTGATAAAAGACTATGACTTCTCAATCTATTACCACCCTAGGAAAACAGACAAGGTGGCAGATTCCCTAAGTATAAAGGACCTAGTGATTCTATCACTGATGAGAATTGAAAAGGATCCGATATTCTTAGATTTGATGAAGATGGACATGGGAATCATAAAGAAGGGAACATCATCAATAATTTTACAAATGATTTCTCAACCGTCACTTTTGGAAAGGTTAAAGGATGCTCAAAAGGATGATGTGGGAATTCATGAAAAAGAGGAAGCTATCGAAAAAGGGAAATCCTCAAAGTTTAATGTTAATGAAGAAGGAATTGTGATATTTGGGAAAAGACTATGTGTTCCATCATGTCCAGAGCTGAAGAAGGAACTTTTGGATGATGCACATAGTTCAAATTTCTCTATTCACCCAGGAAACACAAAGATGTATTGAGATCTCAGAGATAATTATTGGGGGGATAATATGAATAAGGAGATCACTGAATATACATCAAAGTTCTTGGTGTATCATCAAGTGAAGGAAGAGAGGTAGTAGTCTAAGGGGATGATGCAACCATTTCCCATACCATAATGGAAATGGGAGAACATCACTATGGACTTTGTCACTGGACTTCTGAAGACATCCAAAGGAAGCAATACAATCTGGGTTTTTGTGGATCGTCTTACAAAGGCTTCACACTTCATTGCTATTCAGTAGGATTTCTCATTAGATCAACTAGCACAAATATATATCCGGGAAGTGGTAAGGCTTAATGGAGTACCACTATATATTGTGTCCGATCGAGATCCAAGATTCACCTCTAAGTTTTGGAATATTCTTCAACATGCTATAAATACTGAACTGAACTTCAGTACAGCCTATCATCCTCAAACTGATGGCCAAACCAAGAGGACTATCCAAACACTTGATGACATGTTGAGAAAATTCCCAATGGACTTTAAAGGAGGATGGGATCAACATCTTCCTCTGGTTTAGTTCTCTTATAATAATAGTTTCCACTCTAGTATCCAAATGGAACCCTATGAATCCCTTTATGGGAAAAGGTGCAAAACACCGGCGTGTTGGGATAAGCTCAGTGAGTGTAAGCTGCTTGGACGAAAACTGGTCGAAGAAATGGCGGAGAAGGTGAAAACCATTCAGCAGCATATCAAGGAATCCTAGAGTCGATAGAAGAGTTATGCTGATAACTGTCAATGATACCTTGTGTTTAAAGTTTGAGACATGGTATTTCTATGCATATCTCCATGGAAGAAGGTCACGAGGTTTGGAAAGAAAGGGAAGTTAAGTCCAAGGTACATTGGCCCCTTCGAGATTCTTGATCGTGTCGGGGTTGTGGCCTATATACTAGCACTTCCACCAACCATGACCAAAGTACATGATGTCATCCATGTGTGCATATTAAGGAAGTACATATCGGACCCTTCACATTTACTCTCTTCATAGGTGTTATAGTTAGAGGATTATATTTCTTATGAGGAGAAACCAGTGAAGACCTTAGATCATAGAGAAAAATTTCTATAAAATAAGACAATGCCCCTATTCAAGGTGTTGTGGAAAAACCACAAGTTTAAAAAATCAATGTGGGAATTTTAGGAAATGATGAATAAGAGTTACCCAAATCTATTTTAGTGCGGGAAAAGAAAATTTCGAGGGTGAAATTTCTTAAGGGGGGAATATTGTAACGACCCAAAATTTCATTAATGGAAATCCGTCTTGATCTAATAAAATGTCTATTTATGTTAAATGTTTATATAAAATGTCAACTTATTTGGTTTTATGTTAAGAATTGTGACAATTTATCATATAGCCATTGAACAGTGATCACAAGATTAGTATAAATATAGGGGTTTAACAAATACAATTTACTCAAAAAAAGGATGCGATGACCACATCCAGTAGACGTGACCCATACGAATCCCATTTGTCAGAGCTTGGAAAAGAGGTAGCATCTTTGGGCTTCTCTCTTGACCAATCCCAAACCGAGCTTTAATATGTTAAGCTCGAGCAGGACCGCCTACAAGAGAAGTGGAAGTTGATAGAGATTACCACCCGAGCAATGTTATCCGAGCCACCCCAAGAGTCTGTCACCATCATACACCTTAATCTTCAGTCTTATGAGGGTGTTAGAAGGGGTTATGTAACAAGACCTTATCATTATGGTTATGTACATTATTTTTCTATATAATAATGAATATACTTTCATTTTATTATTGTTACCTTGTAAATAGTTTTTAAATCAAAAATAGTATTTTTAGTTAATGTTCAACTATGAAATATATTTTGATGAATTAATAGAATTTTTGAATTAAATAATATTTTAATAAAATATTATTATTTTTATTAAATTAATTTTTTCTAAATATAAATGATCGTATACTTTTATGAATGCAATTGAATTTTTTATTAAGGTTTGAAAGCCATTTTGGTCAAAACCCATGAATTTTCGATAAATGTCAGTTATTATTTTAAAAGTAAAAATTAACATATTTATAAAATTATTTAGATAAAATGAATAGTATTTCTAGAATCAGGATGTCGAAATTATCCAATGGTGAATTTTTCATAATTTTTTGAGACAGTCAATTTTTTATGTAAAAATTAAATACCGTTTAAATATATAAGGTGTTTTATGACATCATAATGACCCAATAGTGATGTAATAAAATACTATAAAATTTATGTTCGACCAATATATGTTTTAAAATTAAGATAATGTGATTTTGGGTTTGTTTGATTTATTTGACAAAGCTTTAGAGGACCCTTCAAGACTTATTAAACATTTTGTCTTTTTAAATTGTTTTCCTTCCTTGGGAGTGTGACTCACCTCCACATAGAAAAACCAATTATTTTAATAATTCAGGACTTTGGAATTATAAAATATTGTTTTCCACTTCCCTTTGAAAAAAAACACGGGCTGGTTTGTGGTTTGGATTAGTTTAATGTGAGGTGTCCCAAAACTAAATAATAAAGAATTCCCTCACCTTTCCTATATAAACCCACCCAAGCTCCCACTTCCTCCTCACTCAAAGACTTTGGAGTTCATACAACCTTTTAACTCCTCTACAAATAATCCTCCCAAGGTTCCCTAAGCTCCCAATAAGCCTCTCTTAAGACTCTCTCAATCCTTTGGAAGCACACTTCCAAGTAAGGGTTTTTCTTCCTTTCTCATTTTTGTCCAATTTTATTAATGTTGTTATGCCATTTTAAATTCAATTATAAATATTAGGATATGGTTTCTCACCTCCCCCATACTTCCCTATTTATGTTTTAATTATTATATACCCCTTTCTCTATCAATAAATGCCTCCCATGTACACCTGTTACTATGCCGAAATTCCGAAAGGAATTTATCTCTCCTCACTTACATTCTAGTAATTATTTTCAATCATGAATATAAATTCAATTACAATTGTTGGGACATGTATCTATACGACCCAATTACTTTCCATTTCTTATTCATATGATGAGACACCCCTTTCTCTCTCATCAACCATTTTTATGAATTCTTTCATCACGCCGTTACGCTGTCGAAATTGCACCGATTTTCCAAGCCAATGTCATTGTGTAGTGAATACCATGCCCATTTCTCTATCAAGGTATTCTCCTTTATGAAAATTTACTTTTTGATTATAAAGTTTCATGTATGAATTCCATAGTCCTTTATCATGGAGTAAATTATGATGTTTTATGAATCCACGTTATATGATCCATGTGGCACACTTATGCATGAAATGAAATGTTTAAGGAGGGTGTGCCCTTATAGCGCTCCAATGCATTGGGTAAAGTATAATATCATGATACATCATGTGAAATGGGTGTTTAATCATGCTAATTCAAGTGAAAGGAGGGTTTACTCATGCTTCATGTGCAATGAGTGTTTACTCATGCTCCATGTGCAATGAGCCTTGGCTCATGCTAATTCCATGTTAAGTGTTGTTGCCACATTTCCATGTTATGATTATCATGATTTATCATGACTTTATGTTTATGATTCTCTTTTTCTATATTGATATGCCTATTGTCTAACATGTATCATATTATTCATGTTATTCCATGATTAATCCCTTATTGGGCTTTATAGCTCACCCTTTTCTTATGCATGTCCTAAGGTTATCCCATATAATGCTAAGTATGAGGGAATGTAGTGGTCATGTAATAGAAGTTTTCAATAAATATGTTGTATTTAATATTTTAAGTTGTTATGTAATTATCCTAAGCTCCAAAGACACTATAACTCTCGATATTCTTTGTTGTATGAAGTGAAGTTTATGTAATAAATTATGTTTAATTGTGTAATAAAAATCAGGGTGGTTATATTGTTCTTATTTGAAATGATTCAATTTCAATGTTTTATTCATTTAGGGTATTAAGAAAAAACATATTAGCATAGTTCCATTATATTATTAGGGTTATCTTGAATTATCTAGGGATGATAAATGTATGTTTCATTGTTTTAAAGTTGAATTTATTCTTTCTTCCATTCGACATGAGAATGTATACACACTAAACTTAGAAGACCTTTGGAGATAAGATGTTCCTCATCTGAGTATAATGGAAGACAAAACATGGTTATGGAATAAAATATTTGGACCTTATAATACATTTAACATTAGATAAATTTTCAATGAATGGACTAGTTAAGGATCTAATAGAATTTTGGCTTGATACATCAAAATTGTGTGATCCGTGTCAATTTGGAAAACAATATAAGTCATGTTTTATGTATATTAGTGAAGTCTCAACACCACATTATTTACAAATAGTGAACACACACTTTTATGTTCCTAAAAAAATATAAATATATTTATAAAATACTTTGTATATGTTTTATTTGAGAATTATAGTATATCTACAAGGGTATATTTTCAATAAAAGTAGTTTAAAACATTTTATTGTCTTAAATTGGTTTTAGACTGAGATAAAAATGAGGAAAACCACTTCTTAGTAACTATTCATAGTGACCATGATAGATAATTTTCAAATTCTTCAGTTAAAAACTTTTTTTAGTAAAAAATTTATTATAAATTACTTTTGGGAACCTAAAAAACCACGATAAAATGCTGCACTTGAAAGATGAATCATAATTCATTGGGAGATTATTAGAACAATGATGAGTGAATACTCAGTTACTAAATATTTTTGGGATAAATAATTTAGTACTTCTTATTATACTATAAATTATGTTTTAATAAGACCTTTTATTAATAAAACTATATGTGTTATAGACTCGAAGGAAACCAAAACCTCTATACTTTTATGTTTCTAGATGAAAAGTATTCATTTTTAATAAAAAAGATAACATAAAAATGATTTCTTGAAAATGTAATGATGGGATATTTTTAGGTTATTTTACAACTAGTAAGGAATATTGAGTATTAAATCAAAAAACATGTACTATTGAAAAAATATTACTTTTTATGTTTAAAGAAACCATTCCTTTTGTTTTCAAACAACCTCAACCTACATCTTCATATGTTATTTTAAAGATTAATTTTTAATGTATGTTGGAATGTTCTTCTCAATAGATAAAAACTGAAGAATATATTTTAAAATTTATACCTCAATATCAATTTCAAAATATTATCTAATAACAATGTTTTGTAAATCCAAGAAATCATTTTTTTCTTAGGAATCAACATAGTGATAATATCACTAGTTATTTAGATCAACCAATTAGAACTAGAAGTTATTTGGTAAATGAAACTATTTTTTTCATTTATGTTAGTTAGAGTGAGTATCTCAAGTAAGGGGTGGGGGTGGTGAATTGAGTACCCAAAACAATTTATGTTCAAAATAGGTTAAAATAAAATACCATAATTTATTAAGAATAACCCAGTTACCCAAAATAGTAGATAGGTATAAGTCTTGAATTTTTGAAGGATTTCTCAAAGGTTGATTAGGTATTAGTTAATAAAATATATAATATTACATTATCATTTGAAATCAATTTACTCAATCAAGATATTATATAAGAACTATTTAATGATAAAAATCAAATTAGTGGTTTATTTACAGATTAAAACTGATTAAATCTTAAATCATTGAAATAAATCAAACCAAACACTCAACAGAAATGATACATAAGGTTCATTGTCAAACTGAGAATTAGTCCTATCAACTTGGAAATCATCTAATTCCAATCATTTTATATAATAATAGACTTTAATCTACATCCTGAATTGAGTATACAATAACACAATAGATTTCCAGGCTACCTAAGGACATCTTCCACCAAACCCATGGTAATAAATAATAGATAGTTACCAAACGGAACATTACCACAACATGTGGGAAAATCCGTAAATGAAGTATTGAAAAGATATATCATATATTTTAGTTTGAGTGCATGAGATAGTGTGTGTGTTTAGAAATATAGAGTATACACACTTATTATAATTTAAATGAAATAGAGAAACACATTATTTAATAATGTAAGAAGATTTTGTTTTCTCTATCTGATATGCTCATCATCTCATGATTCATTCAATGTTGATTAAGTGATAGATTGAGTAGAGATTCTTGGATTTTCAATAGAGAATAATGTTATAAATTATTTTGTTATGGCTATAAAAAGTAGTCTGAGTGCTCAACGTTCTTCACTTATTCTATATTTTATCACTGGTATAGATTCT
Source organism: Viscum album (assembly GCA_963277665.1). Classification (NCBI taxonomy): domain Eukaryota; kingdom Viridiplantae; phylum Streptophyta; class Magnoliopsida; order Santalales; family Viscaceae; genus Viscum; species Viscum album. The sequence continues at coordinate 1,383,656,516 of OY728139.1, read as the reverse complement.
TCATGTAAGGAACATCAATATATTTTTGATCTTATAATTTTTATCTCTATCTATCCACGTGTATCTCAGTATCTCAATTAATTCTCTGATCATCTATATTTGGAACATTATGAAGTCTGATCCATCTTTTATTAGAATAATGTATAAAGAATCATCAGGATATTCTGTATCCTCATACTTAATGATGACACATTAATTATTTCATCTCCACACAATAATTAAGAAAAATAATTAAATAACTCTTAGCATTATATTTATTAAAATAGATTTTTATAAATAATTAATTCAAAATAAATAAAACTATGGAGGTGTGCCTTTTTAATGTGAATGTTTCTACTGGTGAATGGAGATATTAGTGAGTGAGGTTAGTGGTGAATTAGGATCAATGGATACTTATCCCAGTGGTAGTTAATTCCAACACCTTTTTATGTTTTAGTTCATATGGAATGCCATCTTCAACCATAACCATTCAATAGTGGTAGGTCTTTTTGAATCTTATTAAATTATTCATTCTGGTGGTGACACATCTCTAACAGTAAGTGCTTTGAACAATTTATCAATTTTTTAGTTTAATGGGGATTCATCATCTGATGACGAGACATAGATAATAGTAGGTGAATCCTATAAATAATCAAAATTTCATCCAAGAGGTGGGTCCTCTCTAACGGTGAGTAATTTATGGTAGTGAATCAACCTCAATGGTGAGTCATTCCTGATGTTGAATTATCCTTGGAATGACTCATCTTCAATAGTGAGTCATACTTATCCAAATTTCATACCGACCCGCCTTATAATGTAAAATTTTTTCATGACACATAAAGCATAATAATAGCATAATAAACATGATTTTATGATTATTAAAACAAGGTTTTCAATAATCTCAATCAGATTTCTAGAAATCCCCCCACCTTTTGATGATAAAAAATCATGGAATTTTATACACCTGGTGTAAAATATAAATCATGACTTTTTATATACCATGGAATCTATGATAAAAATATATAATAGATTAATAAATGAATCATGGTATTATTAGAAATTAGTATTAAAGAAAATAACAGATCATATCAAAGAAATGTATTAAAAGATATATGGTAATGAAAGAAAAAATATAGTATCAATGGAATAGTAATATAAAATTAAATACCATATTATTCCCCAAAATTTCAGAATATCAAAATGTAAAGAGAAAAAATGAAATTCATAGATAGAGAATATGAAGAAACAAAATAAGAATAATCAGATAATTTCTATTTGAAAAGTAACTAAAATTACTCCCAAAAAGATTCATTAAAAAATCACAAGAAAACATACCATCCAAGAAAAGTTGTCTTAAAATAAAAAATTCTTAGGATGAGATAAAGGATCAAGTTGTGCTTTTTTTTCTTCTCTTTATTTAATGTAGAAGGTTCAAAATGATCTAAGGGAGATCAAGGGATGTCTATAAAAACAAAATTCATAGAAGTAGTCTCTAAGATGATGTTTAATATTATGTGTTGAATGAATTCTCTACGAGAAAGAGAAAAAATAATGGAAACATACTAGAAATGGTGAATGAGGTTCTCTGATCACACCATCTATGAAGTACTCTAGAGTAGTATCTAGAGGAGTCAGATGAGAAGTATCAAGAATGACATCATGAGCCACAACAATAGTTCCATGAACATGAAAAAATGACTCCCTGATATTTTTGAAATAAATTATGATGTTTCCACCTCTCTATATTAAACTGAAGAAATATTTTTTCTCTTCTATAACCCACAAAAGAAATGGAGACAAAACCTTAAATAGTTTCACTTTCTCTTTAATGGGATGAATAATTGGTAGAATTCTCAGATTATCTACCAAGAACATGAAATTATAATTCAACCCATGCTTAGTTAAAATTCTTGAATGATTATACTTGATATATTTTCTTGTGTTTTCTCTATCAGATTATATATATTTTATATACTCTTTAACCAACATGAGTGCATGATCACTATTAAATATTATTTTTATTAAAGTCTCCTGAGGTTGTTCAATAACATCACTAGAATTATAACGAATAAATTATCTCACAATTGATCTGATCATCTCAAAATCAAAAATAGGAGAAGTATAAGGTGATAAAGGAACATTATCCATCCTCTCATGTAAATAATCCATAGAAGTATCCAAGGCTATCTATACCCCTTCTAACATAGATTTCATAGTCTCTAGATCAATAGAAATTATCCTATTTTTAATATATAATTCTTAAATATGGTTCATCATTTATCGGTTGAATATGTTGTATCACTAGATCAAATAAGTACCATGCATACTTTTCACTTAACTTAGTGGAAATTAGTGCCTAATTCCTCAAAAATCACTCCAAAATTAGAAAATCGCTTTTCTCTAAATTATTCCAAGTCACATCTAGTGAAATAATCCATTAGATTAAGAGTAAAAATAGTTTAAACCACTCTTTGATTCAAAAAATTTAAAAATACAAGTAACATCAATTTTATCAACCAAATATCCCTCAGGAAACTCTTAAATTTCTATGATTAGGTCTACTATTCATTGGTGTAATCCCATGAAACTTGTGTCATTCCTCATACATCGGGTCTATCCAATAATTAGAAGACTTAACGAAAAAATAAAAAACTATAGGCTCTACATCTATAGGCACAACCACAAATGGTACAATAATAGGGTCCTCAATAGATCTATGTACCTCACTTGGAATCTCATCATTGGTAGGGTTAAATTCTAACTTCTCCACAACAAACTTCTCTATAGCGGTAACAACTTTAATTTTCTCAACAACTATCTGATTAATAATAGTATTCTAAAATCCATATGAAAATCATCTATTGGTATAGAAAGATAACCATAGAAAGAAACAACCATATGACGCTACATACTCAGGGATTTCTCCCCTTCAACTGATACAAATTTCTCTTCTCTAAAAGCCTGGTCCACTTATTTAACAAGGCAAAGTCTATATTATGATCAATAAATATAATCTTTAGGAGAAGTTATAAGAGCCTATGGTATTTCTACATCATCATATCTAACTCTTCCACTAGAACCATGAGGTTTAGATACTCTATCTTCATCATCTCCATCTATAATTCCATTCCTATTTCCATTTTCTGCATCTCCTTCTTCTTTTTCATCTTCATCATCTTCCTCATCGCCATTTTAATCATTTTCATTCTCTTGAAAATAGTTGAATGTACTCTTAAATTTCCCTTCACCTAACACTTCTGTCTCTTACTCATCAAATCCTTCTTTTAAGAGCTTCTCTCTGACATGGAGTTCCCTAGGAGGGCTAGGAGCACCATATGTTATAGAAGCATGACTTTTGAACATGTCCAGATCACTTCATTATTCAAAAATAAATTCTTTCTACTCATTACCAATTGTAGTAGCTTCCTATTACTCTTCATCTGAGTACTCCCCCACTACATCTGGTTCAAAACCAAGGTCTACAAGATCTTTTGATCTTGAAGGATGGTCAAATGGGTTGAACTCATAAACCAAAATTTCACTATCGTTGAACCACTTCTTATTTCATGGATTCAATATAATTTTTATCCTCTTAAAGATAACTCTAGTGATGTTGAAACCATCAAATTATTCAAAATATTCATCATCTTCACCAACAAAGCATTTTTCTTATAGCACAATAGAGATAAACATAGGATAGATTAATGAATTTGATTTTGAAGATGGATTGGTTATTTCAAGCATGTGAATAATCAAGTATCTAAAATGATTAAACTTTTAACCAATTTTCATTGAACACAATAGGTAAAAATATTGGTAGATCATGGTATCAAAGTCACACTACCTTGGGAAAATCATATGTTGAAAAAACATTAAATGAAACTTGTATTCACCATCAAGATCTAAAGCAGTAGTTCTTATAAAAAATCCATTTTTTGTTAACAATACTAAAGAATATTCATAGAAAAAAGTATCACTAGACTTTGAAATTGTTAATTGATAATATTTCCAAACATATTCATGTGGAACCTTGAAATAGATATCACACTAGCTTGAAGAAAATACAATATTAAGGCTATGGATTCTAATTCTCACCTAGTCTTAATTTTCTTCAATACTAAACACCAAAAACTAGTAAAAGAAAAATAATAACCTAGGATAAAAAGGTTTACCATTATAATATAACCATTCCATCAATCCTTGGTCCTATATAACTTTCTTCACTAAAACATTTCTCAATAGTGACCATTCTGCTTGAACTTCTTTCTCGGGTACTACATCCATCTTCTAAAGCTCGCGATTCTAAGGCTCTATCGCAACTGAATGACTAGAATCCCATTTCAAATACTTCACAGTACATGACATGTTTGGATAAGTCTCTAAATCTCCCTTAATTCTAAACATGAATATTAGCTCACAGGTTCGGGTGAAGGAGAATGATGGTTGATGGTTGGAAGAGAATGGCTCGTGATAGGTTTAAGAGAAAAGGCATGAGAAAAGAAGTGTGTTGGAATTAGAAAAAGAATTTAATTTATATCATTTTGTAAATTTTAGTGTCTAAAAATAAAAAATAGAAAATCAAAATAAAATCAAAATAAAAATCAAATAATTAAATAATTTTCAAAATTAAAATTGAAATGGCAGTTTAAAAACAAATAACGAATAATTTACGAAGGAATAAGATTTTAAATGGTAGGTAAATACAACATTGAGTAAAAACAAAATTGTGACACATTTCACAATGGTGATAAATTTAACAATGGTGAGACATTTCACAACGGTGAGTTATTTCAAAATGGTGTGACATTTCACAGTGGTTATGCATTTCATAATAGTGAGACATTTTACAATGGTGAGACATTTCATAATAGTGAGACATTTCACAAAGGTGATACATTTCACAATGGAAAGAACATCTAAACTATGAGGATAATAACTTTTGGATTTTATTTACCATAGTTAAAGGTAAATAGGGCAATTAAAGGTAAAATTAATATTATAATAATATTACATTACCCAAACACTTGTCCTAATTTCATTGGATAAATTTGTTTCAACCAAAAGAAGCCTTATTATGAAATTATGATCTTTTTAAGACACTTGTGTTCTATTAGGCCCTTTATTATATTTTATTTAAATAGATAAGAATGTCATATTAAAATGTTATTAACTATATCATTTTTAATATAAATATATATAAGCGATATGGTCAACTATAAATATAATTTACATTCAAAAAATTATTATCTACATAATGGAAATTTATTTATAATTTTATGAAATAAATAATTAAATTAAATGGTGAAAAAATAATGATACATTCATTGAATTATTAATGAAACAATCAACTAAATGTTATTAAAAATATTAAAATAAATAAAATTTTACTTAATTAATGTCAAAAACGGATTTTGTAGATAACATATACATGTTAGTGACATATTAGATGTATTGGTTAGAATTTATCATGTTGGTTTGATATTTTTTTAAAATTAAAATATTGAATAGTATCAAAATAGACATAAATGATACTTTAAAATAAATAATATTTAATTAAAAGATATGAAATTCATAAAAAATTCTGGTTCGGCCAAATAACTAGGATAGTTTAAAATATTTAATAAATAATACAAATTGGTTTCATTTGGAATTTTATAGTAACTATATTAATACTATAGGGTAAAAATACAAGAAGACACAGTAAGACTTAAACTATTTAACTAAGGGTTAAACCCAAAATATAAGGTTACTTTTGTGAACTAAAAATGTCTAAAAATCATTGCATGAGATGATTTCGGCCCATACTCATATTATCAGCAAACTAAACAATTTTTTATAAATTTTAAATAGAAAATAAATTTATTATAATTTAATATTTTAAGATCTCCCAAAAGTGCCCCTCACCTCTCTTATAAAAGGAAACTTCCATTCCTATTTAATTCAAACCTCCAAAGCCATTTGGATCAGCCAAAACATACCCAATTCATCTCTAAACATCAATAAATTAATCCTATAGGCCACACATTGGGAATAATTACAACCTAAGGTGATATCTTGTGCAAACCAAAAGGATACTTCTGAAAAAGAAGTAATTGTTTTATCAACTCTTTAAAAGTTCTATTCTTCTTATACTTCCAATTTATATGTTGTTTCCAAATCAAAATAAAAACAAAAATATCATCCATATACTAACTTGTTATTATAATCATTTTAAAATGATATTCCTCTTTTTATCCATCATATGAATAACAATATCACCATGTGGGCGTACGTACAACTTACCTTCTCCACATTGTGGTCTGATATGTTATTCAACACTACTTTATTTGGATTGGTATAATGATGAGTATAATGGATATAAATAATTAATATAACATTATAATGATTCTTTATACTTAACATACCACCCAATTCCATAATATTTAACCATCAAGGGAATGATACAATCGATTGTGCGTACGTACGAACTACCGCCTCCACAACACATAGAGATTCATTCTCCACGTTAACCATCAAAGAATGATTATAAAATTTATAGAAGTAAAAATAATAATTATGAACTTAATTTTATTATTTATAGGAATAAAATATATCCTATTCATAACAATCATGACTTACATGTCAAGACAACAATGGAAAAATGAAGCAGTTAACTCCTGAAACAATAGTAATACTCAAATATTATTACCAAAATGATATAACAAGATCATATATGATATCATAAACATTGATATGGTCCTAGTATAATTTAATAACATGTTTTAACCATTATAAAAGAGGCTAAATCACTCTATACTAAAGTAAATTATACAGTAAAGGGTAATTTCACAATCTCTTTATTATGTGAGATTACTTATACATAAGTATATGCTGAGACATCCTTATCATCCCTGTCCATGTTTCTTAAAATGTAATTAAAAATATTATTGATAATTTTTTAAATTCATTTTTACCCATGTTTTACTTTTTAAAAATGTTTTTAAAGGAATATTAACGTCGTTTTCCAAACGAGGTGCTTTATAACCTTTTCTACAAATTAAGGAAATCATATTTTTTTAACTTATACGGAGCAAGCGGTTATGTTCTTCCATTATGAACCCTTAACATTTTGAAGATTTATTTTCACGATTATAATGTTTTTTAGAAGTAATGTTTTCTTTTATAATTGTGTGGATTCTAAATGATTTCAAAGTAAAAAAGGGATATTTACCTCAAAGAGTTTTTAATGAATTTGTTAAATTATTTTCATCTATGTCAACATCCTTTGTTGAATTCAATGATTTTTTGAGGTTGAATTATTATGAGAAAATATTCCATATTTTATTGAAGGTTTTATGATATATTTCAATATAGATGTTCTATGTTTATACCATTAATTTTTATGGTTAAATTATTAAAATTTCATATGGTAGTTTTAATACGAATGTTTATGTGATGTTTCACTCTTTTCATTAGAGGAATGAATTGGACTTAATAAGTTAAAGGTAGGGACCTCTATAGCCCATTTATGTATTGGTAGGTCTCATGAGACAAACTAGTGTCTTGAAACAAGGCCTTGATGGTATGGTAATGGTCTTGGCACAAGGCCTTGATGGCATGGTTATGATGTCCGACAATATTCATTTTCCCATTATGAGATTAGTTATTGATATTTCATGTTATTGTTAGACTAGTAGAAAATACAAGTGAATGTTTAAATAGAGTTCTTTGATTTAATATTGACATATAATAATAAAGATTATGTTTAAAAGGATTGTGTTTCGATTTTATACCATGCCTTTAAATTTTATTCTTATTTATGATAGCTTCCACTATATTGTTTATCCATACTGAGAATCTGAGCTCACCCCATACTTATGTTTCATTTTCCCCCAAGATGCGAAGATGTATATTATTACTATTCATCATGGATAGTAGAGTTGATATGAGAGTTTTCAAAGGGGATAATATGTTTTTTTCATTTCAATGTGTAATGTAAAACTTATGTTTGTTCCTACTATTTCCAAGGCCACTAAACTGATCGAAGCTTATGGATTTTATTTTCTCATGATAATTACAATTTAATATAATAATAAACCAACTTTCGGTAACTAGGGTCATAGAATTACAGTTGGTATCATAGGAAATTTAGTATAAACCTTGGAAAATAGATTTAGAAAAACCTTGATTAGGGAACATTACACTAAGATAGACTTTGAGGATAAGTATAGAATAACATATTTGGATTTTGGTAATATAGAGATTATGTTGGTATTCATAGAAAATAAATCCATATCTAGATTAAATTAGTGGATGTGGTTTTGGAACATATGTACTTAAGAGTAATAAATCTGACAAGGTGTTTCAGGTATGACTCAGGGTAATGTGGTACACGATAACGGGCCTCACTGCGCACCTGGTTTGACACTCTTAGGGGATATGATTAGGATAATTAATATTTTATTTAAAAACCATTATGAAGTGTTTAAAATTGACTATGTACTCAAAGATACCATGTTTATGATTATTAATTAGACATGCATAAAACTTTCAATTTATGTTAATTATTTTACTAGTTAGGAATTATGTAATATTATTCATAACCTAATATAGTGTATTCCATTTTATATAAATGGTTTATAGTAGAAGAAATGGAAATTGTATAAAATCATGTAATCCATGTAGGGGTTTCTGTACTATGATCGATAATGACAGTGGAGCTGGTGATGCAACTGGTACTGAATAGCTTATAACCATTCTGGCATGGCCGAATCGAGTTATGAATAAAAACCTTACCCATATGGAGAAACCAGATCCACAACATAGTGGTTCAATGTTAGACCACTTTATGAGATAACAACCTCCAATATTCAATGGGACTAAAAATCCATTTATAGTATAAAAATAGATAAATTCCTTAGATAAAATATTTCTTTCTATGGGGAGTAATGAAAGAGAAATGGTTTTCATGGTAGTTTATTATCTCTCATGAGATTCTGATCATTGGTGGTCATTAATTCAAAACATGAAGGTAGATGAATAAGTATAAAATATGGAATGGATTTAGTTTAAAGAAATTTTCCAAGAAAAATACTCTTCTCATGAACAATGAGATTATATAGAAAGGAAATTTCTGAGTCTGAGGAAAAAAGAGGATGAGAATGTTGCAAAGTATAAGGATAAATTCACAAGGTTAGCAATACATGTTGTAGACTATATATATAACCTATGAATTAAGATCGATAAATTATTTTATGGGTTAAAACTATTCCTTAGATGAGTATTTCTCTCACAATCATTCTCATTGTATGAAGATATAGCCTCATGTACTATAAAGATAGAAAAGGAGTTCTTTAAGTCTTATGATTTTAAATGGAATAAAGAGAATAAGAGGGCTGCTAAACACTATAGGCAAGGAATTAAGGGGAATATGGGAAAAAAGGCTTTCCAACCTGTAGTAGTTGTGGGATGAAACACACCGGTACTTGCCTAAAGGGGATGTGAGTTTGTTAGAAGTGTGAAGAAAAAGGCCAACAAGATTGTTAAAACAATGGGAATAAAGAAGTTTTCATCATTCAATTATACAATTGTAAATAAATGGTACATTATTAAAATTATTTTCTTAAGTTCCAAATAAAATTTCCTTAGAAAAGGCCAAGGGATCAAGGCCAAGCTTTTGCGATCACAAGTACTGAGGTTGAAACTCCTAATGATGTTGTGGCAGCACTATAATCATCTCCTCAAATTTAAGAAATTATTTATTTGATTATGGGTCCTCCTAATCCTTTATATCTTCCTAGTTTTCTTTAAAAATTAGATATTTATAATTCACATTAACTAGGGAGTTGTCAGTAAAAACCCCCAAGGGAAGTCTCATTGTGAAAAAGATGTGTCAGTCAGTTCCCATTGAGGCATATAAATGTGAATTATATTCTGACTTTATTATCATACCTATGGTAAAATTTGATATAATCCTTTGTATTGATTTAATATCAAAATATTATGGGAAAATTTATTTCAATATGAAGGAAGTAACGATTTGTGGGGATGATGTAGAATTCATTATCTTTAGAGCAGAAACTTCATCACCTGATTCATATCAAAATCCACCCCTAGTAGCTTTACTGAATGAGATTCTTGGGGAGTAATAGGAAATGAAATATAGGGATGAAAAATGAAATATTCAAATTTAGGATGCACCTATTGTAAAGGAATACAATGATGTTTTTTCTTAAGATTTACCTAGACACCCCCAGAGTATAAAGTTGAGTTTTCGATTAATTTAATCTTTGATTAATGACCAATGTCATTTAATCCTTATAGAATAGCCACTGTGTAATTAGTATAACTGATTAAACAACTATATGAGTATAGTAATAAGGGATTTATTCACCCTAGTGTTTCTGTATGGGGATCCCCAGTTCTTTATTAAGAATAAAGATGGATCAATGAGGCTATTTATTGACTATAGAGAAATCAATGATATTAAAATAAAGAACAAGTATCCCCTACCTATCATTGATGATTTATTTGATCAAATTCATGGAGCTCAATATTTTTCTAAAATTTACCTTTGTTCTGGATATCACCATTTTTTTTGTAAAAAAGGAATACATTCTAAAGATAACATTCTGAATGAGGTATGGTCATTACAAATTTATGGTAATGCCTTTTGGATTTATTAATGCACCCTTTTTTTTCATGGAAATAAGGAATAGAGTGTTTAAGGAATATCTTGATGCTTTTTTATAGTATTTATTAATGATATCTTGGCATACTCTAAAATTTACTAAGAACAAGATAACCACTTGTGGATTGTCCTGAAGACTCTATTGGAAATTTAGTAGGTGTGAATTCTGGATTCAAGAAATTTCTTTTCATGGACATATTATCTCCAAATAAGTAATATCTATTTATCCACCCAAAATAAAATTAATCCAATAATTTATAGCACTGAAAAGTATAATCGAGGTACTTAGTTTTATTGGTTTAGCAGGTTACTATCAGCATTTCATCCAAATTGTTTACCGACTAGAAAACCCCTTAACCAATCTCACGCGTAAAGGGGTTAAATTAATTTGGAATAAAGAGTGTGAAGAATGTTTTTAATAATTGAAGAGAAGATTATTCAACGATCCCATCTTGACTCTACCATCTGGGAATGATGGGTTTGTGATTTATAGTGATGCATCAAGGAAATGACTTGGTTGTATCCTTATGTAGAATGATAGGGTTGTTAATTATACATCAAGGAAATTAGAAATTCATGAACAAAACTACCTAACTCATGATATGGGGTTAGTAGTAGTAATCTTTTTTTTGATGAAATAGAGACACTATCTCTGTGGTGAAATATGTGATATATATATTAATTATAAGAGTTTGAAATATATTTTCTCACAGAAAGAAGTCGACATGAGACAAAGGATATGTCTTGATCCACTCAATGATTAATATTTCAAAATACACTACCACAAGTGAAGGAAAATAAGGTGGTTGATGAATTGAGTATAAAATACCACAGAGTTATCAAAAATGAGAGTTTAAAGGGATCCTATGTTTATGGATCTAGTAAATAGAGATTTGGGAATTATCATGGAAGGTGAAACATTAATACTTTTTTATAATGGTTTAAATATATTATTTATTAAAAAGGATAAAAAGTTCTCAATATGATGATGAGGAGTTTCAAAATAAAATTAAAGGTGTGAATGATGGGAGATTGATTAAACTTGTATTTGAAGATGGTACTTTTAAATTTGGGAAGAGGTTTTGTGTTTCTTATATACTTGAGCTAAAAAGGGAATTATTGGATGATGCTCATAGCTTCAATTTCTCTAAATACCCCAGTGTATCTAAGATGTATAGATATTTGAAGGAACATTTTTGATGGGACAATATGAAGAGGGAGATTGCTGATTATGTGTTGAGATGTTTGGTTTTCCAATAAGTGAAGGCTGGAAGACAACATACTAGAGGTTTCATAAAACCTTTTCTTATACCTCTATGTAAATGAGATTCTATTACAATGGAATTTTTCATAGGGCTACCAAAGAATCCCAGAAGAAATGATTTGATATGGGTTATTGTTGATCATATTACCAAATAAACACATTTTCTTGATATAAGAGAAGATTTGTAACATGAATTTTTAGAAATAAAATATATTAATGATGTTGTAATACTTCATGGTGTACCCCTATCGATTGTTTCAGACCATGATCCCTATTTTACATCATAATTATAGAAATGTATTCATAGGGCCCTAGATACTGAGATTCATTTGAGCACTGACTACCACCCTCAAACTTATGGACAATCAGAAAGAAATATTCAAACTATAGAAGACATGTTGAGATCTTGCCCTCTGAAATTTCAAGGTATGAGGTATCAATATTTACTTATGGTAGAATTTTCCTAAAATAATAGTTTCCATTCAAGTATACAGATAACACTATATAAAGTGTTATATGAAAAGAGATGTCGTACACCCACTTGTTGGGATGATGTTGGTGAAAAAAATCATAATCCTAGAAAATGTTGAGGAAACAACAAAAAAGTTAAAAACTATTTAGACCCATATTAAAATAGCTCAAAGTAGGTAAAAGAACTATGCTGACAACCGAAGGAAGGATTTTTAATTTCATGAGAGAGATCACGTTTTCTTGAATGTATATCCATGGAAGGGTGTTATATGATTTGGTAAGAATTTCAAATTAAATCCCATGTGCATTGGATCTTTTGAAATTATGGAATGAATTGGAGCTATAGCTTACCATTTTGAAATTCTATAAAATCTCTCCAAAGTTCATGATGTGTTCCACGTATCAATGTTAAAGAAATACATGCTAGACCCAACGCATGTACCCACCTATGAAGAAATAGAACTAGAACCTGATCTATCATATTATGAATATCCTATTAAGATTATTGATACCAAATAATAAATGTTGAGAAATTGGATGACTCATCTGGTAAATATTCTTTAGAGAAACCATAAAATGGAAGAGGTGATGTGGGAACCTGAAGAACATATGATGAAGAACAAAAAAATAATTTTATGAAGGTATAATCTAGAAATTTCGTGGAAAAAATTATTTGAATTAGGTAATAATGCAACACACCATGCATCCATGATACACTTCCTTTTAAATAATTCAACTGCTTACACTACACGCAACATCGAGTTCGAGTGCACCATGACCATTCAAACTAGCCATTTAATATGATGTTATGAATATTATAACCAAATTATGAAATTTATAAAGGTTATTTTTCAAAATAGACTTCATTTTTGAATTCATAATATCAAAATTAGATTAGGGTGAAATTTTGGTAATTTTATGAAAAATGTCAATTTTTGACGAATAGTGAAAAATACTGAATTGTTGTCAAGAACAAACTATTTCATTTAAATAATTATTTTAATGTAAATTGATTTTAAATTAAAAATAGATAAATAATACATATATTAATCTAATATAGTTCATTGGAATCATTTTATAATAGAATTAGATATAAATATTTATTAAACTTTTGAACATCTCTTTTACCCGCCTTCAAGCCACAGTGATGAGATTTGCATTAAAAGTAATTTTTCCTCTTCTATGAATTAAATTTATAAAAATAAACATACATGTTTTTAATAAGTATTAAAATTTTTGTTTAATAAGATCAAAATAATTTTTGGTGAATAGTAACATTGAGATTTTATTTACCATGGTTACCAGTAAATAGGGTAATTAAAGGTAAAATTAATGTTATAATAATATAATATTATCATAAAACTAGTCCTAATTTAATTTTATATGTTTTTTTAGACCAAAAAGCAACCTTATGTAGAAATTATTTTCCTTTTTAAACCACTTATGTTAGATTAGTACATTTATTATATTTTATTTAAAGAAGAGTTAAAAATCTTATATTAAAATTTTATTATCTATATAATATTTAATATGAGAATATATAATTAATTTGGGAGACTATAAATACTATTTAGAAATATAAAAAGATTATATATATAAATTTAATTTAATTATAATTTTAGGAAATAAATAATAAAAGTAAATGTTGACATAATAATCATATAGTAATTGAATTATTAAAGAAAGAATCAATTAAATGCTATTAAAAATATTAAAATAAATATAATTTGACTTAATTAATGATATAAAAAATTTAATATATAACATAGACATTTTAGTGACATATTATAATTATTGGTTAGAAGTTATAATGTTGGTTTTATTTTTTTAAAAAATTAAAATTTTGAATTGTATAAAAATTTACATAAATGGTACTTTTAAAAAATAAAATTTAATTAAATATTATAAAATTCATAAAAATATCTAGTTCCAAAAAATAACTAGGAAAGTGTTAAATATTTTATAAATGATCCAATTGGGGTTTTTCTTGGCATTTTAAAGTAACTATGTTAACCCTATAGTGTAAAAATACATGAAGACATAGTAAGAGTTAAACCATTTAACTAAGGGTTAAACCCAAAAGATAAGGTTAACTTTGCGACCTAAACATGTCTAAAAACAATTATATGAGATGATTTAGACCTATATTAATCTAATAATCGAAATAAATCACTTTGGAGCTATTTGGAAATGAAAATCAATTTAGAATAAATTAATATTTTAAGATCTTTCAAAAGTGTCCCTCACATCTCTTATAAAAGGGCACTTCTCCTTCCCTTTAATTGACACCTCCAAAGCCCTTTGGCTCAGCCAAAACCTTAAAAATTATTCTCCCAAATTCCCTAAATTCATATTATAGGCCATAGTGTTTTCATAAAAAAACCTATTGAGTTTATTTTGTTTCAACCAAAAAGAGACACCCGAAAAAGAGGTAATTGTTTTATCACCTATTTCAAAGATCTTTTCTTCTTCTACTTAATATTTCTATGTTTTTTACTCATAAAAAAAATAAATACAGTATCATACATATATTTAGATGTTATTATAATCATGTTACAACCATATTCCTCATTTTATCCATCATACGAATAACAATATCATCATGTGTGCATATGTACGACTTACCATCTCCATGTCATGGTGTAATATGTTATTCAAAACAACTTTATTAGGATGGATATAATGATGAGTATAATGGATTTAAATAATTAATATAACATGATAATGATTCTATATATTAATATACCATCCAATTACATACCATTTAACCATCAATGGAATGATATCATCACTCGTGTGAACGTATGACCTACCATCTCCATGACACTGTGAGATTCATTCTCCACATTAACTATTCAATAATGATTATAAAATTTATAGGAAGACTAAAAATAATAATTATGAACTTAATTTCATTCTTGATATGAATTTAGAATATCATATTCATAAAAAACATTACTTACATGATAAAACCTGAATGGGAAAATGAATAATTTAACACCCGAAACAATGATAATACAGAAATATTATTACCAAATTGATATAAGAGGATAATATATGATATCATAAATATGTATATTTCCCTAGTATAATTTAATAAAATGTTTTAACAATTATAAAGGAGGATAAATCACCCTCTACTAAAGGAATGTATAAGGTAATTGTTAATTTCACAATCTCTTTATTATCCCAGATTGCTTATATGAAAGTATCTATTGGGACATTCTTATCATCTATGTACATGTTTCTTAAAATGTAATTGAAAATATTATCTAAAATCATTTAAATTATTTTTTATCCTTGTTTTAGTTTATAATTTTTGTTAATGAAATATTTTTTTTATTTTCGAAATGAGGTACTTTATAAACTTTTCATTAAATTAAGGAAAAAATGTTTTTTAACTTATACTATGCAAGATGATATTTTATACTATTATGACACCTTAACATTTTGAAGCTTTACTTACTATATTGTAAGGTTGTTTTCAAAAGAAATATAATATTTTATAATTCTACAACATCTAAATGATTTCAAAGTAAAATGGGATATCTCCCTCAAACATTTTTAATGTATTTATTGAATTATTTTCATTTATGTCAACATCATTTGTTATATTTTATTCTTATTCAAGGTTAAATTATTATGATACAATCTTGAAAATTGTATTTAAGGGTTTATGATATATTTGGATATGTATGTTCTATGTTTATACCATTCATGGTTTATGCTTAAAGTATTAACAATTTGTATACTAGTTTTAATATAAATGCTTATGTTATGTTTCACCCTTTTCATAAGAGGAATGAATTGAACTTAGTAAGTGATGAGTGGGGACTTCTATGTCCCCTCAAGGCATTGGTAGGTCTCACAAGAAAAACTAGTGTCTTGGCACAAGACCTTGATAGTATTGTAATGGTCTTGGAATGAGGCCTTGGCGGTACGATTATGATGTCTAGAATTATGCATTTCCCCATTATGAGATTAGTTATAGATATTTCATGTGATTATTAGACTATTATAAAATCCATGTGAAAGTTTAAATGGAATTATTTGATTTATTATTTCCATATTATGCTGAAAATTTTGTTTAAACTGTTTTTGTTTCTGTTTTATACCTTTCTTTAAACGTTTATTCTTATGTATGATAGATTTCGATCTATTGTTTATCCTTACTGAACATCTGAGCTCAACCATTTATTATAATTCATTTATCCCTAGGATGCGAAGAAGTATATTATGACTGACATGAAGGGATAGTCTAGGGGATAAGAGAGTTTGTAAATGGGATAATATGTTGTTTTTCATTTCAAGATGTAATGTAAAACTCATGTTTGTATCTAGTATTTCCAAGGCTACTAAAACGATTGGTCCTTCGGGATTTTATTTCCTTGTGATCATGCCAATGTAATAAAATAATGCACCGACTCTAGGAAACTGGGGTTGGGGAATTAAAAAAATCCACAAGAGTCCCACCTTATGTCCGTAAAACAAAATTTTCATTAAGTTAAGGTAACTATGGATTTAGGTTCATTTTACTCTTCTGAAATAATTTTATGTTAAAACATTTTTCAGATACTTACTTTGGGTATTATAAAATGGATAAAAAAAGTACTTACATAATTATTCATTTATTAAGAGAGGATTTATTTTAATTTTTTTGTTAAGAAACAACACTTAGTATCACATTCCACTAATGAAGCTAAATATGTTTCATATTAATGTTTTTTTCTCAAGTGTTGTGGATGAAAGACACACTCACAGACTATAGTAAGAATCTTATTAAGACACATATTTTCTATGATAACACAAGTAAAATTTCTCATTGTAAAAACCTAGAACATCACTCATGGGATATGAACATAGATATAAGACACCAATTACTTTAGGATCACAAAAAAAGGAGAAATAATTTTAAAATTCATTGGAATACAAGAACAACTTACCGATATTTTTACTAAACCACTTAGTAATGATATATTTGAATATATAAAACAATACCTAAGAATGATTAATATCAAATGGTCATTCATATACACCTCATGTTTAGCAATCATCATAATTAACTAAATATTTCTCAAAAGGGGAGTACTTATATTTTGTTTTTCTATAACCTCTTTTTAAATACTTTTTAAATTTGATTTTTTTTGTTTTTGTATCTTTAAAATTTTCGAAATAAAAAACATTACTAATTTTTTTTTGTAATCAAAATTTCTAATATTATTTTTCATTCTGAAATATTTTACAAAATAATTCCAGACAATATTTTAGTTATAAAGATTATTAGATTTAATTTAATTTAGAAAAACAGTGAAGAACAAGTTACTTGATAATGCTTGTATACCTAAAGTACATTTCTACAATGAGAGGTATTCTTCTAATATTTTTGTTTTTTTAATTACCCATTACTTTTTATCTTCCTATGTTGTTTTACATATTATATACTTTTAATTTGTTAATTTTTTTAATATTTATGTAATAATACAATTTTCTACTTCAAAAAATTATTTTAAAAAAACATTAAGAGGTAGTAATAATAATTAAATAATTTAGTGATTAATCTATGACTTCAGATAAGAATATGGTTTCAATAAGGTCTATTAGATATTTGGGAGATAAAACATAGAACCCTTTCTATATATAAGGAGTGGGTCAAACTTGCCCACATCTGTTTTATATATTGTATTTGAAAGCTCACCTGTTCATTTATTGCCCAGTCTGAATGTTTGGAATTCATCAGATTAGTTTCTTCCATCAGACTCTCGGTATCTACTTTAGTATGATGGATTCAGCTAAATATTTAACAATGGGGGAATTAGTAAATTAAATAATGATTGATAAATCTTGGTATAAAAATTAGGAATCTATTTTGAAAAGAGTTATTAAATTTCATGGGTGGGATATCTATTTTGAAATAGATGATTATGATTTACATTATCTGAAAATAGTTATAGAATTTTATTATATTGTAGAATTTAGTATGGAAGATGATATGGATGTTATTATTTTTAATATCTTTGATGAAATATTCAAACTAATTATTTAAAAAGTTTATGATTTATTTTACGGGACATTGGAAGGTGAGGCACACATTCCATCTTATACGCTTCTATAGAATCTTGGCGGTGTTGAAACGTCTAAAAAAATCATCACTGTTATCCTATTATGAGAGTGTTAGAAATATTTTTAACCTAACTGTGGAAGCTAGAGTTGTTACTCTATGGATGAAAGGTTATTTTATACTGAGAAAAAGAGATAGGGATACATTTAATGTTCTTGACATCTTTATTTTATACTTCCTTATCAATATGAGGAAGATATATTTGGTTAAGTTTTTGTTTCTTTCTGTTGAATTTATTAAGACAACCTCTATGAATTCAAGAATACTTATGTTTCCATTAGTCATATACAAGATTCTGGTAAATTATATAGATTTTTATTATATTTAGAATAATTTTTATTTTGTTAGAGAAAAGGTTTCCCTTATTATAGAAGAAACCATGGAGGGAATAAAACTAGTTTTCAATACGAAGCTTAAAATATTTATGTACATATCAGACAAGGATACGTCTGAAGTAGAATTACTTAAATAAAATGAAAATTTTCAAGATAAAATGAAAGTTGAATCACCTCATCCCAAAATCCAAAAAATAAAAAATAAATTTTAGATGATGATTTCATGAAATTGATGGCTCATAGTGATAAAAAAAATACATTGGATCTTTCTTTCAAACTTCAAAAAGTTTAGGCTTTAGATTTCAATTTTAAAATCACTATGGAAATGAAAGAGGCATAGAAGGTGAAAAATAATAATAAAATATTTTTTATGTGATGATGATGAACAACCTTTTTAAGGAGTAGAGAATGAATTATCTGATCAAACATTTTCAATTTAATTTATATGTGAACCTATTCTATATATCTAAATATTTTAAAATGACGATTATATATTTCTAGATCCATTGACACCAACCAATTTAGAGATTTTTGAAGAATCGGCTGTTCTGGTTATTATTGTTAAGAGAATGGATAATATTTTTGAATATGAAACCCATGTTGTAATGTCAGTTGTGGAATCAGTTTCAGAATCGGTTATGAATTTAGTAAAGAAGAAAATTGGAAGGGGAGTTTATGGAACTATGAGGTAATTATATACATAACTACCATAAGAAGATGATGGGGATGATGAATAAAATGAAGAAGATTGTTCATCAGATTTATCATCATCATCCACATCCTTATAAACTTAGTTTTATAAAAACAAATTACTTGAAGATTATATAAATGTATAATTATAATCACATGAGGAAGAGGAAGTATAACATTCCCATACCAAAGTATCAAAAAAGTAAGAATCCAAAATAGAGGATGATATAAAGAAGGTTTTGGATGATTATTATTTTCAAGGAAAAGATAAGAGTAATTTTTGAAAATTTCAACAACATATTTCAGAAGCTTTATTAAATATATCTGAAACCAAAGTCACTGAATCTCAAAATAGGATAGATTATATTTTTCATACTCTAAAAAAAATAACTAATTAAATACCATATATTCTAAACATTGATGTATGGTTCCAATAGATCATGAATAAAATATATGAAAAATTTAAGTCTCTGATGTTTTCGATAGAATTAGTTGTTCAAAATAAAGATTAAATAAAATATTTCAAATAGAAATTCAGGCACATAAAATGTGATACAATAAAATAGTAAAATGGTCAAAAATGTATATGGATAATTGAAAGAACATGATGATCAGTTTACAGGGGTCCATAAATTATATTTTTATATAGAAAATTCATTTTAAAAATTATAATCTAATGAATCTGATACGTTAAAATTTTTGGATTAGTTTAAAGATATTACCAAATCTCATAATTAGGAAATATCTAAATTGATAAAATATATTCATAACATGAAAGATGAGAATGAATGTATCTGATCATTTGAAGAATAAATTTTTAGACTAAATGATGTATAGAATATGATCATAATTAATGAAAAGTATTTTATTAGTTTAAAGGAATAGAATCATAGGTTTGGAGACATAGAGGAGAATAAAGAAAATTTTGTGTCTACAACAGCTGAATCTGAGTAAAACGAAGAGGCTTTTAAGAAGATAAAATCATTTTTTATGGAGTAGTACAATCTGAAATGAATATTATTTCCTAAACTCTTAATGAATTTCTAAATAAAACATTTTGAATGATATATAGTTTGAATGATTTAGTCTCTAAATATATATTTATTTGACATTTTTCTAATTTCACTTGGATGAATGTTATTTTTGTTTATCTTGTATGAATAGTTTTTTCAATCAAAATTAATCCATATTATATTTTTCAAATATTTCAGGAAAATATGTTACTTTCTCTATTGATTTTTTAAAATCACAAAGGGGTATAAACTGCTTAATGAGGAGAAAATTTTTAAGGGAGAATTTTTTTTAAGGAGGAGATGTTATTTAGAAGGGATAAAATATTTAAGGGAGACAATTTGTTGATGGGGAGAATCCAAAGTAATACTTTTTCTATGTAATTAAGAATATTGAAAAAAAGAAATAATCTAGATCATGGGAGTTAAAATAAGAATAAGTGAGACATTTCATTTGATGAATTTTATAGAATTTCATATACATACAAAGGGTTTCAAGTATTTTGTAGTTAATAGTTCTTGATTTTAAGTGTCTTTTTTTGTATTCAGAAAAGGAGGATATTTTTTAGTATAAAATTTATTCTTTTTAATTTTCCTTTCCTTTGTTTTGAAAATCAAATACACTTTACTAAATACTTATTTTACTAAATTTATATGTACCTTGTATTCTATAATGTTTTTAGAAAACATAATTTACTACTTATCATTTAAATAATTTATAAATAAATGAATATAATCATTATATTAATTAATATGATCCATCAGAATGACTTGGAGTCTGGTCCATCGGACTGACTACTATCAGGTCTATCAGATTGAATAAATATCTTTCCATATGACTGAACAAATTCATATCCATCATATTGACTATAGTTCAGACCCATCAGATTGACCGTAGTTCATTTCATCATATTCGAAAAGATTGTAGTCCATCAAACTATAAATGTTTTAAATGTGGGGTCATAATTATTTCTATCGTGAAAAATTTATTATAATATAGTAATGATTCGATCAAACAATATTAGATTGAGCAGTTTTCATATATTTCTAGTGAATTTCATCTTATATCATTTCAACCAAATATAAGATTCCACTAAAATATGACCATTGAAGGACTCTTATAAATAGTAGTATATTTGAGGAGTTGGGAGATAATGAATTTGAAACATAACATGTTTTTGATTTTTAACTTCCTGGACATATTATTTTTAAACTTTGTAGTTTTTAGAGAGTTTATTCTAAGGATTTTTAGTCAATAATTTTAAAATCACTAGAATAGTTTTTATTTTTTATTATCTTATCCCAATCATGGTTTAGATCAAGGGCTTCCAATAATAGGGAGTAAGGTGACTTTGATCAGGATGATCGAGGAATTCTAGGGTTTTTCAAGACAGAGCTATTCCAATTCTTATATCGACGACTTTCCTATTAAGGAAATACATATTTTTAATTTTAGGTTGAAAATAATTGATATCTTAAGTCATCATTCATAACTTCCATAAAACTTAGGTTTAAAGTGTATAATATATTTTATAAATCATTTACACCATTCTTAATTTATTATAATCTTTTGTATTACTTCTTTTAAAACGTTTTATATTCTGATATGCAATATATATTGGAGTGTTGTTTTTAATAAATATTTCTGATATCTAATTAATCAAACATTCTATGAGCCTGATTAATAAATAATAATTTATTAGGAAACATTAAGTCAGATACATATATTTTGATCATCATAATATTTCTGAGACTAATAATTTTAATAATGTTTTTGGGGTTTTGTATTAGTTTAACTTGCTAAACTAGAATTCATCCCCACTCTTGCATGTTGGATTCAGGAACAATAGAAGCGTGCGATGGATAATTCCCAAATTTTCATTTTTTCATGATCAATTAGCAATATGAGATTTACAGATCAATAAATGTCATGATCAATAGAATTTCATCAAAAAAGATAGTCAAGGGATAAAATGTTGGAACCAAGTACACGATCATCATATATTATTAATTATTAATTTAATCCATTAATGATTTACATTGTGAGAATTCATTCTCCATTGATGGATTTGATAAGAGAAGAATGTTGTAACATAATTTGAATGTAGTAATTAAGAGAAAATTTCATCTAGAAGTTATCCAAATATGTTCCACCAATATCAGAACACCATCATAGGAATCTCGAGGTGCTGACACATCAAATCCTATCACTTATTTTATTCTCCTTCAATCGGCACCGGAATCAATTCAAAAGAACTCACATAGATCTCTCTAGAATCAATAGTGGTGGATTGAGGAAGATCTATCTCCATTCATGGGATCACTAATGGATAAGCCAGCTCTCGAGGGCCTCAAGACGATTCTCTAAATTCATTATGCACAAAAAAATAAATGAACTAAAACTACTGAAAAACAATATAATTAGGTTTATATACCACTGGGGTTTAGAAATAAATATTTTCACAAGTTCCCCTTAATATGTATTTAATCCATACAGAACCCCATTTCAATGATAATAATAATAATATTTTTTCTCAACATGCGCTTAACTTTTGAATTAAAATTAAATATTATTTATTCAAATAATATTCAATATATATTGTTTCTCATCAGACCATTAAACTCAGTCCAATATTCCTCCAAAATATTTATCGGGCCTTGAATAATTTATATTTATTTATTAAATAAATATCACTTCATTAATTTCCAATTAATAAAAAAAATATTATGATCACTAAATAGAAAATAAATAGTTATTAAATATTCCAATCATATAATATTCACTCAAATAACTAGTGATACGATATATGTAATCGATAAAATATGAATAATTATTAAATCACTTGTTTGAATAATATTTTTTCAACTTGTAAAATAAAAAATAATAATATATTATATAACTGAGATTCTAGATACACTTAGTGTGTGGCCCTCCAAGCCCCTTTCATAGTGACATTAGGCAAAGAAGCCTAAAATCCAAGGTCAGTGTCTAGTAATATTCCAAGGCACCCATAGAGAAATAATTCAACATCGTAATGACACAATACCTCATATGGATTTTTAGTTTGTATTATAATCCCATTATCATGATATCCCTAATCTTTTAGGTTACACGCTAGTGCACTCAACCATTTTGTTGAATATCCATTTCATTAACATTCATGAAATGAAAAATTCCTATAGAAAACCATGGAAATGGTTTTATTTGGGCTATATCATTTCCATAAAAAGTCATGAGATATCATATTTCATTAAATAACAAAAGGGATGGATCCATTCTTTCATTATTCATTAAATTAATATTACTTGTGACACACCCAACATATCCAACCTCATTCAGAATATATGTTATCATAGTTTTCATCAATTCATCAAAGTAGGTGACTTATAATACTCATTAATAATTATCATAATGTATATTTATCAATGAACACTTCCATAGATAGGAATATCCAATGACACATATAAATGTGGATTTCCTACTAGCAGGTCTTATTCTCATAATATCATACATTAGATATTACAAATGGATTTCACCATGACAAGGTTCCTAAAAGTCCTATGAGTCTCCAACCTAGATAGCCTCTATAATATTTTCACTAAAATTTTTATCATCTAAAAATAGAACATATATTTAAGAATAAATATGTTGTATTTCAAGGTACTCATCATAGAGAGAAACTGCTATGAACTATAGTGAAATATCTACTCTTTGGACCTTATTGCTGACCATGTTACAAAAAATAAAAATCATGATGTGGTAAAGTGTTTATTAATTTTTAAAACACTAAATAAATGTTATCATAAAGTACATAGAGTTCAGTTCTAGGGAATCAACTCTAAAAGAATTCTGCATTCACTAGATCCAATTGCTAACAATCTTCTGTCTTCTTTCTCTCACATGATACTCAGGATCCCTTTAAGATAAGACTTTATTCAATGGGTCCACTATGTTTTCTTCCTTCGGTACTCTGCTTACTATAACTTCACCCCTATGAGGAAATTTCTTCAAGTGGTGACACTTCTAGAGTATGTTATTTGTTTTCTGGAGTGACCTTTGGTCTCTTGCAAGAGCCATCACTATAGTATAATGACAATAAAATGTGATAGGGTCTTTAATACTAGGTACCATATCAAGCTCATAAAAAATGTTATCTTCAAAATATTTTCTTTATCTAAATCAAAAACTGCTATATACTCAGACTCTGCTATTAAATCGAAGACATATTGCTACATTGAACCCTTTCAGGACACAGTTACTCTATTGAGGAAGAAAAAATATCCAAATTGTGACTTCAGATCACTATACTCTTTCTAAAAACTAGGATCAATATAAACCCTGATTACCAACTCCTCCTCTCCTCCAAACAACAGGAAAATTTTCTTAGTTCTTTTTAGATACTTTAGAATATCCTTAACAACAAACCAATTTTGTTCTCCTATATCTTCTTGATATCCTCTTACAATTATCAATGCCTAGGGAATATCAAGTCTAGTATATAACATGAAATACATGAATGATTCTGTCACTGAAGTTTTTGGATTCTTAATAATTATTTCTTTCTATTATTATGTTTGAGGGAACATTTTCTTTGAGATATGTATACCATGTGACACTCGAACCAATCCCCTCTTGGATTGTTCACACAAAATATCTTTACTATCTATTCTATGTATGTACTTTGAATTAGTCTAAGTATCCTTTTGAATATATCATGAATGATCTCTCTAGTTCTCTTACTTCTATAGTGCTCTTATGTAGTAATTTTATTTTTGGAACTAATACATCCATGGGGACCTATGGAATCTATTCCTTTACAAAATGCTGTGTATCTTGAGAATACACATAATCAAATTCAATATTTTCCCTCTATCCTTTTTTATAATTTTCTCCCTCTCATGAAAAATGTCTTTTCTAATGACTGTCACTTTCTGGTATGAGGGGTTGTATAGGTAGTGTCCCTTTGTTTCCTTATGATACCCTATAAAGATACACTTGATGCCCTAGAGAGCTATTTTGTTTCCTGATAAGGCCTTATCAAATTCACCATAACCCTATACATATATATACAACAAAATTTGTTTCCTTAAACTCTATAAGATGAAGCCAACGAGCCCATACCCAAGTGGTAAGTGCTCTTACTTGGCATCAAAGAGACCCAGGTTTAAAAATGGGTGGAGGCAAATTTTCGAGTACTATAGCGGGACTATAGTAGTACTGTAGTAGGTACTATTCGATACTATAGAATCCAGAACTATTCCCATAATTTGGGTCTTCAGGCCACCGGTTTGGGCCTATGAATATCATGGGCCTTAGGGTCATCAAAGGACTTCAGGCCTCAGGGCCTTTGAGCCACAAAAACCATAGAGTATCCCAGTTCACATATAGCAGGACCCAGAAGAGGATCGAAGCAACAAGAGTAGAAGTCACCAGAAGAAGAGATAATCAGATAAAAAGAATGAGATGGTATATCAACCGCCATCGGGACCAGGCACCGTGCATATTTGTATGGGGCAATGCTAGCTGATCAGCAATGCTAGGTGGGGAGCTATGCGATCAATTATCCAGAAGCTAGGGAGGAGAAGTTCTAGTGGGTTGGGCCTATGGTTCATGTATGGGAATGATATTCCTCTGGGCCTTCGGTTCATGTATTGGCCTTCAAGTCGTGTTAGGCCTTATGCCTTGGGCCTATGGGTCACGTACGAGGTTCCCCTTCAACCCTTAAAAGGGGTATTCCCTAATAAAATAAAAAATAATGCCTTAGTTCTATTCAAGCATAACATGAATATAATTCTATTTTCCACTATAGTTGGTACTTAGTTTAATTTATAATAAATATTTTATAATGCATATCCTCAATAGGATAATGCAAGATCTGAATAACTCTTCATCAACCCTGCCATGTCTAACAAGGTACAATTTCTTCTTTCACTAATAACATTCCACTATAGTTTGTAATGTGAAGTGAGTTGAGATAGAATCCAAAACTCATAAAAAATGTTGATAAAATCATGGTTAAGATATTCACCACCTTGATCTGATAAAATATTCTTTATATTCTTTCCATATTGACTCTCTACTTCATTCTTGAATTCATTGAATATCTCAATGGAATCAGACATATATCTCATCATTTGGACGTAACCATATCTACTCAAGTAATTAGTAAAAGTAATTAATTAATAATACTCACCTCTTGCTTCTAGTGGAAATGGTCCACACACATCAGTTTGTACCAATCTAGAAACACTACCACAAAAACAGTTTTTTGCAGCGCCCCCCCTTTATCAGCGCTAACGAAAAAGCGCTGATAAAGGGGGGGTCCCTTTATCAGCACTAAAAAAAGCGCTGATAAAGACACCCCTTTATCAGCGCTTTTTTTAGCACTCATAAAGGGACCCCCCTTTATCAGCGCTTTTGTTAGCGCTGATAAAGGGCCCCCCTATATCAGCGCTTTTTTTAAAAGCGCTGATAAAGGGTCAGCTTCAATTTTTTTAAAAAAATATATTAATATATTAATATATTAATATATAAATATAGTTATATTGTTATATAAATATAATATATAATTTTTAAATTTATTTTAGATAAGTATAAATGTACATTTACACTTATTATAATTAATATATAAGATATTTAGTGAAAATGACTTCTTAAAAAATTAAAAAAATATTTTTAATTAATAATTTGATAATAATTATGGAGTAATAGTCATTTAATAACAATTTGAGAACTAAAAAATTAAAAAAATTAAAAAAAGATCCAAAATATGTTGAAAACACAACTCAAACTTCAAACGGCCATAACTTTTGATCCGGATGTCCGTTTGAGCTCTACCACATATCAAATCGAAGCCTGTGACGAGCTCTACATCGCTATGACCTGGGAGAACCCTGGTCAAGCGTTTTTAGAGGCCAAAAGAGGCCCATAAGGCCTCCAAAACTGAGTTTTTTGTAGGGGTGCCCAAATTTTTTAACATTTTGTGGATTTTCAGCCTCGTTTACGGGGGTATTATTGGCTTTTTTTGGTGGAGACTGAATTTATTCCAAGTTATTACATTCATATTGATATTATACATTTGAAATTTTATCCTTTTTGATAATTCACTTCTATTTATAATCAAATATATAACTATATGTACAATTTTTTATATATTCATACCTAAAAATTAATTTTTTTAAATAAATAATTAAACATAGTTACATATAAAATATATTAGCTTTATCTAAATAATAACTAACATCCATTTTATTTAAAATACAAATATATGAATATTTATATACATATATATTAATCTAACTATATATATATATGTATATTAATCTAACTATATATATATATATTAATCTAACTATATATATCTATTAATCTAATAACTATATATATATTAATATAACTACAAATATATATTAGTATTACTATAAATATATATATTAATATCACTATATATATATTAATATAACTATATATATATTCATATAAATATATATATGTTAATATAACTATATATATATATATTAATATAAATATATATTACTATACGAATAAATATAACTAAATATATATATATATAGATATAGATATATATTAATATCACTATATATATATATTAATATTAATATATATATATATTAATATAACTATATATATATATATTATAATATATATATATATATATATATTATACTATAACTATATATATATATATATTATAATCTAATAACTATATATATATTAATATAAATATATATTACTATATGAATAAATATAACTAAATATATATATATATATATATAGATATCATGAATTGGAAGACAAATCAAAATAGACTAGTGGTAAAGGCTTAGGCGTGCAGGGGGGAGGTCTCGAGTTCAAATCCTATGGGAGGCAGGGGCGCACGCACATGGGGGAATATAGCAGCAAGCACTGTTAAAGGGTTAAGTGGGTGTGTGGGGTGCGTGGGTACGTGGGGTGCTGTACAGGGGCAGAAAAGCACTATAAAATGAGGGGATCAAGCGCTATAAAAGCCCACACGATTCGCAGTATTTTTTAATTTTTTTTTTAATTTTTTTAATTTTTTTAATTTTTTTAACTTTTATCAGCGCTTTTTTAAAAGCGCTGATAAAATGGTCCTTTATCAGCACTAAAATGAAAGAGCTGATAAAGGAAGCGCTGATAAAGGGGACCCCCCCTTTATCTTCTCTGGCTTTATCAGCGCTTTTTCTAGCGCTGATAAAGGCCATTTTTAGCGCTGATAAAGGCCGTTTTTGTAGTAGTGAAATCTTTCTGGATTTTTCACCCTATCCATCTAATGGTGGTTTAATCATTTTTACAAGTAAACAAGAGTGATATAATTAAAGTGTTTGTTACTTTGAAGTGTTTAAATTACCAAATTGTCATAGATTTTTCAAATAATATTCATTCACATGACCAAGATAGTGATCTCATAGATGTGTGTTATATGAGCCATGTGAACAAGATTCATTATCTATTTCCAATACATGGTGTTTTTAATTTAATACATAAACAATATTTTTTAAATGTTTTATTCCATAAAATATATTTTATCTATTAAATAAATAACATTTAGTTCCAAACATGAAAAAAACATCTACATCTAGGCATGATACATAAGTAATGCTCTTGGTAATAGTATGTACATAATAGCAATCCAATAAAACTAATATCATTCCTTTTGGGAATGAAAGGTAGTAGTCGCCATTGGTTAGAGCATCAAACCTCACACCATTGGTAACTCGCAGATCCACCTCTCCCCTAGAAATCATTCAAAATCCACATGGTTCCTTCATTTGGATATATATGTGGCCACCACAAACTATATCTAAAACCTAATGAGTAGATATTTAAAAATTACACTCGATAAAAAACACAACTTCAACTTCCCCTTTATTTTGTGTGCAGTTCCTCTTCTAGTGGATTTTCTTGCAACATGAAAATCATATTTCCTCCATTTCCATTACCTACCTCTAGATATTCCTCTTATTATAAGGCACTGCATTGGATATTTAGACTTGTTATGTGTCTTGTGCCCCTTCACCTTGTTCTTCCTTTTCATATTCACTATATTGTCCGTGGGTTTTTAATGAATCATGTCCTTATCTAAATGGAAAATCAAAGTTAGATGTTCTGAAAGACTCATCTCATTATTAATAATATTAACATTAATAATAAAACTTGGGAAGGTCTTGTTTATTGATGAATGTTTGAGATATGTGTGAAAGTCATCTAGGAATTTAATACCTATGATTTCTAAACATTCAATATAGCCAATAAGACAGATTAAATGGGGCCCAATTGGAGCATACTCTCAAATATTATTTGTAAACAAAGAATTAGAGATCTCATATCTCTCTTATCATCCCTTATCTTGATAGATATCCCAAAGATGATATTCCATGTTATATGAATCCATTTCCTCATGTTACTTAAAAATCACATTGGTTATGGATGATATTATGAAACATTGAACATCTATGGAATCTCTAAAACGTTTTCCCTAGATATTTAACTCTCCATCACTAGCCTCATTACTAGGTTCATCATGAATTGGATCTTACAACACAAACAATTTCATTTCATGGAGAAGGATAACACGTATGTGCCTTTTCCACTCGTAGAAATTTGTGCCGGTGAGAAGGTTTTTCTTCTCAAGTATGTATCATAATGAAATGTTTGAAGTCATTTTATTGTTTTTATACCAAAAACTGTGAGCATTATTTTAGTACCTTATCAAATAAAATTTATACAAATAAATAGAAATTATATTTATTAATCTCCAAATATCTTACCAAAACCCAATAGCCCACTCTATTGGATTCTGAATATCTTTTCTATTGGACATTATAGTGGAAATGATCTATATTCCCTTTATCATTACCAAATTTTTTTTTTCAAGAAAGATGAATTATTTTCAGTAGGAATTGCAAATTCCAATTGCATTAACTCACAGTTCCTTGATCTGTTGAGTGGACTCCCTAATCCTGAAATTCTTAAATTGGATATCATTAACCCTTGCCTCTTAATTACACCATGTCTTAATTTGGTAGTCAAACCTTGATGTGAAAAATGTTAATTCAACCCAAAACATCATGTTATAATTATACAATAATTGAAATCACCCCAATATTGGATGATCAATCACTTTGAACTATGTTTCAATTCTAACTGAAGTGGTGGAAGACTATAATGTCTTAATATATATTATTGAGGGATTTTATCCTTTTATATGTAAATTGAAAATTTTTATCTTTATTACATGCTTGATAATATTAATTAGATTTAGTTAAGTGATTAACCATGTCTTATATAATATTTACACACATGCCAACATATCTTAGTTCTATCTTGCATGATTGTTAATTCATAAATTCATGTGATCACTGGAAAAAAAATCAATAATGAAATATCCATGAAACATGAAAGAAATAAAATAATAAAGTGGTATTATCATGAGCTTTTACTAATGGTTATTTTATCTTGAATATGACAAACTAAACATCTACACAGGGGGGGGGGCACCTTGAACCATTTATGGTTTGTGTTACATCATTCAACATGTCCACCTATGTATCTCTCTTAAATTAGTTTCTCCTCAACTCTAACCATGAATCACCTCTACTAAATTGGAAGCTCCATCTATTACATATGATTTTACTCACATGAAGGTGAGGGGAAAGGGTTTTCATAAAAGAAACCATTGGAACCTAGGCCCTTTCACAATTATAGGAGTAATGGAATGCATGGAAACCATTTAATTTGATTATAAATTAAAAGAAACCAATCACACACAAAGGACTAGTCTATGATCATGCTAATGAACATGTAATGAATTAAGAATTTAATAAAATTACCATTAAATTATAATCATTCTTATTAAATATTAATCATGCTAAATTCTATTAATTATATTAACTAATTAATAAATTATTTTTATCTTAACTCTCAACCAAATTTCTTTGAGATTCTCATCCATAATAATTTTTTAAATACATAAATAAATTTATTTAGAATTAATTGTGTACATTAATGTACCTTGGGTTAAACACAGTGGGTACCCATCAAAATTAACCAACATGTATTTTACTTTTATAGTATTTACTATTACCACATGTGGCATAGAATAATTATCACATATTTTCATGATTTTTACTGCCAAATTAATGATTACAAAGATTACCTGATTTTTATATCCCACGTTATTCATCAATGACCATAGTGTAATAACTATAATATAACTCATACATGATATGTTGATCAGAAAATTACTTAGAAATTAATTAAACACACACTCATATATATCTATATATCTTAAAACTCATCACATGGTGTGTCCTATAAAATTAATGAACACACATAAGTACATGATGAAAAAGTTTTCACAGTATAATTAATTATTTTTTATTTTTTTTAATTTGGTCAAAGTACACAGTGTGTACATTGGAGAAACAAGGAATGCATGATTTCTCACCTTTTATCTATGACACATTCCTAGTGACTTGTCATGAAACCATCCCCTAGAAAGTGTTGGGGTACATGGTCTGTACTTGGGATACACTTCATGTGGTCACTGAGTAATACAGTTACAAGTTAGGGAGGTCATGTAAGAATATACACGACATGTTTTTAACTAAAGGAAAACTCATTGTGTGTGGAAGATAAATGATTTATATTCTTCTCGACCATGTTATAGATAGGTCCGAGTAGCATGTAGTGTATAATTAAAAAAACTTCATGTAATAAATGTATATTCCTTGAATTGATATGAATACATTCTTGGTGCATTAAACACTAGTACATGACATGTAACTGTGGGTTACAGAGCATTTACAATTTTGTTATCTAGTATGATTCCTTACCACCTTTGGATGAGATATTAGGTTTTATTTCATTCATAAAATTTATTTATTTGATTACATTTACATAAAACAAAAGTGGAAGAATCATATCTCACAATTTGGATTAAAGAATGATTAAATTTGAATTAAAAACAAAATGGAATATGTTTAAATCAATAAATAGTCTTTAAATAATTATAAATAATTACTTAACCACTATGATACCACTTTTAGGTTCCATACATAGAAAAATAATTCAACGGATCATGGATAACTTGTTTTTTCATGATCAATGATGAATATGATATTTACATGATGATACATTCTATGATCAATATAATTGAATAAATGAAAATGGAAAATGGATAAAATTATGGGAGCAAGTAAAATATTATAACATATTATTTGTAATTAAATTAATTAATTAATGAATTACATTGTGAGAATAATTTCTTCATTATGTAGGTTCCATCATTGCATTGTGGGAATAAAAAGAATATTATGTGAAGCTGTGATAGACATGTGTTCCACAAATATCTAAACATCTTCATAGGCATCTTCCTATTCTATAACTAAAGATCATATCACTTGAGTTGATCACCATTGATCTCCATGAGAATTACTTCTAAATAATTATATTTGATCTCTCTCTCTCTCTTGATGTTGGAAGACGGAGGATGATTGCTTTCCATTCTTAGGATAATTCTTGAGAGGGGATCTCTCTAGGTCTTCGAGAGGATTCTCCAGATTCATTGTGGATGAAAAAAATGAATAACCTACACTAAAAATAATATAATTAGGTTTATATACCTCTAAGTTTTATGAAATAAATATTTATCATAAGTTACCTTAAATATTTCTTTAATCCCTATGGAATCCCTTGTCTATAATAATAATATTACTATTTTTCAATGACCTCTTAACTTGATAATTAAAATTAAATATCATTTATTCAAATAATATTGAATATATTTTATTTCTCACTGAACCATTAAATTTAGTTCATCATTCCTCCAAAATATTTATCTGACCTTTAATAATGTCTATTTATTTAATAAATAAATATAAGATCATTATTCACGAATAAATATATAAATATTATATTTTATTAATAGAAAAAAATATTTATTAAATATTATGATCACATAATATTCTCTCTAATAACTGGTGAGGAAGATATGTGATTAATAAAACATGAATATTTATTAAACAACTTATGGGAATGATATTTATTCAACTTGTTAAACATTAAATAATAATATATCTTTTAACTGAGATTCTGGATACATATTGTGTGTGACCCTATAAGCCCCTTTCTTAGTGTCTTTAAAAGAAGAAGTCTAAAGTGAATAATTTGTATCTAACAACACAACAAGGAACCCATAGAAAAGAAAGTTAATGTCACAATAACATAATAACTCATACTGATTCTTACTGTGTAATATAACACAGTTCTATTGATATCTCCAATCATGTAGGTTTCACACATGTTCCATCAAACTACGCGGTCGATGTCTATTTATTTGACATTTCAAAAATCAATCATTACTATAGAAAAACATGACCGTGAATTTATTTAGGACATATCATTTCCATCAAAGGTCTCAAGATATCAACTTCTATTAAAGAAGACGGGACAGATACATTCAAACATTATTATTTAATGTAATATTACTCGCAATTCACCCAATGTATCCTACCTCGATGTGAACATATGTCATCACTATTTTTTTCAATTCAACAAAGTACCCAACTTATAATACTCATTAATAATAATGTTAAAGTGTAATGATAAATACAAAAAACCATAGATTGGAACATCCAATGAAAAATATAAATTCGGACTTCCGAACAGTGGGTCTCATTATCATAATATCCTACAATTGATATTACCAAGGGTATACATCATGAGAAGGTTCCCTAATATCCTATAAGTCTCCACCCCTGATAGACGGTGTCATTTGTGACCCTAAAATGATGACATCTGGATATAGAACATATATTTAATAATACTATCATAGAACTTATGGTTTCTTACCATAGTGAAGAATTGTTATGACCTTTAGTGTGACAAATACTCTTAAGACATTACCATATACAATGTTACACATAAGAATAATCATGATGTGATAATAAGTCTACTAATATTCAAAACTATGAAGACAAGTTATCATAAGTTACACCAATGTTATTTTTTTGGAACCAACTCCACCATTGTATCCATTTTAAACTCTTGTAATCCAATATTGGATACAAGTTTCATTCTATTTAAAGTATTCCTCCTATAAATATTTTAATTAACGGTAGGATGTTTTTTTACTATGATGCTCCCTAGAGTGAATTTTATTGTTTCTTTGTTATAACACCTTTTCTCTTATAAATTCTTAGACTATGAATTAAGTAATAAAGTTTATTGTTCAATATATTGTTTATTTGGTTGAATTATCATAAGACTATATAGGTGATGAACCTACTGAGTTAGTGAGACTCCTTTTGGGGTGATAAAGAATTTATTTTTTATGATGCAAATTTCTTGGTTATTTAGAGGAGGTACATGCTCGAACTGTAGATCAGTTTCTTATTCCTGTGTGGAAACCCTATTCATATTAATTCTAGATGGACATGCTATTATAAAAATTTAAAGGTGGTAGTCTGGGGAACCATTAGTGGAGATGGGGGGGGGGGTTATTTTGGACATTATTCAAATTTGTAAAATTATTTGTTTTGTAAATTTTTTCTCAATGATAATTATATGGTTGAGGTTTTGAGATAACCACTCTTGGTGTGTCCATTGGGTTAATTTTGGGTTTTTCTTTTTGAGTGGTGATTATTTTATGATAATCATACCTCATTGGTCGAGGATTATCATAGTATTTTTTATATAATAGGTAATGAGAAGAGATTTTTTAATGTACTAAATGAGGTAAACCTAGGGTGTATGATGGGGTAATGTGGATGAGTGTATTATTATAGGTTAGATTATGAGTTATACCTAGTTATGATGTTCTTTTAGGATCACTGCGAGTGTTGTTTCATGAGTTTGGGACTGAGATACCATATGTACAATTTTTTATAATGATTTTAAATCCATGTTATTTCATATAGAGTCATGTTATTTATTTAGTGTGTTTCCCCAATTATTATGGGATGTGATGTATTGGGTGACAGGATTTTGAAATCCTTCAAATGTTCTCCCACATAGTGAATTAAGTCGATCTATTTGTGTTCATCTATAGTTGGTGGAATTATTTTTGTTTCCATTTATGATTATGGTAAATGTTTTTATTTTAGTGGAACTCTCTTTAAAATATGATTTTATATTATTTCAAAAATTTAGATGAATTTTAAATAGCGGGGAGACCCAATCTAGGACTTTATTTACTTAAATATCTTTGTTATGTGGTTTTAACTTGGCAATTACTTGAGGTTGTTTATTTATGATTGGGGATTCATTTATTGAAACAGAATAATTGGTTAATGTGTGATGTTTCATTTTTATAGGTTTAATCTATAGTATTTTTACTCCCTCCCACATATTATTTTTATGGGTAACATTTTCAGTATTCCAGTGGATTTACACTTATAAATAACATTCTACGTATAGAAAGTGTCATCGTTGGGATAATCATGACACTCCCATTTCTACATGGTATTTTGCGTTATTTATTTTTTGAAATTTTTTGAATATTTTTCTCATTTTAGGGTGTTTCTGAAAGTTTTAAATAGTGTTTTTTCCAATATTTCATTTCTCCATGTCATGGACTTGGTAGAAAAATTTGCTAGCTAGATCCGCACCATTGAAAAAATTAAGAAGAATGGGGTTGTGTTTTATACCATGAATTGTTTCATGTAGGGTAATATTTTTTAGTAAGGGTCTTCCCAAAAGTTTCTTAGGTAAGGTGACCACGTTGTGGAGTAGGGGTTATGTTTAATAGTTTTTTCTGGTGGCTGACTTACATCTTAAAGGCCAAGGGCTCGAGACCTCAGGAACTTCCCATCAAATGGGATCCATATTAAAATGTAGTGGGACATGATATGGTGTTTTCAAGATCAGTAGTTAAATTATTCTTATTTTAGGGGAACCATGTTACAAGATAGGGGAGACATCATTGTGGGTGTTTGAGAGAGGTAACCATGTTATAGTTTATAAATCCATGTTATGGTGTTCCTCTAACCATTTTTAATGTCTATAAAATTATTATTTTCTCATCTTTGATTAGTAAGGGGTATTAATCCTCTTTTACAATCTTTTTTAATAGGAATTTTCAAGGTGTATCTTATGTATATTCCTCCTCTTCTTCCTTACACATCCTTATCTCTTGTCTCCTCCTCCTATTATTTCAAATTGTATATCAAGGATTGTTTCTATCTTCTACTTTATATCTCATCCCTTCATTGATTCCACTCAATTATCATTATCTTATGAAACCTATTTATTATATGGGTAAAATTTAGTGCCTATAAAGGTGTCTAACCATGGATATTTTTTCATTTATTGTTTAGATAGGTCATTTCCTATCTGGGTTATGTAGCCACCATTGAAGGTGACATGATATTATGTGTTTCCACTTTGATTAAGGATGGTGTATCTTTAAAATATCCCATATATTACATTTCATTATGTTATTTTATGTTCTAAATTATTTATTATAATATTATATGTATATGGTATATCGACGATTGGTTGTAAATAGTTTCCAAATGGATTTATATGCTTTGTATAGAAGGATTTTCGTTATATTTTTATATATATTTTTAAAATAGTTTGATTTCATGCCATGTGTTTAAACAAATATTTTATTGGTTAATTAAAATGAAATTTAAGAGTTCTAAAAGAGTTCTGGATTGTTTTTTGGGATTTAAAAGAGGTACTTGGTAGCCACTATATCTAAGAAAATAATTTTATGTTTTTAAATGAATTTTTTGATAAATGGAGAACAAATGAAATGTGGAATAGGTTTTTGAAACTATTTTCACTTATTATAATTTAAAAGTGTTTTTAAAGAAATTATTTTCTTCAAAAATATATATTTTTTATTGGATTGTAAAGAGTGTTTTAAGATAATTTTTCCAATAGTTAAAAATGACTTGGTATCCCAGGATTGTTTTTGGAAAGTCCTAGTGGTCATTTTAAAAATATTGTTTCTAAAAGGTATGATTCCTTTATTTTTACCCTCATTATTATTCCTTGTTAGAATTTTTTAATTATTTCAGGTTAATTGATTGTTGTTCTAGATGCTTATTGTATTGTGGAAGGGACTGTTTTTTGAGAGAGTGTGTGAGGTGTGATGATGTATCATTATAATGTTTAATTATTGATTATGTGATTAATTTATTTACTCATTTATAATTTGATTTTATTCATGGGATCCCTAGGAATCTTTGTATAAGGTCTATAAGAGTGAAACCCCTAGTATGTTTCTGTGTGATCTAGGGATATTGGTCTAATTAGATCGAGTGGGCTAACTGAGTGGTTATCAACCTCGATGAGACTGAGTGAGCCTCCAAAACCATTCTACACCATGGTGAGACTGAGATAACTCTTATAAATACATGTTTCATATATTTTGTCCAATTTTAATATATTTTTAGTATATTATCATTCATGTCAGTGACTAGTGAGTTTTTCATGATGATTAACTCATATTGGTGGATTGTTTTCTAGATTCTATTTCATGATCTGTTTATATCCCCACTTTTTTTACTTTGTTATATAACAATCCAGTTTGGTTGATTCTTACTTTTCCTATACTCTATTGATATCTGATTCCCAATTTTTCTTATATGATTTTTTGAATATGGGTTTCATTTACTTTCAAAGTAACTTACAATTTTTTTTAGAAAATATGGTTTCAAAGGAATGAAATGGTTGTTTTAGAAAAAGAATTAGATAAAATATTTTGAATGAATTTATTCCGAAAAAATGTTCATGTTGTTTACATAAATGGGAGTTTAGGAACTATTTTAGGAAGGAGAAATAAATTTGAGTTTGGTTTTTTTCACTAATTTAGATATCACATTTTCATTCATAATTTTTTTTTAATATAAATGGTTTTTTATCCTTGTTTTATTTGAGAAGGGAGGATTATTTATAAAAGTGATCATGGTATATTTCATGGTTTTCCATAAAATCACATGTAAAAAACCTAATTTTTTTACCTTTTGTTTAATCAATGTTTTATGAAATGATTTATGAAGGCCATTTGATAGAAACTTTGGGGATATCCCATTAGGAATATTTACACCACACCCTACATATACATCAGTGTTTGTTTGTTTGTGTGTAACTCTTATGTTTTCTCATAGGTTATAAATTTTTAATATCATTCTTTCATTATTCATTTGGGTTGACTATTGTATTTTTTGGGATGTAGTTTATAATTGAGGGTCACTTAGTGGTGATTTTGGTTTTTTGGGGCCTATTTATTTTTATTATATGGGATAAATCCACCTAGTTCATTTTACATTATGTACTCACTATATTTGTTTCTACTATATTTTACTAACATGATCCTTTTATTTATTTTGGAATTTTTTTATGCACACATATGTTATTTATATTAATTATTTATTTAAAATTATTGATTTCATATGTATGAAGTTCCAATGTATGGATGATTCATGACAAATATTTATGTAGTTTTCAATTCTTTTTTCCTTTTAATACAAGTGTAAAATAATTCCCCTGGTCACAAACAAGCTTTGAGGCATGTGGTGGGTTGGGTGTAGTGATATATCATGTTGAACATGGTTTTTTTTGTAATATACATACATTAATAAAATATATTATTGGGTTACATGCTAGTGCATCTAAAAGATTATTAGATACAATTAAATATTTATTTATGAAAAAAATTCATGTATTATGGATTATTATTCATTAAAGTTATATTGATAAATATTTAATTATAATATTATTTAAACTAAGAATAATTGATTTAAATTTTATCACCTATTTATTCAAAAGATAAATAATTATAACATATATTTATCCATGAGATGAGTGAATATTATATATATTTATTTATAATTTAAGTGAAAATTATTTGTATTCACCAGTTTAGTAAAAATAATATTTATTATATTGAATAAGTATAATTTTGTTGTTCGAGGATTAATATATATTATAGGATGGTTTTTGTAAAGTACTAACCTAAACCACGAGGTCTGATTTAGAGAGTCACTGAACCTCATGTGAGACTCCTCATATGAAAGATGTTGCTGACTAGTATCAAGGGTCTAAAATCCATCATTTGGGAAATAGTACCCAAAGTATCATAGCCCTCAACCAATAAAAATAATAATAATAATAATTAAATTTAAATAAATCAGAATAAAAAATGTGGAAAATATAATTCTAGATGGAACACATGTCGTATAATAAAATGAACGGTATCCTAGTGTGGTAAGAAAAACTAGAGTAATATGTTTTGGTGGATAAGTAACAAAATTAACATTATGGAAATCCCTTGTAGTATATCTATTTGTTTCCCACCAGCTCCATAATCTACATCACAACCATCTTCCATAGGCATGCTGACATTTATAGGATCCCTATACATGAATTATTCATGAACATAAAGATACATTTGTTGAGTGTGAGTAATAAAACCCATTGGGACAACAAAATTTTTTCCTTAATAAATTTTCACAATTATAATAGTTTTATTCCATGATAAAAATAATTGATAAATAAAGTATAAAAAAATAAAATACCAAGTAATAGTGTGATAACAAAGCCATAATGAATCCCAAATGTACCTGTTTTGGATCCATAATAGATGGAATATCAATATATCAAAATTAATCATGAAGTATCCATAAGTCTAGTAAACATACAAATCAGAATCATGGGAACTAGTTAGTTCAGATCAACTTGGAAACAAGTGAGTCATGTTACTTGGAATCCACTATGCATTGAGTGGATGTTATACTTGGAATATAGTATGATATAAGTAAAAATGATAATTGTAATTCACTAGTAATTCAATAAATCACATATTTTCTATGAGGAATCATTTTATCCCTTCCATATTTATAGATCCATCATTACAAGTCATGTTCACTCCCCCTCTAGGAGATACAATGTCATGATGGTCCACTGGTTTCAAGCACCAAAAAAATTACCTCCAAGTACATGTTAATAAAAATAATATGTCATAGAATACAATAAAATAATATCATATCATTATGAGAAAATAATAGCATCATACAATACATTTGATAATCATCAAGCAAGTTCAAACGAGCTATAATAATTCTCATGGAAGTAGGAATCATACATGGGTCTCACAAGCTACAAACACACCCAAATGTGATCACAATGAATGATGTTAATCAATATATTACAAAACATGAATGATACCATGGAAAAATAAGAATATAGGAGCTCCAAAATTTATGTGACATCTTGCATCAAGATTTTTGATGTCAACATCAAGGTTCGACAAGAGTGTCATCACCTGAACCACGTTCTCACAAAAACCCAAAAAATACTTCACACTAGGATAGTCCTAAGAATAATAATAATTTTTTAATAAAAATAAATTCTATATCAAGATCCTATAAGGACATAGTGAAATAGTAGTATACATTTGATCCATCCCAATATAAAGCAAGAAAACCATGAAGAATGGGAGAACTCATCTATAATCATCCAGACTCAGTCCACCATTGTTTGGGATGATGTCAAGAGCAGTGGGACTGTAAGTTCTTATGAAGAAGCCTTAGAGTATCCCTATCACCAATAAAAAATTATAAGAGAATTTTGGGTTCAAATATCCTTGAGAATTTATATATATTATGAAAAACTAGGTGCTACAACACATTTCATAGGGATATTTCATAATGGTTCCAAAATGGACAAGAATATGGAACATTGGATTTGTATAAACTTGTTTTTTACTTGTTAAAATACCATTTATAATATACAATATGGAAAATGTATTGATCTTATAAACCAAAAAAATGATCAAGTTGCAATGGATATTACTATGACACATCCCCCATGTACTCATTTGGAAACTACTTCATAGACACCAATCTATGACACAGTGACACTGAATTTGGCAGAACCAACCAATTTACATATTCAACCCTTCATGCATTAGTTATACACACCATAAATAAAAATACTCTATGTTTTAGGAATGGAGGGTGTTGAAATATCCCCCTCTAATGATTTACCATCCCAGAAAATCATATTTAGGAATCTTTCTTGGACAACTCAGGACATTGAGACTGAAAAATGGATCCCCCACCCATGTATCCTATTAGTTCATTCCATGAAACCATAGAATCCAGACTAATGGTAATATCATCCCTCTAAGTACTTTCTTTATAAATACTAAAATATTCCCTAGGAACTCCACATATAATGTGTTAGTCTCCAGCTCAACATCATCAAATTTTATAACATACATGGGATTACTCATGTACCTCTACAACTAAGACACATGAAGAACAATGTGTAGATCTTGATTTCTAGAAGGAAGATAAATATGGTATGATATTATCTCAATTCACTCACTAATATTGAATTCCATAACATAACATGGTGATAACATCCCTTTATTTATCAAATTTTCATTCCCTATCCGTGGAGTCACTCTAAAAAAACCTAACCACCTATAATAATAGCTATATTTCTTATCATATGGTTGGTATGTGATCTATGAAATATTTGAGCCATAACATACAACTTATGAATAATTTTCCCTCTATCAAAGGTATTCTCAAAATTATAGAACCCAAAACTACTACCTCACCCTCCTTATACTAACAAATCGAATAACGACATGACCTTCCATAAAGAGCATCACAGGGAGCCATCTGAATTGATTCCTGACAACTATTGTTGCATGTAGACTCAACCATGTCTTAGTGATCATCCCAAGATCCAATTGTGTCTAGAACACAGTCTCAGAGCATATCCTTCAATAGTTAAATTGACTGCTCTGACTCTTCAACCATTTATGTATTTCACAATATACTCAATCTCATCCAAGTCCCTTTTTCCTTCTACAAGCTCTACCAAAACCATGATGTAATAAAAGAATATCTATCAGAAAAAAATTTTATGTTAATTATATAAAAGTGTGCTATATCATGGATATACAACTTTCCTATCTCATCCATTATGTGAGTCACATATATTTGTAAGAAATAAGAATCATTTGTTAACCAATCATTAATCACCCAGATAGTGTCATATCTCTTTGGGGTCCTAGGGAACCCCTTCACAATGTCCACCATGAAATCCTCCCACTTGAACAAGGAAAAATTAATTTGCTGTAGAAAACTACCATGATGTCACCACTTTTATTTTATCTTCTACTGGGTAAGGAATTGGGAACCAAAACAACAAATATCCCTATTAATCTGTGGCCACCAAAATTGACACTTGACGACATTGTACATATTTTACCTCTAGTGTGTACCCTCCTCTTAGAGGTATGGAAATATATCATAAACTCTTACTTGATATAATCATGGACTACAACTACCTGATATACAAGGATCATATCATCATAGTCTAACAAACACCCAAGTATGTGGTCACCACACTATTGACGTTCTTACAACACAACACATATAGGTTTTTCCTCCATCCCATACTTTAATCATTCTACTAAAAAATATATTAAA
The DNA here is from genome assembly GCA_963277665.1 of Viscum album. NCBI lineage: Eukaryota > Viridiplantae > Streptophyta > Magnoliopsida > Santalales > Viscaceae > Viscum > Viscum album. The sequence continues at coordinate 1,383,613,477 of OY728139.1, read as the reverse complement.
AACAATGCAAAACAATCACTAATCCCTAGTACTTAAAATCATCCACCCCTAATCATCTGTAAAGTTCATTGGAAACCACTATTCCTCTAAAGGATGTTCCCCAGGCTCCTAATATAGGAGATTATAATGGATATGAGAATTATAAATGACATTACCATTACATGGTGAAGAGTACATTTCAATGTTAAATTTTTTTATATAATCTACCTAGTTCCTTTTACTAATGTTCAGGTCCCACTATATGAAGATAGAATAAGTGCACTTGTGGTTTAGGTAGACAAAAAAACCTCTCATCAAAGAGATAGCGTTGTTAACACTTCAGAGCATAGACCATTATTGCAATTACAAGTAATGAGTAGGAAAAGTATTCTCATGGGTTCATAGCTAATTAAACACATATTATTATAAATAACCCCTATTAATCAACACTACCCCTAAACAAAAACATAATGTAGTGCAATATAGATAATAAATTATCCATGTCTTAGTAATCGTAACTCCCTCATTCATTAGTGTAGTCATGTGTGCTGATAAACTGAATAAGTCCTATATAAAGAACAAATAATATCCTATTAAACCCCAAAAAATAATATCCTCAAACATATTTTGGGGGCATGTACATAAAATCACTACCCCATCTTTCTCCAAGTCTATGATTATACCAGTCTCAGAAACAACATTCCCAAATAATTTTACCTCCTTAATCCATTAGTTACACATTGACATCATAGAATACAAATGATTTTATTGAAGTGTGCTCCATACTCTCTCAAGATGTATGGTATAATGTTTTGGGGATAGTGAGTTGGTGAAGTTTTCATCAATGAACACCAAAAATAATGAGTTAATATATGAGTGAAAGATCTTATTCATGAAATCCATAAAAATTTACAACAAATTTTCTAATTGAAATGGAATTTCCATGTACTTGAACACCCCATTACAACTCTAAAATGTCATCATCGAAATTTTCTCCCCTCTAAGATTAAATTGGTTATAGATTTATTATAGATAAATCTTGGAGAACCACCATTCACCCCATAAATGATCAAATAGATCATAGATCTTTGAAAAAAGATATCTTTTATTCATTGTCACTAGATTTAGCTTCTAATAATATATTTAGAGTCAAAGGATACTTTCCTCCTTCTTGGTTTACAAAATAGGTTCACCCCAGGGTGATTTAATTTTCCCTAGTAACCCTTCTATTCTAAGTACTCAAGAAATAAATTGATATCTTTCAGATTGATTAGAACCATACAATAAGTGGGTATCGATATGGGATTCATACCTAACATGACTTCTATCTAAACCATATTTTATTTATCAAGTGTATGTCCAATAAAATAGTATATATGGATTTACTGATATAGATACATAGAGGAAGAAACTATAAAGGGATTTCCATGTATCCTATTGAATTATATTAGCTTAAAATATGTGTCATGATCATCAAAAGCTGACATGGGTATAGACCAACACTACCGGTTCCCAGTTCCCATTATTTTGTAGTTATATAATTCTCTCCCTTGGGTGATGTAAATGATACTCATCTCTAATAACAGTCGATGTGGTCTTAAAAACTAGTCACCCAATACATATTAATAATCTTCTCAATGCTCATCTTCTCCTGAATCGTGATGTCCCACATATGTACATAACATGAAATGACTATAGTATACTATGAGAATCACTAATGACATTCCAATTTAATTCTCAATGATGTATTAAGGGAACTTAACTCAAAATAAAACATTAATGTTAAGTCATGTCCAACCAAACCTTTTGCAAATATAATTGAATGGGAAGAACTAAAATCAAACAAAGCAGTAGACAAAGAAAAAGTGATCAAGCCTAGACCTCGATTAGGTGATGACTCCTCACTTAAATATTCTTGAGTATGCTCCACTATATAAACAAGGATGACCTTAGCTCGGTGACCATGTCCTTGAAGTATGTGACTTACCTGAGTCTCAATCATATGAGCTTACTACTAAGGACCCCATCCAGAACCTTGGATCCCTAATAGGTTCTATCTTGATCCTATATGGAATCATGACATCATAGATCTTTATCAAAACTACCAGATATTCCCTATCTTTCCAAAATTACAACATAAGATATGGTGTCTTGTAAAAATACTATGGTAATGAATAACCCCCTTATAGTTAATTCACTGTGGTAGTCCTCCTTGAGTAAATTAATAATTCAAACACATACCTACTAGCATACCACTACATAAATACACATCACTTTTCATCCTCATTATGATAACAGAAGAGGAACTCAACACAATATTAATAGATCACCACACCTAAGTAGTAAAGTATGGTAAAAGGATAATTGATTGGCCTTCCTACATCCCCTTCTTGATTATTGAGTACCTTCATAGAATATCCAAGTATGTCAAAATGTCAAAAGTATTATTATTCCTCCTAATATCGAGATGAATATTAGTCTCAAACATCTTGGCCTTCTTTAAATATTTTATGACCAATATTAGATAAAATAAAATTAGCTTAGTAAAAAAATATGAGTAGGTAAATACCCTCATAGACCACTATTTCAACTCTATGAACTCCTCTTCTCAATCTATCTTTATTATATAACTCCCTAATGAAATGTTCTTTGAAGAAATCCTAGGTGAGACCCTTATGTATTCCCACAATTTCATAGGTGTATCAATGAGTAAAAAGACATCCTAGATGATGTCAATATTTACCTATGAATCAGGAGGTCCTATTGTTCCCTGAAAGGATGGAGTGTTCTAGAGTTAGAAGTATCTAGAATTTTCAACCATGGAACATAGTAACCCTCTGTCCTGGATAGGAAGAAGTTGATGGAATCCCTTCTAATTTAGGACCACTGTATACACCACTAAAGTAGGTGTGGAAAAATTCTCCGGTGGAAACTCCTACAAACAAGGTTGTTGGAGAGAAGTATCCTTATAAGGGGGAGCGTCCTAGACAACATTAGTGGGTGGTCCCATCACTCTCACTTTGTGGGCGGGAATATTCTGAAATATGAGTGATTTATTTTTGAAAAAATGAATTCCATTTTTGGAACTAAATTCCTATTGAGGTCATGAATAGACATGTTTGAGAAACTTAAATCCTTAATTTGATTTGGTGGACAATCCTGAGAACCCCGAAGAGAGTATCGTGTACGTTATGTTGTTCATGCATAAGGCCTAAATCTACACGCAATACTCTTATGTGACCAATGTGATGCCAAAGACCATCATTCACCCATTCATACTGAAAAATGGCTTAGTCATAGGCATAAAATAAGATATAATGGCACACAAAAGGGTTGTTCCATGTTTAAAGCTCAAATGTTCCTAATATGACATCAACCATCCTTTTTATGCACCCCACATATATTTTATCGTATATATATATATTATATCACCCCACCATTTATAGGGTAATGGTCTATAAGTTGAACCGTCACTCCCATGCATGTAAGACGACCCCTTCGGCGATGTCATGAAAGTAATGACATCAAGGTATATGATCTTGAATGATAGGTCCCCAATGGCCCCCCCTTCGGGTGGACCTACAATGGATTTACCCTCACCCATTTCATTTTTCACCAAGGAAAGTGAGTGAAAAATACCCTTCTTGCATTCAGGGATTGTACTTGTGAAATACCTCTTTCACATTGACCCCTTCCTTTTGCACACAAGTCTCAAATCATGTGCACACCCCCTTATCTTGTGTGTAAGTATCTAATCCTATGTGCACCCTTTCCTATATCCTCCATGGGTTTTCCTTATCCCAAGGCACTGTGTTCAAGAACATATTTCATTGAACATCCATATATTAGGTTCACTTCCTCTGTGTAGCCCTCCAGGAATACGTGTATTGATTTCTTAGTCCCTCAATGGATGATTCATGTTGTGTTTCCCTACCTAATGATTCTTCTCATAAGTACACTAAAAACTATTTCATCTTCACATACCTTCACTAAAATGGACTCCTAAATATAAAAATCCTCCACCTTGCTCCCATCGGGAATTGCTTATGCCTCCCCTTCCCCATGTGTGGGTCGACACTAGTCATGTATGTCCAATGGGTGAGGAGCGAGTCCTTATCATCCGTGATGAAGAATGTTAAACTAAAAAGCACAAACATCCTCAACACGTGAACATAAACCTTGGTTTCTACATGTGTGAAAAGTCTAAGAGGACCTGAAAGGATATGTGCACTAGTTCACTCTCACCCTTCTCTCTCCTTTTTCTTTGTCACCATGTGTGCCTCCGGTATTCTCCACATAAGCCCAAAAACACATTAATAGTATGTTATATTTACCACCAACATGGAATGAGATCTTTATCTCACATAATTAGGTCCTCCTTGTATAGTAGGTAATCCTCCTTGGTATTACATATAGAAGTAAGTCCCAATCTCCATATACTTATGCCTCCTTAGTACGTAATCCCCATATCACCTCTCTTGGTCGTACCTTTCACAACAAATCCATTAGATCTACTGCAACCTATTATTTCTCAGACCGAGTATGACTCACATGGTTTTAGAGTTTAACAGTGAGCATGACATCCTCTTTGGGATTCTTTTCATATATATGACCCATGCCCCTCATTTCAGAACTATGTGGACTTTGATCCATGTCTTCTATATAGGGTACATAGGAATCCTCCTTATGGTTCAAGCCCTACAATCTTTCAGTTCTGTCAGTTTCACATCGGTTCAATCTTCATGACACAAGACATTAAACTATATTACCCAACCAAACTAAATAGGTTTGTATCCCTTTTGGGTACATAGGAATCCTCCTCGAGGTTCAATCCCAGCCAATGGTATACCTTGGTGTTCCCATCCTAGGGGTATACCTCTCTAATCCACCCTCAGTGGTGTTCAGATCTAGCTTCACTATGTGAAACCTTTCTTTTATGGGACACACCATCCCAGGTCCGTCCTCATTGGGCATTATGATCCATCCATCTGATAAACCTTCTATGAGATCCATCCTAGGGATGTACCCATCTGACCCACTTTCACAAGTGTTCTAATAAGTCTGATCTATCATTAAAAGATGTTAGACTCACAGAATACCCCATGTAAAACATCGACACCAAGGAAAACCTCAAAGACATTCCTCTGTTATAATATTCCCTGCAATCAACATGAAATGCCTTAAGATTTCATGCCCTCTATAATCCATTTGATTAGAGAGAATTCCGGTGTACTAATGTTCCAGTGTCTTGAAATTCCAATGATTCCCAACATGACTACTCTCTTGACTGAAGGTTGCTAACTTATCTTGAACCTTTGGAATTTCCTGACCAAAGAAGTGTAATTAACTAGAATCCATGAAGAGATGACGTCGAGATGAGTTTCACAAACAAAATATTAATCTATAATGGAGACTTAGATAAAAAGATGAATTTTGAGGAGGAATCCCCAAAAGCAGAGAATGACATCACATCATCCAATTTAAATCATGGAGTATGCATCTGTGAATAAGTGAAGGATTCCACCCGCCATTTGAAAGAAGGAATGTGGTGTAAAAGAGACACTCACTGTAAAAAAGGGATGATGCACACACCCTGAAGATAAAGGTTCGAATATTGAAATGGTGAACATGATGTAAATCTCTTCTCCTCAACATAGGGATTAAAAAAATTATAAAAACCATCAGATAAGAATTTCATTGGATCTAGTTATCCGGTGATAGGTCTTGCTATGAAATCAGTGGGCCTAGCATGGAACTCACCATAATTTGTGACAATTAATCATTAGGTATTCCAGTTTGTGTCATCGTTAGTGAAGATATCTCTATCCAGCCATGGAAGACAAAACAACACTAGGTAAATGGGAAATGATTTCCTACTATCCATATTGATATCCGAATCTTCCTTCTTTGCCGGACCGAAGCTACAGAAAACCAGTCGCCTACCGCCCGCAGACACAGGGGAGGGAGAAACACTAGTGTGGTAATTCTCCATGAATCCAACATTCTGACATCATCCACATCGATGAATATTAGGATCCCATTCCACCTCTCACCCATATAATTTATCTAGATATGGGTGATTGACACTCTCCTCTTATGGTATGAACAAGAGGCATTCATTCCAATGGGGGATATAGCCCACCGAGATTAGGAGGCTTTTGTGCCTCACTATCACTGGTGCCCTCAAGGGATTCCCAAAGAGAAACTACTCCCCACTACGATGTTCAATCATTTCATAAGCCTCTCCATGGAATGTTCCTGTGACTCACTCCCCTAGGCCAACAAGGTTAGGGATGTCTGAGTCATCCCATCTATGACTACCACTGAGGAGCTGGCAAGGAGGGATCCCACCAGGCCGTGTTAATACCACTATCTAGTCCCAAAGACCAAGGAATAGGTGGACAATACCCCTACAATGCCAATTCCAGTTTAGTTGAACTGATGCCAACATTGGGTGAAAGCAACAAAAGACACCAGTCAAGGGGTGTCATCTTCTATAGATTCAATGGCCCCCACCACCATCGGTTCCTTCTATCAGGTCCTTGCTACTATAGATCAAGGATTAGCCATCAACTAATTGGTATCAAGACCCCATCCACCTCATCGGTAGGCTGGGATGACTCTTCCAGTCACTAGCACAATAAAATGCCATCACAGACCAACCTGTGATGTTGACATCCAATACGAAGGTCCTACCCATACCATCACTAGCCAGAGTGGAGGTCCTCCCCTCTCTAACACCCAACATGGAGGTCCTCCCCATGTAACCAGTACCTGTCTAAGAGAAGGACCTCACCATCTTGTTGACATACAATATAGAGGTCCTCCCCATGTTCTCACTAGCTTTAGTAGAGGTCCTCCCCACTCCAAAATCCATCAAATAGGAGGCCCTCCTAACTTCATTGATTGTGGTCATAGAGGTCCCACTTGTGCCTAGTTTGATCAATACAAATTACCTTCTCATGCTACCACTTCCAACCAGCATTGAGGTCCTCCCCATGCTGTAGGCGGCTGATATGAAGGCCCTCCCCATGTTCTCACCTACTTCAACGGAGCTCCTCCCCACTCCAGAAGATATCAAAGTGGAGGCCCTCCATGATTCATCAATCATCGGAATAGAGGCCCCCCCATGTCTAGTTTCATCTGCACGAAGGTCATCCTCATGCTACCACTACCAATTATCATGGAGGTCCTTCCCATTCCACATGCATCCAACATAAAGGCCCTCTCAATGTTATCACCATATCTAGTGGAGGTACTCCCCACTCCATCACTCCCACCTATGTAGGTCCTCTCTACGTATCCGGTAACCAGTACTGAGGCCCTCCTTATACCCAAGATCACCAACATAGAGGGCCTTCCCATGTCTTGTTTTACATTTTCCTTCGTGCCCCTTGCACCCCATCTTAGCCAAGAGGAGGTCCTACCCACTCTATCACCCAACATGGAGGTTTTCCCAAAGTCCTCATTAGACCTCAGAGTAGAGGTCCTCCCCACTCTTTCAGCAGTCCCAGTAGAGTTCATCCTCACTCTAATGATAAAATATTCAAATGTCCTCCCGATATACCATCTTGCTCCATTGAAGGTTCTACCCACTCCAACACCAACTTGAATGAAGAATATCCTCATGCTGAAGATCTACCCCTGTCCTAAAGAGTTGTTCCAAGGAAGATGGGAGAATAATATTCATCGAGAGAAAAAATATAAAAAATTCCAAATCATTATCAATTAACTCATATTTTAAGATTTTGAAGCGTAATATAACTCAATGATGGAACCTTCACCCCAATCCTCTACATCATACTCTAGGACAGGAACATGGAGTGTGAGATTGTTCCTTATGGAAAGTGAAATTCACCACATCCCTAAAGCCCTCCATAGGTACATCTAGAAGAAGGAATATTTGGATCCTTCCTAGGGTCTTTCTATACAGTCCTCTTTTCTATCACTAGTATCATTCCATACCTCAACACGAGACCATAGAGAGTTGTTCTAGGGATTGGTACATGATGAGAACCATCCAGATCCACCACCGTAATCAGACACCATTTCACATGAAGTGGTGGTTAGCACTCTGTCCTACAGGGACATTATTATGTGGTCAGTATCACCCTTAAGGGATTTCCTAGAATATAGTGTCTTGTCATATCATGTGGTGTTCTCTCCTCGACTATTCTGTCACCACAACGGTCTGCATCAGTGTCATTTCCAGTTCCTTAGCCACCCCAAGTTGAAGAATGTGGAAACCAAGGGACATATCCCACATAGAAAAGAATAATCTTATGGGATACTCTCATAGTAGACCAGTTACCTGAGATATTCTAGCCTATCACGACTCTAGACTTTAATATTCTGAAGTCACTCACATAGGGTGAGGTCATGTCTTTCCGCCAAACCCTTTGGATGACACACTTTCATCTCTATCATTACTGGTTGGATTAAATGAAGAGCTGGTAACATTATAAATAAATCAACCAGTAATGTCAAATGGTCGAGTTAGCTGAACCTCCTGTGGATAATCGCCCTACACCACCCGTTATGTTGGGAAAGTATCCCTCATGGTAACATATTAGTATTTTGGGTTGATTGTGTTTGTTGACAATGTGGGATTCTGAGGATAGTTGTAGAGTTTAGAGATTTTTTTGACTATAAATGTTGAAAAATATCCAATCTAGAGGAGTGGATTTTATGGAGGTAATTTAAAAAAGTACGTACATAAGGTGATGTTGTTTCCCAGTGTTTTCCAAATTTTTTGGGTCCAAAATTTGTAGTTTGGATAGAATCACAAAATGTGGATTTCCATGAAGGCCTTATAAAGATATGTAAAAGGAATGAATTTCAAACATCTGGGTTTCACGAAGTGTGTTTCACAATGGTGAAGATATTTTGATGGTTATCTCTACAAATAGCGATAAGCATCACGAATGGAAAAGGTGAGGAGCATCGTGGTGGCACAATGTTTTGACATAAGGCTCCATGATTACGACAAGAATTTTGAATGAGAAATTCCCATGGAGATTCACAAAAAGGGGAGCATCAGGAAAGAAATTAAGGAGCTCTGTGAAATGGTGCTGACATGGACAGAAGGTTCTAGAATTGGTGGGAAACACCTATAAATAGGCCTCTACCCTCTTCAGAAGAGCAGTAAGACTTTATGAAGATCTTAAGACTCTCGAATCACGAAGGTGGTTCACGAAGGAGGTTCATGATGGAGTTTCATGTGAAGAAGTTCACGAAGGCTATAATGGACAATTTTTTTTTGAGCATCATGAAAGTAAAGGAATTTTCAAAGGATATGAAAGCTTCGCGAAAGAATAGAGCATCGCTAAAGAGGTGTGCTTCACAAAGACTAAGTGAGCTTCACAAAAGGGAGTTGTAACACCCCAACAATAGAAGCATAGAGTCGGTACATTAGTTTATTAAATTGAAATGATTATAAGGAATCAAATCCCAAAGGATAGAATAGTTTAGTAGTTTTGTAAAATAATATACAATCATATGTTCTACATTACCACTTGAAATGAAATACATTATATAATTTACACTAAAAACATCCTAAAATCCTATATTATCCCTACAATTCATTCATAATATACTTCCTTGCATCCTGGGGAAAATAAAATATAAGAAAGGGGTGAGATCAGATGCTCATTAAGGGTAAGAAATACACAAGAGATATCACAAACATAAATATTAGGTATTGTTAATAACTAAAAAACACATGGCAATAAAAAATTAAGCTTTAGTGTAACATTCCAGGAATAAGAGATCAATAAATAATTCTATAATAAAACATAAACATGTGTATTATATAAGTATAATTACTAGATGGAAGATCAATTACTAGTTTTATAATGAGAGAATTTATAATGAAGGACATCATAACTATTCTGTCAGGGCCTCATGCCATGGCCAAACATAAATGGGTAAAAACCCAGACTAGTTTGTCTCATGAGACTTACCGATGCATCGAGGGGATATAGTAGGTCCCACACATCACTTATTAAACCCAATACAATCCTAATATGAAATGGGTGAACATAATGAATATATAAATTAATATTTAAACTAACATATTAGATGTAAAGAACCTTCACCATTCATTAAACATAAACAACTATTCAAAGTAATATGGTGAATGGTATTAAGATAACACATCCATAGTCAAAATAATTAGAAGCCCTTAAAAAAAATATTTGATATGATATCAGAAGAGATAAACCTTAGTGATGTACAATATTCAACACAGGATTTTTAGATAGATGTAGATACTTTTAAATGAGACCATTGAAAAATTCTTGAGGAAATAAATCTTAAACATTCCCATGTGTCCCATAGCACCTTGAAACATTAAAATCATAATCCCATATAATATCATGAGAATAATGAGACTATTGATATGATATACCAATGTGATGTTCATAAACCACATTCAAGGAATGTGGTGATCAAGGAATATATCTCAAAAAAGTTAAAGTGAGATGAGAAAAATCCTTTTTTTACTTTGAAAAAAAGAATTCATTTGGAAAATCATTTGTATTTGTCATGAAATCATATTGTAAACACGTATATCCCAGAAAATAAAAGGTATGTACATTGAAATTATATTTGATGCATAAATGTTTTCCCATTACATTTAAATCATGTAAATAGTGTTTTTAAAGAAGCTTTAGAAATAAAATATTTTAGTTTGGTTTAAGGAAAATATTTAAGAGATTTTAAAGTGGAAGGTCATTTATATTTCCATAAAACCAAAAACTAAACAACATAATTTTTCATAATTAAATTTTTGATTTTTAAAAAATGAAAATGGATTGAAATATATTATATATTTCACTTCTAAATGGGTAAGAATTCGATAAGCTCCCTTGAATCAAACTTGTTTATTGGGAAGAACTAAGAAGAGAACCATTTTAAAACATTTATATCTCATAAAATAAGGATGATATGATCTTGATATTTTTTTGAGACATACAAATATAATATATGATAAATATACCAAAAAATAAATAATCGTTACATATGAGTAGTGGTAGAGAAAGATAACCTAGAGGGAAAAAGAGGGTTCGCGTAGAATCCCTTACCACATTATAATCAATCTAATCATATGCCCAAAAATTAATAAACATAAAATGATACTTTTAATACCATGAAAATGAAGAGATTCATGATATGATACAATAATGGAAAGTATACATACAATATACAGAAGAAATATTAGTGAATAAGTAATATCTCACAAAAAATTGAAGTGAGATGAGAAAACCCTTACCTTATGTATGAATGTATTCTGAACTTGACCTTAATTTCATGTAAAATAAAATTAAATATATTAATTAATTAATTAAGAACCTTATATATATATATTATTCCTTATAGTTTTATTATGTTAAGTTATGTCCATATTGATAACTTCTAAAATTGAATTCCGTCATTCCATAGTGTTTGTTTTCTAGGTTTTCATAATAACTTGACCTGTTTATAAGTAGTGGAGTTCATGTGGAATGAATATAATTAACTAGAATAGATTTTATATGATAGAAATGAATATAAATAAGATAAAATGGTCATATAATTCATTTTTTATATGGTATTAGAATGAGTTATTATAAGAAATATTAATGACAATTAAATAGATTATTTTGGCAGTATTTCGATTATTACGATCTTGTTTTGTCATATGAATTAATATTATGTATGTATACTAGTTACAAAATATTAATTAGGTTATAGTAAATATATTTTAGTTATTTTACCATACAAATGGTCTCATGACCAGTCTTGAAGGAGAAATTGTAGAACAAGGATTCGCCGTTGTTGACGCTCCTTTTCATCACATTGTCTAAACAAATGGAAAGGGAAATTCCTTAGCTTAAATTGATTCATCCTTCGAAGAAAACATCAAAAATTTCCAAAGGCATGAACAAAGATTCAAATTCACTTGGTCCGCGCAAGTTCTCTCAAAGTCGCGCAAGTACACTTGCGCGCCGCCTAGTGGTCGCGCAGGTGACTTGCACGCCCTCTTTTAAATTCACCCAGGGTCTTCTCCAGCCTATAAATACCCCTATGGGCCCCCCATTTCAAAGACGAAAAATACCAAAACCTCAGATTTGAGATCCTGACGCCCTAGTCTCTTCTCAAAGCTTCTGAACACTTCTAAGGTAATCTCTTACCTAGAACGGAAGATCTAAAGAGGGGGAGGAAGGCCTAAGTGTTGAAACTCATCAACACTTGTGCACCTGAGTGGCCAGCCCTTAAGGGAAATGGCCACACTTGCGAGCCGCCCTGATCCTTCACGAGAACTTTCGCGCCACCTTTCTGGAAGAACCTAGGGATAGTAATAAGGTATTGAGCCAAGTCTCGCCCAAGTATTACCCCAAGGGTTAAAAGTTTCACAAGTACCCATGTGCCGCGCAGGTATACCTGCGTGACCAGGATTTGTGCGCCTACGCAGTACCTACGCACCCACCTGGACTTGCATGCCCCTCTCGTTTTGGGTGCCTCTCCTACCCATCTTCACCTCTCTTATGCCTATACACCTACCCTCTTCAATCAGAACTCTCTTCAAAGCCATTTATGTCATGATTTCTTGATCGGCTTCCTTATCTGAACGGAATTATATGGAAAATCTCTCAAAACCTAGTGATGTACATATATTTATGTCACCAAGGTAAAAGATTTCATTCATTCAACCTCATCCTTCAATATGAGAGGATCCATAACCTGGGCCTCCTCCTTAGGAGTAATACCTAGTCCATGTTCTCTTAATTTGGGCATCCTCCTTAGGAGTAAGCCCCAAGTCCCCTAATCTGGGCATCCTCCTCAGGAGTAAGCCCCAAGTCCCCTAATCCGGGCATCGTCCTTAGGAGTAATCCCCAGTCTCAAAGTTTCCAAAATTTGGGCATCTTCCTCAGGAGTAAGCCCTAGCCATAATTCCATTAACCTAGGATTCCTTTTCAAGAATAAGCCCCAGTTTCAAATCTACAAATGTGGGAATCCTCTTTAGGAGTAAGACCCAAGTCCCTTAATTCTAAAATTCCCTTAACCTGGGCCTCCTATTCAGGAGTAACCCCCGTTTTCAAGTCATTTAACCTAGGCCGCCTCCTTAAGAGTATGCCCTAGTCATAATTTCTCTTACCAATCTTAATTTACTTTTTGATCTGGGCTTCCTTCTCAAGAGTAAAACCCAATCCTAAGTCCCCTCCTAATTTGGGAATCTTCCTCAAGAGTAAGACCCAAGAGTATCCAAATCTCCATAAAGAACATATACCTTTATGGACCCTGTTCCCGGACTTCTTCTTTGAAATAATTTGATCTGGGATTCCTTCTCAGAAGTAAAACCCAATCATAAGCCCCCTCTTAATTTGGGCATCTTCCTCAGGATTAATCCCGAAGTTAGAGTATCCAAATCTCCATAAAGCACATATAACTTTATGGACCCTGTTCTCGGATTTCTTCTTTGAAATAAGTCCCGATCTCTATCTATTTGGGCAGTCACATACACATAAGCCCCACATCATTTTCTATGATTGCATCTTTCATGGCACAATTGTCTGGTTTCACCAATACCTCTTGTTTCTCACACCGAGAATGACTCATGTGAGCTTAGAGTGTAGAAGTAATTATGATGTCTTCCTTTATTCCATCAATCATACATAAACTTCGTATTCCCTTACTCAAACTATGTGGGTTCTGATTCCTTTTCTAAATAAAGGATACGTAGGTAGCCCATCTGTGGGTACGATCCCGATATATAAATAATCTATGTCCTTCTGAATGGTAATAAACTTCAAGTGCCCCACTGAGTGGCTTTAAAACTAGTATGGTCATCATAATAACCAAGAGACTTTAATATAATGTATTAAAGGATACCATTGACTAATAATATCTAATAAATACAGATGATTCTCTATGAATGAAGAACCTCAAATACATATAAAAGATTCTCTAAATTTCCAACATATCAATCATTGATTATCATATCTAAAGGAAAACTCATTTTATACTTGGTATTTTAATAAGGATTTATGAACATAACTTAAATCTATAAAGAGAGTCCCGAAGTAGACAATAATTCCCCTAAAAAATGTGTGATGAGTCCGAACTCCCAACCTCTCGACCAATGCAAATTCCTAAGCCTCATCGGTACACAACTAATGAGCGCCTACCTTTGGAAAGTAGGTCCAAATGGACATGGAATCATTGGATGTTTCCGGTTCTACGAACAAACCTGTTAGAAACCAATTTGAATGTTTGAACCTTAAATAAACGAGGTCATCCCCAATTCCAAAGGAAAAAAACGGTGAACCCGACGTGAATCCTTAACCAAGTTAAAGTGATGTTTTACCTATTTGTTAGGCCCCTATTTAAACTCAATAAGAGGGATAACAAGACAATAAAAAACATGTGTTCTCATCCAAAAGATGTAGTGGCTGGACTTATCTTGATTACGTCTGTTATATCAAACATGCACTCTTTTCCAAGATCTTCTGCAATGGCTTCTCTTAAGTTCACACCCATGAATACTTTGGCTGTGAATACTTCTGCTGGGAAGGCCTATACTGCTACTCCTGCTGGATCATCATCCACTCTGAGGACGATATCACCTACTCAGAAACTTCACCACTGGGTATCAAGCGCGCTGGTTAAGGAGTACCATCAAAACAGTACTATTCCAACTCTGAAGGCCGCTCGACAAGCCCTCCAATGTCAATAATTCACCCTGGTTGTCCATACAGCGATGACCAGCGATCAAGAAGTAGGTGGTTCCATCCACTATTTCCAACCGTTTCGGGTCATTATCCCCAGAACACAATCTCCAGTCCCTCCCATATTCTGGGGAGGTGAATGATCAGGCCCCTTAGGGCCTTAATTCAAGGAGACAAGAGTCCTTCCCGAGGGCTCCCATCAACAATCGCCGCCAGAATCGTGCGACAGTGCACCCTCAACATGATGAGAGTATCATCTCTGCATTCAGCTCAGGTTCCTCAAACCTGAGTAGGAAAGATGAATCGCCAGAGGTGAAATCCGATCAACAGTGAGAAGGTTCTCATCTCTGCCATCTCCGGATAAGTCCACTAACCTAACTTGGTGGCAAGCAATGAGCGGGCACATACACCCGTCCGTTTTAATTCCGCTGTCCAGGAGACTCATCTGGAGGCATCACGCCAATCCCGCCAGGCAATTCTGGTGGAGTAATATAGACAGGAACATACACCTATTTATAAATAATCAGCTAGTCAGCAGGCTCGTCTGACTACATACGATGGATCCCACCAACCCAATGTGTTGGCAACTGGTAAACATGCACATACACCTGCTTACACTCATCAATCCTGCCAGCAGCCTCATCTATCAGTGTTGAAAGAAGCTCATCAACCATGTACGGAAGAGTGCAATCAGCTGTCACATACAACTATTAGTATTGATCAAGCCTACAAATAGTCTCGTTTGGTAGCATTTGGAGAAGTCAGTCGGAAAGCTCTGGCGACAAACAGGAGGCAGACTCAACTCTCTGCCCCCACACTTGAGTACTGTCCGAATTCACTGATAGGAAAATGAGGATAGGAGAAGGAACATACACCTACTCCAAGCATGGAATGGATGTATATCCCCGTTCTGACAGCTCAAGTCACCAAGCACATTCTTTCAATGGTGAAAGAGAAGAAGCAAATCCCTGCTCATATCCTGGATGCCTGCCAGGATATTATAACAGTGTCAGTAGCATCTCAGGGAATGACACATAAATCTATCCCTACCAGCAGAGTGACACATCAACAATTCACTCCTGAATAGACACACACATCTGTTCCAGTCTAAGAGGGTTGTGGGGAAAACTCCCCCATATCACACGGACAACCAAATCAGGCACATACACCTGGTTTGAGTGGAGATAATCAGCCTAACCTGATCATTTCTCCTAAGCAGGCACATACACCTTCCAAATTGAGTAAAAAGACGTCTAAGAAGAAGTCCCACCCAACACAATCAAGAAATCAAGGGCCCATCTGTGATAAGGCCTTACTCGATGTTGGAGTTTTTGATGCACTCAGACAATTATCTATTGAAACTCAAGATTCCAATCTCTCAGTTCCTAGTATTGGGAACATTAATTCCAAAGGTCTTCATCAGACACATCCTCATGAAGGCTTGCTTTGTGACAGTTCGATTGATCTCGAAGTTTCATCTTCAGATGAGAGCCACAATAACCCTCGGTGTGGCTAGAAGATCAAGTAGAAAGATATTTCAACTTTTACTATAACCCATCATGGTGGTCCTCCCCATGATGATGAATTTAGCTGCGAAATCCCTCTTTGTAGTAGTAATTTTCATTGTCTGGAAAATTCGTTAGATGACAATGCAGTGACGAGAAAGCCCTCTAATCTTGAGGAACATGCAAAAGTGAAGCCAGTCATGTTTGATGCTTTACCATCAGAAAGTGAAATACTTTCTCAATCAGAAGATAGCCTAGGGGGTAGGTCATTATCTGAACCACCCCTGGGTCATTCATCTTCTAGTTTGATTAGTGGATTCTCTACCAGTATTGTTGAGTCCGATGAAGCAACAAGAAAGAACCAGCTCTGGTCTAATCAGGTAGAAGAATCTTCATTAAATGATGATGAGAAAATGCTTAACATGAGAAAACAACTGGAAAAAGGTGAAGTGCTAGTCATGTTTTGGCCTTTGGCTGACTCTCAGTATGACATTTCAGAGATGTTGACAGAAGATGGGATTCATGATATTCATATCAACATATAGAAAACTATTTGTTAGTTGAAAAAGAAAGTATTATCTTATGATGAATATGAAAATAATGTTATGGTAATAGAAGTGTTACAACGCCAAATTGACTTTGCATCTCTATCAGTCTCTCGATATCTGAAGGCTGAAAAGCAGTAGAGAGCCCTTCAACGTTCATGCCTTGGCGCACCAAGAAGATTGCGCTAGTTAATTGACAATGCCCCATCTGATATTCATGTTAGAGGATGGGGTGTTCATGGAGTACTACATTTCACTGTACTCTCCAATCAAAAAATCCCACCAAAGGTGGTTTCATGCAATGTTATTTCCCAGAATTGGCCACATCTGGCTAGTTTTGTGTGAAATCAAAGGCTTTCCCAAGAACAAGCCTCAACTAGTTCTCCTGAAAGTCAAGAATACAGAGAACAAGTTGTTGAATTACTCCTGCATCAAGCGAATGTGAATATTTAACATGCCTCTCATATGGATAAAGCACATCATCACGTGACAGAAGTGTCAGAAATCATCCAACGGTCTTTTGATCCGGGTGATAAAAGTGGATGTCGATTGATGCATCCAGCTAATTTCCAGACTAAGGTCCGCAAGATCAAGAGATATTTTATGAAAATATCAGACATAGAATGTCAAGAACCACCCCAGCTTGCCAAACTGGGGACTCTTTTAACCCAGCCCTCAGAATCAAAAAATAGGATTCGAGGAGTTGAGGGGGAACAGAAGGAACAGCCCTAGTCCACCGGACTGGGGACTTTTTCAAATCCTTAATCCCTCCCTCATAGAAAGTTGGTCTTCTCTCGATTAGGGAAGAATCCCCAAGAGAAATTAAGAGACAAATTATCAGGATATTCTCTCCAAATTACGGTTCACAAAGAAGTTTCTGAGGGATCGAATCAATAGAAGGCAATGTCTCGTCAGGGGAATGGCAGAAGACAATATCGCAGAAATTCCGATAGAAGGGATGTGATGCGTTATGCATCAATTAATGTCATCAATTACATTATTGCTGATCCACCAGATGAGGATCACTCAGAAGGTTTAGATGAAGAGGTTCCTGCTCAAGAAGTTGTACGCACAGATACAAATGAAGGAGGTGTGCGTACACGAAATAAAAGGCTTACCCAAAATCTGGGCGTTCCTTCAAGTAACCCACTTCCCCCTCTCTGAAAGGGATCCAACAAGGGGAAATGAATGAATAAAGTTTAATACCCTTCCTCTGGAGAAGTCCAATCTCTCTCATTAGAGAAAACATTTGCACAACAAGAGGAAGAAATGAAGAAATTGAGGCGGATGAATGCAGAACTACTTTAGGGTAGTCTTCCTCCTAAACGAGATGGAGCCAGTCAGCCAAGCGAATTTGATGTAGCTACTGAGATGGATCAAGAGTATCCTCCTTTATCAGTACACCCTCACAGGTCTAATCCTATGGGTCAAGTGCTACAACAATCGGCAGTGCTTCCATTGGTTGTAGTACCAACTGCCATACCTGTCCAAGCTCCAGTCATTGCACCTGTTCAGGTCCAAGCTCAACCGGATGTTTCTCAAAAGTTATTAACTACTATTGAGTCATTAACAACTCAGTTGGAGGCTATGGAGGGAAAGCATGCTCAAATTCAACCAGAAAAGAGATCTTACTCTGAATGGGTTGATAATATTCCTCCCCCATTGAATTTTGTAAGTACCACATTCCCAATCGTTAATGGTTTGGGAGACCCAGAGCAACACTTAACACATTTTGTTTCTCATTGTGATCCCATGATGTAAAATCCTCAGCAAAAGGAGGCAGTTAATCTCAAGTGTTTTGTATAGTCATTACAAGGACCTGCTTTTGTCTTGTACATAAGCTTGCAATCCGGTCAATTACCGGAAGGGAAGATCTCCGTCAATGATTTCTTCTTTAATTCAGCTCAACTTTGCCAAAGATAACAGTTTTCAATCTTAAAAATTGTAAGCAAAGGGATAATGAAAGCGTCTCAGATTTCATTGCTCGCTGGAAGGGATTAACATATTCCCTAAGCTTAGCACTACCTCAAGAAGAATTGTTGTCAATCTGTGTGGAAAATTTGCGTGATGAGTTATGCACACCATTGATCCCTGTGAAATACACAAGAGGGTTTCAAGACCTTACTTCGATCGCTCAGTAGATTGATGATTATCTTATAAAGACTAAGGAAAAAACTTGTGTAATTCCATCAGCTCCAGGAAGGAGAATGGGTAGAGCAGAGACTGCTATAGTCATGCTTAAACAAGCACCTGTACTTGATTCAACTTCAAAACATTCATCTTCCCGAAGGGCTCCACATCCTGAGCATCAACAATAGAGGCCGTTTCGTCTAGACAATCAAAGAGATCAAAGACGAAAACAGTTTGAGGAGTTTAAGAGTAAAGTTTATTCTTTCCGAAATGAACAAGTTCCTGGTTACTTCCTTTCGGCCCTGGAGAATAATTTGGTTCAGTTGCCAAGGACCAAGAGGCCAAACAAGGAAGGAGATGAAGACCGTCAAAATTATTTCCCATTCATCAGATGTTGGGGCATCCCATCTAGGAGTGTTTTGTCTTCAAGGACCTCCTGAAAAAAATGGTTGACTCCGGACAAGTCAAATTGAAGGGTTTTTCAGATCAGGTAGCATGTGTTACTGCTACAGATCCAGAGGAAGGAGGCGTGTGGCAAGAAGTCAAAAGAAAAAATGCGTAGAAATATGATGATTCGATGGTCAGAAAAACGATAAACCAAACTCATGCCATTTTTCGGACTCAATTGAAGAAACCAATTGTGTCTTCTACTATAAATTCCACAGTGAAACCTCCATCAAAAGAAAAATCCTCAAAAATGCAGCATAATTAAGGGAAGGAAGAAGAATCTGAAGAAGATGATTATGTGTCAAAGCCTAAGATGTCTTTAACTCTGGAAGATTTCATGCCATCTACTTCAAATCCACGGGCACCACCCCACCAAACAGCGCAACCTAAATTGGCTAGTCAGGTAGAGTCTTCATTAGATGAAGAGTTAACCATCGATTCTATTAATATGATTTACTTAACAGATCCTTATGAAAGTCACAGTTTCAATTTCGATGAGCTTGAATTCCCTGTATCAAACAGAGGAATCAGAGGGAGTTCTAGAAGTCTGAGATATAGAGGAAGACGTGGATATCCTAGAAGCCACTATTTGAATTCTACCCCTGCTAGAACTGTGTATGCAGCATAAACTTGTGGTTGAGACATTCATCGAGCTCAACACGAACAAGAATGTTCTTCCACCAATAGCAAATTTAGTCCTGGCACAATTATTATGGAGGATCAGTTGGGGGTTTCACCTTCATCCTCACAACAAGTAAATAGATTTAATTGGTCTAATCTTCCAAAGCCAAGAATATTGCCAACTCCTATCCCGATACAAGATGCATCTACTTCCAAAGCATCAACTTCCAAGGCACCTGCTAAACCACATGTTCTTGTTGGGAAACATAGACCTTTGGATAAAAAGTATGATGTATTGAAACACCTGGCCCAAGTACCAGCCAATTTATCAATTTTGGATGCTTTGAATCTATCAAAGGATCTTCGGGAGGCACTCATTGATGCTTTGTCAAGTCCTCAGGAGTTTGAAACTGAAATTACTGCAGCTGAAGTCTACCACGTAGAGAATAATCCTGCGGAATGCCATGCAGTGATATCTTTCATAGATGAAGACGAAGATGATGTCATGCATGGGCATATTAGAACTTTGTACTTATCTGGAAAGGTCAATGGTGTAGACATATGAACATATTTCATTGATAATGGTTCAGGAGTCAACCTGATGCCCATTCGTACACTTCATCGATTGGGCCTCACGGAATCTGATTTATCTCCTTCTACTATGATGTTACAAGGATATGATAAAAATTAACAAGAAATACTCGATGAGATTACAACCAAAACTGATTTTGGAGATCTTGTATCCAATTTGGATTTCATGGTTGTTGATCAAGACTCATCCTTCAACATCTTACTTGGAAGACCCTGGCTACATTAACATGTGGTTATCCCTTCATCATACCATCAATGTATCAAGTATTGTTTTGATGGTCAAGTTGGGAAATTGTACGGTGATAAGGCCCCATTCAAGACATTTTAGTCTCAATACATTGAGGTGGAATTATATCACATGAAGGGAAATGAGAAATCCACAGCAAGGGAGGTTACCAAAGTTAATGCTCCATATGGTTTGGAAAAGATTCCAGTAAATCCATTTTCACATGTGAGTACAGATTATGTGTTGCCTATCAGTCAAATTTACAGGGTAGAATCAAATCCAAATACTCTTATGGAAACTTCCATAATGTAAATTACGACAATCAAGCTAGACAACATGGGAGAAATTGGTGACCCACCAAGCAGTGATGAAAGCCCAAATGAAGATGTCATTATTTCATCTACTGAAATCCAGAAAGTCTATACTTCGCCAACTAGGCCAGAAGAAGTCATAGAAACGTTAGAGGTGAACAATGATGTCAATTCTCAATCCATCATCTCCTCTTTATTACCCAAGGAGGACCCTTCACCATCAATCGGGTTAGAAATGGAAGCTTCTTCTTCAAGATGTTCAAATTTTAACATCTCTTCTGATCATGGAAATTCTTCTTCATTATCTACTATGCAAGTAGAAACAGAAGAAATAACACATGTTGAAGAAGAAGAGGAAGATATCAAGGATGCTCCTCCATCATTTGAAGAGGGTATCTCTACCACCGTGGATGAACTTAGAGAAATAAATTTGGGTACAAAAGAAGATCCACGCCTCACTTTAATCAGTGAGGCCATGACTCTTGAAGAAAAAGAGATGTATATTTCCTTTTTTAAAGAAAAATCGAGACATATTTTCTTATAAATATACAGAGATGCCCAGGATGGATCCTGATGTTGCTACTCATCATTTGGGTTTACCAGAAGAACATCGAGGATTTAATCAAGCCGTGAGAAGAACACACCCAACTTATGCTTCCAATACTGAAGCTGAAGTGGATATGATTATCAAAGATAACTTCATTAGAGAAGTTCAATATCCCAAGTGGTTGTCTAATATTGTCCATGTGAATAAAACTAATGGAAAAATTAGAGTTTTCATCGATTTCAGAGATTTTAATCGGCATTGTCCTAAGGATGATTTTCCATTTCTGATTACAAAACTTTTAATTGATGAAACAGCTGGCTATGAAGCACTTTCCTTCATGGATAGATATTCTGGATATAATCAAATCCAAATGGCTCCAGAATATGAGGAATCCACAACCTTCAGAGCCCCTCAGGGTGTGTTTTGCTATCGGGTAATGCCCTTTGGCTTAAAGAATGCAGGCGCAACATATCAGCGTTCCATGCATCGTATCTTCAAAACCTTTTTAGGGAAGTTCCTTGAATGTTATGTGGACGATTTGGTGGTCAAATACAAAAAAATTTCTAATCACTTGGATGATTTGTAAGTTATATTCCACAAGCTTCGGCAACATAATTTGAAGATGAACCCCTTAAAATATACATTTGGGGTAACCTCAGGAAAATTTCTCGGCTTTGTTGTACGCCATCGTGGTATTGAAGTCGATCCTGAGAAGACCAAGTCAATCCTTGGTATGTCACCTCCTCAAAATTTGAAATAATTTAGAGGAATTCAAGGAAACTTAGCCTATATGCATCATTTCATCACCAATTTGGCAGGAAAAAGTTTACCCTTCACCAAATTGATGAAGAAGGGAGTCACTTACCAGTGGACCGAAGAGTGTCAAGAAGTATTCGATATTCTCAAGAAATACCTCTTGAGTCCACCAGTACTTATTCCACCTGTTTAAGGAAGACCACTTATTCTCTATGTGATAGCTTTAGAGCGATCATTGGGTTCCTTTCTTGCTCAGAAGGATGATGCTGGTAATAAAAACAACCTTTACTATTTCAGTCAGACTATGATTGAAGCAGAAACCCAGTATTCAAGTATTGAGAAGTGCTGCCTAGAATTAATCTTTGCAGTTCAAAAGTTGAGACATTACTTGCAACATCACGAGGTCCAATTGGTATCTCGCAATAACCCGCTCAAATTCATCCTCAGCCGTCTAATGATTACAGGACGTCTGGCAAGGTGGGTAGTTATTTTGCAGCAATTCGACAATCAATATGTGTCTCAAAAGGCAATAAAGGGCCAAGATCTGGCTGATTTACTTGATGAACATCCTTTAGTAGAAGATACATCTTTATATATTGAACTCCTTGATGAAGAAATATTCTCTATTCAGGATAGTCCTCAGGTATGGGAAATGTGTTTTGATGGTGCTTCCAGAAGTCCAACAGGGAAGAAAATGGAAGATCCTAAATTCAACAAAGTTGGGTTAGGAGTTGTTCTTATTTCCCTAGAAAAGGCAGTGTTACCTTATTCCTTCTTATTGTGGGAAGGTGGTACCAACAATAAAGCAGAATACCAATCCCTCATTGTAGGATTAGAGTTGGAATTTCAATAACAAGTGAATCACCTAATGGTGAAAGGTGATTCAGACCTGATAATCAAACAATTAAATGGAGATTATACAACCAGAAAAGAATAATTGATCCCTTTTTATGATTACGTTAGAGAATTAATGGCAGAATTCCCTTCAGAACCGACATTTTCTTATGTCCTGTGGTCACAAAATTCCCAAGCTGATGCATTGGATAACATAGCCACATCTCTAGCAGATCCAAATCGGGACAAAAAAAACTATCAGTATTGCCCACCGTCGTATAATTTCACCTTATGTTCGAACCATAACAGAGGAGATCAATGAAATTTGTCCCATTACTGAACTGTATAGTCATACTACAGGATGGATGAAACCTATCAGGGAATACCTTCAAAATGGAACACTTCCACCTAATAGAGCCAGTAAAGAACAAATACGGCGACGTGTGGTCAATTTTTCTCTTTATGATAGCCCAGATCACCTAGAGAAAATTCTCTACAAGCGTTGTTTTGATGGAATTCACTTCAGATGTATTGATGGTGAAGAGACAATGGCTGTCATGAAAGAAGTGCATGCAGGAGTCTATGGTGCCCACCAGTCTAGACATAGACTATCTGATCAAATTCGAAGGATTGGATACTTTTGGCCTTCAATGATACAAGACTGTGTTGATTTCACAAAGAAGTGTCATTCATGACAAGTACATACCAAATTCATTCATCAGTCCCCAGAATTGCTTCATACAGCTAAATACTCGTGGCCATTTTCCACATGGGGAATGGATGTGGTGGGACCTTACCCTTCAGCTACAGCCAAGCAGTTTAAGTATATTCTTAATGCTACTGAATTCTTTTCCAAATGAGAAGAGGAAATACCTCTCAAAGAAGTTAGTTCTAAAAGAATTGTTAGCTTCATCAAGTCTAACATCATTACCAGATTTGGTGTCCCTTATACCATATTGACGGACAACAACACCAACTTCTGTTCATCTAAGGTGAAGAAGTTGTATCAAGAATACAACATCAAATCCAACCATTCATCTCGGTATCATGCAGCGGCCAATGGCTAGATATAATCCTTGAACAAGACTCTTTCAAACATACTATAAAAGATGGTGGATAAAGATAAGAGGGAATGGATTGATCAACTATTTCATGCTTTATGGGCTTATCGGACCACCACACGTACTACAGCGTGATCAACTCCATATTCACTGGTATATGGAACAGAATCATTCTTGCCCATTGAAGTTCAATTACCTTCACTCAGATTAGCCATTTGTGATCAGTCATCTACAGATGAAAAATCTCAAAAGTTATTGGATGAATTGGAATGGTTAGATGAGAAAATATTGTGCACTCTGCACCACGTGGAAGTCTATCAGAATCGAATAGCACAAGCTTTCAACCAAAAAGTTTGTCTATGTTCATTCATTCAGGGAGAATTGGTATTGGTTCTCAGAACTCCAATTATTCCAGGAAACAAACCTCCCAAGCTGGAGCCAAAATGGAAAGGACCTTATTCAATACATAAGGTTTACTCCAATGGAGCATATTCATTAATCTCAATGGATGGAGAACTCATCACCACTGCAGCAAATTCCAGATTTCTAAAGAAGTATTTTGTATAAACACATAATGCATCATCATTACGGTCCCACATGAACTTAAACTACACCAGGGTCCCGCATGACCTTAAACTACACCACGGTCCCGCATGACCTTAAACTGCACCACGGTCCCGCATGACCTTAAACTGCACCACCGTCCTGCATGACATTAAAACTGCTCCTCATATCGAGCAAGACGTTAAACTTCACCATCTATGGTCCATGTATATGACCTTAAACTATTTGTATTACTTTATTCCCAGACGATGTTAAATTGTGACGTCCTAACTGCATGATGCTAAACTGTAAAGAAGTCTCTTATGTTTATAAAGATGTTAAAATGCACCATCTACGGTCCATGCATATGACCTTAAACTATTTGTATTACTTTCATCCCACATGACGTTAAACTGTGTCCCTTTCATCGTCCTTGCTATATGACGTTAAACTATACAACAATGGTCCATGCATATGACCTTAAACTATTCACACTTTTGTCCAACATGACACTAAACTGTATCATCCCTTTTCATCCAACATGATGTTAAACTGCGAAAAAGTCCCTAATACGTCCAACATGACGTTAAACTGTGTCCTCTTTTGTCCTTACTACATGACATTAAACTGCATAGTCTCCCTTTTGTCCAAACATGTCATTAAACTGTATTGTCCTCATCGTCCTAACTACATGACACTAAACTGTACAGAAACCCCTTAATACGTCCTACATTACATTAAAATATATTTTGTCTCTGCTACATGACTGATGTTATTAATATTTTCATTACTTATTATATTCCCCCTTTACTTATTTTATATGAAATGTGCATAATTTGTGTGAAATATTAATGTTTTAATATTAAGTATAATATTTGAGCATTTTTAGAAGTAGTCAAATTGAGTCAGTTTAATGTTTTAATTATAAATATCACTATACTGATCCAAATTGTGTGGTTCTTGTTTTGTAGGATTCCCCTTTCAATATACAACATTTCATTAGAAGGAACCATGAGCCAATTCTGCCATTGGAAGGGTCATATGGTCCTCACAAACAAGACCAAAGAATCTGTGAACAAACTGGACCATCCTTGAAGTTTGATTTACTGGGTTCAATCGAGAAGTCCAAAGACCTTCAATCTCCACCATAATTCGGGGGACACTACATTGCATCTTGGATAAAAATTGCAGGGCCCAAATCCAAGTACAAGGGGCCCAAATAAACCTTTGAAGTCCAGCCCACCATTCTGGCCGAGAATTAAAATCAGTATAGTATGCATGACATATCTCCTGATGTAAGCATCCAATCGAGCTGAGATTTTGCAGTGTGAAAGAGGAGATATAGGCGGCCGACTTTGTTGAAGAAGTCATTCAAATTTGAAGGCATCTTCCTGTTCAAAAATCCATTCACATTTTGGCCATCGAAAAAAGAATGGATAGAAATGGACAGTTTACCTTTGTTTAATCAACCGGCCATAACTTTGGCTCCAATTGTCAAAATGCCTCCAAATTTTGAGAGTAGTCGTCCAACATTATTGTCTACAACTTTGAAGAAGGATTTATTTGAAGATTCGGCTGTCTGTATAGCTCAATTGGCGAAGCAAGTGGAGGGACAGATTGGGAATGCAAACAGTCCACTCCTTGGGCTATAAATATTCTCCCCTTCTCTCCTTCATTGGGGTTGGCATTTCAGGAGAGAGGAGATCATATTGGCACGACCAAAGCTTTGCCAAAGGCTTGGGAGGACCTGTCAAACTCAAGTTTTCACTTGAGAGACCTTTCCTCCTCTCTTTCTTTTCACTTACTTTTGTGTTCTTCATTTTTGTAATCTTGTAATTCCCTTTCTTTGTAATTCTGTTTTAATGCAAGTTACTTCTTCAATATCTCTTATTCTCTTCCACCTTCTGTATTTTAATATTAATGTTCCTAAAATAGTTTAAATTCAGTTCAATCCCTTTCCCTTCTTAAGCTTCCTCATTCAATCGAAATTCCATTTTTGATTCTTAAATTATTTCGTGTGTGTGTTCGGCACACTACTCTTATCTTGTCCCTTTCTTTTTCTTCTCTTTATAATTCATCACCATAAACATATATTACCAGATTATTAATCACCCAAATGGCTGAGTAAATCTCTCATTGGGGTGAGTTATAATTTAGGTATGTTAAGTGATTGAGAGCTTCTGCTCGATGAATATTCTTTGAATTAACATTGTGTATGTTGGACTTAACATGTCATGGATTAATGACTTGTTTTGTTCAACATGTGGTTTCCATGGATTATTGGAACCATAAATACACAACCATAAATAAGATCTGATTGAGATTATAACCTTAAGTTAAGTTAAGTCTTGGTTTAAAGCCTTAACACTTAAGAATTCTAATCAACATCATCTTGTGACATGGGTGTTAATTTAAATGCAATATAAAGCAAAGCTCGAGGATACCACAAGCTTAACTAACCTAATGATGAACTCACCCCAATCTTTATCAATTTGGTAAATCAAACATCATCCATAAATCATTTCAATTAAGCTCTGCAAACAAACCCCCCTAATCAAAATACAATCAACTAAAAACAAACGACTACTACAAAGTATCATCACCGAGGATTCGACCCGAGTGCTGCTATACACATTAGCAGAGCACCGGAACCTTGAACGGTCGATAGGCGACAATCGGCCGCACTTTCAAATGGCGCCGTTGCCGGGGATGGTGCTTTAAGTAGTCATTAGTTTCTGGTTATTGTAAAAAAAACCCAAAAAAATACAAAAGTTTAAAAAAATTGAAAAAAAACACAAAGAAAAACCCGTCTTCCTCTTAAAAATCATAAACTGAAAAAAATACAAAGAAAAACCCGTCTTCCTCTTTCTTCCAAAATCTCTCTGAATGCCCCGTAGCCTTCCAAACAATCCCTCGGATTTGTTTGACCCTGAAATTGAGCGAACACTTCGCCAACTTAGGAGGAACATAAGAGATACTCAAATAATTCAAGAACCAATCATTGCCCTACCAATTGAATTAGATATGGCCAATCCTAGGGAACAAACATTGAAAGAACTTGCTGCCCCTGATATGAATTACCAACCTCTTGGTATTCAATATCCAAACATTGAAGCTGACTTCGAACTCAAATCGGGTTTGATTCATCTTCTACCTCATTTTCACGGGCTAGCCGGTGAGGATCCTCATCTCCACCTCAAAGAGTTCCAAGTGGTCTGCTCAACCATGAAACCTCAAGGGGTTTCTGAAGAACAAATCAAGCTTAGAGCTTTCCCCTTTTCCCTAGCGGATTCTGCCAAGTCTTGGCTCTACTACCTCCCACCTGGTTCCATAAACTCATGGGTTGACATGAAGAGACTTTTCCTTGAGAAGTTCTTTCCCGCTTCCCGAACAGCTTCTATCCGAAAGGAAATAAGCGGCATCCGTCAATTCCCTAATGAATCACTCCATGAGTATTGGGAGAGGTTCAAAAAGCTTGTGGCAACTTGTCCACACCATCAAATCCCTGACCAACTCCTGATCCAATACTTCTATGAGGGGTTATTGGCTATGGAGCGAACTCTCATTGATGCCGCAAGTGGCGGTGCTCTTGTTGACAAAACTCCTGCAGCTGCAAGAGATCTCATAAGTAACATGGCTGCAAACACGCAGCAATTCCATACTCGAGCACATGCTCAAGTGAAACAAGCCCAAGATAATCAATCCATAGAGCCCAACAAGATGACTGAGTGGATGAGTGAACTTACAGGTCTTGTGCGTCAACTAGCGGTGGCTACCAAAGCCCCAACCTCATCTTCTCCACAGTCACTATTCCCTGGACCTATCAAGAATTGTGGAATCTGCAACTCTCCATCTCATCCGACTGACACATGTCCACAACTTCAAGATGATCCATCTGATTCATCTAGTCCAATGGAGCTCAATGCGGCATATGCTCAGCGAAACTTCAACCCTCAACAATCAGGTCAGTTTATTAGAAACTTCAACCAACCCCACTCTGAGCCCTTCTCTTCTACCTTTAACCCACCTCTGAGGTATGGTAATCCCATTTCTCATCCTCCGCAGTTCCCTCCTCAAAACCCAAACCAGTTTCAATACAGTCAAGGTGTTGGTAACTTCCAACAACCTTATCCTTTTGTTCCTCAACCCCAAAGGAACAATCCTCCTCCTGGATTCCACTATCCTAACGAGCCTTCCCAATTCCCCACCCAATACAATCGCTTTCCCAAGAACCAAAATCAAGGCCAACCCAATTTGGGACATGCCTCTTCTTCTAAACAACCATGGGAAAGTGCTGTAGAGGATCTTGCTTCCTTCACCCGTTCTAGCCTAAAGAACATTGAAACCCAAATAGGTCAACTTGCATCCCACCTTAGCCAGCAACAACCATCCAATTCATCCCAACTCCCAGCTCAACCATTACCCAACCCCAAGGGTAATGTAAGTGCAATTGCACTTAGATCAGGAAAGCAACTTGCTATGCCTCAAGATAAATCCTCAAACCCCCCTTTCGATGTTGATCTAGAAAATGAAAAGAACAAAAAGCTGGAAAAGGAACTTGAATCCACTCCTTCACCTTCTTCCATTCCACTTAGGAACCCGATTCCTTTTCCTCAAGCCATCTCCAAGCCTAAGAAGTCCTTTGAACCTGATCCGGAAATGCTTGACATGTTTAGACGTGTTGAAGTGAACATCCCCCTCTTAGATGCCATCAAACAAATCCCTAAGTATGCCAAGTTTCTTAAGGAATTGTGCACCCATAAGAGGCAACTTAGGAACATTGAAAATGTTTCAACTCAACAGTCCATTCCCATGAAGTGCAAAGATCCAGGGACCTTCACGGTTCCATGTCAAATAGGGAGTTCCAACTTTGATGATGCACTCATAGACCTTGGAGCCTCAATAAATGTCATGCCCAAATCCATTTTCTCCAACCTTGGTCTAGGTCCCTTGCACCCAACAGGTATTGTCATTCAATTAGCCAATCGAAGCACTGCCAGTCCTGAGGGGATAATTGAGGATGTTCTTGTTCGGGTCAATGATCTTATCTTCCCAGCTGATTTCTATATCCTTGACATGGAAGGTGAGACGACCTCTTCTCGATCTCCCCTAATTCTAGGAAGACCATTCCTCATGACTGCGAGAACCAAGATTGATGTCCACTCAGGCATCTTATCCATGGAATTCGGTGACCAACTGGTCAAGTTCAACATTTTCCAAGCCATGCGATATCCATCTGAGGATCACTCTGCATTCTCAATCCATGCTTTTGAGGACACTTCTAAGATTCAATCGAACCCCAATCCACCATGTTATTCATGTTCTAATGATAAAGGATCTTGTGAAATCTGCACCATGATTAACAAAGTCATAAATGGTGAAGTTGATGTGGACCTCTCATTCATAGACTCCATCAATCTAGAGGAACTTGAAAACTCTCTTGAATCCCACATCAACTCTGATCTCTACTGCTCCACCTTGGACAGTGTTGAGGAAAATGATCCAAACCCATCTAGAATCCCTTCTCCTACTCCTAACTTGTCTAGCTCTCCAATCAAGGCTGAAACTGATCTAAAACCACTTCCTTCACACCTCAAGTATGCATTCCTTTTCCATGATCCCTCCTACCCTGTCATTATCTCTGCTTCACTTTCTGAAACTGAGGAGTCCCAACTTGTTCAAGTGTTAGAGGAAAACAAAAATGCCTTAGGTTGGACCCTAGAGGATATTCCAGGAATCAACCCTGCCCTTTGCATGCATCACATCCATCTAGAGGAATCATCCAAACCAATTAGGCAACCTCAAAGAAGACTCAATCCACTCATACTTGAGGTAGTTAGGGAAGAGATTACCAAGCTTCTTCAAACTGGTATTATCTACCCAATTTCTGATAGTGAATGGGTTAGTCCAATTCAAGTCGTTCCTAAGAAGGGCGGGATAACAGTTGTCACAAATGAACATGGAGAAGTGGTCACAACTCGGGTGAAAAACAAATGGCGTGTGTGCATCGATTATCGCAAATTGAATGCTGAAACACGAAAAGATCACTACCCACTTCCTTTCCTTGACCAAATGCTTGAGAGATTGGCCGGAAAGTCACACTATTGCTTTCTTGATGGTTACACCGGCTACTTCCAAATTCCAATCGCACCTCAAGACCAAGAAAAGACCACATTCACTTGCCCCTTTGGAACCTATGCCTATAGGCGAATGCCTTTTGGCCTTTGTAATGCTCCTGCAACATTCCAGCGGTGTATGATGAGTATTTTTTCTGAATTCATTGAGAATTGCATGGAGGTCTTCATGGATGACTTTACCATTTATGGCGAGTCATTTGAATCTTGCTTACATTCACTCTCTTTGGTCCTTCAAAAGTGTGTCAAGTGCAACCTTGTGCTGAATTTTGAAAAATGTCACTTCATGGTTTCAAATGGGATTGTTCTAGGGCACATAATTTCTCAAGAGGGTATCCAAGTTGATCCAGCCAAAATTGAGGTGATCCAATCACTTCCAGAACCCAAATCAGTTCGAGACATTCGGTCCTTCCTTGGTCATGCCGGTTTCTATCGGCGATTCATTCAGAACTTCAGCAAGATTTCCCTCCCACTCACTCGTTTACTTCAAAATGATGTCACATTCAATTTTGATGAGGCTTGCAAGAGAGCCTTCATTGAACTCAAATCTGCTCTCACATCTGCTCCAATAATCCAACCCCCAGATTGGTCCTTACCATTTGAATTGATGTGTGATGCTTCTGATAGGGCCATTGGGGCTGTTCTTGGTCAAAGAAGAGAAAACATTCCTCATGTCATCTTTTATGCCTCAAAAACATTGGATGAAACTCAATCACACTACACTGTGACTGAAAAAGAACTTTTAGCTGTGGTTTTTGCCTTGGATAAATTCCGGCCCTATCTCTTAGGTGCCAAAATCATCATCTTCACGGACCACTCAGCATTAAAGTTCTTACTTAAGAAAAGTGATTCCAAACCAAGGCTAATAAGATGGATTTTAATGCTCCAAGAGTTTGACCTTGTGATAAAAGATAAACCTGGAAAAGAAAACCCTGTGGCTGATCACCTGAGTAGAATTTCTAATTCTTCTCATTCTGAAATAATTGATCCTGAATTTCCAACTGAACACCTCTCATCTCTCACTCCAAAGTTACCATGGTATGCCCCAATTGTCAATTACTTGGTTTCTGGTGTTTTCCCTGAATATTTTTCAAAAGAACAAAAAGAAAAGATGAAAAGTGATTCAAAGCATTATTTTTGGGAAGATAATAAACTTTGGAAAACTGGGGCTGACATGGTAATTAGGAGATGTGTTGATGAAACTGAACAATCCTCCATCTTGGAATTCTGCCACTCAATGCCTGGAGGTGGCCACTTTGGACCACAAAGGACTTCTCGAAAGGTCCTAGATTCTGGATTCTTTTGGCCTTCACTCTTCAAGGACTCACACGAGTTTTGTCAATCATGTCCCACTTGCCAAAAGTTTGGCACAATTTCCAAAAGAAACGAAATGCCTCAAAAGCCATTAATCTTCTGTGAGCTTTTCGATGTTTGGGGCATCGATTTCATGGGACCTTTTCCCCCTTCCAATGGATTATCCTACATTCTCCTTGCTGTTGACTATGTTTCTAGGTGGGTCGAGGCCAAACCCACTAGGAAAGATGATGCTCAAACTGTGATTGAGTTCCTCAAAACCCATATCTTCCATCGATTCGGAACACCACGTGCTTTGATAAGTGACTTAGGAACTCATTTCTGTAATAGAACCATGGAGTCACTTTTGAAAAAGAATGGGGTTGTACATAAAACATCCACTGCATATCACCCTCAAACAAATGGAATGGCTGAACTTTCTAATAGAGAAGTGAAAAGAGTGCTTGAAAGAATTGTTAAGCCCACAAGAAAAGACTGGCCCGATAGACTTGGTGAAGCACTTTGGGCCTATCGAACAGCCTATAAGACACCCATTGGGATGTCTCCATTTAGGCTAGTCTTTGGTAAAGCCTGTCATTTACCAGTTGAAATCCAACATAAGTCATTTTGGGCTGTCAAAACATGTAATTTTGATTGTGAAAAATCTGGTGAAGAAAGATTGTTGCAGTTGACTGAATTGGAGGAGCTTCGACTCGATTCGTATGAGAACTCCATTCTCTACAAAGAAAAGGCAAAGTCACTCCATGACAAGTACATTCTTCGAAAGGTATTTCATGAAGGTGAAAAGGTAATGCTCTTCAATTCTCGATTTCGACTTCACCCAGGTAAGCTCAATTCTCGTTGGGATGGACCTTTTATTATTACTAATGTTTACCCATTTGGTGCAGTGCAAGTCGAAGACCCTTCTTCAAAAAGAACATTCACGGTAAATGGACACCGGTTAAAGCATCACCATGAGAGGCCATTCACTTCAGGTTCCACATCGACTTCCATTGACCCACCACTAGATGGAAATGGCGACCCACCAAATCCAAACCAGGGGGCACCTCTTTCCCTTTAACTCTCTCTCTATCTCTTCCTCTCTCTACCTCTTTCTTCTTCTTCCTCTCTCTTTCATTTTGTTACCACTTTATTCATCAAACCCTTTCTTTTTATCTTTCTTGTGTGGGTGTGTATTTTAAAAAAAAACCTTAAAAACTAAAAAAAAACAAAAAACACAATTACTTAAAAAAATTACAAAAAAAAGAGTCATGCTTACTCACCATCTAGTTTTGAAATTTTGTCCAACCATTTTGGGGAGTCAAAAGGCTTGTTTTAAACTCAAATATATTGAATTTTTATCTCAAACTTGGGTAAACAATTTTGTGTCAATAACAAACATTTTGAATGAACAATTTTTTGGTGGAAAATGATTCTCCCCTACCGCGAGGAATAACATTAGCCTTCATGACAAGGTCATCTATGGCCATCTTTTTCATTGTGTGTCTTCACCACTGATTGTGAGTCTTGAGTTTGTGGACCTTCGAGCTGAATTTCCATCTTTTGTGTGCATTAATATGATAGAGGCATTTTCTAAGCCACATGAGAATCAGAATAGCCAAATAGCCTCCCGTTACCCTTACATTGATCCTACTTTTGAAAGCCCCTTTGAGCCTATGAAAGCCTTTCTTTTGATAGCCACATTACAAGCCTAATACCTTGTCCCACCCAACATCTTCATGGATTTTCATTGTACACTTTATTGAAATTTAAGTGTGGGGGGAATGGACTTCATTTTTGGGCGTACTTTCATTGATTTCCAATGTGTCATCATATGCTTGAGGGCAAGCATCCATTCAAGTGTGGGGGAGATGTTGTAATTCTGTGAGCTTTGGGGTGTATATGTGTAATTTTCATTTGTACAAAAGTCATTGAAAAGTGTTCAAAAAAAAAATGAAAAAAATTATATAAAAAAAAAATGAAAAAAAAGGAATGGGTTGTGTCTTGGGTGGGTCAAAAATCATTCATCATCAACCTTTGATCATGTTATAACTACTAAAATTAGTTCCATGAGGAGATCAAGCATGGGTTGGGAGATGACTGTGAGACTTGTTTCAAGCACAACTTTCGAAAGAAAAAAAAGAACAAAAAAGAAAAAGAAAAAAAAAGAACACTTGACTCATCTTGTATTGTGTCATTATTGGAAGTCTTCCATGTTGTACATATTCCATCATCTCAACCTATTCCATTTTCTATTTCCCTCACTTTTCATTCATCACACATTCATTCCCTTGTAAATATGTGTTTCTATTTCTTTTCAAATCAAATTTCAAAAAAAAATGTGCATTGATTTTTCCATGTTGGTGTTTTTAACCCCTCTTTTCCTTTGGACATTATATACCTACCGTCCCATAGCCACTGAAAAACCCCTTAAAAGACCTCTTGATTATTGTACACATTAGATTTGGGAATGGAAGCTGAGAGCTCTTACAAACTCTTGATTTTCACTTTTTGTTGGTGAATGAGTGAACCTCCTAAAATACATTTTTATCATCTTGAGAGGAGTAAGTTTTGAGTGCCTACATTTTCCAATTCAAACCTTGAACATGAAAAAATGAATTGTTTATGATGCATTATTGTGAACCAAATTTGTGATGGAATTCATTATGGATGAGTAAAATAGTCTAAATCTCCCCTGATTGGAGAAAACAAAATTTTAATATTTGTTGGTGAGTGAAAATGATTTTGTCATGTTTTTATATTTGTTGCACATGAGGACACGCGCAAATATAAGTGTGGGGGAGTTGATGTTATTAATATTTTCATTACTTATTATATTCCCCCTTTACTTATTTTATATGAAATGTGCATAATTTGTGTGAAATATTAATGTTTTAATATTAAGTATAATATTTGAGCATTTTTAGAAGTAGTCAAATTGAGTCAGTTTAATGTTTTAATTATAAATATCACTATACTGATCCAAATTGTGTGGTTCTTGTTTTGTAGGATTCCCCTTTCAATATACAACATTTCATTAGAAGGAACCATGAGCCAATTCTGCCATTTGAAGGGTCATATGGTCCTCACAAACAAGACCAAAGAATCTGTGAACAAACTGGACCATCCTTGAAGTTTGATTTACTGGGTTCAATCGAGAAGTCCAAAGACCTTCAATCTCCACCATAATTCGGGGGACACTACATTGCATCTTGGATAAAAATTGCAGGGCCCAAATCCAAGTACAAGGGGCCCAAATAAACCTTTGAAGTCCAGCCCACCATTCTGGCCGAGAATTAAAATCAGTATAGTATGCATGACATATCTCCTGATGTAAGCATCCAATCGAGCTGAGATTTTGCAGTGTGAAAGAGGAGATATAGGCGGCCGACTTTGTTGAAGAAGTCATTCAAATTTGAAGGCATCTTCCTGTTCAAAAATCCATTCACATTTTGGCCATCGAAAAAAGAATGGATAGAAATGGACAGTTTACCTTTGTTTAATCAACCGGCCATAACTTTGGCTCCAATTGTCAAAATGCCTCCAAATTTTGAGAGTAGTCGTCCAACATTATTGTCTACAACTTTGAAGAAGGATTTATTTGAAGATTCGGCTGTCTGTATAGCTCAATTGGCGAAGCAAGTGGAGGGACAGATTGGGAATGCAAACAGTCCACTCCTTGGGCTATAAATATTCTCCCCTTCTCTCCTTCATTGGGGTTGGCATTTCAGGAGAGAGGAGATCATATTGGCACGACCAAAGATTTTCCAAAGGCTTGGGAGGACCTGTCAAACTCAAGTTTTCACTTGAGAGACCTTTCCTCCTCTCTTTCTTTTCACTTACTTTTGTGTTCTTCATTTTTGTAATCTTGTAATTCCCTTTCTTTGTAATTCTGTTTTAATGCAAGTTACTTCTTCAATATCTCTTATTCTCTTCCACCTTCTGTATTTTAATATTAATGTTCCTAAAATAGTTTAAATTCAGTTCAATCCCTTTCCCTTCTTAAGCTTCCTCATTCAATCGAAATTCCATTTTTGATTCTTAAATTATTTCGTGTGTGTGTTCGGCACACTACTCTTATCTTGTCCCTTTCTTTTTCTTCTCTTTATAATTCATCACCATAAACATATATTACCAGATTATTAATCACCCAAATGGCTGAGTAAATCTCTCATTGGGGTGAGTTATAATTTAGGTATGTTAAGTGATTGAGAGCTTCTGCTCGATGAATATTCTTTGAATTAACATTGTGTATGTTGGACTTAACATGTCATGGATTAATGACTTGTTTTGTTCAACATGTGGTTTCCATGGATTATTGGAACCATAAATACACAACCATAAATAAGATCTGATTGAGATTATAACCTTAAGTTAAGTTAAGTCTTGGTTTAAAGCCTTAACACTTAAGAATTCTAATCAACATCATCTTGTGACATGGGTGTTAATTTAAATGCAATATAAAGCAAAGCTCGAGGATACCACAAGCTTAACTAACCTAATGATGAACTCACCCCAATCTTTATCAATTTGGTAAATCAAACATCATCCATAAATCATTTCAATTAAGCTCTGCAAACAAACCCCCCTAATCAAAATACAATCAACTAAAAACAAACGACTACTACAAAGTATCATCACCGAGGATTCGACCCGAGTGCTGCTATACACATTAGCAGAGCACCGGAACCTTGAACGGTCGATAGGCGACAATCGGCCGCACTTTCAATGACAGTAAACTGTGCAACACCAATAGTCCTAACTGCAAGAATTTAAACTGTATAGTCCCTTCATATGTCCTAAATGACATTAAACTGTGGATCTTTATGGTTATTTCTACCTCTTGTTTCTCACACTAAGTATAAATCATGTGAGCTTAGCGCAAACTTCAACCATAATACCCTATCTGGGCCGCTAACCATGCATAAGTCCCAAGACCATTTTTTAGGTCGTTGTACACAAGAACAACTTGATCACTAATTCATTCTATAATTGAACTACATGGACTTTGATCCTTGCCTTCCAGGCTGGGTACGTAGGCAACCTTCCGAGGTTCAATCCCAAAAGAAATCTCTTCACATCAGTTCACCTCCATCTCGTACGATGTTGATTCATGAAACCACCCCCAGAATCAATATCTTTACATTGGTTCACCTTCATCCTTACTATACGACGTTAAACTGTACAACACATTTGTCTTGTATGACAATAAACTACAACATTCTTTGATACCCTCACCTGAGAGGGAATCATTATTTACATTGGTTTTCAATCATGTTATATTCCAAAGACTACATGCATACATGGCAATTCCAGAACCTTTTATTTGGGGTCAAACCATCAT
Source organism: Viscum album (assembly GCA_963277665.1). Taxonomy (NCBI): domain Eukaryota; kingdom Viridiplantae; phylum Streptophyta; class Magnoliopsida; order Santalales; family Viscaceae; genus Viscum; species Viscum album. The sequence continues at coordinate 1,383,575,902 of OY728139.1, read as the reverse complement.
TTCACTGAAGTCCCCTTTCACCCTTCACTTGTACGAACCAAATCTGTACAGAGGGTATTTCAAGAACTATGTGGGCTTGATTCCCAACCTTATGGGATACGTAGAAACATTCGAGTGTCCCTGAAATACAGCCCCAAGTCTTTGGGACTAACCTCAAATTCCAATTTTAGTCCCTTGGATGAAAAGTCCCCATGAAAACACACACTGTGTATTTCTTATAATGGTCTGAGATCTATGACCCTAAACTAAGATCTTCCATACATTCATCCCACATGACATTAAACTGTATTTCAAGAACTACGTATGGCTTGATTCCCATCCTTATGGGATGCATAGTTAATTCCAATATTTTAATTTAGGACCCATCCACAACGTGATTATGGTTAACATTGATCTATGTATCTTTACATACATTGAACAATACACATTTTTATGTATCATAATCCTAACCTTAAATATTTTCATATCTTCATAACCCTTTTCCTGACTTCTAATCACAAAATGTCCAAATTCCGAGAATTCTTTTGCCTGACCATGCAGTATGTGCCCTTAGGCGGCCTTGCATAAACAGTCTACATAACAGACCTTTCAGCCAAAAGATTCCATTATTTGACTATGCAGCCAATGCCCTTATGTGGACCTACATAATTCAACCCCCTAACGGGTTTTTTAAATAGTGGTAACTTCATTCTTGGAAAGAAAACCACTTTTATTGGTCTTAATGACAATTTACAGGGATCCGCAAAAAATAGCCATCCTTAACATATTTGTCCCATGTTCTTTTTCATGATCTGAAAGTATTCAAGTCTATGGTTTATATTTACCTTCCCTACACTTGGTTCAGAACTTCGTAGGAGTAACATTCATCCAGTTCTTAGAAAATCTTGTTTGGAAATATCTTCTCCATATTCAAGTACCTCTTTCCATACAACAAACTCTATACTTTGGAAAATTTGAATCTCTATTAACTTTCACTAGCTTTTTAGCACTAGGAATGTAAATTTCTGAGAGTTCTTTTGCCTGACTATGTAGCACGTGCCCTTAGGTGGCCTTTCATAAACAGTCTACATAACAGACCTGTCATCCAAAAGATGCTATTATTTGACTATGCAGCCAATGCCCTTAGGTGGCTCTACATAATTCAACCCCCTAACGGGTTTGTTAAATAATGGTAACTTCATTCTTGGTAACTACTTATTCTAATGCCTTTTAGCCCTTTTTCATATCATTCCTTAGATTCAAAATTTCATAAGTCATAGTTTAAATTTTTTCCATTATACTTGGGTGTGGTAATATGTTTCCAAATGAATTATTAAGGAATTGAGTCAATTCTAATTTATTCGATCAAAGATATTTCGACTTTAAACATTAGACTTTTTATGTCCGACGTGCATGACTTTAAACTAACCACAAAAGACAAGGGAACTCTGAATAAAAGTCAATTTCCATATCACTAAAAATATATTTTGTATGATTTAGGTAATATTGAGTAATTAAAAGATTCAAGGTTTGTAGGGTTATTTATTTTAATCCTAGTAAAAAATAAAACTATAATTACTAGGACCGTTGGCTTAGGTAAAAATTTAATGTAGGTAGAAGAAAAATACATGCACAAATGATTGAAGATGAAAGCGTTCTTTCCATTTGATGCACAAAATTTAGAAGGACGTCCAAAGACTGGAGTGTCTTCTCTTTTCTAAGAAATTACAAGAGGCTATCAACATAAGTCTTCATTTGATGTAAAACATCCCGAGCTTCATAAGCAGCCACTTGAAGCTCATGCACTCGACCAACTTCACTCTTTTCAGACTGATGGAGAGATTTCTTGGAATTCATGATGGCTTTCATCCCATTTGTTTGAGCACCCTCCAATGAATGATTGAGTTGGTCAAGTTCCCCAGTAACAACATCTAACTGTTGCTGAAGGTGAATCTGCTAGAAGACTTTATCTTTGATCTTATGCTTCAGCTCCTTCTCTTGCTTCTCAATAAGAAACATATTCATCCACTCCTCTAGATGAATATCCTTTCTAGAATGAGTTAAGGAGGTATCTGAACTCTTGATCTTGTGGAAGATTTTAAATAATTCCTGAGCTAAAGCTGGAGTCTTCTCTGAATCACTCTAAGTCACCTTGGGAGTGATGAATTCATCATACATATCACCCAAAATTGGAGCCCCTAAGATCCTGTGGACATCCCACTGACTGATGCTTACTTCTCCATGAGTCAGATGGAAAGAATTGGTTTCTGGGCTCCAATAGATGAGTATCTCCGGCACAAAGTTATCATGTCTGTAAACATATGTTTTCCCAACCCAGAAAGCATTGTATATAGCATATCCTTTCAAATCCTCGACAAACTCTGCACATGTTTGTCGCACCCAGTATGCCCACATCGAAGTTGGCTTCACACCTCCTCCAGGATGAAAGTCCCAATTTCTCTTCCAGCCTTTGGATTGATCCATCTGAGAGTTTTGGAAAATTGAGGGATAACAATGTGGTTGCAGCTCGGGCTTATGAGGCTTCAGATCTGGCGTAAAAGGGCTATGATGCATCATATGGGCCTTCTCTACTGTTCTGGCATTTATAAATTCTCCTCTGCATGAAATATTTGCTGAAGCAAAGTTGGTGTAATTATGAAACCATTAAATTGGAAGATAGTTATTTTCCTCTGGAATGGTAACTTCTCAAAGATGACCATAGCAATACAAAGGAAGATAAATGCTCTGGGGGAAGTCATGATGATATTTCTTCAGATACTTGGCCAAATCTGGGAGAGTGCTTTCGCAGACGGTATAAAAATTATGGCCAATGATGTTCATCATATAATAAAGTCACTTTCTTTCCAGTTCAGAATACGTTCCGATTCTCTTGGGAGCCATTGGATCTGCACAAAAGTTGAATAATTAACTCTTAAGTAAGTTTATTTTTCATAAAATTTGTGAAGTAAATTCAGAAAAAATGGCTAAGGAATTAAGGCACGCAAGTCTAATCTTGGCGCGCAAGTATGGATGTGTCACGCAAGTGTGGTTGTGCCGCGTAAGTTTTTGGCACGCAAGTATTACCGTGCAGGTCCAGATACCTTAACAGCAGCACGACAACGAAGAAATAGTGGAAAAGAGGGTAACTTTCACAACAGAAGCAACCTGCGCGGTGAGAGCTAGAAAATCCGAAATTCGGTACTATGCATGAAAAATGGATGCATATATATAGGCCTGATAGCACCCCTATACAATTAAAGCTAGCTCTCTCAAACCCTGCGTGCCTCGCACCAGCGTGACGATAGTGGTGCGCTGAACACTTGCGCACCGCTTTCCCTTTTATTTTCTTCTTTTCCTTAGAGTCACATCCTCATTTCTTTCAGATCCAACTCTGAGGGGGGACTTTTGTTGATGCTCCTTTTCATCACATTCACTAACCGAATGGAAAGGGAAATTCCTTAGCTTAAATTGATTCATCCTTTGAAGAAAACATAAAAAATCGACAAAGGTATGAACAAAGATTCAAATGCACTTGGCCTGCGCAATTTCCCTCATAGTCGTGCAAGTAAACTTGCACACCTCCTAGTGGTCGTGTGGGTAACTTGCACGCCCTCTTTGAAATTCTCCCAGGGTCTTCTCAAGCCTATAAATACCCCTGTGGGCCCCCATTTCAAGGACAAAAAATTCAAAAACCTCATATTCGAGCTCCCAGCGCCCTAGTCTCTTCTCAAAGCTTCCGAACACTTCTAAGGTAATCTCTTACCTAGAACGGGAGATCTAAAGAGGGGGAGGAAGGCCTAAGTGTTGAAACTCATCAACACTTGCGCTCCTGAGTGGCCAACTGTTAAGGGAAATGGCCACACTTGCGCGACACCCTGCTCCTTCACCAGAACTTACACACCACCTTTCTGGAAGCCCCTAGGGATAATACTAAGGGCTTGAGCCATGTCTTGCCCAAGTATTACCCTAAGGGTTAAAAGTCACGCAAGTACCCATGTGCCATGTAGGTATACCTGCGTGACCAGGACTTGCATGCCTACGCAGTACCTGCGCGTCCACCAGGACTTGTGCGCCCCAAACTTTTTGGGTGCCTCTCCTACACATTTCACCTCTCTTATGCCTATCCACCCACCCTCTTCAATCAGAACTCTCTTCAAAGCCATTTATGGCTTGATTTCTTGATCATCTTCCTTATCTAAAAGGAATTCTGTGGAAAATATCTCAAAACCTAGTGATGTACATATCTTTATGTCACCAAGGTAAATTATTTCATTCATTCAACCTCATCCTTCAAGATGAGAGGATCCATAGCCTGGTCCTCCTCCTTAGGAGTAAGACCCAGTCCAAGTTCTCTTAATTTTGGAATCCTCTTTAGGAGTAAGCCCCAAGTCCCCTAATCTAGGAATCCTCCTTAGGAGTATTCCCTAGTCGCAATGTTCCAAAAATCTGGGAATCCTCTTTAGGAGTAAGCCCCATCCATAATTCCCTTAACCTGGGCTTCATTTTCCAGAATAATCCCCAGTTTGAAATCTACAAAGATGGGAATCCTCTATAGGAGTAAGCCCCAAGTCCCTTAATTCTAAAATTCCCTTAAAATGGGCCTCCTCTTCAGAATTAATCTACAGTTTTCAAGTCATTTACCCTGGGACTCCTCCTTAGGAGTAAGCCCCAGTCATAATTTCTCTTAACCAGTCTTAATTTACATTTTGATCTGGGCTTCCTTCTCAGGAGTAAAACCTAATCATAAGTACCCTCTTAATTTGGGAATCTTCCTCTGGAGTAATCCCCAAGTTAGAGTATCCAAATGTCCATAAAGCACATATACCTTTATGGCCCTATTCCCGGACTTCTTCTTTGAAATAAGTTGATCTGGTCTTCCTTCTCAGGAGTAAAACCCAATCATTAGTCCCCTCCTAATTTGGGCATCTTCCTTAGGAGTTAGCCCCAAGTTAGAGTATCTAAATCTCCATAAAGCACATATAACTTTATGGACCCTATTCCTGGACTTCTTCTTTGAAATAAGTCTCGATCTCTATCTATTTGGGCAGTCATATACACATAAGTCCCACATCATTTTCTATGATTGCATCTTTTATGGCACAATTGTCGGGTTTCACCAATACCTCTTGTTTCTCACACCGAGCATGACTCGCGTGAGCTTAGAGTGTAAAAGTAATTATGAAATCTTCCTTTGTGCCATCAATCATACATAAACATCATATTCCCTTACTCAAACTTTGTGGGTTCTAATTCCTTTTTTAAATAAAGGATACATAGGTAGCCCATCTGCGGGTACGATCCCAACTCTGAAATAATCTATGTCCTTCTGAATGACAATAAACTTCAAGTGACCCACTGAGTGGATTTAAAACCAATATGGTCATCATAATAACCAAGAGACTTTTATATAATGTATTAAAGGATACCATTGACTAAGAATCTCTAACAAATACAGATGATTCTCTATCAATTAAGATCCTCGAATACATATAAAAGATTCTCTAAATTTCCAACATATCAATCATTGATTGTCAGATCTAAAGGAAAACTCATTTTATACTTGGTAATTTAATAAGGCTTCACAAACATAACTTAAATTTATAAAGAGAGTCCCAGAGTAGACAATAATTTCCCTCAAAAAGGTGTGATGAGTCTGACCTCCCATCCTCTCGACCAATGAAAATTCCTTAGCCTCATCGGTCCACAACTAATGAGCGCCTACCTTTGGAAAGTAGGTCCAAATGGATATGGAATCATTGGATGTTTCCGGTTCTACAAACAAACCCGTTAGAAACCGATTGGAATGTATGAACCTTAAATCAACAAGGTCATCCCCAATTCCAGAGGAAACAGTCGTCCATAAAGGTTGTAAATCATCCCCTCCCAGAAGATGATTTCGTTTTCAAAATAAAAGATATAGAGAGTAAGTATATTGATTATGAGTATTAATTTAACATGATATAATTATAGTATATAGGGGATATGGGAATTATAATGATCATTTGTATTGAGAAGGTGAGGATAAGAAAATAATATAAAAAAAATTAAAAATGAAATTAAAAGAAAACATGAGAGGGTTTACATCTTGAAATATCCTACTTGAGAACCCCCTCAAGGGAAGGGGTTTTGGCCTTTTGGCAAGACCAAGAGAACCTAGACGTGGGGATAGACTAGAATAAAGTATTTTGACAGAACTTTGAGAAGTTTAAAGGCTTATAGGAGTGAAGAAAAGAGGGAGTGAGGGGTGGTTTTTGTAGTGGAGGAGAGGGCTGATTTTTGAATATCTTATTCAATATTTTTTTATATTGCTCAAGACAAGAAATAGTGCTTGATTCTTATGACCAAAAATATCGATAGGTACATGTGAGTTTGAACCAATGATTACTTAAATCATCCATGATGCATGGAATAGTGTATTTAACTTGTAATGTATATATATGATAAATTAACGTATTTCACTATTCCCTAAAAATTAAAATATTTTAGAAAAATCCCAAAAATTCACCACAACCATTTTTCTACATGTATAATTAAAAAATGTACTCCATTTTATAAAACTATTTTTCTAAATATGTGGAATTTTATTTTTAGTTACAATCATCATTTACTTGAAAACTATTGTCTTCAAAATTAAAACTGATTTTATAACACCATAAAATTAACTAAGGCCTCATTAAATTATCCTACAATCATAGGAAAAAAATATTGATTTAGGAATATATTTTATGAAAATGAATTTTCATTTAAATAAATTTATTAATTAAAAAATTGTAATTAAATATTTTTTATTCCCATGAAAAATACCAACACATAATTATTAACTATATTTCATTTACAAGGTTCCCAAATTTTATTTATACTTTCATGAGTGAGTTTACTATTCATAAGGTTCATATTACTATTCATAAAGGTAACATTAATATTCATAATGGTACATTAATATTCATAAGGGTCAAGTTACTATCCACTAATAAAGTGAGTTGACTATATCATACACTAAATATCTTACTAAACTCAACCATGTATGTTAGTTTTTTGAAATTAGAATCATGGATGTGGAAAATTTGTTTTTATCAGCTTTGTTATAACAAAATTTTTCTTCATAGAAACTAATTATTTCATGCATTCTATATTAAATTTATTTTTAAATCCTTATGGTGTTACATTCTTCCCCCCTTAAATAAATTTCAACCTCACAATACAAAGATGTTACCTCATAAAAAGATTTGGGTAGTTCTTCATTATAAGCTCTTCAGTCTCCCTCGTTGACTCTTTAATATTATGATTTTACAAAGTACCTTTACCATATTAATCATCCAATTACTCAACACCAGTTGTTTAGTGTCCAGAATCTGGATAGGCTCTTCATTGTAAGATAAGTCATGTTCCCATTCAATTCCTTCAGCAGTGAGTACTTGTGCTGGGTATGGAATGTAATTTTTGAACAAAGAGATGTGGAACATAATGTTTAACTTAGAAATGCTAGGAGGAATTACCAAATGATAAGACACAACTCCAATTCTCCTCTGAATTTAAAAAGGAGCAATGTACATGGGGATCAGTTTTCCATTATTCCTAATTCTTATAACACCCTTCATTGATAATTCTTGTATCCATTATTCCTAGATCCATGTACAAAAGGCCCTTGAAATTTTACATTTTTTTAGAACTCCGTGATCCAGTATACTCAATGCATCAGGTACCTTATTTGGCTTTAATCAACATAAAGCTACTCTAAATTTTCACATTCCAAACATATGAACAACATCATCATGTGTCCTCTTGAATATGGTAATAACTCAAATTACCATAAAACCTTATTGGAAACATGCATTCATCCTTAAAAATTCAATTAGATATATTATTTATATCCAAAAGTGTTGTAAACACCATAAATGATTGAATAGACCACGTTTTGAAAATCCATTAATCAGTTCCAAGGTATTCAGTACTTATTCAAATCAATCATTTCATTATAATTATCTCAACATCATGAATATATTTAGGTTTTTATTTCCCTTAATAATGAATTTTCCAAAAAATTAACTTTCCATAGAATATCATTTCTTGGTTCCATTAACATTATGGTCTCAAATCCTTAATGAAAAAGTTCTACATTACAATCCTTATATATTAGATAATTCTTATAAATAGTACATTTCTGTTAAAATATTGAAATGATATGATTCTTAACTAGGAATATTAATCATCCCACTTTATCTGTGGAAGTATCATAACTTGATCATTATCTAATAACATCATTTGGGGTATAATCCTTTGACTTGACATTGATTCACATATTGTCCCATATCCTAATAGTGATATCATTGTACATTGGGAAACTTTTTATTACCCTTGAAATCACGAATGTGGTGTCCTTTTTATCCTCACTTATAACATACTCTAATTCCCTTCAATAATTTTCTAGGATTATTATTTCTACAATTATCAAATATACGAAAACCCTTCTTTCCCTTCTTCCCTTTATACATCATTTTTTCTACCATTATCTTTTTATTTTTCTTCCATTCAAATACATAAGACTCATAGAATTCTATACACATCTTGTTAACATATGATACTATTTTATCATATGATGAGGATACTTGGTAGAATATATTCATTCTAAATTATGGATTAAGACTATGAGAGATACGATCCTTCATACTCATTTCATCACATGCATTGGTGAAGTTCTCATTCATTATACTAGGTTCCATTTCTAATAAATTCCATATACTATATTATCTCATAAAATTATGAGCTTTCTATAAATATAAACATGGTATAACACATAACATAAACTTATGCATCGAAAATTCTAGAACCATATACTTTGGTTACATTGGGGGTATAAATCCTTCATAATGGTGGGTAAAATAAATGTGAATATTTATAAGAATATCCACTGGGAGTGTCAAACTAAGTGTGCAGTAAGGATCATTATCATGTACCAAGTTACACAGAGTCAAGCCCATAATACCTTTTTGTAGTTGTTACTCCTAGGTATATATATTCTAGGACCACATCCACTTGTAGTATCCAAAAAAGGATATATTTTCAGGCAATATCCACATAATCTATTCCTTGCTAAAATAATAGTATTTTCTTGCATGCTTATCCTCAAAGTATATCTTAAGGTTTTTTTCTTAATCTACATTTTCTAAATATAGTTTACAAGGTTCATACAAAATATCTTCTCATACCAATTGTAACACCCTAACCTCAGAACCCCAGATTCAGTGCATTAATTTATTAAATTTGATTAATTACAAAGAATCAAATCCTAAAGGACTGAATAGTTTAGTATTTTTGGAAAACAAGATAGATATATAAGTTCAACATTAAAACTCTAAAATAAATACATTATATAATTTCTACTAGAAACATCCACAACTCCAAGATTATCCCTCAAATCCATTCATAATATACTTCTTCTCATCATAGGGAAAAATAAAATATAAGAAAGGGGTGAGCTTAGATACTCAGTAAGGGTAAGAAATGAAGTGGAAGATATCACAAAAATAATCATTATGCATGGTGAATAACTAAAAACACATGCATTTAAAAATTTTAATGTATAAAATGGAAGGAATAAGAGATAAATAAATAATACCATAATAAAACATACCCATGAGTATTCTATTAGTCGAATAACCACATGGAAAATAAATTACTAGTTTCATAATGATGGAATTCATAATACGGGACATCATAACCCTTTTTCCATGGTGTCGTTCCATGAAAATACATAAATGGGTAAAAACCAAAGAAATTTGTCTCTTGATAACTACCGATGCATCGAGGAGATATAGAGGGCCCCACCCTTCACTTAATAAGTCCAATGAATTCCTCATACAAAAAAGGGTGAACATAATCAATTTATAAATTCATATTGAAAACAACATATAAAAAGTAAATAACCTTCCATAATCATTAAACATAAACACTAATCATTCGTAGTAATATGGTGAATGATATCAAGATAACACTTATATAGTCAAAATAATTAGAAACCCTTCAAAAACAGATTTTATATGATATCAAAAGAGATAATCCTCAATGAAGTGCAAGATTCAACAATGATTTTGACATAGATGAAGATACTTTTAAATGAGACCATTGAAAAATTCGTTAGGAAATAATCTTTAAACATTTCAAAGTGTCTCATACCACCTTAAAACATTCAAATCATAATCCCTTTAATATCATAAGAATAAGGATACTCTTGATATGATATAACAAAGTGTAGTAAATTCACCACATTCATGCAATAAGTGGTGAACAAGGAATATATCTCATAAATGTTAAAGTGAGACGAGAAAAATACTTTTTTTACTTTGTAAAGAAGAATTATTTTGGAAAATAATTTGTATTTGTCATGAAATCAGATTGTAAAAATGTATATACAAGAAATGAAATGGTAAGGACACTGAAATTATATTTTATTCACAAATTTTTTCCCACTAAAGTGAAATCATGTAAAAAGAGTTTTTAAATAATCTTTAGAAATAAAATATTTTAGTGTGGTTTAAGGAAAATATTAAAGAGATTTTAAAGTGAAAGGGAAAGCCTGTTTTCATAAAACTAGAAATTAACCAAGATATTTTTTCATCCTAAAATATTTTATTTAAAAAAAATAATTATGAATTGAAATACATTATATAGTGCACTTGTAAATGGGTAAGAATTCGAGAAGTTCCCTTGAATCAAGCTTTTTTATCAGGAATAATTGAGAAGGGAAATATTTTAAAACATTTATATCCCCATAAAATAAGAATTATATGATCATGATATATTATTTTGAGACATTTACACAAAATTTAAGAGAAATATACAAAAAATTAATGAATAATTACATTTGAGTAGTTGTAGAGAAAGAGTAACCTGAAGGAAAAATGGGGGTTTGAGCAGAATCCCTTACCACATTGTAATCAATCGAATCATATACCCCAAATTTAATAACCACAAAATGATAAATTGAAAACCATGAAAATAAATATATTCAAAATATGATACAAAAATGGGAATTATACATACACCATAGATAATAAATAGTGGTGAATAAGTAATATCTCACAAAAATGGAAGTGACACGAGAAAACCCCTACCTTATATATGAACATATTCTTCACTTGAACATAACATCATGGATAATAAAATTGAATACATTAATTATTTAATTAATAACCTTATATACATATATTTTATTCATTGTAGTTTTATTAAATTTATTTATGTCCTTATTTATAATTTTTAATATTGAATTCTCTCATTCTAGAGTGTTCATTTTCTTGATTTTCATAATCAGTTCGCCTATTCATAAGTAGTGGAGTTCAATTGGAAGGGATATAATTAACTAGAATTTATTTCATATGATAAAAATTAAAATAAATAAGATTATATGGTCATATAATTTATTAGGTTATATGGTATGAGGTTGAGTTATTAGATGAAACATTAATGACAACCATTTAGATTATTTTGGCAGTATTTTGATTATTACGAACTAGTTCCGCCATATGAATTACTATTATGTATTTATACTGGTTATAGAATAATAAATAGGTCACAATACATATATTATAGTTTCTAAACCATAAAAACGGTTTCATGGGTAGTATTGAATGAGAAATTGATGAAAGAAGGTTCTTCGTCCACGAAGGTTGTAAATCAACACCTCCCATATAATGCTTTTGTTTTTAAAATAAATGGTGGAGAGATTAAGGATACTGATGATGAGTATTCTATTAGCATGATATAGTTCCAGTATATAGGTGATAATTGAGTTATAATGATTATTTGGATAGAGTAGGTGAGGATAATATAAGAATATAATACAAATTCAAAATAAAATTGAAAGAAAAAGGGAGAGGGTTTACATCTTGAAATATCCTCATTGAGAACCTCCTTAAGGGAAGGGGTTTTGGTCATTTGTAAAGACCAAGAGATCCTGGAAGTGGGGAGATACTAAAAATAGTATTTGTGAAGAACTTTGAGAAGCTTAAAGTCTTATATGAGTGAAGATAATGGGGAGTTATGGGATGATTTTTATAGTGGAGGAGAGGAGTGATTTTTGAATATCTTATTCATTGTTTTATTATTTTTATCAATAAAAGAAATAGTTTTTGATTCTTGTGACCAAAAATAGTAATAGGTTCATTTGAGTTCGAACTAATGGTTTCTTACATGATACATGATGCAAGTAATAGTGTATTTAACATGTAATGTATTTATATGGTAAATTACTATATTTCACTATACACTAAAAATTAACATATTTCAGAAAAATCCATTAAACTTCACCATAACTATTTTTGGATGTGTGGAATCCATAAAATGTACTCCATTTTAACAAAATAATTTGCAAAATATGATAAATTTAATTCTAAAATTAAAATCATTATTTACTTGAAAAATACAGTCTTTAAAATTAAAACTGATTTTATAACACCCTAAAAATTAACTAAGGTCTCATTAAATTATCCTACATTAATAGGAAAATAAAATATTGATTTTGGAATATATTTTATGAAAATGGATTTTCTTTTATGAAAACTTATCAATTATAATATCTTTATTAAATATTTATTATTCAAAATAAAAATTCCAACACGTAATTATGAATTCTATTTCATTTACAAGGTTCATAAATTTTATTCATACTTTCATGGGTGATGTTACTATTCATAAACGGTATATTACTATTCATAGTGGTAACATTACTATTCTTAAGGGTAAATTACTATTCACAAGGGTCAAGTTACTATTCACAAAAAAAAGTTAATTGACCCTATCAGACACTAAATATCTTACCGAACATAACTGTGTATATTAGTTTTTTGAAATTCAAATCACAGAAGAATCAAAATTATGTTTATTAGCTAGGTTTTAACAATTATATGTTTAATAGATATTTAGTGCTTCACACATTCTATATTAAATTTATTTTTAAATCCTTGGGGTGTTAAAAAGGGTGTTCTTCAATAAGGCTAGTTCAACTTTGTGAAATAAGGAGCTTCACATAGGTAGTGAGCATCGCGAAAGACTTGTGAAAGTGATTTACCAATACATCTATGGTAAAGTGGTTTTTACTTGTTGGAATAAATTTAAAATTAAACAGAGCATCCATATACAATAGAGGATGTATTCATTAGAGATAATGAAAGGAACTACAAGTCTATAAGCCATGGGTGAATCACTTCCAAGAGAAGTGAGCGTAGGAAGAGGAAGACGACAATCCTTTCCACTTTTAGTGATTCAGAGAAAGAGACATAGGGAGTGACCCTTGGAAATGAAGTGAGAAAACCATAAAGCATGTAAAGGAAGTGATCCTGGGTATAGATGAGATGTAGCCCGAACCACCATTCTTGGCAGTGAGCCTTAGTGCTTTTGGTACAATTAGCACATCCTTGTTGTATGCTCCTTGGATGTAGCCCAGTGAGGGTGAACCAAGTAGAAATTGGTGCGTCCTTGTGCTTGATTTCTTGCAATACACTCAAAGCATCATCATCATATAACTAAGTAAATAATAACATAATAATTGACACATAAGTGGAAACAAAGTTACCCTTATAATAAAAGAGGCCATGATCCAGTGGGGTAGGAATAATTTGGAAAAGAATATCCATATCCCAATTCATCCCCCACCCCCTCAGGGTATCTAGGCCCCTATTAGACCTAACAGGTTATCAAAGAACCCTAAAACAACGATTCATACAGACTTTCACTATGTTTTGTAGGATTATTGAGGAGGCATCCCCATACATCCAGATCTATGGTTGGGGGAAGTACGATCCTATTCACTTTATTCCTTTCTTAAGCTAACCCAATATGTCAGGTGATATTTAAGATATATCATTGGGTGTAGTCATGGTGAACATCACTGACCTTAATCATCTTAACGAGAAGGATACCAAGGTAGGTCTTGATGAAGAAGGATCACCTCCTAGGGTAGAATAGTATCATGTGTCCACACATGAGGGAATCACCACTTACTAGAAAAAACATCCTCTTGGACTTGTAGAACCATACGAGTCATTTCCTTTCATTAAAGACCCCAATGACGGTAAAGGACACCCTGGGACCATAAAGCCTTCTAAATTTTCTAGTACAGTGCATAAGATAGAGGATGACCCCAACAAGGCCACATTGATCCAAAATCACACGAAATAGAAAAATATCTTTAATGAGATCCTTTCCAAGTTCCTTGTGGAAGAGTGCCTTGATTATGGCGATCCCTGGTATGATCTCATTCATTCCCTGCTGGGGTAGTAGGGGTAGGCACATATTCGACTTGGCGAACTAACTCCATTGGATCTTGACAACCCTGTATATCCTAATAGGGTATAGGGCATAGTTTATGGATAAAAACCCTGGAATGCATCACCGATCCAACCTAAACTATGTGAGAACCCTCCACAGAACCCGACCCAGATTCCCCCAGTAGCCCCACATGTCATTCCTCCTAAAACTCCTCAGTTTTTCCCCCAGTAGCTCCATGATCTTTTGAGCCAGATTATCATTTTGAAGAATCCACTAATGCAGTGGTGGTTAAGAATCATCACCAAGATAGGAATCCATTCCAGGATGATCTGATGGGTTCTCTCATTGTTCGCCTCAAGTCACAAAAAACTTTTTAAGTGGCGATCCCACCTAATGGAAACTCATATCCAGCATGGTTGGATAATATGCTAGGACCATCATATTTTAGGAATCATACCATTTCCCCTTTCAATGGTATGGGAAACCTACTGCAGTACCTGGCCCATTTTATTTCAAGGTGTAGACCCATTTTGGGAACTCCGAAACAATAGGAAGTATCCAATCTACGGTGCTTCATACAGATAGTGAAAAGGCCTACATTATTATAGTATAGCTAGCTACCCATCGTGTCAAATGATGGTTTAGAAGATATTCATGGAAAGTTTTTTTTCAGTTCAACTCCCCCACACAAAGACAAGTATTACTGACCTCTTCAAGTGCAAGAAAAAACCAGATGAGTGATTCACAGACTAAGTCGCCATGTGGAAAGGCCTCACGTAATCACTCAATATGCCACTAAATCAAGAGAATATACTAATGATGTGTGTGTGGAATGTAAATATTGAATTAGATCCCACCCTCATTACTTATAATTTCCCTGGTGGGTTGTGGGATTTCCCTGACAAGTCTTAGATTCTAGTGGAATCCTTATAGAAGGCTAAATAGACATATTTTTTGCCTCCCAAAGCTCTTTTAATATGATTATATAAGGACGATATTGATATTATTTCACAAGTAGAGGCCCCAAGACACTAGATTTGTTACCAGAAGATCCATATCTAGAGCCTTGATAAGGGAAATAGCCTCAGGCTCAGTAGTATCTACCTCAGAATTGGCTAGCGCCACCCCATCAAGAACCACTGCCTAAACAAGAAAATTAGGTCCCACCTCATTGTTAGGCTCTAGCCCCTCATTAGGGAAAGCATACAAGGTTCTATTTCACATATAGAAGAAACCATACATACTCATTTAAAGAAACTATGGTCCTTGGTTATTTCAGATGTTCCTTGGATTAGGGAATCTCGAGGCTAACAAAATATAGGAGGCCCCAAGAGGAAAAACTCATTGATCGCCCCGACTATTTCTCATATCATCGATTAATTAGAAATACCCTCAAATGGTGATATGTTATTAAGGATGGGATCAAATATTGAATCAATAACAATATAGTCATATTTGGCCCTACATTGATGTAGGTGGCGTTTGTTTCCGTAAATCTTAATAGCGACAGTGAGGCTGAATGAAAGCAGGTCTCCAATCATAGGTATCAAAAGTATGAAAATTGGATTTACCATAGGGAAGTCTCTCATGCCCATGGTATCATCCTTGACTATTTGAATTATCCCGATCCTTCTAAAGTTTCCATGCCTCCTCCAGCTCCTACTGTAACATCCACATCTCAGCCTTCCACCCCTAAGAAGAGAAGGCACCGACGACGTAGTGGAAACCAAATCCCCCTGCCGATGCTGAATTCATCTCACACATTTGGGGACTTCAGGCCCCTATAGATGGGACTCGCCCCCAAAATTCGCCCAAAAATGTGGAATTACTCAAGTGATGATCTATAGTGTTCCTTAGTGAATACCATCGAATTGGTGGACCCTTACATGGTTCATGTCGATGAGGAGTATTAGGAAGGTCCTCTTAATGTCCCTCATTGACGTTGTCATCAACAAGGTCATGTCTATGAGAATCATTAGAATACTCAGGCTAGTTCTTCCATCCAAGCCGTGCATGCTACGAAGATAAGGTATCATGTTCACTGTAGAGCTCAGCATGTACAATACATTCTTTCTATCTCATTAGATTCCCTCCCACCATTGTTTATGATACTTGATTAGGTAGAGCTTCCACAAACATGTAATGATCAACTACATCTAGTAGTGGTCAAGACTTATTCATCCGACATTTAGCTGGTAGTCTTCTTGTGTAGTTCATCTAGTGAGCTGTGGGATATTCCCAAAACCAGTGGAAATCCATCAATTCGACTAGAAGTGTCCATCATACCACCTTCCATAGAGAAACCACCTACTCAAAGAAACGTTCACCTAGCATGGACATATGATGTGATTAAGAACATTTCCATCATCCTGGAAAAGATATCAATCCTTGAGGATCTCCTCAGGTCAGAAGATATGTGTAAAACCCTCAAAAGGGCTTTAAGAAGCCCCCTGTAGTTTGAAATAGATGTAGGGGCCCTAGATACCTTCCATGCTGAGGAAGCCGAGTGAGAAAAATGTAAATCCATCATCTCATTCTCAAGAGAATATTAATAATATCTTATATTGGGGAAAATTTTCCCAGTGTACACCACTATACAATTCAATAGTGTGGAACTCTACCATTGTCTTGTTGACACAGGTTCTGGGATTAATCTTTTCCTGACCCAGATGATCCTCAAGCTATGACTGACTGAAGTAGATCTAATTCCATTTAACTTTAAAATTAAAGGTTATGATAGGATGGAGTATAGTCTGTGTGGAAAGATTCACCTAAATACCCTATTTGGTGGCTGGGTTTCCAGCACTGTGTTCATGGTTGTCTCATAGGACACTTCCTATAATATGCTAATGGGTTGACCCTGGAAACATCTACATACATCTGTTCCCTCCTCATATAACCAATTCCTTAAGTACTACTTTAATGGTTGAGTGGGAATGCTCCAAGTTGTTGTGTCTCCCTTTTCCTATTTTTAAGCTCGTTACATATATGTCAACTACTATAGGAGAAAGTAAAAATAGTTTCAGGCTAATGAGGTTGATCCCACTTTCATTGTGGATGATCCATGGATAAATTTGGACAATGCTTTTGTCCTCTCAATTAACCTGTTGGAGGCCACAACCCCAGACATGGGACACTTCATTGTTGTGTTTGGAAGAAGAAGAAGGTCTTTTCCCATGTATCAGGAAGGCCCAAAGATTACTTCGTACTCCAAAAATAATCAGTCTTGAGTCATAAAAGATCCCCCTACCCCTGTGAGGTAATGAAACATTCTCCCCAAAGAAATAGTAGTATGCCATACCTGTTTGTTCCACTGAGCTGGGTAGAATGGGAAAAAACTAATTCACTTCTACCATTTTGATACTATCAAAAATGTACCCCTGGGTTGAAGGCCTGATGGAATTCAATAGAAAAATTTTGTTGCCATGGTTTTAGTAGAGTAGGAGTGTCCTGATTAGGATTCCACCACCACTCAGGCTGACACCAATATTCTGTCAGAATCAACTATCCAAGAATAGTTTCCTTCTACAAATAATCTTCTTACCTCAGGCAATAAAGATTATTTGGAAGATGATCTTACCACATTTGAATAAGGAATATCCACCACCGTTGATGAGTTGGTACATGCAAATATCTTCATTGAGGTAGACCCATGAACAACACTGATAAATGAAACTATGCTTGTGGAGGAATGGAAACAGTATGTGGATATCCTGAATTATCATCGAGATATATTTTCATGGAGTTATGAAGAGATTACTAGATTATATCCTTAGGTCTCTTTCCATCATCTTGGTCTCCCGGTATGTCATCGTGGGTTCAAAAAACTTCCTCGAAAGATGAACTCTACTCATGGTTCCATGGTTGATGCTGAAGTTAATAATCTCATCAAATAAAACTTTGTTAAGGAAGTACATTACCACAGATTGTTATCTAGCATCATTCCTATCAAGAAGAAGAACAAACATATTTGAGTATGCATCAACTTTTGGGATCTGAACCGCCACTATCTGAAGGAATATTTTCCCCTTCCTATGATAGAGATGTTGATCGACGCCACTAATGGATTCCAAGAAATCCCTTCATGGATGGATATTCTGTGTATAACCAAATATGGATGGCCCCTAAAGACAAAGTGTCCACTTCCTTCAAAGTACCGCAATGTACCTTTTGTTACAAGGTAATTCCTTTCGATCTGAAGAATGTAGGAACAACCAATCAATGTGTTATGAACTGCACATTCAAACTGATCCTCAAGATGGAAAGCTCCATGGATGATTTGGTGGTCAAATCATTCCAGTATTAGGACCATCTATGAGGTATTGAGAAAGTGTTAAGCTTTATCCGCTCCCGCCATCTGAAAATGAACCCTTTTTTGTGTGTGTTCAGGGTTACCTCTAGAAAGTTACCTATCTATGTTGTCAGATATAGAGGCATCAGGATCAATGTAGAGAAGATCAAGGAAATTATTTAGATTCCTCCTCCGAGAAACTGTAGAGAACACTAAGGTTTTCACGGTCACATATCCTAAAAACATTGATTCTTTGTGAATTTGGCTGGAAAGTGTAATCCCTTCTCCCAGCTCATGAAGAAAGGTGTCATCTATAAGTGGAATGAAGAGTGACATACTTCTTTTGAGGAGATCAAGTAGTACCTACTAATTCCTCTGGTTTTAATGCCACCCATCTTCAAAAAGTTGCTCTTCCTCTATATAGCCACCGAGGAATGATCCCTCGACACCCTTCTAGCTAGAAGAATAACAAAAGGGCAGATAACCATTTGTAATATCTTATCCACATGCTCCCCAACACTGAAACTAGACATTCCTCTATCAAGAAGAGCTATCTCACGCAGGTATTTTCAGTAAATAAGTTGCGAGACAATTTGTAGCACCACGAGATATAGCTTGTTTCCCAGGAGGATCTGTTAAGGTACATTCGGAACCACCCTATATTGACAGACTATCTAGCTCAGGGGGCACTGATCCTTCAATAGTTGGACAGCTGGTTCATTCCATAAAAAGATATCAAAGGATAGGTGTTGGTAGATTTTTTTGCCACTAATCCGGCCCCCATAGAGCAATCCATTGATCTTAACATTCCAGATGAGGCCATCCTCTCAATGGATCAAGCTATTCTATGTTGGAAGATGCACTTCTATAGTTCCTTATGGATCCCAAATGTTATAAGAATCAATGATCCCATACTCAATAGAGTAGGCTTGGGTATCATCTTAATTACACCTACATAGGTCATCTTTCCCTATTCATTCTTGTTGTCAGAAGGGTGCACCAACAATGAGGAAGAGTATCAGTCACTCATCACTGGTATCAAGATGGATATCGAGATTGATTTTCCCCACCTATATGTGAGGGGGGACTCTGAATTAGTCATCAAGAAAATCAACAATGACTACGTCATCATGAAGCCAGTGCTCATGCCCCTGTTAGAGTGCACTCACTAGCTGATGGCTCAGTTCCCTTCTTGGACAGAGGCCACACATGTTCCTTGGTCACAGAATGGTCAAGCCGATGCCTTAGACATCCTTGTTGTATCTCTCATAGTGCCTAAGTTGGATGACTTGATTTTCCACGTGGCGCATCGAAGGGTTCTCACTGCCGTCACTCCAGACAATGATAACGGCTAATAGGTAAGTCCTCTTACCACCAGCTCTTATACACTTAGACCCCATGGTCCCCCTTCTACAGTAGAAGAGACCCCAGACGGGACCACTCCTTTTGCTGAGTACCTCCAACAAGGAAATCTCTCGACAGACATTGCTGAACATGAGAGAATCTGTCGGCGTGCAGTGTAGTTCACTATCTATAGTGGTCCCATCCTTGAACAATCCTCTAAAAACATCGGCTCGATTGAGTTCTCCTCTGTTGTATTCAAGGAAATGTAATCCCCCACTATGGAAAAAACGGTATTAGTGACGGGGAAGGGTCCCTTCACAAAAAGTCCATCGGGAGGGACTATTTGCGACATAACCCTCTACCCGTTGTAAATAATTAGTCATTTGCGATTGGTAGACGCTACCCTTCGCAAAAGGTTTGGCGTGAGTTGCACGCCAAAATGAGGGAATGGTATTTTCAACGACCATAAGAGCCCATCACAAATACCTGGCAACGTTTTTTAGTATTTGCGACGAGATTTATCTCTCATCGCAAATAGTATGTCGGCAGGTTGGTATTGGTCACCGGTCCCGTCAGAAATACCTTTTTAACAACCACCACAAATTAATATGGGGTTAGTATATACGACAACATCCGTCACAAATATTCCCATCGCAACAAATTTAAAGTACTTGTACCTCATCTTTTTTTCCTCTCAGTTTACTCCTTTCTCCACTCCTCTCTCTCTACTTACATTTTCCCTCTAAAAGTTTTTCTATGTTAAATTTTTTAAATCAGAGCAATATCTGCATCTTAAATCCTCCGAAAGATTCAATTTTAAGGTATTTATCTATTTCTTTATTTTTTTAGTTAATTCATTTTATTTGATATTAAATATAATTATTTTTAATTAGTTGTAATTAAATTAAATTAGAACTAGATCACTTTATTTTTCACTATTTTGTTTACGAATACGCTTGATTAGTATTAATTAGTTTTAATTAATAGTTATATTAATTATTATTATTAATTAGTAGTCATTAGTATTAATTAGAATAATTACTAATAATCATTAATAATTAATCATAATTTGTGATAATTAATAAAAAATAACTTTAATAAGTAGTAAATTGAAATAAATATTTAAAAATAATAATAAATTGTAATAATTAAACATAATTGTTAATCATTAGTGATAATTAAAAAAAATTAGTCATAATTAGTCATAATTACTAATAACTAGTTATAATTAGTAATAATTAGTAATAATTTGTAATAAATAGGATTAATTAGGAATAATTAGTAATAATTTTGAATAATTATTAATAATTAGGAATAATTTGGAATAATTAGGAATAATTAGGAATAAATAGTAATAAATTTCAATAAAAAAGTAATAAATAGTAATAAATAGAAATAAATAGTAATAATTATGAATAAATAGTAATAAATATTAATAAATAGTAATAATTAGGATTTATTAGTAATAATTAGGATCAATTAGTAATAATAAGGATTAATTACTAATAATTAGGATTAATTAGTAATAATTAGTTTCAATAAGTAATAATTAGGATTAATTAGTAATAATTAATATTAGTTGATAATAGTTAGGATTAAGTAGTAATAGTTAGGAATAATTAGTAATAATTAGTAATAATTAGTAATAATTAGTAATAATTAATAATAATTAGGATTAATTAGTAATAATTAGTAATAATTAGTAATAATTATTAATAATTAGTAATAAATAGGAATATTTAGTATTAATTAGGATTAATTTGTAAAAAACACGATTAATTAGTAATAATCTTGATTAATTAAGAATAAATAGTATTAATTAGTAATAATTAATAATAATTAAGATTAATTAGTAATAATTGGAAATAATTAGTAATAATTAGGATTAGTTAATAATAATTTGGATTAATTAAGAATAATTAAGATTAATTAGTAATAATTATTTATAATTAGGTTTAACTGGTAATAAATAGGATTAATTAGTAATAAATATGATTGATTAGTAATAATTAGGATTAATTAGAATTAATTATAAATAATTATAATTAATTAGTAATATTTTGGATTAATTGGTAATATTTAGTAATAATTAGGAATAATTAGGAATAATTAGTATTAATTTGGAATAATTAGTATTAATTAAGAGTAATTAGTATTAATTGGGAATTATTAGGATGAATTAGTAATAATTAGGTTTAGTTAGTAATAATTAGGATTCATTAGTAATAATGAGGATTAATTAAAATTAATTAGGATTAATTAGTAATTATTATGATTAATTAGTACTAATTAGGATTAATTAGTATTAATTATGATTAATTAGTAATAATTATGACTAATTAGTAATAATTATAATTAATTTGTAATAATGTGGATTAATTGGTAATAAATATGATCAATTAGTAATTAACAGGATTTATTAGTAAAAATTAGGATTTATTAGTAATAATTTGGATTAACTATTAATAATTAGTAATAATGAGAAATAATTAGAAATAATTAGAAATAATTAGTAATAATATGTAATAATTTGTAATAATTAGTAATAATTAAGAACAATTTGGAATAATTATGAATAATTATGAATAATTAGGAATAAAAAAGAATAATTAGTAATAATTAGTAATAGTTAGAAATAATTAGAAATAATTAAGAATAATTAAGTGTAATTAGGAATAATTCAAAATAATTCCCAATAATTAACAATAATTTTCAATAATTCATAATAAATTCATAATAAATTGGCACAATTTGCAGAAGATTGGTGACATTCCTTTTTCTTGACTACTCATCTCCTTGAAAATTTTTCTCAATGAAATTATTACAAAAAAACTACTCCAATATACAGATATCCATTTTTTTATTCACGATAATTGATATGGCTATGCCAGAGAAGATCTTTCATACTCATTTTAGAGAGAGAAAGTTGCAAAGAGATGAGCAGTCGGGGAAAAGAGGCTCTTTTTTCAGACGAATCATCTTCTAGAAACTTTTTCCGACTAAAATCAGTAAGAAAAATATGCTCTGATGTACGAATATCCATCTTCATATTCATAAGAATAGAGAGCAGTGTGGTGAGGCCTCCCTGATCTCTATTCTTGTACATACGAAAATGGATATTCGTATGTCAAAGTATATTTTTCATAGTGATTATTATCGACGAAAATTGCAAGGAGATGAGTCGTTGGGGAAAAATGATACCACCAACCTTAAAGAAATTGTTTTCTCATAATTAGCGGTAATTAGTATAAATTAGCTATAATTACTTATAATAAGAGGTAATTAGTATAAGTAATTTTAAATGAGTGTATATTAGTATAAATTTTAAAATAAATACTATAAATAAAAATGAAATAATAGAAATTATTATAAATTTCTAAAAAAGAGAATTTAAATTTCTTCTCTTTTTTGGATAGTGTTTATATTATATAAAATTATTCAAAAATAAACAAATAATATTATATTTTTAGAGAAATATGGAATAAAGAAGTCTAAAAAATTTATTATTAGATGATCACACTTGGGTAAATCAGCGCCAGAATCCAAATAGTTTTGTTTTAAATCTTATATATATTGAGGGTGTTGAAGGTTTCTTATCATTTAAATCATCAAAACCAGAATTGTTTTTAGAAGGGATAATTACTTGTCCTTATAAAAACTATTCTCTGAGGAAGTTTGACATGATTGAAAACATTGGAGTCCATCTATTGTCTTCTGGTTTTCAACCAGATTCTTTTTTTTTGTGTCAACATGGTGAATATAGTTATAGAGAAGATACTATTAATTTGGTTCTGTATCCATCACGGTTTAAAAATTTAGTACATGATGTGCTAGGTCCATATTTTCAATAAACTAAACCTTAGGATGATATTGATTTATCTCTTGAGTTGGAACCATCTCAATTTTATTAGTTGTTGAGTTCTGCTGAGGAAGCCTTATATCATGGACACGAGATAAGTAAATTTGAAGTGGTTAAAAAATTTATGGCTATTAAATCAAATAATGGAATGTCAAAAAGCTATTTTTATCATATATTCTCTTTGGATAAAATACTATTAGCTAATGGAAAGGTGTTACCTAAAATGTTATATGAGAGTAAGGGGATGGTTCATAATCTGGGTCTTAGTTATCAAAAGATTCATGGATGTTCAAATGATTACATCTTATATTATGGTGAAAATGATTTGTTAGATAGTTATACCACATGTGGAAAATCAAGGTATAAAGAGGCTCAATTAGGAAAACCAGGATTGATTCTAATAAAACAGTTGAAATATTTCCCACATACACCCAGATTGCAGCATTTATTTATGTCTCAAAACACAAAAAAATTGTTTTCACGGCACAAAACCAATATTTCAACTGTTAAAATTTTAAATCATACCTCTTATAGTGATTCATGAAAATGTTTTGAGAATTTGCATCCCTACATTTATTTAGAATCCCCAAACAAGTGATTAGGTCTCTATACTGACGGGTTCTGCCCATTTGTTTCTTACGATAGTCAGTATTTATATTTGCTTGTCTTTATAACTCCAAACATTTACCTCCTTAGATGTTTATGAAGGATCCATATTTTTTGGCCTTATTATTTACAGGAAATTCAAAAAAGATTATTTATGTTTATTTGAAACCATTGATTGATGAGTTAAATTAATTGCTTATTAATAGTGTTAGTATATATGATGTTGTTGAGAAACCGAATTTCTTACTGAAAGCTGCATTAATGTGGAAAATTAGTGACTTTCCAGCATATGGCATGTTATCTAGTTTGAGTACACATAGTCCAAAATAAATTTTGTACTATATGATATATAGAAAAGTGTTTTTTCTCATCAATGGACAAAACATTGTTTTTTTTTTATTTTCATCACAGATTCCTTCCAACTGATCATCATTTTAGGAGTAACAAATATCATTTCAAAAAAGATAAAATTGAAATATATAAACCTACAAAAATGATCTCATGTAAAGACATAAAATCAATTTTCTATTCATTACCTCCCACAATATTTGGACCAACAATAAACCAATAGAAAATCGAAGTGTTTGGGAAAGAACTCAATTTGATAAAATGGTTCATTTTTTGGGATCTTCAATATTTGCCACATTTATTGATCCATCATATGTTGGATTTCATGAATATTGAGAAGAACTATTTTTGCAATTTATTTTATATAGTTTGGAATAGACTAGGTAAGAGGAAATATAATCTAAAGGAATGATTAAATCTTGCCCAAATTTACAAGAAACCAAAACTTGAACAATTCGAAAATGTCAGATCACATAAGTTAATGAATCCAAAAGAAACATATACATTTCCAAAAGATAATATATTATTATTTTCAGTGAATTTCAGATTTGAGACTTTCATATTGTTATGCTTCTAATTTGGCAGATGTTTCAGAAGTGGTCATATTACAAAATTAAAAAGTCCTAACTGTCTTTGTTATAATGGAAATACCTTTTACAATTAGATTCAGAGGTTTATTGAATTATATGATTTGATATGCGATAATAGACATCAGTTTTTTAAAGACATTTGTGTAGTAAAAACAGACTACAATGCACTAATAAAACTATAAGAAGATTTTGTTTTAATTTTTTGTAAACTAGAAAAAATATTCCCTCTGTCTTTATTTGACTCAATGGAACATTTTACATTACATTTTCTGAATGAAGAAAAATGTGGAGGTCCAATAAATTTCTGATGGATGTAACCATTTGAGAGATGCATGAATAAATTGAAGAAAAAAGTATGTAACAAAGCATCAGTTGAAGGCTTAATTGAAAAAGATTATTTGCAAGAGGAAATTTCTTTTTTTTTCACCCTCATTATTTTGAATTTAAATATCCATCAAAACAACACTGTATGTGATGTAATGAGGTAAATATGGATGATGATATGAGAAATAAATTATTAGTTTTTAATCATCCCAAACATGGCTTTTGCGGAGTTAATTAGTGATGGATTTTAGATGATGAACATCAAAGAGCTTATATATATGTTCTACTCAACTATGAAGAAATGAAACCATTTTTAATATCTGTGATGCTATCAATTATTCTATAATACTTATTATAGTAAATTAAATTAAATTTTTTTGTAGGTTATATGATAATTATATCAAGAAAAAATCTTCCAAAAATTACATCATCTTCTCTTGAAGAAAGTCAGCAAAATAATTTTCCGTACTGGTTTCAAAAATTGGTAACAGAAATTATTTATGGTTTAAATTATAAAATCAATTTATTACAAGTTATATTGATAATTGTTTTACAATTTTTTGGGTATCCGAACATGATGATAAAATTGATAATTGATTATGTTTCTTGAGTAAAACACCATCCATAATCATTAAATCTTATAATCCATATGTTGAGAATCATTTTTTATTTTATACACGTGCATATGGGAAATCATGATAAACAATGAATAGTGGTGTATGATTGAGAGGATATCATCATAGAGAAACTAAAGTTGACTTTTAGGGTATACTGGAAGAAATTATTGAATTATGTTATCTGAGATATAATTACATAACAATATCTAAATTTCAGTCATTGGATACTGAGAGAGGCTTGCATATTCATTCGAACCTTGGAATCATTGATATAAAATATAAATGTATTCTTTTATTAAATAAACAATTTTTATTGGTTTATCAGGTACATAAATTTTATTGGTTTATTAGGTATATATATCTATATATAATAGTTTTTAACTATTTTCTGATAGAATTAATTTCATGTTTCACCTGGACTAAGATATATTTCTTCAGTTATAAGAGGCTGATCTATCATTGGACAACCAAGATGTTGGATCATCTGAACCTAAGACTACTAGCAGTTCAAGGAGGAATTTTAGGGGGCGTGGTCTTACCCGATTAATGATTCTTGAACCAACCCTAGTGTGATGTTCACTTCTTGTATTTGATCCATGCATGTAGAGGTATGTTTATCTATGTATTTTAGATAGTATTGATTAATTTATTTATATACTAATTGATTGATTATTTGTTATTTTTTACATCTTTTCTCATATAGTTGTTGGAAATAGGAGCACTATATTGCACAATTATTTTTTTGAAGCTTGGATCACATGGGATGAGATTCATATTGATGTTTAGCCCCACATGTTCAGCCCCACATGTTTGATCACTAGCTAGTACGTAAATAAATAATATTTATTTATAAATTAATTTAATTTATAACTTGATATTATAATTTATTTATAATGTTCATGGTCTCCAATCGATGAGATCATGTAGGGTGCTATCTGGAAGGCATGGGAGGGGTTTATGCATCTGCGTTGTCATTAGTTTTTTTTACAATTTGATAAGGAATTAAATGATGAATGTAGGAGTGATAGAGTTTAATGAGTCTTTTTACACCCACTCACTTGATTACATTTCATCTCAAGTTTGGTATGAATTTTTTTCACATTGGTTTGGTGGATATTTTCAGAGGAGTTCATCAATAGGCTGACAAAACCAGGGCAGACATGAGGTAACGCATCGAGTTGGTAGTCGTACATTCAGTATGCATAGGGAAAATATAGTAATTAAAATTTTTAAATAATTTATATAACTTTAAATGTAATAGTTTATTTTAAATTAAAATATGTAGTTAAATAGCTTGATGTTATATATTTTGATGTTTATAGGGGGACATAAAGCTATCCAAAAACTAGAGAGATTAGAGGTGATCGATATCATCATATTGTGGTTAGAATAATTTCTTTTTGAGTTTTAAAATTAATGGAAAATAATATTTTAACTATTTTAATTTTAAATTATAATTGAAGGAGTTATATGTGGCTGTAGAATATCTGACATAGATTGAGATCTAGGCTGAGACTGAGGGTCATACCAGTTCCCACCGATTTGATGAGGCATCATGGATGTATGTGAACTAGTATGCCTTCGAGATGGGAAGAGTTTCTGGTGTAGTCTCTCAAATGACACATGAGAGTTGTTATGGTACCACTGTGATGTCGACATCTAGCTTGAGAGGATCTTATAGAGAGTCTTCATCATCTACTACACATTATCAGGAGTAGCTGCGAGCT
Organism: Viscum album; assembly: GCA_963277665.1. Lineage (NCBI taxonomy): Eukaryota > Viridiplantae > Streptophyta > Magnoliopsida > Santalales > Viscaceae > Viscum > Viscum album. The sequence goes on along the minus strand of OY728139.1, from coordinate 1,383,547,952 downwards.
CAATGTGAGCTTATAAAGAGTATACAATAGGGAGCAGGAGGAGATGTGTCAATGGATGCATCAAGAGACACACCAATGGAAGTAGAAATAGCAGGAAGAGCTCTGAAGACAGTAGCGGTAGTAGGAGGAGGAGATGTGTCGATGGTAGAAGTAGTAGCACCATTAGATAGAGTACATGCAACGTCTCACTCATGATTTAGGGATGGAGTTACCACCACCATCTCCTCCAACTCCTCTAGACGAACCCCCTTAGTGATATATTTGTTATTAATGATAAAACATTTGAATGGAAATTTATTTTGTAATATTAAATATTTATTTTTCAATATAGTGCGTTTTTTATACTGTTGCGAATATTGCAATTTTATTATTTATTTATTTATTTAATTTTTTATTATTTTATTACCTAATTTAATTTTTTATTATTTTTATTATTTTGTTTTATTTTTTTATATTTTTATGAATATTTAGGGTTTTATGATTTTATAATTAGTTATTATTTTACTAATATTAATAATTTTATTTATGTAATATTAATTATATTACTATTATTTCATTAAAAATATTATTTTATTATTATTTTTTTATTTTATTAATGTTTTTATTATTATTTCATTAATATAATTAATATTAATATTATTTTAATATTATTTCATTAATATAATTAATATTAATATTATATTATTATTATATTAATATTATTAACATTATTGATATTATTATTATTATTATTTCCCAATATTATTTTATTATTAATTTTTGATATAATTTTATTTTTATTAATAATATTATTTTATTCAATTTCATTTAATTTATTTTTTAATCTATTTGCGATGAGAACTTTTGCGACGACCCATTGTAAATAATTTTTTTAAACTAATCTCAGAGAAACTATTTGTGATGAGACTTTTGGTGACAGAGTGTCTCCATCACAAATGCTTTTTTTAAATAATATTGGGGAAACTATTTGTGATTGGTCCAGGTCCAATCACAAATAGTCCTTTCTTGTGACGAGCCATTGCAAAATAGCTTTTTTGTGATGCCATTTTCTGAAACGTGGCATTTATGATGGGTTCCCATTGAAATGGCCTGTCACACATAGTCCAATTTCCATTAATGTCCCATGTTATGCGGGATGTTCAGGCCGGTTTTGGTGGAGCCCATCAGGCAGAGATGAAACTCTCACCAAATCTGAAGGTTGGACTACTTCTGGTCCGTCATGTTTAATGACTATATCGAGTTCTCCAGAAGGTTTCACGTGTGTCAGATCCATGAAAATTTTCTGCATCAACCGCCATAACCCATCCATTCTACCAAGTAATGTTTGACCTTTTCGGCCTAGGGACTCGATGTCGTGGGACCATGTCCACCGACAATCGATCTCCATAGCATGTTCATTCTAACCACAATGGACTTCTTCATTAAGTGGGAAGAAGCGATTCCACTCAATGAAGTTACGACCTATTCTATTATTGAGTTCTTGAGCTCCAACATCATTCATCGATTTTGTGTCCCTCATTCTATACTCACCAATAAATGGACCAATTTTCAAGCAGCTGTGTTGAAGAAATTATATGCCAAGTACAACATCAAGACTAGCCATAATTCTCCTTATCATGTGTAAGAAGATGTATATATAAAGGCATTCAATAAGACCCCCTATAACATTTTTCAAAATATTGTTCGTCAAAATAAAAAGAGTTGGCCTGAAAATCTCCCCAACGCTCTCTCGTCTTACCAGATGACAACCCAAAATTCTGCCTAGGTGACACCATATTCCCTGGTGTACAGAACAAAGGTGGTCCATCCCATGAAGATTTAGTTTCATAACTTTTTACAAGTATCTTTGATTAGAAGACATTAGATAGAGTAGTATAATTCTACCAAGCTAAGTTAGAATCCCTTGATGAGAATATGATTCAGGCCTGGTACAATATAGAGGGGCACCAGAATAAGGTATCCATATCTTTCAATAAGAAAGTTCATCTCTGCTCTTTCCTTCAAGGTGAGAGAGTGTTGGCACTGAGAACGCTAATGATACTTTTCAAGAAGCTACTAATTTTTGAACCAAAATTTCAGTGACCATACATCATTTATATGGTTTAACATGATAGATTATATTTCTTAGTTACTATGGATGATGAGTGAATTACTTATCCCACCAATTCCAAGATCCTCAAGCTGTACTTCACATAAGGAACCTTTTTCACGTCCTGTATGACGTTAAACTGCACAATGTGACATTTTTTCACATACTTCATGAAGCAAAACATCATGAAAATTCCTTCTCATCATTATCACATGACATTAAACTATATGGGACTCATCATGTATGATGATAAACTGAACAACTTCACCTTACAATCCATGTTGTATGAACTTAAACTAAGATCCTGATTAATATGAGTTGCATGACGTAAAAATTCATAGAATCTTCAACCTTACCGCATGATGTTAAACTAAATGTCTTTCAATAACTATATATTGCTTTATTCTCTACCTTATGGGATATGTAGCGATGCCCATACGGATTGTATTTGGGCCCAACCACAAATTACCCCTTTTTTCTTCAAGGCCTAGACGTTTGATATGGAGTGTGTAGTGTGGTGATGTACCTCCTTGGTCCTCATTCACATAGGGTTGACTTGTGAAACCAAACTACACATCTATATGTTTGGAGTTTCATCCTCATTATTTGAGATCTATGACCCTAAACTAAGATCCCAATTCTTTTGAGCTGCAGGACATCAAATTACCCTATATCTTCATCCTTACCGCATGATGTTAAACTGCATGGAAACCAAGAACTATGTATGGATTGATTCCCATCCTCATGGGATATGTAGGAATGCCCAGCCATTTTGTCTTCAGTTCTAGCCCTAGGTTTCATAAATCTTTTAATTATTTCCTGCATCTTGGCCTAAATGTCCTAGGAGCACGTGGTGTTGTATGAGACTTCTTTGGTTATTATTCATGTCAGTTTACAATAGTGACACCATGTAGCCCCCCAATGATCTTCCCTTTACCAACATCCATACCATATGACATTAAACTACATGAATTATAGAACTATGTGCAGCTTGATTCTCATCCTTATGGGATATGTAAAAATGAACAAATTTTTTTTTCTAGTCCATCCCAATGCTCTTATTCCTTTCTGGACCATTTGGACTTACTATATGTTCCAAGTTCAATGAACATATACTATGATCTCTTTGGTCCCACATGATGTTAAACTAATTTTTCCTACCTGCATGTCATTAAACTACATAGTATTTATGGTCCTTTCTACACGACCTTAAAAGGAATGTTTCCCTTTTTCCTGCATGACATCAAACTATTATTTATTCCTTACCGCATGCCATTAAAATTCACAAAATTCTAAATTTATATGTGTATTGATGACCATACATATGGGATACATAATATTGCCTAGACATTTGGTCTTCAAGTCTAGCCCCATGTTCTTCCAATTATTCTGCCCCCTTGGCATGAGTTCTCTCTCGAGATGGTGAATGGTGTGGCGTGGAATTCATTGATCCTCACTCACATCAGGTTATATTTCCATGCCATACACACCCCCTTTGGGATACCTATACCCCAATGTTCTTACCCCAACAAATTAAACTGCACAATAGTTCCAACTACATGGGGCTTGATTCCCATCCTTATGTGATATGTTGGAATGCCCAGTCATTTTTTCATCGGGTCCACCACCAGGTTCATAAACCTATTTTACTTCTTTCTTCCACTCATCCACTCGAGTCATCTACACTTACTTGAATCCCTCAAACTATGTTATGCCTCATTAACGTGCTCATATGTTCCATGGTATGGGACATAGATTGTTTGATTCTTCAAGGAAATTCTTTTATTACATCTCCATGATATATATGTTCCATTATTGGGGTCTTCATCATTTTTCACATCTAGTGGGACCCCCAAATGATATGGATGGTCAGTCACATGAATCGCCTACCATCGAGATCCAATGTCAAAGAATATTTCTAATGAAATTTTTGGACAAGGTCCATGCTTCCAATATGGTCAACGGTCGACCCTTACTTGTTTGATCCCACTTCAGGTTACATGATGTGGATGCTATGTTTCAAATATGGTTAGTAGTTATCCTTCACTATTACACCGATCCCATTGTATCCCAAATATCGGATGTTGTGATTCAGATCCCTTTCCACATCCATATGTCCAAGAAGAACTTCAAGAACCTCAGGGTCATCCCTCTGTACATTTTGTGCATTGAGCAGGAAGACCACCATCACAGTGCCACCCTTGACTCTACACCTCTGTTCCCCTGCCATGTGTGTCCATGTTTTTTGAAGACCTTCTCTGACATTTGTTTCCCACACCAAGAATGGATCACGTGGGATTATGGGTCTTGGTAAGGTTTGTACCCCCATAAAAGAATCACACCACCTTATGGTCTGAACTTTATGACCATAAACTAAGAGTCGACGTCTCAATGTACAAGAATCATGATCTTAAACTATATACATGTTACCTATGGAATTTATGGTGTGGTGTGGATCTCTTTGGTCATCATTCACATTAGGATTCCTCATGGTGCTGAACTACACATTATTTTTTCGGATGTATCATCTTTACGTATGAGATCTATGACTATAAACTAAGATCCCCAAAATCCTAGTTACATGATGATAAACTGCATAATAAACCTCATCCTTATCGTATGATGTTAAACTACATATTATGAATTTAGGATTTATGATGGTAAATGAAACAACATTATGATGTCTTAAACAAAGAAAACATTTTACCTTTGGTACTAGCCATCTACCATGCCATTCTCAGAAACTATGTGTGTCTTGATTCTTTCCCTCGCAGGATATAAAGGGATACCTGGACATTTTTCCCCAACTACAACTGAAATATCATGAACCTTTTCTCCTACCTCCTTGGTCTGGGTTTTCTCCTAGGGATGATTTGTTTTGGTATGAGACCTCCTTGGTCCTCATTCGCATTAGGCTGCCTCATGGTGCCACACTGCACATATCTGCGTCTTACGGTCTAAAATCTATTACCTTAAACTATGTTTTTAGTGTCCAAGTTCGCATGAATTTAAACTACATAACAACCTCAATTTTTCCTATTTGAGAGGATATTTCCACCCATTGGAATTGGTCATATTTAATTCCACCTCCCAAAGAACATATGGATTTATTACCACCCTCATGGGATATATAGCGAGGCTCAGATATCATGCCTTCAGGACAAGTCGTAGAATTGAGAGCATGCATTTTTGTCCTTTTGTTATGGGTTCTCCTATGAAAATGTACAGTGTGGTGATACCTTATTTTCCCTCACACACATTGGGTTATTTATCGCACCACTTAATTCCACATTAGGGAACACATTTCCCAGTCACATGAAAATAGACCACACAACATCATCATCCTCCCCGTATGATATTAAATTTCCCAAGTATGTCCCACACACACGATGTTAAATAGGGAACTTAGGGTCCAAAATCTATGACCTTAAACTATGAGCTTTAATTCTGAGAAACATGAACTTTAAATTTTTCAAAACATCCATAGGGAACCCGACATTTAGGGATAGATCTGGTCCCACTAACGGACACATTCCCTCACCCCATCTTCACGCTTCATCTGCTCCCTTGTTTGCATCTCCATTATCTTCATGTTTGAAGGGACCCCCAAACACGATAGATTCTTGGCCTCAAGGCTCACCTACCATCCTGGTCTAATGTCCAAAATAATTTTGAATGACATTTTGAGATAGGAATCGTGTTTTGAATATGGTCAGCAGCCAACCCTCGTTTGTTTGTTCCCATCCTATGTTAAATGATATGAATGCTCTATCTTGAATATGGTCAACAATTATCCTCAATCATTATAATACCTATGTTGTGTCAAAAATATTAGACACTATGATTTACATTTTCTTTCCCTTCAATTCTTATGCATCTCCAACACCCTTGTTGTTTTCCTCTGTGCATTCTCATGAATCAAGTAGGAATTTTGGCCTAGTTGGGATTTTACCACCCAAGAATTATTTTTCACTATTCTATACTCTCATGTGATGGGGAGATCCTAATATCACTCCTTGTTTTCCACTCCTAGAAAAGATCACTTGGGCTTATGAGTTTTGGTAGGATTATACCCACATAAAAAGCTGTGAAACCTTATGTTCTGAGTTCCATGACCTTAATCTAAGATCTCTTTCTTCCATTCCATATGACGTTAAACTACATTGCCTCATCCCACATGATGTTAAAATATTTTTTCCAAACCGCATGATATTAAAATTCATGGGTTGGTCCTATCATACGACCTTAAACCATGGAATAATTGTCATAGCTACATAATGAAAAATGACATAGCATTGTGGTGATCTCACTTGTGAGGGTGTCACCCTTGGAACTAGTAATCTACCATGAAACATTTCAATAAAAACGTATGGCTTTATTCCTTTACATATGGGATATGTAGTGACACCCAGATTAGCGATCTTGGGTCTAGCCACAACATTATTTCCACTTTTCACGTCAAATCATCTTCATCCTTACCGCATGAAGATAAACTATACGGAATATCAAGAAATATTTGTGGCTTGATTCCCATCCTTATGGGATATGTACTGATTCCTATAAATTTTTTCACGGGCCCATACATTGGTTCACTAACATTTCCAGCCCTTTGTCCCTGATTAAAGTCCAAAATCTATGACTATAAACCGGGAACCTCATGGGTATATGTGGCAGTGAAGTGGGTCTCCATGGAAATCATTCATGTCAAGATTTTCCCATTATTTCATCACATATGCCTCCCTCCCATATGTTCCTATATATTTTTGTGGTGAACATGCCTCTTTTAGCTCATCCACGTCGGGTTTAATCTCTTAGTGCCATGAAAGAATTTTAGAATTAGACATCATAGTCCCTGCGACATGATTTTAAATTTTTGGCCAAGGCCCAAGAAGTATGACCTTAAACTATATGAAACACCTTGATCACAATGTAAAACTATAATATACACTTTCCTCACCATATGATTCTAAAATACATATCTATCACCCACATTTTCATGATGTAAAACTGTAAGAAATCCTCAGTTCTTACCAGATAAGTTCTTTTTGGAAGGTAGGTTTGATCTGGGTTCAGACAAATACACTCACTCCAATGTGTTTCTTTCATGGTGGTGTAGTTATAAGAGTGTCAGAATCCTTTTGAACATTTAATCACTCCACCTCTATGATTTATGTGCCCTTTATTTGGATACTCATCCACTTTAACGTCTGTAATAACCCCCTAACGACCTGGTACCACGTTAATTTTTCTCACATATCATCCTGTTCCAATGTTACGTAATAAATTAGATGAAAATTTGAGTTTGGAACTTTGTTTTTCAAATACGGTCATTGTTTGGCCCACATTTGTTTTCCCATTTCAGGATAGTCGTATAGGTACTACATTTCAAATATGGTCAGTTGTTATCTCACATCGGCATGCCATCACCATTGTGCTCTAAATTAGGGTTATCTTGATTCACAGTTCTCATTCCCAACTTGTTCGGATTGATTCTAATTCCCATTATTTTATCCCACTCACATATTAGATCATGATGGGAAAGGCCAGTTGGCTGCTCTAGGAACCCTATTCTATAGTCACAACATCGGTCAACTCAAATACTCTGGGTGGTCAGTCAATAATGACATACCCTGTGTATTCAATTATTAGTAGTCACTATCATACCGGAGTTTATAATTATGTGATCACCCTTTATTTCTTATATCGGGTATGGCCCACATGATTTTTGGGATTTATCATTGATTTCTTCAATGTTATGATCGAGATGCAGTATTTGAAACAAAAGAGAAATATATCCATGTATGCAGTTTAGAATAAGAAAATAAAATAAAATAAGTATGTTTCACAAGTTTGGAAAAAAAAATCCCTTAGGGATCATCCCCTTTGATTGAATGATTCAATATGACCACTTTCAAGCATGTGTCTTCTAGAGTCTCTTGTAACTTCATAAGATCCCCCTGCTCATCAACAACCACAGAGCGACATTCATCATCCCTGATCTATATGTATTCATTTTTTTATTGGAGTTCATCTATTTGATAGCTCACCAACACTAGATACTCCTAGGCTTTATCCATCTAGGCCCCAAATCATTTTAAGAGTTCCAACTGATTGGTGAGAAATGTGGAATGTTTATTTTTCAGCCCGTCAAGGTGATAAATTTTTTGTTCATCTAAATGGAACTTCTGGATGTTTTCAAACTTTTTCTATCACCATGAAACATCTAGGTTTTGGCTTCTATCCCACATATTCTCAATAAGAAAGCCAATTATCATCATATGAAGATGATGGGAATCCACCAATCTGACATAGAGAAAGTGTATCCCAATGTGAAGTGACCCTATTCAGCTTAGTCATTCTACCTCTAGGATATTGAGGAAGTGTTAAATTCACTTAAATTCCTTGCATCATGTCAAAAAAATCTCCTTAGTTAAGTAAGGGTTAGAATTTTCCAGCTCTTCCGGGTCTCTACGTCTGTATTTAGGAAATATGGCCATAAGTTTAGTGGTAGGGTCTTCCTCAAACATCATTTCTGAGGGTCTAGGCTCTATAAAATTAGGGGGACCATATTCTATCATTTATTATTTAGTGGACTCACTTATTCCAGCATCAGGATCCATCTAGGCATTTTCATCCTCTATGGCTGCAACTTCCTACGGACTGGGTGGCAAGATTATAATAGCTTGAATGGCACATCCTCTAAGATGCCTATGTTCTATAGGGGGAGGCTATAGATCAAAATGTAATCCTTGTGATTCATAATCTTTATATCTAGGAATGTTTGATTTTCTTATAATACCTTTCTCTCATGATGAATTTGTGGGTTTTTAATCATCTCGACCCTTTGTGCAGCAAAGACAAACTCCCTCTCAACATTAGTCTGTTCAATGACCATGTTAATAATGTAGTGATTTCACAAATGAATCAACACAAAAGATTAATATTTGGCACACAATATTAACAGTTTCTTGCAATATCAGATTATGGATGTGAAAAATTTGGAAAATTCAGAAGCGCGTAAGATCTAGAAGTTGATTGAAAAAGAAGAGGCCAAACATGGGTTCTTTCGTGTAGAAATGAGAAAATTACGCACACGAGAGAAAATTTATTATTGTATCAAAATTAAACGTATTATGCCTTATACACCCACATATTTATAGGTGAGGGCCAATTCTTCCATGTGCATTCACATATTGTTCCTTTTTCATCATATTTGACATTTTTCACACATCATCTTAAAAGAAATGTTCTCTTTGGAAACTCGACCTACTGGTCCCCATTGAGCTCAAATTACAAGGGGGGATGTTTTTGGAACCGAATTACTCTTCAGGTCCATTCTATACATTTTTGAGGAACTTAAATTCATAATTTAATTGAGTGGACAATACCAAGAACCCCAAGGGAGCCGCATGTAATTCTGGATGTCTGCGTATAAGACCAAAATATTCTCACAAGACTCTTACATGCCCAATGAAATTTCAAATACCAACATTCACCCTGGTCTCCTGAAAATTGGATAATTTAGATGCATGAAAGAAGATAAAATTGCGTGAAAAAGGGTTGTTCGTCACGTAAATATCTTATGCTCTCAATGTGATGTTAGCTGGAAAATTTCATGTTGGCCTTCTTATGTGATCCCACCAAGATTTTCACCTATAAGTAAAAGAGAACCCCTCCCATTTTAGGGTAATTATCTGGAATTAAAACCATCACTCCTATGCGTGTAAGATGACTTCTTCCATGACCATAAGAAAATAATGATATAATGGTATAAGATCTTGCATGATAGGTTCCCCATGGCCCCCATCATGTGGGCCCACAAAGTCTTGACACTCGCTCATTTCTATTTTCACTAAGTTAAGTGTGTGAAGAATACCTTTATTTCATGAATTAAATGTCCTTGTGTAGAACCACTTTCACCTTGACCCCTTCCTTTTTCACACAAGTATCTAATCTTTCATACACCCCCCCATCTTGCATGTAATTCTATAATTTTGTGTGCACCATTTCCTATAGACTCCGTCAGGTTTCCTTATTCCAAGGAACCACGATTGAGCTCCACTTTCACGAAACATACATATCTTGTGTGAACTTCCTTTATGCGGTCCTCCAAGATTGTACATATTTATTTCCCTATCCCCCAAGTGGTGCTTCACATTATGTTTCCCTACATAGTGCTTCTTCACAAACGTATGCTAACATTTATTTCTTATTCACGTAATTACACAAATATGGACCCCTTGATTGACCACTCCTCCGCCTTTCTCCCATTGAGCATTGATTGTGCCTTACCTTCCCCATGTGTGGGTTGGCACCAGTAAATTAAGTCAATGGGGTGAAGAGTGAGTCAACATCATCCAAGCTGTTGGATGTTAAACTGCAAAGAAAAAAACCCTCAAAATGTGACATTAAGTTGTTGTTTCCCCATGTATGAAAATTATGACAGGACCAGAAAGGGGTGGGCACTAGTTCCCTCTCACCATCTATATCCCTTTGCGCTTTTTCACCATGTGAACCTTATGCATCCTCCACATAAGCCCTGATACACCATAATTGTGTGTTCAGTGTATTACTAACACAAAATGAGATCTTCCCCTCATGGAATTAGATACTCTTCATAAAGAAGGAAATCCTCCTTAGGATTCCGTCTAGTATTAAGTCCAAATCTCCATATCCCTAGGAATACTTAGTGTCTAATCATCACATCACCTCTCAGGGCTACACCTTTCCCAACATGATCATCAAGTCTACTACATCCTCTTATTTATCACACCAAGCATGATTTACATGGGATTAGAGTTTAACAGTAACCATGTAATTCTCTTTAGGCCACTATCCATTAATAAGCCCCATGCCCCTCATTTATGAACTATGTGGAATTTGATCCATATCTTATAAACATGGTACATAGGAAGCCTCATTGAGGGTAAAGCCCCACAATCTTTCAGTTTCATCAGTTTCACATCGGTTCACTCTTTGTCTTGTATGATGTTAAATTGTATTAACCTACTGAACTATGAAGGTTTTGATCCCTTTTGGGTATGTATGAATCCTCTTTGAGGTTCAATCCCAGCCAATGATAAACCTTGGTGTCACCCTCCTAGGGGAACACCTCTCTGATCCACCCTCAATGGTGTTCAGATCAGACATCATGGTTTAAAACGTAATCCTTAAGGGACATGCTATCCTGAGTCCATCCTCATTGGGAACTATGATCCATCCATCCAGTAATCCTTCTACATGACCTCTCATAGAGATGTACCCATCTAATCCACCTTCTCAAGTATTCTGATTAGTCTAATCCATCTCTGCAAGATGTTAAACTCATGACATACCCCATGTTAAACATGGGAAGATAAGGAAAAACTTAGAGACATGTTTTTGGATAAGATTCCCTATAATCAATGTGGGATATATTAGGCTTCCATGAACTCAAGAAGCCCTATGATAAGGGAGAATTCATGTGCACCAATGTTCAATCATCCATACATTCCAGTGATGCCCAACATAACTAATCTCCTAACCAAAAATTTCTTCCCTAGATCGATCCTTTGAAATGTCCTGATAGATGAAGTAAAATTAACCAGTATCCTTAAAGAGATGGAACATAGAGGAGTTTGGTTAACAACATCTTTGTCTATAAGGGAGACCCATACTAGGAGACAAATTATGAGGAGGAATCTATAGAAGGAGAGACTGATATCGCATCATCCCATTTTGATCAAGGAGAATATATCTTTGAAGAAGTGATGGATGTCTCCAACCTTTGGAAAGAATGAATAAGGTGCAATAGAGCCACTCACTGCAATAATATGATGATGCATGTGCCCCAATGAGAAAGAATCATAAACATTGTTATGGTAGATCCTATTAATTCTTTTGGGTCACAAAAGTTTCTCCTAAGATTTTACCCATAACCTAAGGCATATCCCTCCCTGAACTAACCATAGTCTATATCCTTGTACATTATTCATATATATATATATATATATGAAAAATACATAAAACTTTTCTCATGTTCAACTATTTAATGCCAAGAGATATATTACAATGATATGAAAATTAGATACATCACGCAATCAATAATATAATTCTATCCTGAACAAATAGATCACACAGTACATTAAATTAAATTACTAGTATACAAAAAAATATGTGTGTATATATATATGGAAGGTGATCATACATGCCTAATAATGATGTATGAATACATCCAAAATACCATAAAACAATGAAATCAATCTCATTAATGGTAATGTAAAGATATGTTACACATGAGTTGGCTAGAAACATGAAAAATCTTCTACATGAGTACCATATAGCCTTTCTCTTTTATACAATGTCTTGGGTTGGTCAAAATAAAAGATGAAATTTTTTCTTTGATACCTATTTATAATGTCCTAGACCCAAAATCATGGTTCCATATAGAGAGCCACAAGACCTCATGCACACCTACTCATACACAAGATGCTATAGACTATCATTGAGTGTCTGAAGTTTGTCAATGGGGAGATTATACCCTTACCATCATTGATCACACCACGATTCACTATTTCATTTTCACCCTTACACCACTGTCCTAAACTAGTTTTTTTATTTAAAATTATAAAAATAATAACAAATTTAACATCATTTTTGAATCAATTATTTTGTTTTTATCACTCTTAAAAATGGTAAATTTACTTTTATTAATAATTACATAGTAGGTGGAGGTGATTTAGAGGGCCCATGATGAAGTTCAAGAAAAATGGACAAATTGTACAACATCAAAGCACACTACTACTAAATTGTATGTCAAAATGAGCTATGATTTTTCCTCCAGTCCAAAATAAAATGGAATAAATTTTATATGAAGAAACATAATCCCCATTCATCCACTAAGGGGGCCATTCGAACTAATCAATCAAGGGGATTGGATCTTCTCAAAGTCAAAAAGTGGGTTATGTATTTAGTCCATATCTTTGGATGTGATTTTCCAATGGTGATATTTTTGTTGTAGATATAAATGAAGTTGGGATAAAACGTTTTCGTATTAAAAAATGTTATATAGGACCCTTTAGAAATCTGAAACCATGGTCTAATTGGTTTCTTGAACATAAATTTCAAAAAACCACCTACCACATCTCCTATAAAGTGGAACCATTGGCTCCTCATTTTAATTTTTGAACAAGAGAGTGATGTTCGGAAAAATAAAGTTCCAAAAGATTAATTTTATCCCCTTGGACTTTATGGATCTCCCCATGCTCATAAGGATAGCTGAAATGAAGAATGAGAAGCAACTTACTTTCCTTCTCCTATTAATGTTGGAAAAAATGGTGGGCATTCATTGTGAAGGAGATACACATCTTGTAAAGGGTGTTCTATATATTTTTATACTACTATTTGTTTTGTATTTTGGGTTTTAAAACATATCATTTAGATGTATATTTCTTTGATTCATTTTTAATTTCTTTGTTTTAGTTTATAAAATGGAATTCTCTTTACTTTTAAAAAATTAGTGTGAAGTCTAGAGTGTGTGAATTATGTTGTTACAATTTTAAAACACAAGAATAATATTCTTCCCCAACTATTTGAGATTTTAATTTTATTTTGACGTTACTATACCATGCATGAGATCTGGACCTTCTCTATAAGATTGTTATGTTATGGTTTGGCTCATCATTTTTTGATATAAAATTTTGAAAAGTAATTGGGATTCTGATTAATTTCAACCAAATACTTACATCAAACCATAATTAATCTCCAAGAATGATGAACTTGTAATGTGTGTATTGAACTCACAATGAAACCATTTTCTCATATTTTCAAAAAGATATTGCTTTCTAAACTACTAAGCTCTTTAAATTAAGTTATTTTTTTAAAATTATTTTCAAAACTAACCCTATTTTAGTCTCTTTAATTAAAAATACATACTATAAGCCAACAAAATTCCCTTAGAGATGAAATAGGGTAATACATATATCTTAAATAAACCTTAAAAAATAATAAATTTGTTGCATCATGAAAACACGTTCAAATTTTGTCACTGTTTCGGGGGATCATTTTTGTTTTTAGTGTGTGTTTTTTTATAAAAATATTGGGTATTTTGTAATTATTTGTTCACATATTTTATTCCTTAATTTTTTAGTTAACTTCTAAAATATTATTTTTTAGTCCTTGTGCCTAATATGATCTTCACCATAGGAAATAATTTCTTTTTAACATGAACCAGATAGGATCTTGCATCATCAACACCAAGAAGCATTGAACGATCCATTGAAGGAGGACACACAAAACATTGAAACGCTTATTGATCCTTCTTATTTTTATGGAAGCCACATTAAAACTAAATTAAACTTGCATAATATGGATGAAGACTACCAAAAATTAAAATAACTATCCTCACCTGATTTTGAAATCCAACCCAAATATATTTAAATACAAGGTAAGGCACCAAACTTTGACCTGAAATCCAGTCTAATTCACATATTTCCTAGATTTCATGGACCTGTTGGAGAAGACCCACATAACAATTTAAAAGAATTTCATACTATGTGTTCTGCATTAAAACCTTATAATGTAGATGAATAAAAATTAAAGATTAAAGATTTTCCTTTTTCATAATAAGACACTAAAAAATATTGTCTTTACTAGGTTAATTCACCAATTAGAGGTAGCGTGGACATGAAACACCTTTTTATTCAAAAAGTATTTTCCATCCTCTCGAACTATAATATTAAGTAGAGAAATTTGTGGGATATGAAAATAATAACTTTAAATGATTTATGAATAATTTGAATGATTTAAAAGGATTCATTAATGTTTCCCACACCACCAACTATGTGATAATTTTAATTCATTATATTTATAATGGATTAATTCCTATTGATCGAAATATGATTGATGTTGCTATAGCTGGTGTAATATTTGATAATACCCCGCTTTCTACAAGATTCCTAATTGATAAAATGGTGTAGAATACACATAAATTTGATTCAAAGTCTAGTGTGACCATTCTAGTAGTCCATGAGGTGAAAAGTACTCATTTTGAGAAGAAGGTGAACATAAATTTTGAAGAGGTAAGTACCCTTAATTGAAAACATTCTCTTTACCAAGGGAAATATCAATATCCTCCTCCCATTGATTGCGGTATATGTTCTTATGACACCCACAATTCTAACCAATGCCCCCAACTGAGAGAAACTTCTGAGAGTTGTGAGGAAATATTTTTGGGGTACCCCTATTACCAACCCTTTAGGAAAGAAACTTACTATCCATCCAAACTTAGGTGGAAATAAAACCAAGATTATAGGAAAAGTGGGTATTTAAACAAACCTCAACAACCCTAGAACCAGTCGGGGAAGAGTATTCATCCACCACCACCCAAAAATCATCAACCACAACAATGGTCTTTTCAACAAATGCCTCTAAAAATTGAGCCTAACCTAGAATACATTATAAAACAATTAACTTCCCCCAATATCCAATTCCAAAAAACCACACAAGTTGACACAAAAGTCCTAAAAATGATTTAGGCCAACTAGATAACTCGGTGGGTGGAAATACAATGTCTTGGGTTGGGTAAACTAACCTCTTAACCACTAGTCAACCCTAGGGATAAGTTAAATTTCAATTCCATCGCACTTAGGAGTGGAACTCAACTTAAAATTCAAATGAACCCTCGTTCGGAGTCGTCCCCTCTTAAAGAAAACACCATCCCAAATATTGAAATTTGTCTAAATGTTGATAAAACATATCATGAAAGAAACCCTTCAAATGGAAATAATATATTCTTTGATGTGTCACCTTTCCCAACTATTCCTATTTCATTTACCCAAAGGTCTAACAAACCATGAAAACAAAAATAAATTGAACATTATAAAGAAATATTGGAAACATTAAAAAATGTGTAGGTTAACATCTATATGATTGATTATATAAAACAAATTCCTTTATAAACCATGTTTCTAAAGTATATGTGTAAAAAAGGAAGTTTACTTCAAGGTGTTGAGAAGGTCATCCTATAGAGGAGCATCTCAGAATTGATAGAGCCATCACTTCCCACCAAATTCAACAATTCGGGAACATTCTCAATTCCTTTCACTATAGCGAGGTATTCCTTTTCCAATTATTTTCTTGGTCCGGGCGCTTCTATAAAAGTAATTCCTCACTCTATTTACTCATTTTTGTAGGTTGAGGAGATTAATTCCACTCGAATTAATGTTTAATTATCAAATCAGATTATATAACAACATTTTGGTGTGTTATCAGATGTTCTTTTGAGGCTGAAAATTTATTTTTTCCCATTGTTTTTTAGATTCTTAAAATTGAAGATGATAGAATGAAGGGACATGCACCGATTATATTGGTGATACATTTCTTAAAAATTTCTAAAACCATAATTAATGTTCACAATGGTACATTATCTATTGTGGTTGGTGGTGTATTTTTTCACTTCAACATCCTTCATGGGATGAAGCACCCATCAGAAGAGCATTCCTCTCTCTCTCTCTCTCTCTCTCTCTTAACTCTATAGATGTATAACCTTACCCTAAAAGAATTATTTTCATTCCTATGATCCCCATTCTGAGTATTCTTTATTGATTGGAATTCTAGGAAATCAATCATGCATATAATGTTCTACCCATCTAGAAAAATGTCATGCATATTTGTTAATAGATAATTTCTCGAAAACGGAGGATCCCATGACCATCAATGATACTAAAAAACTTATAAAATCTTATTGATAATATGACGATGTTACCATTGAGAAGTTAGATGATATGATTTAATTACCACTATCTCACTCACTCCCATAAATCCAAAATCCACCAATATTGGTACTAAAATAACTACCTAAATATTCAAAAATATTTCTATCTTGAGAATTGAAACAATTTTTCTGCCATCAATGCCTGTTAACTCCTAAACATGAATTTCAATTAATTGAACTTTTTCAGAAGTATAAAAAATCTTATGGATAGACACTTGCTGACATTTTTAGTATTATCCAATCAAATTTCACATATCATATATTGTTAAATAAAGAGGCTAGACTAGTGAGGCATGAACAATATTGACTGAATCGAACCCCCCTATATGTTTTTAAAAATGAGTTAACTAAGTTATTGGCTATTGAAATAATTTAGCACATATCTAATAGATAATGGGTTAGTCCAGTTCAAGTAGTATCTAAAAAAACCGTTCTTATGGTAATTAAAAATGAAAACAAGGAATTAGTTCCAACTCATGTGAAGAATAGTTATCTTGTCTTTATAGACAATCACCGACTAAAACTTCGATCCAAATGGGCTATGATTTTGTTCCCCCATCCAAAAAAAAGAATAAATTTCATATGAATACACTTAATCCCCATTCATACACTAAGGGGTCCATTCGAACTGATCTATTAAGGGGATTGATTCTTCTCGAAGTTAAAAGGTGGGTTAGGTATTTTGTTCATATCTTCAAATGTGATTGTCCAAATGATGATTTGTTTGGTGTATATATAATGGAGGATGGGATAAAACTTTTTAGTATTAAAAAATGTTATATAGTACCTTTTGGAAATCTAAAACCATGGTCTAATTGGTTTCTTGAATGCTTAGTTTAAAAAACCACCTTCCACATCTCCTATAAAGTGGAACCTTTGGCTCCCCATTTTAAATTTTGAACAAGAGAGTGATTTTCTGAAAAATCGAAGTTTCCAATGAGTAACTTTATCCCCATAGAGTTTCTGGAGCTCCCTATTCTTATTGGGAGAGATGAACTGAAGAAGGAGAATTACCCGACTTCCCTTCCCATCTAGATGTTGGGCTAAATGGTGGGAGTTCATTGTGAGGGAGATAAAAATCTTGTAAAGGGTGTTCGAGAAATTGTGCTATTAATATTTTTTTATTTGGGGTTTGGAAACATATTATTTAGTTGTATCTTTCTTTGATTCATGTTTTAATTCTTTGTTCTAATTAATCAAATGGAATGCTCTTTACTTTTAACCAATCAGTGTGAATTCTTGAGTGTGTGACATGTGTTGTTCCGACTGAACAAAAAAGTAATACTCTTATTCCACCCTTATTTGAGATTTTAATTTTTTTTTTGTAGTTACTATACCATTCATTATATCTGGACCTTGTCTATATGATTTTTATGTTATGGTTTGGCTCATCGTGTTTTGATATAAAATTTTGAAAAGTAATCATGATTTTGATTAATTCCAACAAAAGACTTACATAACACCCTAATTAATCTCCAATAATTTTGAAATTGAAATGTGTGTAGTGAACTCACAGTGAACCCTTTTCTAATATTTTCAAAATCCTTTAGTTTATAAACTACTAAACTCTTTAAATTATGTTATTTTATTAAAACTGCTTTCAAAACTACCACATTTTTAAGTCACTTTAATTAAAAATACACACTATAATCCAACAATAATCCTTCAGAGATGACCAAGGGTCTTCCATATACTATAAACAAAAATTAAAAAATAATAATAAATTTGTTGCGTCATGAAGACGCATTCAAATTTTGTCACTATTGTTGGGGAGAACTTTTGTTTTTAGTGTGTGTTTTTTATAAACATATTGTGTATTTTGTAATTATTTGTTCACATATTTTCTTAATTCAATTTTTAGTTGAATAATAAAATATTTTTTTATTTGATGTGCATGATATGATCTTCAATATAGGAACTACTCCTGTTTGAACATGAACCAGAGAGGATCTTGTGTCATCAACACCGAGTAGCATTGAATGATCCATTAAAGGAGGACACACAAAACATTGAAACTCTTTTTGATCCTTCTTATTCTTTTGGAACCCACATTAAAACAAAATTAAACCTTCATAATATCGATGAAAACAAAAAAACATTTAAATAACTATCCTCACCTAATGTTGATATAAAACCCACATATATTCAAATACAAGGGAAGGAACCCAACTTTGAACTAAAATCCAGTCTAATTTACATATTTCCAAGATTTCATGGACTCGCTGGAGAAGACCCACATAATAACTTAAAATAATTTCATACTATGTGTTCTACATTAAAACCTTATAATGTAGACGAATAAAAAATAAAGTTTAGGGATTTTTCCTTTTCAAAATAATATACTACAAAATATAGTTTTTACTATGTTAATTCACCAATTAGAAGAAGCGTGGGCATGAAATGCATTTTTATTAAAAAATATTTTCTATCAAATCGCACTATAATAGTAAGGAATGAAATTTGTGGGATACAAAAATATCAAGTGCAAATTATTTATGAATAATGGGAATGATTTTAAAGGCTTTATTCAAGTTTCCCACACCACCAAATAAGGGATAAATTTTATTTCAGTAATTTATGATGGTTTAGTTCCTATTGATCAAAATATGATGGATTCTATTACAGGTTGTGTGATATTTGATAAGACACCACTTTATGCAAGATACCTAATTTATATCATGGTGAAGATTACCCAAAAATTTGATTCAAGGTCTAGTTTTCCCATTCTAGGTGTCCGTGAGGTGAAATATATTGATTTTGAAATGAAGGTGGATATAAATTTTGAAGAGGTAAGTACCCTTATTTGAAAACATGATCTTTACCAAGGGAAATACCAATCTCCTCCTTCTATCCATTGTGGTATATGTTCTTCTGACACCCACTATTCTAACCAATGCCTCCAACTGAGAGAAACTTTTGAGAGTTGTGAGAAAATATTTCTAGGCTACCCCTATAACCAAACCTTTAGGCAATAAACTTACTATCCATACAAACCTGTGTGGAAAAGAAAAGAAAGATTATAGGAAATGGGGTATTTAAACAAACCTCAACAACCATAGAACCATTCGGGGAAGATTAGTCATCCACCACCAACCAAAAATCATTAACCCAAACAATGGACTTTCCAACAACCCCCTCCAAAACATAAGACTAGCCTAGAATACATGATAATACAAATGACTTCCCACATTCTCAAATTCCAAAAAACCATACAAGATGACATACAAGACCTAAAAATCAAATTAGGCTAACTGGATAACTCGGTGGGGGGGGGATACAATATCTTGGGTCAAGTAAACTACCCTATCAACCACTAGTCAACCCTAGAGATAAGTGAAATGTAAATTACATCACACATAGGAGTGGAACTCAACTTAAAATTCAAACGAACCCTCATTCAGAGTCATCCCCTCTTAAATAAAATACCATCGAAACTGTTGAAATGTTTTCAAATGTTGAAAAACCTTATCATGAGATAATCCCTTCCAAAGGAAAGAGTGTTTTTTATGTGTCACCAAGCCCAAATATTCCTATTTAATCTCCCTAAAGATCTAACCAACCATGAAAAAAAATTGAAATTTATAAATAAATATTGGTAACATTAAACAAAGTGCAGGTTAACATCTCTCTGATTGATTACATGATGAAAATTTCAATATAAACCTTGTTTCTAAAGTAGATATGCACAAAATGAAGTTGAATTAAAGGTGATGTGAAAGTGTTATTGGGGAGGAGAATATCCAAATTGATAGAGACATCACTTCCCACCAAATTCAATGATTCAAGAACATTTTCAATTCCTTGCACTATAGTGGAGTATTCCTTTTCCAGTTCTTTGCTTGATATGGGTGCTTCTATAAATGTGATTCCTCACTCAATTTACTCATTATTGTAGGTCAAGGAACTGATGCCCACTAGAATTATTGTTCAATTTTCAAATTAGACTAGAGAACAACATTTTTTTGTGTTATAGTATGTTCTTGTGAGGGTGAATGTTTAATTGTTCCCATTGATTTTTAGTTTCTAAAAATGAAAGATGATAATATGAAGGGACATGACCAGATTATATTGGGGAAAAGTTTCCTAAAAACTGCTAAAACCATAAATAATGTCCATAATGGTACAATATCTATTGACGTTGGTGGTGGATTTTTTTACATCAACACCCTCGATGAGATGAAGTACCCCTCTGAAGAACATTCCTTTACATCTCTCTATTATCTCTATAGATATACTCCCTCCCCCAAAAAATCTTCTTTTCATTATTATGATCCATATTATAAGTGTTAATCTTTGATTGGAATTCTAGGATATGAATCATGGATATAATGTTCTACCCATCTAGAAAAACTTCATGTGTGTTTGTTAATAGATAATTTCTCAAACACGGAGGATACCATGACCATCAATGATACTAAAAACCTAGTAAAAGATCATTGATCATATACAGATGTTACTATTGAGTAGTTATATAAGATAATTGACCTCCCACTATCTCACTCACACCCATAAATCTAAAATAAACCAAAATTGGAACTAAAATAACTACCTCAAGATTTAAAATATTCCTATATTGAGAAGGGACATAATTTTTCTATCATTATTGCTAGTTCACTCCCTCAAGAACATGAATTGTAGATACTTAAAATTTTTATGGTGTATAAAAAAGCTTTGGGATGGACACTTTCTACATTTATGGTATTATCCCATCAATTTTTACATATCATATATTGTTATGTAATGAGGATAAACCAGTGCAGGCAGAACAATGTTTACTAAACCGAACCCTCCAATATGTTTTTAAAAATGAGGTAACAAAATTATTGGCTATTGGAATCATTTACCACATATCTAATAGCCAATGGGTAATTATAGTTTATGTATTTTATTAAAAAACTGTTCTTAAGGTAATTTAAAATGAAAACAATGAATTATTTCCAACACATGTGGAAAATAGTTTTCATGTCTCTATTGACTATAACTGACTAAACCAACACACTAAGAAGGAAAATTTCCCATTGTCATTCATTGGTCAGATTCTAGAGAGGCTAGTGGGAAAGTCCCGCTATTGTTTCCTTGATGGGTATTTTGGATACTTTCATATCCATATTTCCCCCAAGGATCAGGAAAATATGACATTTACTCTCTACTTTGGCACATTTTTGATATAAGATGACCCCATTTGGTCTGTGCAATTATCCAAGTACTTTCCAGTGATGCATGGTTATTATTTCTTAATATTACCTGGATAATTGCATGGAAGTATTCATAGATGATCTCACTATTTATGGATCATATTCTAATTTATGGTTGAATAGTCTTGGTTTCATCCTATATCACTGTATTGAAAAGAATATCATATTAAATTATCATTAATTCCATTTCATGGTGATAAAAGATTTAGTATTGGGAAATTTCATTTCTGGGGATGGTATCAAAGTAGATAAATTAAAAGTGAACATAATTTCTTCCCTACCATTCCCTAAATATTTGTGGGATATACGGTCTCTCTTATGTAATGATTGATATTATCATCATTTCATTTTTTACATTGGTAAGATTTCACTTCCCCTCTCCTGCTTACTCCAAAAAGAAACAAAATTTTTTTAATAAATAATTTGAGGATGCTTTTAACAAACCAAAAGAGTATAACATCACCCCTGATAATCCAACCACCTCAGTAGGGTTTACTATCTGAGATCATGTGTAACAACTCTAACTATGAAGTTGGGTAAGTATTATCATATTGGGTCAATCGAGCTCTACATTTCATTACCCATTCCTCATGTACTCACGACCTTACCCAAGAAAACTAAACCGCAACTAAACAATAGTTCCTTTACATTATGTTTTCCTTGGATAAATTTTGGTCATACATTTTAGGTTCAAAATGCATTGGTTTCTTAGACCATGAAGCCCTCCAGTATCTCCTTATGAAACCGGAAGCCGAACAACATCTCATTCACCTGTTTCTCCTCCATCAAAAATTCAATCTATAAATTAGAGATAAAAAATGATTATAGAATATAGTGTCTGATCATATCAGTAGGATCCTTCCATCCTTGGACAATGAATCACCCCCTCTATCCCATAAATTACATGTTTCCTCATGAGAAACTGTACCGAGTGTAAGATGTTATTCCTTAGAATGCTGAAATTGTAAATTATTTGGTAGCATATTTCATTCCTACTGATTAAAAAAACTGAGATGACTATCTAAAACATGAGTCACATTGGTAAATATTGGGTGAACCATACCTTTGGCACACATGTAGTGATCAAGTCCCCAGGCATTGTGTTCTTGATATTGAGTTTTAGTCCATCCTTTGGTTCAATCACACTATTTCCTATAGGGCCAACTTTAGTCTCTAATAAACTGCTTGCAAGGTCCTCAATTATGGTCTCTTTTTTCCAACATTATTTTGGGTTACCCATGATTTCTATAAATCTTTTCCTCATTGTTAATGAATTGGGAATTTATTTAAAATAAAGTAATTCCCCAACAACCCTTCCTCTTCCATGACATTTTTACTGTTTGCGGCAGTGAATTTATGGTTCTATTTCCCAATTCCTTTGGAAACTTGTATGTTATACTATTAGTGAATTACATTTCAAAATCAGTAGTGGAATGATCCACAAGGACTGATGATTCCAAGACTATTGTGGAATTCTTGAGAACACAATTTTTTTTGTATATTTGGATTACCTAGGTACATCATTAGTGACCACGGTTCTCATTTATTCAACTAAACAATGAAATCACTTTTTATTCTTTATGGGGTTGAGCACTGAGTGTCTACTACTTATCACCCCAAAATCATTGGTCAATACAAGGTTTAAAATGAATAGGTAGAACAAATTCTTGAAAAAAATGATCAACCCAATATAAAAGATTGGAGTCTTAGACTCAGGGATTCATTATGGTACTACTATACTGCTTTCAGAACTGCCATTGGAATGTAACCATATTGGTTTCTTTTCCAATAGAGTTGTCACCTCCCAATTAAGATATAGAAATGAGTCTACTTGGACATTAAGGAATACAATTCTAGTATTTATGGTGTAGTTTCTCAAAGGAATTCATATATTCAAGAGTTGGAGGGAATGTGTAGAGATTTATATGAGAACTCCTGGATCTATAAGGAGAGATCCAAGGCTACCCATGAACATTACATCCTTCATTATAAATTTGACATTGGGAATGAATCCCTACTTTAAAATTAATGTCTAAATCTTAATATAGGTAATCTTCCTTCCCATTGGTTTGGTCTATACACTATCCCTAATGTTTATTTATTTGGTGTTGTTCAGGTTATCAATAAAAAAACCAAACAAACATTTAGTGTCAATGGGATTCAGCTGAATCACATTCACAAAGTCATTCTATAGTCCCTGATAGAGGGACTCAAACTTCAATAATAAAACTACCAATTAAGCTCTACCAGTTTAACCTTCCCTCCCATATTATTTTTTTATTACAGTGAAGACACTGCACACTCTAAGTGTGGGGGGATGGGTACATTCCTAGGTTAGATTGGAATTTTCATCATCTTTCTTTATTTTTCTATTTTTTTCTTCCTGAATAGTATTTTTAATCCCCCCTCATTTACCCCCCTCTATTTTGAGTATAAATGTTAATATTTGATGCCCACATTATCATGAAAAATGATTTCCCCTTAATCATGGAAGTTATTGAAAATGTATAAGAAATTTCACAATTTTATGTTGTTTTATCATTTTAAAAAAATTGTTTTAATGATGGAATTAGTGTTTTAGAATGAATTCAACATTATTGTGTGACTTTATCTAGAAAATTTGGGTTTTTATGATATAAATGGTTTCATAACATTGAAACCATAAAGAATAATTTTTCCCTTTATGTGAGTATTTTATGGGAAAATTGTGTCACTTAATATCTCCACCCATATTTACACTCAACTTGGAAATGTGCCCTTTTCTCACTTGATAGAAGGTAAATATAATTTAGGATAAATTTCATATACTTTCCAAAATTATTTTTCCATATATTCGTTCCTTATCCAATATTTTTTATTATTGTACCGGATTGACCAATGGGTTTGTACCAATTATTCGAATACTGAACGCCAGAAAATAATAATAAAAAAAAGTTGAAAAAATCCTGATTTTGTCTTGCTTAGGTAACAAACTAATTTTCCTCAACCTTTGATCTTGTTATAACTTTTATAATTAGTGTTGTGAGTACTTCAAACAAGGGTTGAGAGATGAGTGTGAGATTTGTTCCAAGTTCAACTGTTAAAAAATAATAAATGAGGGGAGTGATGAAATGTGAAACATTTTGGGATATCTATAGTGGGAGTTTATGGTTTTAATTTTGAGAATTTTTAAGTGAGTGGGTCTTGAAATTTTATTCCAAAGGCTACATGATGGTTTGATGGAAAGAATCATTTATGTATATTTTTTTAAAATAACTTATATTTACTTGATAAGAAGTGGGAAGAATAGAATGAATTGGTTTTCACACACACATTTAGAATTAGTGACATGGTTAACATCAAAATTAATTGCTCAGATTGGTATCATGTATCTCTTATAATTTCATTCTAATACAATTTCTGAGAAATAATTTTCCATGATCATGAAGAATAACTCATTGGTGTGATTTTTACATTGATCACACTGCTATCATGGATTAAATTTTAATTAAATGTTAAATCTTCATCAAGTTGGAAATATATTAATGTATAATTTTTTTAAATTTTACTTTTCATATGACTGTAAATTTTTAGGTGTGCGGGTGTGATCACACCATGATTCACTGTTTCATTTTCACCCTTTTAATACCGTGCTAAAGTATTTTTATATTGAAAATTATAGAAATAATAAAAAATTTACTTAATGTTTAATTAAATTATATTGTTTTGATCACTATTAAAAATGTAAATGTTAGTTTTTTTGATAATTACATTGTAAGTGGAGATGATTTGGAAGGGCCATGATGAAGTTCAAGAAAAATGGGCCACATTGCACAGAATCCAAGAACACCAGTGAACTCAACCACACAATGATACTTAATAGTACATCAAAATGTTCGGAGATGTTGTGGGGTGATCTATAATTCAATTTTCTGTAGTTCATATGAAGACAAAGAATCCCCATTTTTCCATTAAGGGGCCCATCTAAACTGATCTGTCTAGGGAATCGAATCTGCATGAAAAAGTGGGTTTTTTATTTCATCCATATATCTGGATATGATTGTTTGAATGGATAATTTCTTTTGGTGGAGATATTCACTATGTGGGGACACATATTTGTTGTTTTTTGAAAAGTGAGATAATAATTTCTATCCATAGAAATCCATGGGCCAAGGGGTTTCCTGAAATTAGGGTTCCCAAAATCACCTTCTACATTTTCTATAAATTGTCACCTTGGGAAACTATAACACCCCAAGATTTCATAGTACGTTATCTCATTAAAGTAATTCAATGGCTTGTGCTACACACAATGCCGAGTTTGAGCACACCAAAACTTACTAAACTAACCGTTCAAAAAGCTTTTATGAATAGTATTAACTAAATCTTAAATCTTATATACTCTATATAATTTTAACACCCATATTATGTGTTTTTTAGACATAATATAATAACAAATTTAATTTTTTAGATAGAGGAAGTATTTTTCAAAATTGAAATTTTACAGCCTACAAGTGGTAAATTTTTTTTTAAATGCAATATCTGACAATTTTATATTAACTTTGAAAAAATATACTTTTTATTTAGAATCGGTACATAAAAAATTAGTTTGGAAAAAGTTTTGGTACTTTTCTGATAACTTTCATATTTTGATGAATAATGAAAAATACTTTGTTTTATTTGAAAGAAACTTTTTTAATCAAAATAATTTATAGTGTTAAATTATGAATTTGAATGGTTTTTAAGTAAAATTGGATTATATTTTTAGCATTTAATACACTGTAGGTCATTATAAGTAATTTCACATTTAAATTTGACATAAACACATGTCAATATTTTGATAGTTTTTACTTTATTAAAAACCCGCTTTTTGGTTTTGACAAGGGGAATTAATTTTAAATTAATAAATGAAACTTCTATGTTTTTAATTTGGAAAAATAGACTTCATTTTTGAATTAATAATATCAAAATTATCTTAGGGTAATTTTCTGATTTTTTTATGAAAACATTCAATTTTTGATGAATAGTGAAAAAAATGCGTTATTATTTAAAAACGACTTTTTATTTAAATAATTATTTAATTTATTTAAATTTATTTAATGTAAAAATAGATATATAATACCTATATAAGTTCAATGTAATTCAATGGTGTCATTTTATAATAAAATTATATGTATAAAATTTTATTGAAATTTTTAATGTTTTTTACCCACCTTTTAGGAGCATTTGCAAATTTTCATAAAACATAATTTTACCACTTATATGAGTTGAATTTCAAAACTCCGAGAGACACGGTTGAAATCATTAAGTAAAATGTGGTTCAATAAGATTAAAAATAAATTTGGTTCAATAGTAACTTTTGACTTTTTTTTACTGCAGTTAAAAGTAAATTGGGTAATTAAAGGTAAACTTGATATTATAATTACCATAACACATATCCTAATTCTATTTGATAAGTATAATTCTACCAAAAAAACCTTAGGAATAAAATATGACCCAATTTGGTCCACTTTTATAAGATTTGGTCATTTATTATTATTTTATTTAAAGATCAGTTGAAAGAGTTAAATTCAATGTTTAATAACTGAACCATTTTTAATATATGGTTATAAATAAGATAAAATCGACTATAAATATTAATTATAAATATAAAAACATTTCCTACATAATGGTATTTTATTTATAATTTTTAGACATTAAATAATATAATTTATATATGAGACAATGATGATGTAGTAATTACCTTATTAATGAAAGATTAAAATAATTTATATTATAAATATCCAAATAAATGTAAATTGTGAATTTAGATGAATTCTACTAATTTTATTGGTTAATAATACATGTTAGTGTTTATTAGATAAATTTTGTTCGAAGTGATAAGGTTGTTATGACTTTCACAAAAACAAAATACCAAATAGTGTCAAAATTGACATAAATTAATATTTAAAGAAAATATTATATTATTGGTTGATATAATATTCCTAAAAACCTAAGATTCAGTTCAAAGACATAAATAATATTATATATGTCATTAAGCAACCACTTGAGGTTCTCTTTTCTGTTTAGAGTAATTTTATTAACCATATAGTGTAAGAATAAAAGAAGACACAGTTAAAGTTAAACTATTTAACTAAGAGTTAAATCTAAACGATAAGGTTACAATAGTAACCTAAAATTTTCAAAAACCTATTAGTGGAGATTTTTTATACCCATACCCACCATATCCTCAAAATAAATTATTTTGGAGTCATTAGAAACCGAAAATTATTTTATTATAAAATAATATTTCAAGCTTTTCCTAAAGTGACCCTCACCTCTCTTATATAAGGGTCCTTCCCCTTATCTTAATTTGACACCTCCAAAGACATTTTTCTAAGAAAAACCCTGAAAAAATATTCCCCAACTTCTTCCATTCATACTAGAGGCCTTACTTTGGTCAGAAACCTGACCTAAGGAGCTCTTTTTCAAAAGGAAGAACCTGAAGAAGAGGTAAATATTTCATCACCTCTTTCAAGTTCTTTTCTTCTTCCACCTCCCGAATCTTTGTTGAATCCATAAAAAAATAATAATTAAAGTAAATTCTACATATTTAGATTTTATTATAAATATGGTACAACCATATTCATTATTCTATCCATCCTATGAATGATAAAGTCACCATGCATGCGTACGTACGGCTTACCGTCACCATGTCGTGGTGTAATTTGTTATTCAACACTATGTTATTTGGATGGATATAATGATGAGTAATATGTATATAAATAATTAAAATAAAATGTTATTTTTTCTGTATAATTAACATACCATCCAATTATACACCTTTTAATCATTAAGGAAATGATATCTTCGCTCGTGTGTACGTACGGCTTACCGTCTCCACGACGCGATGAGATTCATTTCCACATTCACCATTCAACGATGATTATAAAAATACATATTATTAATATGAATATAATATATGATATAATAATTCTACTAGAATATATATATATATATATATATATATATTTACATTTACTTATTCACTTACTTCCGTTCAATACGTTCTGAAAACAGAAACAACGTTTATGCATACGTACAACCTACTGTCTCCATAAATGGTGCCTTCCATTTCATATATCTATCAATTATAAATATTTATATTTTAAATATATATGATATATAAATAAATTTTTATATTTTGGAGGTATTTAAATCATGATCTAAATGATACGATCAAGAATGAAAAGTTAAAACACATACGATAAAGAAAGTGATTATTACCCAAAATGTTAAGTTAACATGAAAATAATTATTAAATGGGTACTATAAAGTAATAAATGAATCATTTAGGATATAATAAATATGAATATGGTTCTGGTATAATTTAATAACATACTATGGTTATTATACAGGAGGTTAAATGTACCCTCGACCAAAGGAAAGTGCAAGATAAGGGTTACTTCCTCAATCTCATTATTATTAGAGATTTTTTATGGGTAAGTTTTTACTGGGACATATTTATTTTACATATCCATGTTTCATAAAAGAGTTTTCAAAGGGATTCTTTTAAGGTAGTTTTTTTTACTAAAACATCATTTTAAATGTTTTAATGATTTATTCTTCTAAACCTTTCTCATTAATGTCCATATTTTCAAAATGGGTTTAAGGTTTAATTTATATGGACATGAATGTTTTAAAATGTTAATTCCTTTCAAAAGTTTCAAAGTGTTATGGGATAATTTGATTCAAAACTTTCTTTTAAACGACTTCCTTTTTAAATTGTGTGACTTTTAAAATGATTTCTTTAAAAAGGGTTATTTCTCTCAAAGAGTTTTACAAATCATTTTCATCTATGCCAACATCCTTTGATGGATTTTAAACATATTTGAAGTTGATTTTTTTATGATACAAATCTTCCATATTGTATTGAAGGTTTTGTGATATGTTTGACTATTGATATCTTATTTATATACCATTCATGATTTATGGATAAAGTATTGATATTTTACATGCTACTTGTAGCACGAATGTTTATGTTATGTTACAAAATTTTCATATGAGGAATTCATTGGACTTAGTAAGTGATGGGTTGAGCCCGCTATAGCTCTTAGATGCATCAGTAGGTCTCATGAGACAAACTAGTGTCTTGGAAAAAGGATTGACAAAATTTATTTGTCGTCTTGGCACTAAGCATTGAATATGTGGTTATGAAGTATGGCATTACGTATTCCATGATTATTAAAGTGGCTATTAATATTTCATTTGATTATTCAACTAGTAGAATATCCATATGATTAAGTAAATGACATTATTTTATTGTATATTTTTCATATTATGATGAATTTTAAGTTTAAAAGGCTTTTGTTTTATTATTATACGTTGCCTTAACTGTTTAGTATTATTTATGAAACTTTCCGCTATATTGTTATCCTTACTGAGCATCTGAGCTCACCCCTTTCTATGTTTTAATTTTCCCAGGATTCCAAGAAGTTTATTATAATTGATAAGAAGGGTTAAGCTAGGGGATTAATGAAATTCTAAAAGGATCATTTATGTTGTATTTTTTTTCTAATGTGTAATGTAACGTTAATGTATGTAATCTATTTTCCAAGACTGCTAAACTGATTGGTATTTTGGGACTTGATTCCTTGTAATCATGCAAATGTATTAAAATAATGCAGCGAATCTGGGCTTCTGGGTTGGGGCATTACAGTTGGTATCAAAGAAAGTTTAGAAACAACCTTGAAAATAGATTTAGATAAACTCTGATTAGAGAACATTACCCTAAGATAGACTTTGAGGATTAGAATATAAGAACTTCCTATATTTTTTGTAATGTAGAAATTTTTTGTATTTTCCAAGAAATACATCCCTGTCTGGATACGAGTAGGTAGATACGGCTCTGACACAGATGTACCTAGGAGTGAAAACTCTGACAAGGAGTTTCGGGCTTGACCTGGGGTATCCTGGTGGATGACAACGGGTCTTTCTGCACTCTTGGTTACAACACTCCCAGGGGATATGCTTAGGATAATTCATATTTTCATTACAATCCATTATGAAGGATTTAGGAGTAAATACTTCCTCAAAGAAAACATATTATGATTATAGATTATATGCATAATATTTTCAATTTATGTTTGGTATTTTACAAGTTTGGAATTGTGAATTGTGATTCATAAACTAACCTAGTGTATGCCATTTTTTAAAAATGGCACCTAGTAGAAGGAATGAGAATTATAGCAATACACGTGATCAAATGATTAAGAATAATCATATCTTTTATGGTATTAACACAACATTTAAAAGGGAAATAATCTCCCAAGTATTCTCATCATATGAAGAAATAATATCATGTGCTAATAAGATAAGTAAATAATTCTCTGAGTTCTATAGATTTGAAGGGAAGAAAGAGAAGAAAAAGATGGAAGAGAGAAAGATGGATAAAGGGAAGAGGGAAAAGAAGGATTTTCCCATATGTGATAACTGTGGAAAGTATCACCTTGGAAAATTCTTGAAGGTAATGTGAGTTTGTTATAAGTGTAGAGACAAAAGGACACTATGTACATGATTGAAAGGATAAGAAAAAGGTTTCAAATGTATAATGCTTCATCTTCAAGTAGTTGAGACACTACGCGAAACAATGTCCAAATCACCAGAGTTTACCCCAAATGTCGCTATTGGATAATAATCAAATTATGACACTACCACATATGGAGAGTAATGAATAGTGTTCTTATTTTTTTATTAAATAATTATTTCATTTCAATGTTGAATCGATGATATACCAGTTATATGAATTATGGAAAAAATAAGGATTTTACTACAGTAATATTTCATTGAGGATTTGAGATTATATGGTTCTATGAAAAGTGACTCAACAATAAGTTAAATTTTATGGAAAATACATGGTTGAAGGAAAGATAATAATTTAATATGGTCTTGACACTGAGGTATTTATTTTGGAATAATAAATCATTGATTTGGATAAATTATATTGGATATTATTGAGATCCTTAGAACTGATTAATGATTTGTATATTCCACCATTGTTGGAGTTTACAAAATTTCTGGATATAAGGAGTATATCCAGTATTATATAAGGAATACGGGAGCATGAATTTAATCAATATTGTTTTATGATAATTTACGGTGTTACCATGTTTTAAAAGAATACATGATGAAGGTATTCACATGTTATTACGTGGAAAAAAGGATCTTCATTGTGTTTACATTTCTTAAAAATTTTGGACTATGAGTTTGGATAGAAGTATTTTGGATAAGTCTAAAGGTTGGAATCGATTAAGTTTGACATTGGATACAATTATTAATGTTAAATAATTTCTTTATATTATTTTTGGATTGTCATGAAAAGGATAACCCGGAGGTCGGGTGACAACTTGTCGTGTCTGGAAAGGCCGTGAGACTTAAACCTACAACCGAAGAGCGACAATAGTGCATCACCTACCACTAGCCTACGTGATGTCTTGGTTTGTATAATTTAGTTTTTTTAAATAGTCTGACAAATTAATATAAATTAATTATTTAAACCCTATACGATTAGGATAAATAGAATATTTTCGAATTCTATTATGTTTTGGAGTGAAAGATGAGTTTGTGGTAGATAATTAGTTAAATGATAAAACTCTACTTGTAAATTATATATATATATATATTTACCCTTATTATATGAATAAATTAATTATTAAACTTTAGGGAAGGGATCTTAAAACCAAAAATGTGTTATCCTAATACCATATGTTTTTTTGAACAGATGTTATTTTACATCATCTTAGATTGATGGCTTTGAGGCCCTCAATTTTACACTTGTTTGTTACTAATGACCTCAATCACTGCCTATAAATATATAAATATTTACTCCAATTATGTGTCTATAATTTCCACCAATGTTCTCCTAATTGAGATCATAATTTTTTTGTGACCTTTTCATTTCCCTTACCCTCTTATTAAGACTAAATTTTATTAACCCAATTTCTGATGTGGGTTTTCCACAATGGTATTTTTATATTTTTAACCATTTTTTTGAAGAAAAATTTCAAATTTCAAGGATGAAATTTATTAAAGGAGGGTAGAATGTAACACCCCAAGATTAATAATACATTATCTCATTAAAGTAATTCAATCTTGTGCTACACGCAATACTGAGTTCGAGCACACCAAAACTTACTAAACTAACCATTAAAAAAGAATTTATGAATATTATTATCTTCATTTTGAATATTATATAATCTATATAATTTTAACACCCATATTATATGTTTCTTAGACATAATATAAGAACAAATTATATTTTTCAGATAAAGGATGGATTTTTCAAAAATGCAATTTTACTACCTACTAATGGTGAATTTTTTTAAATGCAATATCTAACAATTTTATATTATTTTTTACAAAATAAACTTCTTATTTATAAGCGGGACATAAAAATTTAGTTTGGACAAATGTTTGTTACTTTTCTGATAACTTTCATATTTTGATGAGTAGTAAAAAATACTATGTTTTAATTGAAAACAAATTTTTTAATAAAAATAATTTATAATGTTAAGTTATGCATTTGAATGGTTTTTAAGTACAATTAAATTATATTTTTATCATATAATACAATGCAGGTCATTATATGTAATTTCATATTTAAATTTGACATAAACACATGTCAATCATTGGATAGTTTTTACTTTTTTAAAAACCCGTTTTTGGTTTTGACAACGGGAATTAATTTTATATTAATAAATGAAACTTCTATGTTTTGAATATGGTAGAATTGACTTCATTTTTGAATTCAGAATATCAAAATTATCTTAGGGTAATTTTTTTATAATTTTTCTGAAAACATTCAATTTTTGATGAATAGTGAAAAACACTTCGTTCTTATTTAAAATAGACTTTTTATTTAAATGATTATTTATTTTATTTAAATTTATTTTATTTCAAAATAGATATATAATACCTATATAAGTTCAATGTTATTCATTGTAGTCATTTTATAATAGAATTATATGTATAAAATTTTATTGAACTTTTTAACGTTTCATACCCACCTTCTAGGAGCATTTGCAAATTTGCATAAAACTTAATTTTACCATTTCTATGAGTTGAATTTCAAAAATCCAAGAGAAAAGGTTGAAATCAGTAAGTAAAATTTGATTCAATAATATGGAAATAATTTTTGGTGAATAGTATCTTTTGACTTTTTTATGGCGGTTAAAAGTAAATAGGGTAATTAAGGGTAAAAATGATATTATAATTATCCTAACAAATGTCCTAATTCTATTGAATAAGTATAATTCGACCAAAAACAACCTTAGAAATAAAATATGACCCCATTTTGTCCCCTTGGATAAGATTAGGTCATTTATTTTTATTTTATTTAAAAAAGAGTTAAAAGAGTTAAATTCAATGTTTAATTACTAAACCATTTTTAATATAAGGTTATACATAAGATAAATTAGACTATAAATTTTAATTAGAAATATAAAAAAATTTACTACATAATGGTATTTTAGTTATACATTTTATATATTAAATAATTTAATTTATATATGACACAATGACGATGCAGTAATTACCTTATTAATGAAAGATTGAAATAATTGATATTATAAACTTCCCAATAAATGTAAATTGCGGTTTATGTTGAATTCCACTAATTTTATAGGTTAATATGAAATTTTAGGGTTGATTAGATAATTTTTTTTTCAAAGTTATAAGGTTTTCATGACTTTCAAAAAAACAAAATACCAAATAGTGTCAAAATTGACATAAATTAAGTTTTAAAGAAAATACTATATTATTGGTTGATATAATATTCCTAAAAACCTAATATTAGTCACAAGGACTTAAATAATATTATACATGTTATTAACTAACCACTTGAGGTTCTCTTGGAATTTTATAGTATGTTTATTAACTATATAGTGTAAGAATACAAGGAGACCCGGTAAAAGTTAAACTATTTAACTAAGAGTTAAATCTAAAAGAAAAGTTTAAAATGGTAACCTAAACTTGTCTAAATCCTATATGTTGAGAGGTTTTAGAACCATACCTGCCTTATCCTTAAATTAAATCATTTTATAGCCATTATAAACCGAAAATGATTTTTATTATAAAATAATATCTAAAGCCTTTCCTAAAGTGACCACCACCTCTCTTATAAAAGGGTACTTACACCTCTCTTAATTTTACACCTCCAAATCCATTTGGCTTGGCAAAAACCTTCAAAAATATCCTAAAAAATTTCCTCCCTTCATTCTAGAGGCTGTTATTTGGCCATAAAACCAA
Source organism: Viscum album (assembly GCA_963277665.1). Lineage (NCBI taxonomy): Eukaryota > Viridiplantae > Streptophyta > Magnoliopsida > Santalales > Viscaceae > Viscum > Viscum album. Next base: position 1,383,512,656 of record OY728139.1, on the reverse strand, counting down.
CCTAAGGAGCCATTTTTCAAAAGGAAGTACCTGAAGAAGAGGTAAATATTTTATCACCTCTTTCAAGTTCTTTTCTTCTTCCAATTCCTCCTTCTTTGTTGAATCCATACCAAAATAATAATTACATTAACTTTTACATATTTTGATTTTATTATAAACATGGTACAAACATATTCATTACTCTATCCATCCTATGAATGATAAAGTCATCATGTGTGTGTACGTACGACTTACTATCTCCACGTCATGGTGTAATTTTTTATTCAACACTATGTTATATGGATGGATATAATTATTAGTAATATGTATATAAATAATGAAATAACATGATAATGTTTCTGTATAATTAATATACCATCCAATTCCACACTTTTTAATCATTAAGGAAATGATATCATCGCTCGTGTGTATGCACGACTTACCGTCCCCACGATGTGATGAGATTCATTTCCATGTTCACCATTCAACGATGATTATAAAAATACATATTATTAATATGTATATAATAATGATACTGATATATATATATATATATATATATATATATATATATATATTTACATTTATTAGTTCACTTACTTCCGTTCAATATGATATGAAAACGAAAACAACGTTTATGCATACATACGGCCTACCGTCACCATAAACGGTGCCTCCATTTCATATATCTATCTATTATAAATTTTCATATTCTAAATATATATGATATATAAATCAAGGTTTATATTTGGGAAGTATTTAAATCATGATCTCAATGATATGAACACGAATAAAAAGTTAAAACACATATGATAAAGAAAGCGATTATTACCCAAAATGTTAATTTAAAATGAAAATCCTTATTAAATGGGTAGTATCAAGCCATAAATGAATCATGTATGATATAATAAATATGTATATAGTTCTGGAATAATTTAACAACATACAATGGTCATTATATAGGAGGTTAAACGCACCCTCTACCAAAGAAAAGTACTAGGTAAGGGTTAATTCCTCAATCTAATTATTATTCGAGATTGTTTATGGGTATGTTTTTTCTGGGACATACTTATTATCCATGTCTATGTTTGATAAGTGTTTTAAAAGGGATTATTTTAGGGGAATTTTTTACTAATACATCATTTTTAATGTTTAAAGATTTATTCTTCTAAACCTTTCTCATTATTTTACATATTTTAAAAATGGTTTTAAGGATTTATTTATATGGACATGAATGTTTTAAAATGTTATTTCTTTTAAAAAATATCAAAGTGTTATAGGACACTTTGATTCAAAACTATCTTTTAAACGGATTACTTAATAAATTGTGTGGATTTTAAAATGGTTCCATAATAAAGTGTTATTTCTCTAAAGGAGTTTTACAAATCATTTTCATCTATGTAAACATCCTTTGATGAATTTTAAACTTTTTTGAAGTTGATTAATTATAATAAAAATCATCCATATTGTATTGTAGGTTTTATGATATGTTTGACTGCGGATGTTTTATTTTTATACCATTCATGGTTTATAGATAAAGTATTGATATTTCTTACGCATGTTTTAATATGAATTTTTATGTTATGTTCCAACATATTCATACGAGGAATGCATTAGACTTAGTAAGTGACGGGTGGAGCCCTCTATAGCTCCTTGATGCAACAGTAGGTCTCATGAGACAAACTAGTGTATTGGCACAAGGCCTTAGAAAAATATTATTTATAGTCTTGGAACAAGGCTTTGAATATGTGGTTATGAAGTCTGACATCATGTATTCCATCATTATAAAAGTGTCTATTGATATTGCATGTGATTATTCGAGTCGTAGAATATCTACATGAATAAGTAAATGGAATTATTTTATTTTATAATTTCCATATTATGCTGAAGTTCAATTTTAAAATGATTTTTCTTTAGTCTTATACATTTCCTTAAATGTTTATACTTATTTATGGAAGTTTCCCCTATATTGTTATCCTTACTGAGCATCTGAGGTCACCCCTTTCTATGTTTTAATTTTCCCAGGATTCCAAGAACTTTATTATGATTGATAAGCAGGGTTAAGCTAGGGGATTAATGGCATTATCAAGGGATAATTTATGTTGTGTTTTATTTTCTAATGTGCAATGTAACGTTCATGTATGTAATCTATTTTTTAAAACTGCTAAACTGATCGGTCTTTTGGGACATGATTCCATGTAATCATGCCAATGTATTAAAATAATTCACCGACTATGGGCTTCTAGGGCCGGGGCATTACAAAAACCAATTGGAAAGTTAGACCGAGAGAGTTAAATGATTCCAAATTAAAGTTCACAATGAGTCCTTTAATGACCTTGTAGGTTCTGGAGCTTCCTATCCTTATGGGGATATCTAAAATGTAGAAGGATATTCCCCCGACTTTCCTCCTACACAAAATATTGGTCTAAACAGTGGGCGTTCATTGTGAGGGAGAAACAAATCTTATAGAGGGACTTATGGAACATGTAATATTAATGGTTTCATTTATTTTGGGTTCAACAAAATTTCATTTAGAAGTATATTACTTTGATTTGTGTTTGAATTCTTTTCTTTGAATGAATCTAATTGAGTGATATTTACTTTTAACTGATCAGTGTGAAATATTGAGTGCATGAAATGTGTTATTCCAATTGGAAAAAAAATAATTATTTTCATCAACAATGATTTAAGATTTAAATTTTCTTTGGAATTAATTATACTATGCATAATATTTGGACATTAGCTATATGATTTTTATGTTAAGGTTTGGCTCAATGTGATTTGATATAAAATCTTGGAAAGTAATTGGGATTATGAATAATTTCAACCAAATAATTACCTCAAAGCCTAATTAATTCCCAAGAATGATTAACTCGAAATGTTTGTTGAGAAAGAATGAAAACCCCTTTTTAACATATTTTTCAAAATCGACTTGGTTTCGTAACTATTAAACCCTTTAAATTATGTTATTTTATTAAAAATATTTTCAAAACTACCCCCTCCTTTATCCCCTTTAATTAAAAATACATACTATAAACCACCAACGCGCTTTGAGAGACGACATAGGGTCTTCTATATACTATAAATCAACCTTAAAAACATAATAAATTTGGAACATCAAGAAAACGTGTTCAGTCATATCATTCCACCAATATTTAAAATTATAATAAAAAAATACAAATTAGCTAGAATAATTGAGGAAGAATATAATTTGATAATACATACATGTCATATAATAAAATTAATTGGCTCCCAGTGTGGAAACCCAGACAATATTAATTATTTTAGGATGATTAGTAAATAATGTAACACCATTAACATCCTCTAAATTCTATCCCAATTCTTCCACTATATCCATTATTGTAAAATCTCACTCCTCCTAATTTTCTTGAGAAGATGGATAATTACTACCTTGTGTTTAGTGACAACCCGAAGACCCCAAATTGTGGAAATAAATTCTAATGGCTTCAATAAAATTGAGGGAATATTTTCCCTTTGAAAGTATCACAACCACAACCAACATACCAAGAAAACTATAAATTATTCATGAAACCAGAGTAATAAAACTCAACACAAAACCAAAATACAAAAAATAACAATATACACCATAAACAATATCATAGTACCAAAGTAGAAGACTAAATCACAATGCTCAAAGACTCTAGAGATATAACTACATAGCTCCCAACCTAATCCAAGATCCAAAATCCACAATACAAGATAAAGTATCATAAAGCATCAGTAATGAAATGAGATAATTATCCTTTACATGTGTCTCGATAAAGAATATCTTTAAAAGAACTGAAGTTAAAAATAATGTGGTTATAAATGAAACTCAGTTGTTTTTCCCCATATGATATCCCTACTCACACCACTAGGATAGAAAAAGATAAAAAATTTATTTAAATTTTTTATATAAAACCATTTAAAACACTTTAACAGTTTATATCAAATCCATAAATTCTCTCAATAAAATATTTTTCATGGAAACAGCCAAAGAAGTCCTTCAACCCATTTCAGAAATCCATTTAGAATACACCTTTACAAGATTAAACAATTCAACACAACTCCCCATGCATTCCTAGGTGATAGTTCTATTCTCATGAGTGGTCCCTCATCGATCTAACAATTCATCATAGGGTAACCATATATGATTTCCCCAATGGAAGCCTCCCCTTCCATAGGGTCACGTAAAGGGAAATGAACACACAACAACAAAGTAAGCCAAATTTCATGCTAAACCAAAAAAATTCAATCCATTTCAATAAAAAATTTCTTTTATTGAAAAACTTTCTATCAACCCATTTCATTGAATAAAAAAAATCCATATTTTAAAACATTATTTTAAAATCATGAAAAAACCCACATTGAAAAACAACCAATTTCCTCAATTTTACAAACCACCACTAAAGATGGTTTCAACCTTGATTTAAAAATAAATATCAAAATAAAATCCTTGAAATTAAAACAATATGAAATAATTCCTTTAAGTTATATTAATAGGAGTTGAGAGTGAGGCCACCTACCTTAGAAACTATTTAAGAAATGAAGAACGACAAAAATATTTCAACAAAACTACGTTAAAACACAAAAACACTACCTTAGATATTGTTACCAAACATAAAAAAACCATATATCATCATTATTGCCACCAAATATCACATATCTATCCTCAAAAAAGTAGATATATGAATATAAGAAATGTAATAAGAATATATCTATGAAAAACCACTAAGGAATGAGACATACCAAGAAATACGGCCTGAAACACACCAAGATTTGCCAATGGATCACTCCCGGGTTGAAGGGAAGACTCTCCATAGCCTTTGGTAGGAGGGGTTAATGGGATAAACCGATTTAGTTCCACAATATTCGGATTTAACATTTATCCATGAACAGTTATCTCACACGGTTAGGAAAACTGTTCACTTACTATGCACAAGCCTCTGTCTGAATAAGCATGTGATTTAGTTGGCTCACACTGTTAGAAAAACTATACATCAACCATGAAAAATACCTCTATCCTAATTCACATTGTTTTTCATGGGTGTAAATACTATTCATCCAAAAAAATGCGCCAAACGGTGTGCCTCCAAGTAGATCACTATTTCACTTCTTACATTTTCTTGGAGGTGTTTCGTGGTTTCTACAAGCCCTGATCAAACCGTACACCTCCAATAGCACTAAAAACCCCAAAGTCACTCTAAACCTTCACAAACTTCATATAAAAACATAAAATACATATGATAGATAAATAAAGTGTTTATTTAAATAGTGGTGTTTTATTTTCCCCACCAATGTTCTTTATATTCTATAAAATTAGGGAAACACCATTTCCCTGAAAGTGTTTGGGACATTTCTCGATAATTTCTTTCTCATATTCCCATGTTTTATCCTAAATCATACTATTTTTTCCCAAAACCCACACTAGAATGATCGTTTTTCCACACAATACTTTCTCTTTCCTATCCATGATCTGCACAAGCACAAGAACCAATGATGCATCTTAATCTAGGTCAATTTGATCCCATCAAATCAAATGGTTAGGATCAGGCTGATACTTTTTCAATTAAGATACACAAAACACATTGTGAACTAAATAGAACTATGGTGGCAATTCCAAATGATATGTCACCTCACCAACCCATTCAATTATCTCAAAAATTCATATATATCGAGAATATAACTTTCCATTCTTCCAAAATGATGATTACAAAGACTTGGAGAGATTTTCAGGAACATATTATCACTCAACTAGAATTAAAATGACCATTGGTTAGGATCCACATAATATTTATGATAACTTTGAGATATCTTCATCCTTTTCCCAAACACTAAATCTTCTCTGTTGTCTAGTGAACAAGTCTTATCCCAACCAATGAAGTCTCACATATTTCCACCAAAAAAAGTGAAGAACAACATGGAATCCCTTAACATTATACAAAAGTATCCATATATATTGAGTTCTGATAGATATTTTTATACGAGAACTCCACTAATGGTATTGCTCCTTCAATGAGCCACCAAAATGAAGTACACAAGCCTGAAGAAAGTATTCCAATGTTTGTATTGTTTATTTCAATTTTCCATCCTTCTGAGGATGATACATTATACTCATGTTCAACCAAGTACCAAGGGCTTGCTATAATGATTTCAAAAAATGAGATATAAACCTCATATCTCGGTCAGACACTAACAAAAATGATACACCATGTCCTTGTAAAAATTATTACATATAGATTTTAGATGATTTAACCACTGTATGAGATTCAAAAATAGATATAAAATGGGATGACTTTGTGCGTTGATCCACTATAACACATATGGAATCGTGTTTCTAAACCTTTATTGGGATTCCTATCATTAAATCCTTTTCTATGTACTACCATTTCAAAATAGTAATATGTAAAGACTACAACATCAATTTTGGTCGTTGATTCTCTTCCTCATCCTACTGATAAGTGAGTCATCTCAAAACAAACTCACCCACCTTCCTTTTCATGAAAACCCACAAAAACTAGGCATTCAATGACTTATACATATTTTGTATTACAAAATGAAAAAATATCTCCAATATTGGTAATCATGGAGAAGTTTTTCCTAAAAAGCCAAAGGTATGACCATCTGATCTCTAAACTAAAACATTAAACTCTTATAAAGCTTCCTTCCCTTAATGTTTTATTGACTGTTGAGTCTTGAACTCAACAAAAATCATTCTGAATCAGATATTTATGCCTATTAAAGTGTCTCAAACTAATTTGAAACAAATTATATTGTTAAAAAAAATATGAACGTCACCTCGGTTTTCAAAATCCTAATGCATTTTAGCTATCAACGACATCAACCGACCCAAATCTAAAGAACCATTTTCCAACCGACCATATGATTTTTTAATTAATGCAACTGCCAACAAATTTTACTTAACTTGTGTAGATAAAAAGTCAAAGTCAAACATTTTGGGATATTCAATCCATATTCATTATCTTTAGTTAAAATTGATTTGTGAGAAAATATGTTTTGAACTCTTATGATTCGTAAAGATACTAAATTTATCACCAGTGAGGTAATGAAGCTAAAAATTTATAGTGTGGACTATGGAAGTTAAATCAAAATAATCTCCTGGGTAGTTAATATCATGAAATCGTAACTTTTCGGTTCCAAAAGGAACTACATGATCTCCATAAATGAGAACACATCCCAATGCAGATCCTGATGCATTGCAATACATAACATACCATTGTCCTGATTCTGATTATATCAGTATCGGTGAAGATGTAAGAAGAAATCTATGCTTGTGAAAAGTCTTATAGAATTACTCATTCCTTTGTAATAGAATATTTTCTTTTTTAGGAATATCATATGTGTTTGAAGTAATGAAAATTCATGAACATAACATCTATAATAACTATCCAATATAAGGAGATTGCATAATTCAAAGACAGTCTTTGGTAGTAGCTAATATATAACAACCTCTATCTTTTTTGGATCCATAGAAACACCTAATTCATAGATTACATGCACAAAAAAACATACCTATTTTATCCAAAAAACAATATTTGGATGCTTGGTATAAAATAAATTATCCTACAAAATTCCCAATGTAATCTATAAGTATTTCTCATGCTCAACTCTTGTCCTTGAATGCCCCAATATGTCATCTACAAACACCGCCAGAAAACAATCCAAATAACATTGAAATATCTGATTCATAAATTTCATAATGACCTCTAGTTCATTCATAATACTAGAAGGCATAACCATGTAGTCATAATGGCCATATCTACTTATGAAATCTATTTTTGGAATACCCTCCTTATTAACTCACAATTGGAGATATCCTAATATCATGTCAATTTTAGAGAACCACTGGGATCCCCTAAATTGATTAAATAGATCATCAATACATGGAAGTGGATACAAAATATTTATCATAACTTGTTTAATCATATGATAATACACACAAATAGGAATAGTACCATATACCTTTTTGATAAACAAGACTAGTGATTCCCATGAGGATGTACTAGGTCGAATGAACCCTTTTATTTCCAACTCTTCCAACTATAATTTCAATTTACTTAAACATATTGGTTCCATATGGTAAGAAAAAATTGATATTTTAATTGTCCCTAAATGTATATCAATCATAAATCATACTTCTCTTGTGTTTGGAAACCTTGAGAAATTTTTGGGAAAAACATCCCAAAAATAATCATCAACACCTGGAAAACTGGTAGTATCAATATCATTCACCATTTCCAATGTAAAAGATACCAACTATTATGAGACAGATACAAAAATGGTGCCAAATAATCCTGTTTCAATTTCATTCACATTTTTTTCTCCTATAAGGAGTTGTTTTACCCCAACACCAGTCATAAAACTAACCTGTTAGGTATAAAAGTCGATGTGAGATTTGAACATTGAAAACCAATCTGTACACAACATTATGTCATAGAAATACATCTCAAGCATAGAGAAGCCCCATATGATCTTAGTTCCATCCACATTTATACAAAATGACCTATATATAAAGGCTCAAAATTATCTTTCACCGAGAGGAGTTCGATGTTTCAAAACATAAGGAATCATCTCAACATTTAAACCTAGAAGATATATAATACTAGAAGAAATTAAATAATGGGATGCACATATATCAAAAAAATATTTTAAAAGGGTAGATTTCAAAATTATCATACCTCATAGAATCTATGATCCATATTGACCATCCAAAATCACCTTCTCAACTCTATATATATTCTTACTCGATGCACTTTGTTCTTCAATAACTTGTTGAGATTTCCTTTGTTCAAGAGTTAGGGTACACCATGGCTAGATCAGTGTTACTGATGAGAGATTTTATTATTCCCTCATACATTTGAAACATATGATATTTACAATGCATGATATGTTTCCCGAACACCTGACCTTGGATCACTATGACAATAACACCAAAGATTCCCCATTTGATTGTAATTGTGGACTGCTCAAGATGGTACTGTACAATCCTTCTTTTTGTGATCAAAATATCCATTAGAAATGTACATAATTACTCTTTGTTTTTATAATAATATTCACTTATCTAATATTTTGATTATAATTTATCCCACTATATTGGAAATATATGTTCTTCTAACTGTTATTTCCAGCAATTGTGTTCCAACCATTTCCCAAATGTATCAACATGCTCCCTCTACTAATGGTTCCTGAGATGTCCCTTTCTTCCATGTCAATATATTAAACATATCAATATAATCCATTATAAAATGCATTTAAATCTTATAGGGAATCTATATCCTTAGTCCTGATTAAAAAATGTGTTCCTTCAAGGATGTACTAGCATCATATTTTTGTTTAGAGTGGGATAATTTCATAAATTTAGTCGTCTACTCTATCACTAAGAGGCTCTCCTACTTCAAGATGAAAAATTATGTTTTGCTAGAATTCTGGAATGTGTGAGGATATAATTTTGTGTTGAAAATTTATTCAAAATCCTGTAAAATTGTTCCTTGGTTTAATTTAGGCGAAAATATTAAATCCTACCACTAGCATGCAAGATCCTCTAGCACATACATCTCCAACATCAATTTAATCTCAGTTGGGGTGCCTATGAAATCTAATATTTGATTCATCCTATTCAATCACCCCTATTGATTTTATGGTTCTAAATCACCCCAAAATATGGATGGATTATACTTTTGGAACTAAATAGAATGATCCACTTACCTTATTTCATCCCTCTTATACACTATATATATAGATTGAAAATCATGTACAATACTTTGAACCAATTATTGGTTCAAATGTGGCTCATGTGAAACCACATTATTAGAAGCTTTATAACACGCCAAGGTTTTGAAAATAAATATTTAATGCATGAAACACTACATCCCTACAAAATAAAACATTTTATAATCTAGCTGTTAAACACAACTTTCCCTCTTCTACATTTTAATTTTCAAAAAACCATCATCTAGTGTTGTGATCAGTAAGTCATTTAAAATCTGATAAAATAAACTTGATTTTTGGTAAATAGTAACAACCCTTATTAATAGTAATATGAATAGTAATATTACCCTTATGAATAGTAAATAATGATATAATTTTATCTTCTTAAGGTAATAAGATAATGAGATCTTAATAAATTTTTCAATGTGATATAAAACTAATTATACCTTTAAATTTGTTATTTTTTGAATTAACTATGATTTTATTTTATAATTAAATTAATAATATTTAGAAAATTATTTTTGAAAAATTTATTCCATTTTTGAATTATACATGTCATAAAATGGTAGGGGTGAATTTTTGGGTTTTTTTCTTCGGAAATTCTTGATTTTTTAATGAATAGTGAAATACAGTAAAATATAATATATGAAAATTATCAATTAAATACACTAATTATGACATCATGAGTGATTCAAGGCCACTTATTTCAAACTCACATGCACTTATTACTATTAGGTGTCACATGAAGAAACACTATTGGATGTCTTGAAGGAATTACAAAAATAATGAATAAAATATTCTATACTCACTCCTCTCCTTTACTATAAAACCCCCCAATAACTTCTTCTTCCCTTAGATCCACTAAGACTTGAAGCTCCTCAAAGCTCAGACCAGATACCCTTCCCTAGTCATTCTTCACTTCCAAGAAGCCCTTGGTCTTTCTAAAAGTCCAAAACCCCTTCCATTAAGGAGGTTCTCAAGGAGGTTATTTCAAGAGGTAAGGCACCCTTCTTTTTCATTTAGTTTCATTTAAATTTATCATCTTTTGTTATCCTCTCCTCACATACTATGTCCAAATTAACATGATAATTCTAGTATCATATATATGATGGAATTATATAATGTGAATGTATGAACCATCATCAATATTCTTACTCTATCCATTTTATTTTTTAAATAAAATCATCATCCATGAGGTTCCAATTTATAACCTTCATGGACGATGATGTTTTGTTCTTCAATTTATCCTTCATTATTGGACATGAAACCATTTTAATGTTTGAACCAGACTATAATATATTTATTATAATATAATTAATATTCAGGAACCAGTATACGTACATATTATTAAATCATATGACCAAAATAATTCCTAATAATCAAAATACCGCAAAAATAATCTATGTGAATGTCATTAATAATTCATCTAATGATTCATCCAATTTCCATGTAACCAAATGATATAAATGACCATTAACACTGTTTTATAATCATAAATAATATTTAATTTCAATTTTTTAGATTTACATCCATTCCACATGAACTCTATTACTTAAAAACAAGTGAGCCGATTATGAAAATCCAGGAAACAAACACTCCAGAACGATGTAATTCAATATAATAACTCATAAATAAGGAAATAAATGAACTAAAAAGAATTATTATAAACTAAAATAATTTCTAATAGGTTATGAAATAAGATATTATTAATTCTAATTTCATATTCTCGGACCTTATGTTCAAGAGTGGAACACATTCACACTTAAGGTATGGGTATTTTCACTGGAACCTCCATTTTCATTCAGGTTATTTTTATTGTCTAATTAACTTAATTAAATTATTGTGTATTATAATGTACTCCTCATATATTTTGTGTGATTTTTATATACATGTTTACCAACCATAATCCTACATTCTTTTAATGATATTTATATGTTTTAAATGGATCTTTTAAAAATCCTTCCTGAAATACAAGCTCAATTAGAGGGAATTTCTCAAATTTTTACCTATTTTCAAGGGAACCATATAAGATGTTATTGGAAACCATTATATTTATAAAATCAATCATTTTATTATAAAAATAATATCTTACTTCACTTCTGGTTTTATATAAATATTTTTCCAAAAGAACTATTCTTGTCAAAGTAGAAGGTAATTTATCTCAAGAATTACTCGAAGATTTTATAAAAGTATCTTCATCTATTTCAACAACCTTGTTTATTGTTATGTATTGTTGGGATTAATATTTCATGGTATAATATACCATATTTAATTTAATGTTTTATAATTATCCTGGCAGTGGATGTTCTATCTTAAATCCATTAAACAATTTACTCGGAATGGATAGTGTTTATGATTAATGTTCATGGAAAGTTATTTACATTTCATATATTAATTTAAATATGAATGCATATGTTGTTTATATTTATTTTTATTCTTATTAGGAATGCATTTGACATATAAATTGTTGGGTGGGGCCTGTTATATCCCCTCAGTTCATCGATAGGTCTCATGAGACAAACTATGGTCTTTGTAAAAGGCCTTGACAAAATGATTAATTATGGTCTTGGCACGAGTCCTTGATTGTTTGGTGATGATGTCCCGTATTATGAATTAGCTCATTATAAAAATAGTATTGATGGTTCATGTGGTTATCTGACTAGTAGAATACTCATGATTATGTTTTGTTATGGTATTACTTACTCATCTCTTATTCCATCCATAATGTGTTCATGTTTTTATTAAAGGAATGTGTTTTTTGTTATTAAAATTTCCTAATGTTTATATATCTTCCACTATATTTCTTACCCTTACTAAGAATTTGAGCTATCCCCTTTCTTATGTTTAATTTTCTCAGGGCATGAATAATTTTATTATGAATGACATGCTAAAATAACCTAGTAGTTATGGATGTTGTCTAAGGAGTTTCTATGTTGTATTTCTTTTCAAGTTGTAATGTTAAACTTTTGTATGTATCTTGTTTCTAATAATACTAAACTACTAAGTCCTTCAATATGCATTTTTATTGTTTATATGACAATGTAATCAAATAAGGCACTAGATCCAGGCAACTGGGGTCGGGTTTATATAGTTGGTATCAGAGGAATTTTAGTAGAAAACGTGGAAACTAGATTAAAAAATGTAGATTAGGGAACAAAGACCTAAGGTAGTATTTGAGGAAAAACATACAACAAAATCTTGGAATCTTGGTAAGGAATATATTATGTTGATATTTGTAGCAAATACGTATGTACTTGGTTACAAACAGGTAGAGGTGGCTTTGGCACATATGTAACTAGGAGTGAAAAATACGATAAGGAGTTTCGGGTTGGACCTCAGGTATCCTGGTACACAACAACAAGACTTTCTACACTCTTGGTATTGAAACTCATGGGGAATATGCTTTGGATAATTAAAATTTTCTTTACAAGACTTTATGAATGATTTAAATGTTAATTTTTCCTCAAAGATACCATGTTTTTGATTAAGAGATTAGCTATGTATAGAATTTTGATTTATGCTAAATATTTTATTTATAAATTGAGATTATACATTTTGATTCATACCCTAATATAGTGTATTCCATTATTTAGAAATGGATCATAGTGGAAGGAATGGAAACTACATGAACGCGCGTGTCGCATTCAGGGATTTCCCTCTGATGGTAGATAATTATATTGGCTTCGGTGTTGTGACTGGTGCTAAGAAACTTATTACTATACGAGGAAAACATAATTAGGTTATAAATAATATCCTTACCTATATGGAGCATCTAGATCCACCACATGAAAGAGCTATATTATATCACTTTATGCAACAACAACCTCCATTATTCAATGGGACTACAAACACGTTTGTTGCAAAGAAGCAGATATGTTTCCTAGAGAAGATATTTCTCACTAAGGGATGTAACAAAAGAGAGAATGTTTTCATGGACGATTATCATCTATTAGGAGATGCAGATCAACAATGGTCATTAATCCAAAACAAAAAGGAGGAGGAAGAAATAGATGAGATGAAATGGATGGATTTTAAGGAAATATTCCTAGAAAAATACTTCCCTTGTGAACAATGAGAAGATATAGAGAGGAAATTGTTGAATCTGAGGCAGAAGGAGGATGAAAATGTTTCCAAGTATAGATACAACTTTACAAGGCTGGAAAGGCATGAAACAAACTATATACATAATCCTAGGAGAAAAATTGATCGATTATTTGATGGCTTAAAACCACTCTTATGAAGAGATCTAGTCTCCCAAAGTTTCACATCATATGAATATATAGTATCAAGTGCTATTAAGACATAAAAGGAATTTTATAAGTCTTATTAATTTAAAAGAAAACAATAGAAGAAGAGGGATGCTGAAAAATCTAGAAAATTAAATATGAAAATGGGAAAGAATGGAAGAGTTGAACTTTCATCCTGTAGTAATTGTGGGTAGAAACACCCTATAACATTCTTAAAATGAAATGAGAGTCTATTATAAGTTTGGAGAAAAAGTCCACTTATCACAGGATCGTAAGGGGAAGAAAGAAGATACTAATGTTCAATGCTCCAATTGTAGAGAGATGAGACATTATGCACATGAATTTCCTAAATGTTAGGGAAACATTCCCCAAAGAAGTCCAAAATAGCAAGGCCAAGCTTATGCAGTCACAGCTGTGGAGGTTAAAGTTTCTAACGAAGTGGTGGTAGGTACATTAATCGTTTCATCAAAATTATCCAATGCTTTATTTGATTCTGGATAGTCAAAATCTTTCATATCTTCCCAGTTTTTTATGTAAATAAGATATATACAATTTGATTTAGTAAGGTAATTATGAATCAAAACTCCTAAGGGTAGTATCATTGCAATATATTTTTGTCAAGAAGCCCCCATTATGGAATATAAACGTGTGTTATCTACTGATTTTATTCTCATACTGTAACATCTAGACCTGACTTACCACTAAACTGGTGGCCAGACCGGTCACCACATGACCTCAAGCGCGTCTCCCCATACACCAAATGCTTCCGACTAGCGGTGGGGGTCTATGGATAGTTAGTTGGGAGACTATACCCTCATATAAAAGTTCAATAATAGATAATAGAAATAAATAGTAGAAGCAGTCTAATAAATGATAAAGTAGTGGATGACAACTAATACTCATTTTATAAAAGTGGCTAACGTTAATTATACAACAGATGCATGCATGAGATGCTAATGTTATAAAATGGAAAATAGTGAACAAAATCTCATGCTTTACATTCCAATATAGAAATAAATAACCAATCACTCAAAGCCCCAAGGGAGGTCTCCTCGAGCATCTTGGGCTTCCGCTTGGTCCTCTGCTCCTATATCCCAAAGTAAATGAACACAACACAATCCTAAAATAAAATAAAATCTACCCGGGAACCCCAGTGCAATGAAAGTATGAGTAGAGTGTGAGATATAAATATCAGTAGGCCGACACCACCAGTGTCTACCCCAAATCCCGAAATTTAATAAATAATTCAACACATGTGAAAAAATTCATAAATAAAGAAGTACAATGTAGTTTTATATCCATGTACCCACTTTAGCCCTCATCTAGTTTGTGAACCTGCATTATATGTTTATCATGCATACTCAACAATCATTACATAATCATTTTCATTTATCAAATATTAAAACATCATTAAATAAGGAAAGTCTCAAGATTCGGCCTAGGCCCGACAACCCCCGTATGAGTCACTCACCATTGATGTCTCTAAAGATCATATATGTAAACAACGTAAATACCGAATCAAAGCTTGGGATTTGTCTTGAATAACATGTCATAAGATATTAAATTTTAATATTTTATATAATATGTTCAATCCCGTTCACTAAAAATAGTGATTAGCTCCTAGGTCCATCCACTAACAGTGATTCACCCAATTCATAGATATGTATGAACCCTTTCTCATATCCAATTCACAAATCATTATGTCAAAATAGTTTTCATTAACCAATTAATTCATTTCATGCATGACCAATTGAACCCACAATCCAATGTCAATTAATGGAAGTAGAAAATCATGTATATCACCCTCGTGAGTATTTGAAGCATCAGTCCTTGTCTCACAACCCATGAGTATTTGGAGCATCATTACCTATCCCATAAAATAATGTTTTCATGCAAGCTGGGTGTAAAATGCCATTTCTAGCACCCAATGAGTATTTGGAGCATCCATACCTTTTTCACAACCCGTTTATCAATCATACATATATATTTATCTTTGGTGTAGAACTCCTTGTCTAAAACCCCAAAAACATACATTAATTAATTCATAAATTAATTAATCCAATTCGTTAATTATCTCAATAACTAATTAACAACATAAATCACCTGTCAAATAAGTAAAAATAATAATTAACCATTCAACATATCAATAGTTAATAAATAATTAACAATTAATTAATCTTAACAATCCCACTAAATAATTTACTCAACATTTAATTATCCAAATTCTTCAACAAGTCTGAACCCGTCCACTCAAAGAGTGATTCGTCCAAGACTTTAACAATTTACATGCACGTCATAATAATATCAAAACATGCTGAACAAGTCCCGAATATATAGTAACCATCCCACACAACATGTCATATTTTTGAACAACTCTATCCAAGACAACTTAAGGTGTGGAAAGAAAACATGCATCAAAAGGTACCCTTGGACAACAATCATAACAAACAATAAATTCACAATCTTAATTTTTGAATGTAAATTAATTAATTAAAAAATAAATTGATTAAATCATATCTCTTTAACCAGTCATCAATTAATTAACCATTTACCATTTAATAAGTTATAATTAATCCACCCATTACTTATTAACAATTTCCAATTTATATTCTGAACATGTCAAATATTCAACATTATCAATATACAGTAAAAGCCAAAATTGTATTCCAACTCATGAATTGATAATTAATTCTAAAATTAATTACCCTATTACCCATTCTACCCCATTCAAATCATTTAACTATTTAATCATATTACTTTAACCAAATTAGTAAAACATGCTTACAATCAACACATGTTCAAGTCCTCATTTATCTCACATGGGCGTCATCATTTAATAACATCAAAAGTTTCATGCATTGACATATCATATAACAACTTCATCAAGAAGTCATATGAAAAGATAAACCACAACAAGCATGATATGACATTACCACTAACTAGCATTTTAACTTTAATCAACATTTAAAGAAAACATTTCAGTTCCATAATCAAGGAAACTCACATTCTCAATTTATTTAAAGAATCTATAACTCTTAAATAAAGGGATAAGGATTTGGGACCCTACCACGAGGTGACATCATTTTAATTACGAAACACTTTAATGTAATTGACAGAAATTAGTAAAAAATGGAACGCAGTCGCACACACACCAACTTTATATATATGTATATATATCTAAATATATATTTTCACACACACGTGTCGTGTAACAAAAATCAAAAAATTACCCAAACAACTTAAGTATACCCAAACCAATATAGAAATGTCTATGAACCTACTGCTAGATACCAAGGACTCAGATAAAATATTAGACTTCTATTTAGGTGGTGTAAAACCAGACAAATATATAATTCTTTACCTCCGAACATCGTCGATGAAACGAATTTTCCCGAAACACCTTTCCTACAGTGGTAGTTTCCAGAACTCAGACCAAGGAATCCCAAGAACCTCGTTACACAACCCTAGAACCGAAGAACACCAAAAATTCGAGTAAATAAAAAATCCCTAAATTTGGCCAAACCTAAATGGGTTCCAAAACCACATCAAACCATAAAAGTGATGATGGGGAACATCATTTGAGATCCTACCTTGAATATTCAGAGTAAATACAAGGAATAATTAAAGAAAATACTCATGGATAAAGGAACCAGGAAAGGGGGGCGTTGCGCGCTGCAAGGGAGGCTTCCTAGGGGGTGTCGCGTTGCTGCAGGGGGTCTTCCGGGGGGTTTAGTGCTGTTGTTGGTCCAGAAGAGGAGGGACGCATGGAGGAGAATAATGGAGAAGTTGCCACATCGGGCCTCTTAGGGGAGAATATCTTGGTGGGGGTCGCGCCTTTTGGGAGAAGAAGAAGGTCACACCCCTCCCTTTTTTCCAACACTAATACTACCCATAAAAGATTAATAAATATAAATTAATAGTTAAAATCAATACATAATAATTTTATTATTATTATTTTTATTATAACATTATCTTTATAAAAAACTTCCTCATTAAAGATAAAAAACGTTTCTTTTATTAAATCCATAACCCCCAATTAATCTTTCTTATAAGGAAACATTTAACTGAGAAATTGAAACTCCCATTTACTCATCAATTAAATCAAAATATCTTTGACTTCAAAGTAATCAAAATAATTATTTTCCCATAATTAATTAAATTATTTTTCCTTGAATTTAATTAATTAACCCAATAATAATAATAACAATAACATCCTAATTATTATTGTTATTAAAACTTTCACTTTTTTAAATTCCAACCTAAACTACCGAATTCATTACTACTATTATTTATAATAATAATAACCATAATTATCAATAATTATAACACTCATAAAACCACAATAATAATAATATCATTATTATTACTCAAACCTATGATATCACCCAACACCTCTATTTAATAAAAATTATCCTTCATTAAATATGAAATTCCTTAATTAATAAAGCATTATTTTGAGATACCCAAAAACCTCATTAAATTCAGATAAGTATTAAAACCCACTAATAATGCAATAAAAATCATTTAACTTCAGAATTATTTATAACACTATAATAATAATAATGAAATTATTATTATTAACACATTATTTTATTTAAACACAAAACTCCCAATTAATATTATTTAATTAAAGTAAATAAAATATTAAGCTAGGTAAGCTACTTAGGTTGGACCGTAACCATACATAGCCCATAAAGATCCATTTAAGTGGACTTTTCTGAATTTGGTTCTCCCAAGACTCATCTGGATACTATGAAAATTATCAGGTAATTACGCAAGTCCAAAAATGACACCTTTAGGTGTTCCAACACTCGGAATAAAAATCTGGATCTCGATTTAAAAAAAAACAAACCTGTCAATAAACCAAAAAAAAATCAAAAACCTTAATAATTTATCCCAGTTCAAAAACACAAGACTTTACAATTTACCCACCTTAAAAACATCAAGTCCCTAAGAAGGCATTGAGAAACACTACTAAACAACTAACCTACCAAGTTTATTTAATCTCATTAGAACTGACGTGTTTCATTCCCAATGACAAACACACAATTAACCCTTCACAAGACAAACAGATAAGCCTTTAAAAATAGATCCAAAGCTCACTTCATAGATTAAACATGGCAACACATCTTATATCTGAGGAAATTAAATGGACCTCATCAACTAAAATGGTTGAATCTCAATCAACCAAACGAATAGGTTACACTTTCTTCCCACAAAATTTTTTGTGGACCCAAAACCCACATTCTCCCTTTATCTGATGACATGCCTAAAAATATTCTAAAACCATCCGAATTTATAACGAAGTCCTTACCTGACCTCTAATGAAATTTCCATGTCAAGCCATTGCAAGGATATTTTTAAAAAATAACCATGCCCCAACACGAAATAAGGAGTCGCCCAAAGAAACCACGCATCCCTCACACTACCTAGATAACAACCAGTCATCAAGCCCATCAAAATTTAAATTGTAGAATGTTGTAAGACTAACGCTATCTTAGTGTCTTCATGAAAAGGTCAAGATAGGGGACATTCTCATCATATTCAGAAGATCACACTAATTGAAAACCAAGGTCATTAATATAAAAATTCTAACTACAACTGGAAAACTCTGTTCAAATAGCTCGGTGTCACCTGTCAACACGTTTATTGAAAACGATGCGACAATACCCACCTTAGAATTTTCCATGATGTTACAAGAAAATATCACCCACTAACTAGTGCACTATTTCATAACTCATTAATGCATGCATGTGACATCCCTTGAACCACAATCCCCATGTCACACATTGATCATAAAAGCCTCAACATAAGCCTATTGAAATGCCATAACAGTTGAGTCCCAAGGGTTTTTCCTGAGTTGTGGGAAGAAATTACTTTAACAACCTAGAACATTCAAAGGGTACTATCTACCACATGTTATCCCCTTACAGAACATAAAATTTGACCATCTGTCTTGGTCACACAAAACTGAAACCACAAGGTCCAAAAGGCCCCCTTTTATTTTATCCATTTTAATAAATTCATTTCAACATTTAAATATTTGAATGAATTCCAACAAACCCACAAGTAATTTTTCACAACAAGTCATTTGGTTTTCAATCAACGCCCTAGAGTCAAAACATGCATGCTATAACAAACATCCTTTTTAAACATTTCTCATATAGTGTTATCCAAATATATACAAGAAATTTACCTTCTAAATTCCTTTTCCCAAAAAGGTGACCTCTGAGGGTCCCATTTATTCAATCCGAGTTCTTCAATAAGCATCCCAAAAATAGTTCTTTTCAATAAAATCTCAACATTATTTCATTTATAAATATTTTCAAACATACTATGGTTATTTAAGGTTCATATGCATGGGTGGCCATAAACCAATCGATAAGGCTCCCATACACCTTATCGCTAGAATTCGGCTCCTATTTATCAAAATCAACATCCATTTAACATCTTAACATTAGAATCCATTTCATATATCCAAACATGTCTAGCATGTTAGTATAAAAAGTTACACAACAACATGATATAACATAGAAGCATGGCACAACAATAAAATATGCTAATAACTGAGATAGTATGGAATATAATCACTCAAGCATGATAAATATATCACTGAAACATGCTATCAATAGAGGCATGCTAAAGTAGATCAAAAAATGTAATTTCACCCAAGAAACACATTTAAAATTAGTAGAAATCCTACTAATGCAACTATATATCATGTTACATGAATTAAATATGAATTGTTAAGTGCCTAAGATGATGCATATATGAATCATCCTTACCATATCAGGCCAAGACAATTATTTTTCAAAATTCTCAAAATACATAAGTAGCCGAAAATACACCAGTCACTCATGGTGAAGTCACATAAATTGTAAACTCTAATAGTACAAACATCATTTCCCATCCCTCACCACTTGGTCATTTCATGTACATGGGGTGATCAGTCCCAAGAACAACTATTAACCCAAGCACTGATAATTTCCAAGTCTCCTGTCTACTAACCCCAAAACAGTAAGACAAAGGAACAATAAACAACCTGAACCCTCTGATACCACTTTGTAACTTCCTGACCCATATTACAACTAAACCAATGGCTGAACTGGTCCCCACATGACCTCAATCGCATCTCCCCATATGTCAGATGCTACTGGCTTTCAGAGAGGGTCTATGGATAGTTAGTCGGGAGAATATGCCCTCATATTAGAGTTCAATAATAGACAAATGAAATGAATAGCGGAATCATTCTAATAAATGATAGAGTAGAAGAAGGCAAATAGTACTCATTTTATAAAAATGGCCAATGCCAATTATACATCAGATGCATGCATGACATGGTAATCTTACAAAAATAGAAAACAATAAATAAAATAGCATGCTTTACATTTGAATACAAAAATAAATAAATAATCACTCAAAGCCCTGAGGGAGGCCTCCTTGAGCATCTCAAGATTCTGCTCGATCCTCTGCTCCTATCTCCTAAGTAAATGCAAACAACACAATCCTACAACCAAATAGAATCTACTCAAGTACCCCAATGCAATGGAGGGCTGAGAAGGGTGTGAGATATAAATCTCAGTAGGCCGGGACCATGAATTTCTACCAGAAATCCTGACATTTAATAAATAATTTAAACCATGTGAAAAAATTCATAAATAAAGTAATTTGTATAATTTATCTTTATATCCATGTACCTGTTTCATCCCTCAGCTTGTGTGTGAACCTGGATTATTCATTTTTCATGCATACTCCGCAATCATTACACAATCATTTTCATTTATCAAATATTCAAACCTCATTAAATTACAAAGGTCTCGAGATTCGGCCTAAGCCCGAAAACCACTATATAAGTCACTCACCAGAGATGTATCTAAATACCATGTAAGTAAACAAAAAAAATACCGAATCTAAGATTGTTCTTTGGCTTGGATAACACATCATAAGATATTCAATTTTAATCTTTCATATACTATGTACGAGCCCATCCACTAAAAATAGTGATTCACTCCCGGGTCCATCCACTAACAATGATTCACCCAATTCATTGACAAGTATGAACCCTTTCTCATGTCCAATTCAAAAATCATTATGTCATAATAGTTTTCATTAACCAATTAATTCATTTCATTTAGGACCAATTGGACCCATAGTCCAATTTCAATTAATGGGAGTAGAACATCATGTCTAGTATCCTCGTGAGTATTTGGAGCGTCAGTCCTTGTCTCACAACCCATGGGTATTTGGAGCATCATTCTTTGTCCCGTAAAAGAATGTTTGCATGTAAGCTAAGTGTAGAAAGTCGTGTCTTGAACCCCATGAGTATTTGGAGCAGCAGTCCCTGTCTCACAACCCATTTATCAATCGTACATATAAATTTATCATTAGTGTAGAACTCCATGTCTAACACCCCCAAACCATCCATTAATTAATTCATAAATTATTTTTTCCAATCCGTTAATTAATTCAACAACTAATTAACAACATAAATCTCTTGTAAAATAAGTCAAAAATTAATTAACCATTCAACAACTCAATAGTTAATAATTAATTAACAATGAAATATTCTTAACAAACCAACTAAATTATTAACTAGACATTTAATTAACCAAATTCTTTAACAAGTCTGAACCCATCCACTCAAAGAGTTATTTGTCTAGGAATTTAACTATTTACATGCATGTCATAATCATCTAAAAACACTCAGGACAAGGCCCAAATATTTAGCAACCATCTCACACAATATATCATATTTTTAAACAACTCCATCCAAGACAACATAAGGCATGGAAAACAAAAATGCATCAAAAGGAACCCTTGGCCAACTGTCGTAACAAACAATAAATTCAGAATATTAATTTATTGCATGAAAATTAATTAATTCAACAATTAATTAATTAAATTATATCTCTTTAACAAGTCATAAATTAATTAACAATTTACCATTTTACATGTAATAATTAATCCATCCATTAATTATTACCAATTTCCAATTTATATTCCGAACAAGTCAAATATTCAATATTCTCAACAAATAGTAAAAGCCACAATTTTATTCCAAATCATGACTTGATAATTAATTCTACAATTAATTACCATATTACCCATTCTACGCCATTCATATCATTTACCTATTTAATCATATCACATTAACCAAATTAGAAAAGCATGCTTAAAATAAACACATGTTCAATTTATTATTTATCTCACGTGGGCGACATCATTTAATAAAATCAAAATTTTCATGCATGGAAATATGATATATCATCTCTAACAAGAAGACATATGAAAATACAAACCATAGAAAATATGATATGACATGACCACTTACCAGCAGTTTAACTTTAATCCTCATTTCAAGAAAACATAGCTATTCCATAATCAAGTAAAACAACATTCTCAATTTATTTAAAGAATATATAATTCTTAAATAAAGTGATGGGGATTTGGAACCCTAGATCTGGTTGATGGCATTTTAATTACAAAAAAACTTTAATGTACATGGCGAAAATTAGTTTCAAATGGAACGCATTCGCACATGCACCACCTTTATATATATGTATATATATCTACACAAACACACACACACACACACACACATATAAAAATATATATTTTCACATGTGCATTCCCTACAAAAAAAATCAACAAATCACCAAAACAACATCGGAAGACCCAAACCCATTCAGAAAGGTCTACGCACCTACCACTGGATACCGAAGACTCAGAAAAAATATTAGACTTTTATTTAGGTGGTGTAAAACCAAACAATGTTATAATTATTTACATATAAAGATCATCGACAAGCCGAATCAGCCTGAACCACCATTCCTTCAGTGAGGGTTTCCAGAACAAGGACAAAGGAATCCTGAGAACCTCGTTGCACAACCCTAGAACTGACGAACACCAAATATTTGGGTTACAACAAAAACCCTAAATTCATGTGAACCTAAATGGGTATCGAAACATCATCAAAACACAAAATAGATGATGGGTAACATCATAGGATATCCTAAATTGAATATTCAAACTAAATACAAGCAATCATTCAAAGAAAATGCGTGCAGACGAAGGACCTAGGAAAGGGGGCGTTGCGCTCTATATGAGAGGCTGCCCGAGGGGTGTCGCATTGCTATCAGGGGTTTTCTGGGGGGTTCCGCACTACTGGAGGTCT
Organism: Viscum album; assembly: GCA_963277665.1. NCBI lineage: Eukaryota > Viridiplantae > Streptophyta > Magnoliopsida > Santalales > Viscaceae > Viscum > Viscum album. Next base: position 1,383,488,527 of record OY728139.1, on the reverse strand, counting down.
GAAATAGGAGGGATGCATGGAAGAGGAGTCCAAAGAAGCTGTTGTATCTTGCTTCTTAGAGGATAAGATCCTGGTTGGGGTCACGCCTCTTGGGAGAAGAATAAGGTGACGCCCCTCCCTTCTTTTCAAACACTAATACTACCCACAAAAGATTAATAAATATACATTAATAGTTATAATAAAAAAAATAATAGTATCATTAATATTATTACTATAATAACATTCTCTATAAAAAAACTTCCACACTAAAGATAAAATAATGTTTCTTTGATTAAATCCAAAACCCCCAACTAATCCTTCTTAAAAGGAAACGTTTCATTGAGAAATTCAAACTCCCCTTTACTCTTAAATTAAATTAAAATCTATTTGACTTAAAAGTTATAAAAATAATTCTTTTCTCAAAATTAATTAAATTTATTTTCATTGAATTTAATTAATTAACTCAATAATAATAATAATTTCATCCTCAATATTATTATTATTTTTAAAACTTTCATTTTTTTTCAATTCCAACCAAAACTCCCCAATTCATTACTATTATTATTTAAAATAATAATAATCATAATTATCAACAATTATAACAATCATTAAACTATAATAATAATAATAATATCATTATTAATACTAAAACCTTTGATATAACCCAACACCTCTATTAAATAACAATGTTCCTTCATTAAATTCGAAACTCCCTATTAAATTAAGCATTTCTTTGAGATACCCAACAACCTCCTTAAATTCACATAAGTATAACACCCCATTAACAATGAAATTAAAATATTTCAACATCCAAATAATTTATGACACCATAATAATAAAATATTGACATTATTATTATTAACATATTATTTTATTTAAACACAAAACTCCCATTTAATATGATTTAATTAATGTAAATAAAATATTAAATTGGGAAAGATGCACAGGTTGGACTGAAACCGTGCGTAGCCAGTGCAGATCCATTCAAGTGAACTTTTCCTAATTTAGTGCCCTTGAGACTCATCGGGATTCCGTGAAAATTATCAGGTAGTTACACAAGTCCAAAAATGACACCTTTAGGTGTTCCAACACTTGGAATAAAATTCAAGATCTCGGTTTAAAAAGAACTGAACCATTGATAAACTGTTTTTTTTTAAAAACTTCTTAAATTTACCCAGTTACAAAACATGAGAATTTTCAATTTACCCACCTTAAAAACTTCTCATCTCTGAGAAGCCATCTGGAACCACTACTAAACAACAATCCTACCAAGATTATTTTATCTCATGAGAACTGACGTGTTGCATTCCCAATACCAAACACACTTTTAACCCTTTACAAGACCAGCAGATAAGCCTTTAAAAATAGATACAAACCCCACTTTATAGCTTAAACATCAAAACAAAGATTATAGATAAGGCCATTATAGAGACCTCATCAACTAAAATTCGTGAATCTTGATCAACCAATAGAAAAGGTTGTGCACGCTTCCCTCGAAAGTCATCAAGGACCCAAAATTCCCATTCTCCCTTTATCTGACGACATTCCATTAAAAATATTCCAAAACCATCCACATTTATAATGAAGTTCTTACCCAACATATGATGAAATTTCTATGAAAATCCATCGCAAGGCTATTTAAAAAAATAGTTGTGCCCCAACATGAAAAAAAGGAGTTTTCCCAAGAAACAACACATCCCGCACACTACCTAGATAACAACCACTCATAAATACCATAAACATTTAAACTATAGTGTAGTGTAATACCAACACTTTCTTAGTGTCTCCATGATGAGGTTAAGGGAGGGTACATACTAATTAGATTCAGAATATAGAACTAAGAGAAAACCAAGGTCATTAAGAAGATTAGTCGAACTACTATTGGAAAACTCTGTTCAAAAAACTCGGTGTTACCTACTAACATGTTTACCGAAAATGATGTGGCACTACCCACATTAGAATTTTCCATGACATCGCAAGAAAAGACCATCCACTCACCGGTGCACTATTTCAAAACTCATTAACACATGCATGTGACGCTCCTAGAACCATGATCACCACATCAAACATTGAACATAAAATCCGTAACATAATTCTATTGGCATGCCATAACAGCCGAGTCCCAAGAAGTTCTCCTGAGTAGTGAGAAGAACTTAATTTAATGGACTAGAACATTCTAAGGGTACTACCTTCCACAAGTTATCCCCTTACAGAACATATACTTTGACCCTCTGTCTTGGTCACACAAAATTGAAACCCCGAGATTCAAAAGGAACATTTTCATTTTATCCATTTTAATTAATTCATTTCAACCTCTAAATACTTGAATGAATTCCAACAAACCCATAAGTACTTTGTCAGAACAAGTCACTTGATTTTCAATCAATGCCCCATAGTTAAAATAGACATGCTATAACAAAAATCCTTTTTAAACATTTCTCATATAGTGTTATCCAAATATATATAGGAAATTTAGCATCTAAATTCCATTTAGCAAAAAGGCGACCTCTAAGGGTCCCATTTATTCAATCTGAGTTATTCTAAAAGCAACCCAAGAATAGTTTTTTTCAATGAAAACTCAACAGTTTTACATTTATAACCATTTTCAAACATATTTTGGTTATATAAGGTTCAAACACATGGGTGGCCATCAACCAATCGATAAGGCACCCATACACCTTATCACTAGAATTTGGCCCTCATTTATCTCAATCAACATTCGTTTAACATTTTAACTTCAGAAGTCCTTTCATATATCAAAACATATCTAGCATGTTAGCATAAGTAGTAACACAACAACATGATATAACATAGAAGCACGAAATAACAACAAAATATTCTAATAACTGAGATAGTATGGTATATAATCACTCAAGAATGTTAAACATAACAACAAAACATGCTATCTACTGAGGCATGTTAAATTTGATCAAAAAAAGGCATTTCACCCAAGGAACCCAATCCAAATTAGTAGAAATCATACTAATGAAACTACATAGCATGTTATATGAATGACATATGAATCTCTAAGTGCATACGATGATGAATGTATGAAACTTCCTTGCCATATCAGGCTAAGAAAACTATTTTTAAAAATTCTTAAAATCCATAAAAAGTGGAAAATACACAAGTCACACAAGGTGAAATCACATCAACTGTAATCTCTAATAGTAAAAACTTAAATTCCCATCCCTAGAAACTTAGTCATTTCCCATACATGGGTTGATCAGTCCCAAGCATTGCTATTAACCCAAGTGTCGATACTTTCTTAGTCTCTTATCTACCAACCCCAAAATAGAAAGACAAAGAAAAATAAACAACCTGAAACCTCAAATACCACTTTGTAACATCCCGACCTGGGTTATCATTAAACTAGTTACTAGACTGGTTGCCACATGACCTCAGGCGCATCTCCCCGTACACTAGAGGCTACTGACTATCAACGAGGGTCTATGGATAGTCATTTGGGAGACTATACCATCATATTAGAGTTCAATAATAGAAAATGAAAATAAATAGCAGAAGTAGCCTAATAAATGATAAAGTAGAAGAAGAAAAATAGTACTAATTTTATAAAAATGGACAAAACCATATATATAGTAGATGCATTCATGACATGATAATGTTAAAAAATAGAAAAACAATGAACAAAACAACATGCATTACATTCCAATACATAAATAAATAAACAATCACTCGAAGCCCTGAGGGTGGTATCCTCAAGCATCCAGAGCTTCCGCTCGATCCTCTACTTCTATATCCCAAGTAAATGAAAATAACACAATCCTGCAACCAAATAGAATCTACTCATGTACCCCAGTGCATTGGAAGCCTAAGTAGGGTGTGAGATATAAATCTCAGTAGGACGGGACCACCGATGTCTACCCCAAATCCAATCATGTAATAAACAATATAAAGCATGTGAAAACATTCATAAATAATGTAATCAGTACAATGTAGCTACATATCCAAGTACATGCTTCAACCCTCAGCTGGTGTGCGAACCTACATTATAAATTTGTCATGAATACTCATCAATCATTACACAATCATTTTCATTTATCAAATATTCAAACCTCATTAAATTATAAAAGTCCCAAGATTTGGCCAAAGCTCAAAAACCCCCTTATAATTCACTCACCACATATGTCTCTAAAGAAAATCTATTTTAAAATTTTAAAGACCGAATATAAGATTGTGATTTTACTTGGATAACGTGTCATAAGATATTTAATTTTAATCTTTCATATACTATGTCTGAGCCCGTCCACTAAAAATAGTGATTCGCTCCTAGGTATGTCCACTAACAATGACTCACCCAATTCATTGATAAGTATGAACCCTTTCTCATGTCCAATTCACAAATCATTATGTCACAATAGTTTTTATAAACCAATTAGTTCATTTCATGTGTGATTAATTGGACCCATAGTCCAATATCAATTAATGGGAGTAGAACATCTTGTCTAACATCCTCATGAGTTTTTGTAGAGTCAGTCCTTGCATCACAACCCATGGGTATTTGGAGAATCATTCTCTATCCCATAGAAGAAATTTTTTCATACAATATAAGTGTAGAACGCTATGTCTAGAACCCCGTGAGTATTTGAAGCATTAGTTCCTATCTCACAAACCATTTATGATTCATACATATAAATCTATCATTGGTGTATAACTACATGTTTAACACCCCAAAACCATACATTAATTAATTGATACATTAATTAATCTAATCTGTTAATTAATTCAACAACTAATTAACAGTATAAATCTATCTTGAAATAGGTCAAAAATTAATTAAACTTTCAATATCTCAATAGTTAATAATTAATTAACAATTAATTATTATTAACAAGAAATCTAAATAATTAACTCAAAATTTAATTATCCAGATTATTTAACATGTCTGAACCTATCCACTCAAAGAATGATTCATCCCATATTTTAACAATTTACATGCACGTTATAATCATCTCAAAACATGCTGCCCAAGGCCTAGATATTTAGCAACCATCTCACACAAAATATCATATTTTCACACAACTCCATCCAAGACAACTTAAGTCATGGAAAATAAAAATGCATCAAAAGGTACCCTTGGTCAATAGTCGTAACAAACAATCAATTCACAATATTAATTTAATGAATGCAAATTAATTAATTCAAATATTAATTAATTAAATCATATCTCTTTAACTAGTCATCAATTAATTAACCTTTTAACATTTAACATGTAATAATTAATCCATCCATAAATTATTAAAAATTTCCAATTTATATTCCAAACATGTCAAATATTCAATATTCTCAATAAACAGTAAAAGCCACAATTTTATTCCAACTCATGACTTGATAATTAATTCTACAGTTAATTACCCTATTACCCATTCTTCCCCATTCAAATCATTTACCTCTTTAATCATATCACTTTAACCAAATTAGAAAAGCATGCTTAAAATCAAAACATGTTCAAGTCCCCATTTATCTCACGTGGGTGACATAATTTAATAACATCAAAAGTTTCATGCATCGACATATCATATATCTACTCTAGAAAGATGAAATATGATAATCCAAACCACAGCAAGCATGATATGAAATTACCACTGACCAATAGTTTAACTTTAATATGCATTTACAGAAAACTTAGCAGTTCCATAATCAAGGAAACTCACAATCTCAATTTATTTGAAGAATATATAATTCTTAAAAAAAGTGATAGGGATTTGGGACCCTTTCTTGAGGTGAAATCATTTTAATTATACATCACATTAATGTACTTGGAGACAATTAGTTTCAAATGACACGTAGTCGTGCACATGCCACATTTATATACATGTATATATATATATATATATATATATATATATATATATCTAAATATATATTTTCATGTGTGCACGCCCTGCAACAAAAATAAAAAAAATCACCAAAACAACTTCGGAAGACCCAAACCAATGCAGAAAAGTCTATGTACCTACCATTAGATACCAAAGACTCAGATAAAATATTAAACATCTATTTAGGTGGTGAAAAACCAAAGAACGGTATAATAATTTACCTAAGAACATCATAAATGAACCGAATCGGCCCGAAAAACCTCATCTTTGGTGGGGTTTCCAGAATGCGGACCAAGGAATCTGGAGAACCTCGTTTCACAACCCTCGAACTGAAGAACAACAAAAATTCAGGTTACAACATAATCCCTAAATTCACCTAAACCTTAATGGGCACCAAAACTACATCAAACCACAAAATAAAGGATGGGGAACTTCATAGGATATCCTAACTTGACTATTCAGACTAAATCCAAGGAATAATTCAAATAAATTTCTCACGGAAAAAGGACCAGGGATAGGGGGGAATTGCGTACTACATGAGAGGATACTCGAGGGGTGTCATGCTGCTGTAGGGGGTTGTTCGGGGGGTTCTGAACTACTGGAGGTCTGAAAGTGGAGTGATGCACGGAGGAGGAGGCTAGAGAAGCCTATTTATCCTGACTCATAGAGGTGAATATCCTTGTGGGGGTCTTGCCTTTGGGGATCCTATGTTCGTGGATCTAGTAAATATGGATATGGGAATTATCATGGAAGGTAAGACACCACTACATTTTTAAATAGTTTCCAAACCTTCTTTACTGGAAAGGATAAAAAGTTATGAGGCTAATGATGAGGAGTTACAAAAGAAAATTAAAGCTATAAACGATGGAAAGTTGACTGACTTCATATATGAAGGTGGCATTTTGAAATTTAGAAAGAGGATTTGTGTTCCTGTTATTCTTGATCTAATGACAGAACTAATGGATGATTCTCATAGCTCTAATTTCTTTATACACCATGGTAGCAAAAGGATGTATAGAGATCTAAAGGAACATTTTTAGTAGGAAAACATGAAGAGGGAGATTTCTGATTATGTGTCGAGATGTCTGGTTTGTCAATAGGTGATGGATGGAAGGAAAAATTCAAGAGGAGTCATACAACCCCTTCTTATTCCTATGTCGAAATGAAATGGTATTACGATGGAATTTTTCATGGGGCTACCAAAGAATCTAAGAAAGAATGAAGTGATAAGAGTCATTTTTTATGTTCTTACAAAATCAACACAATTTCTTACTATAAGAGAAGATTTACCACTTGAATGTATATAAAGACTATATATCAATGTAGTTGTAAGACTTCATGGTGTACCCAAATCAATTTTTTCTGATTGTGATTCCCATTTTACATCACAATTCTGGAAAAGTCTTCAGAATTCCATTGATACTGATCTTTGTTTGAGCACATCCTACAACCCAAAAATTAATGGACAATTAGAATTGACTATTCAAACTTTGGAAGACGTGTTGAGGTCTTGTTGACTTGACTTTCAAGGTATGTGGGATTAGTATTTAAATCTTGTAGAATTTTCCTATAACAGTAACTTCCATTAAAGTATTCAGATTGAACCATATGAACTGTTATATATAAAGTGATGTCATACACTAACTTTCTAGGAATATATTGGTGAAAGAAAGCTCATAGGCCCAAAAATTGTTGAGGAAACAAGAGAAAAGGTGATGATTTTCCAAACCCAAATCAAAATAGCACAATGTAGGAAAAAGAGATATGTTGATAACCAGAGGAAGGATTTGGAATTTCAAGAAGGAGATCATGTTTTCTTAATGGTATCACTATATAAGGGTATTATACGATTCAGTAAGAAGGGAAAATTAAGTCCCAGGTACATCAGAACTTTTTAAATTAGGGATCAAATTTGAGCCTTAGCTTACCATTTGGAAATGCCGCCAAGTCTCTCCAATGTTAACAATGTGTTCCATGTATCAATGTTAATGAAATACATTCCAGACCCAACACATGTACTCACCTATGATGAAATAGAACTTAAGCCCTATCTATCTTATTGTGAAGAGCCTATCAAGATTCGTGATACTAGAGACCAAGTATTGAGAAATCAAATGAATTTTTTGGTAAAGGTTCTTTGGAGGAACCATAAAATGTAGGAAGTAACAAGGGATCCTAAAGAGCATATATTGAATACATACTCGAATCGTTTTAGGTAATATTTTGTGAATTTCGAGGAAATTTTTTTGTAAGTAGTGGAGAATGTAACAACCTAATGTTTTGAAAATAAATATTGAATTCATGAAAAATTGTGTCCCTAAAAAACACATTTTATAATTTAGCTGTTAAACACAACTTTGCCTCTTCTCTGTTTTGAATTTCAGAATACAGTCATCTAGAGTTGCGATCAGTAAGTCATTAGGAGTATGATAGAACAAACATGATTTTTAGTGAATAGTAACATACACGTATGAATAGTAATAAAAATAGTAATATGAAACTTACGAATAGTAAATAATGATATTATTTTATTTTCTTAAGGTAATAAGATAATGAGATCTTAATTAATTTTTCAATGTGATATAAAACTAAATATACATTTAAATTGTTTATTTTTCAAATTCACACTGATTTTTTTAAAAAATTAAATTAATAATATTTAGAAAATTATTTTTTAAAAATTGAGTTCATTTTTTAATTTTACACATTGAAAAATGGGGGGGGTGTGAATTTTTGGATTTTTTATGAAATTCATGAATTTTTTATGAATATTGAAATACGGTAAAATATAGTATATACAAATTATCAGTTAAATAAACTATTTATGTCATCATCAGTTATGTAATGCCACATGGTTTGAAATCACATGAACTTATTACTTTTAGGGGTCACATGAAGCAACAATATTGGTTGTTTTGATGGAATTAATAAAATAATGAATAAAATATTCCATACACACTCTTATCCTCCACTATAAAAACCACCTATCACTCCCTCTTCTATTAATTCCTCTAAGCCTTGAGTGTCCTCAAGTATCTACCCAAATACCCTTCCCTAGTCACTCCCCACGTCCAAGAAGATCTTTTAATTTCAAAAAGACCAAAAAGTATTCCCTTAAGTAGGTTCTCAAGGAAGTTATTTCAAGAGGTAAACCCCCCTTCTTTTTCATTTAGTTTCATTTCAATTTATTTTCTTTTGTTATCCTATACTCACCTCCTATGTACAAACTACCATGATAATTCTATTATCATCAATATACTGGAATTATATATTGTTAATGGATGAACCATCATCAATACTCTTACTCTGTACCTTTTATTTTTTAAACGAAATTAACATCCACGAGGTTCTAATTTATAACCTTCGTGGACGAAAATGTTTCTTTCTTCAATTTATCATTCATTACTATTAATTAAACCATTTTTATAGTTTAAACAGTCTATAATATATGTATTATAGCCTAATTAATATTCATGAACCAGTATACATACATATTATTAATTAATATGACCAAACTAGTTCATAATAATCAAAATACCGCTAAAATAATCTAAGTGAATGTCATTAATATTTGATCTAATGATTCATCCTATTTATATGTAACAAAATAAGAGAAATTAACATTAACACTTATTGATGTTCATAAATAATATTTCATTTCAATTCTAGATATTTACATCCATTCTACATGAACTGCATTACTTTAAAACAAGTGAACTAATTATGAAAATCCAGAAAATGAACAATTTGGAACGTCTGAATTCAATATAATAAGTTATCAATAAAGAAATAAATTAATTAAAAAATTTATAATAAAATAAAATAATTTCTAATAGTTTATGAAGTATGTTATTAATAATTATGATTTCATATTCCATGACCTTATGTTCAAGAGAAAAATAGATTCAGACTTAAGATAAGGGTTTTCCCTTTGAACCTCGATTTTCATTCAGGTTATTTTTATTGTCTAATTACCTCAATGATATTATTATTTATTGTTATTAAATCATCATAAATTCTTTTTTAGTGTTATATATAGGTTTAACAACTATTATCCTACTTTCATTTAATGGAATTTATATGTTCTAAAAGGATCTTTTAAAAATCCTTCCCGAAATACAAGCCTGATTCAAGGGAATTTCTAAAATTCTTACCAATTTTCATGGGAAACCTATAATTTGTTTTTGGAAACCATTATCATTATAAAATCACCCATTTTATTATGAAAATATTATCTTAATTCACTTCTGGTTTTATACAAATATTTGTCCAAAATAACTATTCTTTTCAAAGTAAAAGGGTATTTATCTCAAGAATTACTCAAAGATTTTAAAATAGTATCTTTATCTGTTTCATAAATCTTGTTGATTATTTTGTATTATTGGGATTAATATTTCATGTTATCATATACCGTATTTATTATAATGTTTCATGATTATTGTTTCTATGGATGTTCTATCTTAAGTCTATTCCCCAATTTAATTCGAATGGTTAGTGTTTATGCTTAATGTTCGAGGAAAATTATTTACATTTCATATATTAGTTTCAAAATGAATGTATATGTTGGTTAAATTTATCCCTATTCATATGAGGAATTAATTGGACATATAAAGTGTTGGGTGGGGCCCGATATATCCTCTCGGTGTATCGGTATGTCTCATGCGACAAACTATGGTCTTAGCCCAACCTTAACAAAATGATTATCTACGGTCTTGGCACAAGGCCTTGATGGCATGGTGATGATGTACCCAATTATGCATTACATCATTATGAAAATAGAATTGATGGTTTATTTGGTTATTTGACTAATATAATACCCATTATTATGTTTTATTATGGCATTACTTACTCATCTCTTATTCCTGCCATAATGTTTTCAAGTTTTTGTCAAAGGCATATGTTTTTAGTAATTCAACTTACCTAATGTTTATATATCTTCTGCTTCATTGCTTACCCTTACTGATCATTTGAGCTCACCCCTTTCTTATTTTACATTTTATCAGGAGATGAAAAATATTATAATGAATTTCATGATGAAATAACCTAGGAGTTATGGATGTTGTCTAAGGAGCTTCTATGTTATATTTCTTTTCAAGTAGTAATTTTGAATTTTTATATGTATATTTTTTCCAATAATACTAAACAAATAGGTCCTTTAGGATAAATATTATTTATTTATATTCCAATGTAATAAAATAAGGCACCAGCTCTGGGAAACTGGGTTCGGGTCTATACAAGCTTCCTCTAGTTGGTTTCTTCTATGCCTACCAGGTGCGATTTCCTATAAACAAAATCCATAAGTCTCATTCTATAAAAACTGAAGGCTTATCAATTTCAACTTTTAAAATATAATATAAATGACTACAAGGATTTATATTGTTCACCTCTTTTTCTCTTCAAACCATTTTTGGAAATTCAACCATGTTTTTAAAAATCACACAATTTTCAAAATACAACTATCATTCCCTTTTCAAACTCTCACATGTGAAAATGTCAAAATTTTTCAAAAATCAACACATTTGCACCAAATAAAAAATTATTACTAAAAATTTAGTATACACTCCTATTTGGAAGTCATTTCTATATTTCATATGCTCTTCTCATTCTCAAAACCTGGGACAATGAGGTAACAAATATAATAGGTATTTAAAAAAACATATGTACCTAACTCCCTGGTAACTTGTGGTTCTATATAAATACTATATCTACGAAATTCTATGCTCTACAATTTATGTTCTAACAATCCTACTTCTTTCTAACTTCACAACTCAAGGAATAATCTTGAATTATTTTTAACTCCAACTCTCACACAACTGATACACAAGGATAGAAAAATATTAAACAACTTTTAACATCCTTCTCCTCCCCATGGGCTTGAGAAAAGTTTGAATTTCAACTTGTCCATAGGTTACATCACCAAGACACTAATAGATAGTAATAAATTCCAACGAATTTAATACAATTGGTGTGAAATTTATTATTTGAATATAAAACAACCACAACCAACATACGACAACCAAAAAACATATAAATTATTCATTAAACAAGAGTAATAAAACACAAAGTAAAACCAAATGAAAACAATACCAAACTAAATCATAACCATTACCACAGTACCAGAGAGTGTGGATAAACCACAAAGCTCAAATAATCAAGAGACATTACCTGATTGTTCCAGACCTTCTCTAAGATCCAACTCCATAATCAAAGCCCATGTATCACAAAGAACCACTAAATAAAATACATACATTTATATTAAACGTGTACAAATAAACAATATCTGCAAAAGAATAAAATATTGAAAGTAGGGGGTGAGTAATGAATCTCGATAGTTTTTCCCCAAATGAAATCCATAATCATGCCACTAGGATAGAACATGTTAGAGAATTTATATAAAAAATTTATTTAATACCATTTAATTTTTTTTAATAATTTATATTAAATCCAAAAATTTTATCAACAAAATATTTTTCATGGAAAAAACCAAACAAGTCCTTCAAACAATTTCAAAAACTCATTTGGAATACCCTTTTACTTGGTTCCTAAATTGAAAAAAACTACACATAAATGCCCAGATGACAGTTCTATACTCATGAGTTATCTCTCTTTGATCTACCATGTCCACAAAACGTAATCATACTAATGTTCCCCAATGGAACATGCCAATTCCGTAGGGTTGAATCAATTAAAATGAACACACACCAACCATGTAAGACAAATATCATGCCAAACCAAACATTTCAATCCATTTTAATGAAACATTTCTTCTATGAAAAAATTTATATAAAATCATTTCCATTAATCAAAACCAGAAAATATTTTAAATCATAATTTTAAAATCAGGATACATATCACTTTTCACAATAACCAATTTCACCAAGCTTCCAAACCATCACTAAAGAGGGGTTCTACACTAATTTTCACTTAAATTTCACAATAAAATCCAAGAAAATCAAAAAATTTGAAATTAATAATTCACGTTCTAATAAGCTACGTTGAGAGTGAAGACACCTACCACATAAACTATGGCCGGAAAAATGAATTTCATAAATTCTTCAACAAAACTAGGTTGAAACTCCAAAAAACCCCTTAGATCTTGATTAATAACATTAATACAACCATATCTCATCCTAATTAACATAAAATATCATATATATATCCCCACCAGACAAAATATATGAATCTAAGATAGGTAATAATAGTAGATCTAATGCAAACCACAAAAACAGATACTTATAAAGAAATATGGCCTTTAATGCACTGTGATTTGCCAACAGATCACTCTCATATCAAAGGTAAGAGTTTTTACAACCTTTAGAAGGAGATGAAATTTATTTAGGGTTGTAATAATAGAAAAATGAGGCATTAAAAGGATAAACCAAGTTAAATCCTCAATTTTTAGAACTAACATTTATCCATTCATGGTTAGCTCGAATGGTTATGAAAACCATGCTCTAACCATGCACAGAAATATATCTCTAGAAGAACCTCAAATGGTTGAATCTAATGGTTATAAAAACCATGAAATAACCATGTATAATGTTTATATCCCACTTCACATAGATTCCCCTAGGTGGATTCTCGGTTTACCCAAATAGTGTGCCTAACTGTACACCTCTCTAGTTCCCACTATTTCATTTTGTAGGTTTTCTTAGAGGTGTTGATTGGTTTCTACTAATTTTTCTCAAATTGTGAACCTCCATAAAATATTCAAAACATTTCAAAATTCCTCTAAACTTTAACTAAAATCACCAAAAAAACTATAAAAACATAAAATACATAAAGAAAGTTTTACTCACTTGATACTAGGTGGGGGTGCTACCATTCCCCATGGATCAACCATATTCCATGAACCCCTTTAACTTTCATAGATCCCTACACATGAAGTATACACACCCATCATGATTATCATGTAGGTTGTTGTTAATAAAAACTAGTTGGACACCACTAATTCATCCTTAATAAAATTGAAAATGTATAGATGTTTTATTTTATTATAATAATAAATTGACAATAAACCATAAACAATCACATTCCAAACACTCATGTTCTGACCAAGACATCACAAGCCCTGATTGCACCAACATCAGCTCCTTAATGGATGGGAAATCAAGAAATTATAATTCATCAGGAACTATCCACTAGGATAATAATCATTCAACTCAAAATCACGTGAACATGCTTCTCCTCATCAATTATCCATCAAGTGATTCATACTACTTAGTATCCCCTGGGCATTGAGTGATTATGATGATCAACATCCACAAAGACTCGAATGAACATGTTACTTGGAATACACTATGAATCAAGTTAATCACTTAGAATCTGTGATCCATTATTTTAAACCTACCCAATACTTAGATCCATTGCTATAATTTATTTGGACTCCACCTTTAGGGACTACCATGTCACTACAGTGCAACTTTTATGAGAACCAAGAACAATACCTCTAAAGGAATTTTAACATAATTAAAATGGTATATAACACAAGAAAATAATTTCATATCATAATGATAAAATATTATAAATATATACTACATGTCATCAATCTTAATCATAATAAAACTAGTTAAAATAATTCTAATGGAAGCAAGTATCATAGTGGGTTTCATGAGCTATACACACAACCACATTCAATCAAAATAAATCATGGTCATCAATGTGTTATATAAAGGAATAATTAAATGGATACATGAGCATACAAGAGCCCCAAATATTTAGGAAAATCCTACATAAATATTTTTAATATCGAATTCAAGGTTATTCAAGGGTGGAATCACTAGAACTACATTTTAATAATGGTCGAAACAAACTAACATGTCAAGATATTCCATGAAATGAACCCAATTAATCACAAAAGAGTATCTAGACCATTATTCTTGAAGAAGGTATTGACATAGGATTATGAATGTGGCCTATCCTAATAGAAAAATGTAATACCATGAAGAACATGAAGAACTCACCTAGAACCATCTAGAGGATATTTACCAACGTTATGGATGATTCCAAGAGCCTAGGCATGGGAATATCCTTTGATGAAGTGTAAGTGTTCCCTAGGTCATAGAGGAAAGGATGAGAGATGGATGGGGTATATGGCCTCAATATTGAACATTCATTCTAAAAAATAGGTATTATGGAACGTATTATAGGGATTTGCTGCAATGTCCCCCAAAATAGTTAGGACTACCAAATAATAGAGTTATCTATGCTATAGTAGTTTTTAGTTAAAAATGCATCTGGAATCTACATCATGTTTAGTGATGAAATCCTATAAACCAGGGAAAGGAATACAATGAAGTAGCTATTACTATATTGTATCCTCAAGCCCTCATTTAGAAACTATGTCACTACGAAAGGTACATGGTGTATTTCCACTGAATTTTGAAGAACTTCATGATTTACAATATCATGCCTCAACCCCACAGTCAATGGTCTATGCCATAGCTACACCAATTATAGTGAAAACATTATCTATAGTGTAAAAACTAAGGTTTTTATAATTTTGACCAAATTAATGATCAAGTAAACACATTTAACAATTTTCAAATATTATTTAAATAAATTATATGAGAAACAATATTTTACTAGTTCATGTATTTTGAAATAAATATATTTCTATTACTATTTTAGTGAGGTGGAATGGATTTTTTATTAGATTCCAATTATAGTATGGGTTTAAAATGCAATTATTTCATATTTGATCCAAGTATAAAATCTAAAACAAGTATTTTTTTAAAAATGAATCATATTGTTTTTAATTCACCAATTTTGTCCGAGAGAGAATTATATAGAATATTTATTTTTTAACAATTTTATATAGAGGGAAAGTTTGATATTTCAATTATATTCATAAATGTATGATATGAATCACTTGATTCCCTTATACGAGTACACAAGATACCATGAATGGCGTATGAAGATTCGTATAAAATATTTGGATATCATAAGAAGAATTATGATTTGGATTCCTGACGATATAACAATGCCAACATGACCAATTAATTTGTTTGTGATTCCAATAATGAGAAAAAATATGATCAATAATTAAACAATTTTGGAATTTTTTTATTAACTATAATTAATATTTAATGATCCTATTAAATAACAAAGGTCAATTTCATTATTTTTAGGTGGAGAGTATTTTAAACGGGCATCACATCAAATGAAATACACTTCTTCTAGATCCTTTATGAGTTATAGAAGTAGTTGAACTAAATTTTAATCATTATTTCAATAATATTTATAAAAATTAATTTAAACAGTATAGTTATTGTATCCATGGTTGAGATTATGTGTAAATAATATTTCACAGGGTCAAAAATAGACCAATGATAATGAGATTTGATTTACATAGATTCTTTTATTTTATATGATTTTTTATATTTTATTTTTCTTAAATAAAAAATTAAAATAAAATAAATTGGATAATTACCTTGGAATTTTTGTGTTTTTATATATAAATATATACATATATTTCATACTATTCTAAAAAAATTATATATATGTTAGCATAAATAAGAAAACACAAAACTATAGTTATAATCTTAATTTTAAATAATTACCTCATCTGGGGTTGAAATAACACCATAATTATGTGTGAAATTTCCCCTTCCATTAATGTGGGGCTTCAATTTTGAAAATATAAAAAATTAAAGGAGTGTTTGGGAAGCTACACCCCCCACCAATGATAAAATTTAATTTTATAAGTATATTTTTGGGTATAAATATTTTTTATTATTTTGTTATTTATATATATATATTTATTTATTTATTAAAATAATAATGATATAAAAAAATTTGAAATACATTTTTGGAGTTTTTAATATGAATGAAATACCACAAATGGAATTAAAAAATTAATAAATGATCTATCTATTGGAGTAGAAACCAATGAAAAACTAAATTTTTCCTTAGACAACATATAAAATATTTTAAGTCTTAAATATTAATATGATAGTTCCCTTTGGGTATTTCTTTAGTCATAAGGAAATAACAATTCCCCTTAATGATAATATCCTTTAAATGTTATGGAATACCTTCTAAATATTAGTCCAAATGTTAGGATATCATTATATGAGTAGATGCTTACTATGTCCACTATTATATTTGAGTACTCATAAGTGTATGGGACTTTATCTCAAAATGTTCACACTTAGTAATATCCATGGTGGTAGATTATATAAAAAAGCCCACCTATTTGAATTCCACATGTTTTTGTGCCATTTTATATTTCGGTAACAAAATGTTTATAATGACCCTTATATGGCAATATTTTTTATTCAAGATTGGTTCATCATAAATATTTAATCAATATGTGTGAATTAAATATTAAATAAAAATTCATCTACTAGTAGGTGAATGTAATATTTATCTATTAATTAATTGAATAATATTTATTTAAATATTTATTTTGGTTTCAATAAATGTTGTGGATGATGGACTATGAATTAGGTTTGGTAATATATATTTATTTACAATAAAGTTAGTATTTATAATTATTTATTTATAGTGCATATAGGTAAATTCCATAAGAGATAATAATAATGATATTATTATTATTATGTAGAATGGGGTGTATCATGGGATAAAATATGATTTAGGGACTTTGTGTAATTAAATAATGTTAAAACATATCCCAAGGATTATATATACATTTTTATATCATTTAGAGAGGGACACATATGAGGGAAGTGGATTTCATCTTCCTCCCTCCCAAGATAGAGAGAATAATAGGTTATCCTACAAAACTAATAGGATCATGGTACCACTCAAAAAATACAACACAAAATGATCATAATAATTTTACTAGAACCCAAAGACATGACGATGTCATTTTAATATCAAAGAACACATGTGGGACATCTCTAGAGGGTCCATATTTTTCATCCAAATTATGAAATAATAAAGAACCTCAAACAATATTCCCCTGGATCTATGTCTTCTTAAAATTAAAACTTAGATATTTTTTTATTTTATAATTATTTAAAGTGGATAAAAATTTAAACAGAAATTTCCTCTCTATGGATTATAGGATTCTTGTCTTGTGTCATCAAGAATATTTTGTTGGCATGATAATTAATTTTCAGGTTTAGCTGATTATTCGATAGATTTTACAAAAACATCATTGGTAATGGACCCGATAATATACTTCTCTAATCATAGATCATTTAAATGGTATTACAGTGGTAATGTTTAAATTTATAATTATTTAATTTTTTGATCATTTAACAAAATTATTCTGTTTGATCTTCATTTTATTATTATTATGTATCCATTAATAAGAGAGAATATGTTATTTGAATATTATATAGCTAATAATAGTTGAAGAACATGAAAATAACACATTTTTATTTCATCTAGAGATACCATAGATCCTACTGAAATCACAAGATTACATTTAAAGATACATAATTACACACTATGTAGTCTTATTCAACTATACTGGTGTGTGATTGTGTTAATCATAGCTAACTGTGTGGGGTTTCCTTACACATAGTCATCATGAAATCACGTGTTGACTGCTAGGATGGAACACTACCAGATTAGATATATGGAAAGCAATATGTGTACATTCTAGGTAACCTAACTTTTTTGAAATAGTGACATAAGCCAGTTACACATATTATTACTTGATTCTTAAACAAAAAATTCAAATAATCAAAACAGAAAGATCATAAAGGCCTACTATATTTGGAAGATAAAGTTTATAATATAAAAACCATGGAATTATTATTTTATTTTCCACAGTAAGATCCAAAAATCCATTCAAGAACATAAATTTTCTAGGGAGAACCTGGGGAATATAAAAATAAATTGGAGGGAGAAAAATAATAGTAATGGAATAAAATTGATTAGGGAAAAACACATATGAGTCAAAGGTATAACATGATATCATAAATAATAAATCACACAAGTAGTCGCATTGAAGAATAATATAAATAACATGGTATCATAGGATTTTGGATTCATAGTAAATTTGGACAAAACATAAAAAATGACATAATAATAAGTCGAGTCTAATATCCAAGAAACCATCACATTATGGAAACAGTCCCATAATGGATTTGGTTCACTACCTAATCTCATAAATGAAATCTCATGAGACTAAAACATTACCCAATGAAATTGAGGGATATATAATTTTAGGCGGACCCATCACATTCATTCCATGTACATGATATGTGTTCCATATTAGGATATCAAACACAAGGCATGAACATACCAATTACCCATTTAAATAAAATGGTTTTCATAATAATGATTCATGTCATATTCAATGTAAATTTCATAATTCAATAATTTCATAAATGAGAATATGGAATGAATTTCCCTAAAAAAGGAAGGGAGAATAACGTAGGTATATTTGTGATAGAAAAATATACATAATTTATATTCAATACATAACATGATATGTTGTTTTTCATGAAAATATTTTTAAAAATATTAAAACATTACTATGGAAAATAACCTTTTCACCTTTTTTAACATCAATGAATTTCATCATAGATGGAAAATTTCTTTGAAAGATAACTTTGAAAATTTCATAAGAAAAATAAACTTTCCATTTTGAAAACACTAATTAAAAAACTAAAACACTCTGAAATATTAAATAATTTTCATTGAAAAAAACCTTTGAGAAATCAAATGGATACTTTAAAACATTGAGTGATCATAACTTAAGAAGAGTTCTATTCATTTTAAATACATTAAAAATAAAAGGTTCCATTAATATTTTGGTATGAAAATTGAAAAATTAAAGACTTCGGGGCACCTCAAGGCCTTCGGGCCACCTTAAATGCAGATACAAAACCGAAAACCTACAAGGATCAAGCTCTAGAAGGGGGATGAGCAATGAGCTTTCACCATAGTAGAAGCTAAATGGATTGGAAGAATGAGAGGGTATGTCTCCTGCTATTGGGACAAGCCTATGCATGCATGGGAAAGCCTAGCCAAACAAGCATGCGAAGGTGGAGAGCTTATTTCATGATAAAGATGCTGGGGAGGAACATTTCCAAGTAGTTAAGTCTGGGTTGTATGTAATGTTTGAAGCCTATGAGTAATGAATTCCTATAAGGCCTATCATCAATGTAATACTTAAGCCTATGGGACTTGTAGGGGTTCCACCTCACCCCTTAAATGGTGTATTATCAAAAATCAATAAAAATGAAGGCCTTCAGGCCATTGGAGGAGGAGTTAAGTAAAGGGGAATTATGTAACAAACTCCATAGAAATTAGGTGCATAAAAAAACTTGTGTCTCAAAGATGGAGGTTTGGGAAAAAACACTTAAATTTTTTTATCATTGAATTAAGAGTTGATAAATAGAGTAATTATGTGTAAAAAATATAGATCCTAAAAAATAAATTTTAAATGCAACAAAAATAATTTAAATTTTATTTTAAAAATAATATTGGTTTAATATAATCAATGAATTAGATGTATAACCCGATAAATTAAAATTGAGTTAGGAAACCCATTACCTCACACTTTTTTTAGTTGAGATCTCATTAAACTCTAGTATAATTGTTTTAAACATATTATTAAATTATAAAGGAATAATATTATTATTTATAATATCATATATGATCCCTTTTTTAACAGCTTATCACACATTTGTTAATAATCATTCATTATCACTATTGTTTTGGGTGTTAATTTCCATGTTTTCTCATCCATGTTTTGTCATGAATGTTCATGATATCAACCATAGGATAAATTTACATTATAAAAAAATATTAATGGTTTGAATATCATTTTTCTCATTATATACATCTTTATAACCATTTTTTAATTTTGAAAATTGAAAATTAATCACATCACATTGCAGATACAATAGGTTGTACATATGCACGTGCGACCTTATCATTTACTTAATGGGTGAAAGGGTAAGAAATTTTATTGTATATTAATTTTATAGAATAAATATCATGTCTTATATATGACATAAATTCATTAAATGTATCATTTATTTACTAACATGTAAATATTTATTTAAAATCAAATCATATTGATTTATAGGAAGATAGTCTTCTATACACACGAATGACGTTATCAATTATTCAATGGATGGTAGTGTAAAAAGTGTAGGATATATATATTTAAAAAAAAAATTAATATCACATAAATATAAAATATAAATATCAAATTAATCCGTATTACCTTTAATTAAAAGCTTATGTGAAAAATGAATCACATCGCTTTGCGAGGCGACAATATGTTATAAATACGAGCGACATTATCATATTCTTTACAGAAAGGAAAGTAAAGAAGGTATACTTGATATTATACATAAAAGAGTATAAAAATATCATAAATATCATATATAATCATTATATATATCATTATATCTATATTTGAGAAGCGGTGATGGAAAATGAATTATGTCGGTTCGTGGGGCAGAAGTTCGCCACACACATAGTCAATAGTTTCATTTCTAATTTGAGGGAGGAGGAGATGGTTTTAGGTCATGAAATTAAAATTACAATATATATTTATATATAATATACTAATGTTATTATATAATCTTATTATAATATTATTATTCCTAGTTTTAGGAATAAATAAAATAAAATTCTCTATTAAGGTCATTACCTCTTCTTTGGACAACTTCTTATGGTTTGCACTGAAACCCATCATAGGTTGGATTTATGACCAAACCAAGGATTATATTATGATTAGAGGGAAGTATAGAAGTTATTTAGTCATGAATTTTCTCATCTAATTGGTTTTTAATGTGTGTAATGGAGAGGATAGGGGGTGTCGTTTTATAAGTGGGGGAGAGGACACACTTAAAATTTTGGAAAAGAAAGAATTCCAACCTTTTTCTTATCACACCAAAAAGATAAATAATTGAACATTATTGAAAAATAAATATTATTTAAGATTTATATATGACCATATAATAGTAATTAGGCAATTTGTGGTCCATGTTTAACCATTTTTATTTTATTTTAACCCCTTGTAAATCTCTTTTTACCATAACTATAATAAAGAATTTTAATTATTTTCACTATTATTTTTTGTAAAAAATTATGTTTTACTTATTATATTATATAAATTATTATAATTCCAAAAATTGAATTCATTTATTTAAATTAAAATCACATAATTTGTGATATTTAATTTAAAATCATTCCCATATATAAATCGAAAAAATGATTTTCCAAAAGACAAATATTCAAAATTTAACAAATATTTTATCTCAAAAGTATCTATGAAATTTATTAAAATAAATTTATTTAAATTAATTAATATAAAATTGAAATAATTTTACTTTTAAAATAACATGAAAATAAAACATGTCCTTCAAATTCTTTAAACAAAAAGGTAGTTTTAAGTGAAAATTGAAAATTTTCACTATTCCTCAAAAAAATTAATCTTTTCATAAAATTATAAAAAATATATAAAAAATATATAAAAAATATATTTTTCCTATGTAGATAGAATAAAGGATTATTTATTGTCATTTATTTTTTCTAAAACTCATAAAAATAGTAATTTTAAATTATTAAACAAATCTTGACTAAACTATCTATTAGAAAAATAATTTTTTTCTCTAAAATAAACATTCATTTTTTTAAAAAAAATTCATATTATATATATAGTAAATAGATAACCATTGAATTTATTTTATAAATGGGTAATCCATATAATTTTAATAATATCATTAGTTATATTCATACCCATCAACATAATGTATACGTTATAATGGTCAATATTAAATAATACTATTTTAATAGAGTATCACATTTCCTTTAAATTTAGTTTTTTTTACATCAAAAGTTGTAAAATAGATCAAATTTATTTAAGGATAAATATATTAAAAATCTTGTTGTGTTATGGTTTACCCACCTTAAATAATTCATTTCCTTTCAACTTGAACTTCTACGTAGTAATCAAAGGTTTGGAAATGAACAAATTCCTTTGTGTAAAACCCACATCCAAAAAATAGTTTATAAAACATACAAGTAAAAGATTAAAAGGTTAATATGTAGTTCATCTAAAAAAAATCTTGGGTTATAAGTGAGATAATATTAGAGGGATTTGAAAAAATGGACCTGAAAGAAAATCATAATTATTCATGGAGAGTGGTAGATATTATTGATCACAAGAAATTGAATGATCATGAGAATGTAAAAAAACATAACAGTATATATTTTCAATGAATTAAAAGATTATTTATTCATCAAATTTGAAGGAAATATGATAATTTTTTTAAATTTCTTCCCCTATATTTGAGATATTTTTTATGAAAAAATAGTCAACACTAGATAATATTATCACTTTATATCTTTTTATTTCATAATTATAATTTCATCCTTTCATTTTTATTAGATTAATTTACACTTTACCTCTTAATCTATGGAAATTAATAACTAATATGAATATATTTATGCCTGAAGTACTAAAAATAAATTTTGATAGATCCAAATATCCATAAAACAATAAAACTATATTCCTCTAAGATTTTTTAAAACAAAAATTTTAAGCACAAGGTAAGTTAAAATCGAAAATTAATATGAATATATTAATCTCAAAAAATCGACAATAAAACCAAAGGGATAACATAGATGATTCCTTAAAAAATCATCGTATAACCCAAATAAATTTAATAACATTAACATGAAATAATGTTTACCCTAAAAGGTTATCATATAAACTTTAAAAATACATCTCCAAAAACAAAAAAAAATTCTTACCAAATAATCCTTTTCATTAAACCAAACTATTATACATAATTCAAACCAATAAAATGTCTCCTGAAATATCATTAGGAACCTCGAAATATAATTACTTAAAATCTAGAAAGGCATGTATAAGAATTTGGACTCATGATAAACATTAATCTCATAATCCCACGGTGGTATCAAGAACTCATATGTTAATTTAACATGAAAACATATATGTTTCCAAAATTAACACAATCATTAGAACATTCATGTTTATCATAACCAACATACCATTATTAAGAAGAATTTTGCATTGTAATTCTTGAATCCCAACACATAAATACTCCAACCTTTTTAATTAAATAATTTTTTATAACAAAGGTAAATCCTTAGTCTAGGAGCTTACCTTGAGTTTTGAGAATTGAAATGGATAATTACATTGTTCCCCACATATAAGACATCAAATTACATATAAATCTGTCCCTCTATGACCTCTATTTCAACATAGAAAACATATTACCTTACATTTTAGATATTATTGTAGGAAATATTTCCCAACGTATTGACATATAAAAAGTTGAATTTTCTTTCCACTATGTTCATAACCATATAGACTTTCATAAAAGTCCATCCACATCTTATTTAACTTGTTAGGAATATCGCTAATGTTAACATTAATAATCATATATCATGGTAGATGATTATGAATAATCATAATATCTTTATATCCATTCATAATTTAATTTTATTTATCATAATCACAAATGTTTCCATCACATTCAGTATTCCTCCTAGTTCTATCCATTTACTAAAACCAAAAATCATACTATGAGAAATAATAACCATAGTGGGAAACCACATAATCTTGAAAATAATTTATAGGATGCCTAGATAATGAAATATTCCTTTCAATCTATTAAAAATTAGGTTTATCCTAATTCATTCAAGGTCATAATATATTCAAATACTTCATGATGGTTCATAAATAGTTTTATAAATTCCAAAGAATAACCCCATAGAGTATTAAAAAAAGTGTGCAGAAATGACCATTTTATATACCCAATAATACTTTATTCTAGTCTGATGGAAATTTTTTAGAGTTAATAACTTTGGGTAAATCTTTGACAAAAACACATTTATTTATAGTATTAAGATAGGGAAGTAATTTCTTCAAAACCTCTCACTCTATTCATCACCAACATTCCATGTTATTTTTACAAACATAGTATTATTCTATGACTTATCCCTTGGGTTATCATAACGTTTTCTCATCCTAGTTTACAAAGGATATCTAAACCTTTTCTCTGATAAAAACTATAGTGACGTAAGCTTTTAAATAGACTATTACATAATTATTAATTATAAATATCCAAAAATAATAATAAAAGCATCATAAAGACCAATGGTATTTGGAAGACATGGTTCTCAATGCATAAAAAATGCAATCCTTATATTATTTTCCATAGTGATGTCTTATAATTTTTTTGAGATCCTAAATCCATATGTGATAACTTGGATAATACATAATGAAATGGGTGAGCTAAAAATCCAATTAATGGAATAAACCTGATAAAGAAACAAAACATGCGATTAAATAGTATAACATTATATCAAAAAAGAGATGAAACTTTAGCAGTCACATAGAATCATAATGTAAAGAAAATGGTATCAAAAGATCATGGAATATCCTGAAATGTAGCAGAAACATAATTCATGAAACAAGCATAAGTCATGGATAACTACCAAGACAATATCACATGGTGGATTGAGTCCCATAATGTATTAATTTAACTGCCTAATCCCATGAATAAAGTCCAATGAGAATAAAAAAATTACCCAATACATTGGAGGCTAATTTAATACTTAGTTCACCTATAACATTCATTTCATGTACAAGAATTTAATTTCAACATAATTACATAAATCAAAAGAAATTAATATAAAAAGGAACCATGTAAATAATATTGTTTTCATAATCATGCTTCATATCATGTTCAAATTAAAGATCAAAACTGAGGAATTTGGGAAATGATGATAAGGAATGTATTACCCCATCAAAGAAGGGAGAATAAACTAGGTATATAAGTGAGATAAATATATACATAATTCAGATGCACTATATAACATAAAAGGTTATTTTTGTTGGGGAAAATAAATTTTAAATGATCAAAAATCTTACAGAGTAAAATAACCTTTTCACTTTGAGTAATATTAATGAATTTCGTATTAGATGGAACGTTTTTTGAAAGATCAAATTGAATATTTCTTGCAGAGAATACCCTTTCCATTTTGAGATTTTTTTTAAAATATAAAACTCTTAAGACATTAAAAAAAATTAATTTTTAATATATCCTTATATACTTAAAAACGAACCTTTAATTAATTGGGTGGTCATTATTAATAAATAGTTTCGTTCATACTGAATACATTAAAAAACAATGTTAGATTTCACATTTTCATAAGAATAGTCAAAAAGTAATTTTTTTATAAAAATATTTGAAGATTTATTTTATTTTTTTGTATAAATCGAATTTATGGTAAATGTTACTTTAAAATATCATAGTAATAAATTTCTGAAATTTGTTTTAGAGAACATGGATTTAAAAGAAGAAGGGTTTTTGACCGAAGAGATAAATTGACTTGGATTTTATTGAGAACATTTTATCAATAATATAAAGTACCAGAGAGAGATAAATGGAAATATTACTTTAAAACTTCATGAATAACCAAAGGATAAGGAAATTTAATGGGTATTATTATAAAATTATCAAATACATTCCTTCAATGTAATTCAAGTATAATAAATCTTGACTAAAATGATATTGAAACATAAAAACTTATCGCTTTGATAACTTTTTAACCATATAATCTCATTAATGAATTAAATGAATTGTAACTTAAAATATCATGATGTATTAAGTATTCATGTTATATTATTTAATGGAAATTATATACACTATTCAAAAAAATTAGGTGCATAAGGGAACAAGCGTCCCATGGAAGGAAGTTTGAGATGAAACCCTTTATTGTTTCAATATGTGTAATAAATGTATATCAACAAAAATCGAGTAAATAAAACATAAATAAATTTTATTTTATTTCACACATAATCATGGATCAATATAATCAATTAAAGTGTACATATAAACCATTCAATGATAATTGAGTTAAGAAACCTCTTACCTCGTGCTTCCATTTAGATGAGTATTATTGAAACTACTACATAGTTGTATTAAAAATGTTATTATATTATAAAAAAAATAATATTTTTATTTATAATATAATATATGGTCACTTTTATAACATCTTATCTTCTGTGGGTTAATAATCATTCATTGTCACTATTGTTTCATGTGTTAATTACCATATTATATCAAGTATTTATTATCATTAATTTTCTAGATCTCAAACATAGGATGTATTTACATTATATAAATAATGAAATTAATGTTATAAATATCATTTATTTTCATTAGATACATCTTTATAAACTACATTAAATTTTGAACATGGATAATGAATCACATAGCTTCACAGATATGGTAGGTCGTATATACACGTAAGTGACATTATCCTTTTCTTAACGGGTGAAAGGGTAAGGAATTTGATTTTATATTAATGTTATATATTAAATATCATTTAATATATATCACATATATTCATTAACATCATCCTTTATTACCTTTTATGAAATGTTTTTTTGAAAAACAAACCACATTGTTTCGCGAGTAGCAGTCCACCGTACACCCGAATGATGTTATCATTTATTCAATGGTTGGTATGGTAAGAAATTATATTATATATTAATAATTAATAAATATTAATATTTCATGAATATAATATATAAATATTAGATTAATCATTGTTACCTTCAACGTAAAGGGTATGTAAAAAACAAATCACATTTCTTCGTGAGGTGGTTGTTCTGCGTGTACAAGAGTGGTGTTATCGTACTCTCCATGTAATGGGAAGTAAGAATGTATATGTGATATTATAATTCAATAAGTCTAATAATATAACAAATATAATATAAAATTATTATATAAATCATTATATCCAGTTGTGAGAATCATTGATGGATAATGAATTATGTCGATTCCTGAGGCGGTCAACCACCGTACCGATGATCAATAGTTTTGTTTCTCATTTTCGGTATGATGAGTTTGTATTGGGTCATTATATTAAAATTCAAACATATCATTCTATATTATATAATTATATTATTATAGAATCATGAATTAATAAAATTTTAGGAGGTGAAATAAGAAATAAAATAAGATGGTCGGTTAAGAAGGTTAAATCTTTATTAGAAAAAATTATTTGGTTTCCACAAAAATACTTCCTAGGTTGAAATTATGAATAAAAAAATGGTTTTAGGATAATATTATAGAATTAGGGAAGATATTTTCCATGTATGATTATAACCCAATTGGTTTTTGAAGTTTTTAAAGTAGATAAGAGTGGTTAACATTTTTTTATGTGGGGGAGATGAAACGCTTGGAATTTTTGAAGAGAACAAATCACACCCATGCTTTTCTCAAGCCACAAAAATTTTATATAATTTTAAGACATGATGTGAAAATATAACTTTAAAATAGTAATTAGATATTTATTAGTTCATTTTTAACCCTTATCTTTTTAGTTGAACCCCTGGTAAACTCGTTTTTACATAACCATGGTAAACATTTTTTTTTCACTATTAATTATGATAAAAAATTTTAGTTTTTTCTTTATTGCATAATATTAATTTTTATTATATCAAATATGGAATACATTTTTTAAAACTAAAATCATATAAGTGGTATAATTCATTTTAAAATTAAATTCATATATGTGTTGAAAAAACATTTTTCCAAAATAAAAAAATTCTAAAGATGAAAATGTTTTTATATAAAAATTTAATATGGAATTGATTCCAATGAAATAATAATTATTAATTAATATATAATTGATCTAATTTTAAATTTAAAAAAGTTAATATAAAAGGAATATTTAAAATTCATTAAATGAAAATTTTTATTTTAATAAATACATTATTTTTCATTATTCATCAAAAAACTACTCACTTCAAAAAATTATCAAAATTTATTACAAAGATAATTTTGGAATATAGATTTAAAAAGTGAAGTTTTTTTGTAAAATAAAATATCTAAATTGGAATAAATTAATTTCAAATTTCGTTCACAATGCATGACTAAACCACCTTTTAAAAATACAATTTTTTGAAAAACAATTCTTTTTGATTTTTATGGTTGATATGTTTTTTATATTTAATAGATAAACATTGAATTTACTTTATACACATGTAAAAAATATAATATTCATAATTTAGTTAGTCTTATTCATACCATATAACTTGATGCATATGTTATAATGGTCTTGTTTAAATGATAATAATTTAATAGAGTATCCCAGTTCATTTAAATATGGGGTTGTGTGCATCACAAGATATAAAAGATATTGAATTTATTTAATGATAAATATGTTCATAATTATTGGTGTGTTATAAATTTTGTGGTCATGAAATTAATTTACATGTCACGTGATTAATACAGACTATATAAATTAATGATAGTAGTATGATACATGGTTTAGTTGTAATTACATGACTTATAATATATTATTTCACAAAGTGTAACAAATTAACTTCAGCATGGATGGAATACCTTCTATTTAGAAGTGTTGTGCAGATCGGCCCAATTGGAATACACATCTAGTTGTTGGTGTACATGTCATGTAATCCATGTCATCTTGTATGAGATACATGGGTTAACCATATTCATGTAATTACACATAGAATGCATTGAATGCATTATGTAATTTTATCTAAATCAAAATACACAATGTATAGCTTGTGTACACATAATGTGATAGATGTTTTCCTTGATTTTAGTTATTTTTTATACACCTCAATTGTACAAAGGTGTATATTAACTAATTTCACATTTTTTTGAAAATACATGTAATGGATGGTGGTAGTACATGACATATAATTTATAATGACACATGTTGTGTGAAATAAAAACGTGTCATGTGAAAAAACTCATCATGTAATTATATGAATTTAAATATGGAATTACAAACTATGTAATTAATTACACACAATATAATTAATTTCACAATGTGTATTGAGACATGTCTTATAAGTACACTATACATAACCAGATCCATAGATAGAGCATTATAAAGATAGTGTGTTGTAATATTACATGTCTTTAAGTAATAATAAATGGAATATGATGTTTTTTTATTTATTACGGTCCAGGTAATAAATTCATGTTCATATTTAGACTAACTAAATGGGTATATATTGTGTTCCCTTTCAATACATGCCATATACTTCAATAGATTTAATAACATTAATTTACTTATAGATATAGTGGTTGGGAATCATATAAATCTCTAGAATTCTTGGGATAAATTAAGATAAAGAATTAATTGATTAATTAGACCATTAATTATTAATTCAATCAAATATTATCATAATTAAGAAATAAATTTGATATAAAATATAGTAATGTATGAATGTGTTGTTGTGTGCATGTGATTGATCATGAGCTTTAACTGACCAATTTATGTGAATATTTAAATTAATTTAATTATTTTATGGCTTTGAAATAATTTATTATTAAATTAAATTTAATTATTTTTTTGTCATTCCTCCCTCCTCTAATATATATGAGCATTTTTTCCATGATTTACTTATGTAAAACCATAGAACCATTCCATTCATTCCCCACACATACACGTGAGTTAAAATAATAAGTAAAGTAAGGATCTCCTAGTTGTGTAAAGGTGGTTCATGATGGATATAAGGAAACACCAACCATGGAGATGCACTGGATTATAGTGAGTTGCGACAACTTGGAGAAGATATGATCATGATGTTTTCCCCAATGGTCTTGGATTAATTTATCATCTAATCTATAAATTTATCACTAGAGAACTCATTATGATGTCATTTTATTTTAATTTTCATGTTTTTTTATATTATTATATTTGATCACTTAAATAACTAATATAATAACATGTAAGATAAAATAAGTAAATTAAATTATTCATAAATATTTTTAAAATATAGGGTTAATTAATAATGAAAACTCAACATTATATAAATAATTCACATGATTGAAAACATATGTGAAAATTTATTAATTAATAAAAGAATACCTTAAATAAATATTTATTTGTATACACCTTATATTACATGAATAGGAATAAAATCATATAACTATGTGTTGGATTTAATTTTTTCATGAAAACTACTTTTATCAATGTGTTCTTATTAATATTTTGGGTCATATTATCCATGTTGACATCAAGAGAAGTATCCACCACTAGACTTGGTTTATCTTGGATACAAGATCTGATGAAATTAAAGATTGTATTTTAGTATTGGGGAGTCCAATAAATGAATCTTGGAGTTGTAAGAACGTATTTGGCATGACCACATACCTAAATACGTTAATATAATTAACCAAACCCTCATTTGGGTTATAAAAAAGGCAATAAGGATTTTTGTAACAATATTTTCCACATGAAAATACATTCTATTTATAA
Organism: Viscum album; assembly: GCA_963277665.1. Lineage (NCBI taxonomy): Eukaryota > Viridiplantae > Streptophyta > Magnoliopsida > Santalales > Viscaceae > Viscum > Viscum album. The sequence goes on along the minus strand of OY728139.1, from coordinate 1,383,457,481 downwards.
TTATGATTGGGTTTTTGACTTGGTAAAATTAAGGTAGAATAATAAGATAATAAAATTTATTATTTTCAACATGGTAATCATTATAAATCACTAATAATATAATTATTTTTTTCTTAAAAATAGTAAGTGAAAACATGAGAATAAATTGATTATATCCAAGCATATGGAATTAACTCACATGAAACAATTCAACATAGTGGACTAGATGATTAAAAAATGCATTAATGATGGAAAGTTTATGATATATGTCAGAATCCGCAATTCTTGATTTGGAACCCCAGTGAAAAAGAGAATGTTAAAAGGCTTCCAACTAGTAATGTAACGACGATGATACTTACATCTATAAAAACATGTTATCAACAATATCCAAAGAGTTTATGATACAAAAATGGTTCATGTAAATTTATACCATTATATCTCATATCTTATCACTTGAGAGGGAGAAATAAAGGCTTATGTTAAATGGGATTATCAATGCTTGATATTAGAGTAAACTGGAAGAAAGGAACCAACCTAATGACCATGGATTCAAAATTCTAGATTACATTTATTTGTTAGGTAAATCATAATTCTATATGTATAAAAAATTTCAATTAATATCATAAAATCATATTTGTAACAAATTTTATGCTTATTTATCCAATATAGGATGAACATTATAGATGAATATTTTCTGAATCCTTTCCCCCTATTTCACAAGAAAAAAATGTTTTGTGGTTTCTTATAATGTATGATAAAAAAATTCCAAGGTAAAGGTAGAAGAGACCATTAAAATTTCACATTAAATGGGTTCTTTACAATATTGTTCAATTAGATAAATGATTTAAATGAAACATAGTGAGTTTGTTTCTATTTTCTTTTCATGTGTCCAAAAACGTCACTGAAGGGGGAATTTCAATGATTTAAAGAATAAGCTTATATAAGAATCTACTTTAGTTATATTCATCATAATATTTCTATTTTATATCTTGAGTGTTAAAATAAAATATTATTTCCATATAGATGTATTTACATATAATAACCAAGAGAGAATATAAATATTACACCAAGTCAGGTTCATTTTTATATAGGGAAGAACAATGACGATTTCTTGATTGGTAAAAGGGAATTATGAAACTTCTAGATTATATAATGGAAGGATTCAGGTCAAACTATCATTTTGTATTAAATATTCCCAAACATTTACTATAATTTTAATTTTAACACAAAGATACATTATTTCATTTTTTGGATGAATGTTGTCTATGTATTTGATAATCAAATTAATGGATTAATATTTATTGAATAATGGAAAGAAATTATCAACAATTAAATATTAATATAAAAATATAAGACTTATACATATATATATATAATGTAATTATTTATTAATGTAAAACTAGTAGTAGTTTACAATGTTATATAAAAAATGGTTTCTAGTATCTAATGAACTAGGAAAATAATTACATTGATAAACTACCATTTCATATTTTACATAAAGAAAAATTTAAAAATAATGGAATTTCCTAATTATTTAGAATCATTTTTACAAAAACACATGATCTATTATGAGGGGTGGTTATGGTTAAATTCATAAACTATATAAGAAATCATCATTAATATTTGGTAATCCTTAATCTATAAATTGATACAATCTATAAAGGATGAAAAATCCACTAAGAATATTAGTTAGAGAGTGTCTTATTCATGTAGTGATAATCCATTTATGTTTGGAGTGAATGTATTACCAAACTAATATTTCTTTATGAATAAATTTATTTGTGGTGGTAAAATAAGCTTTGATGATGAATATTGTATATATCATAAACCGTTAATGATATCATCTAAATATTATTATTAAAATAGTATCAAAACTAACCATATTCCAACCATATTAACTGATGGATATCATATTATTATGATTAAGAATTTATTTAATCTTAATATTTTATTCAAATATGATTTTTGTTAACACACATTAAGAGAAATAATACTATTTGGATCTCTATTTATTAAATTATTTATATATAGGAAATTAACATTCCATAATAATTCAACAATAACTATATTACATGTAGGATATTAAAGTCCCAAAATTAGTTAAAACAACTATAATTGTATAAATAATGAAGAATATATTTGAGAGATAGTTGTCCAAACCTTGATTATAATGATGTATATGATTTGGATGTACATGAGTTGTGATAGGAACACTGGACACCACTTATGTTAATGGGAGGAATTGTTTTGGAGACACACACTTTGAAAATTAAAACAAAATATGGTTTTTTTATTTACCTTGTTGGGAGATAATTATTATTCTACAAGAATTATGGATCCTATAAGGATAACGTAATTGGAAATAAGATAATATTGAAATTTATGATTGTAATTCAATGATGGATTCCATGGAATAGAATTAATGATGACCATATTTTGGTGTTTGTAATGTCTTAATATTGTTGGTGGTATTTATGTATAGAATAATTACCTTGATCTTAAAGACCCTACCAATAAGGCATGATTGATTTCTATAAATTCTCTATAAAAAATACTTAAACCAACCATCATTCTAAATCCATTTCAAATTTACAAGTCATAGATTTATCTAGGACCATTATAATATTCAGTTGAATTTAAAGGTTTTTGGATCTAGGATCCCAAAAAAGTGTTAATAAACATAATTTTAAAATTTTATTACCATTTAAAATTTTATAACATCATCGCCTATGATTTAAAATTACCATTTAAACATTATTATCTCATATTGATGGAATTAATTAGAAAATTAAAGTCAAAATGATACCCCATTTGAATTGGAGATGCATGCATGTTTCACTCATCCTTTGTGATTGTTTCATTAAGGAAAAAAATTAGACCCCTTTATTCCATTAAAATATGCTCTAATATCATACAAGTTCATCAAACATCAATCTATGGGTGCTAAATAAGAGATACAAATACACTTATCATGTCTCACTATTTTTTGGAGAATTATTTCTTAGATATGGAATGAGGAACATCAATTGAGATGCATTGAAATAATTTTTCTCACAATATAATTTTGGATAAAAGATTACGACACTCTAAAATTAGATTGAATGATTATACCATATAATTTGGGCTTAATTAATCTTATATAAATAGTTTTAATGAACCAGAAATTGATATATTTCCTTTAAGTAACTTCAAACATATATACAAGTCCTAAATGAAACTAAATTAATTATTAATTGTTTCATAAATATCATTTAATCTGATTAAATACTTAATAACCATTGAATAATAATAATTTTAGTTTAAAAAATATTAATTTCTATTCACTTGTTACTAATGAATAAAATGAGTAAATAAATAAATAAAACTTATTTGTTTAAACATAAATAATTCTAAGTTTATTTTTTTATAGAGATATATAAAACTAAGACTTCATATGAAACCCTTGAAAAGGACCACAAGGTGTTAATGTATTATTTATTAAAATAGGCTAGACTCTTGAGTGTTCTTAGTGTATGACCCTCTAGGACCTTATCTCAAAAAAAGTGAGTACAAAGCATAAACTAAGAGTGGTGTCTAGAAACCCATAAAGTCCCCTAATGAGACATGTATAACTATAGAAATAAAAACCATTTTGATGATCACACACCATGTAATATAATCTCTTGAATAATCATATCTCAAAAGTTAGGATTCAAAACTAGTGTTACCATCAAAAACTATTTATTTTTCCCCTAACCTTTCATGATGGAATTAAATTCTTCTAAAATTCACATAGATTTAGTAAAGGGTTAACAATCCTGATTAACTAGGCCTACGATATCACTTTCTTTAAAAATTGAAAATTGTTATCTTAATATTTCAATCAATGTCAAACCACTAATGATGCACCTAAAATAATTTACCTCTCCAAAAAAACATTAACATATTTTAATATTTAATAAATGTAAACAATCTAATAGTATGAATTGATTTTGATATCAATATGAGAAAAAAACATTCATATATTGAAAGTACCATAGAATCTCAAATCACGTGGTGTTCTTATTAGTGGGCCATTCCTCATGATCTCATCTACTCAAGATCACCAAGTGTTAACTTCATGATTAAAAGTTTCATTTCCAATAAACCGCTTACAAATAAGAGTCACAAATCATTTTTGTTATGTTATCATGACGTATCCCGACCATATTACATATATTCAAGATTGCGGTCATAGAATATTTTGGTTTTCATTATAGAGGGGAACTATAATATCCTATTGATACAATATGTAATATAAGGAAATTAACTTAGAAATAGTACATAAAGATGTAATTATACTCTCATGATAAGTGAAAGAACATGTATAAATAAAATCTTATACAAGTAATGTTTATTTATGTACACATTGGAGTTCAATATAGGGATCACACTTTAACAACACTCCAATATGCATTTAACTAACTATTTTGGGGGATCCAAGGAAGAAGTACTTAATTTTTTTGATCCAAAAGGTGGACCTAGAATGAAAAGATTACATTGGATAACTATTTTTACATCATAAAAATTCTATGTAGTAAGATCTTTCACAATGATACTGAAAAAAGGTTTTTCTTATTTCTTATTTTGAGTTTGTTCATTATAACAAGGATGAGATCCCAACTACTCATCACACTAACTTCATAAAAATAATTCACAAATAAAATTAAATATAAAATGTAAAAAATAATATTTATGTAGATTCAAAAAATATCATACATTCATGGGAAACAGTATAAAAAATCTCATTTAATGAGATATAGGAAAATATAGAAACTGACCTACACCCTCTATACATTAAATATTACTAGAAAATTCATCCAAAAATATTAAAAATTTATAATTAGAATCATACAATGTTTGTGAATCTCTATATTGGGTCACCACCCCCTCTTTATAGAGGTCTCCATTTGGTTAAATAGTTTTCACAGACCTCTGAAATTCATGATCAACCTCCCATTGACCTGGTCATCAGTTGATACATTTTTGAACCATCCAAAAAGCCTCCAATTACTGATCAACATGCACAAAGATCATCCACTGAGTCTCCACCATTAGTGAACACCATTTGTGAGAACTCCGATGACATTTTTATGATCATCTCTATATATTCCATCAAATCATAAACATAGGATTCCTTTTTATATTCATCTCTATATAAAAACTATGTCCAATTTAATTCTATATGATGGACTCATTACGATGACATCATTTATTCCATGACTTCACTAAAACTGAAACAACATAAAATGACCTTATGGTGATATCTATTACATAATCTATGTCTGATCATATTTTCTAGTGAACTTCATCTTATAAACTTTTACCTGAGAAAGTTAAGAATACTGTTCAAAACCCAAAAATATCCCATTTGGGAATTTTATTATAACTTCACCAATGTTTATCAATCATTACCCTATGTGTTCATTCTTGCATGAAACACTAGATTACAAGAAAGATATATGTTACTCTAACTATTAAAGAATGACATTCCTATATATGTTCCATTTATAAGTTCTTTCAAAAAGTGGATCAACCATATAAAATATTTCCCTACTCCATAATAGCTATATACTATACTTCTATTATAGATCAAGTAGAAAAATGCCACAACAGAGATATCCATTTTACCAATACTCCATAATAAGTAAATAAAGAACATGTAGAACTTTTTTCTAAGTCCATTTCTCTAGGAAAATATGAATCAATAATACCTTTCAACATATCATCATATCTTAAATATAATGTTTCACCCTTTGACAACATCATGTTCTGAATGATCCATTTTATAGCATCCTAATGTTTTCTTATAGGATATGATAAGAAATTTATAACAAATACCACTATAAAAGTAAAGTATGATTAATTAGAAACAATTTAATACATTAAAGATCAAATTGATAAGGTAAAAATCACTTTTATTTAATCACAACCTTCTATTTACAATGATAATTCATGTCTATTATAATGGTTTAAGTGTACGGTGAGGGGGATTGATAAAAGTTTATGACCTATGCTTATAAATATTTCAAGGACTTTTATTATCTATTCCTTTTGAGATAAAATCAAGGAGTAATTTTTTATTATCCCTCTTTATTATCATCCCAATGATATTCTTAGCTTCTCTGTGGTTATTTCAATAAAACCTTCTTGATAGCCTCATCATTAGTTCCTCAATCAAATATAATTCTTGGCTGTCAGTCAACATATCATCCACATATAGGAACTATATGATATAAGTTCCATCATCCCATTTATTCATTTAACAATGGTTATTGATGTCACATATACTAAATCATTCCTCAATTATAATATTTTAAAATTATGATACCACTATCTTAAATATAGTTTTTATCTATAAACATATCATTTCAACTTAAAAATAAAATCCTTCATCTAATGAAATTCATAGATCTCTAAATAACTCTTGTAAATTTCTTCCTCCAAGTCCTCATAAATAATGTAAACCTTTATATCAACATACTCAAAGAGTATATCATCATATGAAAAAATGTTGATAACTATTTTAATAATTGTGCATTTCACCACTTGTCATAGCTTTTTAGAAAATTTGACTGATTCTTTTTGTTAAAATACCTTCACCACCAGTATTTCTTTATACATTTTTATTCCAAATACTTCCTCTTTCAAATTAAAATTACATTTTTAAATAGAACACTTTCCATTAATTAGTTAATCCAACCCTCGATTATTTTTGAGATTTTAGGAAATTATTTCTTCTATAATGATTAAATCCCATTATTTTGAGTCTCTGAAAGTAGCTACCTCTTCTAGACATTCTGGTTCTCCTATATCTATTAGGAGAAAAAATTATATATCATATCGAAAACTCTAAACTTATTTTATGTTATGAGTGAGTCTCCTAAATATAACTTATATTTTTCCATTAAATACTCTCTATTTGATATTTTTTATCTCAACTTTCTCTATATGATACATGTCTATCTGATTATTTTGTGTCTGGAAGAGGTCTTGAAGATTGTTCTCCATTTGGCAGTTATCATCCCAATCACCCCTCATCTAGTAGTTTTATTTATAATATATATTTTTCATGTATCCTAAATATTGTATTTATATCCTATAATGTTTCCAGTGAACTTTTTATATTAAATGTCTATATGGAAACTTCTTTATAATCATCTTGATCATCGATGGATGATCTAACCTCAACTTCCTTCTCAACCAAATTCTAATATTTCCAAGAAAGTTAATAATTGAAAAAAATATCTCCATTGGTTTAAATGTTTCTTTTCATCATTCTATAGGTGATAACCAATGTTCTCATCACCATGGATGATAAGAAATGAAAATTTAGATTTCACGACAAACATATCTCTATATTTATCATTGATATGATTATATGAAACAATTTCAAGGACATTGAGATGGATCACCTCAATTATCTTACCGAACCAAAGTTCCTAAATATGATATTTCCCTAAATATGATGTTATAATTCTATTCACTAAATATAATATTGTATTTATTAACTATTACCAAATTCCATTAGTCATTCAAGATTAAAACCTCATACTCTAAGCTTTCTCTATCAGTTTCTGAATCATCTTTTCAGTTACATGATTTTCTCCTAGAGTTCATAGAATTTAATACCCATTATTTAATCCATTACTTTGAACAAATTAATGAATTTTGTGTAATTTTTATTCCCCACCATTTTCTATAAAGATACATAATAATATTAATCACAAATTTATTGGGAAAAACATTCTAATGAATAGCATCATAAAGTTGTCCGATTGAAATTGTTCTGATCTATGCAATATAATCCATCCATTTTTACATGTTTTAGGTTTTATTAATTAATCCATTTTAATTCACCAAGTAGAAATTATTTTATCTTCAAAAATCCATTTGAAATTTTCAATCTAAAAATAGCATCATAAAGTTGTCCCATTGATTTGAGTTTCTTCTATAGACCTATAATATGACTAATACCTTTGAGTTTCAAGACACATTCATTTTTAATCAAAATATTAATATCACCTTTTACAAATATTTCTAAAGATTAATCATATTCTAGATCTATTGGGTATATTATTAAAGGTACATATTAAACTATTCACCCATTCTCACTAATTGAATTAAAAGATGATATTTAATTAATAACCCAGGACTCCTCTTGAATGATCATATGTACTATCAAACTAGATCCTTCATACATTATATATTTTAACTTCATGTATTCACATGTTGAATCCTCTATCCAATTCCTAAAATATTTCTAGATATGTCTATTATTCAAAAAAATCCTACATTTTTTACCTGAATCGGCTGATTAACCTTGACTTATTCTCATGAAATTATCCTATGAAGACTTATTCTTTTGAGGGTACATCTGATGGGGTGACCATCACTTGTCCATAGCATTATGAACACTTCTGAACAAAGTTAAAAATTCCACCTACCTCAACTCATTATTAAAGATAAAGATTTGAATGTCATCAAAAAAATTATCTTCTTTATCATTATATTTCCTCATATTTATCACCATGTAATCCCAAATCTTTATAATAGATTAAAGAAGAAGAAATTAACAACATCTATTAATGTTTCCTACACGAACTCGTGTAACCCTAAAATCATATTGAAGTCATTCATGTGATCCGACTTACGCATTCCATATGATATCCTCAATATGAACAATAAAATCACCATGAAATCTTTTTTAAGATATTTTAAATTTTAATGAATTTTATCTAATTCTTATGTTACCTCATCATAACACTGCGATTCACTATTCATTTTCAACCATTACACAACTGAATTAAACAAATTTTGTATTGTAAATTCAAATTATTATAAAACATTTCATTCCAGGTTTGAATAAATTATTTTTTGTTATCAAATATTAAAAGGGTAATTTAACTCATTTTTATAATTTCATTTTTGGTGGAGGTGATTTGGAGGGCCCAATATAATGTGGAAGAAGAATGGAACAAAATTACATGGGATCCATGGATTTATGTCCACTATTGTGACTGTTTATAAATATACGTGCTTCAAAATGGGATGATATTTTTTGGCCTGGTAAAAATTTAAATATTATACAACTCTTATTAATATATCCAAGCCCAATTCAGCCATTAAGTGGCTGAACCAACTTAATGTGTCCAACACACTGAATCCGAATGAAGTAAAAAGTGGTGTGTTGTGATATGTCCATATCTCAAGATGTACATGTCTAAATGAAAACAAACTTTCAATGGAGATAGTAAAATGGTGGGGAAACAAATTTTTAATTTTTTTTGAAAGTGAGATAAGGCTTTCTTTCCACCTAAAAAAATTTACCATGTAGTTTTACACAATATATGTTCCCAAAACCACCTTCCACATTACTTATAAATGATACCTTAGGAACCTAATTTTACGTTTGTCCATGAGGAAATGATCTATTCTTTTGGTGACCTATAATAGTCCTCTCCTCATCCGCGAAATTTTTTAGGCCCCTATTTTCATAGGGGGATCAAGAATGAATGTGAAGTTCCACCCAAGCCTCCTCTTCTTGATGGCGAGCTAAATGGTGGATGATCATATCGAGGGAGCTATACAGACATGGTAGGGTGTTCTGGAACTTTTTCATCTAATGTATTTCTTTAATTTGTGTGTTAAATATTTCACTTATTTTTTATCTTAAAACCCTTCTCCTTTGAATGATTTGATTGGGTTTAACTAAGTGAATCACTTTTCATTTCAACACCGACTGGGTTGAGATTTCAATTGGGAATCTTGGGTTGTTCTGATTGGGCAACACATGAATACTCTTTCTATCATAAAAATATATGATATTATTATTCTTTTATAGCCTTATGTTTTTTCTTGAGTTACAATACTTTACAACAAGATTTTTGTGTCAAGGGTTGGTACATTTTGCAACGATTTAAGAGGCAAGAGGGGAATAAATATCTTGATAACCCTCAATAAAAGAATTAAACAAAACCATAAGTATTTTTCAGAATAATGGACTGTCAAAGATGTGTAGTGAACTTTAAATGTCCTCCTTTTCTCAAAATTCTTAAAACACCACCTTAATTTATCAACTACTAAACTGTTGAAATAAAGTTATTTTCCAAAAACTATTTTCTAAACCACCCCCTTATTAGTAATTTTTATTAACAACACATAATCCAAACATATATATTATCTTTGAGAGACAACATTAGGTCTGAACTGTAATTTAAATTATCCTTAAAAACATAATCAATTTTATGTGTCATGAAAACACGTCAAATTTTGGCATCATTTTGGGGGAGTTCATTGGTTTTAGTGTGTTTTGTTTTAAAAATATTTGTAAATTTTTTGGAATATTTATTTGTGTTATCATATACTATTTCATTTTTTTGTGTGTGGAATTAATTATTATGTATGTTATGTTCATGACACATTCTACTTCAAGATATTTACCCCCTTTCGAACCTGATTAGGGGAGGATTCTATGAAAACAACACTGAGATTCACTAAACATCCCTTTGGAGGAGGACACACCACAACTTGAGACTTTTCTAAATTCCTCTTCTTTTGAAACCAGATTAGAAACTAAAATTAACATGTATTACATGTATTAAAACAATTGAAAACTAAAAGAAATAACCTCTATTAATGTTGATATTCAACCCATATAAATTCAAATACAAGTCAAGGAACCCAATATTGAACTAAACTTTAGTTTAATTCACCTATTACCAATATTCCATGGACTCACTAGAGAAGATCAACATAAGCACGTAAAATAATTTCATACTGTGCGTTCTGTAATAAAAACCAAAAATGTGGATGAAGAACAAGTAATACTGAGGCCATTCCCTTTTTCATTAGAATATACTTCAAAATATTGGAATTACTATGTCAATTCACTAATTAGAGGGTTGGAAGACATGAAAATACTTTTTCGTGAAAAATACTTCCCATCCTCTATAAAAAATAATAATAAAATAAATATGTGTTATAATACAATAATAAGGGTAAACACTTCATGAATATTAGGAAATATTTAAAAGGCTTTGTTTAAGTTTCCCACACCACTAAATAAGTGATCATATTTTAATTCAATATTTTTAAGAAGGTTTAATTCCAATTAACTGAAATATGATTGATGTTGTTGTAGGTGGTGCAATAGTTGATAAGACCCAAATTTCTACAAGAAATTTAATTGAGAACATGGCACAAAACACTCAATAATTCGGTTCATAGTCTAGTGTACCCATTCGAGGTGTCCATGAGGTGTAATCTACCAAATTTGAGAAGGAGGTGGACACAATGTTTGAAGAGGTAATTACCCTTATAAGAAAACTTGATATTTCCCAATGGAAATCCCAATCTCCTCTTCCCATCCATTATGGTACATGTTCTTCTCACACCCACAAATCTAACCAATGTCCTCAATTGAGATAAACTTATGAGAGTTGGGAGGCAATCCTTCTATGCATCCCCTATCACTAACCCCATAGGAAAGAACCATTCTATTCAGACAACTCTGGGTGTAAATACAACAAAGACTATAGGAAATGTGGTATTCAAACCATCCTCCACAAAAATAAAACTAATCGGGGAAGAGTAGTCATCCACCACCACCACTTAGAATTATCCAACAACAATAAAGGACTTTATAACCACCCCCTCCAAAACCTAAGCCTAGTCTAGAAGATACGATGAAACGAATGGCTTCAAAAAATCTCCAATTCCACAAAACCACCCAAGCATCCATACAAGACCTAAAAAACCAATTAGGACTACTCTCTAACTCTATGGGGGAAATTCATTGTCATGGGTTCGGTAAACTACCCTCTCAACTAGAAGTTAACCCTAGGTACAAGTGAAATGTTAGTTTCATCACCCTTAGGAGTTGAAATCAGCTTAAAAGACAAATGAACCCTCTATTAGAGTCATCCTCTCCTAAGGATACGACCATCCCAACCACTGTAAATGGTCTTAGTGAGGTAAAACTTTGTCCTTAGAGAATCCCTTCCAATGGAAAGAGTTTTTCTATTGAGGAGTCACCTATCCAAACCATTCCTCTTCCATTTCCCCAAAGGTCCACCCAACCAAGAATAAAATAAAGTAAACTTGATAAAAAAATATTGTAAACTTTCAAAAGAGTGAGGGATAAAATCCCCTTGATTGATACCATAAATAAAATTCCTAAATACACCTAGATTCTAAAGGATGTGTGTACACACTGAAGATGACATTTTTGGAGACACACACTTCTAAAATTAAAACCAAATATGGTTTTATTATTTACCATGTCGGGAGATAATTATTATTCTACCCGAATGATGGATCTTATAAGGATACCATAATTGGAAATAATATAATATTGAAATTTATGATTTTAATTCAATGATGGATTTCTTGGAATAGAATTAACGATGACCATATTTTTGTGTTTGTAATGTCTTAATATTGATGGTGGTACTTATGTATAGAATAATGACATTGATCTTCAAGACCGTACCAACAAGGCATGATTTATTTCTATAAATTCTCTATGAAAAAATAATTAATAAAATCATCATTCTAAATCCGTTTTAAATCTACATGTCATAGATTTATCTAGGAGCATTATAATATTCAGTTGAATGTAAAGGTTTTTTGGTTCTAGGATCCCAAAAAAAGTGTTATTAAACATAATTTTAAAATTTTATCACCATTTAAAATATTATAACATCATCTCCTATGATTTAAAATTACCAATTATATATGATTATCTCATGTAGATAGAATTAATTAGAAAATTAAAGTCAAAATGATACCCCATTTGATTATGCATGCATGTTTCACTCATCATTTATGATTGTTTCATGAAAGAAAAAAAATTAGGTCTCTTTATACCATTCAAATATTCTCTAATATCATACTAGTTCATCAAATATCAATCTATGGGTGCTATATAAGAGATAAAAATACACTTATCATGTCTCACTATTTTTTGGAGCAATATTCCTTTGATATATAATGAGGAACATCAATTAAGATGCATTGTAATCAATTTTCTCACTATATAATTTTGGATAAAATATTAAGACACTCCAAAAATAGAGTGAATGATTAAACCATATAATTTGGGCTTAATTAATCAAATATAAATAGTTTTAAAGACCCAGAAATTGATATATTTCCTTTAAGTAACTTAAACCATCTATATAAGACCTAAATAACACTAAATGAATTATTAATTGTTTCATAAATATCATTTAATCCCATAAAATACATAATGATCCTTGAATAATAATAATATTAGTTTAAAAAATATTAATTTATTCACTAGTTACTAGTGAATAAAATGAGTTAATAAATAAATAAAACTAATTATTTTAAACATTAATAATTCTATTATTTTTTCATAGAGATATATAATACTCAGACTTCATATGAAACCCTTGAAAAGGACCAAAAGGTGTTTATGTATTATTTATTAAAATAGATTAGACTCTTGAGTGCTCTTAGTGTCTGACCCTCTAGGACCTTATCTCAAAATAAGTGAGTACAATGCATAAACTAAGAGTGGTGTCTAGAAACCCATCAAGGCCCCTAATGAGACAAGGTATAAATATAGAAATAAAAACCATTTTGATGATCACACACTGTGTAATATAATCAATTTGAGTTATGATATCTAAAAAATTAGGATTCATCACTTGTGTTACCATATAAAATTATTTATTTTTCCCCTTACCTTTCTTAATGGAATTAAATTCTTCTAAAATTTACATGCATTTAGTAAAGGTTTAACAATCCTGATTAACTAGGCTTAAGATATCAAAATCATTAAAAATTGACAATTGTTGTCTTAATCTTTCAATCAATGTCAAACCACTAATGATGCGCCCAAAATAATATACCTCACCCAAAAAAATTCCCCTATTTTAATCTTTTATAAATGTAAACAATATAATGGTATGAATTGATTTTTATATAAATAAGAGATAAAAAACATTCATATATTAAAAGTACCAATGAATCCCAAATCATGTGGTGTTCCTTTTAGTGGGATATTCCTCATGATCTCATCTACTTAAGTTCACCACGTGTTAAATTCATGAGAATAAGTTTCATTGCCAATAAACCCCTTGCAAATAAGAGTCACAAATCATTTGCATTATGTTATCATGATGTTTCTGGACCATATGACATATATTAAAGATTACAGTCATAGAATATTTTGGTTTTCATTATAGCAGGGAACTGTAATATCTTATTAATACAATATGTAATATAAGGAAATTACCTTGGAAATAGTACATAAAGAAGTAATTATAATATCACGATAAGTGGAATAACACATATATATAAAATTTTATACAATTAATGGTTATTAATGTACACATCGGAGTTCAATATAGGGATCCCACTTTAACAACACTCCAATATTCATTGAAAAAACTATTTTGGAGGACCCAAGGAAGCAGTACTTAATTTTTTTCATCAAACAGGTGGAACAAGAATGAAAAGTCTACATTGGATGAACAATTGTACATTGTCGTCATTCTATGTAGTAAGAATTTTTACAATATTACTGGATAAGGTTTATCTTATTTCTTCTTTTGAGTTTGTTTACTAAACAAGGATTAGATCCCTACTAATCATCACAAAAACTTTATAAAAATAATTCACAAATAAAATTGGAAATAAAATGTAAAAAAAATATTTATGTGGCTTTCAAAAAAATCATACATTAATAGGAAACAATATAAAAAATCTCATTTAAAAAGATAGATGAAAATATAGAAAACTCACCTACACCCTCTATACATAAAAATTTATTAGAAATTAATCCCAAAATATTCACAATTCATAATTAGAATCATACAATGTTTTTGAATCACTATATCAGGCCACCACCCCCTCTTTACAGAGGTCTCCATTTGGTGGAATAGGTTTCACTAACCTTTGAAATTCATGATCAACCTCCCATTGACCTGGTCATCGGTTGATACATTGTTGAACCATCAAAAAAGCCTCTAATTGTTGATCAACTTTCACAAAGACCATTTACTGAGTCTCCACCATTAGTGAACACCATTTGTGAGAACTCCGATGACATTTGTATGATCATCTATATATATTCTATAAAATCATCAATATAGGATTCCTTTTTATATTAATCTCTATATAATGACTACGTCCAATGAAATTCTATATTATGGAATCATTACAATGAAATCATTTATTCCATGTATACTCTAAAACTGAAACAACCGAAAATGACCTTATGGTGATATCTATCACATAATCTATGTCTGATCATATTTTTTAGTGAACTTTATCTAAAAAATCTTCCCTGATAAAGTTAATAATATTGTTCAAAACCCAAAAATATCCCATTTGGTAAATGTATTATAACTTCACCAACCTTTATCAAGCATTACCCTATGTGCATACTCTATTTAATGCATGTAGTGTCATACACCCTATCGGATCCTCTAAATCCTATTAAGGAATAAAGTCTCCATAGAAATTCTTAGACTATCACTATTTTAAACATATATACCAGATTATTCTTTCTATAAATCATCTAAAGCACTAAAAAATTATCTTATAGAAGACAATGAATAGAGGGATATTTTTTATCAATGTGTTTCATTCTTGCATGAAACACTAGATTATAAGAAAGATATATGGAACTATAACTATTACAGAATGACATTCCTATATATGTTCCATTTACAAGTTCTTTCAACAAGTGAATAAACCATAAAAAATATTTCCCTACTATAGAATATTAACAAACTCTACTTACATTGTAGATCAAGTAGGAAAATACCTCAAATGAGACATCCATTTTACCACAACTTCATAATAAGTAAATACAGAACACGAAGAACTTTTTGCTAAGTCCATGGCTCAAGTAAAATAAGAATCAGTAATAACTTTCAACATATCATCATATCTTAAAAATAATTTTTCACCCTTTGACCACTTCATGTTCTGAATGATCCATTTCATAGCTTCCCAATGTTTTCTTATAGTATGTGACAAGTATTGGAAAATAAATCCCACTATAAAAGTAAAGTATGATTAACTAGAAACATTTTAATACATTAACGATTGAATGGGTAAGTTAAAATGAACTTTAATTTAGTCACAAACATCTATTTACATTGATAATTCATTTCCATTATAATGGTTTAAGTGTACAGTGAGGGGGATTGGTAAACTTTTATGACTGATCCTTGTGAATATTTCAAGGACCTTTATTATCTATTTCTTTTGGGATAAAATCAAGGATTAATTTTTTATTATCCCTATTTATTATCATCCTAATGATCTTCTTATATTTTCTACAGTTCTTTCAATAAAACCTTCTTGATATCCTCCTCATTATTTCCTCAATCAAATATAATTCTTAGTTGTCAATCCACATATCATCTATATATAAGAACTGTATGATATATGTCCCATCATTCTATTTATTCTTGTAATAATGGTTGTTGATGTCACATATACTAAAACATTCCTCAATTATAATAGTTTAAAATTATGATTCCACTATCTAAAATATTGTTTTTATCTATAAACACTTCATTTAAACTTAAAAATTAAATCATTCATCCAATGAACTTCATAGATTTAAAGCTAACACTTGTAAATTTATTCCTCCAAGTCCTCATAAATAATGAACACCTTTATATCAATCTACTCAAAGTGTAGATCATTATATGAAAATATGTTAAGCACTATTTTAATAATTGTGTATTTCACCACTCATCAGAACATTTCAGAAAATTTGACCCATTCCTTTTGTTGAAAGACCTTCACCTCCAGTGTTTCTTTATACATTTTTCTTCCAACTGCTTCCTCTTTCAAATGAAAATTACATTTTTAAAGAGAACACTTTCCATAAATTAGTTAATCCAACCCTCGAGTATTTTTTAGATTTTAGGAAATTATTTCCTCTATAATGATTAAATCCCATTATTTTGAGTCTTTGAGAGTAGCTACCTCTTCTAGACATTCTGGTTCCCCGATATCTGTTAGGAGGAAAAATTATATATCATATCGAAATCTCTAAACTTATTTTATGTTATGAGTGAGTCTCATCACTATAACTTCTATTTTTTCTATTCGAAACACTCTATTGGATATATTTTTATCTCTATTCTCTCTATCCGATAAATGTCTATCTGATCATTTTTTGTCTAGAAGAGGTCTTGAAGATTTTTCTCCATTTGGTAGAGATCATCCCAATCATCCTTCATCTAGTAGTTGTATTTATAATCTTCATTTTTCATGTATCCTAACTATTTTAGTTCTATCCTCTAATGTTTCCAGTGAACTTTTTATACTGAATGTCTATGTGGAAACTTTTTTCTGATCATCTTGATCATCGATGGATGATCTAACCTCAACTTCCTTCTCAAAAAAATTCTAATATCTCCACAATAGTTAATCATTGAAAAAATATCTCCATTGGATTACATGTTTCTTTTCATCATTATATAGGTGATAACCAATGTTCTCATCACCATGGATGATAAGAAAAGAAAATTTAGAATTCACGACAAACATATCTCTATATTTATCATTGATATGAATATATGAAACACTTTCACGGACATTGAGATGGATCACCTCAATTATCTTATCAAACCAAAGTTCCTAAATAGTATATTTCCTTAAAGAATACTTTATAATTATATTCACTAAATATAATATTGTATTTATTAACAATTCCCAAATTCCATTAGTCATTCAAGATTAAAACCTCATACTCTGAGCTATCTCTATAATTGTCTGAATCATCTTTTTAGTTACATGATTTTCTCCTAGAGTTCATAGAATATAATACCCATTATTTAATCCAATACATTGAAAAAATTAATGAATGTTGTGTAATTTTTATTCCCCACCATTTTCTATCAAGATACACACTAATATTAATCACAAATTTATTGGGAAAAACATTCCAATGAATAAATTTTTAAAAAATATAAAATTTATTAATTTGGAAGTAAACCAAGACCTTTAAAGTAATATAATGAATGATGTTAAAAAAGCATAGTGAACCTCCATTTATGGAATAGGAGTTAGTCCAAAAACCTAAAAATGAACCAGTTATATCATTTAATTCATGGGCCTTAAAACATCCATGTTGAACAAAACACTTTTATGTTTTACAAATATAAAACTCTCATATATTCCAAGGAAAATTGATTTAGAGTAAGTATTCCTTACACATATAGAACATTCATAATATTTTCACTAAGGTGACCAAACCTATATTTCCAATTTTTTGGATCATCTATTGAAATAGTTCTAATATATGAAATATCATCCATCCATTTTCTCATGTTTTAGGTTCTATTAATTAATACACATGAATTCACCAAGGAGAAATTATTTTATCTTCCAAAATCAATTTGAAAATTTCATTCTGAAAATAGCATCATCAAGTTGTCCCATTGATATGAGTTACTTCTGTAGACCTCGAATATGACTAATACCTTTCAGTTTCAAGAAACATCCATTTTTAATTAAAATATTAACATGACCTTTTACAAATATTTCTAAAGATTAATCATATTCTAGATCTTATAGGGTCCATGATTATAGGTACATATTAAACTATTCACCCATTCTCACTAATTGAATTAAAACATGATCTTTAATTAATGACCCATGACTCCTCTAGAATGATCATATATACTATCAAACTAGATCCTTCATCCATTATATATATTAACTTCATGTGTTTACTAGTTGAAGCCACCATCCAATTCCTAAAATCTTTCTTGATATATCCATTATTAAAATAAATCCAACATTTATTACCCGAATTGGTTGATTTGACTTGAATTCTTCTCCAGGAATTATCCTATTAAGAATTATTCTTTTGAGGGTACATCTGATGGAGTGACCATCACTGGTCCATTACATTATGAACTCTTCTGAACAAAGTAAAAAATTCCACCTACCTCAACTCATTATTAAAGATCAAGATTTGAATGTCGTCAATGAAATAATATTCTTTACCCCAAGATTTTCTCAGCATTATCAACTTGTAATCCCAACTCTTTATAATTCATTAAAGAAGAAGAAAATAACAACATCTATTAATGTTACCTTCGTGAACTCGAGTAACCTGTAGATCATATTGATGTCATTCATGTGATCAGATTTATGCATTCCATATGATACCCCCAATATGAATAATAAAATCACCATGAATTTTTTAAAGATATTTTAACTTTTAATGAATTTTATCTAATTCTTTTGTTACCTCATGGTAACACCATAATTCACTATTCATTTTCCACCATTACACAACTGAATTAAACATATTTTGTATTATAAATTCTAATTATTATAAAACATTTCACTCCAGGTTTGAATCAATTATTTTTTGTTATAAACTATTAAAAAGGGTAATTTAACTCATATTTATAATTTAATTTTTGGTGGAGGTGATTTGGATGGGCCATGATAAAGTGGAAGAAAAATGGAACAAAATTACATGGGATCCATGGATTCTTGTCCCCTGTTGTGAACATTTTGGAAAATAAATGCTTCAAATTGGGATAATATTTTTTGGTCTGGTCAAAATTTAAATATTATACAACTCTTATTAATATATCCAAGCCCAATTCATCCATTAAGTGGCCCAACCATCCTAATTTGTCCAGCGCACTGAAGCTGCATGAACTCAAAAGTGGTGTGTTTTGATCAATACATATCTCGAGATGTACATGTCCAAATGAAAAAAAAATTTCAATAAAGAAAGTAAAATGGTGGGGAAAAAACTTTTTAATTTTTTCCAAAGTGAGATAAGGCCTTCTACCCACTTAACACAATTTACAAAGTAGTTTTACACTATTTGTTTTCCCAAAACCACCTTCCACTTTGCCTGTAAATGATACCATAGGAACCTCATTTTAAGTTCATCCATGTGGAAAAGATATGTTCTTTTGGATACCTATAGTAGTCCTCTCCTCATCTAATAATTTATGTAGGCCCCTATCTTCATAGGGGGATCAAGAATGAATGTGTTGTTCCACCCGAGCCTCCACCTCCTCCTGACAGTGAGCTAAATGGTAGATGAGCATTTCAAGGGAGCTATACAGACTTGGGAGGGTGTTCTGGAACTTTTTCATCTAATGATTTTCTTTAATTTTTGTGTTAAATATTTCACTTATTTTTTATCTTAAACCCCTTCCCCTCTGAATGATTTGTTTGGGTTTAACTAAGTGAATCACTTTTCATTTCAACACCGACCGGGTTGAGATATCAAGTGGGAATATTGGGTTGTTCTGACTGGGAAACACATGAATACTCTTTCTATCACAAAAACATATGATATTAATATTATTTGGTAGCCTTATATTTTTTCTTGAGTTACAATCCTTTACAAAAAGATTTTTGTGTCAAGGGTTGGTATGTTTTTTCACAATTTAAGAGGAAATAGGGAAATCAATATCTTAACAACCCTCAATGAAATAATTAAACAAAAACATTTGTATTTTTCAAAATAATGGACTATCAAATATGTGTAGTGAACTTGAAATGACCTCCTTCTCTCAAAATTCTTAAAACACCACCTTAATTTATCAACTATTAAACTCATTAAATAATGTTATTTTCCAAAAACTATTTTCTAAACCACCCCTTTTTATTATATTTTATTAACAACACATACTCCAAACATATCGACGCTCCTTGAGAGACAACCTAGGGTCTAGAATATACTATAAATCAACCTTAAAAACATAATCTATTTGATGTGTCATAAAAACGCGTCAAATTTTGGCATCATTTTAGGGGAGTTCTTTGTTTTTATTCTATGTATTTTTTAAAAATATTTTTAAATTTTCAGAATATTTATTTGCGATATCATATACCATTTCATTTTTTGTGTCTGTATTTAATTATTATGTAGGTTTTGTTCATGACGCATTCTACTTCCAGATATTTACCCCCTTTCGAACCCGATTAGGAGAGGATCCTATGACAACAGCACTGAGATGCACTAAACATCCCTTTGGTGGAGGAAAGACAACAACTTGAGACTTTTCTAAATGCCTCTTATTTTGGAACCAAATTAGAAATAGAAATTAACATGTATAATATGGATTAAAATAATTGAAAACTAAGAGAACTAACCTCTCCTGATGTTGATATTCAACCCACTTAAATTCAAATACAAGTCAAGGAACCCAATATTGTACTAAAATTTAGTTTAATTCACCTATTACGAATATTCCATGGACTCACTAGAGAATATACACAAAAGAACTTAAAATAATTTCATACTGTGTCTTCTATAATAAAACCAAAAAATATGGATAAGAACAAGTAATGCTGAGGTCTTTCCCTTTTTCATTAGAATATACTTCAAAAGATTTTCATTACTATGTTAATTCACCAATTAGAGGTTGGCAAGACATGAAAATCCTTTTTCTTGAAAAATACTTCCCAGCCTCTAGAAAAAAAATAATAAGAAAAGAAATATGTACTACAATACCATAATATGGGTAAATGCTTCATCAATACTAAGAAATATTTAAAAGGATTCATTTATGTTTCCCACACCACCAAATAAGTGATAAACTTTTAATTCAGTATTTTTATGAAGGATTAATTCCAATTAATGGAAATGTGATTGATGTTGCTGTAGGTGGTGCACTAGTTGATAATACCCCAACTTCTACAAGAAACCAAATTGAGAACATGACACAAAACACTCAGCAATTCGGTTCACGGTCTAGTGTACCCATTCGAGGTGTACATGAGTGTAATGTACCAAATTTGAGAAGAAGGTGGACACAATGTTTGAAGCTATAATTACCCTTCTAAGACAACTTGATATTTCCCAATGAAAATCATAATATCCTCCTCCCATCCATTATAGTACACGTTCTTCTCACACCCACTACTATAACACCCGCGACTTTTATGAGAAATATTTTGTTTTTATGTTATATAAATCATCAAAGGAATCTTTCACTACACACAACACTATCTTGGCTTGCTTTACACACAATCAAAACCTTCCTCAATAGCTTGCGCCGTACGCAATAATGAGTTTCACTAAACAACGATATGCTATTAAAATATTATTAAAACTAGCCGTTATGAAAAGTAATACCCACTTTTTGAAATTTTGTAAATTTTATTTTTCAAAATGGACTTCATTTTTGGATTCGGAATATCTAAATTAGCCTAGGGTGAAATTTTGGTATTTTTCTGAAAACATTCAATTTTGGATGAATAGTGAAAACACTAGGTTACTATTTAAAAACTGACTTTTTATTTAAATAATTATTTATTTTATTTAAAATTATTTTAGTTAAAAATTCATACATAATACCTTTATAAGTTCAAAGTAATTCATTGGAGTCATTTTATAATAATTTTAGATATATAAAAATTTTATTGAACTTTTCACCGTCTTTTACCCACCTCCTAGGAGAATTTCCAAATTCACATAAAACTTAATTTTACCGCTTCTGTGAATATAATTTTGAAAATCCAAGAGACACGGTTAATATTAAGGAATAAAAAGTGGTTAAATGAGATGAAAATAATTTTTTGTGAATAGTAACCTTTTACTTTTTTTCACTACGGTTAAAAGTAAATAGGGTAATTAAGGGTAAAAATGATATTATTATTACCATAAAACATGTCCTAATTCTATTGGATAAGTGTAATTCGGCCAAAAACAACCTTAGGAATAATATATGACCATTTAGGCCCACTTGGATTAGATTAGGACATTTAATATTAATTTATTTAAAGAAGGGTTAAAATAGTTAAAATCAAAGTTTAATAAGTAAATCTTTTTTACTATAGGGTTATACATAAGATAAAATCGACTATAAATATTCATTATAAGGATAAAACTATTTCATAAATAATGGTATTTTATTTGTAATTTTTAAACTTTAAAGAATTTAATTTATTTATGATACAATGATGATGCAGTAATGATATTATTAATGAAATATTGACATAATTGATGTTATAAATACCCAAATAAATGTAATTTGAGACTTTTTATGAATTAAAATAATTTTATATGTTAATATGACATGTTATTATTTAATTAATTAATTTTTTTGAACTAATATTTCTATTAATATTTTCAAAAAAATCAATTACCAAATAGTGTCAAAATTGACATAAAATAGTTTTTAAAACAAATATTATATTATTAATTGTTATTTTATTCCTAAAAATATAAGTTTCATCCAAATGACTTAGATACGGTTATATATATTAATAATAAACAACTTGGGGTTTGTTTGTCTTGTTATAGTAAGTTTATTAACCTTATAGTGTAAGAAAACAAGAAGACACGGTAAAAGTTAAATTACCTAACTTAAAGTTAAATCTAAATGATAAGGTTGAAATAGATACCTAAACTTGTCTAAATTATATTTTATGAGAGGATTTTTACCCATACCCACCTTAGATTCGAAATAAATTAATTTGGAGTAATTAAAAACCGAATATGACTTTATAATAAAATAATATTTTTAGTTTTTCCTAAGGTGCCCCTCTCCTCCCTTATAAAAGGGCACCTCCTCCCTCTCTTCCTCACAGCACTTTGAGTCTTCATGCTCGGCCAAACCCTAAAAAATTATCTTCTAAAATTCCCTAGAAACATCCTAGAGGTCATTGTTTTCTTCAAAGACCAATTTTAGTGCCTTAAGTGGAGGTCTCAAAGAGGCGCTTCAAAGAAGATGTAATGTCTGTTACCGATTCTTTCAACTTTATTTCTTCTTCCACTTCTTCTTATTTAGTTGTTTCATTAATAATTAATAAAATCAGTATCTCTCATATACTGATATGTTATTATAATTATTAAACAACCCTGTTTCAGTATCTATCCATCCTACGGAAGACAAAATCACCGCATGTGCGTACGTACGGAAAACCATCTCCACGCCGTGGTGTAATCTATTTTCCACCACCACCTTACTTGGATGGGTATAATTGTGAAAATAAATAACTTTATATGATTATTTAAAATTGGTATTGATTCTAAAATAGTATACATACACTCCAATACAATTCCACGATTATGGGAATGATATCATTGCTCGTGCGTACGTACGGAATACCGTCTCCACGATGTGATGCGACTCGTTATACATGATCTACATTGCATAATGATTATATAATTGAATTGAATGAATGAATATGATATATATTACACTAATAACATTCTATAAATGAGGTATCTATAACCTAAAAATAAGAATATGAATTTATTCGGCAAAACACGCATAAGAACAAAAAGTAACAAACATCCGAATAACAAGTAGCAATGAAATATTACTAATAAGAAGCAAAGAATATGACCATATATGATATCATAACAATGAGTATGATTCTGGATTAAGTAAATTACATTATTTAAATCATTATACAGGAGGTTCGGACACTTATGATGCAAATCATACTTAAGGTAAGGGAAAATCTCACATCTAATTTTTATCCGAGATTGTTTATACTTCAGAATTTACTGGGGAATATTTATTATACAAATCCATGTTTCCTCAATATGTAATATTATTTACATCCACCTAAAAATTTTTAAATCCAATTTTACCCTTCGGTGAGTTTTTATTAAAATATATGAAAGGAATCTTTTTTCGTTTTTTTGTATGAGGTACTTTTTTGACTTTTCCGGCCAAAGTACGAGAAGAATGTTTTTTTTAATTTATACAGCATGAATGGATTTTTAAAACATTATTTCCAAGAATCTTCCTTGAAAAGTTTTCAAGTTTATTTTTAATCAACTTCTTTTAGTTTAAAATCGTATGACATGTTAAAAAGTAAAAATGTTTTTGAAGTAGAAAGGATATTTTCCTCAAGAATGGAGTTCAAGTGTTTTATCAAAATTATTTTCCATCTAAGAAAATATAGGGTTATGTTTATATCCCTATTTTTACATTTATTTGATTATGTTATGATGGAATTATTTTTATGATATCCTTTTATGGATTATGTTATGATGACGTGATGTTTAAGAAATCCATTTTTATTACATGGGTTATTCTATGATGTATGGTTAATGATTTTGTGGCACACATAAGAATGGTATCATTATGAGATGGGTGGGACCTATATCTCCCGCCAATTCATTGGGTAAAGATTTATATCTCCTGAGATAGACATGGCTGGAACGACAGGTTAAACCGGTTCAGTGAAACTGGACTGAAACGAGGAGTGAACTCGGTTCAGAAATGGAATTTGTCTGCTTGGATAGTCTTGGAAATGAGTCTTGAATAATAATAAATGATTCTCTATGATTATGTGTGTATGAAACAAAGTTTCATGTTTTATGTTATGATTATTGGGATTACATTTCACTACTATGATTTATCCCATGTTATGAAATAATGATCTCTTTTGCAGGTTAAGATTTCCAAAATGATATGTTCTTATGAATATGATTTGATTGATATTTCTTTTGTTTACCCTTATTGAGCATTTGATCTCACCCTTTTGTATGTTTTCTCTTCCCTAGGTCAAGAAGAAGGATATTAAGTAGGATATGACAAAAAGGGACTCTAGATAGGATGAAATAAATGGGAGACAACGTCGATGATTTATGAACCAGTTGTTTATGTTTCCCAGTTTCTAAAGACACTATACCTATATGGTCCTTTCATGGTTTTGTTATATGTTGAAATAAGTGTACTTCAATTTTGAAGTACTAACAATGTATGTAAAGTATGGGTCGTTATAGTTGGTATCAGAGCAAAGGTATAGTTAACCTTTGGAAACTAGGATGTGAAAGCCTTAGTAAGAAACCTACAGAAATGTCTAAGCATAGAACACAATCTTAGTGTTTTAGAAATGGCCATGAACAACCTATGATAAGAGCTTAAGTGTAAAATTTTATTCTTCATTATGTGTTTTTCCTATTATAATTAGTGTTTCTCACACTATTCTTCTTGGTTTTAGTCAATGGCTGGAACCCGAAAAAACCGTGTTAATGCAGAATGTGACGGGCAATGAAATGATTGCCCCCTGACCAACCAAACGTTATGGGAGCTGGAATGAAAAATCTTGTAGCCATGCTCACACAACTTTCTCAAGCTATGAATCATGCAGGACTTCCAAACTAGAAAAAAAAGGATCAACATTCTGTTGAATCTTTTATGAGGCAGCGTCCACCTTCATTCAGTGGGTATTCTTATCCATTAGTGGCTGAATAATGGATCAGTACCACTGAAAAGATATTTTCAGTTCTTCAATGTTCTGAACATGATAAAGTCATCTTTGCAGTATATCGTTTTGAAGGTGATGCTGATCAATGGTGGAATCTTATTAAGAATACAAGGAAAAAGGATGAAATTGAGTCCATGGAATGGGATGAGTTCAAGAACTTATATTTCAATAAGTACTTCCTTTGTATTCTTCGAACAAAGATAAAGAAGGAGTTTCTTGAACTGAAGCAAAAGGATGATGAATCTGTTGGTACCTATGAAGGAAATTTTACATGACTTTCAAGGTACGCTTCTGGTATTATTATCCAACTTGAGAGTAAGATCGATCAATTCTTTAGTGGCTTAAAACCAAGTATTCGAAGGGCATTATCCATAAGGGACTTCAATAGCTACGAGGAAATCGTTCGATGTGCTCTCAAAGTTGAGATGGAGATTGGAGTAACCCATCAGTCATATGGGTTTGGTAAGAAGAGGAAAATGGAGTTCAAAGGAAAATCTAAAGAGCACACTGAGAAGAAGATGAGTTTTCCCTTATGCTCAAAGTGTGGAAAGAAACATGGAGGGAGTTGTCTTAAAGGGACAAGTAAATGTTTCAAATGTGGAAAGGAAGATTATAGGGCATTTGAATGCCGCAATGATGGGAATAACATGTCTAGTGATGCGAACAAAGAAAAGGCTACACAGAGTGCACCTCCTACAATTCAATGTTACAAGTGTAAGGAAATGGATCATTATACTAATCAATGCTCTAATACATGGGTTGTTGATGATGATCGACATCAAAAAACTCTTAAGGCTAAAGACAAAGGAAAGTCACATGCAATTTCTATCAGTGATGTGGAGTACGATAACAAAGTGGTGAAAGTCACACTTACCATCCGCTCTAAAGTAGAAAATGTTTTATTTGATTCTGGATCCACCCACTCTTTTATTTTTGAAGAATTTTCTAAGGGTATCACCGTATTACCTCAATAATTAGATGTTGAGTTAGCCGTGACAACCCCTAATGGAACAACAGTCGCATCAAAAGTTTATAATTCTTCTCCGATTGAAGTTTGTGGGAAAGTGATTCCTTCAAATCTTGTGATCCTTCCTATAGTGGAATTTGATGTGATTCTTGGCATGGATTTGCTTTCTCTATATGGAGCTCATATCAATTACCAAAGAAGGGAAGTCACATTTCATATTCCAGATTCATCTATGATCGTCTATCGATGCAAGGATGAACATAACCTTCCATTGGATATTTATTCCATCTTATGGGTTTTGATTCCACTAAATGAAGGTTATTTATCTCAAATGTTTGGTGAGAAACTCACGATTAAGAATATTCCCATTGTACGAGAGTTTGACGATGTATTTCTGAAGGAATTTCCGGGTCTTCCACCAAATCGTGAAGTTGAGTTTTCAATAGAACTTATACTGGGTGCTTTGCCTATTTCAAAGACACCTTATAGAATGGCCCCATTAGAGTTGCAGGAATTGAAGAAGCAACTCTAAGAGAATCTTGATAAGGGATTCATACGCCCTAGTGTGTCACCTTGGGGAGCACCTATTTTGTTTGTTAAGAACAAATATGGATCAACGACACTCTGCATTGATTATTGAGAACTTAACAAGATCACTATCAAGAACAAATATCCTCTCCCGCGCATTGATGACTTATTTGACCAACTACGTGGAGCTCAATACTTTTCCAAGATTGATCTTCATTCAGGGTATCATCAATTAAGGGTCAAAAGGGAGGATATACCAAAGACGACTTTCCGTACAAGGTATGGACACTATGAATTTATAGTAATGCAATTTGGTATTACTAATTCCCTTGCTATCTTCATGGATCTGATGAATAGAGTCTTTAGAGACTATCTTGATCAGTTGTTTGTGGTCTTTATAGACGATATTCTTGTCTATTAAAAGAGTAAGGAAGAACATGAAGATCACTTGATAATTGTATTGAAGACCCTGAGAAAGGAGAAGCTTTATGAAAAATTTACCAAGTGTAAATTTTGGCTTCAAAAAGTTGCATTTTTGTTTCAAATAATCTCAAAATAGGGGATATATGTGGATCCAGGAAAAACAGTGGTTATCGAAAGATGGTCGAGACCAACAACAGTAACTAAGATCCAAAGATTTCTTGGTTTGGTTGGATATTATCAATGTTTTGTGGAATATTTTTCACGATTATCTAATCCACTCACTAGGTTGACCTAAGAAGGAGTTATGTTCATGTGGATGGAGGAATGTGAAGAGAATTTCAAGGAATTGAAAAGAAGGTTATCCAGTGAACCTGTGCTCACACTTCCTTGTAGTGGATAAAGGTTTGTGATCTACAATGATGCATCCAAGAAGGGATTGGGGTGTGTTCTCATGAGAAACGATATGGTGATAGCTTATGCCTCATGATAGTTGAAAATCCATGAGCCAAAATTAACCAACTCATGATTTGGAGTTAGCTGCGGTAATCTTTGCATTAAATATTTGGAGGCATTATCTTTATAGAGAAAGGTGTGATATTTATACTGATCATAAAAGTTTAAAGTATATTTTCACACAAAAGGAGCTGAATATGCGCCAAAGAAAATGGTTGGAGATGATTAAGGATTACGAATGCTCAATTCATTACCACCCAGGGAAAGCAAACAAGGTGGCAGATGCATTAAGTCGACAAGACCATGCTAGCTTATCCATGATGAAGATCACAAAAGATCCAATATTTATGGATTAATAAAGGATAGATCTTGGAATTATAATGGAAGGGGAAAAATAATATCTTTCTCAAATGAATGTCAACCATCTATACATGTGAAGATTAAAGAGGCATAGAATGAATATGTAGAGTTACAAAAGAAGGTAAGAAATGTTCCTGAATTCAACCTTGATTATGATGGAATAATAAGGTTTAGGAATCAGGTTTGTGTTCCTCCCATCCCAGAATCAAAGAAGGAGCTGCTGGAAGAGGCTCATAGTTCTTCATTCTCTATTCATCTAAGAAGCGCGAAGATGTATAGGGACCTACAAGAGCACTTCTGGTGGGATGGCATGAAAAGAGATGTTGCTGAATATGTCTCTCGATGCTTGGTTTGTCAGCAAGTTAAAGCTGAGAGACAGAAGTGTAAGGGGATGTTACAACTATTAACTATAACTGAATGGAAATGGGAAAACATCACTATGAACTTTTTCATTGGACTTCCTAAAACATCCAAAGGCAATAATGCTATTTGGGTCATAGTTGATCATCTTACAAAGTTGGCACACTTCATCACTATTAGAG
Source organism: Viscum album (assembly GCA_963277665.1). Lineage (NCBI taxonomy): Eukaryota > Viridiplantae > Streptophyta > Magnoliopsida > Santalales > Viscaceae > Viscum > Viscum album. Next base: position 1,383,427,994 of record OY728139.1, on the reverse strand, counting down.
AGGATTTCTCTCTGGATCAGCTTTCGAGGATATATGTGAAGGAAGTGGTAAGATTGCATGGAGTACCACTTTCTATTATATCTGATCAGGATCCAAGGTTCACCTCAAAGTTCTAGCGAAGTCTTCATCATACTCTAGATAAAGAGTTGAGTTTCAGCACTGCTTATCATCCTCAGCCAGACGGTTAGTCTGAGAGGACAATTCAAACTCGAGAAGATATGTTGAGAGCTTGCTCTATGGTTTTCAAAGGTGGTTTGGATCAACACCTACCTTTGGTAGAATTTTCTTATAACAATAGCTTTCACTCCAGTATTCAGATGGCTCCTTATGAAGCTCTCTATAGAAAGAAATGCAGGACTCCAACTTGCTGGGATGAAGTTGGGGAAAGAAACCTATTAGGATCTGATCTTGTTGATGAGATGGAAGAAAAGGTCTGATCTATTCAACAACACATTAGAGCTGCTCAGAGTGAACAAAAATTTTATGCCGACAACTGAAGAAAGGAACTAGAGTTTGAAGTGGGTGATAAAGTGTTCTTACGAATATCTCCTTGGAAGAGAGTAATGAGATTTGGAAAGAAGGGAAAGCTGAGCCCTAGGTATATCGGTCCTTTTGAAATACTGGATCGTGTAGGGAAGGTAGCTTACCGATTGGCGCTTCCACCAAATCTCTCTCAAGTTCACGATGTGTTCCATGTATCTCTCCTGAGAAAGTACATACGTAATCATTCACATGTACTCATCTTAGAAGTTGTACCGCTCGAACAAGACCTTTCTTATGAAAAACAGCCGATAGAGATTCTCGATCGTAGTGAAAAAGACCTACAGAACAAGACCAATCGCTTGGTGAAAGTTTTATGGAGGAACCACCAATTGGAAGAAGCTACATGGGAGCTTGAGGATATGATGAGGGATAGGTATCCTCATCTATTTGTTACAAAGTGACGAATTTCGAGGGTGAAATTGATTTTAAGGGGGGTAGAATGTAACACCCGAGACTTTTATGAGAAATGTTTTTTATGTTATATAAATCATCAAAGGAATATTTCACTACACACAACTCTATCTTGGCTTTCTTTACACACAATCGCGACCTTCCTAAATTGCTTATGTCGTACGCAATACCGAGTTTCACTAAACAATGATATGCTATTAAAATATTATTAAAACTAGCTGTTATGAATAGTAATACCCACTTTTTGAAATTTTTTTAATTTTATTTTTCAAAATGGACTTCATTTTTGGATTAGGAATATCAAAATTATCCTAGGGTGAAATTTTGGTATTTTTCTGAAAACTTTCAATTTTGGATGAATAGTGAAAACACTAGGTTACTATTTCAAAACCGAATTTTTATTTAAATAATAATTTATTTTATTTAAATATATTTTAGGTCAAAATTGATTCATAATACCTTTCTAAGTTCAAATTAATTCATTGGAGTCATTTTATAATAATTTTAGATATATAAAAATTTTATTGAACTTTTCACCGTCTTTTACCCACCTCCTAGGAGAATTTCTAAATTCACATAAAACTTAATTTTACTGCTTCTGTGAATGGAATTTCAAAAATCTGAGAGAAATGGTTAATATCAAGGACTAAAATGTGGTTCAATGAGATGAAAATAATTTTTTGGTGAATAGTCACTTTTTACTTTTTTTTACCACGGTTAAAAGTAAATAGGGAAATTAAGGGTAAAAATGATATTATTATTTCCCTAACACATGTCATAATTCTATTGGATAAGTTTAATTCGACCAAAAACAACCTTGGGAATAAAATATGACCATTTAGGCCCACTTGGATTAGATTAGGACATTTAATATTAATTTATTTATAGAAGGGTTAAAATAGTTAAAATCAACATTTAATAAGTAAATAATTTTTAATATAGGGTTATACATATGATAAATTCAACTATAAATATTCATTGGAAATCTAAAATTATTTCCTACATAATGGTATTTTATTTGTAATTTTTAGACTTTAAAGAATTTAATTTATTTATGACACAATGATGATGCAGTAATTATATTATTAATGAAAGATTGACATAATTAATGTTATATTTACCCAAATAAATGTAATTTGAGAAGTTTTATGAATTAAAATAATTTTATATGTTAATATGACATGTTATTATTGATTTAATTAAATTTTTTCGAACTAATCGTTCTGTTATGATTTTCACAAAGATCAATTACCAAATAGTGTCAAAATTGACATAAAATAGTTTTTAAAACAAACATTATATTATTAATTGTTATTTTATTCCTAAAAATCTAAGGTTCGGCCAAATGACTTAGATAAGGTTATTTATATTAATAAAAAACAACTTGGTGTTCTTTTGTCTTGTTATAGTAAGTTTATTAAACTTATAGTGTAAAAAAACAATAAGACATGGTAAAAGTTAAATTATCTAACTTAAAGTTAAATCTAAATGATAAGGTTAAAATAGATACCTAAACTTGTCTAAATTCTATTTTATGAGAGTCTTTCTACCCATACCCACCTTACCTTCGAAATAAATCAATTTGGAGCTATTAAAAACTGAATATGACTTTATAATAAAATAATATTTTTAGTTTTCCCTAAGGTGCCCCTCTCCTCCCTTATAAAAGGGCACCTCCTCTCTCTCTTCGTCACACCACTTTGAGCCTTCAAGCTCAGAATAACCCTTCTAAATTATTTTCGACACTTCCCTAGAAACATACTAGAGGTCCTGGTATTCTTCAAAGACCAATTTTAGTGCCCTAAGAGGAGGTCTCAAAGATGCTCTTCAAAGAAGAGGTAATGTCCATTACCGATTCTTTCAACTTTATTTATTCTTCAACTTCTTCTTATTTAGTTGTTTCATTATGAAGTAATAACATCATTATCAGTCATAAACTGATATGTTATTATAAGTATTAAACAACCCTATTTCACCATCTATCCATCCTATGAAAAATGAAATGACCGCGCGTGCGTACGTACGGAATACCGTCTCCACGTCGTGGTGTAATCTATTTTCCACCACCACCTTACTTGTATGGGTATAATGGTGAAAATAAATAACTATATATCATTATTGTAAAGTGTTATTGATTCTGAAATAGTATACAGACACTCCAATATAATTCCACGATCATGGGAACGATATCAGCACTCGTGCGTACGTACGGAATACCATCTCCACGATGTGATGCGACTCGTTCTACATAATATTCATTGCCAAATGATTATATAAATGAATTGAATGAATTAATATGAAATATATTACACTAATAACCTTCTGGAAATGAGATATCTATAACATAAAAAGAAGAATAAGAATTTATTCGACAAAACACGCATAAGAAAAAAAAAGTAATAAACACCCGAATAACAAGTAGAAATGAAATATCACTAATAATAAGCTAAGAATATGACCATATATGATATCATAACAATGATTATGATTCTGGAATAAGTCAATTACATTATTTAAATCATTATATAGGAGGTTCGGACACTTACGAAGCAAATCGTACCTAAGGTAAGGGAAAATATCACAATCTCATTTTTATCCGAGATTGTTTATACTTCATAATTTACTGGGGATTATTTATCATCCACATCCATGTTTCCTTAATATGTAATATTATTTAGATCCACCTACAACTGTTTAAATCCAATTTTACCCTTCGGTGAGTTTTTAGTAAAAGATAAGAAAGGAATCTTTTGTCGTTTTTTTGTACGAGGTACTTTTTTTTACTTTTCTGGCCAAAGTATGAGAAGAATGTTTTTTCAACTTATAAGACATTAATAGATTTTTAAAACATTATTTCCAAGACTCTTCCTTTACAAGTTTTCATGATTATTTTTAATCAACTTCTTTTAGTTTAAAATTGTATGACATGTTAAGAAAGGAAAAATATTTATGAAGTAGAAAGGATATTTTCCTCAAGAATGGAGTTCCAGTGTTTTAAAAATTACTATTTGAATAGTTTTATTTTAACTATATTATTCCAACATGTTATTAAATTATGGGAGGATTTAACATTTTATATTTATAATTTTATTTTCATTTATAATAGTTCATTAAATTATTGAATTATTATTCTCTAAGAGAAGCTGTGGGTTTATACCATAACATAATATTTTTCCTCTTTGAGTTAGATGGCCTATAACTTTTCATGGTGTAATTATAAATTTTTTTATGTCCAAGTGATAACTTAAACATAGCTTGGTGGTTTTAAGGGGTAAAATTTCTACCGAAATGATTATTTACGCATGTGGAAATTATTTTTTAAGAGGGATGAGCACTTCAATCATACTTTGGTGAATTAAACCAGAATGTGATATGATGTTTCTTAATCAGGTTTGTTGTGTTGTGAGTTACAAGATGAATTTATACGTAATAAATCTAGAAATGAATCCTAAACCAGTAAAATAGGAAGAATAATTGGGTAATGGTTGGGTAATTAACCTTAACAATAAATATGGGATATTTATACCTTCTTAGAGTATCTCTATGTCCATTGGGTTTAAAAAATTATGATATTTAACATAGATAATGGTTTTTTATTTTTATTTTGATTTTAGATTCTATGTAGGTTGAATTCCAAGATATGCCAAGTTTCTAAAGGATATGTGTACACAATGAAGGTGAAATTAAAAATGGAGGCATGTTGCTACAAAATTTTTCACCCATGTATAACTTAGGAAGAGGTCCCTGTGTGGCGTGTTTGTATTCTTTCCAAAAAATAACTGCGATAGATGTCTTGTTGACTTGGAAAGATTCGAATTCTATTATGAACCACGATTCATGGTGTGGATCATGCTTATTAATATAAAATTCTTGGTGGAAGGTGACCACCAAGAGAGAAGGATTAAGTCTATTCTTAAGACTGAACCTCTTGATTTATCTGTTGTGTTTTGAAATAAAATTTTCTCTTCTTTTACACATATTTTAGAAAAATAAATATTAATTTGATAGTTAATCTTATATAGTTATTATAACTCTTTTTTATTCAGTAAATTACTTTCAAATGTTCTAATAATACTAAAAAATTTTGTAACCAAGAATTTATCAATATTTTGAGAAATTAATTAAAATTTCAATACTCTTATAAATATTATACTTCAGTTATTTTGGTAGTTTAGATTTTAGATTAGGGAATTTTTTGAATGAAGTTTTTAATATTAATTTTGATAGGAACTCAATTCACCCCCTCTTGAGTGACCTACTCCGACCAATATTTGATATCATAGTACTATTTCTAATCTTTTATTTTTAATTTTCCCAAAGATATTTTTAAATCTTTTCAACTATGATTTTAGATATGTTTTAATGATCTCTAAATTTCTATTAATTTTAATTTTTTTAGCTATTTAAAAACCTATTCTTCTGTATTTATTGTATATAATAGATTGGAAGGTGTGGTTACCAACATGCCTGCATTTTTAAATGGATATCATTGTGCTTATTGGAAAATTAAGATAAAAATGCATTTAGAAATTATGGATTTTTTAAATATGGTATTCAAATGTAGATGAATATAAGATAATTAAAATTTCTACAATTACATGGTATGATCCAACTAAGACTGCTTATAATAATAACTGAAAAGATATGAATTCCCTATATTGTTCTATAGAAGATGATGAATTAAATAGGTTTATTCATGTAAAAAAATCCATGAAATTTGGGATACATTAGCTATTTCATACAAAGGATTCCTCTTGTTAAAGGGGATAAACAAGTGTAGAGATATCAATTTGAGGGGGCACCTCAAGCTAGACAAGTGAGAGTGTGATACAATCACTCCTCTAGATGATTTTGTGTAACCTGAGTGAGAAATATTCCCTAGTTATATTTCTCTTGGTCTGGATTATCAAAATTCAAATGATGATAAGAGTATAAATGTCTTAAGAGGGTCAGTAGTTGAGGAACCTCCAAAAGTTTAATCTTCTTTTACTTCTGCACCCTTAGTGTTTTAAGTTCTAGGTAATTATGTTACCAAATCATAATTTGAGAGATTTAAGGAACAAATTTTTTGTTGTTGTGAGATCAGTCCCTCCATATCATCCTACACCAGTTGCACCTCTTGGTGAGAATTTCTTCGACTTGATTGTAGAATGAATTGTTTCCAAAGTCAAACCTCATTTGGGATTAGTTTTGGAATCTGTTGATATTGATTTTGAGGAGATATATGATGATATGGTCAATCTTGAAGCTACGTTTATCCAACACCTGAATGAATACAAAGCCACTATAGACCGATCAATCCAAAGTCATGGAAACTATCTTGAATCACATGTTGAGGATTCTACTCCCACTCTTGATTTTTCCCTTCTTAAGTCTGTAACCAAGGATGCAGTGAATAGTTCCTAAACATCAATGGATCCACCTCACTATGAACCTCCTATTCAGTCTTCAGACAATGTGGTGTTTCGAATAGTTTTACAGTAAGAACATAAATTAGTAATACTTTGTTCATATAGTTAAATCCTGAGCCAGTAAAGGAATGATGTGAGAGACATCATGTAAGGGGAATCTATCTCAACAACTGTTGAATCAGACCCACTAGACATAGATATATTCTAAATTATCAGTAGATAAGAGATGAGAACCATGATGGGGGGAACTGATCAGAAAAGTCTACCAAAAATAAGGAAGAATAGTGATCATATCTATGACATGGTCAAATTTTATTCAAACAAGGATACACCTGCTCAAGAGAAAGGTAACCAAGAAAGTGGATTTTTCTTTCAAGATGATATACACAAAGCATCAATTGGATAGCCACTTAGTGTTTTTAGTTTGGATCCTGAGAGATACCCTAGTGACTCAAGCCTTCTGAGATGAAGTGAAATTTCTAAGAAAGTTTTCTCCTACAATTGCACTGTTCATTGAGAATAAGGAGAATTTGACAAAGGATATGAAGTACGGTGGATAGAAAATCATGTATTACATCAATATTCTTAAGACTTGTATTCATGACTAGAGTAATGAAATTTATTCCCATCCATCCACTCCTCTCAGACGAAATCTGGAACCTACTAGTCGTACTTCTGCTAGCAAGCCTTCTATGGCACTCTCCCATGCTCAAGCTTTTATACATATTCGTCCTGTCATTTTGAGTGACCGTACTAGCCCTAATTCCTCCACTAGTCCCATCTGGCCCCCTTCAATCATTAATGGAGTTCCTTTTCCCTCCCTCAGAATTCATTATGAACCTCCAAGAATGACCTCTACATCTACTGCTCTTACCCCTGTAACTTTTGATATGGGAAAGGAGGTGACTAACCCCTCCTTGAAGAAGAAGTAATTTGGATCACTTGTTTTATACAGATTAATTTTTGTACTTTTTAACTTTCATATCTAATTTAATATTCATTTTTAATGAAATATATTTTCTTTTCATGCTTGGATTGTTTATTTTCTTCTATGATCTTTATTCTTTCATCCATTTACTCATTTTGATAATCCCAAAAGGGGGAGAAATGATGAAGCATTATAGAATCATGAACTATTTGGTTATGGGAGATAGTAAGAATAATACCTACTTTTATCATTATGAATCAACTGATTATACTTTATAATTCCATTTTTTATGATTACAAAAAAGGTAGAGATTATTGGCCCTCTCCAGTCTTAATAATAAAAAATCATGTCCAATCATGTTCATTTATGTCAAATCATGGTTAGATAAATTAAAATATGTTTAATTATGATTTTATATGTTCAATTACAATTTTAAAATATTCTTTTGATGTTTGTACTATAATTTAGGTAAACTGAAAAATGGATATGTATGAGTCACAGATTGTTAGTTCACATAATGAATCACCGAAAGAATAGATGGGTCACCAAAAAAAATCATGAGTCGCTGATAGAAAAGATGATTCATCAACAACATAGATGAGTCATCGACAGAATGACTCTCCAAAATATAAAATGAGTAACCGAAAGAATATCTCACAGAAAAAAAAGGAGTCACCAATAGAATGACTAATCGATAGAACAAATGACTCACCGACAGAACAAACGACTCACCGACAGAACAAATGACTCATCGACTAAACATATGACTCACCGACATAATGAATCACTAATAGATTCAAAATTGAGTGAATTATAGAAGGAGTTAGGGATGCATTGATTCACTGATACAAGGAGTCATCAACACAAAAAACTTCCGATATAAGGAGTCACCAATAGAAAGATTCAGTGAAATAATGACCCACCATTCTATACTTAGAAAATTTTCATTAGTGTAAAATTCAAAATTAATTTTAATGGTGATATTTATGAAACTCAGTACTACTTATTATATTAATTAGCTTTTTTGTATTTTGAAGAAATTTTCAGAGAATAGTATGAGGTACAAGGAAGCACTCATGTTATAGATTATGCTTATTGTCGACCTCTAGAGAATATATAAATAAATCATGTGAGAAAAAACATAGGGTTAATGATATAGATATAACCTATGGATTAAATCAAGAAACATACATGAAGAAAACTCATTCCTTCTAACTGTGAACAAGAAGGATTTGATGAACACCAAAGCCTCATAATTAATTCAATAACAAACCCTAGAGAAGAGAATTTTTGAAGAGCATCTCACCTCACTGGAAACTAAAACATAGATCTTCCACGACACTCTATTTTAGTGTCTATTTCTTAATGTGGACTCAATCTTCACATCTGCTACACCTAAGAATACCAGATGCATCTAGAACAACACTTAGAGCATTATAAACCCTCTCTCAATATTTATTCTCTATTGTGTATCATTTTACTACTTTTTGAGTAAGGTGTATGTCTATAGTATACCCACACTCTATCACCATAGATAAGATGGAGGATACAAGATATCCTCACTCACTTAACTTTCTACACCATTTTCACCAATTTCTAACTATAGAAGAGGTCCCTAGGTGTCCAAGTAGTATTTATTTCCCACAGATAACTGTGGTAGAGTTCTTACTGACCTAGATAACTTTGGATGATATTGTGAACCCCAATCCAAGGTGTGGATCGAGTTTATTAATATAAACTTCCTGGTGTAGGTGATCACCCAGTGGAGAGGATTATGTATCTTCTTGATACTGGACCTCTTTTTATCCATTGTGTTTTCAAATTTTGTTATTTTCTACTTTTACAAATATTTTATAAAACTAAATATTAATTTGATTGTAAATCTTGGATAGTGTTTATAACTGTTTTTGATTCAATAAATCACATTAAAATGTTATAAAAATCTTAAAAATTGATGTTACTAAGTATTAATCAATATTTTGAAAAATTAGTTGATCTTTCAAAACTCTTATAAATATAATTCATTGATAACTAGATTTTTTTGATTTTATATTGCATAAATTTTTAATCAAGGGTTTTAACATAAATTTTGATAGGAACTCAATTCACCCCTTCTTGAGTGTCCAACTACGACGAAAATTTTCCATAATGGTACACTATCTATGGAGTTTTGTAGTGACATTGTCCACTTCAATATCCTTGATTCCATAAAACACCCATCAGAAGAACATTCCTCTCTATATCTCTCTCTATTAATTCAATTGATGTACTCCCATCACATAAAAAAACTTATTTTCATTCCCCTGATCCCCTTTATGATTTTTCATTATTGATTGAAATTATAGGCAATGAATCATGCATTGAATGTTGTAATAGTCTAGAAAAATATTCTATATGTTTGTTAATTGATTATTTCTTGAACACTAAGGACCACATGACCATCAGTGATACTTCTAAGCTTATAAGCGCTCATTACTCATCTAAGGATTATTCCATTAAGAAGTAAGATGAGATTAGTGACCTCTCACTTTCATATACACTCCCATAAATCCAAAATCCCCTTAAACTGGAACTAAAAGAACTACCTAAAGTTTAAAAATATTCATATCTTGAGACTGGAAACAATTTTACTATCATCATTTCTATTTCACTCCCTTCCGAGCATGAATTTTGACTTCTTGAAAATTAGTGGGAGTGTAAACAAGCTTTTGGATGGAAACTTGCTGAAATTCCTAGTTTTGGACCATCAATTTGCTCACATCATATATTGTTAAATAATAAGGCTAAACCAGTGAGTTAGTCAAAATGTTTACTGAACCCAAACCTTCCATATGTTGTTAAATAAGGTATCAAAATTATGTACTGATAGAATCCTTTACCCCATATCTGAAATCTAATGGGTCAGTCTGGTACAAGTAGTTCCTAAAAATAGCTTGAATGACAGTAATAAAAAATGAAAAAATGAATATGTTCCAACTCATGTGTATAATAGTTTGAGTGTATGTATAAAATATTTCTGATTAAACCAACACACTAGTAAGGACCATTTCCTATTTCCATACATTGACCAAATTATATAGAGGCTAGTAGGGAAGCCCAATTACTGTTTCCATGAGGATTAAACTGGATAATTTCAGATCCATATTTCCCTAGATGATTAAGCAATGACAACCCTCACTTTCCCCTTTGGTGCATTTTCATATTGAAGGATTCCTTTTGGTCTACGAAATGCTCCTAGTACATTCTAGTGCTGCATGGTTAGTATTTTTCATATTACCTGGAGAATTTTGTGGAAGTATTAATGGATGATTTCACTATTTATGGATCCTCTTTTGATGAATGTTTGAGTAGTCTTGGTTTAGTCCCACGTAAATATATTTAAAATAATATCGTATTAATTATTATAGATGCCATTTAATGGTGTGACACGGTATAGTTTTGGGACATTTCATTTTTGGGGATGGTATCCATGTAGATAAATCAAAATTGGAATTCATTTTTTCCTTACCATTCCCCAGAAATGTACGATATTTGTTGTATTTCCTAGGTAATTCCATATTTTACCGTCATTTCATTCTTGAATTTAGTAAAATTTCACTCCCCCTCTCTTTATTTCTCCAAAAAGAAAAGGAATTTTTTTGATAAATAATGCGAGGAAGCTTTTAATATGTTAAAATTGAGTCTCATGTAACCCCTAGAAATACAACCACTTCGGTGGGATTTACCATTTGATCACATGTGTGACACCTCTAACTATACAGTTGTGGAAGTCTTGTCATAAATGGTCGATCGAGCTCCACATGCCATTGCCTATGCCTCACATACACTGAACCATACCCAAGATAACTACACCATAACTAGCAAATAATTTATTTCCATTTTGTTTTCTGTAGATAAATTTATGTTGTATCTTTTAGGGTCTAATGTAATTGTGTTCTTAGACCAGGAAGCCATCATTTATATAATTATGAAACCAGAATCCAAACCACTTCTCATTCACTGGATTCCCCTCCTTCAGGAATTCAATTTATAAAATAGAGATAAAAAGGAGCATATAATGTGGTGGCTGACCATATCACAAGGATACAACCATCCTCTTATATTGACTCATCCCATTGTATTCCCATAAATGACTTTTTTCTAGATGATCAATTGTACCATGTGAATGATGTTATTCCTTGGTATGGAGAATTGTAAATTATTTGGTAGCATCTTGCATTCCTATCAATTTCAATAAAAACCAGGCAGAACATTTAAAACATTAGTCTCATTGGTACATTTGGGATGAATCCTAACTTTAGTGCACATGTAGTGATCAATTCCTTAGGGCTTGTGTTCCCGATAGTAGTCTTTCCTTAGGTTATATCGCACTCATGCTTGTGGGGTCTACTTGGTCCCTAATGGACTTCCCATAAGTTCCTTGATTCTAGTATATTTTGGATAAAACCTTTCAGGATTCCCATGATTTTCATAAATCATTTGCTCATTGTCAAAAATTGAGAAACGTATCTAAAAGAAATAAAATTCTAGAAAAACCCTTTCTCTTCCATGAAATTTTATATTCTTGGGGAATTGAATTTATTAGAACGTTCCCCAAATAATTTGGTAACCATTACATTCTTCTATGAGTAGATTATGTTTCAAAATATGTTGAGGCATGAGCTATAAGGAATAATGATTTTAAGGTGGTTGTGGAATTATATAGAACCCAAATATTTTGTATATTTTTATTACCTAGGTTCATCATTAGTGACTAGGGTTCTCATTTATAGAACTCAATGATACAATATCTTTTGCATTGGTATAGGGTCAGGAATCATGTGTCTACTCCCTATCACCTAAAGACCAATGCTCATGCTGAGGTGTCGAATAGAGAGGTAAAAAAAATTCTTCAAAAAACAAGTCAACACAATAGAAGATGTTGGTTTCTTAGACTCGATCATTCATTATGGTCTTACTATACTTCCTTTATAACTCCCATTAGAATTTCACCTTATATGATTGTCTTTGGAAAGAGTTGTCATCTCCCTATTGAGATAGATCATCATGCCTACTGGGCCATTAGACAATGAAATTCTAGTCATTAGAGTGTAGGTTCTAAAAGGAAATTAAAAATTCAGGTGTTAGAGGAAATGAGAAGATATTCATAAGAGAACTCTGATATTTCTAAGGAGTAAAACAAGGATTCTCATGACAGTATCATCCTTCATCAACAATTCCAAATTTGGAAGAATGTACTCATTTACAATGCAATAATGATGTTGCATCAAGGCCATTTTCCTTCCCATCAGTTTCTCCCATACACTATTACTATTATTTATCTATTTGGTGTTGTTTAGGTTTAAAATGATTAAACCCAACAAAAAACTACTATAAATGGGTAGTTGTTGAAGCACTTTCATGAATCCCTTTCAAAGTTACTAATGGTGGAACTCAAAGTTCAAGAAGAAAACTACCCATGACACCCACCAGGTTTTATCCTTCCATCCTACATTCTATTTTAATATAGTGAGGACACTACACACTCTAGGTGTGGGGATGGTTATATTCCTGGTTTAGTTAATAATTTTCATCATCTTTTGTTATTTTCCCTTTTTGGCTTGTGGGATTGTATTGTCACTTACTCCCCCACATTTCCCCCCTAATGTTTGTGCCAAAATATTACATTTTGGATGCCCAATTTATCATGGAAAATTATTCCCTCTTAATCATGTAATTTATTGAAAATAAATAAAGAATTTACATATTTCATGTTTTTTTAAAATTCCAAAAAAAATTCTAATGAAATGTTCATTTCAGAAAGAATTAAATACTATGGTGTGACTTTGTTTTGAAATTTGGTTCTTTGTTGATGATATAAATGGTTGTATAATTTTAAATCCTTTTAGAATAATGGTACCCTTTTAGTGAATAGTTTAAGGGAAAACATTGTTACTTAATTTATCCACACATCGTTGCACCCAACCATTAAGTGTGAACATTTATTACTTAATAGAAGGTAAATATAAGTTAGGGTAGTTTCTCTCTACCTTCCAAAATTATTTTTCCACATGTTCATTCCTAATATGATCTATTTCATTACTATACCAAATTGACCTATGCGTGTGAACCTATTATCTAATTGTTGTATTCCCTAAAAAAATTTAAACAAAAAATAAACATTTAGGGGAGTGATGAAATATAAAAAATATAGGGATATCCAGGTCGGAAGCATATGGATTGAATTATGGGAATACTTAAGTGAGTGGGTCTTGAAATTTTATTATAAAATATATAGGGTGGGTTTAGTGTAAAGGATCATGTATGTAGATTTTTTTTAAAATAACTTATAATTTATCTATAGAAAGTGGAAAGAATAGCATGAAATGGTTTTCACACATTAAGAATTAGTGAAATGGTTATCTTTGGAAATATTTTCTCAAATTGGTATTTTTAAACTCCTTGAATTTTGTGCTGATACAATTTTTGATACATATTTTTCTTTGATCACTGAGAAAAACTCATCAGTGTGATTTTAGTATTGATAAAATTTCCATCATGAATTAAGTTTTCATTTAATGTTAAATATTTATGAATATTGAAATATCTACATGCATAATTTTGGAAAATTTGACTTTTCCCAGTAGTGAAAATGTTTAGGTATGGGGGTATGATCACCCTATGATTCACTATGCTTTTTCACCATTTACACCACTGAATTAAAGTGATTTTATATTATAAATTCCTATTATTATAACATATTTAACTCCATGTTTGAATGAATTATTTTGTTCTAATCAATGTTAAAAAGGTTTATTTCAATTGTTTTGTATAATTTCATTGTAGGTGGAGGTGATTTGAAGGTCCCATAATAAAGTGGAAGACAAATGGTCCAAAATTGCATTGGATCCATGGACACCTATCCGATTTTTTGAATGTTTCGAAATATCTATCCATCCAAATGGAATGAAATTTTTTGGAATGGTCCAAATTTCAATATTATACTACTCTTATTAATAAATACAATACCAATTAGAAAATTATGTGGCCCAAAAAACCTGATCTGTTTGGCCCACTGAATCTAGATGAAGTCAAAAGTAGTGTGATGTGATATGTCCATATCTCAAGATGTAGGTGTCCAAATAAAGACAAGAATTTGGTGGAGATATTAAAGATGTGGAGAAAACATTTTAGTTTTTTAAAAAGTGATATACAGATATCTACCCACTAAAATCAATGGTTCAAGGGGTTTTATACAATCTGTGTGGCCAAAACCACCTTCCACTTTTCTTATAAAATGATATACTGGGCACTTAATTTGTATGTTCGGTTTGGAGTAAAATTTCTGGTATTTTTCGAGACCCAAAGGAGTCCTATCCTCATCCAAGACGTTTTTGAGCCCCCCCCATTCATTGATGGATCATGGTTGAAGGTGAAATTTTACCCCAGCCTCATTCTCCTCTCGATGGTGAGCTAAACGGTGCATGATTATTTTGAGGGAGATACACATACATGGGATGGAGTTTAGGAATTTATTCATCTACTAGTTTGTTTTTCAATTTATGTGTTAAATATTTCACTTATGTTTTATCTTAACACCCTTCCCCTCTGAAGTATCTTTTTGGATTTAACTAAGTGAATCACTTTTTATTTCAACAGCGATTGGGTTGAGATTTTAAGTTGGAATCTTGGATTGTTCCCATTGGGAAACACAAGCATCCTATTTCTCTCACATATACATAATATATTAGTCTGATTTGGTAATTTTGCATGAGGACCAATCCTTAAAAAACTATTTTTATTTCCAGGGTTGGTACATTGTGAAACAATTTAAGAGGCAAGAGGGGAAACATGATCTTAATAACCCTCAACGAAAGAATTAAACAAAACCATGTGTATTTTATAGGACAATGAATTTTCCAAGTTGTGTAGTGAACTTGAAATGACATACTTCTCCCATAATTATTAAAAAACCACCTCATTTAATCTTCTATTAAAATATTTAAATCAAGTTATTTTTGTAAAATGGTTTTTTAAACCACCCCATTTTTAGTAATTTTTATTAAAAAAACATAGTCTAAACATATCAATGCTCCTTGATAGATGACCTAGGGTCTTCCCTATACTATAAATCAACCTTACAAACAAAATCAATTTGATGTGTCATGATAATATGATCACCTCATTCATATTATTCACCTATATAACATTTAACACTACATATCAAGAAAGTGATATCTTGAACATGCATAAAGGCATACTATCAATCCATTTTCCCTCCATCTTGTCCTTTGTCTCATAAAATATAGCGAACAAAGGATTGCCCATATCTATTTGTGTCAAAACATTATCCTATTAAATTCTCAAAAAAGAAATGAATGTTCTATCAAACAAGTTGATACAAACGATTCCTTCTTATTAAGTCATTATTATTATACTATTAAATTTAATAGAAATCAAATAAGATACAATCTAAGTGAAGAAGAAACCTAAATGTTGCATATAAATAGAATCTCCCTTTGATTCCACCTTTTGGGGAGGATCGAATGATTTAAAACTCAGTCATTTTATTATAATGGATAGACCTGGATAGAATAACATATAATAGATTGTGTTTCATCTAATCAACCTCATCATGCTTAACCAAAATCTTAACAATGCTACCAGATAGAGGTTTGTCCAATAATAACATCCTCCAAGTTCTTCCACGAGAACATAGATGAGGGCCAACCTAATCACGAAAAAAAATTAAAAAACACTTAAAAACTGAGTAAATTGATGTCATATATTTTTATGGTTTGAAAAAATGTACTATATCCATGGAAGAAAAATGAAAACATCTTTTTTAAGAAATACAAGAGAATATTAAGAACTATCTTTCTCCCACCCACTTTATGAAGTCTCTATGATTTTAGTCAAACAATTTTTTATTAATTATTATAATCATAAATTGTTCATATATATCATATATGGGATACCACATCCTTTTTATAGAGATCTCCATTCAGTAAAACATGTTTTACTAACCACTAAGATTTACATTCAGCCTCCAATATAACTGAAAATTGTTGATACAATCTTACACCATATAATAAATTCTCCAAATTATATCCACCACAAATGTAGACCTTGAAGTGAATCACCACCATTTATGACCACCATATATGATTAATTTGTCTGGTTAGCTTTTTTATGATCATCTATACCCAATGACATTGAATCACCATCATAGGATTCCCCTATTCAAACATCTTCGTCAGATGAATCTACCAGAAGAATTTTTTTCAGATGGAATCTTCCCAATTAATAAATTTCTACCCAAACAATGATAAAACCAAGACAATAGGAAACATAATTATGGTGGTATCTAACTGATGATTTGCATCCGATTATCTCTCTCTAATGTTTTACATCATGTAAACTTCATCTAATCAATGTGATGAAATTCCCAATAAACCCCACAACAAATAGAAACATCTCTAAAACTATTATATCTAACATGAAAATAAAATTTATACTGAGATATGGATTTATTCATGGATTCTTCCACATTATCTTATGTGTCTATTCTGTTAACTTTGACTTCACCTCTCTGATTAAAATATTTCAATAGATGAAACATCTGAAGTATGAAATTTATCTTATGGTCTGACCTATGCTCCATAGAAGGTACCACTATTGTATTATTATGAGAGTAAACCATAATAGGTTTTACTCTAACAGGTATAATTTCAATATTATAAACAGCATTTTATATCCAAATAGTTTACATAGCTACATCAGAATCCACTATATACATGTATTCTACTATTGAATCAATGATCAATGATTTCTTTGTGCTTATCCACTCACTACACCACCATTTAGGGAAATGAAATATCCTTGATATGATTTTAGATCATTATGATCTACCTAGAAACTGGAATAATTTTATCCACTCATCAATATCTATACATCTCCTCCACACACTTGGATCATATCCTTTGTACATCTTAAGTACTTCCAGATAGTTTTTACATCTACCCAATACACCTCTTTTAGAATATCTTGGTATTATCTCACCATTCATTTACTACTTACATATAGGTTAGAGTTTAATTATCCTCCTGGAATAATTTTCTTCCTAACCCAGTGATAAGGAAACCATATATATTAGGTTCCTTAATCTCTCTTGTATACATATACAGTAATTATTTCATTAGAACTTCTTCGTTTCCCATGGTCTCTTGTGGCGACTTTTCTTGTACCAAATCATTTGTACCAATAATACTTAATTCATATTATTATATCTTTATCCCACTATATCCATTGAGAATATATTCCCTTTCTAGAAATATTTCATGTATTTCCATAATTGCCTTTCTATTAAAAGGTTTATATATATATATATAATATCTTTTATTCTACATATTATTACCTACAAAGTTGAACATTATGCATCAAGTTTTTATTTTTTTTCACTATGAATAATATTTAAAAATTCCTCACATCCCAATACACATATTTTTGGAGAACTAATTTTCTTTTCATAACCCAACAAATGCTGAAAATCATCTTACAAATTAGTAGTTTCTCAGTTTAGTGTATATGTCATTGTTTGTTGTGTATTTCCCCAACAGCATAAAGATAGTGTTTCATGACTCATCATTGATCTAACTATGACAATTAGGGCCTGATTACTTCTTTCACCAATAACATTACATTGAGTTCTATATGGAGGAGTGATTTGGGTGACTATCCCATAATCCTTTAAATTGAGAATGATAGATTTCATTAGAAATTCTCTACCACAGTCTAAGTAGAGCTTCTTAATCTTATTAAAAATTTTATTTTACACATCATAATTATATTCCATTATCATTATAAAATAATACGAATTATACTTTATAAAATAGATACATACATATATACTATAGTCATTTGTTAAACAAAAGAAGTAAGAGAAACCACCCCTATCACCATTGGAAATGGACCACCTATATTAGTATAAATCAACTACAATAGTTCTTTAGTCCATTCTCCAATACCATTAAAAGGTTCTTAGGTCATTTTATAGTGATCACATGTGTGTCATGTATACATGGTTTTAATCAAATTGAGTATAAATACCATACCTGATGTTTTTTTCTTAATTTTTTTTATTTATGTGACCGAGCTTAAAGTGTCATAGGTGTGTAAGTCAATAGTCATTATTGAAAGATATTTTTTTTTGTTTCCAAATCTCAATTTTCAGGTTCATGTATTTATATCCCATTGCCATGATCTGTTATGAATTGACATATGTAATCCTTATAAAATAGAAAACATTTATTTCGAAACATCAAATAAAATCTCATAGTGACTAAACTCGACACATAAATAATGTTTATGGTAACAGATAGTACATGATAACAATTATTTAATACAATAACCATTCCACTAGGAAAAGTAAGATTACAATCACTAACTACTAATATAGGGATACATTAACCCTTAAATTCTTAGAGTTCAACTGCACCCTTTACAATCTTCTGGAATCTATATGCTTCTTATATTTAAATAAAAATGCATGAACGACATAAAATATAAAATTCCCAATTTGTAAAAATAGATTAATTAAGTTAAATTAAAAATATACTTATAGTATAATAATTACATTTCTTCTATTTCCTAACCATGAAATTATTCTTCCAATGGCCTTTCATCTTGTAAGAAAAGAATTCATCTTCCCTCTCAATGGTCTCCCTTTATATCTATTCCTTCATGTAATGGAATTGTGTCACAGTGTTCGGCTAAGACATTTCCTTATAACCCTTCAACTTTCTCATCATCATTTTTTCCGCTATAAGGATAATGTAATTTGGAGTTCACTATATAATTATCTATCTAAAAAATAATTCTAAATTTTCAGAGATTTAATTTTCCAAGTTAATGAAACTATAATTCACAATAAAAGTCTTGATGTATCATATTAAAGAGTAAATAATTATATAAATCACTATTTCATTGTTTATTATAAACTCAAGGGATTCTATAATCTCAATGATCCTAATCATATTGAGTATATGAGGTCCTTCCTGAATCCATTCGACTAGAATACACCTATAAGGTGAACTAGACAACTAATATCGTCCTTTCTATGCTATTGCCTTGTATAAATCTTGGACCTCATTCATTTTATGAAACTTACTAGACAAAGATGAAAACATAAAGAACTGGATATCCAGTGCATCATCCATATGCTTTTTTTATTTCTCATTTTCTTTGATACTTGTTCCCTATAGGGACATAGTTGTAAGTGGTTATTCTAAAACATATGAATTTCTCTCTTGGAATAGTACTGCACACACGTTCCTATAAAAATCCCAGAAGTGATGGTTGGCTGTAATTTTTCATTTATAAAAAATTAACCATAGTGATATTGAATTGATAATGGTGATTCATATTTTATATAAAATAATTAAACATTAGAAAATTAATAATTTATCTTGATTATGAATAAGGGTTATCGATTAATTAACCTATAAATGTCTCCTAATATTTTTCTTAATCCTAGTAGTCATGAACTAAAATCAAAGGAATATGATTTCATCTGAATCTTCATGTAAAAGGATCCTTAAAAAAATATCATTACAGTCCAATCTATGGTCGTTCCCCTACTATGATATTTTCAATGTAGGTTTTTGGCTGTTCAAATGAATTAACTCATGACTCCTTAATCAGTTGAGGGAAGTCCAAACCTATTATAATCTTAACATTTCATTACTCAATAATTTAGATCTAAATTTTCAAAATTCTAACTATGTATACTTCTTTGCAACCAAAATTAGTTAATCCAACCCAGAAAATTCATAAAAACAGACTAGTAGTAAGAGGTACTCTAAACTAGGGTTGACAAGTACCTCAAATAAATGGATTTTTTCAAAATAAAGTGATGAAAGGACTTTTAAATTATATTCTTTTAAGGTATTTTTATTTATTCTTGAAGAACAAAATATTTTCTATTTTACATGATTTTACTAACTGATCACACTCTCAAGTTAACATTAAATTAATTAAAAACCATTCATCATGAATTAATATAATTTTATGTTTGCGTGATAATTTATTATTCTATTTGATTTTGTAATCATAATAGTATTAGAACCAAAGACATGCCTCAATTAATAAAAGTATAATTTTCCCTTAAATAAAGGTCCTGGAAAGACCAAAATGATATTCTGGAACCAAGATAAATTGGGTGGTCAACTATAGTTACATGCATGCAACTTTCATATCCCACACACAACCCACTTGTTTATGAAAGGTGATAGTAAAGACCAATGTTTTCTAGTGCTCTGAGATCACTTGAAAATTCTATAAGGTATTTACATGAAACATCATACATTTGTTCATGTTCCCATCATTGGTGACTAAAGAAATTTTCACCGGAAAGACAGTGTTAAACCATCAACTTGGTAGGTTACACGTTAGTAGAAAAGGCATGGGAAGATTTTAAACTAATTGTATGAAATATTTGGTGTCGTATGAATATTGCCTCCAATTCAACTATAAATAGACCCCCCCCCCATTTTTCTATGTTTCTCTAGAAGAAAATGTGTTAGTGATCGCTTAGGAAAATCCCTCTTCTATAACATCTTGAAGCTCCATACTTCCATGTATTCTAATAGGTAGGTAACTTGTTCAACTGAACTTTCATAGGCCCCAGAATTCCCTAAACTATGTTTGAGAGTTCCTCACACAACATCCCTTGAGGCTATTCAGGTTAAAACAATAGGATTCAACTTTGGGAAACCCTAATCTTTAGAAACTATGAGAAGTTGTGAACACCTATACCTCCATGATCTATGTAGGGGTCTTACTTTGGAGCCTATATATCACACAAACCCATTTTCATGAAATACTTTAGAGTTTCATAAAATATTCTCTATGACTCTAACCCATTGCCTCCATCTCCAAAACACTTTTACATGCATGTTTTATACTTAGGTGCACTATACCTATTCGAACTAGTACATTCACACCACAAATTCTCACATAAACAATATCATCAATCGTCATGTCAAACCCCTTTAGTTGAAATATGTCATGGAATATTCCTTCACCTTTTTATCCTTTTCATTGACACCCCAATGCCGTTTTCCCCTATGAATTAGCCCCCAGACATTAGGACCCTTAATTGACACTCCTTCAATATGTTGCTTACACAATTACCTAGGTAGATGGGTATGAGTAGTCGACACATGGGCTCTAAAGGTGGAATTATCACTAGAAACTACTGACTTTTCCTAGTATAAAGTTCATATGTCAGATCTTCCTCCTATAATTTGAAATTATCATCCACGATGAAGATCAAATCAATATCCATGTTTCATGATGTAAAACTGTATTTCCTGACATGCTAGTCATATGATATTAGACTACACAAAAAATCCCTAGTACATTAATTTAAAATATATCCTTACAAGAAGATATGAACACATAATGACCCATGTAAGATCTTAATGAGGTGAAAACATATCCACACTATGGTGTAATCCTATTGATTTTGGAAGATTCTGTGCATACCTATAACACTATCGCTCTTGGATGTTTCTTTAACGATTTGAGTGTCCTTATCGCATGATGTTAAACTACATGGATAGATCAAGTCACATGACCTTAAATCATGGACTCAAATTACATGGGTGTTGATCCCTATATACTAATAGGGTACATTGTAAACATCCATGGGGTTCAATCTTAACATCTCAAAAATTTAGTTATACCAACATGATTGTCAATACAAACACCCCCTACATTAACATCAAACCCACAAGTATGAAACATTTCCCCTTGGGGACACACTTAACCAAACCATCATTTTTGAAATGTCCCCCCCTAAGGGAAACACTTAAAACACCCTAAAGTGTGAAATCCTCCCATTTGCGGATAGATTTAACATAACCCCAAAGTGTGATCATATTCCCCCATTGAGACATAAGTAGCCACCAACCTATCACCAGAGTAATGTAAACTAGAGAAATAATTTTCCCCACAAGAAATTAAACCGATGACCCATCTATCTCTTGAATACATTAGACATGTGACATATTCTAAAATCTGTACACTAAAAAATAAGCTTGGTTTTCCTTGGGTAAAAAGCATCGGGTGTCTAATTCCCCTGTAATAAAATACCCCGAGGACAGCATGGGATGTATTGGGTTCCATGCCTAATATTCCTCACACATGACATTCCATCGACCTAAAAAAGAAAAATACATTACAGGTTCCCAACATACACTGTATCTAGAATTTCCTAAACATCCACAATGTTATTATCTACTCTAACAAAAAGTTGAGACCATGTCGAGACTGAAGTAGTATAATTAACGAGTGCCCACCTCAACAGGGAACATGTAATGAGTTTCAAAAATAGGAATTAAATCATTATGGTAGACTTGGACAAGGAGATGAGATTCAAGAATGACCACATGTGAAGGAGGAATAAATATCCCATCATCCTATTTTGATCAAAGAGATGACATAAAAAACCAGGGTGGTAAAGGCCATCCACCTTTGGAAAGTGTAAATCTAGAGAAAACAATGAATGCTGTGTGACCCCAATAGAAATTATCAAAAAAAAATTGTGAAATCAATAAGAAAGTCTTATACATCAACTATGAACATCAATATAATTGGGGAACCATTATATTTTAATGCCACCAAATATAGTATTTTTGCATTAGGGACTATCAAATGAGTGGTGGGATGAGCATGACACTGACCAAAGGCTTAGGGAATATAATGATGGTAATCCTTGGTCTACGACATAATCAATGTTGATCCTTCCTCTAATTCAAAAATAATTGAAAACATTGGGGGAATTAGGCCTCTCTTTCACTAGATATGTACTGAAAAACAGTTTAATATTCCTTTTAGTACTAGAGATATAAGTGTTCAGTAACCTAACACCAACTGGCATGATGGTGGGTGGAATGTCATTGTATCAATCACACACAATTATTTCCATTCAACATTAGTCACCATGTCATTACCTATTGGGATACCACACCCCATTTCACCCTCTAAGATCATCTAGATGTGGGTGATCAATGGAATATTTTTCAATATGAACAAGAAGGTGTCATTACTAGTAGGTATATAGCCTACAAGGATCATGAATCTTTGGAACATAGCTAACACCGCCTCTCCCAATGGTTGTGATTGATGAACCACCCCTAATTCCAAAATATAAATCACATAGGGATCTTATGCATAAGTTTGTTGATAGTTAACTCCACTATGTTGATGAAGTATGGAATGTTCGGTCCCCAATTGTTGTGGTAAACGTCTAATATCTGATTATGAGGACTCCAAGTTGGCCACATGAGTTCAAAAATTGTCTATACCCATATTTTAATGGGTAGGTTGACCCTACCCCTACTTCATATACCCAATTTTAGGACACCTAATTCCTACATTAGGTTTTGACCCATTACATTACATTGTAAGAGAAATTTTATATAGCTCCACTAGCCCCCACCACCATTATATTAGCCCATAAAACCCCCTTAATCACTTCATGAGACCATATATTTTTTCCCTTGGAATGGAGACCCCATATACCTCTAAGGAAGGCCTAGTTGGCTCTATCATACATTGGTGGCACTAGAAACCATTATGGGCCACTCATAATGAGGAACATCACTATAGACGTCCTCCTCACACAACCCCCAAAAGTTTTAGAGGTCCTCCCCATTCCAAATATATTCCATGTTTTGATGATACATCCGAAGGAAGGAGGGTGAAAAAACACTATGAGGGTCCTTCCCATGGTTCTAGTCACAATACGCTCAATGAAAACTGAAGCGACTCTCAAAATCTTGTGATTGGAGAAGTCAGAACTCATCAAAGGAAAGACCCTTGAATGTTTCAAGTCACTTTCAGCCTCATAGACTTCAAGATGAATGATGATGGAATATAGAAACCTACACCACTTCTACAATAGATGCGATATAAGTCCTTAAAATGAGTTATATGATCTATGAATCTATATTCTATAATATATTAAAATAACTCAATAGATTCCTACTAGTGGAGTACATTCTGGCCCCCTTTTAAGGACTTATAGTGCAATTGTCCACAATTCCACTAGGTTACCTTTAGTCTACCACCATACTAGATATTGGGGAGACATCGAGGTTTAAATTGACACCCTTATATGATTGTGAGAAACCCAATAAGGCCAAAAGAGATAGTTTCATAGTCACTCATGGGAAGGCAGTAAAAAACCCATCCTATATGGATATGATCTTAATGTTGGCCAAACCTCTGAGAGGCATTCCAAAATGATGGGGATGTATTGCCCGTGTGGAACCCCCTCTCCCAGTAAATCATCAGTAAAGTAGATCTACATTAGTTCCACCACCAGTTTCTCAGCATGAACCAATTGAGACTTAGAACTTAAAAGCGCATCATCACCATCCTAGTAATGAATAGGAGGAATTATAGAGACTCCTACCTATTGACTAGCTATCAATCATGTTTGGACACTTTTAGCTCTAAAATTGCTTATCTTGGAGACCCTGACTATAGACCAGGCAGTTCTTTCCACCAAAATATTTGAGAAATTTTCAACCACCATTGGTACTATCATCTAACCAACCTAGGAAGCCACAATAACCTATTTTCCATTCACTAACAGTGCAAGAGGGTTGACATCACTATGATCCTAGTAGCTCAGCTCTTGGAATCTTATGATCATCATTACACTCTTCATTAGACTTCTATTACGAGTCTTATTACGCTCTATTATGTTATGATAGAGTCAGCACAACGTGTGAGGATTAGAGGATGGGGGACATATGTTTACTTAAATATTATCTATAACACCCCATGCTTCCATGGTATGATTCTCTTTTATTAATACAATAGCTTGCGTTTTACAAAACACAGAGTTCTAGCACACCACGACCAATCAAACTAACCGTTTAAAAAAGTAGTTATGAATATTAATACCCACTTTTTGAAATTTTATATATTTTATTTTTCAAAATAGGGTTTATTTTTGGATTCATATTATCAAAATTATCTTAGGTTGAATTTTTGGTATTTTTTGAAAATCGTTCTATTTTTTATTAATAGTGAAAAACAATGCGTTATTATTTAAAATTGACTTTTAATTTAAATAATAATTTTTTAATTTAAATATATTTTAAAGTCAAAATAGATACATAATAACTATATTAGTATAATTTAATTCTTTGGAGAAATTTTATAATAATATTAGATATATAAAATTTTATTGAACTTTTTAACGTCTTTTACCCACCTTCTTGGAAAATTTTCAAATTTGCATAAAATGTAATTTTACAGTTTCTGTGAATTGAATTTCAAAAATCCAATAGATATGGATGTCATTAGTAAGTAAAATTTGGTTCAATAATATGAAAATAATTTTTTATGAATAATAAATTTTGAATTTTATTTACCACGGTTAAAAGTTAATAGGGTAATTAAAGGTAAATATAATATAATAATTAACCCAAAACATGTCCTAATTCTATTGGATAACTGTATTTTGAACAAAATAAACTATAGGACAAAAATATTATCCTCTTTGATGCACTTGTATTAGATTATGACATTTATTACATTTTCTTTAAAGAAGTTTTAAAAGTGTAAAATTTAAATTTTATTATCTAACACATTTTTAATATTAAGATTTACATAAGATAAATTTTACTATAAATATTAATTAGAAATATAAAATTATTTCCTAGATCATGGTATTATATTTATTATTTTTAGACATTAAATATTTAAATTTATTTATGACGCAATGATGATGCAGTAAATACCTTATTAATAAAAGATTAAAATAATTGATGTTATAAATATTAAAATAAATGTAAATTCTAATTTTTGGTGTAATCCACGACTTTTATAGGTTAATATGACATGTTCTGGTTGATTCAATATATTTTTAAGTAATCAAGTTGTTATGACCATCAAAAAAACAAAATACTAAATATTGTCAAAATTGACATAAATGAGTTTATAAAAAAATACTATTTTATTTAATGATATAATATTATTAAAAATATAATATTCAGCCAAATGATATATATAATGTTATATATTTCATTAATGAACCAATTTAGGTTCTATTGTAATTTTATAGTAACTATATTAACCATGTAGTATAAAAATACAAGAAGACATGGTAAAAGTTAAACTATTTGACTTAGAGTTAATTATAAACAATAAGGTTAATATGGTGACCTAAACTTGTCCAAAACATATTGTTTAAGATTATTTAGAAACATACCTACCTTAAACTTGAAATAAATCCCTTTTGAGCTATTAGAAACTGAAAATAATTTTATAATAAAATAATATTTCAGGCTTTTCCTAAAGTGGCACTCAACTCTCTTATAAATGGGTACTTCCCCTTATGTTAAATTCACACCTAGAAAGCCCATTTTCTCTGGCAAAACCTGATCAAATCTCCTCCCAACTACCATTACTTCATCCTAGAGGACTTACATTGATCAGAAAGATAATCTAAGTATCCCATTCATTCAAATCAATAGGAAGCACCTGAAGAAGAAGTAATTATTTTATCACCTCTTTTAAAGTTCTTTTCTTCTTCCACTTCCTCTATCATTGTGGTTTCGATACCAAAATAATAACTCCAGTATATTCTTAATACTTTGATGTTATTATAAATATGATACAACTATATTCATTATTCTATCCATCCTATGAATGATATAGTCACCATACGTGCGTACGTACGACTTACCGTCTCAATGTCGTGGTGTAGTTTGTTATTCAACACTTCATTATTTCTATGAGTATAATAATGAGTATATAATATTTAAATAATAAATTTAACATGTTAATGATTCTGTATATATAATATACCATCCAATTACATATGATTTCACCATCAATAGAATGATATTGTCGCTCATGTGTACGTACGACTTACCGTCTCCATGACGCGATGAGATTTCATTCCCAATCATAACAATTCAAGAATAATTTTCATTAGATGATTAAAAAATATTTTTTAAGAACATAATATAATTATTTATATGAATAAAATTAATCCTATATAAAAAAAATGACTTATGTAACAAAACATATAAAGTAAAACGAATCAGTTAACAGTTGAAACAATGATACTACTGAAATATGATTAACAAAGTAATTTTAGTAGATCATATATGATATAATATTTAGGCATGTGGTTCTTGTATAATTTAAGAAAAATTATTTAAACATTATACAGGAGTTTAATGTACCCTTGACAAAGTAAAAGTACAATGTAAGGGGTAATTTTGCAATCTCTTTATTATCTGAGGGTGTTTATACGTAAGTATCTACTGAGACTTCTTTATCATCCACATCCGTGTTTCTTACAAATGTATTTCAAAACATTTTTAATGTTTATTATACCATGGGTTATAGTCATTTATACCCGTGTTTTAATTTTTATAAAATGTTTTGAAAGGAATGTTTTCATCATTTTTTAAACAAGGTACTTTATGACTTTTTCAATAAATTAAGGAAAGAATGTTTTTTAAATTATATAGAGGGTGAAATTATTTTACACTATTATAACACCTTCAAAGCTACATGTACATGCTTATATGAATATTTTGAAAATAAATGTTTTCTTTTATAATTATGTGACATTTAAATGATTTCAATGAAGAAAGATATATTTCTATCAAATAGTTTTTGTATTGATTTCATCTATATCAACATCTATTGTTGTATTTTATGTTTAATTTATGTTGATTTATTATGATACAATATTCCATATTGTATTGGCAGTTTTATGATAGTTTTGACTGTGGATGTGTTATCTTAATGTCATTCATAGATTTTGGTTAATGTATTAACATTTCATCAGTTAGTTTAATATGAATGTCTATGTTTGGTTTCAACATTTTCATATGAGGAATGTATTAGATGTAATAAGTGATGGGTGAGGACCGCTAGATACCCTTGATGCATCGGTAGGTCTCTTGAGATAAACTAGTGTCTTGACACAAGGCCTTGAAAATATTTTTATTTATATTCTTGACATGAGGCCTTGACTATGTGGTTATGATGTTCGATATTATGTATTCCATCGTAATAAGATTATCTATTGATATTACCAGTGATTATTCGACTAGTAGAATATCAATGTAAAAAACTAAGTGGAATTATCTGATTTATCTTGGCCATATTATTCTGAATTTTAAGTTTATAAGGCTGGTGTTTAGTCTTATACATTTCCTTAAATTATTATGATTATTTATTATTGCTTCCTCTATATTGTTATACTTAATGAGCATATGATCTCGCCCCTTTCTTATGTTTTATTTTTACCAGGATGCAAAGAAGTATATTATGAATGAATTATAGGGATAGGCTAAGGGATATGAGTATGTTCAAAGGAGATACAATGTTGATTTTTCATTTCATAATGTAATGTAAAACTTATGTTTGTATCTAGTACTTCCGTGGATACTAAACTGATCGGTCTTTCGGGGATTGATCTCTTGTGATCATGACAATTTTATGTATTAATTCACCGAATCTCGGTAACTATGGTTGGGGGATTATAGTTGGTATTAGAGGAAATTTAGTACAAAACATAGAAACTAGATTTAGAAAAACTCTGATTAAAGAACATTAACCTAAGATATACTTTGAGGATTAATATAAAAGAACATCCAAATTTTTTGTTAATGTAGATATTAGGTGTGTTTTCCCAGAAATAAATCCCTGCCTAGATAATACAAGTGGACATGGTTCTGGAATAGATGTACCTTGGAGTGAAAAATCCGACCAGGAGTTTTGGTCATGACATGGGGTATCCTAGTACACGACAACGAGCCATACTGCGCACCTAGTTTGACACTCTTGAGGGATATTATTAGGATAATTCATATTTTATTTACAAACCACTATAAAGGATTTATGAGTAAATAATTCACCAAATATAACATTTTTATGATTATGGATTATATTCATAAAATATCAATTTATGTTAAGTATTTTAGAAGTTTATAATTATGTTTTGTGATTCATAAACTAATCTAGTGTATTCCATTGTTTAGAAATGGTGCCTAGAGGTTGGAATGGAAATTGTATCAACGTACGTGATCCATGTAGGTATTCCTCTCCTCTTCATGATAACTATAGTGGAGATGGTGATGCAGTTGGTACTGAACAACTTATAACCATACTGGGACAACTCACTTGGGTTATGATTAATATCCTTACCCATATGGAGAACCGTTAACCACAATGCGAAGGATCGATATGAGACCGCTTCAAAAGGAAATAACCACCAAAATTCAATGGGACTAATAATCTATTTTTAGATGGGAAATGTAAAAGTTTTTTAGAGAAAATATTTCATGATTTGGGTATTAGAAAAAGGGAAAAAATTGTCATCATAGTTTATCACCTCTCAGGAGATGCATATCAATGGTGGTTATTAATTCGAAACACAAATGAGGATGAAGATGTATAAAATATAGAATGGAGGGATTTTGAAGATATTTTCATAGAAAAATACTTTCCTTATGGAAATCAAGTGGATAATGAAAGGAAATTTTTGAGTCTGAGGGAAATTGAGGATGAGAATTTCTCAAAGTATGAGGCTAACATTACAATGTTAGCAATGAATGCTACAGATTATATATGTAACCTAAGAAGTAGGATTGATTTGTTATTCTATGGGTTAAAATCATTTCTCCATGGATCATTAGTCTCACAATCCTTCTCATCATAATAAGTTATTGTCTCATGTGTTATCTAGACAGAAATGTAATTCTCTATGTATTATGACTTTATAGAAAAGAAAAAGAAAAAGAGATTTGTTGAACACTCTATAAAATGAAATCATGGGAAGAAGGGAAACATTGAATTTCCATCCTGTAGTAAATGTGGAAAGAAACACCCTGGTACTTGCCTGAAGGGAATGAGAGTATGTTATATGTGTGGAGAAAAAGTTCACTAAGCTCATGATTTCAAGGGGAAGAAAGATGTTATCGACATTCAATAATTCAATTGTAAAGAGATGGGGAATTATTCAAATGATTGTCCTAAGCATTAAGGAAACTAACCTCAGGAAAGTCCATGGGAGAAAATCCAAACTTATGCGAGAACTACTACTAAGGTTGAAGTTCCTAATGACATGGTGGAAGATACTTTAATCATTTCCTAAAAATTAGTCAATGCTTTATTTGATTCGGGGTTATCGCATTCATTCATATCTTCACATTTTTACAAGAAAATTAGATATTTACAATTTGAATTATTAAGGGTGTTTTCAGTCAAAACTCCTAAGGTAAGTATCATTGCGATAAGGTTTTGCCAATAATTTAACATCATGGAATATAAAAGTTCTTTAACTACTGATCATGTTTTCATAACCATGATTGAATTCGGTATAATCCTTGGTATTTATTGGATTTCAGACCATGATGCAAAAATTTCTTGTAAGAAGAAAGAGGTAACAATTTTTTATGATGATAAGGAATACCTTATCTTTAGAGCAGAAACATCACCATCTGATTCTCATCTAGATCCAAACTTTATATCTCTATTAAATTAAATTATTAGGGAGAAAGGGAGTGAAATAACTAAGGGTGAGGAATGGAATTTTCAAATATAGGATGTACCTATTATGCAAGAATATGTTGATGTGTTTCTAAAAGATTTACCTGGACATCCTACAGAATGAGAAATTGAGTTTCCCATTGACCTAATTCCTAGTTCAAGGACCATACTTAAGACCCCTTATAGAATTTTCACTATGGAATTAGTGGAACTAAATAAACAACTAGAGGAATTGAGTAACAAAGGATTTATTCACCCAATTGTTTCTTTATGGGGGCCCCTATTCTTTTTGTTAAGAAGAAAGATGGATCTATGAGGGTTTTCATTGACTATAGAGAGATAAATGCTATAACAATTAAGACCAAGTATCCACTACCTCTCATTGATGATTTATTTTATCAACTTAATAGAGATCAATATTTTCCAAAGATTGAACTGTGATTTTGATATCATCAGTTGTGCATAAAGAATGAAGACATTCCAAAGACATCATTTCAAACTAGGTATGGGAATTACGAGTCTACAGTAATGCCTTTTGGACTAACTAATGAACCCTCTATTTTCATGGATCAAATGAATAGAGTTTTCAAGTAATATCATGATGAATTATTAGTGGTATATATTGATGATATCTTGGTATAATCAAAAATCAACGAAGATCATGAAAATCAATTGCGCACTTTTTTGAAAAATCTTAGAAGAATAAAATTATATGGGACGTTTAGAAAGTGTGAATTCTGGATTCAGTATTTTCTTGGTAATATTGTCTCTAAAGATAGAATCTATGTTGATCCATCAAAGACAAGGGCAATCCAAAAATGTCCAACATTTATGACTATAACTAAGGTACACAATTTTATTGGTTTTTCATGTTAAAAACGACATTTCATTCAAAATATTTCCCGATTGGCTAACCCATTAAACAAGAACACATGTAAAGGGGTTAAATTTGTTTGAAAAAAATAGTGTGAAGAATGTTTTGTATAATTTAAGATAAGATTAGTCAAAGCTCTTATCTTGACTATACTATTAGGTAATGATGGGTTTGTTTTTTATGGTGATGCTTCAAAGAAAGGAAATGGTTGTATCCCTATGTAGAATGATAGATTTATTGCCTATGCATCATGGTAACTAAAAATTCCTGAACAAAAATATCTCACACATGATCTTGAGTTAGTAGCTGTAATATTTCATCTAAAGATATGGTGTCCCTATCTCTATTGTGAAAAATGTGGGATATATAAAAATCACAAGATTTTGTAGTATATTTTATAATATAAAGAACTCAACATGTGGAAAAGGATATGGATTGAACTTCTCAAGGATTATGATTTCACAATACACTACCACACGGGGAAGGAAGATAAGGTTGAAAATTCTTTGATCAGAAAGGATCATGATGTTCGGAACAATATAATAGTTGAAATGGATCCTATGTTCACAGATCTAGTAAAGATGGATATGGGAATAATAATTGAAGTTTAAATATCAATACTTAATGGTTTCCAAACCATCTTTACTAGAAAGAATAAAAGGTTCTCAAACTGATGAGAAGGAGTTTCAAATGAATATTAAAGAATTGAATGATGGGAGATTGTTTGACTTCATATATGAAGATAAAATTCTGAACTTTGGGAAGAGGATTTTTGTTCCCGATATACCTGACCTAAAAAAGGAATTTTTGGATGATTCTTATAGCTCCAATTTCACTATACACCCTGGTAGCACTAATATGTATAGAGATTTGAAGGAACATTTTTGGTGGGACAACAAGAAGAGATAGATTGTTGATTATGTACCAAGATGTATGGTTTGTCAATAGGTGAAGGATAGAAGACAACATCCTAGAGGAGTCATGCAACCTCTTTCCGTACCTGATTATAAGTGGGATGATATTACGATCGACTTTTTCATGGTGCTACCACATAATCCTAGAAGGAATGATGCAATATGGGTTATTGTTGATCGTCTTACCAAGTCAGCACATTTTCATGCTATAAGAGAAGATTTACCACTTGAACGTTTAACAAGACTATATATTAATGAATTTGTAAGACTTAATGTTTTACCTCTATTGATTGTTTCTGATCGTGACCCCCATTTTACATCATGATTTTGGAAAATCATTCAGAAAAACCTAGATACTGAACTTCATTTGAGCACTGCCTACCACCCTCAAACTGATGGAAAATTAGAATGGACTATTCAAACCTTAGAAGAAATGCGGAGATCTTGATCACTTGACTTTAAAGGTATGTGGGGTCATTATTTACCTCTATTAGAATTTTCTTACAATAATATCTTCGATTCAAGTATTCATATGACACCATATGAAGTGTTATTTGAATGGAGATGTCTCACACCAATTTTTTGGGATGATGTTTGTGAATGAAAACTCATAGGCCTAAAACATATTGAGGAAATAATGGAAAAGGTGAAGATTATCAAAACCCACATGAAATCATATCAAATTAATAAAAAGAGATATACCGATAATCGAAGGAAGGATTTGGAATTTAAAGTAGGATATCATGTTTTCTTAAAGGTATATCTATTGAAAGGTGTTATAAGACTCAGTATAAAGGGTAAATTAATTCCATGGTACAACAGAACTTTCGAAATTCTGGAATGAATTGGAGTTGCATCTTACCATTTGGCAATGCCGCCAAGTCTCTCCAATGTTCATGATTTGTTCCACATATCACTGTTGAAAAAATATGTGCCCGACCTAATGCATGTACTCACCTATGAAGAAATAGAACTAGAACCTGATATATCTTATTGTGAAGAACATATCAAGATTCTTGATACTAGAGAACAAGTGTCAAGAAACTGGATGACTCATCTGGTAAAATTTATTTAGAGAAACCATAATGTAACAACCCAATATTTCATAGTAAGTTATTTTCTTTAATTCAATAGCTTGTGATACACGCAACACCGAGTTCGAGCACACGACGACTTACCAAACTAGCCATTCAAAAGAAGTTATGAATAGTATTAAATGAATTTTGAATTTTATATACTCCATATAATTTTAGAATCCATATTATGTGTTTCTTAGAAAAAATATAAGAACAAATTCATTTTTTCAGATAAAAGAAATATTTCTAAAAAAATGCAATATTACCACCTTTTAATGGGAAAAAAATTTTAAAAAAATATTTGAAACTTTTTTATATATTCAATTCTATGAAATTAAATTCTTCTTTATAATCAGGACATAAAAATTTATTTTGGATAAATCTTTGGTACTTTTCTAATAACTTTTTTATTTTGATGAATATTGAAGAATACTAAATTTTAGTTGAAAAAAACATTTTTAATAGAAATACTTTATAGCGTTAAATTATCTATTTGAATGGTTTGGAAGTATAATTATATTATATTATTATTATTTAATACTCTGTAGGTGATTATATGTAATTTCACATTAAAATTTGACATAAACACCTGTCAATATTTATATAGTTTTCACTTTTTAAAAACTCACTCTTCGGTTATGACAACGGTAATTAATTTAAAGTTAATTAATGAAACTTATATTTTTTGAATTTGGTAAAATAGAATTCATTTTTTAATTCATAATATCAAAATTAGCTTAGGGTAATGTTTTGGTATTTTTCTGAAAACATTCAATTTTTGAAGAATAGTGAAAAACACCGCGTTATAGTTTAAAAATGACTTTTTATTTAAAAAATTATTTATTATATTTAAATTTATTTTAAGTCCAAATAGATATATAATACCTATATAAGTTCAGTATAATTCATTGGAGTCATTCTATAATAAAATTAGATGTATAAAATTTTATTGAACTTTTTACCATCTTTTACCCACCTCCTATGAGAATTTGAAAATTTACATAAAACATAATTTTACCACTTCTGGGAGTTTAATTTCAAAACTCTAATATACATGGTTGATATAATTAAGTAAAATTTGGTTCAATAAGATGAAAATAATTTTTGGTGAATAGTAACTTTTTTACTTTTATTTACCACGGTTTAAAGTAAAAAGGGTAATTGAGGGTAAAAATGATACTGTTATTACACTAACACATGTCCTAATTCTATTGAATAAGTGTAATTAGACCCAAATCAACCTTAGGAATAAAATATGATCCTTTAGGTCCACTTGGATTAAATTAGGACATTTATTATTATGTAATTCAATAAAGAGTTAAAAGTGTTAAATTCAAAGTTTAATAACCAAACCATTTTTAATATAGGGTTATGCATATGATAAATTCGACTATAAATATTCATTATAATTATAAAACTATTTCCTATATAATGGTATTTTATTAATATTTTTTAGACATTAAATATTTTAATTTATTTATGACACAATAATAATGCAGTAATTACCTAATTAATGAAATATTAAACTAATTGATATTATTAAAATCCAAATATATATAATTTGAGACTTTTTATGAATTAAACTAAATTTATAGGTTAATATGACATGTTAGGGTTGGTTAGATTATTTTGTTTCAAAGTAATAATTCTGTTATGTATTTAGGAAAAACAAAATATCAAAGTGTCAAAATTGACATAATAGAGTTTTTACAACAAATATTATATTATTAATTGATATTGTATTCCTAAAAATCTAAGTTTTGACCAAAATACTTATATAATGATAGTTATATCATTAAGGAACCACTTGGGGTTCTCTTGGAAGTATACCAAATGTATATTAAGCACATAATATGAAAATACATAGAGACATGGTAAATGTCAAACTATTTAACTAAGAGTTAAATCTAAAAGATAAGGTTTATATAGTGACCCAAACCTATCTAAAACCTATCTGTTGAGTGGTTTTCGAACCATCCCAACCTTATCTTTTAAATAATTCATTTTTAATCCATTATAAACCGAAAATAAATTTATTATAAAATAATATTTCTAGCATTTCCTAAGGTGCCCCTCACCCCTCTTATAAAAGGGCACTAACCCATCTCTCTAATTCACACCTTCAAAGCCATTAGGCTCGAACAAAACCTACCCGAATATCCTCTTATCTATACTCCCTTCATCCTAAAGGCCTTAATTTAGTTATAAAGACAACCTAATAATCCCTTTTCATTAAATCAAAAGGAAAAACCTGAAGAAGAGGTAAATATTTCATCACCTCTATCAAGTTACTTTCTTCTTCCACTTCCTCTTTCTTTGTTGTTTCCATTAAAAAATAATAAAAATACTATATTCGATGCACATTTATGTTATTTCAAATATGGTACACCCATATTAATTATTCTATCCATCCTTTGAATGACATGTCACCATACGTGCGTACGTATGGCTTACCATCTCCACGTCGTGGTGTAGTTGTTATTCAATACATTATTATTTGGATGGATATAATAATGATTTAAAATTGGTTTAAATAATAAATATAACTTGATAATGATTTTATATATATGATATACCAATAAATTATATATTATTTTAATATCATAAGAATGATATTGTCAATCGTGCGTACGTACGGATTACCGTCTCCACGAACGTGATGAGATTCATTACCCATAGTATCCATTTAAGAATAATTTTCATTTGATGATTAAAAATAATGTTTGAAGACATAATATAATTCTTAATATTAATAAGATACATCCCATCCATAAAAAACATGGCTTATGTAACCAAGCATATAAAGGAGAATGAATCAGTTAACACCCGAAACAACGATAATACTAAAATATCGATATTAGAAGATCATATATGATATCATATTAATGTATATGGTTATTTTATAAATTAATACAAATGATTGAAACATTATACAGGAGATTAATGTACCATCGACCTAGGGAAAGTAAAAGGTAAGGGGTTTCTTATCTCACTTTTAATTTTGTGAGATTTCCAATATTCGCCACTTATTTATTGCATGTGGTGTATTGTGTACTTCCATTTGATATATATTATCATGATTACATTTATATACATGGTACTCTATGATATATTTTATGGTTATTAACTTTTGGTTATACGACTTGATTAATTACAATGTGGTAAGGAGTTTTCATCTCACTTCTTATTTCCGTGAGATTCATGCTATATTGGCCATTATTACCTTTTGCATGGTGTATGTAATGCCCATGATTGTATTGTTGGTGTAATATACTTTAATTTATGTATATTTAAATCTTAATTTTATGATCCTTATATCATGGGGTGTCTGTTTCATAAGTTACCAAATCAGTAAGGGAATTTCAAATTTCAATTTCCACTCCTTGGGCTTTACGCATACTTCATTGATTATTTTACTCCAAGATTATGTGTGGAATCAATATTTACTATTTATGTAGAAATTTACTCTCATATTTCTGTGGATATACTTTTGATACACATAATCACTCCATTGATAAATCCTCAAGTCATTGATATGAACCTAATAAGTGTAATTTTAACTCAATCTACATTCATTGAGTTAAACATCCAATTCATTGGTGTTGTTTTTACAAGAATATGTGTGAATGTTCTATGATTGATTTAAAATGAATATTAAATCATATTGAGTGTATTTATATTTTTCACATATAATTATTTCATTTATTTATCCTTAACCTAAGGATGCAGTCTTTATAAGGGATTTCATCTCAACTTACATTTCATTGAGTCTTCTTTGTTGTTATGTGCGAATTCAATTTTATTTGGTGTATATACTGTAATTTTAAATGTTATATCATGAATCCCTTTATTCTCATGATATTGTAAAGTTTTTATTACCTAAATTATTTTTATTCAAGTGCCTCTCATTTAGTCAGGAACTCTAACTAAAATATCATTTTAAATGTTTTACAAATTTATTCTTCTAAATCTTTCTCATTCATGTCCATGTTTTAAAAATGGTTTTATGGTTTTATTTATATGGAAATTAATCATTAAAATTAAAATTACTTTTAAAAGTTTCAAAGTTGTATGGGAAACTTTGATTCAGAAATCTATTTTTAAACAGCTTTTTGAGAAATAGTGCGACTTTTAAATGTTTTCAAGAAAAACGGGGAAAATTCACTCAAATAGTTTTAATGATTATTTTCATCTATGTCAATATCCTTCATTATTCTCGATTGAGGTTAATATGTTACGATAAAATCTTCCATATTGTATTGAATGAGTTATGTTTTACTATGGATGTGCTATTTTTATACCATTCATGGTTTTTGGATAAAGTATTGACATTTCGTATGCTAGTTTTAATACGAATGTTTATGTTATGTTTCTGGATTTTCATATGAGGAATGAATTGGAATTAGTAAGTGACAGGTGGAGATCTCTATAGCTCCTCTATGCATCAGTAGGTCCCATGAGACAAAATAGTGTCTTGGTATAAGGGATTGAAAAAATCTTATATGTAGCCTTGGCACAATGCCTTGAATATATGGTTATGAAGTCTGGCATTATGCGTTCCATAATTATGAATGTGGCTATTGATATTTCCTATTATTATTCAACTAGTAGAATATCCATGTGAATAATTAAATGGAATTATTTGATTTTATCTTTTCCATATTATGATGAAGTTCAAGTTTAAAAGGGTTTTGTTTTAGTATTATACATTGCCTTAAATGATTATGCTTATTTATGAAAGTTTCCACTTTATTGTTATCCTTACTGAGCATCAGAGCTCACCCCTTTCTATGTTTTATTTTTCCTAGGATGTGAAGAAGTATATAATGAATGAACTGCAGGGATAGTCTATGGGATCTCAGTGTTGTCTATGGAAACAATGTTGTTGTAGTTTTCCATTTCATGAAGTAATGTAAAACTTATTAATGTATCTAGTACTTCCAAGGCTACTAAACTAATCGGTCTTTCGAGACATGATCTTTTGTGACCATGCCAATGATATGTAATAATGCATCGAATCTAGGATTCTGGGGTCTGGGTATTACAGTTGATATTAGAGGAAGTTTAGTACAAACCATGGAATCTAGATTTAGATAAACTCTGATTAGAGCACATTACCCTGAGATAGGCTTTCAGGATTAGTATAGAAGAACTTCCTAGAATTTTGGTATTGTAGAGATTTTGTGAATTTTCTAAACAGTACAACACTATCTGGATACGAGCAGGTTGAGGAAGCTCTGGCACAGAGGTACCTACGAGTGAAAACTCTGACAATGAGTTTCGGGCTTGACCTGGGGTATCTTGGTACACGACAACGGGTCTTGTTGCACTCTTGGTTATGACACTCCTGGGGGACATGATTAGGATAATTCACATTTTATTTACAAACCGATTTGAAGGATTTTAATATAACATGATAATAAATAACAGTCATTAATCCTAAGGTGTTTTAGATTGAAAATAAGGTGTTATGATATTGTTTAAATTATTTTATGACTCACACTATGCTTTCTTGTGTTAATCAATGGCTGGATTCCAAGGAAGTCATAGTAACATTGAGCATGATGTACAAGGTGGAAACTATGGAGGAAATGAGCAACGGAATGGAATGTTGATAGGTGTAAAAGATATCGTGTTCATGCAAAATAATTTTTCCAAAAATATGATCAACAACCTATATACTAACCAACTTCCAAACTCAAAAAAGAAGGGAAAGGTGGTGAATGATTAGAGCTCCAGTAGTGGAGACCATGGAAAAAAGAAATATCAATTTCGATTAAGAAGGAAATGTGGAAGAAGACACCAAGGGAAGTGTCTTAATTGAATAAATAAATGATTTATGTGTGGGAAAGAAGGACATAAAGTAAATAATTGCTGAGGAAAAATGAAGATTACTATGAAAAAAAATAAAAAATGATCCCAAGAATCCATTTACAGTCATTTTCTATAAATATAAGGGACCTAAGCACTACCTGAGTGAATTCCCTATTCTGTTGGATAGCCCCTTGGTCAAGGAAGAACCTATGTGTAATTAAATGTATGGTCAAAAGTTTAAAAGTATTAGTGCTCTTTGTTGATGGGATTACTTTGGAAGACTTTTCTCTTATGTGTAACCCTACAATTTATTCTGTGAAAATGATATTTTAGGAAGAATTGTGTTTTCTATTGTTCATATAGTTATATATAACCATTTGGGTTTATATGATCCTTGAATTTTAGGCAATTACATGTTATTAAATTTTGGGATGAAAATGTGAGGTATACGATAACATTTGTGGTGAAATTATGTTATAGTTATTTTGAGGAATTTATTTCATTTTCGAAATGTTATAAAATATCATTTTTTTGTTTGAAAAAGGACAACATGCAGACCGTGTGACAACCTGTTGTATCTGACAAAGCTGCAGGAATTGAACCCACAACCGTAGTGCGATTGGTATTTATCGCCTACCACTAGACTACGTGAAGTCCCTGGTTAGTGTGACTAATTATTTTTAGTTAAATGATTTTATTGATCAGTAATAAGTTGATTTGGGATCTTATGTCTTATCAAATGTATATCCTTAGTATAGGAAAATGATTTGGTCATTAAGTGATAAATGTTATTTGGGAATACATTCTCACTATTGGGAATACTATATGCCTAAGGAAAATAGAATACTATGGGATTTCATTTGAGGAGTAATGGTGGATTTTTATCTATGTTTTTATTGTGTATTTATAGCGATTTGGGTTATTTATAGAAATTCTTAACCTATCATAGAGAATATGTGGTTAGGTTAATTACTTTTAAGTATGTTACTTTAAGAGTAGTAAATGTTATTTGGAAATACAATTTAACGTGGAACACTGCATAATCAAATTATTCTATGTTTTGGGTTTCGATATTAGTTTGGATTATATTGATGGATTTTAAGGACAATTGTTTATTGAATGGTATTTATTGATCTTCATGTATTGTTGGTTTAATTATAGAAATTAAGATACGTATTTCTTTCTCTAATGAATTATCCTTTTTGGGGATCATATGATCTTGTACTAACCATTTTGGTTTTGGTTAATCTCTAAACACAAGGTAAATATATATAGTTTATCCTTTGTGGATTATGTGATTCTCTAGAAGTTGATTCCAACGCTTCAGGTGTGACCAAGCCATCTTGAATACTCGTCATTTGAAAAAAAAGATGAGTTAGTGTTATAAATTTATTAATGGATGAAACTCTACATAAAAATTAATTATATATCTTTATGTTCTTAGTCAATTTCATAAATAAATTCCTCAATTTTATGAAATGGAACTTTAAAGAAAAATTTATCTGCTTACTTTTGATACTAGGAAACTAATGAACATTTATCCCATCACAACTTTGTGGTTTTCTTGTTGTTAACTTTCTCCTAATCAAGCTTTATATCACACTCCACTAGAACTTAACAATTATTTTATTTTCCATATCCATGTTTTCCTACATGGAATCCTAGTGTGGGTTATCTTGGGTGACCTTTGTAATTCTCTTTCTTTCTTTTAAAGAGATAGTTATATTGATGATTTTTCGGATGTGAGACTTTCAATGAAGTTCCCAAGCCCAATTTTAAAATTGAGAGGACACAATTTTCAAAAGGGGGGAAGAAAGTAACAACCCAATATTTCATAGTAAGTTATTTTCTTTAATTCAGTAGCTTCTACTACACGCAACACTAAGTTTGAGCGCACCACGACTTACCAATCTAGCCGTTCAAAAGCAGTTATGAATAGTAGTAACATAATTTTGAATTTTATATACTTCACATAATTTTGTAATCCATATTATGTGTTTCTTAGACATAATATAAGAACAAATTCATTTTTTTCATAAAAAAAAGAATTTCTCAAAAAAATGCAATTTTACCACCTTTTAATGGAAAACTATTTTTAAAACCAGTATTTGATGCTTTTATATATATTCAATTTAATTTAATTAAATTCTTCTTTAGAATCAATACATAAATAATTTATTTTGGATAAATACTTGTTACTTTTCTAATAACATTTATATTTTGATTAATACTAAAAAAACTAAATTTTAGTTGAAAACAAATTTTTTAATTGAAGTAATTTATAGTGTTAAATTATGTATCTGAATATTTTGGAATTATAATTAGATTATATTTTTATCATCTAATAAAATTTTGGTGATTATATGTAATTTCACATTAAAATTTGACATAAACACATGTCAATCTTTTGATAGTTTTTACTTTCTAAAAACCCGCTTTTCGGTTTTGACGACGAGAATTAATATTAAATTAATTAATGAAACTTCTATGTTTTTAATTTGATAAAATAGAATTAATTTTTGAATTTGGAATATCAAAATTTTCTTAGGGTAAAGTTTTGGTATTTTTCTGAAACATTCAATTTTTGATGAATAGTGAAAAACACTGCGTTCTAGTTTAAAACCAATTTTTTTTTTAAAAATTATTTATTTTATTTAAATTAATTTTAAATCAAAATATATATATAATAAATATATAAGTTCAATATAATTCATTTGATTCATTTTATAATAAAATTAGATGTATAAAATTTTATTGACATTTTGACAGTCTTTTACCCACCTACTAGGAGCATTTCCAAATTTACAGAAAACTTAATTTTACCAATTTTGTGAGTTTAATTTCAAAAATACGAGAGACACAGTTTATATTAGTATGTATATTTTTTTCAATATAATTAAAATAATTTTTTGGGAATAATAACTTTTAATTTTATTTACCACGGTTAAAAGTAAATAGGGTAATTAAGGATAAAAATGATATTATTATTACCCTAAAACATGTCCTAATTCTATTGTATAAGTTTAATCCGACCAAAAAAACCTTAGGAATAAAATATGATCCTTTAGGTCCACTTGGATTAGATTAGGACATTTATTATTATGTAATTCAAAGAAGAGTTAAAAGTGTTAAATTCAAAGTTTAATACCTAAACCATTTTTAATATATGGTTACACATAAGATAAGTTAGACTATAAATATTCATTAGAAATATAAAACTATTTAATACATGATGGTATTTTATTTATATTTTTTAGACTTTAAATAATTAATTTATTTATGACACAATGATGGTGTAGTAATTACATAAATAATGAAATATTAAAATAATTGATATCATTTATATCAACGTAAATATAATTTTAGACCTTTTATGAATTAAACTAATTTTATAGGTTAAGATGACATTTTTGGGTTTCTTAGATTAATTTCTGTCTAAGTAATAATGCTCTTATGAATTTAGAAAAAACAAAATACCAAATAGTGTAAAAATTGACATAAAAGAGTTTTTAAAACAAATATTATATTATTAATTGATATTCTATTCCTAAAAATCTAAGGTTCAGGAAAAAGAATTATATAATGATAGGTGTATCCTTACTTAACCACTTGGGTTTCTATTATAAGTATATTGAATGTTTAGAAATGATATAATATTAAAATACAAAGAGACATTGTAAATGTCAAACTATTTAACTAAGAGATAAATCTAAAAGATAAGGTTAATATAGTGACCCAAACCTATCTAAAACCTATTGGTTGAGTGGTTTTAGAACCATAAACACCTTATCATTTAAATAATTCATTTTTGAGCCATTAGAAACCTAAAAGGATTTTATTATAAAATATTATTTCTAGCTTTTCCTAAGGTGCCCCTCACCCCTCTTATAAAAGGGCACTCCCCCTTCTCTCTAATCCACACCTTCAAATCAATTAGGATCGGACAAACCCTTCCCAAATATCCTACAAACTCTTATTACTTCTTCCTAGAGACCATAAATTAGTCATTAATTCAACATATGGAGCCTTTTTGATCAATTCAAAAGGAATAACCCGAAGAAGAGGT
Organism: Viscum album; assembly: GCA_963277665.1. Lineage (NCBI taxonomy): Eukaryota > Viridiplantae > Streptophyta > Magnoliopsida > Santalales > Viscaceae > Viscum > Viscum album. Next base: position 1,383,384,383 of record OY728139.1, on the reverse strand, counting down.
AAATATTTCATCACCTCTTTCAAGTTCCTTTCTTCTTCCACTTCCTCTTTCTTTGTTGTTTCCATTATAAAATAATAACTCCATTATATTATATATATAGTGATGTTATTATAAATATGGTACAACCATATTCATTATTATATCCATCCTTTGAAATACATGTCACCATACGTGCGCACGTACGACTTACCGTCTCCACGTCGTGGTGTAGTTGTTCTTCAATACATTATTATTTGGATGGGTATATTAATGATGTATAATTGGTATAAATAAAAAATATAACATGGGAATTATTCTATATATATGATATAACATCCAATTATATATGATTTTAATATCAAAATAATGATATTGTCCCTTGTACATACGTACAGATTACCGTCTCCACGAACGCGATGAGAATCATTCCCCATCATATCCATTCAAGAATAATTTTCATTTGATGATTAAAAATAACGTTGAAAGACTTAATATCATTCTTAATATTAATAAGATACATCCAATCCTTAACAAACATGGCTTACGTAACCAAGCATATAAAGGAGAAAGAATCATTTAACACCCGAAACGACGATAATACTAAAATATCAATATTAGAAGATCATATATGATATCATATTAATGTATATGGTTATTGTATAATTTAATAACAATTATTTCACCATTATACAGGGGATTAACATACCCTCTACCAAGGAAAAGTAAAAGGTAAGGGGTTTCTTATCTCACTTTTAATTCTGTGGGATTTCCATTGCTCGCCAATTAATTATTACATGTGGTGTATTGTGTACTTCCATTTGATATATATTATCATGATTCTATTTACCTAAATTCTCATCCAGAGGCAAGCCTCTGACCATTTATTAATAAAATAAAAGCAAAACAGTTACAAGAAATCTAGAACAACTACATATCATAGAAATCATACTCATCACCACCCCCTTTAAAGATTAAGTCCTATGCTTTATCTATCTCCCACTACGATCTTTCATATTGTGTAAGAACCTGAACATATTTCCTTCTAAGATTTAGCTTCCCGCAGGCTAGAAATTCCGTCGAGGACTGAAAAGCCCAGTTTTCTCTCCCAAAAGAAGATCTAGTAGACACTGGCCTTGGAAGATACGAATAGTCTTTCTTTGCTCTTCTTCATGGTGGGGCAGTCTTTATATTCATGGTATTCTGTGATTCATTTGATGGTTATTAAATTTTGGTCGTACGAATTGATTAATTATAATGTGGTAAGAAGTTTTCATCTCACTTCTTATTTCTGTGAGATTCATGCTATATTGGACACTATTTCCTTTTGTGTGGTGTATGTACTACCCATGATTGTATTCTTGGTATAATATAATTTAATTTATGGGTATTTACATTTTCATTGTATAATACTTCTTTCATGGGGTGTATGTTTCATAAGTTACCAAATCGGTAAGGGAATTTCAAATTTCAATTTCCACTCATTGGGCTTTACACATACTTCATTGATTATTTTACTCCAAAATTATGTGTAGAATCAACATTTATTATTTATTAAGAAATTTCAACTCATCTTTCTGTGGATATACTTTTGATACACACAATCACTCCATTGATAATTTTTTGAGTCATTGATATGAACCTGATAAGAGTAATTTTAACTCAGTCTCCAATCATTGAGTTAAACATCTGATTAATTGGTGTTGTTTTTACAAGAATATGTGTGAATGTTCTCTGAATTATTTACACTGAATATCCAATCATATTGAGTGTATATATATTTTTCACATATAATTATTTCACTGATTTATTCTTATCCTAAGGATATGGTCATTATAAGGAATTTCTCTCAACTTACATTCCATTGAGTTTTCTTTGTTGTCATGCACAAATTCACTTTTATTTGGTGTATATAATGTAGTTTGACATAGTATATCCTGAATCCATTTATTCTCATGATATTTTAATGTTTTTATTAACCCAATTATTTGTATTCAAGTGCATCTTATTTGGTTAGGAACTTTATCTAAAATATCATTTTAAATGTTTTAAAATTTTATTCTTCTAAATCATTCTCATTAATGTCCATGTTTTAAAAATGGTGTTAAGGTTTTATTTATATGAAGTTTAATGTTTTAAAATTAAAATTCATTTTAAAAGTTTCAAATTGGTATTGGACACTTTGATTCAAAAATCTATTTATAAACGGCTTCTTGAAAAATACTGTCACTTTTAAATGTTTTCAAGAAAAAGGGGGATATTTCTCTCAAATAGTTTTGAGGATTATTTTCATTTATGACAATATCCTTCATTATTATCGATTGAGGTTAATTTGTTACAATGAAGTCTTCTATATTGTTTTTAATGAGTTATGTTTGACTATGGATGTGCTATTTTTATACCATTCATGGTTTGTGGATAAAGTATTGACATTTTGTATGCTAGTTTTAATACGAGCATTTATGTTTTATTTAAAACTTTTCATATGAGGAATGCATCGGACTTAGTAAGTGACAGGTGGATCCTACTATAGCTCTTTGATGCATTGGTAGGTCTCATGATACAAACTAGTGTCTTGGCACAAGGCCTTGACAAAATCTTATTTGTAATCTTGGCATAAGGCCTTCACTATGTGGTTATAAAGTCTGGCATTCTTCATTCCATCATTATGAAAGTAGATATTTATATTTCATGTGATTATTCTACTAGTAGAATATCCATGTGAATAAGTAAATTGAATTATTTGATTTTATCTTTTCCATATTATACTGAAGTTCAAGTTTAAAAGGCTTGTGTTTTAGTCTTAAACATTTCCTTAAATGTTTATGCTTATTTATAAATGATTCCGCTTTGTTGTTATCCTTACTGAGCATCTGAGCTCACCCCTTGCAATGTTTTATTTTTCCCATGATGCGAAGAAGTTTATTATTACTGGCCTACTGGGATAGTCTATGGGATCTCAGTGTTGTCTATGGAAACAATTTTGTTGTTGTTTTCCATTTTATGATCTAATGTAAACCTTATGAATGTATCTAGTACATCCAAGGCTACTAAACTAATCAGTATTTCGAGAATTTATCTTTTTTCATCATGCCAATGATATGTAATAATGCACCGACTCTCGGCTTCTGGGGTCGGGGCGTTACACATAAAATATAAGAGGTAACGTGGGAACCTGAGGAACTTATAATGAAGAACCCCATGAATCTTTTTATGCAATAATATTATAGAAATTTCAAGGAAAAAATTATTTGAATGAGGTAATAATGTAACTCCCCAAGGTTCCATGATACACTTCTCTTTGATTAATACAATAGCTTGCATTGTAAGAAGCTTTGAGTTCTAGCACACCACGAACAATCAAACTAGCAGTTTAAAAAAGTAGTTATGAATAATAATAACCATTTTTTGAAATTTTATATATTTTATTTCTCAAAATGGACAACATTTTTAGATTTGGAATATCAAAATTAGATTAGTGCGAATTTTTGGTATTTTCAGAAAACATTCATTTTTTGATGAATAGTGAAAAACATTGCATTATTGTTTAAAACTGACATTTCATTTAAATATTTTTTTTCAAATCTATTTTAAAGTAAAAATAGATAAATAATAACTATATTAGTACAATGTAATTCATTGGAGTCATTTTATATTAATATTAGATATATAAAATTTTATTGAATTTTTTAACGTCTTGTACCCACCTTCTAGGCACATTTGAATATTTGTATAAAATGTAATTTTACAGCATCTGTGAATTTAATTTCTAAAATCCTACACACACAGTTTTTATCAGTATGTAAAATGTGGTTCAATGGGATGAAAATAATTTTTTGTGAATAGTAACGTTTGAATTTTATTTACCATGGTTAAAAGTTAATAGGGTAATTAAAGGTAAAAATAATATTATAATTACCCTAACACATGTCCTAATTCTATTAGATAAATGTATATCGACCAAAACCAACATTATAAAATAATATGATTCTTTTTGATCAACTTTAATTAGATTAGAACATTTATTATATTTTATTTAAAGAATTGTTAAAAGTTTTATATTGAAATTTTATTAACTAAAAGTTATAATATATATTTATATATAAGATAAATTCAACTATAAATATTAATTATAAATATAAAATGATTTCCTACATCATGGTATTTTATTTATAATTTTTAGACCTTAAATAATTAAATTTATTTATGACAAATCATGATGCAGTAATTACCTTATTAATGAAAGAGTAAAATAATTGATGTTATAAATATTAACATAAATATAAATTGAAACTTTTGATTCCATGAACGAATTTTCTAGGTTAATATGACATTTTAGGGTTGATTAAATGTATTTTTTTCTATATAATCAAGTTTTTATGATTATCAAAAAAACAAAATACTAAATAGTGTCAGAATTGACATAAGTTAGTAGTTAAAACAGACATTATTTTATTAAATGACATAATAGACCTAAAAATAGAAGATTCGTCCAAAGGAATTATATAATGTTATATATTTCATTAATGAACCACTTGAGGTTTAATTGGAATTTTATAGTAACTATATTAACCATGTAGTATAAAAATACAAGAAGATATGGTAAAAGTTAGACTATTTGACTAAGAGTTAAATCTAAAAGATAAGGTGAATATGGTGAACTAAACGTGTCCAAACCTATTGGTTAAAAGGATTTCGACCCATCCTCACCTTATCCTCAAAATAAATCCATTTGGAGATATTAAAAAGGGAAAATAATTTTATAATAAAATAATATTTCATACTTTTCCTAAAGTTCCCCTCACCTCTCTTATAAAAGAGTACTTCACCTTCTCTTAAATTCACACCTCCAAATCATTTTGGCTCAGACAACCCCTTCCCTAATATTCTCCAAAATACCCTCAATTTATACAAGAGTCCTTAATTTGATCATAAAGTTATCCTAAGTATCCCTTTTGTTCAAATCAAAAGGAAGTACCCGAAGAAGAGGTAATTATTTCATCACATCATTCAAAAATACTTTTCTTCTTCCACTTCCTATTTATTTGTTGATTCCATAACAAAATAATAACTCCAATACCTTCTACATAATTTTATTTTATTATAAATATGGTGCAACCATATTCATTATTCTATCCATACTATGAATGACAAAGTCACCATACATGTGTACGTATGACTTACCATCTCCGCGTCGTGGTGTAGTTTTTTATTCATCACTTCATTATTTGGATGGGCATAATAATTAGTATAATTAATTTAAATAATAAATATAACATATTAATTATTCTGTATATATAATATAACATCAAATTACATATGATTTCACCATCAATAGAATGATATTTTTGCTCATGCGTACGTACGACTTACCGTCTCCACGACACGATGAGATTTCATTCCCCATCATAACTATTGAAGAATAATTTTCATTTGATGATTAAAAAAGAATTTTTAAGAACTTAATATCATTATTTATATGAATGAAATAAATCTTATCTATAAAAAACATAACTTATGTAACAAAACATATAATAGAAAATGAATCAGTTAACACCTGGAATAGTGATACTACTGAAATATTATTAACAAAGAAGTGGTAGAGAATCATATATGATATCATATTTATGTATGAGGTTGTTGTATAATTTAATAACAATGATTTAACTATTATAAATAAGATTAAAATACACTCTACTAACAAAAATTACATGGTAAGGGTTAACTTTTAAATCTCTTTATTATTAAAGGTTGTTTATACGTAAGTATCTACTAAGTATTTTTTATCATCCACATCTGTGTTTCTTAAAAATGTATTTCCAAACATTTTTAATATTTCCTATTTTGAAAGTTAAAATCATTTATACCCGTGTTTGAATTTTCATAATTTTTTTAAAGGAATCTTTTTGTTGTTTTCTAAACAATTTATTTTATGACCTTTTCGACAAATTAAGGAAAGAATGTTTTTTCAACTTATATAGTGGGTGCAGTTATTTTTTGACATTATAACTCCTTTGAAGCTTCCCTTAAAATATTATATGAATATTTTGAAAACAAATGTCTTCTTTTATAATTATGAAACATTTAAATGATTTCAAAGTAGAAAGAGATATTTGTCAAAAATAGTTTTTATATTGATTTCATCTATGTCAACATCTTTTATTGGATTTTATTTTTATTTGATGTTGATTTATTATGATACAATATTCCATTTTTTATAGATAGTGTTATTATATTTTTGACTATGGATGTGCTATCTTTATTTCATTCACGATTTATAGTTGAATTATTTACATTTCATATGTTTGTTTAATATGCATGTTTATGTTATGTTTCCCCCTTTTCATATGAGGAATGCGTTGGATGTAGTAAGTGACGGGCAGGTCCTACTATAGCCCCTCGATGCATCAGTAGGTTTCATGAGACTAACTAGTGTCTTGGCACAAGTCCTTGACAATATTTTTATTTCTAGTCTTGGAATGATGCCTTGACCATGTGGTTATTATGTTCGGCATTATACATTCCATAATTGTGAGATTAGCTATTCATATTACATGTGGTTATTCAACTAGTAGAATATCCATGTGAATAAGTAAATGGAATTATATGATTTATCTTGTCCGTATTATACTGATTTTTAAGTTTATAAATCTTGTGTTTTAGTCTTATACATTGCCTTATATGTTTATGATTATTTATGACAGATTCTAATATATTTTCATCCTTACTGAGGATATGATCTCACCCCTTTCTTATGTTTTATTTTTTCCAGGATGCGAAGAAGTATGTCACGAATGACCTGCATATGTAGGCTAAGGGATATGAGTGTGTTCAAAGGGGACACAATATTTCTTTTTCATTCATAATGTAATGTAAAACATATGTATGTATCTATTAATTCCATTTCCACTAAATTGATTGGTCTTTTCGGGACATGATATCTTGTTTTCATGCCAATGTTATGTAATAATGCACTGATTATGGGTAACTGAGGTTGGGGCGTTACATCAGCCTTATCCCATGACAATAACTGGAACAACAAACCAGCTCATACACAAATGGTGAAAATTATCCTTAGGAAATATCCATGGTGAATTTAATTAGTATTTATAGTCCCAAGGATTAATGAAATTATACCACCAATATAGGGCACAATAGGGAGAATCCACCTCTTGGAGTTGAACTATGCCAAGAAGATACGCTGATGGGTGCTCTCACTAGTCAGTAAAGATTGAAATTGGGTTATAGGAGTCCCCCCAAATATCATTTCCGTATTCCCTCCAGTATATCCAAAATGTAAAAGGGATGAATTAGATTACTAGTGTATCTATGGTTTCTCTTATGATTGAGTCAGATGCTAGGATAGTGTTTTCTCTAGGAAAAAAAAAGAGATACAAGTGGATTACTGTAGATATTATGTTTGAGCAGTGCTTGTTCTGTGAAAAAGAAAAAATGTACGCCAAACTTACTCTTGTTTTTAACATATATCATATTGTCTCAGTGCCCATATTTGAACCAGGTGGAATAGTTTATCCAATCAAGGAAGAAGTTGGGGGAAATGGAAAATAACTAATTTAAGAATCACCTACTCCATCTGAACAATGCGTCTATCCTCCATGATTTCAAATTTTCACAGCCTCCTAGGTAGATGATCTATTTAGATAACTTGTGACCATAAACACTAATTATTATGATGTTATAGATTCTCTCACCAGCCAACATAATGATCTCAAAATGAGACAAGCATCAATTCTGCTTACGGGATAGTTGTTTCAATAATGGGTAGACTATATTTTTTTGCAATCAAAATTCAAAAATATTATTTTAGCTCATTTAATTTCATTTTTTATCTTTTGAAATATCTTGAACACTTCACCTAATGGTTATGCCCAATTTTTGGGAATCTAAATCATAAAGAAGTGACTAAACTTCGATGTTTTCCCAAAACTTTGGAATGTCCTGCGTTGTGTATTAAAGGTAGATAAATATTGGATCCATTTACGATTGGGTAAAATTTCAACTTATAGTTTCTATATGGGTTAATATCCACCTCATGTTATTGAATAATAAGTTACATCTCAAAATGAAAACATAGGCCTCATGAGGAGGTATCTGAATTCATTTCCTAGTGAAAGGAAATCAAGTATTCACTGACATGTCACTTTATTAGGAACAACTTCTCATTTTTTGTGCTCAAAATGTAAAATATGGGTTGATCCCTATTCCCATATACTAGAATTATGTAGGAGTATTTAAATATTTTCCCAAAAAGGTACAGTGTTTGGAAGAATCCTTATAGTGGACTAAGAAATGGTCAAACCCATTACCCCATACAAAACCAATTCAAAGGCCTGTGAAAGAAAAGAAAGATGATACCATACATGTAGATGATCCTAAAACAGTTCACCAACTAAACCATTTACTCTAAAAATCCCATCAGGTATATCCATATGAGGATCCACCTCTCCCATTGTAGCCTCATTAGGTATAGGAACAACCTCACAGAGAGAAATTTTCCCCTGTCCCTCAATTTGTTTGGGGACCCATGATTCCTTTCATAGAAAGAAGGAACATTGCTTACTATTTCATGTATGTACAATTAGTTTTATATTTCATATTCACCCATGAAAATTGATTCTGATGCTTCTAGAATGATTGAGACTCCAAAAGGTCAAACTCAGCAATCAAAACAATCACAGCCCGTACTATAAGATCCTTGGACACACCATCAATGAATTTTTTTCCTTCAAATATTGGATCCTGGACTAGGTAGATCACGTATTAGTAAAATTGGGATGTGTCCTAGAATAAGTGTCACATGTATTCGGTAAGATTTATTGTGAAAATGAGGAATCCGGTGAGTGGTAGCAGGCTCCCTATCAGAAAACATATAAGTTCAATGAATAATTATATCCAAAAGAAATCACTCATGCTCATGGTATCATTAATTCATAATTATGTAGACCTTAAAATCCCAAAACTATCATGTCCCATCAATCCACCTCCTTTACATCTACATTGTATTCTTCTATGTCATGGTGGAATATGCATTGATTAAATAAGGGAAACAAGAGTACCCTATCATTTCCAAAACTAGTGTGTAGCCAGGGTGACATCACCCACCTAAGTTGAGAGGTTAACACAAGATACTAATATACTAGGAATATTCCATTAGTGAAGAGAAATTGTAAACTTATTTTAATTCAATCAAATTGGTGGAATACTATACGATACTCAATACTAAGGAAAAAATTATGACCCCCTCATATTCCTCAGGCTGATGATATCAAAGGATAGGTATAGGTTGTGTTGGTAGATATAATACCATGGTTGACATCTCAGACTAGACTATTGATTCTATTTAAACTAGTTAAATTCCCTCATGTATGGTTCAATGAGTATATAACTTCCAAGACACACCATCGGGCACACTCCGGGAACCAAATATATTATTTGATCATGAAACTCAGTTGCAACCACACCCTGATCAGTTGCACCTATCATAGACCTGAAATTAGACGTATGAATGCCAACCACTAGGAATTTAGATCAAGAAAACTGATCAAAATTAGAGTATATATATAACTATTCAGTGACCTATGTCTCTTCCAATGAAACATATTATTCTTCATGAAAAATAACAATCCTTTTCATGAAAAAACACTCCCCTAACCCATAAGTATGATGTGTGGAAGCACCTCACTAGCATACCAATGAGGCTCTTTACCCTATGTTCTTTCCACATTTCAATGGAAATGTGTAAAACCCTCAAATAATATTTAATAGACCCCTTTATATTTAGACTATGCTAACTTCAATCAAGACTAATTACACAGATTAGTCATAGAAGATGAAATTTCATGCCATAATTTCATTTTCTTGAGAAGATGAGGGTGCCAACATTAAAGGTGAAATACACCTATTGTATATCAACTGTTAGTTCAATGGTGTAAAAGTACCCTACTTCCTTATGGATACTGGAACTTTGATCAATCCCATATAGACCCGAAAACTCCACAAGATGGGGCTCATGAATGTGGATTAGAACCCCTCTAACCTAAAAATTAAGGGATATTATCTGAGTGATAATAAGTTACATAGATTTATTTGGATTAAGATTCAATTAAAAATATTTTTGGAAAGAAATGATTTTATAGTTGTCTCGTAGGAAATAACTTACAATGTCTTATTGGGAAGGCCCTGACTCCATCTTCATGCATTATTACCCTATCCATCTCACTAGTCTGTAAAATAATCCCTTGAAGGTCTTGTATAAGTACTCCAGAGAGATGATTTTCCCTTTAAATCAGATGAGTCATGTTATTTAGATTTTTGGGCACTAAAAACAGTAAGGTAAAAGGCTCCATATTGATGAGGTTGAGTGTATCATCTCCCCTAATGAAGTTGAGCTTATAAATACCCATAATGATCTAGAAGCCACTACAATGGGTCCATGGTAAGACACAAATGAAATATTCATCCTTCCAATACATTTATTCGAACCCATGGCACCAAACCATGGAAGTTTTTTCATAATCTGTTATAAGTAGGAACTCTAAAAAATTACCTCATACTCTATCATCGGTCTAGCCCAACCAATAATAGAATATCCTAAACATTCTAAAGTATCGATAAGTTCTTCCCATGGACACTGATACATGACATTCCTCTAGGTTCCAAAAGTTAGGTCAGATTCAATGAAAATAAACCCATAAAATTTGCTTCATCATTATGATTGGACCTCAACATTGAAAAATAAATAGGATTTAGACATCATCTTTTATCATTTTAGATTCTATAGAGAAATAATTCCTTTTTGAAGATTATTCCCCCATTGTATTGGGTTCCGATTCTATCTTGTGGATCTATAGTCTTAGGAAAGTAACACAAACCCATAGATCCATGTACATTAAATGATGAAGAGGATCTAGAATATCCCCCTCTTATATTTGAAGAGGGCATCTAAACTATTTTTTAGGATTTGACTCAGGTATACCTAGACACTGTGAAAGATAAGAAACCCACACTGGTATGCATATCCATGTTTCTAGAGGGGAAACAACAATATGTAATCTTCTTGAAGTAGCATCATGACATGTTATACTAATGCTATGTTGAGTTTCTAGGGATTGAGACTTAGGTCATCGTTTGTCACCTAGGCCTCCTATTGGGTCACCACGGATTTAGGAAGCCTTCCAAAAAAATGAACCCCTCTGATGGTTCTATGGTTGAGGCTAAAGATGAAAAAATTATTAAAATTTAACCTTATTAGATATGTATAGTACACCAATTTGATGGAAAACATTGTTTGACTAAGTAATAATAATAGAAATATCAGAGTATGTATGGACATCCAAGACACCGTCAACTATTTTTTTAATGATGACATTCCCCATCCAAATAAATTGATATTGATTGATTTTATGATTGTATTCCTAGAAATCTCCCTCATGAATGAATATTATGGTTAGAGTGAGATCTAGATATCCATCGAGAATGAATATTGTACTACCTTTAGGGCACCCCAAGGAACTTTCTTATACTAGGTGATTCCTTTCCGCATGAAAAATACTGGAGAAACTTACTAGTGTTTCATTCCCCATATTATTATACTTCTCATTAGGAAATTTCTAGAGTGTTATGTTGATGATCTGGTTGTTACATCATGATAGTTCTAGGACTATCTCATAGATCTCGAGAATGTTTTCAACTTCCTCTTTTTCCACAACTTGAAAATGAACCCCTTAAATGGTCCATTCAAGGTAACCATTAGAATATTTCTTGGTTTCATCATCAGATACCAAGGAATCAACATTAATCCTGAGAAAATAAAGGTCTTCAACTAAATTCCTTCCCAATGTAACCACCATGAGATAAAGTCCTCCATGGATACTTACCCTATATTCTCATATTTTTTAAAAATTTGGTTGGTATGTTTAATACCATCATGAAGATCATGTAAAAAAATGGTATGTTTACTAGTGTGATGAGAAATATCACACTTTCTTCTAGGATATTAAGTAGTATTTTCTATAACCTTTATTTATGATGACACCCACCACAATAAATCCTTGGTCTTATGTGTGACCACTCGGGAATGATCCCTTGGTTCCCTAATAGCCTAGAAAAACAATGAGTGTAGAGAAAATAGCCTATATTATTTTAGTTCCATGTTCCTCGACACATAGGCCAGATACTCCACTATTGAGAAGAGTTTACTCATTTATGTATTTTTACTGAAAAATTTTTGAAATTGTTTTTTGTACAATGAGATATTATTGGTTTCATGAGCTTACCAACTAAATTAAATCCTCAATTTCCCCATACTGACATGGTCATTTTCATATTGTTCAATATCCTATAATAGTTCGACATCATGTTTGTTCCATAGAAAGTATTCAAGGTCCAAACACTAAAATTATTTTTATCCACACATCTAAACCCTAAATAGTTAAATAAGGATTATAATTTATCAAGTAAAGATATTATATTAGTGGATCAGGTTATGCTATGTTGGAAGAAACATTTCTGTGGTGCCTCCTAGATTCTAATTGGTATAAGGATTAGTAACACCAAGCTCAATATATTTTTCCTTGGAATTTTCATCATTACTTCAACACTTTTTATCTTTCTATACTCATTCCAGTTTTATAAATGTTGTACCAACACAGAGGCAGAGTACTGAGTCCACATCCCTAGAATCAAATGTTTCCTCGAGGTTTATTTCACATGAATACATGTAAATGAATACTAGAGCTAGTCATCAAGAAGAATAGATCGACTACATCATTATAATGTAAGAGCTTATTCCCCTAGTAGAATAGACTATTCATAGGATAGCCTAGTTCCCTTCATATAGAATGGTGACACATGTTTCATGGTCACCGAATAGTTGAGCTGATTCTTTGGAAATATTAGTCATGTCCCTCACAAAACATAACCACGATGAGAATTCCATTAATACAAAACAAAATAAGGTTATCTCTCCCTATATTTATAAAGCTGAAAATTATCAATAGCTTTACCAAATATATTCTAATGATTCTACACCATGGACCTTAAATTCCACTATGATGAAGAAAACTCTTGATTATATTATTCCCTTCATTTAGTATCTTCATGATGATATACTCCCTCCAAGATGAGCTGAGCGTGATCAAATATACTAGCGTGTAGCACAATTCATCCACTAGAGTGGACCTAACCTTGATAAAACCATATATAAGAGAGGGTTCAATGGAATTTATGTCTATTTCATTTAAGGATATGAGATAACTTAGATTATGCAAGAGTTCCATACCAAATCCTATGGCGCTTATCAAGGAATACAGAATCTCTCCCACCAAATTCAAATGTTGGGTTACTTATATCCCACAATGGTTCATGAATTCATTAAGAACACCAAGTGGTGTCATGTATGTAATATTCATGCCAACATTGTGCACCAACAACTAGATCTTATCCACCCCATAAAATAATATTTTCCCCTTTTAGTTTAGGGATATAACATTGTGGGTTCTTACTCACCGATAATGGATTTATAGTGAAGGTTCATTTTGACCAAAAAATATTTCTTCACAAAGTGGGTAGAAATAGTTCCCCACAATGAAGTTAAAAACTATTCTACTGTTGACTTTTTTAAATCTCACACCACTCATAGATTTGGGGTTCATCATACAATTCTAATAAAAAACAGAACTAATTTTAAGAATGTTGAGTTAATGAAATTTTATACCATTTACAACTTACGATCCAACCACACTTACCTATACCATGCACCAAAAAATAGATAGATCAAGGAATTTAAAAAAAACTCTAATTTTTTTTTCAGAAGATTGTGGAATTGAAAAAAAAAAGATTTATCTAAAAAACACCCTATTATCTTCTAGAACTATTAGATGGAAAATCTAAATTATACCTAGGTGAACCTGTACTCTATGGTGTATAGAATAGAGGTAGTTTTACTTATAGAGGTTCAGTTACCATCACTCAAAATAGCCATTTATCACCATCATACACCACAACGAGTTGCAGAAGCCCATATATTTTAGTTTTGATCTCTCAAGGAAAACAGTCTTCAGGAATTTCATTAATTATACAAACATTAAAATATGGTGGTGAGATCATTTAACATCAAGGTCTGCGTCAACTTCTTCCTTCAAGATTGCATGGTACTGGATCTAAGAGAACTGATGATACCCCAAAAAATGTCTCTAAATCTTGAACCAAAATGGTAAGTACATTTTATTATCCATAAGTTATATTCCAATAGATCATACACTTAAAACACCATTGAAAGAGAGTATATCAAACCTACCACCAACCCAAATATTTTCAAGAAGTACTTCACATGAACATTTTAGTCTAAGATACAGGACATTAAACTATATAAACATATTTCAATCATTATGAACCTAAACTATTTTCAACCCTTAGTATAAGGATTATGACCTTGAAATATTTTCCTCCTAAGATATTATCTCTATATCCTTATATAGCTATAGAATCAGTCTGAATAGTATGAGTTTTTACTAAAAATCATAACATTATCAAATAATTATGTTAAATAGTATCCATACCTTTTGAGATAAAAAAATGATAGATTGAATGAAATGTATGATGTGACCTAATCACAACATCCTCTACACCTGAAGATAAACAATTTCCTTCACCTGCCCAAAAAATACAGGATGCCTCATTTGAAAAATATGGGATGAGAATGAAGAATGTCCTCAAGACATGACATTAAAATGTAGATTTACCTTATGTGATGAAAAAAGGTTTCCTTATATGACTAATATGAGATTATTCAATTTATTCACTTGAGAGGGTGTCCCGTTCAAGAAGTTTATCGGATGGATGAGTGTTCTGTTCATGTGAAATCTTAGAAATTCATTGATGATTCCTCTCTATGTAGTATCATGGTGCTCATGTCTCCCACTAGAAGGTAATGCATTGACAAATTTGATTTCATTATGGTATTCACCAAGGGGTGTACTCTTAACTTGAAATTTTCTTTATTTCTTTTGCTGGATGAATAACTTCGACCAATAATTTGATTTAATCTATTATGATTTATTCCCTTTAAGAACTTAAATTTCCCAAGTGTGTCATCAACAATATTGATAGAACCCTAGAGTCCTTTATCTGGGTGACACATAGTGATGTAAATTATTATTGATCATTTTGGGTTTGGCTGGTGAGACCTGTGGAGGAGGGGTAATCAATGTGAGAAATCTCTCAAAGATACTGTGTTGCATGCATGCTATACTGGCAAGGGAGTTCCATGAAGAACAATATCTTTGGAGAAAATTCATGGTGGATAACGAAAGAAAAGGGATTAGTCTGTCATGTGGTAATTCATCCCACTTATTTCCATGATCTATCCTAATTTCTAGATTCTACAAAATCACTCACGCTGGATTATCGGGATGGGATACATTATTTTTTGGAATCACAATTGGGTCGGCTTCAATCTCAGGTTCCCTACATTTCCACCCTTATACCTAACCTTAAGGCAAGCCACTAAGAACCCAAGTTTCTTCAATTATATTCTGGACAAGGAACAGAGGTCCTTCTTTGACCTCACAAATCTCAATAATATGCCTGATAGATGTTTTTAATAGATTTTGTTTGGTGTTCTTTTTTAGAAAAAGACTATGGTATGATAAAAAGTGCACTGAACATCATGGATTATTGGAGTGATATTCTATGGTATAAAGTAATTCAATAAAAATACAATTTTATGGTTTGGTGTGTCCATAATAGGAAGCTATCCAATAAAGAGAACAAAAAACACACTCGTGTCAAACTTGTTTACAGATTCTCATGTTGTATGTATTCTTGTGATGAATCATCTAACCACCATTTCTTTGGTAGAGAATGGGATTGTATGGTGTGTATTTTCATTAGTGGATTTATCGGATTCTCCTATCAAGTGTTGGATAATTCTACCTTCCTTGATTATGGGTTCCTTGGTGCGGGGATATCCGATATAGAAACAATGTGTGATCCTTGGTGGTTTCAGATGGCATCTAGTGTATTTAGAAAACATGCAACGTGGCCCACTTAAACGATGTTGTTTGTTTGGGAAAATATTTGATCATATTCACTAGAAACCTTCTTGCTGATAGGATTGGGTTTTTAAAAAATTAGTCTTATTCCCACTCTCTTGGAAAAATCATGGACTCCACCACATACATCACATCCAACCTCAATCCCTCTATAGGCTACTAGTAATGTTGGCACCTTCACCCTACGGGCATCAAAATAAACACCGACGACTCATGATGCATGGGGTCCCTGTGGGGATATGGTGTTGTTCATGACACTAGGGGATACATCATCCATTCCTTCTCTCATGCCTTCAGTCATGTTCATTCTATTCATGATGAAATCACAACCATGCTTACAAGTATCATACTTTCCAAACAAAGGGATATTCATCTAGAAAAAGTAGAAACAAACTCTCTGATCCTTTACAGTTTCCTTCACAGTACTTTTCCAAGCCCTTGTTCAACCTCTTAAATTATTATAAGATTCAAATCTATCATCAGAAACCACATGTATGTAATTCATACTTTACATGAGGTAAACAAGGTGGCTGACTTTCTTTCACCCATGTCAGTCCTTGAGGATAACTCAATTCATTATTACACCTTCCTTCCTTCTGAAGGAGAGAATCTTGTGAGAGGGTACACTGTAACAACCCGATATTTTATGATAAGTATTATTTTTAATTTATTTGATTTATGCTACAACAAGACTATCTTGTGTTATATGCAACACTGTATTAGCTTGCAGTATACGCAACACTATTCTTAGATTGTGTTACACACAATTTCAAGTTCGTTGTATAATAGTCATTCGATGCAACATTGAGTGTGTGTATATATATATATATTCAATGTATAAATGAAAAATGGTTGGATTCTATTATAACAAAACAACAAAAGAGTCTTGTACAACACGCAACCCTGACTTGGCTTGCATTACACACAATCGCGACCTTCCTTGATAGCGTGTGTTGTGCGCAATACCCAGTTTCACTAAACACCGGTATGCTATTAAAATATTACTAAAACTAGCAGTTATGAATAGTAATACCCACTTTTTGAAATATTATAAATTTTATCTTTCAAAATGGACTTCATTTTTGGATTCAGAATAGCGAAATTAGACTAGGGTGAAATTTTGGTATTTTTCTCAAAACTTTCAATTTTTGATGAATAGTGAAATCACTTGGTTACTATTTAAAAACCGACTTTTTATTTAAATAATTATTTATTTTATTTAAATTTAAATTAGGTCAAAATTGATATATAATGCCTATATAAGTTCAATGTAATTTATTAGAGTCATTTTATAATAATTTTAGATATATAAAAATTTTATTGAACTTTTGACCGTCTTTTACCCACCTCCTAGGAGAATTTCCAAATTCACATAAAACATAATTTTACTGCTTCTGTGAATGAAATTTCAAATATCCGAGAGACACGGTTGATGTCAGTAAGTAAAATTTGGTTCAATGAGATGAAAATAATTTTTGGTGAATAGTAACTTTTTTCTTTTTTTTACCACGGTTAAAAGTAAATAGGGTAATTAAGGGTAAAATTGATATTATTATTACCCTAACACATGTACTAATTCTATTGGATAAGTTTAATTCGACCAAAAACAACCTTAGGAATAAAATATGACCATTTAGGCCCACTTGGATTAGATTAGGACATTTACTATTAATTTATTTAAAGAAGGGTTAAAATAGTTAAAATCAAAGTTTAATAAGTATATAATTTTTAATATAGGGTTATACATAAGATAAATTAGACTATAAATATTCATTAGAAATCTAAACAGATTTCATACATAATGGTATTTTATTTATAATATTTAGACATTAAATAAGTTAATTTATTTATGACCCAATGGTGATGCAGTAATTATCTTATTAATGAAATATTGATATAATTGATGTTATAAATACCCAAATAAATATAATTTGAGACTTTTTATGAATTAAAAAAAATCTAGGTTAATATGACATGTTAGTATTGATTTAATTAACTTTTTTCGAACTAATAATTCTGTTATGATTTTCACAAAAATTAATTACCAAATAGTGTCAAAATTGACATAAAATAGTTTTTAAAAAAAATATTATATTATTAATTGTTATTTTATTCCTAAAAATATAAGGTTCGGAAAAATGACTTATATAAGGTTATATATATTAATAATAAACAACTTGGGGTTTTTTTGGCTTTTTATAGTAAGTTTCTTAACCTTATAGTGTAAGAAAACAAGAAGACATGGTAAAAGTGAAATTATTTAACTTAAAGTTAAATCTAAATTATAAGGTTAAAATAATTACCTAAACTTGTAAAAATTCTATTGTATGAGAGGATTTAGACCCATCCCCAACTTATCTTTTAAATAAATCAATTTTTAGCTATTTAAAACCGAATATGTCTTTATAATAAAATAATATTTTTAGTTTTTCCAAAGGTACCCCTCTCCTCCCTTATAAAAGGGCACCTCCTCCCTCTCTTCCTCACACCACTTTGAGCCTTAGAAGTCGGCAAAAACCAGAAAAAGTTTATTCTAAACTTCTTTAGAAACATCCTAGAGGTCCTGGTCTTCTTAAAAGACCAATTATAGTGCCATAAGAGGAGGTATCAAAGAGGCTCTTCAAAGAAGAGGTAATGTCTGTTACCGATTCTTTCAACTTTATTTCTTCTTCCACTTCTTCTTCTTTAGTTGTCTCATTATTAAGTAATAACATCAGTATCACTCATATACGGATATGTTATTATAACTATGAAACAAACCTATTTCACCACCTATTCGTCCTACGGAAAATGAAATCACCGCGCGTGCGTACGTACAGAATACCGTCTCCACGCCGTGGTGTAATCTGTTTTTCCACCAACACCTTACATGGATGGGTATAATGGTGTAAAGAATAACTATATATGGTTATTATAACATCATACGGATTCTGATATATTGTATCATCCTCTCCAATTCAATTCAATAATTATGGTAATGACATCATCGCCCGTGCGTACGTACGGACTACCGTCTCCACGACGCGATGATATTCAATCTCAAAGATTAACCATTCATGAATGATTATAAAGTATATATAACAATTAATCATTAAATATATGACATAATAATGATACTATATTTATTTATATATATATGTATTCCATCCAATTAATTCCATTAAATTCAATAAGGAAACGAAAACAGTGTTCATGCGTACGTACGACCTACCGTCTCCATGAACGGTGTATTTCATTCCTTTTATCGATCTATAATATATATGTATATGATGAATATATATTATATATAAATCATGTTTTACATTCTAGAATTATGTAAATCAGGATATAATTAATAATATCATGAACGACAAGTCGAAACACATACGATAAATGAAATGATTTTACCCAAAACGCTGCTTTAACATGGAATTTACAAAAGAACGGGTAATATAAAGTCATAAGTGAAACATATATGATATCATAACAATGAATATAATTATGTAATAAGTAAATGACATTATTTAAATCATTATACAGGAGTTTCAGATCCATACGAAGCATATTGGACCTAAGGTAAGGGAAAATCTCGCAGTCTCATTCTTATCTGAGATTGTTTATACTTCAGAATTTACTGGGGAATATTTATCATCCACATCCATGTTTCTTCAATATTTAATATTTATATCCTTCTAAAATTGTTTAAATCAATTTTTACCCTTTGTTGAGTTTTTAGTAAAAGATATGAAAGGAATATTTTGTCATTTTTTGTACGAGGTACTTTTTGAATTTTCTGACAAAAGTACGAGAAGAATGTTTTTTTAACTTATATGACACGAACGGATTTTTACGGTTTTATAAATTCTTATTTTCATGAAGCTTCCTCAAAAAGATTTCATGATTATTGTAAACAAAATATTTTTCTTTTAAAATTTCATGACGTTCTGTTAAAAGAAATTGATTTTGAAGAAGAAAGGATATTTTCCTCAAGAATTCATTTCAAGTGTTTTATCAAAACCATTTTCCATCTAAGATGAAATTATTTCTTATGTGTATGTTTAAAGTATAATGTCCCTATGATTTACATGCTCTCACTTTTCTTATGAAGAGATATCCATTTGTTTTATATGGATTATGTGATGATGATATGATGTTTATGAAACCCATTTTATTCTTTGGGTTATGATGAATGTTTTAAGTTTATGTTGTGGCACAAGTAAGAATGATTTCATAATGAGATGGGTGGGACCTATATCTACCTCCAATGAATTTGGTAAAGATTTATATCTCATGAGATATACATGGCTGGAATGGTAAGTTAATCTGGTTCAGTGTTATAGGACTGAAACGAGGAGTGAACTCGATTCAGAAAGGGACTTTGTCCACTACGATGGTCTTGGCAGCAATGCCTTGGCTACTATGGAAATCATGACATGTGCTGAATGATTTCCACAATTACATGTTTTATTACCATTATATTTTATCATGGTTGATGTTCCATTTTGATATATTCCTTACGAACTTCCACCATTTATGTCTTTGCTCAACATCTAGATGTTTAAATTTCATGTTCAAGTTTTTGCTTTCAAATGATTATGGGTTGTTTTATGTTCTCTATGTTTTCCCTTACTAAGAATTTGAGCTCACCCTTTTTATGTTTTCTTTTACCCTAGGGTTAAAATAAATATTTTAGGTTAGCAAACAAAAAGTGGAAGATCTTTATGGGAGATTTTGAAGATCTTCCACAACGATTAGAAGATTTTGTTCCGAGTTTCCAAAGACACTAAAATATTACGGTCCTTGTGTGTCTGTTTTTGTTATATATTAAGTATTCCGCAAAAGTAATGTAATGTCCATGTACGTCAAGCTTCGGGTCTCCACAGTTTGTATTAGAGGCAAAGGAGGTATGAATGTATCTGATCCTTGGGAACTCTCACATGTGAGCGTTGGACGAAGCATGGCTCTCCTCCTAAGGGCTTCATGAGGAAATGGCTGCCACTGGGGATGGTAGTGTGTCCCGCCCAGGGGGTGTAGCCACCCATGGAGTGCCCTGATAGGTATCAATTATAGTCCACTGGAAGTAATTCTAGACCGTTAGAGTTTGTATCAGAGGAAAGGTTTAGTCAACCTTTGGAAACTAGGTTGCGAAAACGTTAGTGAGATCCCTAGACAAATTTCTAAGGTATGTATAGGGATGTCCCTAAGGATAAGTATACGTATAGGATATAGTCCTAGAACTACGGTAAAGATTTTATAATTTAACCTAAGATGTTAGATATTTAGGGTACTCCCCCTTTACTATGTTGTTTTCCCTAGCATGATTTTTGCCTCTCACACTATTTTTTTTGGGTTTTAGAAAATAGCTGGAAATAGGAAGATTCATGATAATAGAGGATATTCCAGACAATGGAATGATGTTCTTCATGGACAACCAAATGAAACAGGATTCAGAAGTCCAAACATCATTATTATGCCTAATCAGCAATCTCATAATATGATCAATAATCTCAACTTTCGTAAGTTTTCTGACTCTGATAATAAGAGAAAGATGGAGTTTCATGATGATCATAGAAGAAAGAAAGTTCAATTTACCTCATGTCAATCATGTGGGAAGAGGCATCATGGAGATTGTTTTAAAGGAACTAGAAGATGATTTGGGTGTGGAAAAGAGGGACACAAATCCAGTAAGTGTAAAGGAAAAGGTTCAGTTAACAGCATGGACAAGGATAATGATATTTCTACAACATCAACAATGATTAGATGTTTTAAATGTGGAATGTATGGGCATTATGCATACCAATTCCCTAAGAGAAAATCTCATGAAGAGAATCAGCATGGTCATATGGGTATTATTTATGTGGATGATGATGAGGAGACTACAAATGATATATGAGATGAAAGAAGTGTTGAAGCTCAGTCAGTTGTTTAAGAAGGTAGTGGAATGATTGTATGTTTATCATAAGTTATGTTGTATAGTTAATTGTACTATCGAATAAAGAATCATCTAAGGATTGTTACACTATTGTTTTTCCTAAAGTATTTAAAAGTATATGTTGAATGGTATCGGTAACCATGGAAGGTTATTCAAATATTTTTGGATAGTAGATGATATGCACATAATGAAGGGATAATAAGATAATGAGATGTTTGACTGTATTCATGAGCTCATGATTGATATAAGGACTAAGTGATATCATGGTTTGAGTATATAGAATTTTGAGGATTTTTGTATGTGGAATTTGTTAACTTTTAACTTCATTCACTAAGGTTTAGTGGGTATTCATTGTTCAATAGAATACATTATTAAGGTATTCACATGTTTGTAATTTGACCAATAAGATATATCTTATGATATATGAGGGATAAATGATGACATTCACGTGATTGTTATGTGACATTTCAAGTAATCATTTTCTTTATACTATGAGCTTGGACCGATGTATTTTAGATAAGCCTAAAGATTTGAATGGATTACGTTGGACATGAGTTAGTATTGTTTAAGGATAGAACTTTTTTTCGATATTATTAATGGGATATTATAGTAATGTAGTTTTAGAAAAAGGACAACCTGCAGGATGGGCGAAAGCCCATCGCGTCGGACAAGGCTGTGGGAATCGAACCAACAACTGAAGTGAAATTGGCCTTTATCGCCTACCACTGGCCTACAGGATGTCCCTTGTTAGTGGAAATTTTTTTATTTTATTAATCAGTATGATAAATAAAGTATAAGTCCATTTTTTGGAACCATATACGATTAATCTCACTATAAGATGGACTTATAACTTTTGCTAAACTTTTGTCTGAAATAAATGGAATTACCCATCATTCTATTACATGATCTGCTAACGCTTCACGAATAACAAATTCAACTTCATTTCTTTAAGAGATGAAGTGGAAATTGTTCAATTCACGAACAATAGTGAGATTGTACCAAAATCATGTAAGTATTTCTTTTAATTTATAAACATTAGGGAAATGATCTTGAAAACCAAAAATGTTGTCCTAGTGCTCTTATATCCAACGAATAAGATAGTACCATAGATCATCACAAATATATGGCTTTGTGATTGTTGGCCTTTTCATAGCCATGTTCTCTACCACTCTCCATCAGAACATGATGGTTAGATTTCTCTTCCATATCCATATTTTCACCTATGTTCTCCTATTTGGAAACCCAGTGATTAGTTAATTTGGGTAACTGTTATGTTTCATACTTTAGTTTTTAAAGTTATGTTTTGGTATTTCATTTTACAATGTGGGTTTCAATTAAAGAAACTTTCAAGTAGAAAACCATTTATAACCTCGACGAATTTCGAGGGTGAAATTCATTTTTAAGGGGGGTAGAATGTAATAACCCGATATTTTATGATAAGTATTCTTTTTAATTTATTTTATTTATGCTACAACAAGACTATATTGTGAGATACACAACACTGTATTAGCTTGCAGTATACACAACACTGTTCTTAGATTGTGTTACAAACAATTTCAAGTTCGTTGGATAATAGTCATTCGACGCAACATTGAGTGTATATATATATATATATTCAATTTATAAATGAAAAATGGTTGGATTCTATTATAACGAAACAAAAAAGAGTCTTTCACAACACGCAACCCTGATTTGGCTTGCATTACATGCAATCGCGACCTTCCTCGATAGCGTGTGTTGTACACAATACCCAGTTTCACTAAACAACGACATGCTATTAAAATATTATTAAAACTAGCCGTTATGAAAAGTAATACCCACTTTTTGAAATTTTATAAATTTTATCTTTCAAAATGGACTTCATTTTTGGATATGGAATATCAAAATTAGCCTAGGGTGAAATTTCGTATTTTTCTGAAAACTTTCAATTTTTGATGAATAGTGAAAACACTATGTTACTATTTAAAAACCGACTTTTTATTTAAATAATTATTTATTTTATTTAAATTTAAATTAGGTAAAAATTGATATATAATGCCAATATAAGTTCAATGTAATTCATTGGAGTCATTTTATAATAATTTTAGATATATAAAGATTTTATTGAACTTTTGACTGTCTTTTACCCACCTCCTAGGAGAATTTCCAAATTCACATAAAACTTAATTTTACCGCTTCTGTGAATGGAATTTCAAATATCATAGAGACACAGTTGATGTCTGTAAGTAAAATTTGGTTCAATGAGATGAAAGTAATTTTTGGTGAATAGTAATGTTTTACTTTTTTTACCACGATTAAAAGTAAATAGGGTAATTAAGGGTAAAAATGATATTATTATTACCATAAAACATGTCCTAATTCTATTGGATAAGTGTAATTCGACCGAAAACAACCTTAGGAATAAAATATGACCATTTAGGCCCACTTGGATTAGACTTGGACATTTATTATTAATTTATTTAAAGAAGGGTTAAAATAGTTAAAATCAATGTTTAATAAGTATATAATTTTTAATATAGGGTTATACATAAGATAAATTAGACTATAAATATTAATTAGAAAGATACAAATATTTCCTACATAATGGTATTTTATTTATAATTTTTAGACATTAAATAAGGTAATTTATTTATGACACAATGATGATGCAGTAATTATCTTATTAATGAAATATTGACATAATGGATGTTATAAATACCAAAATAAATGTAATTTGAGACTTTTTATGAATTAAACCAATTTTATAGGTTAATATGACATGTTATTATTGATTTAAGTAACTTTTTTAGAACTAATCATTCTGTTATGAGTTTCACAAAAATTAATTACCAAATAGTGACAAAATTGACATAAAATAGTTTTTAAAACACATATTATATTATTAATTGTTATTTTATTCTAAAAAATATAAGGTTCGGCCAAATGACTTATATAAGGATATATATATTAATAATAAACAACTTTGGGTTCGTTTGGCTTGTTATAGTAAGTTTCTTAACCTTATAGTGTAAGAAAACAAGAAGACATGGTAAAAGTGAAATTATTTAACTTAAAGTTAAATCTAAATGATAAGGTTAAAATAATTACCTAAACATGTCCATATTTTATTGTATGAGATTATTTCGACCCCTCACCACATTAGATTCTAAATAAATCAATTTGGAGCTATTTAAAACCGAATATGACTTTATAATAAAATAATATTTTTAGTTTTTCCAAAGGTACCCCTCTCCTCCCTTATAAAAGGGAACCTCCTCCCTCTCTTCCTCACACCACTTTGAGCCTTCAAGATCGCCCAAACCACAAAATATTCTCTTATAAACTTTCCTATAAACATCCTAGAGGTTCTGGTATTCTTCAAAGACCAATTTTAGTACCCTAAGAGGAGATCTCAAAGAGGCGCTTCAAAGAAGAGGTAATGTCCGTTACCGATTCTTTCAACTTTATTTCTTCTTCCACTTCTTCTTATTTAGTTGTTTCATTATGAAGTAATAACATAAGTATCACTAATATACTTATATTTTATTATAAGTATGAAACAACCCTATTTCACCATCTATCCGTCCTATGGAAAACGGAATCACCGCGCGTGCGTACGTACAGAATACCGTCTCCACGCTGTGGTGTAATCTATTTTTCCACCAACACATTACATGTATGGGTACAATGGTGTAAAGAATAAATATATATGGTTATTATAACATCTTAATTATTCTGATATATTGTATCATCCTCTCCAATTCAATTCAATAATTATGGGAACAATATCATCGCTCGTGCATACGTACGGACTATCGTCTCCACGACGCGATGAGATTCAGTCTCAATGATTAACCATTCATGAATTATTATAAAGTATATATAACAAGTAATCAAGAAATATATGAAATAATAATGACACTATATTTATGTATATATTTATTTATGCCATCCAATTAATTCCATTCAATTCAATAAGGAAACGAAAACAGCGTTCATGCGTACGTACGGCCTACCGTCTCCATGAACGGTGTATTTCATTCCTTTTATTGATCTATAATATATATGTATATGATGAATATATATTATATATAAATCATATTTTATATTTTGGAATTATGAAAATCAGGATATAAGTAATAATATCAAGAACGACAAGTCAAAACACATACGATAAATGAAATGATTTTACCAAAAACGCTGCTTTAACATGGAATTTACAAACGAACGGGTAATATAAAGTCATAAGTGAAACATATATGATATCATAACAATGAATATGATTATGTAATAAGTCAATTCCATTATTTAAATCATTATACAGGAGTTTCGGATCCATACAAAGCATATCGGACCTAAGGTAAGGGAAAATCTCGCAATCTCATTTTTATCCGAGATTGTTTATACTTCAGAATTTACTGAGGAATATTTATCATCCACATCCATGTTTCCTCAATATGTAATATTTATATCCTTATACAATTTTTTAAATCCAATTTTACCTTTTGGAGAGTTTTTAGTAAAAGATATGAAAGGAATCTTTTGTCGTTTTTTGTACGAGGTACTTTTTGACTTTTCTGACAAAAGTACGAGAAGAATGTTTTTTTTAACTTATAAGGCACGAAAAGATTTTTATGGTTTTATAAATTCATATTTTCATGAATCTTACTCAAAATGATTTCATTATTATTGTAAAAAAATATTTTTCTTTTAAAATTTCGTGACTTTCTGTTAAAAGAAATTGATTTTGAAGAAGAAAGGATATTTTCCTCAAAAATTCATTTCAAGTGTTTTATCAAAACCATTTTCCATATAAGATGAAATTATTTCTTATGTGTATGTTTCAAGTATAATGTCTCTATGATTTAAATGATTTCACTTTTCTTATGACGAAATATCCATTTGTTTTATATGGATTATGTGATGATGATATGATGTTTATGAAACCCATTTTATTCTTTGGGTTATGATGAATGTTTTAAGTTTATGTTGTGGCACAAGTAAGAATGATTTCATTATGAGATGTGTGGGACCTATATCTACCTCCAATGCATTGTTTATATATTTATATCTCATTAGATAGACATGGCTGGAATGGTAAGTTAATCCGGTTCATTGTTACATGACTAAAACGAGGAGTGAACTCAATTCAGAATGGGACTTTGTCCACTACGATGGTCTTGGAAGCAATGCCTTGGCTACTATGGAAATCATGACATGTTCTGAATGGTTGCCAAAATTACATGTTTTATCCCCATTATATTTTATCATGGTCTATGTTCTATTTTGATATATGCCTTATGAACTTCCACGATTTATGTCTTTGCTCAAGATTTTGATGTTTAAATTTCATGTTCAAGTTTTTGATTTCAAATGATTATGGATTGTTTTATGTTCTCTATGCTTGCCCTTACTGAGCATTTGAGCTCACCCTTTTTATGTTTGCTTTTCCCCCAGGGATAAAAGAAAGATTTTAGGTATGGAAACAAAAACTAGAAGATCTTTATGGGAGATGTTGAAGATCTTCCAAAACGATTAGAAGATTTTGTTCCGAGTTTCCAAAGACACTAAACTACTACGGTCCTTGTGTGTCTGTTTTTGTTATGTATTAAGTATTTCGAAAAAGTAATGTAATGTCCATGTACGTCAAGCTTCGGGTCTCCACAGTTGGTATCAGAGGCAAAGGAGGTAGGAATGTATCCGATCCTTGGGAACTCTCACATGTGAGCGTTGGACGAAGCATGGATCTCCACCCAAGGGCTTCATGAGGAAATGGCTACCACTGGGGATGGTGGTGTATCCCGCCCAGGGGGTGTAGCCACCCATGGAGTTCCCTGATACGTATCAATTATAGTCCACTGGAAGTAATTCCAGACCGTTACATACACTCTTGTAATTCACTATTTCAAACCCCCTTATACCCCTACCCCATGGCACTGATCATGTTTATTTTTGTTGTATTATTCCATTATTATTAAAATTATAATGATGATGATGGACCACCATCCAAACACCTCAAAGTGATGACATCCCATCAGGTCTAATAAGTATGACCATAAACAGTGGGCATATATCCCGGAATCCTTGTATCTATATATTTTCCTTCAAACATGGTCTATTTATATAGTATTTCTGTTTTCTCTTACTCATTAAATCCTCTATTGAGATTACTTACCCCTATCGGTGTCATATTGTTTACTACATCGTGTTTGAGAACGACATGTGGTTTCATTCCCGTTACCATGGGATACATAGTGATGCTCAAATATCATATCCAAGGTTTATCACCAACAATCAACTCATTACAAGGTCATTACTCCATCATCATCATGAATTCAACTTTGGTGCAGTTTGTTTTGGATTGTTTGATGGAAAAGGATTTCCATGGACAACATTTCATGTCGGTTTATGAAACTTTTATACCACACCATCTTATTTAGTTCACCCACAACATTTGATCCATGCTCCACGACCATAAAATATAACCACATTTATTTTGAGCTACATTAATATAAACTAAAAATCCTAATTTCTTCATCAAATGTTGTTAGTTGTATCCTTACCCTATGTGATGAATATAGGATCACACATATGATAATTATGAGATTAACCATCATCAACTCTAGAAATGAAACTACCCTTTTGGGATTGGTCCTCAACTAAGACACACTCAACAAACACATGTGGGTTGATTCACATTTCAATGGGATATATAATTATCCCCGAATCACATATACTGGGTATAGCCACCCCACAAACACATTTTAGGGTCTTCCCCATCTAGTTCAGTCTTGATCCTTTCCAATTGACATGATCTTGCAATACATTCTAGTATGTGGAGAGATAGCTCCAATGGCACTCAACACCCCCCTAGGGTATTCCCCACTTCTATTTTCCAAATTTAGTAAACCTTGTATTTGGATCCTCATCATTTAATCAATACCAAAAAGCTCCCTAATGGCAATGGTTTCTGGGTACACAAGCTCACCTAACATCGTGGACACCTGCTTCAATGGATCCCTTATAACAGATGGTTGATCCTTTGATTTTAACATCGTCAATAGTTGATGCCACATATATTCACCCAATCAATTATGGTTAAGGGTGTGTAACATATTCTTCAAACATGATCAATAGATATTCCCCTCCCATCAATGATCCCCTTTTTACCATCATTTTCTTTGAAACCCTAATTTATCTTTCTTTCTACCTCTTTTTTTTTGTGTTGGAATCCCAACACCCATTATATCAATTCCCCATACACACATGTATAGTTACAAAATAATTAAACACATTTTGGGAATTCCCCAAATAGACTATGACCTTAAACTAGGAGTCTAGGTCCAAGAATCACTACCATAAACAATGTTCATGTTTTCTGAGAAATGTTTTATGTGGAAATGAATCTTTGTGGCCTTCAATTAACATCAGGTAACCACTTCTATATTCCACACTCACTCCCTTGAGACACACCGCCATGATAAAATAATTATGAACCAAAAAGTTTTGCATCCATGGTCCATGAATTATGTCAAACTATTTTCAAACTATAGTCTACGTATTATGACCATAAATATTTTACAACCCCATGGTCCAAGATTTATGACATTAAAATCATTGTGACCTATGGTAAAAGAATTTTGACCATAAACTATTTGAAGCCCATGGTCCAAGAATTATAAAATTAAACTATTTTCAGCACTTGGTTTTAGAATTATTACCTAAATATATTTTTAACCCATGTCTCATTCATTATGACTATAAACTATTTTCAACTACTGGTCTATGAATTATGTCCTAAAAATACTTGCATCCAATGTTCTAAGAATTATGAACTTAAACTGTTTGCAACATATTTTCCATGAATTATGACCATAAACTATTTTCAATACATGGTCCATGTATTATGAACTTAAACTATTTAAAACCCTAATTCCATGAATTATGACATTACACTATATAAAACCCATGGTACAATTATTAGGACCTTAAAATATTTTAGAAACATTCTACATGCACTATAACCTTAAACTATTTGAAACTCTAAGTATGAGAATTATGACCTATAAATATTTTCAAATTTTGTTCCAAGAAATATAACCTTCAACTAACTACTTTTGTATGACTAGAATGACCTTTAACTACCAAGGATAGATGCTCATATTTCTATTAGGAGGGAAACCCATTAGGGAAATGTGAGATAAATTCAAACTCTATCCCTCAAAGTCACTCTCACAAATTGAAAAAATATGAGGGCATAAATAAAAAGGTAAAAATCTAGAGGGAACAAAAATGGGCCTAAAATATATATGTTTGTTCTCACTAAACCCATCAATTCATGAATATTTTATTCACAAATATTAAATCTCATTTCTTCACAAGTTTCTATATGCGGTACCACTAATTTTTCTCCTTTCCCTTGTATACCACCACCCTGAATGTGTGGGATTTAGTCACATTGGATCACAAGTCTTAGTCATATAACATTAGAATTGAATAGAACATTATCATAACCATATGACATTAATCTACATGTTTAAAATACTTTCCCTAAGACATTAAACTACATACTTGTTTTCCTCATGATAATATGTAATGAAATAAATAGTCATAAGTATTCTATAGCAAAGCCCTTTTCCCTTTAGATCTAGTGAGTTACTTCATCATTCATGTTATTTGACCATCCCTCAGCATTTGAGGTAACTACTACTTTTGAAGATGAGTCTCATATTTATATAGGCCAATATGCCAACTTGATGTGCTAAAAAAAATAGTGGCATAATCCCAAGGGTTTTGAAATACATTTGAACATCCCCACAATTAATCCACACACTTCAATTCTTCCTTGATATAGATACACGTCATCCTTCATGTCTAAAAAAGACTCCTAATGGAAAGGGTCTCTCATAACATTGGATCACTTACCATCATGGTCACACACTCCAAAATAATTTTTACAGTATTTTGATTGGTCCCATGTTTTAAATAATGTCAATAGTTTTCCCGCATTTATTTTTCCACATCCCTAATGGAATGATAGTGGAATCCTTATTTCCAACTTGGTCATCAGTCTTCTTCTATCATCCTTTCAACCCCTTTGTGTTCTAGATCTTGGGAATCTCAATTCATGCTCTACATTTTCATTTTTTGATAGTATTGGATTCCCTTGGTGTTTCCCTATCTATTAAATAGTGTATATTAAGAAATGTTTTTAGGGTATGGTGTCATGTTCTACGACCAAATATTTATTGATTAGGATACACTCGGTGGTAAATAAAAAAATTTCTCCCCAAGTGTCTTTCTGTGATTTGGAACTCTCATATAAATGATAAATCCTCTATTTTTCTCTTATTTCCTACACTGTGCTTGAATAGCCTAGTTTTATGGGTTAATTTTTCATTGTATTTAAAATATGATTAGAGATGTACAAAAAAAATCACTTTTAAGTACAAAGAAATTATAAAGAAAATAAGATTCAAAAGAATTAGAATGTCATCCATACATCGGAGGATCTCCCTTATTTCAAACAAACTAGTTCTCTGTATGTCTCTACCTCTGCAACCATGTACCCTAACCTAGCCAAACATTTCCAAGTAGACTCCAGAACTTGTTGTTGAGTAGAAAGATATGTCTCTAACCCCTTGGCCACTAGTCAAACCTCATCAAATATAATTCATATTTTTTCCTACTTAACATGAAACTCATCCATTAGTGGTTCTGATTGAAATTCCTTAGCCCAGACTACCACTAAATGGGACCTTAATTTGATGATTATCCCTACATGAGAATTGATGTTGATTTTGTGATCATGTAATTTCTATTACAACCACGTGGGTTCTTGTTCTGCTACCTAGAATTTCTTGGTTCCCATGGATTTTCCCTTATGCTAGGAAAAATCAATCTCTTGGATTTTTACACATAGATTCTAGATGAAATTGTAATAATAAAATTCATGTATGGAATTTTAATCCACTCATATGGTGCCTAGGTTTGTAGTTAGTGAAAGAGAGATCTCATCTTGCTCAATAACTCTAACTATTGAGTATGGGTGATAATGTTTTCCATGTTTTTCCACACCGTGAACCAAATAATTTGATTTTCCTTAAAAACATTGGACCTTTGATACTATAATTATTTTGGTGGAATTGGAATATACTATGGAAAATATGGGAGAATAGTTTAAGTATGGTCTTTTTCTCAAATCCTATCAAATAAACTAGGCTCAATATCAAGTGGAGATCCATTATATTCTGACCCTTCACCAGTGGAAACATCTTCACTAGCAACATGTTTGGCCTTCCTTATAGACACATCCCTGAATAAAATGTATTTCCTTTACAGGATTTAGGAACGAACACTCTAAATGATCATCACCCCAAGGGTTGAATTAATTGTTAGGGGAAGAACCCAGGCTTCCCCAAGCACATATTCTCATAGGAAACAAAATATCTCAAGCATTGTTTTAAATTAATACATGTTAGTTAATTTGATCTATTGAAAAAACACATAGAAAACATAATTTTCATAACATCAAATAACATAAGATTGGTGAGAGTTTATATGACATCTATTCTCATGTCCTCAAATGGAAGTACTACTACCAGGGACACCTCATCACCAATTTAAACCCAACAACCAAAATTGGGCCTTTCAATATCACTCGGTTCAAGGATTCATAAAGTAATAATTCTTGTATCGTATACCTATAAAACCTAGGGATGGTTTGTAGATGATTATATAAATTTATATAGAAATATAAAGATGAATGGAAATCTCGATAATGAGTCATGTGGGGATATCTTCCTCAAAGGGGGTAAGATCTGATATTCATATTTCAGTTGTGAGCCCCCCATAGATGTTTAGGGATGCAATAGAATCAGAACACCCCTCTTAAATCATTCTGAGGAGCTAATCCAAATGAGACTACTTAAGTAGAATCCATGTTTGGCTCTTTAAAATCCATGGAAGCACTCTCATCCACCTCAAAAATCCCACTTAGCTCTCCATAGTTACTTCATATGTAGAAGAATATCTCAGATTAAAACCCATTACCATGAAAAAGGGACTCAAAGAAGAGAACAAGTTAGACATACAATGTTGAATAAGAGCTCATTTAGGTAATTGTCCCTAGGAGTGATATCCCTTCTATCCTGAGAGGTTAACAGGTTTTTGGTGAAACTCTACGCCTTATAACTGATACAGGCCTTGGTATTAGTACTAGATACTGATGCGTCATTGGTTGTCTCATCGACGAGTGTTATCTCTTCAACCTCCACACTAAACATCTATTATATCCAGGTGGTGGGAGGCTCATTCATGCAGGTGTGAGTAGTCATCCATATCTAGAAGGTATGAAAATGTCTCATGGAATCTCATAGAGTTCATGATCCTAGAAATACTAAATATTAGTAGATGGAGCCCATATTAGGTGAGGCACTACTAGTGATTATTCACTATCGGGGATAGACCCAACATGACCCATGCCATAAAGAAAAAAGGATTGGTTCTATCACTAGATAGTGGCAACAGATAATGTAACATATTCCCTAGATCCTCCCCAATCAATCTCCTCTAATCATAAAAATTCTTTTCTTTATCTTGTGGCTTCTTCTAAGGGATTCTGATTGCATTGTCATGAAACGTCAAATTTATTATTATTTTAATGTTTTTACGGAATAATTATAACCCTAGTTCACATCTCAAGGAGAATTGGTGGTTTATATTTTTATTTACAATATTATTTTCCAAAACAAAATAGAAAACATGGGATATATTATTTTTTATTTCAAAATAGAATGAAATAATTAAAGAGTTTAATTGTTGAAAAAAGAAATAGGGTTTTGAAATGAATTTTAAGAAGATTATTGAATTTGTATTACACCGTAGATGATTCTCATTATTCTTACATGTTCATTTTTGGTATTAATTAAGACTTTGGTTAATATTAATCAAAATCAAGAATAATATCTATTCTATTATATCAATAGAATTAAAATAGAATCTTTTACATAAATATTATATATCCAAGGTATATCTCTTATTCATGGTAAAATAATTTATAAATAAAATTGAAATCTCAAATTTGTGGGAAATAAAAGGATTCATGTGTTGTATAATTGGTACAAAACAAATCACACACTCATAACCTAAAACTTGTCGGTTAAAAGTAATGAGCATTACATTTTCTTGATTCAAACAAAGGATTTAAATTGGAATCAAAATAAGATAATTTTGAACGGAATTTTATTCAAACCCAAAATACATCAAACCATTATAAAACAAGTTTTATTACTCCCTTAACATTGTGTGTAGCTCCCTTGCAATGACCAGCAACGATTTATCTTTCCATAAAAAGGAGGAGGAGGCTCGGGATGATCTCCATCATCATTTCAACTCTCCCTATGAGTATAGGGAGCTCTTGAACTTCAAAGGTCATGAATATATTACTTTGGAACAACTATGTGGTAGCACATGAGTTATTGGTCTGGAATGAAAATGAGGTTCCCAATCTTCCCATTTATATCATAATGGGATGTGGTTTTGGGCTCCCATATTTAAAGATACAACTTGTATCATAGTTTTTATAGGTAAACAACATTATAATGAATTAGAAAAAAATAAAATATTTGTTGGAAAAACTCTTTAACATATTAATGTAATATTTAGAGGGTATTAGACATCTAAAATGGGAGATATTGTAAAAATATTGTACCAAGCATTATAAAATTATTATATTCTTTTCATTAGACAGTTTAGTCGAGTTGGGCCACTAGATGATTGAATTGAGATTGGTTGTCTTGAGATGAGTTCTATCACACTGTGTTTTAGATCATCCCACAAAATAGAAGCCCAATTAGATGCATGGATTTCTTGTAATTTGTAAAAACGAACATATGTCCTTAGGATTCCATTTAGTATGGTAATTTAACTTCTACAAACTCGCTAGGCCTCTAAATAACCACCTCATACAGTAAAACCATCAAAAAAAGTAAAATTTCCCATTTTAACCATGATAATAATTAATTAATTTATTAAAATGTTATGTTAAACTTTATATTATATTTTTAATTTACAATAAAAAATTTATTTAACGTAGTGGATTAAGGGAGAGATAAAATAGTAAATTGCAATGTAATCACATCCCCACACCTAAACATTTTCAATCCTAGGAAAATTCATGTTTCAAAAAAATGGTGTATGAATATATTCCTAACTTCATGAATACTTTGCATTAAAATAATATTTAATTCATGACATAAATGTGATGAAATCAAAAGCCACACCAATGATTTATTTTTAATCATCACAGAAAATGATGACTTGCATATTGTCTTAGAATGTAATTCCAGTAGATATACAATACTTGTATTATCATGTAATTCACAAGTAAATCATGTCACACAATCTCCAGTTTTTCAGGTCACATCCATTTTATTCTATTTATTCTGAATTCTATCCAATAAAAATATGTTATTTAAAAAAAATATTCTTACCATATCCTTTACCTAGAATCTTCCCGGTATCTATTGCAATTAAATTTCAAGGCCCACTCACGAATGCATTCCTAAAAGTCAAACCATAAGCTCCAAACCTAGATATCACAATATGCTTTACATTTCATCACTACCTTCATTATTTATTTCTTCTTTTAGGTGATAAATCAGTCATATAGCAGGTATACATACATTGTTCAATTTGTTTCAGTAAAAAAACATATCAGATATGGAATGAACATTTGGAAAAATCATTTTTGAAAATATGATAAAATTTAACATAACTTATATTTACTTTATATTATGTCATAAATATTCACACTTAATGGTTGGGTGAAAATATTTTTCAAGATTCTATGTCAGAAAATTATCTATTAAAATACTTACATAGAGTGTATCAATAATTCTAAAGGTTTCATTTGGATATAACCATTTATATCATTGAATAAAAACAAAATAACTTGAAAAAAACACGCCTCAAAGTTAAATTTATTGTACAACTCATATCCCATCAGTATAAAAAAAAATTAAATTCTAAAACAACATAAAATAGGGAAATTCATCATGCAATTAAATAATTATCTTGATTTGGTGGGAATAAAAATGGTAATTCTGGCACAAAAGTGAAAAAAGCGGGGATGTGAAAATACCATTCCATAAGCCAAAAATAGAAATAGTATAAAGGGTATAAAAATCCTAATGAATTCAAGAATGAGGGAAAATTAAAAATACATTATATAAATAGAAAAATATACAGAAGTCGAATGAGGATAAAAAATCCAAACAAATTGAAAAATTTATCCCTCCACACCTAGAGTGTGTAGTTTCCTTGATATAAAAAAGATAATATGGGAATGGAGGAAAAACCCTATAAGGTTTCCCTAGTAGGATTCTAAATAAATGTTGAGTCATGAAATAGGGTACATAGAAATTGTTTGTGAAAGTTCTTCAACTGCTTCCCATTGATTGTGAATTAATGTTTGGGTTTTTCATTTTAAACATGTAAAACACCGAATGGATAGATGTTTTTATCAATGTATGGGCCAATACAATGGGAATGATACATACCTGGGTGATACTTTCTCCTTCCATTGAAAAATTTGAACATCATACCAATTTCGAATTGAAAATAAAGGATGAAGTGGTCATGGGAAGCCTTGGTTCTCTTCTTAAATATCTAGGGTTTCTCATACGAGTATCTTTGAATTTCATATATATTTGGAATCAGTATCTTCCTATGCTCACCTAAAAAAAATAGGGTCATAATACATTGTCTAACATCCAAATAAGCATGATGATCTACCTCCACAAGTAGGTGAAAATAACTCCTAAAAATACTATATGATGAAATTCTAATTGGGGTTTTCAACAGCATAATAGTATTTGCGATGTGCATCATCCAATCATAAACTCCAATATTTAATATTGGGTTGTACCATTTTTACATGATTTTCTTAACATATTTATTTGAAATTTATGTTTATACATTAGTTTTTGGGTGACATGAAGTGAGAATTTATGTAAAAATCATACTTATAGAGCATGTTTTCGATGGTTTTATTATAAAAATGTGAAACCTGATCACTAATGATGAATCTTTTCAAATCAATCCTACTAAAAATTTGAGATCTCACAAAGTAAACAACTAATAAATAGTCATTGTTACTTTTATTCTTTTCTTCCACCTAATTAGATACATAGTAAACATCTAATGAGATTTATACAAATACAAATGGATTTTAAAAAGGCCCCACGAAGTTAATGCCCCATGAATCAAAGATCTGAAAATAATAACATGGGTTGTTGGGGAATTTCATTCTTATTGGAGATATTCGCTATGAATTTAAATTGTGTGCATGACCTAAAAACCAATTGGAATATTTATATAATGTTGGCCAATAAATTATATAGTCAAGGACCTCTCATGTATTATGCTAAAAGATAATGTGTCCCCCACAAGCCAATGTGAGGAAAAAACTGAAAAAAGTAGTGAACTCATGATCAGGGACACACAGATGAACAATATAGTCACCAAAAATTCTAAACAAGTTTACCTAATCCAAAATGTACCATCATGACTCATTCTTATGTATTTGGTATTGTGACGTAAAAAAATCAGTGGGGGCCCTAGATGGTTCCAAAATATTAAAGATAGCTACATAATAAAGGGTATTATACACTACATTATAATGGTTCTAACCGGGGATGAATTATCAGATAGGGAGCTATTAGTCTACATTGTGATTGAATAGTGGGTAAATCTTACTAATGTGGTCAACTTAATCGTATTACACTCATTTATTATCATGAATCTCTTGGAAAAAATCTTGTAGGAGGTGAATTTGATATATGTGGTAGGGAATAGCTTCGGGTTTCTTAAGGAGAAATCGAAGGGAAAAGTGATCATAAAACAGAATGAGTTTTTACCCAAGAATACATGAATAAAATGTTTCCAAATAAAACATTATAGAAAGAAGTTAAATTTTTTCATGTAGTTGTGTTTGGTTATTTCAATTGTTCATGGGGTATATTAAATGACATAAGGATCTTGATTGACTTTTTGTGATAAGACTTCCCAACTGTATTATTAGAGGCATCACACATGAGCTAAAATAGTAAATCCCACTAAGGTGGTTGGATTATAGGGGGTGATGTGAGACTATATTTTAATCAAATATAAGAATCCTCATAATATCTATAAAAAACCAATTCATTTACTTTTTGAAGTAAATTGGAGATGGTATTGAAATATTACTTATTTCAATAATGAAATAATGATAAAATATAATAAGAACTAGGACGTACCACATATAACACAGTTTTTTGGGAATTTTAGGGATAAAATAATGTATAATTTTTATTTATCTACATAGATACCATAACAAAAAATGACACATCCAAGTAATATACCTTGCCGAGCATTAAAATAGAATTTCTTATAATTTAATAAAAAATTCATTTCATTACAGGGATGTTGGATATAATCAATACCTCTCAAATACTAATAAAAAGATGATTTATTGTAGTTTCATCAATGTAAATGGGTTTTTCATGCTGGTTTCATTACTGTTTGATTCATGAAGGGATGTTAGGTCTGCGAAGGTCTAGGTTATTTCTTGAAGGTGTCCTGGTTATCAGCCATGATGAGGTCAATGTTATTTGAAGATGTTAAGCAGTTTTAATTTTGATTCAAGGGGTGAATTCTTGTTCTATAATTGGTGATGGTTTTATGCCTCATTGGGATGTTTTATGGTTTGTTTTCAACAATGTAAATAATTACTTTTTGGGGGATTTTGATTTCCTGTGATGTTATAGTGACAAGGGATGGATTGATAATCCGAGAACATGGTTTGAGGCAAATCGTGGACCAAGGTGATACCATCTGTGGTTTTCAGAATATTTTTTCCTATTTTTTGAATTTTTTATGTTTTGGGGTGGATTTTGGAGCCTTTTTGTGGTGTTTCAAAATTTTCATCTAGTATTGTGAGGTTACCACTCACCTTTAAATTAGATTATTCAGAAAATGGAAAAAGGGTTTGTGGTTAATAAAAATATGAACCCTATATAGTGACATAATACATGAGTAGGTCCACACAATTCTATAGGAAATGTGGAATTATACTAAACTTTAATTTCTTGAGAGTACCTATATAATTGAATATGCTAAATGGTTTTCTTATGTACGAAAATTTTCCAAAGGTGTTAGTAAAGGTTGTTTTTCTTTATCCTTAAGGGAAATATAGATATGAAGGTATCCAGAATACCCAATAAGAAATCAGTAGTGGGACTTCCTTACCAGCCACTATTGAATCTGGCCAATACAAAACAATGGGAAATGTTCCTTCATAGTGTGCTAGTTTATTTGACGATAATGTATAGAAACATGCCAACTATTATGTACATGGGTTGGAACCAATTCCTTATTTTCATTTTTTATTACCATTATAATAATTGTTTTAGTAACTACCTACACCTGACTAACCCATTTTATATCATAAATTGGGTAAATAATTCCAGTATCCAATAATTTAGCTACATCCATTTTAAAAACATCAATAAGATATGGGTTAAGCTGGCATTTATAACACCTCACTTGTTTATCCTCGTCATTTAATAATATATAAAACATGTAAATTGATGGGCTAACACCATAAATTTTTGGAAGTTTTCATAACAATGCCTATTTATACACCTTCAAAATTTCAATAATTCTTAATTATTATCTTGAGGGAGTGAACTAAAAATGATGATAGGCAACATGTTTCCACTCTCAAGATATTAATATTTTAAATTTTTAGGCAGTGGATTAAGATCCACTTCTGGGGGATTTTGGATTGATGGTAGTGAAAGTTAAAGTTTGAGGTCAATGATATTATATGAATTCTCAATGTTAATATCCTCATATGAGGAATAATATTTTATAGGCAGATTAGTATCATTTATTTTTATAGGATATTTGGTTCCTAAGAAATCATCAATCAGATATCATGCATGACATTTTTCTAGCCCATTAATACAGTAATCACAAGAATTGTTACCTAACATGTCTATAAATAATGAAAACTCAATAAGGGTATCGTGAGAAAGAGAATACTTCATTATGGGGTAAGGGATTATATCAATAAAATTAACATAAAGAGAGGAACTCCTTTATAATTGTGCTTTATGGCATCAAAGGTGTTTAAGTACACAATGTCACCACCACACGCCAAAGATAATGTATAGTATGTGTACATTAATTATTGTATTAGAATATTTCATTAATGTTTTAATCAATATATTAGGGGAATTTCCATTCATCCTATCATCTTCCATTTTTAGAAAATAAAATTCAGCATAAAAAATTATATTTTTAACCCCAACAAGAAGACCCTCTAACACACCAGATGGGTGAGTAGAACTCTAGTTTTCCAGTTCAGTTACTATTCCTCAGTGATTATGTTCCACAACCTAATGTTAATATAACATTGATTGAGGCATCACATTTAGAGAAGCACTGAAATCAGTCATAACACTAGAAAATAAATAATTCCCTATAGTGCATGAAATCAACAATATTCCTGGACCATTTAATTTAATCGAATGCAATGGCTTTATATATATACTAAGATATTCCTCCCAAACCTCACCATTTTATCACCTCAATGTATCCTTTATTGAGTACACATATCTTTTAGAAACAATTCCTATCATGAAATTTTCTTCCCCACGTCATTGAAGGGGATTATAACATGTACTTTGTTGAATGCTTATAAGATATATTTATTAAGTTTATACTCTTTTGATTTCCTTTGTTTGTGGACCTTTAAGAAAATAAAAGAGGAATGGTTGGGCTTATCTCTTAAAAAGATACTCCATTTTTCTTGGGGGATTTTATCTTGAAAAATTTTCTCATCATTTTGACCGTTTTTTATTATTGGAAGGTAAGTTTTCATAGGCGGTGACTCTAACGGTGGGTTCACTTTTATTCTATGTTGTGTGACACTCTAATGCGTGATAAAACTAACATATCCCTTATCTCTAAGGTTCACTAGTGTTTAAGAAGGTTGTTTACCTATCCCTTTACTTTGGATTTCACCCACTGAGTTAGAAATTTAGAATAATTGATTTTTTTATCTTTTATGGATGATTGGGCGGTTTTTTGGAATTTCAGATTATTTTCAGCCATTTTCCATTATTTTCTCAAGAATAGGCTAAGGTTTTAGAGGGTAATATTGGAAAATAATTTATGGTGATTAAGGATTTATAGTTGGTGTTAGAGGACTAATATTATTTCCTACATTGTTCTATGATTATTGAGGATTATTAGTATAAAACCCTTCCCTATAGGCATGGTTTTCTTTCCATACAGAGTTGGATGGATAGTATGGTTCTTTTTTAACAAGATGGTTATATGGGGGGACTGGTAATATTACCTCACAAATATCATAAGGGTATCTTAATTGAGGTAACTAGTCAGAATATTTATTCGCAGATTCATAGATACCATAATGAATTGGAGGAGGTGGTTGGGATTTACCTTGGTAAATAGAAATATTTCTGAGTAGGGTACTTACTATAACAACCATTATATGAATATAACATTAATATATGATTTATTACATTAAATTACACTTAATAAAACCCAAAACAACTACAATCCTAGTTTCTTTGGTAATTATGTACATATCATAACATTTTTAACATGGGATACAACAATATTAATGAAAACTTCTTCAACATGCTTCTAAAATTCCATGGATTTTTAAGACTACAACGGACAAGCAGGGGAAAAATAAAATAAAATGTTTAACTATAAAGCCTAGTAAGGGAATACAGAATGTATAACATGAAGAATATAATACATATTATAAAATAGAAATATCAATGAGTAATAAAAGGATGAATAATAAGACATGATATAGCATGATAATCATAACATGGGAAATGTGGAAACAACTTAAAACATTACATCATAGACATAGGACGAAGCTAAATATGCCAAGAATTAATTGTGGGAAAGTCCTATAAAGGAATCAGATTCACTATATGTCCCAACATGAAATATCATGATACTAAACATTACCCAATGCATTAGATCACTATACGATTCTGGGTGAACCCATCACATTCATTTATTCCTCATGTTTAAGTGTTAAAAAGTGATCATACAACAATGATTCATTATTCATCATAATTTATTATAGGATCAAGGAATTTGGAATACATACAGATAATTCCCCAATAAATAAGTATATGATCATAAATTTGAATACCCTTAATTGAAAAATGGGTATGGAATTCACTACACAATTTTTTTGGCATGGAAAATGAGGGTGAAATTTTGGAAAACTAACAACATTATTTAAAAAATAATAAAAAATGTGGATAGGATATAAAAGGGGTATATAATCATTTGTAAATAAAATTTTCAGTAATAAGGAAAAGTAAATACATGTCCCAAGATTATAAAATTGAAATAGAATTCATAAGTTCATAAATAAACATTAACAAATATGGGAAGGTTGTGGATCCAATATGGAATTTAGGCATAATAATGAATTAGGTAAGG
Organism: Viscum album; assembly: GCA_963277665.1. Taxonomy (NCBI): domain Eukaryota; kingdom Viridiplantae; phylum Streptophyta; class Magnoliopsida; order Santalales; family Viscaceae; genus Viscum; species Viscum album. The sequence goes on along the minus strand of OY728139.1, from coordinate 1,383,341,900 downwards.
ATCCAAATGAGAGAGGATAAATGATACCTAATTCAAATAATATAAAATTTATAGTAATTTAATTATTATAAATTAATTAAAATATAACTAATTGAGATTAAAAAAACTGATTTCAAAGACAATGCTTGGATTTGAATGTAGGAGACGAATGTCCCTTACAAAATTTGAGCATGGTAATTGGTGTAAATAAAGGTTCATAAGAGGAATAAATGATAGTGAAAGGCGATATCATCATTTATAAAAAAATTAATTAATCTGGATATGGATTAAAAAATCGTCACATAAGAAAATTTAAATTAAATGAAATAACATTGAAGGTGTGTTTGATAAAAGAGGAGAGTGGATGATACCTTTCTTTAGTGTGTAACTCCAAAAGTATGGAAGGGGAATATTGAGAGATTGGGGAATATTGGTAGGACTAAATATTATTTAGGGAAGATTTTATATGTGATTTAATAAATTATAGTGACGTCAAATGAGATCTTCATTGGGCTTATTTAGGGAAATTTGAGGATTTCATTATTATTTAGGTTTTGGACACTACATATTAAAATATCCAAAAATAGAAACCATCCCATGGATTTTTTCAATGTTTTTGGAAAATTTAGAGTGTTTATATTGATTTTATAAGGAAAAGAGCCTAAATTAATAAAATAATTCCTTTTATTATCTGTAATTTAAGGACACTCTTAATGAATGGATTTTAAAACCTTAAAATATATTATATGTTGGGTCGATTCATAATGTCTTTAAAAAAACACTTCTAAAAATGAGAAACATATATTTGTTCATGGATCCAATTTATAAAAATTATTACATCAATTTTGGGTCATTATGATGTCATAATACAAAAAAGTATATGTATATGATATTTAATTTTTACCTAAAAATTCGACTATATCAGAAAATTATTAAAAATTTACCAGTGGATAATTTTGATGTTGTAATTCCAAAAATCAAATTCATTTTATATATATAATTTTATAAACATGTAAATATTCAATTTTAAAATAAAACCCAAGATTTTCTGAGAAATGCTGAGTTTTTGTCAATACCAGTTTTTTGAGCCCTTATAAAAATTAAATTTGACTTCATAAAAATTATATGATAATTTAAATTTTATAAACATTATTTATAATATTATTCATTTAAAAAATTAATTAACACAATAAATCATTAAATAAATTTTATTATTAACAAAAAAAATACAATTTCTTCTTTATTGTATCAAAATAAAAATCATTTACAATGTAATAATAATAGGAAGAAAACATATTCATTATTCCATACAAAATAATGTATATATTAATATTACTAGGGTATTGATACATATCAATTTAACACCCCAAAACATTCCCGAAGAGTAAGGTGTGAATGGTGGAACTTTAATAGGGGGTTTGACAAACGAGGTTTGTTTTATGATCTTAATAATCCCGAACTTCTCCCCTAAAAACTTACCTCATGATTAAGTTGTTCAATCTATATGTGGGATTGGTTGAGGGAAAATCCCAGTGATTCTATCTCCCTTGGAAGCTTCGATAAATTGTCTTCATACGGTATGATCCTACTAGTTGAGGCCCTCACTTCCTTTTTCAGTGTCAATTGGGCTTGTTAAAACCCTATATTTATACTATCATGTGATCATTGTTCAATGTCTATATTATCTGTGGAAAAGATACTTAATAGTCTTTTAAATACAATTCTATATAAAATAATAATAATTTCATGTGTTTTATATATACATATAACCTTATAAGACATTTAATTAGAAAGAAAGTGGAATTCTATTTATAACAGTTCAGGTTGTTACAATTTCTCCCCTTTAAGAAACTTCACCCATGATATTTTCATTTTCCACACTAAAATAGATGAGGGTAACTCTTCTTTATCACTTCCTTTTAATCCCATGTTTCTTCTTCAACTCGTGGTTTCTCTATAATAATTTTACAAGGATAATTTTCTTCTTTTTTAGAACATTCTCTCCATGATCTATAATTTTCACTAGTTGTTCTTCATAGGGAAGATAATTCTCCACTAGTACAAAATTTGGATTGTGTAACAGCCCGAGATTTTATAAAACAATATTCTTTTTAATTTCATTAATGTCTTGTGTTGTACGGTACACCAAAAGGAGCTTGCACAACACGCATCCTTGACTTTCCTTGCATTACACGCAATCGCGACCTTCCTCGATAGCGTGTGTAGTACGCAGTAACGAGTTTTACTAAACAACAATATCCTATTAAAATATTATTAAAACTAGCCATTATGAATAGTAATAACCACTTTTTGAAATTTTGTAAATTTTATTTTTCAAAATAGTCTTCATTTTTTGATTCGGAATATCGAAATTAGCTTAGGGTGAAATTTTGGTACTTTTCGGATAACTTTCATATTCTAATGAATAGTGAAAATTACTAAATTATAATTAAAAACAACTTTTTTAATAGAAATAATTAATAGTGATAAATTATTAATTTGAGTGGTTTTAAAGTATATTTAGAATATATTTTTACAATTTAATACAAATTTGGTCATTGGATGTAATTTCACATTTAAACCAGTTATAAACTAGTGTCAATCTTTTGATAGTTATTATCTCTTAAAAACACGCTATTTGTTTTGACGACGGGAACTAATTTTTAAATTAATTAATGCAACTGATATGTTCTGAATTTGGTAAAATAGACATCATTTTTGAATTCTTAATATCAAATATAGCTTAGGCCTAATTTTTGGTATTTTTCTGGAAACATTCATTTTTTGATGAATAGTGAAACCACTAAGTGGTAGTTAAAAAACTAAATTTTTCATAAAACTTAATTTTACCGCTTATGTGAGTGGAGTTTCGAAACTCCGAGAAACACAGTTAATATCAAGGACTAAAATGTGGTTCAATGAGATGAAAATAATTTTTGGTGAATAGTAACTTTTTACTTTTTTTTACCACGGTTAAAAGTAAATAGGGTAATTAACGGTAAAAATGATATTATTATTACCCTAAAACATGTCCTAATTCTATTGGACAAGTGTAATTCGACCAAAAACAACCTCAGGAATAAAATATGACCATTTAGGCCCACTTGGATTAGATTAGTACATTTATTATTAATTTATGTAAAGAAGGGTTAAAATAGTTAAAATCAAAGTTTAATAAGTAAATCATTTTTAATATGGGGTTATACATAAGATAAATTCGACTATAAATATTAATTAGAAATATAAAACTATTTCCTACATAATGGTAGTTTATTTTTAATTTTTAGACATTAAATAATTTAATTTATTTATGACACAACGATGATGCAGTAATTATCTTATTAATGAAATATTGACATAATTGATGTTATAAATACCCAAATAAATATAATTTGAGACTTTTTATGAACTAAACTAATTTTATAGGTTAATATTACATGTTAGGATTGATTTAATTAACTTTGGTCGAAGTAATAATTCTGTTATAAGTTTCAAAAAAATCAACTATTGAATAGTGTCAAAATTGACATAAAATAGTTTTTAAAACAAATATTGTATTATTAATTGTTATTTTATTCCTAAAAATCTAAGGTTCGGCCAAATGACTTAGATACAGTTATATATATTAATAAAACACAACTTGGGGGTCTCTTGTATGTATATGGTAAGTTTATTAACTATATAACATAAAAATACAAAGTGACATGGTAAATGTCAATCTAATTAACTAAGAGTTAAAACTAAAAGATAAAGTTAATATAATGACCTAAACTTGTCTAAATTCTATTGTATGAGAGTATTTATACCCATACCCACCTTAGATTAGAAATAACTCAATTTGGAGCTATTTAAAACCGAACTCGACTTTATAATAAAATAATATTTTTAGTTTTTCCAAAGGTGCCCCTCTCCTCCCTTATAAAAGGGCATCTCCTCCCCCTCTTCCTCACACCACTTTGAGCCTTCAAGCTCGGCCAAACCCTGCACATTTCTCCTCTCCACTTCCCTAGAAACATTCTAGAGGTTTTTTTCTTCCTCAAAGACCAATTTTAGTGCCCTAAAAGGAGATCTCAAAGAGGCGCTTCAAAGAAGAGGTAATGTCTGTTACCGATTCTTTCATCTCAATTTATTCTTCCACTTCTTCTTCTAAGGTTGTTTCATTATGAAGTAATAACATCAGTATCAATCATATACTGATATGTTATTATAAGTATGAAACAACCCTATTTCACCATCTATCTGTCCTACGGAAAACGAAATCACCGCGTGTGCGTACGTACGGAATACCGTCTCCACGCCGTGGTGTAATCTATTTTCCACCACCACCTTACTTGGATGGGTATAATGGTGTAAATAATTACTATATATGATTATTGTAAAGTGATATTGATTCTGAAATAGTATACATACACTCCAATACAATTCCACGATCATGAGAACGATATCATCGCTCGTGCGTACGTACGGACTACTGTCTCCACGACACGATGAGATTCATTCTCCACGTTAACCATTCATGAATGATTATAAAGTATATATAATAAGTAATAATGAAATATATTACATAATAATGTTCTTGATTTATTTTTATATATATATGTTTGTCATCTACTTAATTCCATTCAACTCAATAAGGAAAAGAAAACAGCGTTCATGCGTACGTACAGCCTACCGTCTCCATGAACGGTGTATTTCTTTCCATTTATCGATATATTATATATATGTATATTCTGAATGTATATTATATATAAATCATGTTTTATATTCTGTAATTATGTAATAGTGATCTAAGTAATCATATGAATAATTACAAGTCAAAACACGGACGACAAATGAAACGATTTTACCCAAAACGCTCTTTAACATGGAATTTACAAAAGAACGGGTAATATAAAGTCATAAGTGAACCATATATGATATCATAACAATGAGTATGATTCTGGAATAAGTCAATAACATTATTTAAATCATTATATAGGAGGTTCAGACACTTACGAGGCAAATCGGACCTAAGGTAAGGGAAATATCACAATCTCATTTTTATCCGAGATTGTTTATACTTTAGTATTTACTGGGGTGTATTTTATCATCCACATCCATGTTACCTAAATATTTAATATTATTTACATACACCTAAAATTGTTTAAATCCAATTTTACCCTTTGGGGAGTTTTTAGTAAAGAATATGAAATGAATCTTTTGTCGTTTTTCGTACGAGGTACTTTTTGATTTTTCCAACAAAAGTACGAAGAATGTTTTTTTAACTTATACGGCATGAATAGATTTCCAAGAAGCTTCCTTTACATGTTTTCAAGTTTATTTTCAATAAAATTCTTTTAGTTTATAATTCTACGACATGTTAAGAATGGAAAAGTGTTTTTGAAGCAGAAAGGATATTTTCCTCAAGAATGGAGTTGAAGTGTTTTATCAAAATTATTTTCCATCTAAGATAATAAAGGGTTCTGTTTTTATCGCTATTATTAAATTTATTTGATTATGTTGTGATGGAATTATATTTTTATGAATTCCTTTATCTTATATGAATTTCTTTATGATGTCACGATGTTTAAGATTCCCATTCTTATTACATGGGTTATGCTATGATGTATGGTTTTCTGATTTTGTGGCACAAATAAGAATGGTATCATTATGAGATGGGTGGGACCTATATCTCCCTCCAATGCATTGGGTAAAGATTTTATATCTCATGAGATAGACATGGATGGAATGGTAGGTTATACCGGTTCTGTGAAACAGGACTGAAACAAGGGTGATTAGGTTCAGAAATGGACTTTGTCCACTAAGATAGTCTTGGAAATGAGTCTTGACTAATAAGAATTGATTTTCTATGATTATGTGTGTATTCCACAAAGTTTCATGTTTTAAGTTATTATTATTGGGATTATATTTCACTTCTATGATTTATCCCATGTTATGATATTATGATCTCTTTTGCAGGTTAAGATTTCCAAAAGTTATGTTCTTATGTATATGATGTGATTGATATTTCTTTTGTTTACCCTTACTGAGCACTTGAGCTCTCCCTTTTATGTTTTCTTTTCCCCAGGATATAAAGAAAGGTTTTAGGTAAAAAAAAGATCTTTATGGGAGATGTTGAAGATCTTTCACCACGATTAGAAGACTATATTCCGAGTTTCCAAAGACACTAAACTATTACGATCCTTGTGTGTGTATTTTTGTTATGTACTAAGTATTCCGCAAAAGTAATGTAATGTCCATGTACGTCAAGCTTCGGGTCTCTACAGTTGGTATCAGAGGAAAATTTTAGTCAGCCTTTGGAATCTAGGATGCGAAAACGTTAGTGAGATCCCTAGATATATTTCTAAGGTATGTCTAGGGATGTCACTAAGGATAAGTATACATATAGGATATAGTCCTAGAACTATGGTAACGATATTAGATTAAACCAAAGATGTTAGATATTGAAGTTAATCCCCCTTTATTATGATTTTTTACTCTCACACTATTCTTTTTGGGTTTTAGAAAATGGCTGGAAACAAGATGATTCACGATAATGGAGGATATGATAGACAATGGAATGATATTCTTCATTAGCAACCAAATGAAATGGGATTTGGAAGTCCAAACATCATTATTATGCCGAATCAGCAATCTCATAATATGATCAATAAAGTAAAATTTGGTAAATTTCCTGACTCGACTAATAAGAAAAAGATGGAGTTTTATGATGATCATAGAGGAAAGAAAGTTCAATTTACCCTATGTAAATCATGTGGGAAGAGGCATCAAGGAGAATGTTTCAAAGGAACTGTAAGATGCTTTGGGTGTGGAAAAGAAGAACACAAAGCCAGTAAGTGCAAAGGAAAAGGTTTAGTTAACACCAGGGATGAGGATAATGGTATTGCTACGACATCAACAATGGTTAAATGTTTTAGATTTGGAATGTACGGGAATTATGAAAACCAATGCCCTAAGGTATAGTCTCATTAAGAGAATCAGTATGGTCATATGGGTAGTATTTTTGTGGATGATGATGAAGAGACTTCAAATGATATGTGAGATGAAAGAATTGTTGATGCTCGGTCAATGGTTTAAGAATGTAGTGGAATGATTACATGTTTATCATGTGTAATGTTGTATAAGTAATCTCATGGTACTATGGAATAAAGAGACATCTAAGGATTGTTACACTGTTGTCTTTCCTTGAGTTTTGAAAGTGTATGATTAATGTTATCAGTATCCATGAAAGGTTATTCAGATATTTTTGGAATGTATATGATATGCGCATAATGAAGGGATAAAGAGAAAATTAAATGTTTTATAGTATTCATGATCTCATGACTGATATAAGGAGAAGGCTATATCAGGGTTTGAGTATATAGAATTTTTGGATTTTGGTATGTGGAAAGAGTTAACTTTTGATAGCATTCATGTTTTCACTAAGGTTTAATGGGTATTCATTTTTCAAGAGAATACATCATTAAAGTATTCACATGATTGGAATGTGACCAACAAGATATATGGGGGATAAATGATGGTATTCACATGCTTGATTGATGACATTTCAGGTTATCATTTTCTTTATACTATGAGCTTGGACCGAAGTATTTTAGATAAGCCTAAATATTGGAATCGATTATGTTAACCATAAGTTATTATTGTTTAAGGATAGAATTTTTTTTTGATATTATTTATGTGATGTTATAGTAATGCAGTTTTAGAAAAAAGGACAACCTGCAGGACGGGCGACAACCCATCGCGTCGGACAAGGCTGTGGGAATCGAACCCACAACCGAAGTGCGGCTGGCCTTTATCGCCTACAACTGGCCTACAGGAAGTCCCTGTTTAGTAGAAACTAGTATAAGTCCATTTTAGGAACCATATATGATTAATCTCACTATAGATGGACTTATGTATTTTTTGATAACTTTTATAACCTTTTGTTTGAGACAGATGGAATGACCCATCATTCTATCACATGATCTGCTAACACATCACGAATGAAAAATTCAACTTCATTTCAATAATAGATGAAGTGGAAATTGTCCAAAGAACGAAAAACGGTGAGACTATACCAAAATCACGAAAGTATTTCTTCTAATTCCAATTTCATCAACTTTAGGGAAATGATCTTGAAAACCAAAAATGTTGTCCTAGTGCTCTTATATCTGATGAATTAGATGGTATCTTAGAACGTCACAAATTTATGGCTTTGTGATTTCTAGCTTTTCCATAGCCATGTTCTCTACCACTCTCTATCAGAACATGATGGTTAGATTTCTCTTCCATATCTATATTTTCACCTATGTGGAAACCCAGTGATTAGTTTATTTGGGTAATCATTACATTTCATACTTTAGTTTTTAAAAGACAAGTTTTGGTATTCCTTTTTATGATGTGGGTTTCTATTAAAGAAACTTTCGAGTAGTAAACCATTTATATCCCCGACGAATTTCGAGGGCGAAATTCATTTTAAGGGCGGTAGAATGTAACAGCCTGAGATTTTATAAAAAAATATTTTTTTTAATTTCATTAATGTCTTGTTTTGTATGCTACACCAAAAGGAGATTTCACAACACGCATCCTTGACTTGCCTTGCATTACACGCAATCACGACCTTCCTCGATAGCGTGTGTAGTACGTAGTAACGAGTTTTACTAAACAACAATATGCTATTAAAATATTATTAAAACTAGCCGTTATGAATAGTAATAACCACTTTTTGAAATTTTGTAATTTTAGTTTTCAAAATGGTCTTCATTTTTGGATTCGGAATATCGAAATTAGCTTAGGGTGAAATTTTGTTACTTTTCAGATAACTTTCATATTCTGATGAATAGTGAAAATTACTAAATTATAATTAAAAAAAAACTTTTTTAATCGAAATAATTAATAGTGATAAATTATTAATTTGAGTGTTTTTAAAGTATATTTATAATATATTTTTACAATTTAATACAATGTTGGTCATTGGATGTAATTTCACATTTAAATCAGTTATAAACAAGTGTCAATCTTTTGATAGTTATTATCTCTTAAAAACACGCTATTTGTTTTGACGACGGGAACTAATTTTGAAATTAATTAATGCAAATGATATGTTAATAATTTGGTAAAATAGACTTCATTTTTGAATTGTTAATATCAAATATATCTTAGGCCTAATTTTTGGTATTTTTCTGGAAACTTTCATTTTTTGATGAATAGTGAAACCACTAAGTGGTAGTTAAAAAACTGAATTTTTCATAAAACTTAATTTTACCACTTCTGTGAGTGGAATTTTGAAAATCCGAGAGACACGGTTAATATGAAGGACTAAAATGTGGTTCAATGAGATGAAAATAATTTTTGGTGAATAGTAACTTTTTACTTTTTTTTACCACGGTTAAAAGTAAATAGGGTAATTAAGGGTAAAATGATATTATTATTACCCTAACACATGTCCTAATTCTATTGGACAAGTGTAATTCTACCAAAAAAAACCTTAGGAATAAAATATGACCATTTAGGCCCACTTGGATTAGATTATGACATTTATTATTAATTTATTTAAAGAAGGGTTAAAATAGTTAAAATCAAAGTTTAATAAGTAAATCATTTTTAATATGGGGTTATACATAAGATAAATTCGACTATAAATATTAATTAGAAATAAAGAAAGATTTCCTACATAATGGTATTTTATTTGTAATTTTTAGATATTAAATAATTTAATTTATTTATGACACAACGATGATGCAGTAATTATCTTATTAATGAAATATTGACATAATTGATGTTATAAATACCCAAATAAATATAATTTGAGACTTTTTATGAACTAAACTAATTTTATAGGTTAATATTACATGTTAGGATTGATTTAATTAACTTTTGTCGAAGTAATCATTCTGTTATGAGTTTCAAAAAAATAAACTATTGAATAGTGTAAAAATTGACATAAATAGTTTTTAAAACAAATATTATATTATTAATTGTTATTTTATTCCTAAAAATCTAAGGTTCAGCCAAATGACTTAGATACGGTTATATATATTAATAAAACACAACTTGGGGGGTCTCTTGGATGTATTTGGTAAGTTTATTAACTATATAATATAAAAATACAAAGTGACATGGTAAATGTCAATCTAATTAACTAAGAGTTAAAACGAAAAGATAAGGTTAATATAATGACCCAAACTTGTCTAAATTCTATTGGATGAGAGGCTTTCGACCCATCCTCACCTTAGCTTTTAAATAACTCAATTTGGAGCTATTTAAAACCGAACTCGACTTTATAATAAAATAATATTTTTAGTTATTCCAAAGGTGCCCCTCTCCTCCCTTATAAAAGAGAATCTCCTCCCCCTCTTCCTCACACCACTTTGATCCTTCAAGTTCGGCCAACCACTGAAATTTTCTCCTCTACACTTTACTATCAACATCCTAGTGGTTTTGGTCTTCCTCAAAGACCAATTTTAGTGCCCTAAAAGGAGATCTCAAAGAGGCGCTTCAAAGAAGAGGTAATGTCTGTTACCGATTCTTTCATCTCTATTTCTTCTTCCAATTCTTCATCTAAGGTTTTTTCATTATGAAGTAATAACATCAGTATCACTCATATACTGATATGTTATTATAAGTATGAAACAACCTTATTTCCCCATCTATCCATCCTATAGAAAACAAAATCACCGCGCGTGCGTACGTACGGAATACCGTCTCCACGATGTGGTGTAATCTATTTTCCACCACCACATTACTTGGATGGGTATAATGGTGTAAATAATAACTATATATGATTATTTTAAAGTGATATTGATTCTGAAATAGTATACATACACTCTAATACAATTCCACGATCATGAGAACAATATCATCGCTCGTGCGTACGTACGGACTACCGTCTCCACGACGCGATGAGATTCATTCTCCATGTTAACCATTCATGAATGATTATAAAGTATATATAATAAGTAATAATGAAATATATGACATAATAATGATTCTGGATTTATGTTTATATATATTTATGTCATCTACTTAATTCAATTCAACTCAATAAGGAAAAGAAAATAGCGTTCATGCGTACGTACGACCTACCATCTTCATGAATGGTGTATTTCATTCCATTTATCAATCTATTATATATATGTATATTATGAATGTATATTATATATAAATCATGTTTTATATTCTAGAATTATGTAATCGTGATCTAAGTAATCATATGAATAATTACAAGTTAAAACACGGACGACAAAGGAAACGATTTTACCCAAAACGCTCTTTAACATGGAATTTACAAAATAACGGGTAATATAAAGTAATAAGTGAACCATATATGATATCATAACAATGATTATGATTATGTAATAAGTCAATAACATTATTTAAATCATTATACCGGAGGTTCGGACACTTACGAGGCAAATCGGACCTAAGGTAAGGGAAATATCACAATCTCATTTTTATCCGAGATTGTTTATACTTTAGTATTTACTGGGGTGTATTTTATCATCCACATCCATGTTCCCTCAATATGTAATATTATTTCCATCCACCTACAATTGTTTAAATACAATTTTACCCTTCGGTGAGTTTTTAGTAAAGAATATGAAAGGAATTGTTTGTCATTTTTCGTACGAGGTACTTTTTGATTTTTCCGACAAAAGTACGAAGAATGTTTTTTTAACTTATACGGCATGAATGGATTTCCAAGAAGCTTCATTTACAATTTTTCAAGTTTATTTTTAATCACTTTTAGTTTATAATTTCACGACATGTTAAGAAAGGAAAAGTGTTTTTGAAGCAGAAAGGATATTTTCTTCAAGAATGGAGTTCAAGTGTTTTATCAAAATTATTTTCCATCTAAGATAATAAAGGGTTCCGTTTTTATCCCTGTTATTACATTGATTTGATTATGTTGTGATGGAATTATATTTTTATTAATTCCTTTATCTTATATGAATTGTTTTATGATGTCACGATGTTTAAGATTCCCATTCTTATTACATGGGTTATGCTATGATGTATGGTTTTCTGATTTTGTGGCACACATAAGAATGGTATCATTATGAGATGGGTGGGACCTATATCTCCCTTCAATGCATTGGGTAAATATTTTATATCTCATGATATAGACATGGCTGGAATGGTAGGTTATACCGGTTCAGTGAAACAGGACTGAAACGAGGGTGACTCGGTTCAGAAATGGACTTTGTCCACTAAGATAGTCTTGGCAATGAGTCTTGACTAATAAGAAATGATTCTCTATGATTATGTGTGTATGCCAAAAAGTTTTATGTTTTAAGTTATGATTATTGGGATTACATTTAACTTCTATTATTTATCCCATGTTATGATATTATGATCTCTTTTGCAGGTTAAGATTTCCAAAAGTTATGTTCTTATGTATATGATGTGATTGATATTTATTTTGTTTACCCTTACTGAGCACTTGAGCTGACCCTTTTATGTTTTATTTTCCCCAGGATATAAAGAAAGGTTTTAGGTAAAAAAATAAGATCTTTATGGGAGATTTTGATGATCTTTCACCACGATTAGAAGATTATATTCCGAGTTTCCAAAGACACTAAACTATTACGATCCTTGTGTGTGTGTTTTTGTTCTGTACTAAGTATTCCGAAAAATTAATGTAATGTCCATGTACGTCAAGCTTAGGGTCTCTACAGATTGAGTACATGTGAGGTGTTTGCTCCGTACTTCCTAATATGGGATACATGGAAAACATCATGTACTTGAGATATGTTATGTGGAAGTTATAGTTAGCATTTGACAACTCTAATACAATCAAGGATCTCAAAGTGGCCAACATATCTTGGAATAATCTTTCCCTTCCTCCCAAATCTTTCTAAATTCTTCCATGGATATATGAGAATGAATACCATATTTACAACATAAAATTATAGTTCTCATTATAGATTATAGTCATAACTCTTTTATTGAATCTATGAAACCTTAATGCTCATCTGAATGGTCTTAACCTTTCCCACCATTTCCTCAACCATTTCAGGAAATAGGAGTTTTTGTTCCCCAACTTCATCATAAAATACAGATGTTCGGCACCACTTCCCATAAAGGTAATCATTGGGAGCCATTTGGATGCTCGAGTGGAAACTGTGGTAGTAAGAGAACTCGACAAAAGGAAGATATTGATCCCATCATCCTTTGAAGTCCATAGAATATTCTCACAACATGTATTCTAGTGTCTGAATAGTCTGTTCATATTGGCTATCAGTTTGAGGAGGATAGGCCAAACTGATGTTCATATCATTATTTAGATCATTTTGGATACTTTTTTAGAATGTGGAGGTGAATATTGAATCTTGATCTGATATAATGGATAACGATACTCCATGAAAACTTACCACTTATTTGATATATATCTTTTCAAGTTAATATAGTGATAAATCCTGTAAAATTTCAGTAAAGTGAGTTGTAATTGTAAGACAATCCACAACACACTATATATAATTTTTTTCCCTAAATGTATTTGAATATCTGGTGAAACAATCCATGGTGATATTTTCCCATTTCCCTCTTGGTATGGTTAGTGGTTTCATCATCCTCTTAAACGTATTCCTTTCAACCTTCACTTTCTAACCTACCTGGAAATTTGTTGTGTATTCAGCAATTTCCTTCTTTAAATTATCACAATAATAGTGCTTAGAGAGATCTTGATTCATAATTTTGATTCCTAGGAGAATGGAGAAACTCTAACTATGTGCATCATCTAACATTTTATTCTTTAACTGAGGATTTCATGGAATACATATTTTATACCAAAATCTAACAATTCATTTTACATTATTTTTAAACATTAATGATTTTACTTTTCTCATGGCTTCCACCATCTTCTCATTTTACACATCATTTAATTTTGTATCATTTATTTTCTCTACGAGGGATGGTTGAGAAATCAATTGTGAAAGGATTGATGATGTTCCTTCCTTAATGATTCACATGTCCATATTTTTCATATCTAGGAATATTGGATCCTTATCGATTCTCATAACTAATAAAGATGTAGGATATTGTCTACTTATAGAATATTCCACCTTATTTGTTTGACCATGATGGTAGTTGATTGAGTAGTCATAATCCTTGATGATTTCTAACCATCTTCACTGGTGCATATTAAACTCTTTCTATATGAATATATATTTGAGGATTTTGTGATACATTTATATTTCAAAATTCACCCCAAGGATATAATACCACTATATTTTGAAATTGAAGATCCCTTAAGCCAACTCTAGATCATGTGTTGGGTACTTTCATTGAAGAACATTTAGCTGCCTTAAAACATAGGCTATGAATTTGTCATTATGAATCAATACAGTGAAAGATCCCTTCATTTAATCCTCACTAAATTATATGAAAAGTTCTCCATATATGGGTAGTGTGAGAATAGGGGTTGTGATGAGACTTATTTTTTACTCATTGAAGCTCTCTTCAAATTCATCACTCCAAGAAATCTTTACTACCTTCTGAGTTAGTGTTGGGAAAAAATTCCCCAAGGTGTCGTTTTTATATTTTTCAGTTGATTGTGTTTGATCAAAAAGTGGGTTTCCAGGGTATGTTGGGAATTCCATAGTGATTTTTGACACATTATATTGAAAAATATCTGAGAAAAAGGAATGGGTTCCCTAGAAGTGGTAAAAAAACATAGTACACAAGGTGACATCTTTTTCCAGTGTTTACCAAATATTTGGGGTCCAAAATATGGAGTTAAGATTTCATCACAAAAAGTGGAATTTATTAAAGGCCATATTAAAATATAGTAAATGAATTAATTTCATGAAGATGGGTTTCATGACGAGTGTTCCCAAATGATCAAAAACTTTTACGGTGATATACGTGAATAATGACAAGCATCACAAATGGAGAAGGTGAAGAGCATCATGAGTGGAGCATCACAGTGGTGCGAAGTGGGGACAGTAATCTATGTGACTATAAAAAGCATCAAAATGGGAAATTTCCATACATATTCATGTAAAATGGACCATCATGAATGATATGAAGGGGCTTTATGAAATGGTGATGACATGGCCCATAAGTTTATATAATTAGTGGAATTCCAACAAATATGAATCTACCCTCTTCATAAGATGTAGAAATACTTAATGGAGATATTAAGGCTCTAGAATCTTAAAGGTGGTACCTGAAGTTGGTTTGTGAAGGAGTTCTATGTGAAGAAGTTCACAAAGGCTATGATAGCCAATGAAATTTTTTGAGCATCGTGAACATTGTGGAATTCGCGTAGGCTAATTAAGATTCATGAAATGAAATAGATTACTGAATACTAGTCGAGCTTCTTGAAAGAGGTTTGATTTACCAAGCCAAAGTTATATTCACAGAATCTAAGAGCTACACGAAAGGCTATTTGAGCTTTTCAAAAGAGGAGTTTTGTAAAGGCAGTGAGCATCGCTAAAGTTTTCTAGAAGGCATTGACACGTATATCTGTGGAAAAGTGGAATTCATATATTGGATGAAAATAGAAATTCAAAAAAGAAACCATATAAAACTATATATGTATTCATTAAATATAATTAAGGGAAATAAAAGTCTATAAAATATTGGTGGATTCCTTTCAATAGTAGTGAGAGATGGAAGAGGAGGACAATGATCCTTTCCACCAAAAGTGCTATGCAGAAAGGGACATAGGGAGTGACCCTTGGGAATGCAGTGAGAAAACCCTAATCCTTACAAAGGCAATGAGCTTGGGTATAAACGAGGTTAATACAGAACCATCATTATTGGAAGTGAGCCTTAGTAAATTTGGTATAATAGTCACATCACAATTGTATTCTCATTGGATGTAGCCTAGTGAGGGTGAACCAATTATAAATCTATGTGTCCTTGTTCTTTTATTCCTGTATTACATTAAAAGAATCGTCCTCAGATAATCACAGAAATAATATGATCAGTGTTAACACTTATGTGAAAACAAGGTGACCCTTAAAATAAAGAGGTCAAGATCTATTTGGGTAGGAAGAATTTTGAAAATAATATCAATAACTTTATTCACCCCCCCCCCATCTTAGGGTATCTTGGACCCTTTTGGACATAATAGTTAGCATTGTAAGAGGGTTTGGAAATCATGAGGAAATTAACAAAAAATAGAGATAATATCCATCTACCCCAAGGAAACTATGGATATATGTCACAGATGTTTGCCTCTTCAATACTTAAATTACTTTCATCTTTGAAGGGTCTACATATATCCCATTTCTTATGATGATATTTCCAAAGAAAGGGAATTCCTCCAATAAGAAATCTCAGTTTCTATACTTGGAATAAATATTGTCCTTTCATTGGGTATTTATCATAGTGCTTAGATTCTCCTCATGACCCTCATTAATTTTGAAGTATGTTAGAATTTCGTCTATAAATACTACCAAAATTTGTCGAGGTAATCTCTAAAGCCACTATTAGTAAATTCCGTAAAGTTTTTTGGATAATTAGAGGGTTTGAATGGCATCGATATGACCTTGTAGTAACCATATATTGTACAGGAAGTAGTCTTGGGGATATCCTCCATCATCACCCTAACATGGAAATATCTCGACTATAGATCCACTTTTGAGAATTATTGAGCCCCTTGTAGCTGATTGAGAAACTCATTGATCTATGGAAGAGAATACATTTTCTTTATCTTGATCTTATTGAGCTCACAATAATTAATGAAATAGCACATTGACCCATCCTTCTTATTGATGGAGAGAAATGGTGCACCCCATGGTGAAGCACATAGGCGTACTAACCCTTTATCTATATTCTCATGTTGTAGTTTCTTCACCCCCTCATTTTCAGCAATATCCATTCCAAAAATATTATTATATACTGGAAATTCACTATTTATAATATTGATTAAAAAATAAATCTCTTGGCTAGGAGGAAGATCGATAAATTCCTCAAGAAACAAATCAACATATTCATTTACTACAAGAAAGTCTTCAAGGATAGTTCTTTCCATAGAATCAATCATTTGAGCTACATAAACATTCTCATAGGGAAATAATTTTTATACGTGAGATCATGGTGAAAAAGAAGATTCGTCCTATTTCATGCTCTTATATAGAATTGGGGGTCGATTCACAATATGGAGAGTGATTTCTCTCTCATGGAAATTTCTATTATATTTATACAAGGAAATTAAATCCATGTCAAAAAGATTTTCATATTCCACTAGAGGGAGTCTGAAAAGGATATCTAGGAAGTTCATCCCAATAATAATGATATGGAGGTGTTATATAATTATGATGAAATAATTTCTCAATTTTTCAATTTCATTGATAGTTCTAATTTGAGGATTTGTGGTGGTGTTTTTATAGTTCTACTAAAACATCATAATATGAATGAATGTGTAGAACTAGAATAAAAAGAATGTTTTATATTTTTGTATGAATAACTAGTGTACCTATAACCACTTCAGTGTTAGGATCCTCTCCAATGGTTTGGATAGAAAAATCTCCTCCTTTCTGCCAAATAGGTTGCCTGTTGTCTCCGAAAACCCTTGGATTAGTCAATTTATTTGAAAATCTCACATATTTATTGATGTTTAATAATGAAAAACGCAATGAGGTTTGACTAGATCATTACTTTACTCCAATACATTATTGGGTTTCTCATGTTGAAAAATGTTATCCAGGTGTCCTTTATTCCCACACCTGAAGCATTTATTCATTCCCATTAGTAAATTTTTGGGGTGCTTCTTTCCATGCCTTTGACAAGTGGAATGTTGGGATTTCATGGCATTATCATATTTCACCCTCAGAAAGAAAAAAATTAAACTCCACTTTCAATTCTTATCTCCATGATACCCTTGATCTTTGTGGATCTCCATCTCAAATTTGAGGGAACATTTTCCAATTTTCTCATAGCTATCTATGTCAGAAATATTTAGGGCTTTCCGTAGAAAGGGTTTTATCCCACCAAAGAAGTGGTCAACCTTGAAATCGGTGGTAAAAAAAGCCAAACACATATTTTGAAAATCATGTGATGTTTTCCTCATACTCCATGATAGATTCATCTTTAATTTTATTTAAGACAAGGAAACCAATATCAATTTTAATTTAGAGAGTATGAGGAAAACATTTATCGAAAAACATTTTCTGGAATTCCATCCACTAAATTACTTCAATATCTTCCTTAAGATTTGTATTTTTGATTAATTTACAGAACTTATCAAATTTTTCCTCCATATAATAAATATCCACTAGGACCTTCTCTTTCTCTAAATGTTTACGTATGGAGAAGATCTTCTAAATTGCATTGATGTATTATTTTGTGATTAAGAGATCATATGATCCATTGAATTGAGGAGGCCTTTGACGCACGAAGCTCCCGATTATAGATTTTCTCCCTGGGGGGGAGCTCATTTTGATCCAAGTTTCTATTCATGACCTAAGTCAGTTGAGAGAATATTTTTATAATGTTTGTGATTCGTACTCCCATCTGGTTGGGCATCACATTGGGGTGGTCATTACATTTCCCGTCACATTGACTGTTTTACTGATTCCTCATGTTTCCTTCCATTGGATAGAATAAAGGGAATATTAAGGGGGAGTATTTTTGTACTATTAAGAACATAAAAGGTAATCTAATGGCATTAAAGGGGTAACTTATAAATTATATTTGTTTCCTTAACTTGTGAATTTCTATCCTTTAATCTATTTTATCCATAATCTATTTCCTAACATACATTATTATGGGCCACATTTGTTCCCATAACAATGGTTCATAAAAATATTATAAATATAAAAAATCATATCCCCTGGGAGTGTCAAACAAGGTGTGTAGTAAGGCCCATTATTGTGAACCGGTTACCCAGAGTCAGGATTGACGCACCTTATTGGAGATGTTAACCAAAGGTATATTAGTGTGAGAACCATTTAAGATTTTATTATTTATATAGGAATGTAGTAAATAGATAAACTTATTACTATATGCTTACCAAAATAATTTTATTATACATTGTCTTATCCCTAAGGATTTTGCTAGTGTTTTTTAATCATAATCCCAAAAATAATTAAACTTTTACTCTGATCACATATATGACAACTCTGATCTTTATTGAATATTAATAAATTATTTATTACATTACGTTACACTTAATAAAAACAAAAATATCAATAACTATAGAATATTTGTGAATTAGGTACATATCATAACATTTTGAATAGGTATACAACAACACAATTGAAATATTCCTTAACATTCTTCTAAAATTCCATGGATTCTAAAAACTGCATAGGATAACTTAGGGGAAAACATAAGAAAGGGGTGATCTATAAAGGCCCGTAAGGGAATAAACATGGAATAACTTGAATAAAATAATATATATTTTGTGAGTTTATATAGGAAAACATGGGTATTTATTTATTAGTTAGGTTTTGGACACTAGATAACAAATATCCAAGACCGCAAACCATCCCATGTTTTTCCATGGATTATTCCAAATGGGAGTTGGTATCATTATTTTTTTAATTCCAATGGATGAAATTAATAAAATAATGACCTTTATTATGTGGAGTTGAGTCACACTCTTAAATAAAGGATTATAAATCCTTAAAATAAATTATATGTTTTGGATGATTCATAACAGCTTTAAAAAATAAATCTACTAAAATTAAAATCAAAATATTTTAATGGAAAAAATGTATATTTGGTCTTTTATACAATTTATAGTAATTATCACATCACTATTATGTCATTATGATGTCATAATACACAAATTATATTAATAAGGTGTCAAAGTTTTACAAAAAAATCGACTATCTCAGAAAATTATGAAAAATTAACCATTGGATAATATTAAAATCTTGATTAAAAAAATATCATATTTGTATAAATTATTTTATAAATATTTTAATTTTCAATTTTAATATCGAAACATACATTTATGGAGAAATTCATAGTTTTTTTTGATAATAATAGTTTTTTGAACCCTTATAAAAATTCACTTGAATTCATAAAAATTATATGATAATTTATATTTGATAGAAATTATTTAAATTATTATTTATTTCCAAAATAAATTAATTCATTAAAAAAATTAATATTAATTAAAATAAAAATTTATGCATTATTGTTTCAAAATAAAATAATTTTAAAAGTAACAATAATAGGACGAAAATATATTCATCATTGTAGAAAAATAACTTATATAACCATACTGATGGGGTACTGATATAAATATTTTTAACACGGAAAAAAACACCCTCTAAGAAAGGCGTGTGATGGTTGAAATTTTATTGGGTGGTTTAGCGAACAAGTTTTGGTTCGTGATCTCAATGAGCTTGAACTTCTCTGATAAAAAGTTCCACTCATTCTTAAGTTGATGGATCTGTAGTTGGAATTAGTTGAGGGAAAAGCCTAGTGATTCTATCTCCCTTGGTAGATCCAATAAATTTGCCTCATAAGGTATGATCCTACCAGTAGAGGCTATCACTTCCTTTTTTTTGTGTTAATTATATATGTTAAAACTCTATAGTTATACTAATCATGTGATCAATATTCAATGATTATATTATCGACGATAAAGATACATAAATGACTTTTAAATCCAATTGGATATAAAAAATAGAATATGTTTTTTATATATACATGTTACTTAATAATACATTTAATTAAAACAAAATTGGATATTTTATTTGTAATAGTTCAGGTCATTACACATACCTCTTTAATCTTTATATCCTCCCTTTTCTTGAATTTAGATTATTTCAATTCATGGAAACCATTGATTGTTACAATAGAACTTATATAACACTATTGACTGTTTTTTTCATGATTTTGATGATATCCATTACAGTAAGTGGGGTCCTATCCAACAGGTCACCACCTAAAGTACCATTAATAATGATATTGTCTATTAGAATTAAACCATCGTAAATGTATTGTATTAAAATATTTTTTTATTATGTTTTGTTGAAAACTAGAACAAGTACTTTTAAACCATTCACAACATTCATGAAGTGACTTCCCATTATAATTTCCTATTCCAAAAATTTATTTCTCAATTGACTGAAAAATAAGATTTTATTATTCAAATCACTTTTAAGAAAAAATTGGAATGCAATTCCAGTTCAATAAAATCAATCACCTGACAAAAAAGAGATTGTCAAATTTCTAAAATCATAAATTAGTGTTATATAAACCCTACATCTATAAATAATTCATTGTAATGTAGGGGCCTCTATATCTAGATTGTCCATGACAAGGACATCAAATTAATAGGCCATCTTTTCACATGCTTGTATAAAATCTTCAACACCAATCTTCCTCTCATTAAAGAGGTGTTCCAAAATGTGGTTTTTCATATTGATTTAAATACACTATTTTGTGTCGAGTTTCACTCTAATCATTCTATCAACCATCCTGTAATAATCAACCTGAGTGATTTGGAACTCATATTCCTCTTTTAATTTCTACTTGTTGTAATAAATAAATGAGCACCCATGTTTCCCCCACTTCTCAGGTCTCATCATGAGTTTCATTGACCGAAGAATTATCTCCCACCTCTTTGTGAATCCGATCATCCATTATATCATCTACTTGTTTTGGATCTTTGACATAACCAAACTCCATCAGCTATTTATCATTTTGAGAAATTGAACTATCTCTTCCTTAAAAAATATGGTCCATGAGATCAATATCCACCTCCTTATTCTTTTTGTAATACCTAGTTTTTATCAGCTTCAATAAATGTGAATATTCTACATGGCCTTTTATCTTCTTTCCTTTTTGAACAATTCAAATACCAGCATCCTGCTTTTATTTCTTCTATTTCTTCCTCCTTATACTATAAATACATCTTTTCTACCCTTTATCAACACTTTACACTGAGACATGGCTATAAAATTCATCCTTCCATTCAGTCCCACTGATACTATGATCATCTAATGGGTTCTGTATTGGCATTGCTATTTTTATATTTAATAATAACACATCCCCTTGATCATGATCTGAATATTTGACCTCCAGGTTCTCAAACCTATTTCTAACCTTAATGATTTGGCTGGTCCTTCTTAACCTCATCCTTCCTGTAACCTTCACCCAATCCTCGATTACCCCACTATAAAATTTAATGGTTTCTTCACCCTCATATTCTTATTTAAGAACCATATTATCCTTTTCACTATCATCAGATTCCACTATCTCCAAAGTGAAGATAGTTGGAGTTGTGTTCATTTTGGTAACCACAAGACCAGTTGTAGAGCCAACCTTCAAGTCTTGTTTTAATATTTGAAAGACATCAACTACCATTGGATCTAGAAGAAAACCCTATGAATCCTTTTGTATTATAACATACTTCACTTCATTATTAGATTGTAACTATTTATCTGAAATCCATATAGGAATTTCAGTCCCCATCAACTCCTTATCCATGAATAATCAAACCCACGTAGACTGTAAATTCCTGAAATGAATCACATGAATCACCAAAGAGAACTAAGTCCATAAACATATAATAATAATAGGAACCCCTATTCATAGTTAAACATCAATATTCTAAAACTATTTCATACCCTTTCACCTATACACTATATTTTAATATCCCATTTTATTTCTAGAAGAGCAGAAATCCACCCATGTTTTAAATAATAAGATTTTCTTGTGATGAAACTCTTCACCAACAAAAATACAAAAAAAATTCAGATGACACTTTAGACACATCTATTTCAACAAAAATTCATGGATAAATAGGATAGATAACCAAATGGGTTATACTATCCAAGCACATGTATCTTCTCGCAAGGTTCCCTAACATGCGAAGAATTGATGAGTTTTGAAAAGGGAGAAGAAGTTAATGAAACTCGACCCAAATAGTTGTAGTTGGAGAATCCAACCTCATATTGAAGTCATAACTCCACATAAAAATGAAAAATATGGATCCATTGCATATGTGAAGAGTGTAGGACCACCACTGAGTTAGGTTTTCATCGGATTCAAATATGATAATGATGCTCCTCATAGTGTATTTTAATATATGTGGCTTGGATCTCTACATCAAGTGAGGATTTTTCTTTTATTTTCAAGTTATTATATACCATTAAATTCATGTTATGTTTAGTTTCAATTAATGTTTTTGAAAATGAAGATTAATAGGGTATTATAAGAATTATATTTGGTTATTTTTCCTTTTACAAAGGATTTCATTGTCCGTCTCAGTGCAGAAGATGAAAAATCCTTTCGGTTTCATGGTCGAATAGTAGAAGTTCACTCAATGAAGAATTCATCCGGAAAAAAATCCTAAACAAATATATTGATACTCTATTAACATAAAATATCCAAATAGATAAATAAATAAATATTTACAAAAATACACAAACTTCATACCCACAAAAAACATAAAAACCATAGTGGTCCCTGAAAATATTGCAAACATTTGACCATTTTTTCATGAAAAATCAAATTGATTATGTTTTTAATGTTTTTTTCTTCTATAAGGATAACCTTATGTTGTCTCTAAAGGATTGTTATCATTTTAGAGTGTCTATTTAAAATAATTTTTCAAAAATCAATATAGAAAAGATGGGTATTTTAATTTTGTTACAAAATGCAATGACTTAAATAAAGAATTTGATATATATAAAATAAAGGATTGTTTTGAAATTAAATTGAAGTATATTATTGAAATTTTACTATGAAACATATTAATTTTGTTTGTCCTTATTGGTTCATTTTGGTTTTGAGTAGGTCGTTGGTTGTGATTTATCAAAATCCATATTAATCTCTAATCATTTATATCAATGAAACTAAAATTGAATCATTGAAATAAAAATATTATAGCCAAGTTACATCTCATATAATTTTAATAAAAACTTACAATGAAAATAAAAAAAAAATTGTGGAAAGAAAATGATTCTTATGTTGTCTAATTGGAAAAACACAAGTCACACACTCAAGATCTCACACCAATCAGTTAGAAGTAAATAGCATTCAATTCTTTGGAATCCAAAAAATAACTGAATTCATAATCAATGTAAGAGACTTATAAATGAAATGTTTCAAACCAAAAATACATCCAATAATAAGAATACTATTTCTAGAACTCTATTTACTTGTTGTGTATCTCATTTTCAATGATCACAAACTATTTAACATTCCATCGAGAGGACAAGGAGGCTCAAGTGATACCCATATTTATTTCATCTTTTAAAATGAGGATAGAGAGATCTAAAACATCAAAGGTGATGAGAATACTCTTTTTGAACTCTAAAATGTAATCACTTAAGTTCTTGATCCACCTTTCTAATGAGGTGCACATGGTGCCCTTTTATTTCCAAAATGGGATGTAGTTTTCAAAACACACATCCTAAGATACCAATTGTGTCTCGAGATTAGATTATTAAATATCTTTATATTGACATGTAAAAAATTGGGGTTTTATCCTAATCAGGAATATCATTAGGTAAAAATTAGAGGTCATTGGATATCTAGAATGAGAGATATTGTTAAAATACAGTACCAACCACTAAAATTTGAGAATATTTACTTCCTTAGATAGATCAGTTATTTTGTGCCACAAATTAGATTATTGGTATTGGGTGTCTTTGGTTGAGTTTTACTCCACTGAGTTTTGCATCAACATACAAAATTAAATCCTAATTAGATGCATAACTGTCTTGAAATATGTAAAATAGTAGACATATATCCTTGGGATTCAATACCCATTTCCCCAATTTTTTTCAATATCATCTATAGCCCACTAAATCACCTTCTCCTATAATAAAATAATACAAAAAAGTAAACTTTCACTTTTTATAAGTGATAAAAGTTAAATAATTTAGTTAAATTTGAATGAAAATTTTTTATTGTATTTCAAATTTATAATAAAACACTAATTTAACACGGTGGTTTAACGGTGAAATAAAACTGTTAATTGTGGGGAGTTTAGTGCCCTCATCACTATAGGGTGGGGGTGCAGCTGGACCATGGGATTCACAAAACACTACTCTAGATTTATCTACCAAATCATGAAGGTCAAATTGAAGAGAAGCTCATATTCTTCCCTATCGTTCTTGATGTTCACTTAAAGGAATAACCCTCCACACATGATAACATAGGATTTCACCTGGGTATACTCTTATCCAATTAGAAACATAATGTAGAGAGAGGTTGAATGTTAAAATGCATTCCTTTCAATACATTACATGTCCACTTTGGCAGTTGGGGTAATTCACAAGAGGTTTATAGTGCTTAGTGGATCTGGGGATTTAAGAGTACCATGTATAGTGGTTCATGACATGAATATGGTTCATGTTGTGAGATAGAAGTTCACAACTTGTATATCCATCCTATTTAATGGATTTTATGGGAGAATGGAGGACACTATGGAATGGATTCACATCATTAAATGTGAATTCATGATTTTTAATAAATTTGATTTGATGTAATATGAAACACAACTGAAACCTATAATATGGGATTTTTGCACCATGTATTTGGTTCATGGATTTTAAACCATATGACTCTATGAATTAAAAATCCTGTAAGGTTTACATTATGTAAAAGGTGTTAGTTTCAAGTTATAAATATGTTTTATTACCCTATGTCTTTCATTTGGGAAGACCTTTATCTCCCTCCCTTTCTCTCTCTATCATTTTAGGTGAACAATAGGTATTTTTTGGAGATCTTACTACCCCTTTATTCCTATCTTGAAAGATGGGTTTTGGTTTTTGAGTTTTATTGATCCATTATATGTTCTTCAATTTACCCCTTAGTTTTTCTCCATTCTTCCTTTGGCGAATCAATGTGTAAATGTATATTCCTATTTGAGGAGAAAATGTGATGTGTTTTTGAAATCGTTTGATGTAGTGTAGCTTGATATATGATCCCATCATGTGGTTGTGGTTGTAGGAAATTTCCTCTTTACCTTATGATGCCAAGTGATATTGGAAAGCATCTTAGATGTATGATATCCACATTATCACCTGTTTATGTGCTATCTCTGATATCAAAATGGTTGTTCTTTCATTTGGGATAAAAATTAGTGTTGGAATAATTGGATAATTAATTATAATGTCAAAAATATTTGATTGTGATAGGGAGTTTTCAAATGCTTTAATGCTTCAATATATATTTTTAATGATTTTATTCCATATTATATCCTTTTTGAAAATGATTTTTGTTGAGAGCCTTGCTTTCATTATAGTTGTTGTTCAATGATGACATAGTTTGTGTTGTCATGTGATGAATCTGAGAATAAAAAGGATAAGGAATGTTCTTTTTTAAATAAATTGGTCTCCCCCTATTTTTTTCTTATAATACCCATGATAAATTAAAATGAATGTGATAAAGCTACTAAATAATTTTAGAAGACCCTTTGTGATGTTTTTGTGTATTTATTGTGATTTTTGTGTTAAAAATCATGGTTCGGGATATTTTTAGGTAGTGGTA
Organism: Viscum album; assembly: GCA_963277665.1. Classification (NCBI taxonomy): domain Eukaryota; kingdom Viridiplantae; phylum Streptophyta; class Magnoliopsida; order Santalales; family Viscaceae; genus Viscum; species Viscum album. Next base: position 1,383,315,527 of record OY728139.1, on the reverse strand, counting down.
GTTACTGAATTCGTTGTGTAGTACGTGGGGTAGCAATGTTGTGGTTGGATGGAATGGATGTGATGTGGGTAGTATTTGTGGTGTAGTGGTTGTTGTTGTGATATGTAACGATATAGTTATATGGTAGTTTTTTTGTGAGATGTGGTTGGGATGTGCAATTTGAGGTTTTCGTGGTGAGGTGAATTGGGTGATGTGACACAATAATGATGGTGGATGTGTTGTGTTGTGTTGGTGGGTGCGTGAGTTGGCCCAGTTGTAACATGGCATGGTTGTGTTAGTATCCCTATTAGAAATGGTGAACGATTATGATAAATGATACAAAATAGGTTGTAAGATAAATGTTATAGACAAGAAATGGATGTGTGGTAATTGGGAAAATATTTTACAGAAAAAATGATTGAGTAGTGTAATTTGAAATTAGATATATAGTGAAAAAATATTGTGAATCCAATAATTGAAAGTGGGAAATTTTTTGTGGCCTCTGTGGTGTTACATATAGTGGTGGACGTTGTTGTGAAGGTTGTTGTATGGTAAGATGGTGGTGATGTTGGGTGAACTAGTGAAATTGATGTGAACCCATAGGCTAGGTATTGTGATCTATATTTATATCATGAATATCTATATAATTTTATACATGGACAACTGATTTGAATACCCTTACCAACACTCATAGGTGTTGAGATCTATGTGTTTTCCCCAACATCTAGTAATGTACTGATACATATTGAGAGTTACCTCCTATCCTCCACTCTTCATTCAGTAGTAGTGATATTGGGTGGTTTTGGATATTACCCAAAAGTGATGTGTGGCCTAGGTGTTTGTGGGATGGATGTGATGTGATGGGATGTGTTAGAATGGGTTTCTATTTGAAATATGTGATATGGTGTGACATGATATGTGGTCGGGGTCACATATGCTATGATTAGGGAACATTGTTTACTTTCATTTCATTCATGATACCCTACTATGCTGGTTCTAGATGTTATTTGATGTCATATGTGGCCTAGTGGTCTATAGGTGGTATTTCATGTGATGTGATATGTGGCCTAGGTGTAAGTGGGCATGATGTGATGTGATGTGTGTCCCCAGTGTCTATGGGAAGGATGCAATTAAATGTGTTTTGTTATTTGTATAGGGGATGAGAGAAAATAATGTTCTATGTTATGATGTGCAATTGGAAAAATCAGTAGGGCAGTTGCAGTAGGGATCCTTTAATTGTTATTATCAATATTCTATAATATTATATTGGATGTTTTATTTTTTAATGGGCCAGGTTTAGGATGGTTATAGTTTGATGACCTTTATAGAAGATTTTTTTTTCTATTTATTCACTAGATAGTTAGCATGCCCTTTTGACATATACACATGGGCCCTTGTATATGTCCATACTATATAAAAATTTTATCCTAAACCTATGTATAAAACTATTTTATAGATTTCAAGGAGGACATTGGGGACGAATCTAGACATTACTAAATGGTTTGGAGCTATTGTTGTGCCGCTACTGTAGACTTTTATTTGTATATTAATAGTCCTTGATATATATTATTTTTACATTATACATGGATTGTGGGATGGTTTTTGGGTTTTCCTTTATATATTGTAATAGAGATATTTGGTTATCATTTATCCTATGACTTGATCCTATTTCATTTATAGAGTGTAAAGCCTCCCATTCTATGATACATTCACACCCTTAGTGCTAGTCATCAATCCAGGGCCAACTAGAGGTGAGACCCTCGGGTTATCACCCCTATCCCCTTATTGTGTTGTCATTGGTAGGATGGTTTCATGAGAGATTGGTATCAAAGGTAGTAGTTGATATATAGGATGGATTTCATTGTTAGGCCTTATTAGGTTTTCATAGGTTGGTGTGGAAACTGCTCGAGTTTACCTAGGTACGTGACATAGGCCAGGGAAATCTGCTAGGACTTTGGATTTTAGGGCCCCCATGTAATCCAGTACATGATATTTGATCCCATTGAAGGTCAATTTAAGGTGGACCTTTTTATATTGTAGATACATAGGAGATATACATGAAACATGATTGTATGAGTTTGTGTCGAAATTGGTTTACTGTGTCAAAATAGAATGACTAAATTGAATAATATTTGATAAAATTTAATGCTAATAGGACTAAGGAGATTTATTTATTTTTAGAAATAGATTATATTTTTTCATTGAGTGTCTCTGGAATTTTAATTTCATCAGTCCAATTCAATTGATTGTTAGCTCTTTGAACCAACGGAGGAGGATGATGAATGGAAGCGATATTTTCATTCCTTTCTTAGGTAGGGTGTGGTTATGTTTGAGGGGAGAATATATAATTTGGAGAGAGAGTGCTTATTGGTTGAGCTCAATATCTCTTTTGGTATGATCAAAATGTGAGATGAGTTTTGGGTTATTTAAATGCGGGGAGCTACACATTAGGAGTGGAGGCTATTTTTAGGTGACAAAAATGGGGAAGATGTATTTTGGCATGAATTTCAAAGAGATTTTTGGGCAGAGTTTCTTTCATTCGTGATGAGGGAGGCAAAGATGTAGGATCTTCCCTCACTTTAGTAGGGGGTTCTTAATTGCGGAGGTTCTCAGGATTAGGTTCAAGAATCTTCTACACCATTCCCATTATGTTTTTATAGATGTGTAGTCTAGAGTGAGGCATATTGATTCAGATTTTGGCCCAGTTATTATGTACTTGTTCAGAACATTTACCCTCCTCATATTCATATAGTTACAAAAAATGAAAAGTTTATCGAGTGTATTTTATTATTAGTTGTTGAGCCTTATGTGATTGGATAGCAGAGTGTTTCGAGGAGAAGACCAGTAGGTAGTGGTTCATGGGTGTTAAGGTAGTCAGGGTTTTGTTGAAAAGGGAACCTTCTATAGTAGTTTCTTCCCCATCTTTCAGAGACACGTGATTTATGAGTTCCTTTCTAGGGATTTTCTATTTCATGATTTTTTGGGAGATATGGGATCTTCAAGTTTCAATATATTACTGGTCAGGGTTTTCAATTTAAGTTGGGCTATCAGGGCTATTTTTGGTAGAAACAGTTGCCTCCAATGATGTTTTAATGGTAGGGAATGTCAGTTTTTGTTTAGTATTTGGGAGAAGGTTGGGTTAGAAGAGCACAAACTCATAATGGTTCCTGTCCATAGGTACCTCGGCCCAGGAACAACCATGGAGGCTAGTAGAACAGAGGAAGAGATGGTTAGTGTGGTCAGATTCATGTGTTAGAGGCTATATCACATGCATAGATGAATGGTTTTCAAGGTATTATTATTTTATCATCTACTCTTGTGTGTTCTTTATTTGATATGGGAGCCTTCCATACATTGTTTCTCCTATTTAGTCCATTATTTTGTATTATGTGTAGAGAGGCTTCTAGTTCCACTGGTGTTATCTACACCAGATGAAGACCAGGCTTCCTTGTTTGATGTGTACTGAGGGTATAGAATGGTATTGGGGTAGTACCAAAAAGTGGAGAACATATTTTATTATATTCATCCATATGATATCATCATTTTCATTTATTTGTTGTATTTCATTCATGTAGTCATTGACATATTTTAGATATGATTTTTAGGTTTTGATGTAGTGGTCCAGTTAATGGCGTTCATTGGAAAGAAAGGTTATTTGTTGGGTGGTTGGAAAGTGTATCCCCTTTTCTAACATCTGAAAGAGAACTTATTATAATCTTGGGTTAGGGGTGATCCAATGGTTCTAAAGTAGTTCCTGGATGTTCTAATAGAATAGGTTATGGAACTAACCCCTCAATGTGACATTGAGATTGAGATAGAGTTGCAGTTAGGAATGTCTCTAATTTCTATGGATCTCTTCAGGAAAGACCCACAATTTTATGTGATTTGAAGCTATAAGTATATGATATGAAGTATAGGGGTTTCATCCAACCGAGTGGGTCACCATGGGGTTCTATATTTCTATTTTCCAATATGGAGAACAATGGAATGAGGTTTTGTATATACAAACGAAGTATGAATAAGGTGACAGTAAATAACTATTACTCTCTTATGAGGATTGATATTTCTTTGAATAGTTGATAGGGATTTTCTTTTTCTTTAATATTTATATGTGGATAGGATATCACAAATTGAGGGTGATAATGTTTTGAAGACTACCATCAAATGTTGGTATGGGAGTCGTTCAACGTTACAAATTCACCCACAATATTCATGGGGATTATGAACTCTACGATTTTTGAGTTCATATATCGATTTATCAAATTATTCATTTATGGTATCTTTCCTTACTCAAAGTATGAGGAGGATAATGATTAGAATCTTAGAGTTTTTTCCACATCATTTGACACGAACATATTTATCAGATGTTTCCCAAGTCTGATTTATGGATGTGAGAGGTGCATTTCCTAGGACATGTGGTGTCTCAACAAGTTGTTTCAGTGGACCCATTGAAGGTTGAGGGAGTTGTTTCTTGGGAATCACCCAAGAATGTGTTCAAGGATAGAAGTTTCCTAGGTGTTTTGCGATATTATAGTATGTTTATGTCTACTTTATATTGATTTGTATCTCTGTTAATAGCCTTGATAACGATGGAACATGATTTTTTTAGAAAAATGATTTCCTGGAATCATTCAATTAACTGGAGGAGGATTAGGTCAGTGCTTGGTTGAATTGGTTTATTAAAGTGGATGTGTTGTTTGAGTGGTTTTTTTCCACATCCTATCTTGTCATAGGTATCATTTTGAAGAAAAAAGTGTGATGATATATTATAAGTCTGGACAGTCATATCCACTTGATAATAACTATGCCACACATGATCTGGGGTAGGTAATAGGTTTGTTTACACTAAATTACTGATGGAATTACGTCATTAGTGAGTTTTTGTGGCTTTCATGGACTATGAGATCAGCAGATATGGTTTATCTTAATGGGATCTAAATATTTTCCAATGATGTTAGATGGAGTTTCTTTAGGATTACTATTTTGTGATCTCTTACACCCAAGGTACATTTAATGTTGTTGCTGATGCATTTATTTGAATATCTTGAGAGGATGTGTCTCCTAAGTATATAGATGTTTGGAAATGAATTTAAGATCTTAGAGTAGGGTGATGATCATTGTCACACATGCTATCAAAAAAATATTTGTGATTTACTAAGTGCAGCATAGTGGATGAATTATGTCATTCTCTCGAGGGGGAATTTGAATTAGACAACCCTTAATAGGATTGAAGTAAGTAAGAAAATATGTTAAAAAATGAATAAAATATGGGTGGATTTGGTTATGTGACTTTAGAACAATACATTAAATAAGCAATTGATATGGAACAATTAAAGACACAATTTCTTTAAAAACACTTATATGACAAGATGTATTAGATCTAATCCATCCCCTCAAAATTCATTTATCATTATCCCATTTTATTATAATTCTTTCAATTCTTATCTCCAAACCTTGTAAACCCTTAAACCCTACGAAAATTAACATGACCACAAATATTAAAAAAATGAGCCTTATGTCCACTTTGGTACTTCCAATTATAACACCCTACTATGATTTTCATCCAAAAGAAAAATTATGGTCAATAAATATTTAGGAAATAATATCCTCCCCATATTTGAGAAATAATGGTGTTTTGGGATGAGAAATGAACCCTAAAATTCTATCCTAATTTGATTGGATTTTTGCGATTGAACTTTCACTCACACGATTTACACAAGTCTGACAACACAGTAAAGTTCCTTTCGATCAAGTTACATGAAAATTAAAACTCAATTATTTGAGAATAATTTATTAATTAAACTATGCTTATGGATTCAAAAAAAATTACAAAATTTGTGATTAGATCAACTATGAACGAAATAACTCTTCCATAGACGGAGTTTTCATCTTGGAGACTTTTTGCATATGCAATGGATTCAAATGGGACCACCGAATCTCATATCAAAATTTAATTTCGATCAACAATAATAAAAATAAAAATATTAAAATAGAATAATATAGAGGTTTTATATATGAAAAATTCAAGTTATAAGCACTGAAAGAAGGGAAATACAATGTGGAGGTGGGTGAGGAGTGACTTCTTGGAAGAGATGTTTGCAAGAGTCCTTATTTCATCCAATAATTTGGAGGTGTTCCTAAGATCCACCCTTTCGGTCCCACCTTCCCAAATCCTCTACCAACCCTCCAAAAGAGTGAAAACCCCCCTTAAATAGAGTTTTACTAAGATAGGGTTACATAACTTTTTATGTTTGAAATGAAAATTCATCCAAATATTTCACTCCACATTCCATCACATAGTTTAACTCCAAATCATGCTAATTGGATGTCCTTAAAGAATAATTATTTTCTAGGAATCATGCCCCCAATTTTTTCTCCAAATTTGGGCACAATCCAAGAATGGATGAATAAGATATGACCCAAATGGGAATGTGATGTCCAATTTGGATAGTTCAGTACATCCTTGTCTTCATTGGCCATTTACCCTACTCAAATGCACAATCCTACTCTTATTTCATAAATGAAAATTGTATACAATCAAGTTAAGAACACATGTAAAAAATAAAAATTTAATATAATTTAAAAAAATATTTATTTTCGAAATACTACAATGTATTTTAAAAGGGAAAACCTAGAATTTTCATCAAATTTGTAAATGAATGATATAATCCCAAATATTCCATAATTGGACATATTTAGCACAATGTGAGGAAATTATATCATTTATTATTAATAATATAGTCAATAAAAATGTGTTTTATCATAGGGGTTAATATTTTATTTAATAGATGAATGTGGGGTCATATTTTCTATAGTTTTTTGAGAAGTCTCACTGGGGGGACTCAGAGGTAGAGGTGATCTGGGATCGTATTGGCCATGGTGACACTCTCTAGGGATGGTTTGAGGATGGTCAAAACCGGGTCTTGTTGAAGGGGGTGTTTTCTATCCTACAGATGATTTGAAATGGAGTTTTCTATGAGTTTCAAAACTCACCTTCAGTGATACGTCCTATTGTGAAAAAAGATATATCATATCATGAGGATACAGATTTGGTGTATGGGGATGAAATGGTCAGTTGAAGAGTTTGTGGGAAAATGTCTAGTTTTTCAGAAGTTCAATGTAGAGAATTTCATTTTTGGAGGATTATTACAGTCCTTGGATCACCCTATGTGGAAATGGGGGGACATATTGATGGATTTCATAATGAGGATTCCCCATGCTCAGGGATGATTTGATACAGTTTGGGTGATAGTGGACTGGATAATGAAATCAGCTCACTTCGTTGTGATATGGGATCTGAGTGTCATAGATGTTTTGGAATGTAAATATATGGATGATGTGGTTTGGATACATGGGGTACCAAGGACCACCACCTCTGATCAGGATCCTCATTTTACCTCAAGTGTATGGAGATATTTCAACATGATTTTAGCACCCATATATACCTTATCACTACATTCCATCCTCATACATATGGGATGATGGAGAAGAACATCCAGGAACCGGAGGATATGTTACGAGCTTTCATTATAGACTTTGGTGGGAATCAGATACAACACCTTCCATTGAGTGACTTTCCATAAAATAGCTATTATAACTCATCAATCATCATGGATCTTGTTGAGGAATTTTACAAGTAGCTAGGTCTTTCTCTATTTTTTGGTATGGACTTTGGCGAGTCAGAATTTATTGGTCCAAATTTGGTGGAGAACACGATCGAGAAGATACATTTTTTATATGATAGGATAAGGATGGAGTAAGACTGTCATAAGGCATATATTGATCAAAGTTAGAGGCCCACAGAGTTTGAGGATGGAGGCCATGTGTTGATGAGATTCTTCACTCATTGTGGGTGGTGGAGGTTTGGAAGGGGTATTAAGGTTTCACCTAAGTTTTTAAGGCCCTTTGGGGTTTAAGGGTGTGTTGATTAGGTGGAATATGGTTTCCATTGACACTATGTTTATATGGGATCAAAGACATATTCAACATGTATCAACTTCATTGTTATCTTCATGACAACTCTCAGGTTATTGACTAGGTAGATTTGGTTATTAAGAAATATACGACATTCCTAGAGCACCTAGTAGTGATCTAGGATCGTTGAGAGAAGGTGATGCATGTGTGGACCCTTCTCGTGGTTCACGTGTTGTGGATGAATTATATCATAACAGATAGTACTTGGGAGTGAGAGACATATATATGAGCCTAGTACCTCGAGTTATTTTAATCCTTTCATTGTTCTTTTTTGTTATAGTTGATGTGATCATTAGGTATTACAATGTAATAATATGTAATTTTTTCATTGATGGATGATGTTTGATAATGTTTCAATATCTTTAAAAAGGGGATGTCATGATTCCTAATCAAGGATCATTATACTATGATGTGATTAAAACCATGAGGGTGAGTCAGAGCCTCCGAGAGAAATTAGTATCTATACATGAAGGGTGAAGTTTCCTGATTTATGTTCTCATTAGCATATTGTGATTACATTATTTAAATGTTTGGTTTGGGATATGTGGGGTAGATTTGGTTGTGTGTTGGTGTGGTTGATTAAAGTGTTTTTGGTCATTTTAGTCGGTGTATTTTGGATGGTAGTATCATTATAGTTATGAAAATATTCTTGATAGGCATCTCATGGGATGGTTGTTTGGGTCCCATTGTATTCCTAGGTTTGGTTTTTATTTTTGATGACAATAATCAGTAGAGATGTTTCTAATGTAATGGTTTGTGCCTTTCTGAACCATTACATTGTTTTTTGGATAGTTTGAGGCATTCAAAGGAGGTGTAGTGGGATGAGTAGAGCTAGAGTTACATAAGTAATGAATGTGGTGGTTCATGATGTAAATTGGGATCACATCATGAGTTGGTTATTCATGTATTTTATCTCAAGATTGTCTTACATATTGTCTACTTGAAAGGGGGGATTCCATGAAATGGATTCATTTCATGAAAAGTTAATTCACATCATTTGAAAAATTCCATCTGAGGTGATATGGATTTTAGTAGAAACCTAAGATATTTGATTTTCAGGCATTGTATGTGGTTCGTGGCTTTTAAACCATGGGACCCTATAAATTACATGTCATGAACGGGTTACGTGATGTGAAATTTTTAGGTTATAAGATCAAAATAGGATTTCCTAGACATTTTTCTTTTATTCAGTCGTACCTTTATCTCTAATGATTCATGGAAAACCATAGGAAATTTTTGGATATCTTCCAAAGTATTTCTCCCTATCTTGATCCACAGGTTTTGGTGGTTGTTTTTGGGCGATCCATAATATGTTCTTTATTTTAACACTTGGATTCTCTACATTCTTCCTTTGGGGTATCATTTCGAAAATGTTTTTCTGTTTTACGGTGAGTATGAGATGCATTTTGAAAACCCTTTGTTGTGACGTAGGTTGATCCAGGATATCATGGTGTAATTGTGATTGCTGGTAGTTTATTCTTCAAGATGTGGTGTAGAGTGATATCAGAAATGCTCTTTGAGGTAGGGGATCCTCCATTACAGTTATTTATATGTTATTTATGAGATCTTTATGGTAAATTTTTTCCTTTGGGTGGACAGTAAGGTTTGATTTAATAAGACAATCAATTGGCATGTCAATAATAAATGATGTGAATGGGGATTTATCTGCTATTTTTATTTTATTGATATATGTTGCTAATTATTTTATACTATATTATTTACTTATTGAAAATTACAGTTGATGGGATCCTTTTTTACGTTGTAGTTTTTTACAGTGGTGGCCCTTAATGAGATGTTGTTTGATCACACTCTAAAAAAAGGATAAAGAACAAAAAAATTTCTAATAAACTGGTTTCTCATGGATTATGTTTTGTCTGATAATAACCAGTCTAAATAAATATTGAATGTGGTAAAACCAATAAATAATTATAGAAGCTAGTTTGTGATGATATTGTGTATTTCTTATGCTTTTTCTGTTTCCCTGTGTGGTTTGGGATATTGCAAGGTGGTGGTAGTGAGTGGCTGGGATATGTAGTATGTGTGGTGGTTATGTGGTGGTTGGATGGAATGGATGTGACATGGGTAGTTCTAGTTTCAAACTAGTTGTTTATGTGATATTTAGTTATAGCGTTATATGGCAGTTGTTTAGTGACATATGGTTGGGCTATGTGATGTGAATTTTTCATGGTGAGATACACTGGGTGATGTGATTTGGTGACAATGGTGGTTGTGTAGTGCTCTAAAAATGGTTGTGTGAGTTGTGCCAGGGATAGTGTGGTGTTGTTTAGTTAGTTCTCTATTTATCCATGGGATGAACTATGATGATAAAATAAAAAAAATAAACTGGTAGATAAACAAGAAGAACTAAAAAAAGTTTTGTGGTAATTTTATAACTATTTTTTGAATTAAATAATATTTAGTGTAATGTGAATTGTAATAGAATAAGAAAAAATGTGGTGAAACTTGTAACTGATAGTGGGTAATTTTTTGTAGCTTGTTGGGTGATTTTTTGGTGTGGAATATAGTGGTGGAAATAGTTGCATCACTTGGTTTGAGATATGGTGGTGGTGATGTGGGGTGTGCTAGTGCAATTTATGTGAACCCAAAGGATGTGTATTTTGGGATATCTATATATAATATATCTTTATGTGATGTTATATGTACCCCACCTGATTTGGATACCCTCACAAACTCTTAGAGGTGCTATGTTCTAGGTGTTTTCCCCAATATCTATAATGGTAATGATACAGAATATTGGATACCCCCTATCCCCAACTATTCCATTAATAGTAGTGATATAGGTTTGTTTTAGAGGTTACCTAGTAGTGATGTGTGGCCTAGGTGTTTGTGAGCTAGATGTGATGTGATGTGATGTGTTAGCCAAGGTGTCTATGGGAAGATGTGATGTGGTGTGACGTGATATGTGGTAGGGGTCAAGCATGTCGAGAGGAGGGCATGAGGTTGATATCCTTTACATTCATGATACCCTACTTCTTATGTTCTGGATGTGATGTGATGTGTGGTCCAGGTGTTTGTAGGTGGGATGTTATGTGATTCGTTTTTATGTAAGACCAGGGGTCTACGAGCAGGATGTGATATGATGTGATGTGTAGGCTATGTGTTTCTGGGAAGTATGGGATGTGATGTGATATGTTATGTTTGGAAGGGATAAGAGCATAAGAATTTCGACATTAGGGTGTGAGAAAATAAAATAAGTGGGGAAAAGGAATCATGATACCATTCATTATTATGATATTGATGTTATAATATAATATTGGAAGCATGATTTGGGGGTAATACAATGCGATGATAGGTTTGCTAAAATGACTAATTTAGGTTCACGTCAATTTTAATGTTTGATAACCTGTGCATGAGCATTTAATTTTCAGATGTTCACTTGATACCATGGATATGTCTCGATTGAGTATACATGTTATGCTCACACTATGTATATAAACTATTATTAGGGTTTTTAGGAGGAATTTGGGGACTATGGTGGACATTACTAACTGGGTTGGAATAACTATTGAGTTTCTTTCATTTACTAATTTTTTTAACATTGTTAGATACTTTTATATGGTATAGATTTACTTTATTCAAGAATTGTTGGATTTTTTGGTTTACCTTTATATTTTTTACTATAGTTTTTTTTATTGATTATCATATCACTCAATCATGTTTCATTTATAGAGGATAATTCCACCCATAATGTGATATTTTCATACACTCATTTCTTATTTCCATCCTAGGTCCTATAGGAGGTTGGAAACAAGGGTCAAAATCTCTCTCTCTTATCATTGTAGTTTTTTAAAATAGGGGGCTGTGACACTGATTATGATATTGGTTGGTGAAAGTTGTATAACCTCCCATGTTCCTTCATTTGTGAACATCCACCAAAGTTAACTAAGGATACGAGGAAGCCTTTTTTCATGGATCCCATGTCGAAAAAAATTCCTAGATGTTGAATGAATCAGAATGACATGGCTAACTAATATGAAGTGTATTGTTCACAATATGTGTTTCTTCCTATCCTATAAACCAATACACCACCTCAAGAAAATACTCAAAAAAACTGATCATACTCACACCACTCATCATCCCCCCTTTGTTATCAAATATCTCTCCAAATGGTGTTGTAAATGGATTAAAATTGAAATTCCCATGATTTACAATTTTGACCAGGACCCTTCTTTAATAGATACCGTTCAAACCCCAAAAATATTTGGAGGTGAAGGTTTTATATCGAAATTTGGGAGAGCGATGCAATTTTGGAACATGTACACCTTGAAATATTTCATGAATGATCAGTGAAGGAGCTGGAATATACCACAAATGTGCCTAGTCATTCTTCCCCTCGCAATATTCCAAAGTTTGATTTACAGTCAATTCAATAGTAGGATTCCCAAGTTTAACTGATTTCTAAATGCTAGGATAGCTTCCATGATGGATGTCCCAGCATGTTGGCCCATATAGTATTTTATGGATTTTAGTAGCCAGTCAGTCAATAAGGAAGATATAAATGATTTATATCTAATCATTTTATATCATTTTGTCATACTATATCCCCACTCATGGTAGCAACCATTATCTAGGATCATCTAGTAGGAACCTAACCCTCTATTATGCCATTCCAAGGGACACTTATTCAGCCTCCCTATAATATATATATCTAGTATAATCAGGATCATTCCCAAACATGACTTGAAGGTGATTTCCCAAAGGAATGGAGGGTGGTTCTTTAGGACAATGGTAAGATCATCTCAATAAATTTTCTATCTCATGGGTGTCTTTTCGCTTTACCACGAAGCATTGGGTGTTGGTAGGAATTCATCATATTGGAATATCACGAGTGGGATGCATACGATGTAAAGGAAGTCCAATAGACTGATCCCCAACTCTTCATGGTGAAGGTGGAAGCTGTTTTTGTCTCTGCAAAACTGACTAAAAAGCACCAGTGGCCGGTCCTACTGATAGTATACATGGAACTATGTTGTCCAAAAGTCATAATTTAAACCAATATATAAAAGCTCATTCCCATAAAATTCACAAGTAAATCATACATGCATGTACACTTCCACTCAAAATTGATGTTTCCTCTAGCTCGTTTTTCCTAATCCATGTACTATCCCAAACTGATATTCATAATATTGTACTGAATAACTCTTTCACCATGAGTAAGGAGCTCCTTGTCTACTTGTCATTACCCCATAAAATTCATTTTCATTAAACTAAATGTGTAGACTATAACATCATCTCACACCCTATCCAGAAGACAAGTATCAGTAGCATTTTAAGGTTTAATATCATCATGAAGGGAGAACTTGAACTATGTTGTGTTGACTTTCAAGGTTGGGATAGACACAAGATCGAGGAGACTGAAATTGTAAAATGGAATATTGTTGCTCAGCAAGTACCCCCTCTATGACTCTATTAACAGACTCATTAGCTTAATGATATTAGAAATAACTCCCTTTTTATGTGGTATTTTAGGATTCCCATACATTTCATCCCATTGTGAAGAAACAATAGCATTGGAAATGGCTTGGATGGAAAGGTTGTTCATTTATTGGATGTTTGGAGACAACAAAAATGATGGATTTCAAAGAGTGGATCTTATTCATAATAATTGAACTGTATTATTAAACCTGTGTTTACTTAGTTTAATGTGATGGGTTTAGAAAGAAAGTCCATTCATGTGAGATTTGATTTCACAAAGGTTGTGGCATAAAACTAGGAAGTTTTCATAAAATTTAGTTTTCATTAACAAGATACAACATATGAAACATGGAAGTCAGTTGACCATAAAGGGTACCCATATCACTATTTATTGTAATGGAACCCCAGGGTATCATGATCATGCAACATGGTAGTGATATTCACTAAGTGAGATTTTAATCATAGAGTAAACTCACTCTCTATTACAACATTTTCCATCAAAACCCAACCTTCTTATTCTTCATCAAACCCAATTCTGAGGGGGGGGGCATTTTTTGGCACAAAAAACATGCCTCAATCCCCAAAATTTCAATATACTTTAAATAATTCTCATTCTAGATTGAAGTGATAATCTGGACCCATAATAATAGGGTTGAGAAAATATAATTACATGTACGTAACATTCATATAATTCACACAACTCAATTTCATGTGCAAGGAGATGCTTCAGATCAAATGGGGATCCAAGATCCCTAAAACATTAGAAATGTGACTTGTGTACAACATCATAATTTTTAATGTAATGTCATATATGGTCATAAATCTCATTTTACAATAAAGGTATTATTAAACCATCAACTTTTTTGATTTCACCCTAGCATCAAAGGCATGGGAATCACATGACCCGGTTGAATGACCAAGTTGGGGTTGCACGTATATTTCCACTCATTTAAGATAATAATAATTCCTTATCATCAGACATTGAGGACTGATCTATATAATATGAAGCATCATCTCTCACACATGAAAACCCCTCTTCGATGATATCACATAGCTCCTAACATCCAATGATTCCCAAAGGTAGGGAACTTTCACAACTAGCCTCCCATGGGCCCTGAAGTTTCTTGGACAATGTTGGAGAGTTCAGCACATAATATACTTTATGTTTTGTCAGGTTATCACAAGAGAATCTTTATTTTCATAACCCTAAGCTACAATAAACCTCAGATGTTTCTTTCTCATATACCTCCACAATCAATGAAGTGGACTTATTATAGATCCCAGGGCTCACAAAAACCCATTTTAATTCATAATAGTAGAGTTTCACAAAACAACCTCAATGAATATGACTCATTTCCATATTCTACAAGACACATTTATTCCCAAGTATAGTTCCTAGTTGCCCTATACCTCTTAAAATTAGTTCACCCGAACCTCGAATTCTCAAATGACCAATATCAACTGACCTCATGTCTAACACCTTTTCATCAAGAATAGAATAGACCATTTTATTTCCTTTTAAACATAATTATTGCAAACATGAAGGCTTTTTCTCCTAATAATAGACACTATAACATTGGGAAACCTAATTTCTAGTCCGATATGGATGTTCTTATAATATTCCCTCCAATGAAGGGAATCACTAGTTGAAATGGATTCCCAAAAGGTGGAATCATCATGTTAAAATACTAACCTTTCCTGGTAGAGAGGTTTTATTCTAGTTCTTAGAGTTCTAATTGTACATTGTATTCCCATATGTATATCCTAAAACTATCTGAGATACCTAATTTAAAACTATATATCATAATTTCCTAGTAATATGACATTAAACTACACAAAAACATCCCCAGTACATGATGTTAAACTACAACCTTTCCATGTATGATAAGAATATAATTCCCATGGACGATAATCTTGGGATTCCACCTTCTCCCCACCATGGGATGATCCACCTTCATTAGGAAGATTCCTTACATAAGCCCCACACTATCACTCACTGACTCTCCTTACATGGTTCAAGTGTCCTTATGATAAGAAGTTAAATTACATCGACCAGTCTTATCACATGACATTAAATTGAATCATCGATCTATGGGGGTTTTATCCCTATATACTAATAAGGTATGTGGGTAACTTCCTTGTAGTTCAATCTTTAAATTTAATAATATATGGGAAACCTCTATGAGGTTCAATCCTAACACACCCAACATTACCATCCAACCTCCAAGAGTGATATCTCCCCCTTGGGGGACACACTTAACAAAACCCACAAATGTGAAATTATATCTACATGGGAAACAAATTACCAAAACCTTATGTTTGCAATCACCCCCACTAGGGAAAAACCTAATCAAACCCTCAAGTGTGATCATCTTCCCCCTAGGGATAGACATACCCACTAACTTGTCCCCACTAGATGTTAAACACGTGACCTACCTATCCCCATAATACATTAACCCTATGAACCACATGTATCCACAACACATTAAACATGTGACATTGTCCAAAATCCTTTCCCCATACAATAAATATGGGATGCTTGAGGAAAAACTCATCAGAAGACTTACACCCCTGACATCGAATACCCAGTGTCCAACACCTAATGCCTCAGGTTTTATGACTAAGATGCCTCACACACGAGATTCACTCGACATTAAAAGTTTATAACCTTGGAGGTTTCAAAAATAACCAAAATCTATAGATGAACATACATTCCCAACATTACTATCTACACTAGAAAAGGGTTGATTCCCTATAGAGATAGAAGTCAAAAAATTAACTAGCATCCATTTCAAGATATCACAGGAAAATAGTTTCACATACATGACTTAAACCATTGAGGGAGACCTAGATAGGTAATTGGGATCCAAGTATGAATAAATGGATGGTGGAACCAATGTCACATCATCAAATATTGATCAAGGAGAACACTTGAACAACCATTATGAAAGAGACTGAAAGCCTTTGGAAAGAGAGAATGAATTTAAAAACCACATGACACAAGAATCCATAGATGAAATGATAAAAATTAAATTTAATAAATAAACCATAAATAAATAAATAAAAGAGACATGAGAATGATAATTTTTCAAATGGTTATTCTATTATGTGGTAATGGATCAGCATAGATCCTAGGGGTAACTCTTGAGTCTTGGCCATGTTAAGTTATACTTCCCACCCCATAAAACATATCATTATTATGTCTAGTATTCAACCGAATATTTTTATAATCTACATATACTTTCATCTAGATCATTAAACATAAATAATGACATGGAGATGATTGGGTATCAATAATATGGGAGACACATAAATAAAATCACATGTGGTATTGTGATCCCTTAAACATATAATGATGAATAAAGGAATAATAGTATACTTCCATTTATTAAAAATTATAATATACCATTACCCATGTAATAATTAATTAATTATATAAATATAATACCATAAATATATTGGACACTCATTTTCACGACTACTTTTCCCAAAAAAATGGATGAATAAAATTATGTTTTCAATGAATTTTTTGAAGATCTGAAATTATAACTTAAAATAGTTTTAGCCAATTCTAGTTCATAAACACCATTCCATGTAGTCCCAACATTAGTTTATAAAATTCAAAAAAAATCATGTAATTTTAAATATTTTTTAGGCTCCTAGGAATTTATAATAAACCTATAGGGGGCTTGGGCCCTCATTTGGCCTGGAATACATAAAAAGGTTCAGTCAAGGCCAATCTAGGCTAGGGTGTCCCATCCATTGTAACAACCAGAAGTTTTTATGAAATATGTTCTTTCAAATAATTTTAATTCTTCATTACCATGTATTTCATGAAATATTTAGTTTAAACGAATAGTAATATTCCCTTAGAATAAAATTATTGTTATATCTTAGCCATTAGGTTAGCAGGAATGAGTATAACTAACTTAGGAAAAAGCATTGTGAGTTTATTGGGTATCAATTATTTAGGAAAAATATAAATCCATTTGATAGTTGTATTTTTGAGTGAATTAATATTAGTGATGAAATTAATGAGATATATATGTTATATACTTAATGAAATATTTTTTATATTCCTCCAAAGGATATTTTAGTCATAGGGTATGAAAAAACCATATTTGATGTATAAAAAATATATTTTTTTAAAGGGTAATTTTACGCCTTTGAATAGTGAACCCATTTTAAATTAATATTTTAAAACATTAATAATTTTTATATGAAAAAATAAATACGTTCTTTTGGATTGGGATATAAAAATTTCCTTTGGATTAATTTCTAATACTTTTCTGATAACTTTCATGTTTTGATGAATAGTGGAAATACACTATGTTTTATGTAATTTTTTTTCGTCGAAATAATTTATATTGTTAAATTAAAATATTTAATGGTTTTAAAGTATAAATTGAATATATTTTTATCATTTAATAAAATATATATCATTATAATTAATTTTACATTGAATTTAGATTTAAAAAAACATTTCAATCTTTTGCAATGTTTTAGCTTTCAAAACTCGTTCTCTCTTTCCGTCAACTGGATTAATATTAAATTAATTACTGAAACTTATATGTTTTGAATTTTGAAATATTAACTCCATATTTATAATTATTAGTTCCAAATGATGTAAATATATTTATTTTATTTTATTCATTATTAATAGTAACTTTGGTAATTTTTATTAATAGGGTTAAAAGGTAAACTGGGTAATTAAGGGTAAGAATACTATTATAAAATTACCACAACAATTATATTAATATCATTGGATTAGTGTGTTTCAACCTAAATTATTATTTGGTAGAAATGGTATCCATTTGAATCCACATGGATGTGATTAGGATATTTAATTTATTATATTTAAGGAAAATTTAAATATGTCTCACTAAAATTTTAATAAATAAATCCTTTTTAATACAAGTTTATACTAAAGATAATTTATATTATAAATAATCATTTTAAACTAAAATGTTTTAATTTATCTTATAAAATTAATAGTAATTTTTGGGATATAAAAAATTACCTTAATTGCGTATACATTAATGATGCCGAAATTATTTAACTGGTGAAAAATAAATCAAATAGTTTGTGTTAAAATAATATTACCATTGAAAGATCGAGACACTCGAAAAAATCTTATTGGTCGAGTATCTCTTCACCAGAGTCATCCAAGGGTCGGGTTATGGAACATTTTAAGCCTTATAGAAGGGATTATGACACATATATTATTTTATTTAAAGTGGTTTTAACCTTTTCACCTTTATAATTTAATAAGTATAACATTTTAAATATTGGATTTTATAGAAGATAAATTATACAACAAGTATTATTATGAAATATATTATATTTATATTCATCATAGTTTTTTATTTCTCTTTTTTATTTAATATATAAGCATATTAAATAATTACACAAAACTATTGTAGTAATTATTTTATTTATAGAAATATCAAATAAATGTTATTAAAAAGTATTAATGTAAATGTAATTGGGGATAATTAAAATTTCTAATGAATTTTATATATTTCCTTGACCTCCTAAAAATATAATGAAATAGTTGGTTCGAAGGTATCTTGTTATATTAGCATTTTTAAAAATCAATGAATTGATTAGTGTCAAAATTGATACTATTTATTGTTTATGAAAATAATGTTTTATTAAATTATTTAAAAATAAGTTAACTTTTAAAAAAAAAATTATTATTATATGGTATAAAATGATCTAATATATTTATTTATGGCTTATTTTACTTCAAATAAGTAAATATTTTACATTTCTAATATTGAATTATTTGTGACCCCTGTTAAAAATTTAATAAAATAACTAAGTGCTCATTAAAAATATAAGGTTTAAATTGATTAAAATAATTGTCCAAAATTTATTGGTTTATGAGATTAAAATTTTATATAATATCATATTTAAATTAGGGTCATTTTGGAGGTTTTTGGGTTGGGTGTGAATTTATTGTAAATTATTATTTATGAAGTTTCCAAAAAATGCCCCTCACCTCAATTATAAAAGGGCACTTACTCCCTCACCTATTCAGTTCAATTTGAGAATTCAAGCTCATCCATAGCCTTACCTTTTTCATTATAAAAATTTATATTTACATCTATAGGTTCTGTTCATCTTTGAAGATCAAATCGAGTGCTCTAAGAAGAGATTTAGAGGAAGTACTTCAAGGAAGAGGTAATCTCTTTTACCGATTCTTTCAAAATTATTTCTTCTTATACTTACTCTTCATTATTTGTTTCATTATTAAGTAATTAAATTAGTATAAATAATATAATAATATGTTATTATAATTATAAAAAACTATATTACATCTTTTATCCATCCTATGAAAAAAATAAATCACCACGCATGTGTACGTACAACTTATTGTCTCCATGTCGTGGTGTAATATGTTTTTCACCACCACCTTACAAGGATGGGTATAATGACATAAATAAAAACTATATATGATTAATATAACATTATAATAATTCTTAAATATTATAAATCATACACTTCAATACCATTCAACAATTATGGGAATGATATTATCGCTCGTGTGTACGTGCGATCTACCGCCTCCACAATACGATGCGATTAATTCTACATGATATTCATTAAACCATCATTATATAAATGAATGGAGTGAACAAATATGATATTTACTATACTAATATAATTTTTTAAATTATCTAACTATAACCTAAGAAGAATAACATTAACTTATCCAAAAAAACTCGCATAAGTACATAAAGCAGTTAATACCCGAATAACGAGTTACAATGAAATGTTACAAAAAAAAGGTGATAATATAATAAAATATTATATGAAAAAAATAAATATGATTCTTGAATAATTAAATTACATAATTTTAATAATTATATAGTAGGTTTGGATACATACAAAGTATTTTATGCCCAAGGTATGGGATAATTTCTCAATCTCATTATTATCTGAGATTGTTTATAGGTAACTATTTACTGGGATATATTTATCATCCACATCCATGTTTCCTAAATACATAATATTATGTATATTATTATAAATAAATTAAATTCAATTTTACCCATTTCAAAGTTTATATTAAATAGTATGCATGGAATCTTTTTTCAGTTTTGGTAAAAGGTATTTTTTTACTTTTCCAGCAAAAGTACAAGGATAAGTTTTCTTTTAACTTATACACTTGGAAATATTTTTACACCTTATTTCCATAAATATTCCACTTCAAAATTTCAATTTTATTTTCATATAAATTATATTATTTTAAAATTGTGCATCATTTTGATAAAAGAAATCGTTTTTGAAGAAGAAAGGATATTACCCTCAAGATATAAGTTCAAGTGTTTTATCAAAATTATTTTCCATCTAAGATGAAACTCTTTAAATATGGTTAGGTTTCTATACATATTATTTGTATTATTTTATTTTTTTAATGATGGAATTATATTTTATATGGATTATGTTATGATAGAATTATGTTTAATAAACCCATTTTATTTATTAGGTTGTGCTATGATGAATGATTTAGGTTTTTATAGAACATGTAATAATGATTTCATTATGAGATTGGTGGGACCAATATATCCCTCCAATGCATTGGGTAAAGATTTATATCTCATGATATAGACAGGAATCGAATAACAAGTAAATATGGTTCAATAATACAAGGATGGAACAGTAACTAAACTCGATTTAGTAATGGACTTTGTCCGCTATAATGGTCTTAGGAATGAGCATTGACTATGTTTCAATATATGATTATGACCAATCATTATTATGAACTTTTATCCCATGACATGATATCATAATCTTTCGTATACAGGATACGAATCTGAAATGCAATCTTCTAATGTCTTATGATTATGGTATGACTTATATTTCAATTGTTTACCCTTAATAAGAATTTTATATCACGCTTTCATATGTTTGTTTTCCCTAGGTCACGAAGAAGATTATTAAGTAATATATGTCAAAAAGGAGTTTAGTTATGAATAAATAAGTAGAAGACAATGTAAGTGTTTTATGAATTAGTTGTTTATGTATCCATTTTTCTAAAGACATTATACCTATATGGTCCTATTATGGATTTATTATATGTTTTAATGAATATTCTTCATTTTTGAAGTAATATCAAGGTATCAAAACTATGTTTCAATATATGTAGTATCATAGGAAAGGTATAGTTAACATTTGGAAACTAGGGTTAGAAATCCTTAGTTAGAACCCTAAGGATATGTCTAAATATACGTTACAATACTAGTTTTCTAGAAATGACCATAAATAACCAAGGATAAAACCTAAAGTGTATTAAATTGAAATTTTATTCTTGGTTATATAGTTTTCCCATTAGGATTAGTGTTTCTCACACTATGATTCTAGGTTTTATTTAATGGTTGGAACCTGAAGGAACAATGTTAATTCGAAATGTGATGGGTAATGCCAGGATTATCCTCATAAGCAACCAAATGTTATGTAAGATGGACTGAAAAATCTTGTAGCTATGCTCACACAAATTTCTCAATATATTAATCATGTAGAACTTCTAAACAAGAAAAGGATGGAGCAACATTCTTTTTAGTCCTTCATGAGGTAGCATCCACCATCTTTCAACGTGTCTTATGATCCATTAGTGGTTGAACAATGGATCAGTACTAATGAAAAGATATTTTCAGTTCTAAAATTTTCTAAACATGATAAAGTCATCTAAGCAATCAATTGCTTGAAAGTTGAAGCCGATCAATTGTGGAATATTATCAAGGATACATGGTAATGAAATGAAATTGAGTCCATGGAATAGTATGAGTTCAAGAACTTATTGTTCAATAAGAAAATTCATCGTATTCATCAAACAAATATGGAGAAGGATTTCCTTGAACATAATAAAATGGATGATGAAACTGTCAGTACCTACGAGGATAATTTTACAAGACTTTTAAGGCACACTACTGGAATTATTATCCAGCCTAAGAGTAAAATTGATCTATTCTTTAGTGTATTAAAACCAATTCTTTGAAGGGAATTATCCATTAGGGAATTTAATATCTACAAGGAAATAATTTGATGTAATCTCATTGTTGATATGGATATTGGATTAACCCATCGGTCCTATGGATTTGATAAGAAGATAAAAAAATAATTTAAAGGAAAATCTATAGACCACATTAAAAAGAAGATAGATTTTCTCTTATTCTCAATGTGTGGAAAGAAACATCTATTAAAATTCCTTAATGGGACAAGTAAATGTTTTAAGTATGTAAAAAAGGTCATTAGGTAGTTTAATGTTGAAGTGATGGAAAAACATTGTCTAATGATTTAAATAAGGAATAGGATACATAGAATGAACCTCTTACAAATCAATTCTACAAGTGAAATGAAATGGGGAATTATGCCAATTAATTCTCTAATCCAAGAGTTATTGATGATGATCGATGTCAACAAACTCTTAAGACCAAAGTCTAATTAAAGTCACATGTGATCACTATCGGTGATGTGGAGTATGATAATGAAGTGGTGAAAGGTACACTTACCATCCACACTAAAGTATCAAATGTTGTATTTGATTTTGGATCCAACCACTCTTTTATTTATGAATAATTTTCTATGTGTATCACTATATTACCTCAACAATTAGATGTTGAGTTAGTTGTGACAACTCTTAATAGCACAATGGTTGCATTAAAAGATTATAATTCTTATCCGTTTGAAGTTTGTGGGAAAGTGTGTCTTACAAATCATTGGATCCTTTATATAGTGGAATATGATGTGATTCATGGAATGGATTGTAATTCTCTCTATGGATCTCATATCAATTTCTATGTAAGAAAAGTCACATTTTATATTCTAGATCAATCTATGATCACCTATTGATTCAAGGATGAATATAACCTTTGAATATAAATTTCTTCCATATTATGGGTCTTGAATCCTATAAATGAAGGTTATTTATCTCTAATGGTTTGATAGAAACTCATGACTAAGAATAAACCCATTATACGGGAGTTTGATGATGTCGATCCGGAGGAATTTCTAGGTCCTCCACAAAATTGTGACGTTGAGCTTTCAATAGTACTCATACTAGGAGATATGCCTATTACAAAGACAACTTATAGAATGTCCCCAATTGTGTTACTAGAATTGAAGAAGATACTATTCGAGAATATTTATAAGGGGATTCATGCTCCATAGTGTGTCACCTTGGGGATCACCAGTTCTATTTGTTAAAAAGAAAGATGTATCAATGAGACTCTACATTGATTATTAAGAACTTAACAACATCACTATCAACAAAAAATATCATCTTCCCTGCATTAATGACTTATTTAACCAACTACAAAGAGCTCAATACTTTTCCAAGATTGATATTTGTTAACGTTATCATCAATAATGGTTCATAAAGGAGGATATACCAAAGATGGTGTTTCGTAAAAGGGATGGACTCTGTTAATTTATGGTGATGCCTATTGCTCTGCCTAATTCCCCATTTATCATCATAGATCTAATTAATAGAGTCATTAGAGACTATCTGTCATGAACCATCCCCTAGGGCCCATGTCATGACTACCCCACTTCTACCTTCTATAGGCCAGGGGCTGGTGACTAGCACCAAAAGGCATACTCCTTAAAATGGAAAGGCGTTTCCTTTAATCCTGTACAAACACATGGTCCAAGAACATGACAAGAAGAAACTGTGAAGTAAACTACTATAGTAAAAGTGTGCTGAATGTAAAAGGGGCTGGAATACAAGCCCAAATGTAAAGGAAGAAGTATAACTGGAAATAAAATACAACTGAAAGAAAACGGAAAACATCTAAATGGTTGTCTTCCAAGGTTCCTACCTGAAGGTTAGGTATAGATCACCTCCTTAGAACTCCATGTTTTCCCGTCTCCCCTGCATATCACTTAGTCCTGGCTACCTCAAACCTCAGCCCCACTGCTCATCGTCTTCACAACTCACAACCAGGTGCGGGCATAGCCCATGCAGTGATGGCTATAATGATACTCAGTAGGGACCCCGAGACCCCAAAGGACTCTTAGAGTTCCACAAATAAAAACCATATGATAACACCAAACATGTATATTACCACACAAGTAAAGTACCAGATAGCATAACCTCAATCACAAGCACAAGGTAAAGACAACTCACAGTAGGATTTATTCTAGGGGTAGTAATAATTAACATCCCCAGTTACAACGTCGAATGCCTCAGCTGCTAGAGAAATCCTCCTCTATTGAGTACAGTGGGCTTGTTGTGTCACACAGAGGTGCTTCCCACAGACCTTGAACTACTGAGGTACTCCTCCTATCAAGTACTGTGGATCTGCTACATCACACAGACGTACTCTCCATTATGGGTCTATCACGTGACACAGAGGCACTCCTCTTGGTGGCCTATTGAGGTACACCCCCTATCGAGTACCGTGGGACTGCCATATCACAAAGAGTCGCTCCCCACCATGGGTCTACCGCGTCACATAGAGGTGCTCCCCACTGGGCCTGTAGAGTCACTCTGAGTCGTAATGGCTAGCATTCATCATGTCTCAGCTAGTCTTAGGGTTCTGTACGTAGCGTACTTGGGAGAACTGCTCCCCAAGCCATTGGTAATAAATCAACCATCCCAAAGTCTCGCTAATAAGTATCCCAAATGTCTTTCACGTCATAAGGGACCCAACGCAGCAGACGATGCATCCATCGGATGCTCGGTCTGTAAGTTATTAGCATTTCCACTCAGAGGGCCCGGTTGGAATCAGAATTCGATCCAACCCAGTCGTACACCATGTTTATCCAAAACTCAAGTGGTGTATACCAAAAGGCCCATCTCAATCCAAGGATTTCGGTGCCATAGACGGTTCATAAAAAATATTCCATGTTCTCAGGTTACGCTTAAAAAGGACAAACTAGGTTTGGATGGGCCATGGTCCGTCCCGACCCGGCACGACCCGGGTCCGGCCTGAATGGCCTAGCCTTGGCGGGCCCGACCCACGTAGGGGATGTCTCGGCCCGGCCCACTGGGTGTGGCTTGGTGGGCGTGACATGCTACATCGTAGCCCATTGGGCATGGCCCACTGTGTCACAGCACGCTGGGCACGACCCTCTACACTGCGGCCCACTAGGCGCGGCCCGCTGCGGTGCAGCCTGCTCAGTTGATGGGCCGTCGTGGTGGGTCTGTCCTAACCGACACCCAAGGGGAGGCCCCCCAGTCTTCTGGAACGGTCCATGGACTATTAGGCTATAGGAATGTGGGACCCTCTGGAGGGGTCCTACCAAGTGTAGCACGGCCGGCCAGAAGTCCGGTCAAACTTCTTCCCAGTGGCGCGGTCCCACACCGCTGCTCGACCGCGGTCTGCTAGATGTTCTTCACCCTTCGGCCTCCACCGTGACCAAGTGACTGCGACCTCCTGCTCCATCGGCGGCGCGGACGTGCGCTGCCACTCCACTACGTTTCTGGCCAGTATGTTGGCCGCCACCTCTTGCTTCAGCGCGGCTGACGGGCCGTGGCCCCCTGCTCATCCGTTGGCACGGACGTGCACCACCCATCCTTCATGCGACCGCCCGGGTGCCGACCGCCACCTTCCGCGAGCCATTACGGCTTCGTTCCAATCCCCAAAAATTAAACGATTTCATATTTGTGATTTTCTAGTAGAGGGATCCTGTCCATATGTCTCACTCAACAAAATATTTTGTTTCCAGTATCAATAAATAATTGTCCTTTAAGAAAGCACAAAGAACGTGGGATGAATCAAAAGGGAAGAGTCAAGGTTTAAAAGTGGGACAATGGCCATGTTCAATTGACCATAATCATCTTGAATTCAGAATATGAAGGATTAATAAATTAAATTCAATAATATTAAAAACCCTTACCTCGATTTTCTGATGGCAGTTGTGTGAGGAAGAAGACGAAGTCATTGAAGAACGTCGGTGTTCGTCGCTTCAGCAAGGCACTTCCAATCCTGGCTCGAGGTCGGTTCCACGTTCTTCTTTTAGGGTGTTTCTTCATTGGAGAATGTTCTTCCCCATTCTCCATGTCTCTACCAACTCTCCTTTTCCAACGATTTCCCAGAAGGAAATGAGGATCCAACATACTAAAATATGTTTAACAATTTAATTAAAGTTCTCACATTTAATTAGGTTAGGTTGGCACAATAATTCATGGGAGAAACGAAGATTCACCTTCCACATTAAAGAAGAAGTTCAAGGGTTGGGTGGTCCCCACAATTAATTTTAAAATGGGATGTTTTAAGCTCTGGTGGTCCCCACCACCAAATTCAAATGGGTTGTTTCAAAAAGTAAAATAAAATAAAAGAGGATTTATTTTATTTTATTTTTTTATTCTTTTAACACACCCACGAAATGTTTGAAAACTAACTTTCACCCTCGACCTACTACAGCAGAGGTGAAGGTATCCTTAAGAGAATATCAGTGTTGTGAGTTCAAAGGTGTCCTCAGATTTCAATTCCGAACACCAGTTCAAAAGTTATAAAATGCCACTCATGCGTTTACTAAACGTACCCAGAAAAATATCAGATATTCATTCGGGGCACTCCAGGCCTCAGAATCAAGTGCCGTCAATTTTCATGGACTCATAATATTCCTATATAATTAAAAACAAATTACATGGAAAAATAATTTTCATTAAATTATCCCCACCATTGGATTTGCATCCCTGAAATCCATAACACAAACTAAGGAAACAAGTGGGGGTAATGAGAATGAATCTGAGCTTCTCGTTCCCATGTGCTCCCCTAGAGGTTCCCATGCTACCAACGAATGTGCACCAGAGGTATTGACCACCCATGGAGGACCTACTTTGGTTGATCCTCAATCTCTACTGGAACCTATGAAAACATTGCCCAATCATCGATGTCCAGCTCACCCTAGTCAGTGATGTGTGAAGGGTCATGCACATATCTCCTCAACTGGGATACATGGAAGACGTTGTGCACCCAGAGCAACTGAGGTGGAATAGCTAAGCGGTAAGCCACCTCACAAACTCTGTTGAGGACCTGAAAGGGTCTGATGAACCTCAGAGATAACTTTCCACCCTAACCAAATCAATGCAAACCTCATTGAGGTGAGACCCGTAGAAAGGCATAGTCACCATCCTTGAACTCAAGAGGTCTCTGCCTCCTATCCGCATAGGACTTTTTTCTGCTCTATGCAGTCTTCATTTGATCCTGGATGATCTGCACCTTCTCTGTGGTAGCTCGTGCCATCTTTGGTCCCATGAGTGCTGACTCCCCTAGGTCATTCCAGCACAGAGGTGATCTGCATGGTCGTCCGTACAATGCCTCGAATTGTACCATACTAATAGTGGAGTGATAGCTGTTATTGTACGCGAACTCCACCAAAGACAAGTGATCCTCCTTGATGCAGCCAAAATCAAGGACGCAAACACATAGCATGTTCTCGAGGTTCTGAATGGTCTGCTCTATCTAACCATCTGTCTGAGGATGGAAGGCAGTGCTTAACCAAAGAAATGTCCTGAACGCCTCGTGAAACCCCTTCCATAGCCGGGAAGTGAAACACGCATCATGATTGGAGACAATCATAGATGGAACTCCATGAAGTCGTACAATCTCCAGTATGTAGAGGCATCCCAAACTCTATACTAATCCCTACACTCTGATAAGTAGGAAGTGGGCCGACTTGGTGAGTTGGTCAACGATCACCCTCATAGAAGCACAACTCCAGGATGTGTGTGGAAGTCCTATCACAAAGTGCATGGAAATTCCATATCACTTCCAATTTAACACCTCTAATGGCTGAACTAAGCCTACTAGAACATGATGCACTACGTTCACTTTCTGACAAGTGAGGCACCGAGAGACAAACTCTGCCACTACCTTCTTCATTCTCATCCACTAGTGTTGACACCAGAGGACCTGGTACATCTTCGCCACTCCTAGGTGTACCTCTATAGGGAACGTATGGAAATCTATGAACACTTCCTCCATAAGAACCATTAGTACCATAGTACGGCCTCTGAAAATAATGACGTGCTCCCCGCCTTCATAAAATCCATTATGTGCCTGTCTAGTGGATATCTAAGAACGTCGATCCTTTCAATTAGTGTCCCTAAACGACACCACCTTGACTCACTGAAGGAATGGGGGAGTGACTGTCAGAGACTGAAGATAAGCTGCTCCATCTCGATCTACATAGGATATCCAAAAAGTGGATCGCTACTCCTTTGCCTCACTCAATAAATGTATACCAGATCTCATGCTGAGTACATCTGCTACTGTGTTCCCCTTCCCAAGAGTATAAACTATCTCGATGTCATAGTCCTAGAGGAACTCAAGCCAACACTATTGTCTCAGGTTCAGGTACTTCTAAGAGAAGATATACCTGAGACTCTTGTGATTATAGTAGACTATAAAATGTTCACCCATTAGGTAATGTCTTCACTTCTTCAATGTGAAGACCACTGCTTCTAACTATAGGTCATGGGTAGTGTATTTCTGCTCATGATTTCTCTGTTTTCGAGAATCATACATGATCACTACCCACTCCTATATCAGGAAACATCCGAGCCTAGTCCCTGATGCCTCACAGTAGACTACGTACCCAACGCCCTCCTCTAGAAGCCTCATTATTGGGGCACTCATTAGTCTCTACCATAGCTACTAGAAACTCTAATGGAATATTTTTTACCACACAAATGGTTGTCCCTTATTCATCAATCCTCAGGAGTGGGTACTTGTTCTTCACAGTCACCTAGTTCGGGCATTGATAGTCCACATGGAGTCTCAAACTCCCATCCGCTGTCTTGGCGAACAAAATTGGGGCTGCCCAAGGAGAAAGACTGGGCCTAATTAACCCCTTGATCTGGAAGTCCTTTAGCTGTACCCGCATCTCTCAAAGCTCTACAAGTTCCATCTGATATGTTGGTGTAGATATCAGTGTTGTCTCAGAGTACAAGTTAATGTAAAATTCCACCTCTCTTCGAGGAGGTAGACTCAAAACATCATCAGGAAAAACATCAGTGTACTGGTCCACCACTACAAGTTAGTTCGGACTCTCAACATCAACTCCTCTGAGGGTAAGGCTAGCCAACTGATGTGTGATCAGCTGCACCCTCCTCTGAGTAAGTTCATTCTGCACCGCAAAGGTTCCCTTCTATCCGGTGAATGAAATCCTGGTCCCATCTGTGCAAACACACCACACTTTGCGCCTAATACAGTCAATATGATCATGGACTATGGATAACATGTTCATTCCCAGGATGACATCACAACGCCTTGACACCACTACTAGAAGATCCCAGTCAAAGCTCTCACCTCCTAGAGTAAGCTCACATAGCCGACACCAGTGCGTAATCATCGAATCTGCTCCCGTAGGAATCTCTAGCCATAAGGATCAAGCCAACTACTCCATAAGAATATCTGAGCTCCGAACATGGTTTGTGGAAATAAAAGAGTGACTGGAACTTGGGTCTATAAATATTGCAGCTAGGGTGGAGTAGACACAAATCATAACTCGTATCATCTCTGGAGCACCATGGTCATAGGCCTCAGGCTTCTAGAGCGAAGCTTGTCCCTATCCAATTGCTCCATGTGGTCAGGGCGAACCACCTAGAGGTGGTGACGGTTGATCCTTGAATCGCTTACCACCGCCTACTGCACAACCTTCTCCTCCTCCATGTCCTCCTCCTACCTGTGTACCTCCTCAATCGAACCTCTTCCCCTACCTCAGATGTCCCTCGACCATATACTAGTCATATGTATGGCAGGCCCGGCAGTCGTAAGCCATGTGACCCTTCCCGTCAGACAAGTAACACTCCATGAGCCTCACATGTCCTGCTCTGCCTCGAGAGCCCCGCACCACTGACCATGTATCTTGCAGTTGTCCACCTCTAGGTTTGGTCCTCTTGGACCTCTGTATCATTTGTCTGTTTCCAGCTATTGATAACTCTACTATATGTCTTCTGGTGGTGGGCCTCACTACCAGTGACTTCTCAACAAGGAAGTTGTCCACTAAGAGTTCTTTCTCTAACACCCTCACTTGAATTGGGATGTTTAGAGAATCTATTAAAGCTCTAATATCCTATCTGATCCCATGCTCAAAGGTCCGGGCCCTAAAGAGAGGGTCCCACACCATGTCTGTGGTGTAGCATGTGAGGTCGGTGAAACTTGCCAAATACTGATCCACAATCATGCTACCCTACTACAAGTGGAGATTCTCCTGTATACGCACTGAGTGCAAGGTCGCTGGGTTGAACTCTGCTTTAGAAGGGATCTCGAAGTCTGCCTAGATGAGTGTCCACCCAGATGAGTGTCACCTCACCCTGGAGCATCATGCTCCACCATCTACCCGCTGCTGCCTGAAGAAGGATGGCGACCATGATCCCCATGAGATCAACTGGTGTCTCTACCAGTAAAAAAACTATAACCACAGCCTCTAGCCATCCTCAGCCTCCTATGGATCTATCTCTCCCTAGAACCTTGGTGGCCTCTGGCATTGGAATTCATGCAACGCGCTCAAGTGGCGTGCACCCTCTGCTGTTGGGGCTGGTAGCATCGACTACCCAATGGGTAGTGGTGTTGATAGTACACCACCCGATGGTACAACTATCATAAGTGGGCCCTGCACCAATGCCTTGTCACTTAGTGGACTATCATCACATACTCTAATGTTAATCCTAGCTAGCTGTCTGTATGGAGGCATCCTGAAAAGAAATCGGTGCACCACGATTGTTATGTTTATTCCTGGTGAGCTGAATCAATAGATCATAAAGAAAACTTTTCAAAAACACATACGTAATCAGTGTTTTCATACACTGAGTCGGAAATTAGAAGTCAGGGTATTGGTGTATGGATACGTTATCTGTCGCACCAAAACTAGTATCCCCGAACTGAAAACCACACTCATAAAATGTAACACTATTTCTTCACAGAAAAGATCTGAGTCCTGGTTCTTCAGTAAAAACAAACTCCTCTGATACCAATTTGTCCCAACTCGTCCCCTGGGGCCCATTCCATGACTACCCCAAGCCTTCCTTCCATAGGTCAAGGGCAGTCAACTAGCACCAAAAGTCATACTCCCTAAAATGGGAAGGCATTTCCTTCAATCTTGTACGGACACACAGTCCAAGAACCTGACAAGAAGAAACTGTGAGTAAACTACTATAGTAAAAGAGTGCTAAAAGTAAAAGGGTCTGGAATACAAGCCCAAATATAAAGGTACAAGTACAACTGGAAATACAATACAACTGAAAGAAAAAGAAAAATAGCAATTGAGTCGTCCTCCAAGGTTCCTACCTGAAGGGTAGGTACATATCGCCTCCTCAGTAATCCACATCTGCCCGTCTCCTCTGCATGCCGCCTAGTCCTGGTGCCCTCAAACCTCAACCCAGCTACTCATCGTCTACACAAGACACAACCAAGTGTGGGCATAGCCCATACAGGGGTGAGTATAATGATACCCAGTAGGGACCACAAGACCGCAATGGTCTCCAAGAGTTATGCAAAGAAAAACCACAGGATAACACCATGAAGGTAGATTACCACACAAGTAAATTACAACATAGCATAACT
Source organism: Viscum album (assembly GCA_963277665.1). NCBI lineage: Eukaryota > Viridiplantae > Streptophyta > Magnoliopsida > Santalales > Viscaceae > Viscum > Viscum album. The sequence goes on along the minus strand of OY728139.1, from coordinate 1,383,283,614 downwards.
TCAATCACAAGCACAAGGTAAATACATCTCACACCAGGATTCATTATAGTGGTAGTAACAAGTAACATCCCTAGTCACAACATCGAACGCCTCAACTGCTAGAGAAATCCTCCTCTATCGAGTACGGTGGGCCTGCCGTGTCACACAGAGGTGCTTCCCACTAGCCTTGGAATGCTGAGGTACTTCTCCTATCGAGTAACGTGGACCTACCACGTCACACAGAGGTACTCCCCACCATGGTTTTGTTGCATCACACAAAGGTGCTCTCCCTCATGGCCTACTGAGGTACTCCTCCTGTCAAGTATCGTGGGTTTACCACATCACACAGAGGTGATCCCCACCATGGCTCTGCCTCATCACATAGAGTCGCTCCCCGCTGGGCCTGTTGAGTCACTCTGAGCGTAATGGTTAGCAGTCATCAAGTCACAGCCAGTCATAGGTTTCCGTACATAGGGCGCTAGGGAGAACCACTCCCAAAGCCATCGTTCATACCCCAACCATCGTGAATTCTCATGAATAAGTATCCCAAAGGTCTGTCGCATCACAAGGGACCCAATGTAATAGACAGCACGTCAATCGGACTCTCGGACTGTAATTCATTAGCATTTATGCTCCGAGGTCCCATTGGATTCAGGATTCGATCCAACCTGACTGTACTCCAACATTATCCAAAACTCAAGTGGAGTATACCAAAAGTTCTGTCTCAATCCAAGGATTTTGGAGAAGTAGATGGTTCTTTGAATGGATTCCCAGTTTTCATTCTACGGAAAAAATGGCGAAACAGGGTTAGGATGGGCTTGGCTCCGGTCCGACCCGGCCTGGGATGACCCGACCAGGTTCGGGTCGACCCTGACCGAACTGGGTCCAGCCTGGATGGCCTGGCCTTTGCAGGCCCAGCCTGCAGAGGAGACAACCTGACCCCAAACACTGGGTGCGGCCCACTACAGTGTGGCCCACTTAGCTGGTGGTCTATCATAGTGGGTCTTCCATAACCGACACCTGGGGGGCACCCCTCGGTCTTCCCAAACGGTCAGTGGACCATTCGGCTACTGGAACGCGGGACCCGTCGGAGGGGTCTAGCTCGGTGTGGCACGACCGACCATAAGGCCCGCTGGACTTCTTCCCAGCGGCGCAATCATGTGATGATGATCCACTGAGGTCTGCCAGATGTCGGCCGCCCTACGGCCTCCGCCGCGGCCAAGCGGTTGTAGGCTTCTGCTCCACCAGCTTCACGGACGTGTGCTGCTGCTTCCCTACATGGCTGGCCGGCGTGCCGGCCGCCACCTCTTGCATCACCGTGGAGGACGTACCATGGCCTCCTTCTCATCCATCGACGCGGACGTGCACCACCCTTCCTTCATGTGGCCGTCCGGGTTCCGGCCACTGCCATCATCCACGAGCCATTGTGGCTTTGTTCAAATCCGGAAAAATTAAATGATCGTATATTCACGATCATCTTGTTGAGGGATCCTCATCCATATGTCGTACTCAGCAAAATATTACATTTCCAGCCTCAATAAATATTTGGCTTTGAAGAATGCATAAAGAACGCACAATATATCTAAAGGGAAGAGGTAAGGTTTAAAAGCGGGACAGTGGCCACATTCATTTGGCCATCATCATCGTGAATTTAGAATATGAAGGATTAATAAAATAAATTAAATCATATTAAAAACCCCTGCATCGATTTTCTGATGGATGTGGCACAAGGAAGAAGAGGGTGCCATTAAAGAACATCAGCGTCCGTCTCTTCCACAAGACGCTTCCGATACGGGCTCGAGGTTGGTTCCACTTTCTTCATTGGGGGATGGTTCTTCGTTGGAGAATGTTCTTCCCAGTTCTCCAAGGTTCTCCCCACTCTCCCTTTCTAATGATTTCCAATAAGGAAATGAGGATCCAACATATTAAAATAAGTTTAACAATTTAATTAAAGTTGGCACGTTTAATTCGGTTATGTTGGTACATTAAGTTGGGGGAGAAACCAAGAGTCACCTGCCACATTAAAGAGGGAGGTCAAGGGTTAGGAGGTCCCCACCATTAATTTCAAAATGGGAATTTTCAAGCATGGGTGGTCCCCACAACCAAATTCAAATGGGAGGTTTCACAAAGTATAATAAAATAAAAGATGTTTTATTTTATTTTATTTTATTCTTTTAACACACCAACAAATGTTCTGAAATATAACTTTCACCCTCGACCTATTGTGGCCGAGGTGAAGGTCTACTTAAGAGAATATCAGTGTTTCGATTTCAACAGTGTCCTCAAATTTCAATTCTGAGCACCGGTTCAAAAGTTAAAAAATGCCACTCGCACGTTTACTGAATGTACCTGAAAAAAATTTATTAAATTCTTTTCGGGAACTTCAGGCCGCAGAATCACACACCATCAATTCTCACATACTCGTAATATTCCCATATAATTAAAACAATACTAGAAAAAATCTGGGTATTTACAATATCTTGATCAATTTTAGGTATTCTCTATAGACGATATTCTTTTCTATTCGAATAGAAAGGAATAACATGAAGACTATTTGAGAATTGTATTGAAGACCCTGAGAAAGGAGAAGATTTATGAAACATTTACCAAGTGTAAATCTTGGCTTCAGAAAATTTCATTTTTTGGTCACATAATCTCAAGAGATGGGATATCTATGGATCCATCAAAAATAGAAGTTGTTGAAAGTTGGATGAGACCAAAAATGGTACCTGATAACCAACATTTTCTTGGTTTGGCTAGATATTATCGATGTTTTGTGAAAGATTTTTCCCAATTATCTAATCCCCTCACTAAGTGGACTCAGAAAGGAGTTATGTTCGTATAGACAGAGGAATGTGAAGATATATTCAAAGATCTAAAAAAAGGTTGTCCAGTGAACATGTGCTCACACTACCTTGTAGTGTAGAAAGGTTTTTGATCTACAGTGATGCATGCAAGAAGGGGTTGGGATGTTTTCTTATGAAAAAATGATATTTTTATAGCTTATGCCTCAAATAAGTTGAAAATCGATGATAAAAATTACCTAACTCAAGATTTGGAGTTAGCTATGGTAATCTTTTCATTAATGATATGAAGGCATATCTTTATGGTGAACGGTGTGATATTTATATTGATCGTAAAATTTTACAGTATATTTTCACACAAAAGGAGATGAATATGTGCCAATGAAGATAGTTGGAGTTGATTAGATATTACGACTGCCCAATACATTACCACCCTTGGAAATAGAATAAGGTAGTATATGATTTAAGTTGATAAGACCATGCAATCCTATCTGTTTGGAGGATCATGAAAGATCCAATACTTATAGATTTTCAAAAGGATGTATTTTGAAATTTTAAAGGAAGGGGAGAGTATTATATTTCTCAAATTAATGATCAACCATCTATACAAGATTAAGGAGGTGCAAAAGAAATATGTTGAGCTATAATAGAAGGTGAGAAATGTTCCTGAATTCATCTTTTATGGTGATGGAATAATAATGTCCAAGAACCAGGTTTGTATTCTTCCCATATCAGAATTAAAGAAGAAAATTTTGGATGAGGCTTAGAGTTACTCATTCTCTATTCACCCTAGAAACAAAAAATATGTACAGGGACCTGAAAGAGTATTTCTAGTGGGATGGTATGAAAAGAGATGTTGCGGAATATGCCTCTCGATTCTTGGATTGTAACCAAGTTAAAGCTCAGAGACATAAGTCTAATGGAAAGTTACCACCATTACCCATACAGTAATAGAAATGGTAAAAACAATACAGTGGACTTTATCATTAGAGTTACCAAAAAATCCAAAGGCATTAATGCTCTATGGGTTAAAGTTGGTCACTTTAGAAATTTGTCACACTTCATTGCAATTGAAGAGGATATCTCTCTTAATAAGATTTCTGGGATATATCTAATGGAAGTGGTAAGATTGCATAGAGTAACACTTCCCTTAATATCTAATCAGGATCCATGTTTTACCTCATAGTTCTAGAAAATTATTCTGGAGGATCTTGATATAGATTTATATTTCAGTACTAGTTATCATCCTTAAGTAGATAGTCTATTTGATAATACAATTCAAACTCTAGAAGACATGTTGAGAGTTTTCTCTATGGATTTAAAATTTGGTTAGGATCAACATTTACATATGGTGGAATTTTCTTTCAATAATATATTTCACTATAGTATTCAGATGGATCATTTTTAAGACCTATGTGGAATGAAGTGAAAAACTCCAACTTGTTGGGATGAAGTTAGGGAAATAAATCTATTAGAACCTAACCTTGTTGATGAAATGGAATATAAGGTTAGATCTATTCAACAACGCATACGACTAGCTCAGAGTAGACTAAAGATTTATGTTGACAACTTAAAAAATACCTTGAGTTTGAAGTGGTTGATAATGTGTTTCTATGAATATCTCCCTAGAATAGATTTATTACATTTGGAATGAAGGGAAAATAAAGACCGAGGAATATCAGTCCTTTTGAAATTCTGGTTCATGTTGGGAAGGTAGATTATTGATTGAAACTTCCATCAAATCTATCTCCAGTTCATAATGTGTTCTATGTATATCTCTTAATAAAGTACATACCTAGTACTTCACATGTACTAAACACATAAGGTGTACTGTTGGAGAAAGATCTTCTTTACAAATAACAACTGATAGATATTCTAGATCATAGCGAAAACATTTTATGAAACAAGAACACTCACTTGGTTAATGTTTTATGGTGGAACCACAAATTTAAGGAATCTACGTGGGAACTTGAGTATATGATGAGAGAGAGTTATCCTCATCTATTTGTTTCTAAGTGATTAATTTCATTGGTGAAATTCAATTTCAGGTGGGTAGAATGTACCACCTGGATGTTTTTATGAAATGTTTTCTTTAAATAATTTTAATTATTCATTAGATTTTATTACACAAAATCATGGGTTTAAAAGAACCATTAGATTCCCTTAGTATAATATTACCACAATATCCTAGACGTTAGGTTAGCGGGAATGTGTATAACTAACTTATGAAAATGCATTGTGGATTCATTGACTATCAATTATTTATAAAAAATATAAATCAATTAGATATTTGTATTTTTGAGTTAATTACAATTGGTAATGAAATTAATGATATATATATATATATGTTATATAATTAATATAATATTTTGGATATTCATCCAAAGGTTATTATAGTCATAGGGTATGAAAAAACCCTACGAGATGTATAAAAACCTATATTTTTTATAAGGGTAATTTTACGACTTTAAAAGGATAAACAATTTAAAAATTAATATTTTGACACATTAATTATTTTTATATGAAAACATAAACATTTTCTTTTAAATTTTGATATAAAAATTTACTTTGGATGAATTTGTGATATTTTTTCTGATAACTTTCATGTTTTGATGAATATTAAAAATGCACAAACTTTAATGTGAAAACAACTATTTTCATCAAAATAATTTATATGGATAAATTATTATATTGAATGGTTTTAAATTATAAATAAAATATATTTTTATTATTCGGTATAATTTATTTCATTAGCATTAAGTTTACATTGAATTCAGATGTAATCAATTTCAATCTTTTGTAATATTTTAGCTCTTAAAACATGTTCTCTCTTTCCCAAAAGGGGATTAATTTTAAATCAATTTCTAAAAATTCTATGTTTTGAATTTTTAAAAATGAACTAAATATTTGGATTCATTAGTTCCAAATTATTAAAATAGATTTATTTTATTTTTGGGCATTAGGAATTGTAACATCATTAATTTTTATTAATACAGTAAAATGGTAAACTGTGTAACTAAGGGTAAGAATAATTTTATAAAATTACCCTAACACTTTTATTAATATAATTGTACGAGTGTGATTTGACTTAAATCATCCTTGGGTCTAAATGGTATCCATTATAATCCACTTGGATGAGATTAGGATATTTAATTTAGTTTATTTTTATAATAAAAGTTAAATATGTCTCACTCAAATTTTGATACATAAATCATAAAAAATATAAGGTTATAATAAATATAATTTCAATTATAAATACTCATTTGAAAAATAAAATGTTTTCCTTTATCATGATAATTTATTTGTAATTTTTAGGTAATAAATATTTACCTTAAATTCTTATACATTAATGATGCATAAATTATTCAATTGATGAAAAATTAATAATATAGTTTTTATTAAAATTATATTACCGATTAAATGAAGTTATCAAAATCATGAATTGTTTGTGTCAAAATTGATACTATTGATTGTTTATCAAAATAAAGTTTTATTAAATTATTTAAAAATCATTAATTGTTTTAAAAATATATATAATAATTATTATATGGAAGAAAATAATATAACATATTTATTTACGGTCTATTTTACATCAAATAATTAACTCTTCTAATATTTTATTATTTATTACCCTAGTTAAAAATTAAATAGAACAACTAAGTGTTAATTAAAATGATAAATTTGAAATTGACATAAATAATTTTCCAAACTTTTTTAGTTGATGATATTACAAACCTATCTCATATATTCTATGAAATTCAGAAATTTTTGAGATGTTAGGGTAGGGTATTATTTTATTATAAATTATTATTTTTGGAGTTTCTAAAAGTGACCCTCACCTCAATTATAAATGAGAACCTACTCCCTTACCTATTCACTTTACTTTTAGCCTTAAATATCAGCCATCACCTTAATTTTTTCCTTCTCAATTTCTATATTTACACTCTAGAGTTTCTGGTCATCTTTGAAGAGCAACTCTAGTGCTCAATGAAGAGGTTTAGAGGAAGCACATCGAGGAAGAGGTACTCTCTTCTACAAATTATTTCCAAATTATTCATTCTTAAAAAATATATTAATTAGTTTTTTAATTATAAATTAATAACACAATTATCAATCATATGTTGACATGTTATTATAATTTTGAAACAACCATATTCCACCTTTTATCCATCCTATGAAAAATGAAATCACCATGTGTGTGTGTGTACGACTTACCATCTCCATGTCGTAGTGTAATATTTTTTTCACCACCACCTTACTTGGATGAGTATAATGATTAAAATAATAACTATATATGATTAATATAACATTATAATGATTCATAAATTTTATACACCATTCACTTTAATACCATTCAATAATTACTGGAATGATATTGTTGCTTGTGTGTACATGCATCCTATAATCTCCACGATGCGATATGATTCATTCCACATGACATTCATTAAAACATGATTATATAAATCAATTCAATGAATAAATATGATATATATTACATTCATATAATTCTATAAATGATATAACTATAATATAATAATTGGAACTAGATCTTATCTGATAGATCCTACATAAGAACATAAAGCAGTTAATATTTGAATAACAAGTTGCAATGAAATTTTACTAACAAAAAAATGATAATATTATCATATATGATATTATAAAAATTAATATGATATTGTAAATATTCAATGACATCATTTAAATCATTATATAATAGGTTTGGGTACATACCAAGGATATCAGGCCTAAGGTAAGGGATAATTTTGCAATCTCATTATTATCTGAGATTTTATATACGTATGTATTTACTGAGGTGTATTTATCATTCAAATAAATGTTTCATAAATATTTAGTAATATTTAATTTTTTGTACAATTTATTAATGACAACTTTACCCATTGTTGAATTAATATTAAACAGTATGAAAAGAATCTTTTTGTCATTTTTGGTATGAGGTAGTTTTTGACTTTTAACAAGAAAAGTAAAAGGAGAATGATTTTTTAACTTGTACAACATAGACATATATTTACACCTTATTTCCATGATGATTCATCTACATGATTTCAAGTTTATTTTCAACTAAATTTTTTTCTTTTAAAATTTCACAGGATTTTGAGAAAAGAAAACATTTTTTATGATAAAAGGATATTATCCTCAAGAATTAAGTTCAAGTGTTTTATCAAAATAATTTTCCATCTATGATGATGCTATTTAAATTGGGATATGTTTCTATTCCTATTATTACCATGAATTGATTTTTGTAATGATTGAATGATATTTTATATGTATTATGTTATGATGAAATGATTTTTAAGAAAATAATTTTATTTCTTCAGTTATGATATGATGAATGATTTATTTTTTTGTGGAACATATAAGAATGATTTCATTACAAGACATATCTACCTCCAATTTATTGGGTAATGATTTATATCTCATGATATAGTGATTAATGGAATAAAAAGTAAATCTTTCTTAGTATTACAGTGGTGGAATGATAGGTAAACTCGGATCAGTAATGAACTTTGTTCGCTATAATGGTCTTGGAAATGATCTATGACTAATATGAAATTATTTTATATGCTTATGTGTATTCCACAAAACTTTATATCTTATGTTATGAATTTTAGGATTATGACTATTAATTATTATAAACTTTTATCTCATTAAATGATATCATGATATTTCTAATGAAGGATAAGACTTTCAAATGTTATTTTCTTATGTATTATGATTATGATATGATTGATATTTCCCTTTTTTAACATTATAGATCATTTCAGCTCACCCTTTCATATGTTTCTTTTCCCAAAATCATGAATAAGTGTATTAAGTATGATATGTCAAAAAGGATTCTAGTTATGAAGAAATTAGCAGGATAAAATATAGATGTTTTATGGACTAGTTTTTTATGTTTCCAAGTTTCTAAAGACACTACACCTATATGGTCCTTCTGTGTCTTTATTATATTTTTCAATGAATATAAATCAATTTTGAAGTAATATCATTGTATGTAAAGTATGGGTTGTTATATCAATCTCACTGGGTCAGGGGAAAGTGGTGTGTCTCGTATGTGGAGCATAAAGGAGGAACGGGAAACAAATATTTTTGTGTCCCAAGTAAGTTAATTTTTTAAAACAGTATAATTATATTTATTTTTCAAAAAAATAGTTTTCCAAGACACGATTTTATATTATGACTTTTAATTTTACATTTTCAAAAGGATAAACTATATCCTTTTTTTATTTACCATTTCTAAAGCCTAAACAATATCCTTTAGTTTTTTATAATTACAATTGATAAAATATTATCCTTATTTTTATATTTTACTTTTTGATTCCATTGTCTTGAATATGTGCACCTAATATGTTTTTATTCCACCCGCAGGTGCCTAGATGGAATATCAGGGATCACTACCTATTATTGTCTAGAAATAGAACAATATATATCCAATACAAACATTCATACACACACACATATATATATATGTTAATATTTTTAAAACCGACACCAACTTATTTCAATCTGATTTGAAATTATTAGTGTCCATAAATGGGTTATATGACCTTCTATTTTAGCATCTTTAATGAATTTTGGACCATATAGATTCCCTCTACTCCAATTCATGTAAATTTAATTTAAAATTTAATTAAATCTGCACATGATCATTTAGATACATCTTATTGGTTCCATGAACACATCAGAAGTGTTAATAAATATAATATTAAACAATTAAAACTACTTTAAACATCGTAACATCATCTCCTATGTTGTGAACATACTAGTTACAACCTGATGATCTCAGTTGGATGGAATTAATCACAAAATCAAAATCAAACTAATACATAAATTGATTTAGATACACATTTGTTTTCTTCTTTCATTGCTCATAATTTCTTAGATTTTATCCCTCTAGATCATGAACATGCACTTGAATATCCTATTGATTTTTAAAACATTGGTAACTGAGTGCAATCATAGAGAGAAAAATATGCCTATGACATCCTGTCGATCACTAGCACATCCTTTCTTTGATATGAAATGTAAAACATCGATTGATATGCTTGGTCCTAAATTTATTACTCTATAATTTTGGATATATGATTGGTAGGTTCTCAAATTTGAAATAATGTATAGTCTATTGATTTTTTGATTGATTAATATTATATAAGTAGTCATAGAGTCCTAGAAATTTCACTTAGTCCCCCAATTAACATACACTGTCTATATAATTCCTAAATGACACTAAATAAACTAATAAAAATTTTGTAAATGTCATTTAAATTCTACAACATACTATTAGAATCAAATATATGTTATTTTATATAATTTTAGTAATTTAATTGACTCTCTTATCCCATTAAAAAACATATGGTCCCAATATTTAAATTAAATCGGATGTGGATAATGATTTTGATATGTTTTTATGGAATTGTAATTTGAGGGTATTGAATTTCATGGGGTTTTCTAGTTAGACATGTAACTTATTATATTGATGCCTTAATTCCCCTTGTATTTCCATATATTTTATGGGTAGGAGGTATATATTCGTAAAATATTTATGAGGTACTTTCTATTGATATTCTCTATCTAATTTTTTTTAATGTCTCGTGATTCTCTAAGTAGACTGATAAACAATTATATCAAGGTCTGTATTGTATTTACCTTCTTTTGTAGGTCTCAGTTTCATGGATTTCCATCTAATTTTTATGGATGATATAATTTTATTTGGTAATGGAAATAAGAGATCTTTAAGAGGCATTAATAAAGTATTGGATGAGTACTGTAAGTTGAGTTGGTAGCTAATTACAATGATAAGAGTAGAATTTTTAACTTGAAGCATTGTAAATACATGAGGTCTATGTATATTAAATCTATCCCAGTCATCTATATGAGTTTTTTTACTTATGTATTATCATAGTGCTCCAATTTATTCAATACAAATTTTAATTCATCATCTCCACAAGGTATTTTATGAAATAATGCGCCACATTAATAATTCGGAGAACTATTTTCTGTCATTTGTGGGTAGAATTATCTTGGTTGATTGTGTCCTATCCATCATTCCTATGAATTTTCTTTCAATACTAAAGGTTCCTCTTTCTATTATTAATGATATTTAATTTCTCATGTGATCCTTTATCAGGTATGTTCTTTCATATGGTATTTCCCACTAGGAATCTTGGTTGAGGATAGAAAATCCATTTAAAGTTAGAGGTATCAAGCTACGGGATGTCACTTGAATGATGAATAGTATATATATGGAGCTATCATGGTAGGTTTTAGAGGTATGAACACTTTGGGAATCAATTAGTGTGCATAGATACGAGAGGGACCCCATTTTGGTTAATGGGAAAGCTAGCACCTATGGAGATATTTTCAGAGCTGCATAATGATGCTCGAGAATCAAGCATGGATGATTTTTTGTTATGGATATATAAACTTTTGGTATTCCAATTGGGTTGGTCTCTAACTTGAATTCTTGAGTTTTTTTATACCATATAATTTTTATAGCATGTAGAAATCATCCATAGATCATAAACAAGATCCTCAATAATGAACAACTGGACTTTTCAGATCTTATTTTGATGTCTTCAGACCAGGATCAACTAATATTTGTTAGATGTTTTTTAGGATTTTCTCTCCCAATGTGTCCCAAAGGAAGATTCATGTCTCCAGTGCCAATGATAACTGGTGTGACCATATTTGGTGCAAGGAGATTCCAGTGAGGTTCAATATCTTGTTCAAGCATTTTCAGAACCACACCTTTCCCAGTAATGGTGTAGTTTTAAAAAAGGATATTCATTTACCATCCATGTTCTCTATTGATTAAATCCTAAAGAAGAAATGGTGTCTCACTTATTCTTTGAAGAGGAATGGGATTCATCTAAATGGAATTTTGTAGTAAATGTTTCTTTTTTGGAGATTAAGGCTAATGATAATGTTAATTTCATCCATCATTGGTTCCATAATCAAGAGAACAACCCCATGGAGGCTATGTAGAGGGTTATCCTGAAGTCTAGAGTTTGCGGGTTTATCAATAATTCTAGGAATAAGGTACACTTGGATGGTTTCTATGGCTCTAGAAATGATCTGGTGTCCAGAACTAGAATCCAAATTGATTACTTAGAAACTCTATTGAGAAACATGGATAAAGAACCTCCCTGTAAAGAGATTATTGACAATAGGTCCTCCTCATTACACATATTTAGAGATCCTTCCCAAGGTAGGTAGGTTTGAATGAATCCCCTTGTATCTCATCTAAAACTCAATGTGGATAGATCCTGTAGTTTGGGTGTTATGAGTGGGGTTGAATTTTCCACCACTTCAGAGGATAATTTATCCTTGTCTTCAATTGTTTTCAAGTTTGGTGATTCCCTCATGGTGAAGGATTTAGCGGCGATTAAGGTACTTAATTTTTTTTAGAATGAGTAATGTTGATATTTTTTCTATTGAAACTAAATATAGATTTATTTTTTATTCAATTCTCAGGAAGATCTCTACCACCTTATCCGTTACATATCATATAAGAAGTTAAAAATCCTCCATCTCGGACTGGATAAACATTTTCAATACATGGAATTAAGTAAATCAAGATAATTACTCCTTAACATCCATAGATTATCAGGATAACTTTTTATGTTTATATAATAGTTTGGGATCCCTTTCTTAGGAGATCAAGAGCATTGTTATAGGCGATGCTCTTAGGATTCATTTTTTTGAACACCCTTGACTTGATCTCTCATTCTCTATGCTTTAACAATATTTTTAATGAAAAATGATAATTTTTATATGTATAAAACTTGAATAATATTGAATTTATCTAATTCTTGGGGATTGGTCAAACCCATACATCATCTGAACCACATTGTGGGCCCACCATATATTAATGTTATATTTATTAAAACATGCTAGCCTTTTAAATACGCTTAGTGTGTGGACCTCTATATCATTATCTCAATATCCATGATTAATGACTTCACATAGGGAGTATACTCTAGAAACCGAACAAGACTCTGAAGTATACTAGTTATAGTCATATAAATGATATCCTTTTCTATGAATATATACTGTGTAATATAATCACTTTACCTAACGATATATCATAAATAAGGATGCATCACTAGTTTCACAATCCTTAATTATTTATTTATTACTAGGCATTTCTATATAGAAATTATTTTTTTACCATTTCCATGGATTTTGTATAGGTACTAAAATATAGATCAACTAGGCACATGATATATCTTTCTTTTGATATCAAAAAATTCTAACTTGAACATTCAATCAATTTCATATCATCAATGACTCCCCCAACACAAGCTTCCTCACCACATCACAATTGTCATAACATTTATCTTGCATCAAACTATGAAATTAAATGTAAAGCATTGATAATGATATCATTTGTAGAGGACTGTACACATGAAAATATATAGACACATCTAATGACACTGAAAATATGTGGTGTTCTTATTGGTGGGTTAGTACTCATGATCTCATCTATTCAAGACCACCAAGTGTGAACTTCAAAAACAACTCATAATTCTTATGGTCCCAAAGAACATAATATTCATAAATGCTTTGTGTGCTATTAGAATATTAATATCTCAAGGTTTTAATTATGATTTTTAACTTCTTTGACCTATTAATATGACATGTAATCTAATGAAATTACCATGTAAATATTATATACAGAGGTAATTATATTGTCATTGTATGTGAAATCACATATATATATCAAACCATATAAATGTAACAGTAATCAACGTATGTAGAGGAGTTTGATCAAGGTCACCCACTCTAAAAAATGGTAGTTTCCTTAATGGACACCCTATATAAAATATCTATATAGACCAACCAAAAGGGTTGTTTACACCAATGAATACCAATAAGATATAAATATTTTGAAAATATATTTATGTATTGTAACAAGAATAGTGATTATAAAATATTTGAATGCAATGAAGGTAATTTACTGTTTCTAAAAGAGGATAATAGGAGTGGTCTAGGTTTAAAAAAATATATTCTTATAACATATGAAAATCATACGATCAATTTTAAAAGTTTATTCAGAACAAGGAATGATTTTTCTAAGAATACCTTAAAACAACAATCATGTTTTATGAAACAATAACTATAGATATATATATATATATAAATATATATGGGTTTCTAAAACTAGTCATAGTATATATATGGACACTATATTTAAAATACATGAAAAAAATTCAAGACCAAATAATTGTCATTCTACATGGAATGTATTCTCTCCTAGAAGGGGGGGTTATTTTGATGAATAAAAATTTTATATACTTATAAGAATACATGAATCCATTTCACATTCCATGATAATTACTAACTTTTGATATTATTTATTTTTAATTTGTTGAACATAAATATCCAATATTAGTAAGAGATCTATACAGACCTATAGTTTTAACTACATGAATCTACTTGAGAAAGTAAAATATGATGAGTTATCAGTAAATGGAGGAATAAGATTAAAATTCATCAATAGGATTCAAAAAAACTCTTCTTTTATATCAACTAGTATAATATCATTGTGCGGTTAAGGTAATATTAATTCCATACTTATTATTGCCATTATTTTTCTTATATACAATATCAGGGTAGATTAAAAAATCCAATAAATCTTAAGAAGAAGTTTAACTATAATTTGCAGGGGTATGAAGGAATATTAAAGCCTTATAATTAAATTATAAAATTGGTTTATGGTAGTATCCATGTAATCATTTTATGATAGATGAAAAAAGGAAAATAATCTAGTATGTCATTTATTGAGGTCTTTTCAAAAGAGTGAGGTTGTATTTAATATATTTAACAAAAATACATATAGAAATTCCAAATGTAACAATTTTGGTGTGTGGTTGGGCTGAAAACTATATCCATACACAATTGAAGAACGTAATACATGTGACAACTAACAATATCATTGGTAGTTTACTTTAGGGAAAGATGGTGTCTATTGAAGTTGGTTCCCAAGAATAGACTACTTTATAATATAGATTACATGTAAAATATTCAATGAACTGACTATTTATGGATTAATTTATTATCACATTATGATTAAATATTCTAGGTTACATTAATGTGATAATTCCATTAGTAAATTCTTCACATCTAGAGGATATAGAAGTTCCCTGTTAGGATGATATACTTGATGTAATATGACATACTCTCTAGACATTAGTTTTATAGTGGGGACAACATTTTATGACAAGAAAAATAATATGTTTATTTTCATTTTTTCAGTTATCATAAGTAGATGATACTCTATATTATAAAGGTCTCACGTAGTTGTCTCCAAGATGGAAGATTTTGGGGAAAGAACCACCTTTTGGAATTCCACATGTTTTTATGTCATTGGATATTCGAGTGTGGGAATTTTTATAATGATACTTAAGCATTAATACTATTACTAATTCATGTCATGAGTCATTTTCATTGATGTATTGTTAAAATTATGATTAAAAAATGCTCAAGTTGAGGATGTGTATATTGGGTGAATCATAAATAAAATGTGTTAATGAATAAATTGAAGAATTATTTACCCCATAAATCTTTATAAATGTTGATATCTCAAGAAATTTTATTGGTTGTAACTATCTAATAAATTTGACAGTAGATGTGTCTTGGAAATTCATTACAAATAGTCAACAAAAGAGAAATTGAGTAGAAATGTTAATTAAACAAAACATGTGACCTATGTGATTATATATAAAATCTAAAAAGGGATTATATTATACATTGACCTTTTATAAGTTGTTATATATCGATGTGTCATAGTATCATTCTTTACAGGTTCCTTGACTCCTTAAAGGATAGTAATATTGGGCATTAGGCAAGCCTGACTAATTTCACTAAAAAAGAATTAGAGGGTAAAAAAATATCTTGGATCTCAATTGAATTCTATATGGAATTAAAATTAGGAATAAATAATAATCTAATGACCAAGATGAATTATTTATTTTGGATGGGATATTCAGAAATATTATCTCACTTTTTTGAATTGGATATTAAATTAATATTTTTTCACAAAATCATAAATACAATATTAATATATTTATTAAATTAATAATATTTGTTTGTGGTTCAATAAATGTTTAGGATGACATATTTTGTCTGAGTTCCATTGATAATTATTTATTCACATGCCTATGAATATTTATAATAGTTATCTATACAGAATGTGTGATCATGCCCTACGAATGGGTGATTATGATCATATTATTATTATGTGGTAAGGGGTATAATATGGGAACCTTTCTACAATGAATTAATATTGAACCCTATTTATGAGATTATATATACCGTATTATTTCATTTACAGAGACACACATGTGAGACACAATCTATAGAAAAGTTATTGCAAAAAAACCCTCCTCCCTAAATAGTTCTCTCCACCAAGATCATCTCTAGGGTTTCTTTCAAGAATAAGAGAACTGACTTTCCTCCACCCATTACTCAACTCAAAGATATCAGGAAAAGATCATTCCAAACCCAATGGATCATGATATCAAAAGAAATGAGGAAAATTAGATGGTCAACATATTCATGGGATAAGGCTCAGTCATATTGTCTTTTTCTCACATTATATGTACAACTCAAGCATCCATGACCATATGGTACCCATTGTCCCTACCCACATCTATGAAGTCTAACTTGGTAGAAAAGGGAAGTCTAAATAAGTTGTCAACTATGCTCAGTATGCCACCATCATCTATCTCTATAACGAATTCTTCATGTGTATACAAACTATAACTATGTACAATTACAACATTTAAGGGAGTAAATGTGAATTTATGATATCATCATGTCCTGAAATTGAAGCTATAACTTAGTGAAGACTCTATAAGGTGAGCGTTTGTACATAAGAGTGAGGCATGTTGGTGAATACTATAATCAGCATGTGCTACATATAAATAATGTATTATAAAAACATTGGCTAGTACCTAAGGTGATAGACTAATGATTCATCCCCAAGACCAAGGATTGTGTCCAAAGTGATCTTAGAATAATGTAAATGGTCATGATAAGAAATTTGTAACATTCCAGACCCGGTTCAATCAAAAGTAAATAAATATGGTTGTCTACATGGCCTCAAGCATTCCTCCCAATCCGCCAAAGGATTTCAACTAACTGTGAGGGTCTACGGTCGTATGGTGGGGAGATTATACCAACATGGTTATAGTGTAACATAATAGTATGATGAAGAAATTAATTGTACAAAATGAATAATAATTAATAACAAGAATAGTGAAAGGGATAAATATGTAGATAAGGTAAAAAAATGATCTATATTTATCAATACTATGTACCAAATGATGTCATGATACTATACAAAATGACATTGGAATACATGGTAGGTGGAACCCAATACATTACATGTATAAAACAAATAACACAACTCCAAAAATTATCTCCAAACATAATGATACAAGGCCAGTTCATGTGCTCTTAATTGCTCATGCTATGTAAATATAAAGCATCCATGATTGGGAAAATTCTCTTATCCCTACCTACATCCATGAATCCTATCTATGTACCAAAAAATGACCTGAATAGGGTGTGAGATATACTCATTAATCTACCACAAAAAGTGTCCATAACAAATCCATATTCTGTATAAAAACTATAATCTTGTGACTATTTAAACTTGGGTGAATTTATCATTTTTACCTCTATCTTTTTAAAACATAAACCCCATATACATTTCATCATTCTCTAGTAGCTTTTCACATGGGGAGATCCCCCGTAGATTATTATGATTAATTTAGTTTTCCCCCTTATTTAAGATCTATTTCTATCACCATCAGTCACATTGGAAGCGAACCTATAGGAGGTTCAATCTGTTTCCTTCCTTTACCAGTTTTTATCTTCATATTTAGTGATATTTTTATGAATTATAACATTACCTCTAGAGTGTTATCAACTATGAATTGATATATAATTATTTAACATAAATACATGGATTATTACACTAGTATATTGTTTCTGATACCTTTCTCTAGGGTGTTCATACATCGTCAGCTTCCAAGACACGTGGTGCTGTTTCCCCACATTCCTGCTTTCCAAATGTGGGGTGAATTCATAATTTCTTCATAGATGTATTAACCTTTATTGAAACAGGATTATGAGATGTTGGTCCATCCTTTTAAGGATTTCTCCAAGAAATTAATCACCTAGTTTGGGTCTCCCTTATAGATTAATACATTTTTCATCAAACTCATCCCAATGTCGTCTATTAATAGATGCCTGTAGATTATTCTACTTATGTTCTGAAATTAAAAAGGGTCAAGTCAAGGCCGAAGCCTTTAGTCAAGAGAGTAGTCATGTTGGGAATCTGGGATTGTCTAGATATTGGAACATTGGAGCACCTATATCCTACCTTATCAGAGGTCGTCCTCAGCTTCCCGTGTTTAACACGGGGTATTCCATGGGTTTAAAATCTTATGGAGATGAACCAGACTAATCCGAACAATTATAATGGGGGATCGGATTGTATATCCCTAGGAGGGAGAACCTGGAAGGTTTACTATGTGGGTGGATCCGAACATTCGATGAGGACAGACCCTAGTTGGAAAGTCCCATAAGGGGAAGGAATCACACCATGAAGAATGATATAGACATCATTGTGGATGAATCAAGGAGGGGGCCAATGAGGGGGACACCAAGGTTTACCATTGGATGGGATTGAACTTTATAGAGGATTCCCACATACCCTATATAAGAGATAGGGATCAAAACCCACATAGTTCAAGGGTGATTTGGGGATTACACATGGTTAGATAACCATCATTAGAGGTGCACTCTTGGATGGATAAATGTTGATTGTGTAGGTATGACACACAATTAGCTACCCAGGAGCTTCCATGATAAGTGATGGGATGGTGGATGGGGCATATGAAATGAGGCAACCCATATGGACAGCATAATCCCACCAAGATGTAGCCTCCCATGTATGAATTAGGATGAATGATGTAGGGTTTTGTGAAGTGGATGGAGTGAATGGGATAGAACTATAGTGAGGATGTTGGTGTGGGGAAAAGCATGTGATGTGACTCCTAAAAGGGGCTCATGAGAATTGAGTGAATGGATGAGGGGCCAAAGGAAGTGAAACCACTAGGTTGGGCCATGACACTCCTGAGATGTGGCAGCTCGAAGGAAAGATCAGGATAGAAGTGGGTGATGGGAAAGAACCTCGAGGAGGCTTCCTACATATCACAGTGTTTGGGAATCAAATTCAACATAGTTCAGGTATACAATGTAGTTTAACATCATACGATAAGGAAGAAGGTGAGCCACCATGGATGTGATGGTGTCAAGCTTGATCCTCCAGGAGAGTTCCTACGAACCTTGTTTAGAAGAGAGGGATTAAAGTATTCGTATTTATGATGGGGGTGAGGGACTTATGCCCCGAGGTGGCCAATGAGTTCTGATCTGGACACCACTATGGGTATATCAGGGAGGTTCTCCCTTAGGATTGGGGCATCAATGTTTAACTTTGGTTGGTATTCAACCTTGGACAGGATACATACATACCATGTTTAAAAGATAGAGATAAAAAACCCACAATGTTTGGTTAAGAGGGGAATGGGGTTTATGCACTAAGGTGGCCCAGGGTTTCCTAACCACATTTAATTTCTAATCCCATGTGATTCATGCTTGGTGTGAGAAACAATAGTTAGATGCAGACCTGAAAATAGTGTCTTGAATGGTACAAACGTGGGAGGTGATATGGGGCTTATGCACTAAGGTGTCCTGGGGATATGGATATTGGGACTTACTCATAGAGTTTGGACCAAAGAGGATGTATTTATGAATGAGGAATATATCGTTTCCTGAGAGGGAGATCTCATTCTTTGTGAGTCATACATGGAGCACCCTATCGTGGTGTGTTGGGGCTTAAGTGGAGACTTCCTGAAGTGCACATAGAAAAAAATCACAAATAGAGAGAGAGAGAGAGAGAGTGTGTGTGTGTGTGTGTGTGTGTGTGTGTGCATGTGTGTGTGTATGTGTGAGGGATATAGTGCCCATCCTAGTTCTGGTCTTCTCAAGCTTTCCACACATGCGACAACCACAATTTAAAATCATGTGTTGAGGATATTAGTGCTAGTTATTTTAATGTCATTCTTCTTTGATGGAGAGGACTCTATCCTCACCCCTAGAACATAAATGACTGGTACCCACCCATACATGGGGAAGAGAAGGAACCAAAAAATATAGGATATAATGGGGTGGAAGAGTGGTCAATTTTGGGGTCCATGTTAGTGTATCCATGCAATGAAGCAATAGTTATTAGCGTATATATGCGAAGAAGAATAAGGTAAGGAAATGTGACATGAAACACAACACGAGGAACCATGAAATAACTTCACACAATCATGGATGTCCATGCGGGAATGGATTTCATGAATCCATTGGGCAATCCAAGAGTTTATTTTTGAAGAAAGGGTGCTTCACAAAGGATTAGTGCTTCATGAAGGGAAGACACTCATGGATCCTGGACTCACCTTATCATAAGACTCATTATTAGGGGAGTTCTTTGTGAATGCTTAATGTTTCACTTAATCTTTAGTAATAGGAGGGGCTCCCTCCTTTGTGAAGGGCATAATTCTTTGGGAAGGGAATCTCTAACTTATGTCGAGGACATGAAAAACAATGGAAATCATATCTCATTATTCTCAAATACGTTGGGAGATCAATGTTTTCCCTCAGGTTCCCGATGCTCAAGAGATTTGCTTAATGGGAGATGGAAGGTGGCGAGTTAGGATAACAATGCTTATATAGAGGTTCAAGATAGATATTTATAAAAATTGGGGATTTTTGATACTCACAGGGTTCAACATGAATAAAAAAGTGTTCCACAAATTAGTAGGGATTTGTCACACTCATGGAGGGACCGTTAATGATGCTCGTGGTGATGGTTCTCAATGGACTCATGAAGGCACCATCACAGTCATTTGAGGTCATGGTGGTGCGGGATCTCCATAAAGGAGCTTCACAAAAAAAACTCCTTTGATGAAGTTTGAAGACATTTAGATTTGAATTACCTTCCAACAAGACACAAAATTTCCCATGTTCTATGTCGCATGAATTTTGGTGCCAACAAATTCCCCCTAAGAATGGGAGCTATGGGAAAAAGAGAGTCTGATTCTGAGTGTACTTCATCAAAAAAAGAAAAAAATTCTGGTTACAAAGCTGACTTACAAGGCATACATGTGTGATGCACCACGAAGCTTCGGTGGGAGAAGATCATCGCAAATCTCAAGTCAGTGAAGGTCATCATGAACCTCAGGTTATAAAAGGACTCTAGGAAGCATGTACGGCCATCACCTCTAAATAGAATGTGAGATACCCATGGTCTACTCTAGATCTCTGTGAACTTTTTCTCTGGCGCTATCCTTTCACAAAGTAATCTTCCCCATGAATTCATATCTGCAAATCGAGCCCCATTGTAATTTTCCCCATGAACTCTATCTAGAGAACTGGGTATCGTGATCTGCTACTCCTTTGAAATTCTAGTTAAGGATAGGGTTTCTTCGCAAACTAATGATTTATGATTGAGCTTGGAGACCGTCCTCAAAAATCAAACTCATAAATTTTTTTATTTACTAGGATGAGGGCTGCTCGAAAAGCTACTCAAGAGGTTCATGTGGACACCGCATGGAGGGAACCATGGGAAAATAATATAAGGACTGGGGAGTATGTTCAAAGTCATTCTGACCAAAATTCATTGATTGAGATGTTGTAAGATGCCTAGAATGACTACCCACGGTGAAAATGTTTTTCACTGTATGACTTCCTCTTGTGAGATGATGTCTTCTTCCCATTGGAATGTAGTGATGATCCAACCTATAGATTCAGGAGTACATCGATGTTAACGGTCTAATGACGTCCATATCGAGGTAGACCATACCCATGACATAGTGAAATTCCTTTACAATCATCTCAATAACATCGATGGAAAACCATTGGGGAAAGAAACATCCCTCTTATTGTACAAAAATATTATCAATTTAGGGCTTGGGAACCTATAGAAGGGGAGGATAGATAGTTAAAATCTACGCTAGGGTGGAAATTTCACAGAGGAGTGGGCCTGATCCTACTGGGTGTGTTCATATTTCCTAGAGTTCAAGATAGTTTTTAGGTGAGTAGGATTGTATGAAGAAACATGGGATTATCAATTCCATGTCTCTCAACCATGGGATATAATACCAGAGCAATTGAGATGTTGGTCACTAGATAACAATACATTACATCTGCATCATGGGGAGGTTGGCATCATCCTCTGAGATCTCTATCAGATATGAAGCATCCTGAATATAGGTGTCAGGTATGAAAAGTTCCTTATGAGAATGCTTGGTAGGATGTATAATAGATGCCACCTCTAGAGAATGTATTATTAAACCTAGTGTCGATCTTGAACAATGACAAGAAAACCACTAGGTACATTCACTTAAAGCAATGGTTCAGTTATATTTTGAACTATCCATCAAAGAACCCTATTGAGGGAGAGGAAGCACCCTTGAAATTACTAATGAGGCCCCACAGATATTCATAGGGAGACCAATGAGGTAGGGATGTGTCTTATCAGTGGATCATTGAGGATCACTAGTGAAAAATTTGGGGATAAAGTATTAAGGATGAGTTGAAATCAATAGTGAGGTTGGATCGATTAATTTCAGAACTCATCTGTGGATGGATGCTATCAGTGAGAGATATGAACATGGAAGCAAGCACATTTGTCATGACGACGATGTTTCCCACTGTGAAACAGTTAAATATTGGTATCCTAGTGTTAGAGAAGTTGTAAAAAGTACTTTGGCACATCAGTAAGGGGAAGAGTCCATTACATGTGTGTGGGACATTCCACTTCTTATAAAGCTGGGTCGCAGTGCACATGGGATGTTATGAATACCTCAATGCCATTTACCTATCAAGGATAAGCTCTAAAATAGAAATCCTGAACATTTTGTGGAGTTTTCAGATCAAGGTTGGTATAGTGGCTATGCTGTGTAAGATGGAGTGAGTAGACCAGTTTATTTTTCATTCATTACCTCTACCAATAAGATAATTCACCGATTATGGTACAAACACCATATAAAGGTGGCCATATCTATTCACCTTTTGAGGCATATTGTAGTCGGTGTGGGTGGACTATGAACCAATATGTGAACAATACAACACACACCAATTTTTAAGGCAGTTCAAATGCCTATAGATGGTGACCCTGATAGTTTACTTTGAAGTGTTTCATGATGTCGACTTGTGCGTGATGAGGCATCTTTGTCTAATTTTCATGTGGTAATACGGGAAGATGTGGAATGGGCTTCCACCACCCACTGATATATTCTGGGCAATTCATGAATATGCATAGAGTTAGGAAGCTACTTATCCAGGTGAGATGTTGAAGAAACTAATGATCTAGTCCAGTAAAGGGGTGGTCTGCACACCTCAAATCCGAGGTCGAGTGATATCCTGGGGATGAAGAGAGGGAGGTTTTGGAATTCATCATCGAGATGAGGATAATGTGGAAAGGACAATGACCTAAGGACTAGTTTCGACTATAAGTGAATAGAGAAAAAAAGTATTACCAATCCCAATGGCCTCAATCTGGAGGGCCTTGAAGAAATTTGAATCATCAAGGGGGTTCTTCAAGATGCCTCCTCAAGCTCCATGGAAGAAATTGTGCTGTGTGGAGATACCTTGTGACATTGTCTATCATGGGGATTCTGAAGACCGGGACGCCTAAAGATAGATCCTCAACATTGAGAACCTCTGGGATCACATGAATAGGTATGGGATACATATGGAAGGGATTGGATTTGAAAAAGGTGGCATCAATGTATCCCAAACTGGGGGGAGACAATTCGGAGCAAAATTGGAGGAACTAGTGCACTACCAAGGAACCACACATACTATGAAAAATTTAGTGTGGATGTTATTGGACATGAATTCCCCCTGGAGTTGTTGGTGGCTCAGTTGGTAGAATGCTTCTGCTTTATTGACATATCAGATGGATTTTTGGGGGAAGAGGGTAACGAGATAAAACCTTCAGAAATATGATAAGGAAATAACTTCCATGGAAGCCTCAAAGAATGAAGGTGAGATAATAGGCTCAGTGGAAACTTCTCTGGATGGATTTTCTACAGCTTTAGAAGTAAGATATAACTCATCCCCATGTTCTATTACCTCTCTCACATCATATTTTTTCCTCTAATTACATGTAATTTTTTAGAAGTATCTTGTGAAAAAATTCCCCTAATGATGGGTATAGAGGTGTGGATATGGGTGTGGAGGACCGAGAATTGAGACTCTCATCAAGAAAAATAGTAGCTATAGAGGCCAGCAATGCTAGAGAGGTAAGGGTGGTCTATCTAGAACCTTCGAAACTAATCATCATATATGGGGGCATTCCGTAGTATCCCAGAGATGACAAGTCAGAGGAAAGACATATGCATCCAATTCTTGAAAACTGTAAGTTTCTTACCTTGCCCATACATACTTGTTGTTTGTTCAATCAAATTGACCGACATGGCCCTTCTCTGAACAGTACTCATAGTGGTTGTAATTTTATTAGTGTGGATCTTCGAAGGACCCAGAGCCCCATTAATGAGAGGGATTCTATTTTATATGGAACCAAGTATACAATTTGACCACGCCATTGTTTCTGATGAGCAACCAATTGTAATTTCAGATGACACCACTAGTGATGTGGAACCAGGAGTTGAGCAAGACAATATCCTTGAGATAGAATCAAGCAATGAGGAAAAACCAAAGTACATGGATCTTGAACCATTTGATATGATACTAGAGGAAAATCACACTATATAAGTCCTAGATGCATTCCCATAATACAAACACAATGATATGGTAGAGTTGAATGAATCTGATTCTGATGTAGTCAAGGGCAGTAAGAATACCAGATATTGGGCATTGAATCTAATCAAACACTTCATAAAAAAGCTCCATAATCAGAGTAGATAAGTCAAACGGGGTCTTTTCTCCATTTATTGTGTGATCTCTTCGATGGAGGGGTAGTTGTACAAAATATATACATGTTGATCCAGGAATACCTCTCTAAAAGAGTACAGGAAAGTAGAAAAAAGTTGGCCAATGCTTGGTGCTGGAAGAATTCTGAAAACATCCATAAAATCCATGATGCGAAATAGGAGATCCAAAACCTAGAATTATAAATGAATGAGAATTCCACCATCATTAAAAATCAATCAGAGCTTCTTGAATGATTGACGGTCCATCTGGTAGAAGCCTAAGAGCGACCAGAACAGGAAAGCCATGAATTGGCTGAGCTTCAAGCTGAATTGGATTGGATGTAGATTAGGGATAATTAGCATCAAATTATTAGTGTTGATGAGTAGAGGGATATAAATAAATGGCAAGAAACTATAGAAACCACACTCCATAGGGTGATGGAGTAGAAGTGTTCCATTGAAGGAGCAGATCCCTAAGGTCCATGTTTTGTACAAACTTATGAAACATACTTTTCATGCCTTCTAGATTATTTAAAATACCCACATAGACATATTTCATGCTTTTTTCAATTATTTCATATCAATCATATATGTAAAGAAATTATCTATAAATCCCTAATCTCATGTGGGTCATTCCAAGTGTGAAAAACAAAGGATGATTATTTAATTACCCACTTTTGTATGAGAGTGCCATCCAATCGTCAAATACTTAGGGTCTGCTATTGTTGAATGACCACCTATATTATTTGGGCTGATAAGGATTGTGACTAGAGAATAGGGCTCTTGAAAAATCCTACATTCCCTTCCCAATGTTTTTTAGTATAGAATAAGGGTAACATAGGTGGTGTTGGAATCAATTCAAACAAAAGGGGAGATGAGAATTGTGAAGCCTGATGCCCAAAATTCAGAACACAATGACAACAACATGATAATATGAGATAACATGTGACTGTTTTCAAAAATAAGTATCTATAGCTCTATCCTAGAATGGGGGAAAACAAATTAGTGCCAACCATTCACCATATTCAAAAAAGGGACTAGACTCAACATGTTTTCCTATTTTCTTTCGGGGTGTTGGCCCAGAATAGTATGTGAGATAAAGAGGGATTGGGAAATACCATTAAGGGGGTCCCTTAAAATGTGAAGGAGGATGAGGATCTGAATAAAGGACATGAAAAACATAGAAGTGGAGTGAATGAATTTTTTAAAGGATTCCAAAATTATTGAAAATGCACCATTATAGCCTAGAGTACATTGTTTTAGGAACATTGGTCTGAACAAAAATCACACCTATCTTCTAGGGGAGTGCCATTAATTGCAATGTGATTCACTGTTTCACTTCGACCCTTACACCACTATTCCAAACTTGTTTTTTATTGACAATTATAGAAATAATAACAATTTTTACTTAATTTTTGTTTAATTTATTTGATTTTTATCACTTTTAAAAAGGTAAATGTTACTTGTTTTGATGAATTCATTGTAAGAGGTGGTGATTTGGAGGACCTCGAGATGATCCAGAAGGAAATGGGCCAAACTGCATGGCATTCCATGGACATTTTTCCATAGTTTTGAACATTACTATAATTAAGTGCCTAAAAATGGGTTGAAACATTGTGGTCCTCTCCAAAACATCTTGGGATAAAACTCATCTCAAGTAACTGAATCCCAAGTCGTACATATGGTGGCCTATCTAAACCACTCTGTCCAGGGGATCAAATCTGTCTAAATTCAAAAGTTTATTTGGGTCTTCTGACCATTTCTCTGAATCCAGATGTCTAATAGCCACAACATTTGACATGAAGATATTCAATATTCCTGTCAATAATGCCTCTCTTTTTTTCCAAGTCATAATATGGTTTTTTACTAGTCCAAAACCGAGACACAAGTGGTATCTCAAAAATAGGGTTCTCAAAACCATGTCCCATCTTGGATATAAAAATGCACAATGGGAACCTCATTTGAAAGTTAGAACAAGAGAGTGAAGTGCCTCCAAATCAATGTTACAATGGATTCATTTCATCCCGTTGGAGGTTTTGGACCTCCCTATCCTCATAAGGAGAGTTGAAATGAAGAAGGAGATCCACCCAAGCTTCCTCTTCCTCCTGAAGTCGAGCTAAATGGTGGGCGTTCATTGTGAGGTAGATACACAAATATCAAGGGAGTTACAATTCATATATTCACTACTATTTTGGAATGATTTGAGTGTTAAAACATTTCATTCCTTGTATCTTAAATTATTTCTATTTTAATTCTTGTTTGGATTCATGTGATTGATTTTCTCTTAATTTATAACCGATCGGTGTGAGGTTTTGAGTGCGTGAATTATGTTGTTCTAATTGTACAACACAAGAATATTTTTCTTACCCAATTTCCTGAGATTTAAATATTATTTAGAATCTCTTATTTCATGCATAATTTTTGTACCTTGAAAATACAATTGTTATTTCATGGTTTGGTTCATTAAGCATTGAAATAAAAGCTTAGGAATTAATTGGGATTCCTATTAATTTCTACCAATGAATTACTCCAAAATTAAATGAATCTATTAGAAAAATGAACTTGAAATGTGTGTAGTGATTAAAAACGATCAATTTATATCATATGTTTCAAAATCCACTCGCTCTTTTAACTATTAAATTCTTTAAATCAAGTCATTTTCTTAAAAAAATTCAAAACCACCCCTAATTTAGTAATCTTTATTAAAAATTCACAATATAAACCTCCAACTCTCCTTGGGATATGACCTAGGGTCTACCCTATACTATAAATAAACCTTAAAATAATAATAAATTTGATGTTTCACAACAACATAGTCAAATTTGGTGTCATTTCCTGGGAGAACTTTGGTTTTAGAGAGTGTTTTTGACAAGTTCTTTGTAATTTTTATGAATATGTATTTGTTTAATATTATACCTTTTCAATCCTTTTATGTTATGATCTATTTTTTGTGTAGGTTTGGTACATGAAATGTTCCACTGTGGGATATTTAGAACCTTTAAAACCTGAACAAGAGAGGATCCAACGTCAACGACACCAAGACGTACAAGGCAACACTTAAAAGGAGGACATGCTAGACATTGAAACTCTTCTTCACCCTTATTCTTATTCTTCTTTTAGAAACCACATTAAAATTGAAATAAAATTTTATATAATGAATGAAAACAATATAACACTAAAATAACTAGCCTCACAAGATGTTGATATCCAACCCGCACACATTCAAATACAAGTGGAGGCACTCAATTTTGTACTAAAATCTATTGTAATTCATTTTTTACCAAGATTCCATGGACATCCTAGAGAGGATCCACACAAGATTTTAAAATAATTTCGCACTGTTTGTTCAAAATTAAAACCAAGTAATGTGGATGAGGAACATGTAAATCTTAGAGTATTCCCCTTTTCTTTAGAATATATAGAAAAATATTTGATTTACTATGGTAATTCACCAATAAGAGGCTAGGCAGACATGAAACACATTTTTCCTAAAAAATATTTCCCTGACTGTCAAACTACAACAATAAGGAAAGATATATATGTTATAAGAGAATATAAAGGGGAAAAACTTCATGAATATTGGGAAATATTTAAAATATTATGTTCAGGTTGTTCACACCACCAAATAAGTGATCAACTTTTAATAAAAAAATTTTATGAAGGTTTAATTCCAATTGATCATAACATGATTGATGATTCTATAGGTAGTACACTAGTTGATAAAACCCAAATCAATGAAAGGACACTAATTAATAACATGGCACAGAACACTCAATAATTCGATTCAAGTTCCAGTAAACACATTCTAGGTGTCCATGAGGTTGCAAAGTAATAAATTCAAGAAGAAAGAAGACACAATGTTCGAAGAGGTTAATACCCTTCTTTGAAAAATTGCACTATCCCAAGGGAAATATGAATCTACTCCTCCCATATATTGTGATATATGTTATTATAACACCCAATAATCTGACCAATTCGCCCAATTGAGAGTAACTTATGAGAGTTGTGAGGAAATATTTCTAGGTCACCCCTATAACCAAACCTTTAGAAAGGAACCATACTATACATCGATATCTGGGTGGAAAGAAAACAAATATTATTGGAAAATGGGGTATTCAAACCAGCCACACTAACAATGGATCCCACCACGGTAGAGTAGACATCCACCACCACCACCAAAAAATACCCAAACACAAAAAAGGCCATTCCAATGACCCCCTCCAAAAACCAAGCCTATCCTAGATGATATGAAGAAAGAAATGGATTCCAATAATAACAAATTCCAAAAAACCACCCAAGAATCCATACAAGACCAAAAAACCCAATTAGGACAACTAGCTAACTATATTGGGAAAATTCAAATAAATATGGTGAGTAAACTACCATCTAAACCATTAGTTAACCCTAGGGATAATGGAAATGTTAGTGACATAAAACATAGAAGTGGGAAATAACTTAAAAGAAAAATAGCCCCTACTTTAGTGTCAATACATCCTACAGAAACCACCATCCCAACTTCTAAAAATGGTCCAAGAGAAGAAAATACTCATCCCAAGAGAAGCCCTTCTATAAGAAAGAGTTTGTCTTTTGATGAGTTACACATACCAACCATTACTCTTAATTTTCCCCAAAGGGCTGCCCAACCAAGAAAAAAATGGAAACTGAACTTGATTAAGAAATATTAGAAACATTTAAACAATTTTAGGTTAACATTACTTTCATTGATGTTGTGAAACAAATTCTATGATATGCCACGTTTATGAATGAGATTTGTACACACAGAAGGAGACTTCTAGGTGATGAAAAGTTGATCTTGGAGAGTAATATCTCAACATTGATAAATCCATCAGGTACAATTATCTGTGAACATTCTCAATTCTCTGCACCATAGGGTATTATTCTATCTCAAATACTATGATTGATGAATTTCCCTCAATAAATGTGATTCCTTTTTCCATTTTTTCTAAATTAAAGGTCAAGGAATTGAAGATCACTATAATTTTTGTTCAACTGGACAACCATAGTACCATTCACACCTTTGGTGTGTTAGAGGATGTTCTTATGAGGGTGAAAATTTTAATTTTTCCAGCATATTTTTATGTTCTTAAAATGGATGATGATAAGATGAATAGACATGCCCTAATTATATTGTGGAGGTCATTCTTAAGAACTGCCTAAACCATAATTAATGTCTATAATGGTATATTATATATGGATTTTGGTGGTGACATTGTCCACTTCAACATCATTGATTCCATGAATCACCCCCATAAGAACATTCCTCTCTCTACTAATTCAATTGATATACCCCCTTACCAAGAAAAAACATTTTTCTTTCCCCCAATTCCCTTTTTAAGTTTTCATCTTTGATTGAAATGATAGGAAGTGAATCATGCATTGATTATTTTAGTGTTCTAGAAAAGTTTCATGCATGTTTATTAATTGATAATTTCTTGAATATTTAGGATCCACTAACCATCGATGATACTGATAATCTTATAAAAGCACATTCCCCATATGAGTATGTTACCATTGAGTACTTAGATGAGATTAGTGACCTATTACTTTAACACACACTCCCATCAATACAAAATCCCCATAAATTGAAACTAAAAACACTTCCTCAAGATTTAAAATATTCTTATCTTGAGAATGGAAACAAATTTCATGTCATCATTACTAGTTCACTCCCTCATGATCTTGAATTACGATCACTTGAACTTTTGAGAAAGTATAAACAAGCATTGGGATGGACAGTTGAGGACATTCCTTGTATTATCCCATCAATTTTTACACAACAAATTTTTTTAAAGGATGAGGCTAAACCTATGAGGTAGGAACAACGTCGACTTAACCCAAACCTCTTAGATGTAGATAAAAAGGAATTAACAAAATTATTGGATGATGGAATCATTTAACCTATATATGACATCCAATAGGTCAATATTTTTCAAGTAGTTCCTAAAAACTGTTCTTACAGTAATAAAAAATAAAAATAATGAATTGGTTCCAACACATGTACTGAAAATTTAGCATGTCTGCATATACTGTCACAAAATAAACCAACATGCAAGGAAAGTCTATTTCCCATTGACATTCATTTAAAAAAAATCTATATTGGTTAGCGAGGAATTCCCATTAATATTTCTTGATGGGTATTCTAGATACGTTCAAATCGACATTTCCCTTGAGGACTAAGAAAACATGACCTTCACATTTCCCTTTGGCACATTTTCATAAATGTGGATTCCATTTGGTCTGTACAATGCTCTAGGTACTTTCCAACGATACATAATTATTATTTTTTAAGATTACCTGTATAATTTCAGGGAAGTATTCATAGATTATTTCACTATTTATGGCGATTATTTTTATGAATGTTTGAGTAGTCTTGGTTTATTCCTAAAACACTTTATTGATAATAATCTTGTATTAAATTATGAGAAATTCCATTTCATAGTGCAACAAGGTATAGTTTTTGAAGATTTCATTTTTGGGGATGATATCCATGTACATAAATCAAAAGTGGATTTCATGTATTCTGTACCATTCCCTAAAAATGTACATGATGTGCATTCTTTCCGAGTTCATGCTAGATTTTACAATTTTTTCATTTGTGACCTTAGTAAAATTGTGCTTTCCCTCTCCCGATTACTCCAAAACTAAAAAGAATTTGTTTTTGATAAAGAATGTGAAGAATATTTTAAAAAGATAAAATTAAGTCTAACATCACCCTCGGTAATCCAAACACCTCAGTGGGATTTACCATTTAAGATCATGTGTGATGACTCTAACTATACAGTTGGGGAAGCCTTGTCACAAAGGGTCAATCGAGCTCCACGTGTCATAGATTGTGCCTCACACACACTGGACCCTGACCAAATAAACTACACCACAATTGAAAAAGAATTCATTTCCATAGTGTTTCCCTTGGATAAATCTAGGTCATACATTTTCGGGTCCTAATTCTTTGTATTCTCAAAACATGAATCCCTTCGGTATCTCCTAAAGAAACTGGAATCCAAACCACATCCCATTCACTGTATTCTCCTCCTTCAAGAATTCAATATAGAAATTAGAGATAAAAGGGAGAAGAGAATGTAGTGGCTGACCAAATCAGTAGGATTCCCCCATCCTTGGACAATGACTCATCCCCCTATATTCATATAAATGACATGTTTCTCTATGAGGAATTGTACCGAGTGCAAGATGTTATTCCTTGGTATACAGAAATTTTAAATTATTTGGTAGCATCTTGCTTTCCTATAAATTTCAACCAATACCAAGAAATTCGTCTAAAACATGAGTCTTGTTGGTACATTTGGGATAACCCCTACCTCTAGAGTACATGTAGTGATAAAGTCCTCAGGTGTTGTGTTCCTCATAGAGAGTTTCAATCCATCTTTTGGTTTTTCCACACTCTTGCTTGTGGGGCCACTTTAGTGCCCAACATACTGCTCGTAAAGTCCTTGATTATGGACTCTTTTGGCCAACAATTTTTCAAAATTCCAATGGATTTTTAAAACTTCTCCTCACTAACAAATAATGGATATTGTATCTAAAATAAATGAAATTCCACAATAACCATTTCTCTTTCATGACATTTTTGATGTTTGGATCATTGAATTTATTGGGCCATTTCCCAATTCATTTGGAAAATTTTATATTATTAGGGTAGTTGATTACATTTCAAAATGGGTAGAGGCAAGCCCCAAGGACATATGACTCCAAAACTGTTGTAGAATTTTTGAGAACCTAAATTTTCTGCCGGTTTGTCTTACATAGGTTCATCATCAGTGACCAAGTTTCTCATTTCTGGAACTGAACAATGTCATCACTTTTTCTTAGGTATGGGTATGGTCATCGAGTGTCTATTACCTATCAACAACAAACCAATGGTCAAGTCGAGGTGTCAAATAGAGAGGTAAAACAAACTCTTCAAAAAAAATTCAACACAATTGAAAATATGGGAGTTTTAGACTCGGTGATTCATTATCTTCTTACAGTACAACTTTTGAACCCCTATTGAAATGTCACCCTATCAGTTTGTGTTTGGAAAGATTTGTCACCTCCCATTTAATATTTGACACTGGGCCTAATGGGCCATTAAACAATTCAATCCTAATCTTTCTAGTGCAGGTGCTCAAAGGAAGTTGCAGATTCAAGAACTGGAAGAAATGAGAAGACATGCATATGAGAACTCCATGATTTATATGGATCATACCAAGGATTCCCACAACCATCTCATCCTTCATCGTTAGTTTCACATTGGTTATAAGGTCCTCCTCTATAATGAAAGGCTAATGTTGCATCAAGGTAAGCTTTATTCCTACTGGTTTGGACCATACAATATTAATAATGCCTTTCTATTTGGTTTTGTTTAGGTTAAAAATTATGAAACAAAGAAAAAATTCACTGTAAATGGGAAGTGGTTGAAGCATATTCATGAAGCCCTTCCAAAATCCCCAATGAAGGAACTCCATGTTCATGAAGCAATCTATGAATGACACCCACTAGGTTTTATCCTCCCTTCCCACATTCTATTTTATTAATGTAAGGACACTACACCCTTTAGGTGTGGGGGATGGGTATATTACTGGGTTTGATAGGAATTTTTTTCATCTTTTATATTTTTCTTTTTTAGCTTTCTGAATATTATTGTTATTGTCCCCCTTTCCCTCCCCTCACCTTTATTCTAAAATATTACTTTGTTTTATGCACACATTATCAAGGAAAATGATGCCCTTATTGAAAATGTATGTGGAATTTCTGTATTTCATACTGTTTTAACATTAAAAATACATTCTAACGAAATGTTTATTTCAGAAAGAATCCAATACTATGGTATGCCTTTATTTTGAAATTTATTTTTTTGTCAATAATATAAATGGTTGTATCATTTTGAAAACATTTAGAAGAATGGTTCCCTTTTGTGAATAGTTTAAATGAAAATTGTGTCACTTAATTTCTCCACACATCTTTGCACTCAACCATGACATGTGAAAATTTATTACCTAATGGAAGGAAAAATATAAGTTAGGTTAATTTGTCTCTACCTTTAAAAATTATTTTTTTATACGTTCAATCCTTATCCGATCTATTTCATTACTGTACCAGATTAACCTATGAATGTGTACATGTTATATGACTCTTGTACACCATATGAAAAGGGTTTTATATTGGGAAGGTAAAAAATGACCCTTCCTCAACTTTTGATCTTGTTATAACAATAACAATTAGTTTCATGAGGAGATCAAACAAGGGTTGGGAGAAGAGTGTGAGATTTGTTCCAAGAGCAACTTTCAAAAAATTAATAAATGAGGGGAGTGATGAAATGTAAAACATATGGGGATATATAGGTCAGGAGATTATGTTTTGAATTTTGTGAATTATTAAGTGAGTGGGTCTAGAAATTTTACTGCAAAGGATGTAGGGTAGGTTCGGTGGAAAAGATCATGTAAGTAGACAATTTTTAAAATAACTTATATTTACTGGATATAAACTAAAAAGAATATAATGAAATAATTTTCACACACAAAAACATGGAGAATTAGTTAAATGGTTATATTTTGAACTATGTTCTCAAATTATTATCATCCAAATCCTTGAATTTCATGCTTATACAATTTTTGAGACATCTTTTTGCTTAATCATTGAGAATAACTCCTCAGTGTGATTTTTTCTTTGATGTCATTTCTATTAGGAATTAAATTTTCATTGATTGTAAAATATTTATGAATATGGAAATATATATGTGCATAATTTTTGAAAATATTACTTTCCCCAAGAGTGAAAATGTTTACGTGTGGGGGTGTGATCGCACTGTGATTTACTATTTCATTTTGACCCTTACAAAACTATGATAAACATGATTTGTATTGAAAAATATATAAATAATAACAAATTTCACTTCATGTTTGATTAATTAATTTGGTTTTTATCTCTTATAAAAATGGAAATGTTATTTTTTTGATGAATTCATTGTAGGAGGAGGAGAGTTGGAGGCCCTAGAGATGATCCAAGAGGAAATGGGAAAAACTACACGGCATCCCATGGACATATGTCCACCATTTTGAACACTACAAGAATTATGTACCTCCAAATAGGCTTCCACTTTGGGTTCCTCTATAAAGATTCATGTTATACCATTCATCACAACAATATGAATCCCAATTTTTCCATTTGGTGGCCTATCCGAACTATTCAATCCAAGGGATAGAATCTGTCTGATTTCAAATGTTTAGTTCAGTATTTTCACTATATCTCTTAATCCATATGTCTAATGGCTGAAACCATTGACATGGAGGTCTTTAAGAGGTAGTTCAATATCTCTTCACTTTTTTTCAATTCATAATATGTCTTTCTACTAGTCCAAAACCGAGACCCAAGTGGTATCTTAAAAACAATGTGCTCAAAACCTTGTCCCATTTTTGAATATAATAAGAAACCATGGGCACCTCATTTTGAAGTTTGAAAAAGAGAGTGAATTGCTTCCAAATTGAATTTCCAAAGTAGTCCTTTTATCCCCGTGGAGTTTTTGGAGCTCCCTATCCTCATTGGGAGAGCTAAAATGAAAAATAAGTTCCACCCGAGCTTCCTCCACCTCCCGATGTCGAGCTAAATGGTGGGCATTCATTGTGAGGGAGATACACACATTCCAAGGGAGTTACAATGCATATATTAGCAACTAGATTTAATTTATTTGGATGTTAGAACATTTATTTCCATGTATCTAAAATTATTTCTTATTTAAATGTTTTTTTTTATGCATGTGATTGATTTGCTCTGAATTTCTTACCGATCGGTGTGAGGTTTTGAGTGTGTGACTTGTGTTGTTCCAATTGGAAAACACAAGAATCCTTTTCATACCCAAATTCTTGATATTTCAATCAACATTGGAAGATATTCTTCCATGCATATGTTTTGGACCTTGACAATATGATTTTTATGTCATAGTTTGGTTCTCTAAGTACTGAAATAAAAGCTCAGGAATTAGTCGGGATTAAAATTAATTTCAACCAAAATATTACTCCAATAATTAATGAATCTCTTGTAACAATTAATGTTTAATGTGTGTAGTTAAATCACAATGACCCCTTTATCTCATATTCTTCAAAATCCACTTTGTATTTCAAGATATAATCAATTAATAAACATCCATGATAGTTTTCTAGAACACTGCAACAATAAATGCATGATTCATTTACTAGCATTTCAATCAATGATTAAAAATCATAAAGGGTGTTGTGGGAAACAAAATAAGTTTTTTTAATGGAAGTGAGTACATCAATTGATTTAAAAGAGATAGAGGAATCTTCTTCTGATGGGTGCTTCATGTCATCAAGGATGTTGAAGTTGACAATGTCACCACCAAACTCCATAGATAATGTACCATTATGGAAATTAATTATTGTTTTGGTGTTTTTTAAGAAGGGCATCTCTAATATAATTGGGGAATTTCCATTCATCCAATCACCTTCCATTTAAAGCACATAAAAATCAGTAGGAAAAATTAAAATTTTAACCTTCACAAGAACATACTCTAACATACCAGAGGGGTTTGTGGTACTCCAGTTGGAGAGTTGAAAAAAAACAAGTGGGATTATGTTACCTGATTTGAAATGTAGAGTAAATGGAGTGAGGCATCACATTTATTGAGGAACCAAAATCATGTATAGAATTGGAAAAGGAATACTCCCCTATGGTGCATAGAATTGAAAATGTTCCTAGATCATTGCAGTTTGTGGGAAGTGATGGATCTATCAATGATGATATTTTCGTCCCCAAGCTCACCTTCTCGTCATCTTGAAGTCTCCTACAATGTGTACACATCTCCTTCAAAAACAGGGCATATCTTGTAATTTGTTTAACAGAATCAATCAAATGAATGATAACCTGGAAGTTTTTGAAATTTTCCAATATTTCCTTATCATTTTAAGTTTCCTTTTGTTTTCTTGGTTTGGTGGCCTTTGGGGGAAATTAAATATGAATGATTGGGATAGGTAACTCGTTAATAGATACAGTCCTTCCTTTGGAAGGGATTCTCTCAGGATAAGTATTTTCTTCTCTTGGATCATTTTTAGTATTTGGGATGGTGGTTTCCACAGGAGGGGATGACTCTAAAGGAGGGATTATTTTTCTTTTAATTTGTTTCACACTCTTAATGGTTATAGCACAAACATTTCCCTTGTCCATAGGGTTCACTACTGGTTGAGAGGGTAGTTTACCCAACCCATGACTTTGAATTTCCCAGACATAGTTATCTAGTTGGCCTGACAGGGTTTTTTGGTCTTGTATGGATGCTTGGGTGGTTTTTTGGAATTAGAGATTGTTGGTATCCATTTGTTTCATCACATATTCAAGGCTAGGATTTGTTTTTGGAGGGAGTGGTTGTAATTGCCTTTATGGTTGTTGGGAATTTTTGGGTGGTGGTGGTGGATAACTAATCTTCCCCGGTTGGTTCCATTATTCTAAAGGCTGGTTTTAATACCCCCTTGCCTATAATATTTTTTTTATTTACACCCAAAGTTGGATGGATAGTATGGTTCTTACCGAAAGGGTTGGTCATAGGGGCGGCCTGGAAATGTTGTCTCACAACTCTCAGACGTT
The DNA here is from genome assembly GCA_963277665.1 of Viscum album. NCBI lineage: Eukaryota > Viridiplantae > Streptophyta > Magnoliopsida > Santalales > Viscaceae > Viscum > Viscum album. Next base: position 1,383,246,203 of record OY728139.1, on the reverse strand, counting down.
TCTATTAATATGGGGAATTGTTCAGTTTTGTGGGTGTAAGAAGAACATATACCATAATTGATGGGAGGAAGAGATTGGGATTTCTTTTAGGAAAGAGAAAGTTTTCAAAGAAGGGTACTTACCTCTTCATACATTCAATCCACCTTCTTGTGGAATTCAGTACTATGCACCTCATAGACACTTCGACTGGGTACACTAGACCTTGAACCTAATTGATGAGTGTTTTGTTCCATGTTATCAATTAGGTTCCTTGTAGCGATTCCAGTTTTATCCACTAGTGAACCATCTGCAGTAGCATCAATAATGTAATGATCAATTGGAATTAAACCTTCATAAAAATATTGTATTAAAAGATGATCGATTATTTAGTGGTGTGGACAACATGAACATAATATTTTGAATCTTTCCCAATATTCATGAAGATCTTACCCTTAATATTTTATTATGCTGCATATTTCATTCCTTATTTTTCCAGTTTGAGAGGCTGGGAAATATTTTTCAAGAAAAAGGTGTTTCTTGTTTGCACAACCATTTATTGGTGAATTAATATAGTAAAGCCAACATTTTGTTGTATATTCTAAAGAAAAGGAAAATTATCTATAATTTACTTGTTCCTCATCCACATTATTAGGTTATAATTTTGAATAGATGGTGTAAAATTATATTAAATTCTTGTGTGGATCCTATTCAGGATGTCCATGTAATCTTGGTAATAAAATAATTGAACCATATTTTATTTCAAAATTTGGTGCCTCGCCTTGTATTGGAATATTTGTGGATTGGATATCATCATTGGGTGAGGTTATTTATTTTAGTGTTCTATTGTTTTCAGAAATTTTATAAAGGTTTATTTCTATTTTAATGTGGGTTAAAAAATAAGAAGAAGAAGAAGGGTGAATAAAATTTTCAATGTGTGGCGTGTCCTCCTTCAAAGTGTTGTCTTGTGCATCTTTGTGCCACTAACATAGGATCCTCGCTGGTTCGGGTTCAAAATGTGATAAATCTCCTATAGTAAAACTCATCCTGAAATAATCCTATAAAATAAATAGATGAGAACAAAAAATTATTTAAAAGGTGCATGATAAAACAAATAAATATTTACAAAAATTACAAAAATAATATAAAAAACATGCACTAAAACCAATGCGCTCTCCAGAAATGGTTCCAAAATTTGATCGCATTTTCAAGAAATGTTAAATTTATTATGATTTTAAGGTTTATTTATAGTATAGTTCATACCATAGGTCATCTCTGAGGGATCATAGGTGGTTTATAGTGTGAATATTCAATAAAGATTACCAAAATAGGGGGTGGTTTTCAAATTTTTTTTAAGAAAATGACTTGATTTAAAGAGTTTAGTAGTTGAAAGACCAATTGGATTTTGAAAATTATAAGATGAAGGGGTTGTTTTAATTTCAATACACACATTTCAAGTTCACTGTTCTATGATATTCATTCATGTATGGAGTAATTCTTTGGTTTAAATTAATTGGAATCCCGATTAATTCCTAATATTTTATTTCAGTGCTTAAAGAACAAAACATTGACAAAACATTTGTATTGTCAAGGTCCAGAACTTATGAATGGAATACGGGATTTAAAATAATATTTAAATCTAAAGAAAGTGGGTAATAAAATTATTCTTCTGTTTTCCCATCAAAACAACACAATTCATGTACTCAAAACCTCACACTGATCGATTTGAAATTAAGAGCAAATCAATCACATGAATCAAAAAAAGAATTCAAAAAATAAATAATTTAAGATACATGGAAAAAAATGTTTTAAAACCGAAATAACTCCAAATCATTAGCTAATATATGCGTTGGAATTCCCTTGACATGTGTGTAGCTACCTCAAACTAAACGCCCACTGTTTGGCTCGACATCGGGAGGAGGAGAAAGCTCGGGTGGAACTCCTTCTTCATTTCAGCTCTCCCTGCGAGGATAGAGAGTTCCAAAACCTCTAAGTATATGAAATTAATCTTTTGGAACTTCAATATGGAAGAACTTCACTCTCTTGTTAGAACATCCAAATGAGGTTTCCATGGTTCCTTTTTATAGCCAAAATTACACATGGTTTTGATCACCCTATTTTTGAGATACCACTTCTGTCTCAATTTTGGTCTAGTAAAAACCCATATTACGACTTGGATAAAAGAGAATAGTTGTTGGAAGGAATCTTTAAGATCTCCATGTAAAATTTTTGGTCCATTAGACATTTTTATTTTAATATACGATCAAAATACTGAACTAAACCTTTGAATTCAGACAGATTTTTCCCCCTAGACATAATGGTTCAGATGGGCCACGAGATAGATGAATAGGGATTTGGTCCCATGAGATGAGTTTTATCCCATGAATGTTTGGAGAGGACCTAAATGGTTTGTCCCATTTTGAGGCACTTAATTAATGGAATGTCTAAAACTGTGGGCAGATGTCCATGGGATGCCATGTAGTTTGGCCCATTTCCTTCTGGATCATCTCTGGGGCCTCCAAATCACCTCCTCCTACAATGAATTCATCAAAACAAGTAACATTTCACTTTTTAAAAGTTATAAACACCAAATAATTTAATCAATCATTAAGTACAATTTGATATTATTTAGGTAATCTTCAATAAAAAAAAAATTTAGCACAATGGTAAGAGGGTTAAAATGAAATAGTGAAGCATTGTGCGATTAGTCGTCTCAAATGTTGAGATGGAGCTTAAGATATGATCAATGTGATAGATGATAAGAACTATGGAAGTAGACCTCTCAGGTGAGGGTCTGGGATGATTTTTGGTTTCACATCACGAAAGTGGGGAAGAAGAATACATAGTTTAATATAATACGGTGAGGATGATGCATGGAATATTTTAACATCATATGACTTGGATGTTGCACGTTGTTTATGGTGATATTGCATGGACCATGGAAAATAGTTTAAATTTAGGTAGAAAGAAATAAAATGTCTATTCCTATAATTTTTGGATGGCACAGAGGATACATACCCAACATGAATGAGTCAAGAGAGGCTTACACACCATACAAATAAAAACGAAACAGATTGAGGGAAGGCATATGCGATGAAGTAAGGGAGAAACACCGATAGGAATTATGGAAAAATATACCTAAAACCACAACACATATCCATATGAGGTTCCTAGTTAAACTTTATTGTGTTTGGACTAGAGGTTTTGTGGCTGGGAATAAAGACAAAATTCCTAGGCATCACTACGTATCCCACATGGAGGAGAATCAAGCCGCCCGTAGTTCTAGAATTCCATGTGGTTTAAGGTCATGATATAAGGAAATGAGGAATAGTTTAATGTGGTGTTGGATGGATCAATTTAGTATAGTTCATGGATAAGGGTACTTTCCATTTAATGTTCTGTTGAAAGAGCCATGTGACAATTTAACATCATGCATGAGGATAGAGATCTTAGTTTAAGGTCGTAGCATGTGGACCAACTGAGGTTGGAGGGCCAAAAAGGTTAATTAATATGTGGTTGAACACAAAGAAAAAATATATGTGCTTTCCTACAAATACCATAATGGTGGTAATAAATATGCATATTGTTTTAAAACACAGTATGGTAGAAGACCAACATTGGATGGGAAATCCTCTCTAAGGAGGGAATGGAAGAATCCCACAATTATCATAGGGAATCCATGACATTGTTTAGGGTAGGGTTGAAATTTAATGTCATGAAGAGGAAATAAGCTCTTTAGTTTAGGGTCAAAAATTTGGAATGTGGGGATGATATTTCCCAAGAGAAAATATACAATGCAGCATCCAAGGGCCACCCAATAGCAATGAGGACCATTGAAGTCCACACCACATCATTTATTCCAAATAGGAATCTACATATAGTTTAAATCTATAATGCATGGAATATAATGGAAATGGGGAGAACCCAAGTGAGGGAAGGTTCGTAGTGTGACAGGAACAACCTGACATGAATGAGGACTAAAGAGGCCCATGTCGCACAACACATTCTCAAGGAAAAAATTTACATAGTTTAAATTCATGAGGATTGGACTTTAGTTCCCAGTTTAAGTCTTATTCCATGGTTGTATACTCTTAGTTTAAAGACAAAGAATTTGGACCATAGGCCTGTGTTGAATTTTCATGTGGGTGCAAACCCTACCAAGACTATTAATCCAATTGGATCCATACTCGGTGTAAGAAACAAGGAGTGAGAGGATTTAAATTACACATGAAAGAAAACAATAGGGTAATGGAGAAGTTAGGTCAATGATATCCCAGTGAAGTTGATTTGCATGCTCAACGCACAAAGTTGCACTGAGGGGTAATACTGAGGGTGTTAGAGTTCTTCCTAGACACAAGGAGGTGAAAAATGTGAATCATAGTGTCTGATATTTGGGACATAATGATGGTTGTGTAATAATAGAGGATAAATACTAACCTTATTTTAAACAAAGCATCCAGGTCATGTAACCTAGGGTGGGAATAAACAACTGAGGGTCAACCTCTAATCACATTTGAGACATGTGACATATCTCAAAATCTCTCTTAATGTCTTATGGGGTATTAGACCAAGACGGTATGTGAGTTGAATCATCAAAATACAATTCCATTAGGGGGTCCCCACTGATGTAAAAGATGATGAAGACCCAAATAAAGGAACATGTGAATCCTGAATATAGAATAAAATAATGTTCATATAGAATCCAACACTCCAAGTTCTATACCATAGCACATCTGAGTGCATTAATGTGGAATATCTGAGGTTGAGATATTCAATTATGGTCAGAGGACTTGAGAGGATGGGGGGAGGAATGAAACAAAAGAGGTTGATGAACTTGGGGCTAGAACCGAAGACAATGTATCAATGTATTTCTATGTATCCTATAAGGATTGTAATCAAGACACACATAGTTCCAAAATTACATGTAGTTTAACGCCATGAGGTAAGGATGCGGGTTGTGATGTATTTCATCATTGTGTGGCTATGACATTGGGGGGAGAGGTATCCCAAAGGGGATGTGTATGGGATGGAAAAATAACCCGACATGAATGAGGACCAAAGAAGTCCACACTACACCACTCACAACCCCAAGAGAGAACTCATGCTAAGGGTTCCAAAAGGATTGAGGAACCTGGGGCTGGACCCAAAGACAAAATGATCAGACATTCTTACATATCCCATAAGTATGGGAATCAAGGAATATGTAGTTATTGAGTATTTTGAAATTTCAAGTTATCTTTTAAGAATGATAAATCATAGTTTAATGTCGTGTTGTTGGGACATATGTGAACCATTTAGTGTCACGTGTATCAGATTGTATGATGAAGCCCCTTACATGGAGATGTGTAGTGTGGTGCTATGAGGAAACCCAATTTGTATGAGGACCAAAGCGATCCCAAAAACGCACCACAAACACTTAGGAAATTCATTCTATGGGGCCAAAAGGATGAAAAAAACCTATGAAACATGGGGTTGGAAATGAAGGAGAAATTTCAAGACTTTCTTACTTATCCCATAAAGATGGTAATAAATCCACACAATGTTCTATAATTCTGTGAAGTTTAACGTCATGGAGTAAAAAAGTAGTTAAAGGAGGAGATCCCTGAGTGGGGTAAATGGTGTTTTTGTTGTAAACATAACATGAATTAGGACCAAAGAGGTCTCAAACCACACCCTATGATCCCTGGAAATTCATGCCATGGGGTTGGAAAGAAGAAAAAATCTATGGAACCTAGGGTTGGACCTAAAGGAAAAATGTTCGGTCATTCTTGTGTATCCTTTAAGGATGGGAATCAAACTACACGTAGTGCTTTAGTTTAATATAGTTTAACATCATATGGTAAGGATGAATATAAGGGGTATTACTCCTATGGGAGGCACATGGTGTGATTTTTATAACCTAACATGAATGCAGACTAACCAAATTCCACATACCACACCATGTACTCCAAGGATAAATCTTAGGATGATAGATCCAAGATTAGAAGGAATTTCAGAAACCTAGGGCGATAACCTAAGAAAAAAATGTTTGGGAATTCTTATTTATCCAATGAGAATGGGAATAAAGCTATATGTAGTTCTTGAATGCAATGAAGTTTATCATCATGTAGTAAGAATGAAAGTAAGCTCATACAATTTAACGTCATGTAACTAGGAAGATGGTGATAAGTAGTTTTACATCCTATAACTCTGAAAAATCAAGATCTTTTTTTAAGGTCATAGTGCTCAAACCATGCAGATGAAGTCTTGTAGTTTATCATCATTCAAGATGATTAATGTTGCGTATTATAATGTCATATAGTAAGGATGATCAAAAAGTTCATTTCATTTTAACATCGTGATGGATGATGAGAAAGCTTCATTATGTTTAACATCATGTAGGACATAGAAAAAGGTTATCATGCAATTTACTTCTTGAGGAACATGGCATTGGAGGGAGGAGTAATATTCTCCCCATCCATGGTGACAAAAGAGTATGCACTGTTAGGGTAATCCTTATGAATGATGTAAGGTCCTCCCATTTGGTCTCCAACTTTGGTGGCTTCCTCTTGAGTATCATCGTAATCCTCAAAGCCAATACTTTATCACCCTAATGAAAGGATATTAGGTGAACTTTATCTTCCAAAGATCCAGCTATCTTTTTTAGTTACCTCTCTATATTATTCAATACCAGAGGCCCATTCTCGTCGATGGATTCATATTCTTCTATATGGACATTGGCTATATTTTCTTACCTCTCCTGGTTTTAGATAGCTGTGAGAAGTGATGGAAAATAAATCTCTATGGGTATGACTTATTTTGTTTTATATACTAGGGAGTTTGGGGTCACCTAGGTGGAATTACGGTTCATCATTCGATAATACCACAAGAGTAATGTGGAGTGTTTTTTTCCAAATTTTCTTTTTCTGACGAACCATCTTTTGCATAATTTTGGAGAGGGTTTTGTTACATGCCTTGATCTAACCATTTTCTATCACATGGTTGTAAGATTTATGGTTGGACTAGATGCTATACTTGGCATACAATTTATTCAAATTAACTACTTTGAAATTGGTACCATTATCAGTGATAATAGAGTGATGGAATTTGAATTGATGGATGATGTTAGAGCTCATAAACTCAATGATAGAATGGGCCTTTACTTCCTTGAGTGGAAATGCTTTATCCCACATGGAAAAGAAATATGTGTTGGTCATGAAGAACTTTCACTAGCAAGATATTACTGGTGAATATGGTCCCAAGATGTCTGGTCCCTAGACAACAAATAGACAAGAGTACGAGGTATTATAGGGTCTCTGACGGTCAATTCACAATGTTATCATGGATCAGACATGCATGGAACCCCTTAGAGAACTCGATATAGTCATGGACTATGGTGGGATAGAAGTTTTCCAACCTTCAAATCTTGGGGGAGAGTTTTAAACCTCCCTGTTCATCTCTAAAAGAGCTAGAATGATATTCTTGTATAACATATGTAATCTCATATCCTTAAATACAATAGGGGAGAACTCCATCAAACCCGTGATTCAAGAGAATATAATCACAGGTGGGACCATTCAAGAGAGTGAACTATGCTGCATGCCAAAGGATTCGCTCACATTTGTCTCTATCTGTTAGGATATTTTCATACTATAGGTACTCAAAAAAGGAGTATTCCAATTATAGGACACTTATTCTATAGAAGGGGGTCCTGGAGGTCTTGGTGTGGAAACATTAGTGGTAAGATTGCTTACATTCTGGTTTTAATTATCATCCAGAGTGATAGGAGTGATGACCCTTCAATGTGCCACATGGATAATAATGTCATCTTGGTGAAGATATGTGAGAGATGCATCAAGTCTGGCTAAGGAATAAGATTGACCATTATACAACTGAGGGACTTGAGTGACCTTTGGCTAATAAGAGAGTTGGTCTATCAGCTGGTACATGCACTCTAACAAGGGAATGAGCTCCAAATTCTTGAAGACATGGTCACCATTGATCTTCTTGATGAATATCTTGGAGTCCCCCCTTCACATGTCAGTGAATAACATCAATCTCAAGGGCTAGTTCATGACCAGTGAAGAGAGCTCGATACACTTCCTTGTTTTTGGTGAATCCTTCTAACAAACAGAATGAATAGGGAAATACAACCTATGTAGGTGTCATGAAGATGATCCCCATGACTAATATTTTGATTATAGGATTGTTGAGTCTTCTTTTGATTGGGATACTTGAGTCACCGTCAAAGTGAATATTCCATCATTGAACAACTTGATCAACTGATTGGGTAGAGTCATCTAGAATTTTAAGATCTAGGGATTGCTTTTCTAGGGATGAATTGGCTGCCATAAAATCTATCAGTGCTTTTCCTTTGACAAATTTCTATGGGATGAACTTGATTTATAATTATAAAAGTACCACTATCCATAGAGATTGAGGGACTATCAACATGGGTTGTTTAAGAATATAGTTTAGTGGGTCCAAATGGCCTACCAGTTTCACCTCTTGATGCAGAAAAAATGTTGTATCCCCTACACTACAAATACCAGTGTGAGGTAGTTATTCTCAATAGAGTAATATATAGTCTCTTTGTTGAGGAACATGTGGTTGAGATAGTATAAATTTTTCATTATCCCTTCATTATTACTCTGGTTGAGTAGGGTGCCTAGGGATTGTTCTAAGGTAGTTATATAGAAAACCATCAACTTTCTAGAGATGGGTGGGAAAAAATAGAGGATGTAAAAGGTACTTCTTAATCTCCTCAAAAAAGGTGTGGAACTCTTCATCCCACTAATAGATGACAACTTTATTCATGAGTTTGGAAAAGGTATTACACTTACCGACAAGATTCGTAATGAATCAGCATATGTATTCTAAGGGGACTTGAATTTTTTGGATCTCTTGAAGGTTACTCGGAAGGGGATTCTAATTGAGAGCCTTAATCTTCTCCTGATCGATCTTTATGTCACTATATTTAACAATAAATACAGGGATATCTATTTAGGTAACATCCATGGAAAATTTTTGGGGGTTTATCTTTATATAGTAGGAGTAGAGGAATCCAAATACTTTATCAATATCTTGGAAATGGTCCTGACACTAGAAGGATTTGATAACCAAATAGTCTATGTAATTTTTCAACAATGTCCTGAGAATCGGTTTGAATATGTGGGGAATAGATCACTGATAAGTGGCTCTTGAATTCTTCAGTCTGAACAGAATTACTTGGTAAAAAAAGGTAGCTTGTGGTTCTCTAAAATTGGTGGACTCTTCATATTTTGGAGCCATTATGATTTGATTATAACCATAATACCCATCCATAAAAGCGAAAGCCTCAAACCCAATGTTGGAGTCAATCAACAGCTCTATTGCAGGAAAGGAAAAATCATCCTTCAGATAGTGGAAGTTGAGATCCTGGAAGTCGATGAGGACTTGGATCTGTCTATTCCTTTTCCTAATGGGAATGATGTTGGACAACCATATTAGGCAATAGGCTTCCTTGAATAAGTTATCTTGATGAACCTATCAACTTCTGCCTCGAACATGGAACCGTGAGAGGGGTGCGCCTTTTTGGGAGATGTTTTGATCCTATGATGTATTATGAGGAGACCAAAATAGTGGATAGTGACATGAGGATATAATCATAGAATCCCATCATAACTCCAATAAAATACATCATGAAGATACTTTAGAAAACTCACATATTGTTGTTGTTCCTCTGAAGAAATAACTATGTTCATCAATATTGTCCTCGGTTTTGCCTTAGTGTTAAGATTCAAAGGTACCAATGCATCGATGGTGGGGGAGAAACCCTCTTAGAATGTGGGAGGAGCATCTTCCAAATCCTCTTAATTATCCGAGGAGAGAGGATCATAAATAAGAGTCAACTCATTTGAGTTAGCTGATCTTGAAGGAATGTTGGTTCCAACTTGAGAGGTAGTGGAATCTTCATTGGGAGACCCCTTCACTATTAGAACCATGGAAGAAAAGGGTTTAAACCCAACATCATTATACATTATATGAAGGGAGAAATGCTCGATAATATAAAAGCAGTAGTGACATGTCAGATTATGTTAGTTCAACCTGTTTCGATAGAATTAGCAAGTATGGTGTATCGTTGGTGCCATGGGGAAAACATCCTGATACCTCACAGGGGTAAGGAGCTATAGTATCACTCAATCTAGATTCATTTAGGAGTCAAAAGTGATATTCTCGAATTCCTTATACATAGGAACACACTTCCCACTCCTTCTAGAGACAACAAAAGAGGGTCCCAATACAGTGGTCATGGCCTCCAACCGGTGAATTGGGAAGATGAGAGCATCATCCAAGCCTGTCTATGGATTGGACATAGTGGTTGTGTGCTCAAATTTATTTATCAAAACCTATTTTCCATGATCTTCTTATAATAATCATCTAGATAGAAGGATTTACAAGAGGAAAAGGGAGTCTCATCACCTTGGATCATGTCCACTCGACCATTGAGGGAGTACTTATGGCATTGCTGATACAAGGAGAGAACCGCTGCATGAAGATAGAGCAAGGTCTTACCCATAAATGTGTTGTAGGTAGTATCTTGTGATATATATAGTATTATGTGCAAGAAATCAGTCCAATTAACTAGGTGTTTAGGCATATTTTCCACACCGAATTTGCTTTTTCCTATCATAAACTTTAATATTCAGGCTAGAGGGACTCAGATTTTCTTCAGTCAGCCCTAGCTTGTGGACATTCTGGTTAAGTATGAGATTTATCCTAGAACCTATTTTGAAGATTCAACGATGGAAATCCATTCTATTCAAATATCTAGTGATGTATAGTGATTAGATTTCCCCTGCACAAGATAAAAGTCATCTTCTCCTAAGAATTAGATAATGGATTGACACTGTACTCACTCATCTTCCTCAACATGGAAGGCCTCTGTAGCCACTATAACTATCTCAAATTAGTGGGGGATTTTCAAATCATCAGTGTTTTCTTCATACATATCTTTTTATATGTATAGATCCTCGAGGTTCAAAAGACTTTTAGGAATGTGGGAAAGGTGATTAAGTACAACAAACTTCCATGCTGGGTGCACATTTCTTCCAGAAAAAAGTTTATATATAGAAGGTGGTATAACAGGTGCTTCTGGTTGAACTGATGGATTATAAATAGTGTTGGGGATATCCCGTTTCACAATAGCAGAACCACACAACATGACTATTATATAAATTTCATATGACTAAGGTTTATCCATAATTGGACATGGATGATCATGAAACGGTCACAATGGATCTACCTAGTTAACTAGCACAAACAGTGGTGGAAAGGAATATGAAGAGATGAGATGGGAAGACTATGAATATTGAGCTCCATGGAGAACCTACTATCTATTTTTGATATCATGAATGGATTGTCCAAAAGCATTGGCATGTAAATTCTGAATATTTTCATATCTATGGCCTCAATTATGATGGAATCAACCGGGGATGTTAAGAGGGATTCATAACATTCCTCAACATTGGGAACAATGTAATGGTTCACTAATTTGATGCAATAGTATTCACTGAGGCACACTCCAAATCATCAATTGATGAATCCTCCGATACTAGGTGGATTTTGGGGGTTAATCCTTCCACTTAGGGAATGAAGTTTCTAAGAGTGTGAGATGGATTTGGATGAAATGGGGTTCTTTTCTTTCCCCGAGGTTGTTGGTGCCTCCTCTTCTGAGGGGTGGAAAGCTCTGATGTGGATGTAGGAACAACATCTAAAAGAAGTTAAATGATGTAACGCCCCAACCCCAGTTACCCAGAGTCGGTCCATTATTACATAACATTGGCATGATCACAAGAAAGATCAAATCTTGAAAGACCGATTGGTTTAGTAGCCTTGGAAACACTATATATAATCATAAAGTTTTACATCATCAAAAATGGAAACTAAAACAACATAGTCTCCATAGACCACACTCTTATCCCCTCATACTATTCCTGCAGGTCATTCATAATTTACTTCTTCATATCCTGGGAAAAATAAAACATAGAAAAGGGGTGAGCTCAAAAGCCCAGTAAGGATAACAATATAGCAGAAACTTTCATAAATAAGAATAAACATTTAAAGCAATGTATAACTAAAACAAAAGCCTTTTAAACTTGAACTTCAACATAGTATGGCATAAATAAAATGAAATAATTCCATTTACTTATTCACATGGATATTATACTAATCGAATAATCACATGCAATATCAATAACCACTTTCATAATGATGGAATGCATAATGCCAGACTATCATAACCACATAGCCAAGGCCTCATGCCAAGAGTAGAAATAAGATTTTGCCAAGGCCTTGTGCCAAGACACTAGTTTGTCTCATGAGACCTACCGATGCATCAAGGAGCTATAGCGGGCTCCACCAGTCACTTACTAAGTCTAATGCATTCCCATATGAAAAGGTTTAAACATAACATAAACATTCGTATTAAAACTATCATAAGAAATGTAAATACTTCATCCATAAACCATGAAAATAACATATCCATAGTCAAACATTTCACAAAACCTTCAATACAATATGGAAGTTTTGTTTCATAATTAATCAACTTCATATAATCATAAAATCCATCAACGGATGTTGACATAGATGAAATAAAAACTATTTGAGAGAATTATCTCCTTTTTTTAAATCATTTAAAAGTCACACATTTACAAAAGAAGTAATTAAAAAGAGATTTTTGAATCAAAGTGTCCCATACCACTTTGAAACTTTTGAAAGGAATTAACATTTTAAAAAAATTCATGTCCATATAAATAAATCCTTAAAAACCATTTTGAAGACATGGACATTAATTAAAATGATTTAGAAAGATAAATCTTTAAAACATTTAAAATTATGATTTTGATAAAGAGTAACTTTCCTAAATTCTTAAAATATTCATTTTGAAATCATTTAAATAGCCGCACCCACCGTATAAGTTAAAAAAAATATTCTTACCATAATTTTGTCAAAAAGGTTAAAAAGAACCTTGTTTGGAAAACGATGGAAAGATTCCTTTATAAAAATCTTATAAAAAGTCAAACAAGGGTATAAATGACTTTAAACCATATTATAGTAAATATTAAAAATGTTTTGAAATTCATTTTTAAGAAACGTGGATGTGGATGATAAATAGATCCCAGTAGATAATTACGTATAAACAACCTCGGATAATGAAGAGATTGTGAAATAAACCATTACCTTGTACTTTTCCTTGGTTGGGGGTAGGTTAACTGTAACGCCCCGACCCTAGTTACCCAGAGTCGGTGCATTATTACATAACATTGGCATGATCATAAGAAAGATCAAATCTCGAAAGACCGATTGGTTTAGTAGCCTTGGAAACACTAGATATATTCATAAGTTTTACATTACATCATAAAATGAAAAAATACTACAACAACATAATGTCTCCATAATCCACACTCATATCCCCACATAAAATCCCTACAGGTCATTCATAAATTACTTCTTCACTTCCTGGGAAAAATAAAACATAGAAAAGGGGTGAGCTCAAATTCCTAGTAAGGATAACAATATAGCGGAAACTTTCATAAATAAGAATAAACATTTAAGGCAATGTATAACTAAAACAAAAGCCTTTCAAACTTGAAATTTCAACATTGTATGGCATAAATAAAATGAAATAATGCCCTTTACTCATTCAAATGGATATTCTACTAATCGAATAATCACATGAAAAATCACTAACCACTTTCATAATTATGGAATGCATAATGCCATACTATTATAACCACATAGCCAAGGCCTCGTGCCAAGACTACAAATAAGATTTTGCCAAGGCCTTGTGCCAAGACACTAGTTTGTCTCATGAGACCTACCGATGCATCGAGGAGCTATAGTGGGCTCCACCCTTCACTTATTAAGTCCAATGCATTCCTCATATGAACAGGTTTAAACATAACATAAACATTCGTTTTAAAACTAGCATACGAAATGTCAATACTTTAACCACAAACCATGAATGGTATAAAAATAGAACATCCACAGTCAAACATAACTCATTTGATACAATACGGAAGATTGTATTGTATCACATTGACCTCAATCAAGAATAATGAAGGATGTTGAAATAGATGAAAATAATCATCAAAACTATTTGATAGAAATATCCTCCTTTTCTTGAAAACATTTAAAAGTCACACTATTTGTCAAGAAGCCATTTAAAAATAGATTTTTGAATCAAAGTGTCCCATACCACTTTGAAACTTTTTAAAAGGAGTTTTAATTTCTAAACTTTAATGTCCATATTAATAAATCCTTAAAACCATTTTTAAAACATGGACATTAATGAGAAAGATTTAGATGAATAAGTCTTTAAAACATTCAAAAATGGTATTTTAGTTAGAGATTCTAACCAAAAGAGAGACACTGGAATACAAATAATTAAGGTAATAAACACTTTTTAATATCATGATAATAAAGGGGATTCATGATATACTATGTCAAAGTACATTATATACACCACATAAAAGTGATTTGGTGTATATCAAAAAAGAAGTCTCAATGGAATGTAAGTTGAGATGAAATCTATCATAAAGGCCATATCCTTAGGTTAAGGATAAATCAACAACATAATTATGTGTGAAAAATATAAATACACTAAATATTATTGGATATTCAGTGTAAAACAATCAAAGGATATTCACACATATTCTTATAAAAACAACACCAACGAATTGGATGTTTAACTCAACAAATGGTGAAAGAGTTAAAATTACTCTTATCAAATTCATATCAATGACTTGAGAATTTTCAATGGAGTGATTATGTGTATCAAAAGTATATCCACAGGAAGGGGAGTGGAAATTATGACATAATCAAATGAATAGTGATTCCACACCTAATCTTGGGGTAGTATAATCAATGAAATATGCGTAAAGCCAAATGAGTGGAAATTGAAATCTCAAATTCCCTTATCGATTAGGTAACTTACGAAACAAACACCCATGAAAGAAATATCATACCATGATTATTTAAATACCCATAAAATAAAGTATATTACACAATGAATACAATAATGGGCAGTACACATACACCACATGCAATAATTAAGTGGTGAACAATGGAATTCTCACGAAATTAAGAGTGAGTTAAGAAACCCCTTACCACGTTAATCAACTGAGTCGTATGGCCAAAAGTTAATAACCACCAAATGATTTATAGAATAACATGAATATAAATAGAATCATGATAATATATATCAAATGGCAGTACACAATACACCACTTTCAATAATTTAGTGGCGAATAATGGAAATCTCACAGAATTGAAAGTGAGATAAGAAAATCCCTTACTTTATACTTTTTCCTTGGTCGACGGTAGGTTTACCTCCTGTATAATGGTGAAATAATTTTTATTGAATTATAAAATAATCATTTACTTTAAAATGATATCATATATGATCTTTTAACATTGATTTGTTAATAATATCTTAGAATTATCGTCATTTCGGGTGTTAACGGGTTCATTTTCCTTTATATTCTTTGTTATGTGAGCCATATTCGTTATTAATGGGATGTATATTATTCATATCCAGAATGATATCAAGTCCTTAGATAATATTTTTAAATCATCAAATTATAATTATACTTGAATGGATATGATGGAGAAGGAATCTCATCGCATTCGTGGAGACGATAGCCCGTACATACGCACGAGCGACAATATCATTCTTTTGATATTAAAATAATATATAATTGGATGTTATATCATATATACAGAATCATTTATCATGTTATATTTATTATTTACATGAGTTACACATCATTATTATACCCATCCAAATAATAATATATTGAATAACAATTACACCACGACGTGGAGACGGTAAGCCGTACGTACGCACGTATGGTGACATGTTATTCAAAGGATGGATAGAATACTGAATATGGTTGTACCATATTTATAATAACATCACAGTATATATATGATACTGGAGTTATTATTTTATAATGGTAATAACAAAGAAAGAGGAAGTGGAAGAAGAAATGAACTTGAAAAGGGGTGGTGAAAACATTACCTCTTCTTCGGGTTCTTCCTTTTGATTTGATCAAAAGGGCTCCTTAGGTTGGCTTTCTGACCAAACTAAGTCCTCTAGGTTGTAGTGAGGTAAGTTGAGAGAGTATTTGGTCAGGGGTTGGCCGAACCAAAGGGCTTTGAAGGTGTGCAGAAATGAGAAGGAGGAGTGCCCTTTTATAAGAGGGGTGAGGGGCACCTTTGGAAAAGCTAGAAATATTAATTTATAATAAATTCATATTCGGTTTCTAATGGATCCAAAGTTGATTATTTAAATTTTAAGGTGGTTATCGGTCTAAAATAACTCAACCTATAGAATTTAGAGAGTTTTGGGTACTTATATTAACCTTATCTTTAAGTATTAACTCTAAGTTAATTAGTTTCACTTTTACAATGTCTCTTTGTATTTTTTAATAATATGGTTAATAAACATACTATATACATACAAGAAACCCCCAAGTGGTCCATTAATGATGCACCTATCATGATATAAGTCTCTTGGCCGAACCTTAGATTTTTAGGAATTTAATATCAATTAATAATATAATATTTGTTTTAAAAACTCTTTTATGTCAATTTTGACACTATTCAATAGTTGATTTTTTTGAAACTCATAACAGATTGATTACTTCGAAAAAAGTCAATTAAATCAATCCTAATATATCATATTATCCTATAAAATTAGTTTAATTCATTAAAAGTTTCATATTATATTTAGTTTGGTATTTATAATATCAATTAGTTTAATTTTTTCACTATTATAGTAATTACTACATCATCATTGTGTCATAAATAAATTAAATCATTTAATGTCTAAAAATTATAAATAAAATATAATTATGTAGGAAATATTTTTATCTTTCTAATGAATATTTATAATCTAAAATCCAACATATATAACCCTATTTAATAATTGTTTTTCTAAAAGATATATGTTTGTGTCATTTTTGTATTCATTTTAACTTAATTAAAATTAAGTGTCCCTATCACCTACAAGTGGCACCATGGGGTCCCAAAATCGACCCAAATATGCCTATGGTCGAAAATGTATCAACCAATAATGCTAGGACACGTTTTAGGGTAATTTAGTATTATTATAATATTATTTTTTAACCCTTATTTACCAGATTTACCCTTAACCATGGTAAATAAAATATTTACCGCAGTAATTATTCAAAATGTCTAAAAATAAAAGTTACCTATTTACACAATTTTAACATCCTGATTCCAAATATGGAATCCATTTTTCTAAATTCAAAACACATAAGTGGCAGAAATTAATTTAAAATTAATTCCCGCTGTCAAAACAAAAAGCGTGATTTTAAGAGAAAATAACTATCAAAAGATTGACACTTGTTTATGTTCGGTTTAAGTGTAAATTTATGTCCAATGACCAACATTATATTAAATGGTAAAAATATATTCTGAATATACTTTAAAACCATTCAAATTCATAATTTATCACTATTAATTATTTTGATTAAAAAAGTTGTTTTTAAATAAAATTTAGTAATTTTCACTATTCAGCAAAATATGAAAGTTATCCGAAAAGTACCAAAATTTCACCTTAGGCTAAATTCGACATTACAAATCCAAAAATGAAGTCCATTTTAAAATATATATATATAATTTCAAAAAGTGGGTATTATTATTCTTAACAGCTAGTTTGATTGGTTATGGTGTGTTAGAACTCGGTGTTGCGTACAACACACGCTATCACATTATTCAAAGAGAAGCGTACCGTAGAAGCTTGGGGTGTTACATTCTCCCCTCCTATAATAAATTGCGTCCTCACAATTTTTTTAAAATTGTTCTTAGGAATATAAAGGAATGTCCCACATCGTAAAAAGAGTCAATAAAACTATCACATTAAAAGAAAGAAAGAGAGGTATAAAGGTCAACCAAGATAACCCATACTCGGATTCCATGTAGGAAAACATGGATATGGACGATAAACTAAGTGTCAAGTTCTGATGGAGAGGGATAGAAATCATGATTATGTGAAAGTTAACAATAAGAAACCCACAAACTTCTGTTGGGACAAATGGTCATTAGTCTTCTAGTAGGAAAGTAAACGGACAACATTTTTTTTGTTTTAAGTTACATTACATAAGGATGAGGAATTAATTTATGATATTTACTAAGAATATAAAGATATATACTTAATTTTTAAGTGGAGTTTTATTCTTTAATAAATTTTCACCACTAACTCATTTTTTTTGAACGATGAGTATTCAAGAAGACTTGGTCACACTGGAAGTTCTAGAATAAACTTCTATAGAATCACATGATCCATGCAGAATAAACTATATATTCACATTGTCTTTGAAGATTAATCAAAACCAAAATGGTTAGTGAAAGATCTAAGGATCCCCCAAAAGGATATTCCTTCAGATAAATATGCACTAATCTTAATTTCTAAAATTAAACCTATAATACTAGAAATTTAAATAAATACCATTCAATAATAAATTGTCCTTAAAATCCTTCCATATAATCCAAAGTAATATTTAAACCCAAAACATTGAAAAATTTGATTATGTAGTCTCCCATGTTAAATTGTATCTCCAAATGACATCAGATACTCTTAAAGTCACATACTCAAAAGTAATTAACCTAATCACATATTCTCTATTATAGGTTAATCATTTCCATAAATAACCCAAATCACTATAAATCCAAAATAAAAACGTAGATAAAAATATACCATTACTCCACAAATGAAACCCCATAGTATTCTATTTTCCTTGGGCATATAGTGTTCCCAAAAAAGAGAACATCTTCCAAAATAACATTTATCACTTAATCACCAAATCATTTTCCTATACCAAGGGTATTCTTTTGATAAGAAATAAGAACCCAAATCAACTTATTATTGATCAATAAAATCATTTAACTAAAAAAAAGCCACACTAACCAGGGACTTCACGTAGTCTAGTGGTAGGCGATAAATCCCAATCGCACTTTGGTTGTGGGTTCGATTCCCATAGCTTTGTCCAACGCGATGGGTTGTCACACGGTCTACGTGTTGTCCTTTTTAAAAAACTATATTTTATAATATTTCCAAAATGAGATAAATTCCTCAAAATAACATAAATTTAACCACAAATGTTATATCATACCTTTCATTTTCATCCCAAATTATAATAACTTATAATTCTCTCAAACCCCAATGATCATATAAAACCAAATGGTTATTTATACCTATATCCACAAGATAAGAGACAATTCCTCCTCAAATATCATTCTCACATGGCAAACTGCGGGGTTACAAATACAAGAGAAAATTATTCCAAAGTAAACCCATCAACAAGGAGCGCTAATACTTTTTAAACATTTCTCCAACCATTTATTCCCACATAGCTTCTTCTTTGACCAAGAAAATATCCTATAGAATAGTACATTCACTCAGGTAATGGCCAGGTCCCCTACATTTACGGCAAATGACTGTAAATTGACTCTTGGGACCATTTTTATCTTCTTCCATAGTACTCTTCATTTTTCTCCGGCAATTCTTCACTTTATGTCCTTCCTTCCCGCACGTAAAGCATTTCATTGTCCCATTGAGACACTTTCCTGGGTGTCTCCTTCCATATTTCCTGCATGATGAAAATTGAGGGTTCTTTTCTCCATGGTCTTCATTGCTGGAGCTCTTATCATTCACCACATTTCTCTTCCTTGTTGAGTCTGGGATTTGGTTAATATATATGTTGTTGATCATATTTTTTGAAAACTGATTTGGCATAAAGACGATATCTTTTACGCCTATCAACATTCCATTTTGTTGCTCATTGCCACCACCATTCCAACCTTGTACATCATTCTCAAAGTCACTATGACTTCCTTGGAATCCAGCCATTGACTAAAACCAGAAAGCATTGTGTGAGTAACAATAGTCGTAAAATCATTTAGAGATTAACATGTCACCATATTCTCAATTTGAAAAAATATTAGGATTAACCAAGGTCATTTACTCTCATCTTATATATATATTACTTAAATTGGTTTGTAAAGAAAATGTAAATTATCCTAAGCATATCCCCCGGGAGTGTCGTAACCAAGAGTCCAGCAAGGCCCGTTGTCGTGCACCAGTTCCCGTTCGAGTCTAGCTCAAAGCGGTGTTTTTGGGTTTTACCCCTAGGTACATCTATGCCAGAGCCGCCACTACCTGCTCGTATCCAGACAGGGATGTATTGCTCAGAAAACTCACAAAATCTCTACAATACCGAAATTCTTGGAAGTTCTTCTATACTAATCCTCAAAGTTCATCTTAGGTCTACGTGCTCTAATCAAAGTTTATCTAAATCTAGCTTCCAAGGTTTGTACTAAACTTCCTCTAATACCAACTGTAACGCCCCGACCCTAGTTACCCAGAGTCGGTGCATTATTACATAACATTGGCATGATCACAAGAAAGATCAAATCTCGAAAGACCGATTGGTTTAGTAGCCTTGGAAACACTAGATATATTCATAAGTTTTACATTACATCATAAAATGAAAAAATACTACAACAACATAATGTCTCCATAATCCACACTCATATCCCCACATAAAATCCCTGCAGGTCATTCATAAATTACTTCTTCACTTCCTGGGAAAAATAAAACATAGAAAAGGGGTGAGATCAAATGCCCAGTAAGGATAAAAATATAGCGGAAACTTTCATAAATAAGAATAAACATTTAAGGCAATGTATAACTAAAACAAAAGCCTTTCAAACTTGAACTTTCAACATTTTATGGCATAAATAAAATGAAATAATGCCATTTACTCATTCAAATGGATATTCTACTAATCGAATAATCACATGAAAAATCACTAACCACTTTCATAATGATGGAATGCATAATTCCAGACTATCATAACCACATAGCCAAGGCCTCGTGACAAGACTACAAAGAAGATTTTACCAAGGCCTTGTGCCAAGACACTAGTTTGTCTCATGAGACCTACCGATGCATCGAGGAGCTATAGTGGGCTCCACCCGTCACTTATTAAGTCCAATACATTCCTCATATGAACAGGTTTAAACATAACATAAACATTCGTTTTAAAACTAGCATACGAAATGTCAATACTTTAACCACAAACCATGAATGGTATAAAAATAGCACATCCACAGTCAAACATAACTCATTTGACACAATATGGAAGATTGTATTGTATCACATTGACCTCAATCAAGAATAATGAAGGATGTTGACATATATTAAAATAATCATCAAAACTATTTGAGAGAAATATCCCCCTTTTCTTGAAAAAATTTAAAAGTCACACTATTTGTCAAGAAGCCATTTACAAATAGATTTTTGAATCAAAGTGTCCCATACCACTTTGAAAATTTCTAAAAGGAGTTTTAATTTCTAAACTTTAATTTCCATATAAATAAATCCTTAAAACCATTTTTAAAACATGGACATTAATGAGAAATATTTAGATGAATAAGTCTTTAAAACATTTAAAAATGGAATTTTAGTTAGAGATTCTAACCAAAAGAGAGACACTTGAATACAAATAATTGAGGTAATAAAAACTTTGTAATATCATGAGAATAAAGGGGATTCATGATATACTATGTCAAAGTACATTATATACACCACATAAAAGTGATTTGGTGTATATCAACAAAGAAGTCTCAATGGAATGTAAGTTGAGATGAAATCTCTCATAAAGGCCATATCCTTAGGTTAAGGATAAATAAACAACATAATTATGTGTGAAAAATATAAATACACTAAATATTATTGGATATTCAGTGTAAAACAATCAAAGGATATTCACACATATTCTTGTAAAAACAACACCAACGAATTGGATGTTTAACTCAACAAATGGTGAAAGAGTTAAAATTACTCTTATCAAATTCATATCAATGACTTGAGAATTTTCAATGGAGTGATTATGTGTATCAAAAGTATATCCACAGGAAGGGGAGTGTAAATTATGACATAATCAAATGAATAGTGATTCCACTCCTAATCTTGGGGCAGTATAATCAATGAAATATGCGTAAAGCCAAATGAGTGGAAATTGAAATCTCAAATTCCCTTATCGATTAGGTAACTTACGAAACAAACACGCATGAAAGAAAGATCCTACCATGATGATTTAAATACCCATAAAATAAAGTATATTACACAATGAATACAATCATGGCCAGTACACATACACCACATGCAATAATTAAGTGGTGAACAATGAATTCTCACGAAATTAAGAGTGAGTTAAGAAACCCCTTACCACGTTAATCAACTGAGTCGTATGGACAAAAGTTAATAACCACCAAATTATTTACAGAATAACATGAATATAAATATAATAATGATAATATATATCAAATGGCAGTACACAATACACCACTTTCAATAATTTAGTGGCGAACAATGGAAATCTCACAGAATTGAAAGTGAGATAAGAAAATCCCTTACTTTGTACTTTTTCCTTGGTCGACGGTAGGTTTACCTCCTGTATAATGGTGAAATAATTGTTATTGAATTATAAAATAATCATTTACTTTAATATGATATCATATATGATCTTTTAACATTGATTTGTTAATAATATCTTAGAATTATCGTCATTTCGGGTGTTAACGGGTTCATTTTCCTTTATATTCTTTGTTATGTGAGCCATATTCATTATTAATGGGATTTATATTATTCATATCCAGAATGATATCAAGTCATTAGATACTATTTTTAAATCATCAAATTATAATTATACTTTAATGGATATGATGAAGAATGAATCTCATCGCGTTCGTGGAGACGGTAGTCCGTACATACGCACGAGCGACAATATCATTCTTTTGATATTAAAATAATATATAATTGGATGTTATATCATATATACAGAATCATTTATCATGTTATATTTATTATTTACAAGAGTTACACATCATTATTATACCCATCCAAATAATAATATATTGAATAACAATTACACCACGACGTGGAGACGGTAAGCCGTACGTACGCACGTATGGTGACATGTTATTCAAAGGATGGATAGAATAATGAATATGGTTGTACCATATTTATAATAACATCACAGTATATATATGATACTGGAGTTATTATTTTATAATGGTAATAACAAAGAAAGAGGAAGTGGAAGAAGAAATGAACTTGAAAAGGGGTGGTGAAAACATTACCTCTTCTTCGGGTTCTTCCTTTTGATTTGATCAAAAGGGCTCCTTAGGTTGGCTTTCTGACCAAACTAAGGCCTCTAGGTTGTAGTGAGGGAAGTTGAGAGAGTATTTGGTCAGGGTTTGGCCGAACCAAAGGGCTTTGAAGGTGTGAAGAAATGAGAAGGAGGAGTGCCCTTTTATAAGAGGGGTGAGGGGCACCTTTGGAAAAGCTAGAAATATTAATTTATAATAAATTCATATTCGGTTTCTAATGGCTCCAAAGTTGATTATTTAAATTTTAAAGTGTTTATGGGTCGAAAACAACTCAACCTATAGAATTTAGACAGGTTTGGGTACTTATATTAACCTTATCTTTAAGTATTAACTCTAAGTTAATTAGTTTCACTTTTACAATGTCTCTTTGTATTTTTTAATAATATGGTTAATAAACTTACTATATACATCCAAGCGACCCCCAAGTGGTCCATTAATAATGCACCTATCATGATATAAGTCTCTTGGCCGAACCTTAGATTTTTAGGAATTTAATATCAATTAATAATATAATATTTGTTTTAAAAACTCTTTTATGTCAATTTTGACACTATTCAATAGTTGATTTTTGTGAAACTCATAACAGATTGATTACTTAGAAAAAAGTATATTAAATCAATATTAATATATCATATTATCCTATAAAATTAGTTTAATTCATTAAAAGTTTCATATTATATTTATTTTTGTATTTATAATATCAAGTAGTTTAATTTTTCACTATTATAGTAATTACTACATCATCATTGTGTCATAAATAAATTAAATCATTTAATGTCTAAAAATTATAAATAAAATATCATTATGTAGGAAATATTTTTATCTTTCTAATGAATATTTATAATCTAAAATCCAACATATATAACCCTATGTAATAATTGTTTTTCTAAAAGATATATGTTTGTGTCATTTTTGTATTCATTTTAACTTAATTAAAATTAAGTGTCCCTATCACCTACAAGTGGCACCATGGGGTCCCAAAATCGACCCAAAGATGCCTATGGTCGAACATGTATCAACCAATAAGGCTAGGACACATTTTAGGGTAATTTAGTATTATTATAATATTATTTTTTAACCCTTATTTACCAGATTTACCCTTAACCATGGTAAATAAAATATTTACCGCAGTAATTATTCAAAATGTCTAAAAATAAAAGTTAACTATTTACACAATTTGAACATCCTGATTCCAAATATGGAATCCATTTTTCTAAATTCAAAACACATAAGTGGCAGAAATTAATTTAAAATTAATTCCCGCTGTCAAAACAAAAAGCGTGTTTTTAAGAGAAAATAACTATCAAAAGATTGGCACTTGTTTATGTTCGGTTTAATTGTAAATTTTTTTCCAATGACCAAAATTATATTAAATGGTAAAAATATATTCTGAATATACTTTAAAACTATTCAAATTCATAATTTATCACTATTAATTATTTTGATTAAAAAAGTTGTTTTTAAATAAAATTTAGTAATTTTCACTATTCATCAAAATATGAAAGTTATCCGAAAAGTACCAAAATTTCACCTTAGGCTAAATTCGACATTCCGAATCCAAAAATGAAGTCCATTTTAAAATATATATATATAATTTCAAAAAGTAGGTATTACTATTCTTAACAGCTAGTTTGATTGGTTATGGTGTGTTAGAACTCGGTGTTGCGTACAACACACGCTATCACATTATTCAAAGAGAAGCGTACCGTAGAAGATTGGGGTGTTACATTAACCTACTATATAATAGTGAAATAATTTTTATTAAATTATACAAGAATCATATACATTCATATGATATCATATATGATCTTTTAACATTTCTTTGTTAATAATATCTTAGAATTATCGTTGTTTCGGGTGTTAACTTACTCGTTTTCTTTTATATGTTTTGTTATGTAAGCCATGTTTGTCATGTATATGTTGTATCTTATTCATATAAAGAATGATATCAAGTCCTTAAACATTATTTTTAAATCATCAAATGATAATTATACTTGAATAGATATGATGGAGAATGAATCTCATCGCGTTCGTGGATATGGTAGTCCGTACGTACGCACGAGTGACAATATCATTATTTTGATATTAAAATAATATATAATTGGATGGTATATCATATATACAGAATCATTATCATGTTATATTTATTATTTTCATGAGTTATACATCATTATTATACCCATCCAAATAATAATATATTGAATAACAATTACACCACGACGTGGAGACGGTAAGCCGTACGTACACACGTATGGTGACATGTTATTCAAAGGGTGGATAGAATAATTAATATGGTTGTACTATAATTATAATAACATCATAGTATATATAATATACTGGAGTTATTATTTTATAATGGTAATAACATAGAAAGAATAAGTTGAAGAAGAAATGAATTTGAAAGAGGGTGGTGAAAACATTACCTCTTCTTCGGGTTCTTCCTTTTGATTTAATCAAAAGGGCTTCTTAGGTTGGATTTCTGATCAAACTAAGGCCTCTAGGTTGTATTGACGGAAGTTGGGAGAGTATTTGGGCAGATTTTGGTCGAACCAAAAGGCTTTGAAGGTGTGAAGAAATGAGAAGGAGGAGTTCCCTTTTATAAGATGGGTGAGGGGCACCTTTGGAAAAGCTAGAAATATTAGTTTATAATAAATTCAAATTCGGTTTATAATGGCTCCAAAGTTGATTATTAAAAGGTTACGGCTGGGATAGGTCTAAAACCATTCAGCCAATAGAATTTAGACAGGTTTGGGTACTTATATTAACCTTATCTTTAAGTATTAACTCTAAGTTAATTTGTTTCACTTTTACAATGTCTCTTTGTATTTTTATATTATATATCTAATAAACTTACTATATACATCCAAGAGACCCCCAAGTGGTCCATTAATGATACAACTATCATGATATAAGTTTCTTGGCCGAACAGTATATTTTTAGGAATTTAATATCAATTAATAATATAATATTTGTTTTAAAAACTCTTTTATGTCAATTTTGACACTAGTCAATAGTTGATTTTTTTGAAACTCATAAAAGATTGATTACTTCGACCAAAGTCAATCACATAAATCCTAATATGTCATATTATCCTAGAAAATTAATTTAATTCATTAAAAGTTTCATATTATATTTATTTGGGTATTTATAATATCAATTATTTTAATGTTTCACTATTATAGTAATTACTGCATCATCATTGTGTCAAAAATAAAATAAATTATTTAATGTCTAAAAATTAAAATAAAACTACCATTATGTAGGAAATTGTTTTAGATTTCTAATATATATTTATAGTCGAAAATAAAACATATATAACCCTATGTAGAAATTATTTTTCTAAAAGATATATACTTGTGTCATTTTTGTATTCATTTTAACTTAATTAAAATAAAGTGTCCCTATCACCTACAAGTGGCTCCATGGGGTCCCAAAATCGACCCAAAGATGCCCATGGTCGGAAATGTATCCACCAATAAGGTTAGGATACGTTTTATGGTAATTTAGTATTATTATATTATTAATTTTTAACCCTTATTTACCGGATTACCCTTAACTATGGTAAATAAAATATTTACCGCAGTAATTATTCAAAATGTATAAAAATAAAAGTTACATATTTACACAATTTGAACATCCTGATTCCAAATATGGAATCAATTTTTCCAAATTCAAAACACAGAAGTGGCAAAAATTAATTTAAAATTAATTCCCGTTGTTAAAACAAAAAGTGTGTTTTTGAGAGATAATAACTATCAAAAGATTGACACTTGTTTATGTCCGGCTTAATTGTAAAATTATGTCCAATTAAAAACATTGAATTAAATGGTAAAACTATATTCTAAATATACTTTAAAACCACTCAATTCCATAATTTATCAATATTAATTATTTTGATTAAAAAGGTTGTTTTTAATTAAAATTTAATAATTTTCACTATTCATCAAAATCTGAAAGTTATTCGAAAATTACCAAAATTTTACCCTAGGATAATTTAGATATTACGAATTCAAAAATGATTTCTGTTTTACAAAATTCCCAAAATATAAGTTGAATTAATTAATTTTATAATTAATTCCCTCTGTCACAACAAATAGCGTGTTTTTAAGAAACAATATATACCAAAAGATTGACAATTGTTTAGGTCCAATTTCAAAGTGAAATTAATTCTAATGAACACCATTGGATAAAATGGTAAAAATATATTCTAATTATACTTTAAAACCACTCAATAATATAATTTATCACTATAAATTATTTTGATTAAAAAAGTTGTTTTTAAGTATTTTTCACTATTCATAAAAATTAGAAGTTCTTAGAAAAATACCAAAAATTCATCTTAGGATAATTTCAATATTCCGAAACCAAAAATGAAGTCCATTTTGAAATATAAAATATATATAATTTCAAAAACTAGGTATTACTATTCATAACGACTAGTTTGATTGGTTGTAGTGTGTTAGAACTCGATGTTGCGTACAACACACGCTATCGCATTATTCAAAGAGAAGCGTACCGTAGAAGCTTGGGGTGTTTCATTTTAAATTTTTGATGTCCCCATTTAGTCAAAAAGTTTAAAATATTGTATTTAAAAAGGGTTCACTATTAAAAGTTGGTAAAAGTGCAATACTAAAAATGAATTTGTTCTTTCATTATGTCTAAGAAACTCATAATATGGATTCTAAAATTATAAAGATTATATAAAGTTTAAAATTTAGTTAATACTATTAATAACCTCTTTTGAATGACTTGTTTGGTAAGTCATGGTGCGCTTGAACTCGGTGTTGCATGTAGTGCAAGTTATTGAATTATTTTGAAGAAATAACACCCTATGAAATCTTGGGGTGTTACATTATCCTCTCCTTCAATAAATTGTGTCCTCGCAATATGAAATTGTTCTTCGAAAATAAATGGTTGAAAATAGAAAATATATTTGTGGGAAAATCCACATCAGAAATTGGGTTACTAAAATTTAGTCTTAATATGAGGAAAAGATAAATGAAGGGGTCACCACCAAATTATGATCTCGATTAGGAGAACATTGGTGGAAATTAGAGACATATAGTTGGAGGAAAAACGTAAATATTTATAGGTAGTGATTGAGGACATCAATCACAAACAAGTATAAAATTGAGGTCCTTAAATTCATCAATCTATTATGATTTGAAATACCATCGGTTCAACAAAACATAGGGTATTAGGATAACACATTTTTTGAAATTTCAAAATATCTTAGTTGAAATCCCACATCGAAAAATGAATTAATGAGGCCTCTATTTAAAATAAAGAGTGGAAAGTATAAAAATTACCAAAAATAACACATACTAGGGTTCTATGTAGGAAAATATGGATATGGAAGAGAAATCTAACCATCAATTATCTGATGGAGAGTGGTAGAGAACATGGCTATGAAAAGGCCAACAATCCCAAATCCATAAATTAGTGATGATTTAAGGTACCATATAGGACAAAAATTTTGTTCTAAGTTCCTTATCGTAATGTTGAGGAATTTTTTTATGAGATTGGATAAGATCATAAGGATATATACTTACTTTATAATTAGAGTTTTATCCATTAATAAATTTCTACCACAAACTTATATTTCACTCTAAAAGATAACAGAACATAAAAAAATTATATTTATACTATTCGTACAGGGTTCCAAAATGAATGAATTTATAATTCATCTACTAGATCTTTTAAAAAAACTCCATTATTTAATCCCGGACATATCGTGGGCCAGTGGTAGGTGATACACCCTTGTCGCCCTTCGGTTGTGGGTTCAAGTCTCGCGGCCTTGCCGGTCGCGACGAGTTGCCGCCTGACCTCCAAGTTGTCCTTTTATGGCAATCCAAAATTAATCTCAAATGAGAATTTATCCAAAATACTTCTGTCCAAACTCACAGTCCAACATTTATAAGGAAGGTAAACATAATGTAGATCCTTTTTACCCCGTAATAGCATATGAATACCTTCATCATGTATTCTTTTAAAACACTGAAACATCCTGAATTACCATAATCCTTATTGATTACATTCATGCTCCCTTATTCCATATAGAATGCTAGATATACTTCATCCATCCAAAAATGTTGTAAACTCCAACAATTATGGATTATACAAATCTTTAATCTATTTCAAAGTAGTCAAGAATATCCAATATAATTTATCCAAATCAATCATGTATTATTCTAAAATCACTACCTCGTTATCAGAACCATATTATGGTTTATCTTTCTCTCAACCATATATTTTCCAAAAATTTAACCTGCTATTGAGTCACATTTCTTTTTTCCACACAATCTCAAGTCCTTGATGAAATAGTACTGCAGTACAATCCTTATATACTCCATAATTATTATAACAAGTACATTGTTGATACAACACTCAAATGACATAATCAACATAAGAACTCTAATTATTCATCTTCATATGTGGTAGTATCATAACTTGATTATTATACAATAGCATCATTTGCGGCATAGTCTGATGACTGGGACATAGGTTCGTGTAGTGTCCAAACTCCTTGCAAATGAAGCATTGTACATTTGAAACCATTTTCTTACCCTTGCAGTCACGTAATTTGTTCCCTTTTCCTCCACACTTATAATAAACTCTCATTCCTTTCCGGCAAGTTCCAGGGTGTTTCTTTCCACAGTTATCACATATGGGAAAATTATTCTTTTCCCTCTTCCCTTTATCCATCTTTCTCTCTTCCATCCTTTTCTTCTCTTGCTTCCCTTCAAAGCCATAAGACTCAGTAAACTCTTTACTTATCTTATCAACACATGATATTATTTCTTTATATGATGATAATACATGCGAGACTATTTCTCTTATAAATTCTGGCTTAAGACCATGAAATATATGATCCTTCTTTCTCTTTGTATCATGTGCATTGCTAGAGTTTTCATTCCTTCTACTGGGTGCTATTTCTAAACAATGGTATAAACTAGATCAGTTTATGAATCAAAATACATAATCTCATACTTATAAAACACTTGACATAAATTGAACTATTTATGGATATAATCCATAATCATAAGAATGTTTTCTTTGAGGAAGTATATACTCATAAACCCTTCATAATGATTTGTAAAGAAAATGAGAGTTATCCTAAGCATATCCCCCGGGAGTGTTGTAACGAAGAGTGCAGCAAGGCCCGTTGTCGTGCACCAGTTCCCGTTCGAGTCTTGCTCAAAGCGGTGTTTTCGGGTTTTACCCCTAGGTACATCTGTGCCAGAGCCGCCTCTACCTGCTCGTATCCAGACAGGGATGTATTGCTCGGAAAACTCACAAAATCTCTACAATACAAAAATTCTAGGAAGTTCTTCTATACTAATCCTCAAAGTTCATCTTAGGTCTACGTGCTCTAATCAGAGTTTATCTAAATCCAGCTTCCAAGGTTTGTACTAAACTTCCTCTGATACCAACTGTAACGCCCCGACCCAAGTTACCCAGAGTCAGTGCATTATTACATAACATTGGCATGATCACAAGAAAGATCAAATCTCGAAAGACCGATTGGTTTAGTAGCCTTGGAAACACTAGATATAATCATAACGTTTTACATCATAAAAATGAAAACTACAACAACATAGTCTCCATAGACCACACTCTTATCCCCTCATACTATTCCTGCAGGTCATTCATAATTTACTTCTTCATATCCTGGGAAAAATAAAACATAGAAAAGGGGTGAGCTCAAATGCCCAGTAAGGATAAAAATATAGCGGAAACATTCATAAATAAGAATAAACATTTAAAGCAGTGTATAACTAAAACAAAAGCCTTTTAAACTTGAACTTCAACATAGTATGGCATAAATAAAATGAAATAATTCCATTTACTTATTCACATGGATATTCTACTAATCGAATAATCACATGCAATATCAATAACCACTTTCATAATGATGGAATGCATAATGTCAGACTATATTAACCACATAGTCAAGGCCTCGTGCCAAGACTACAAATAAGATTTTGCCAAGGCCTTGTGCCAAGACACTAGTTTGTCTCATGAGACCTACCGATGCATCGAGGAGCTATAGCGGGCTCCACCCATCACTTACTAAGTCCAATGCATTCCCATATGAAAGGGTTTAAACATAACATAAACATTCGTATTAAAACTATCATACGAAATGTAAATACTTCATCCATAAACCATAAAAATAACATATCCATAGTCAAACATTTCACAAAACCATCAATACAATATGGAAGTTTTGTTTCATAATAAATTAACTTCATATAATCATAAAATCCATCAAAGGATGTTGACATAGATGAAATCAAAACTATTTGAGAGAATTATCTCCTTTTTTTAAATCGTTTAAAAGTCACACATTTATAAAGGAAGTAATTAAAAAGAGATTTTTGAATCAAAGTGTTCCATACCACTTTGAAACTCTTGAAAGGAATTAACATTTTAAAAACATTCATGCCCATATAAATAAATCCTTAAAAACCATTTTGAAGACATGGACATTAATTAAAAAGATTTAGAAAGATAAATCTTTAAAACATTTAAAATTATGATTTTGATAAAGAGTACCTTTCCGAAATTCTTAAAATATTCATTTTGAAATCATTTAAAAGTCACATAATTATAAAATAAAACATTTAATTTGAAAATATCCTTGTAATCATGTAATGTAATATTGAAAATTTTATAACGGTGGTAAATAGCCGCACCCGCCGTATAAGTTAAAAAAACATTCTTAACTTAATTTTGTCGAAAAGGTTAAAAAGCACCTTGTTTGGAAAACGACGGAAAGATTCCTTTATAAACCTATTATAAAAAGTCAAAAAAGGGTATAAATGACTTTAACCCATATTCTAGTAAATAGTAAAAATGTTTTGAAATTCATTTTTAAGAAACGTGGATGTGGATGATAAATAGATCCCAGTAGATAATTACATATAAACATCCTCGAATAATGAAGAGATTGTGAAATAAACCCTTACCTTGTACTTTTACTTGGTTGGGGGTCGGTTAACCTCCTGTATAATAGTGAAATAATTGTTATTAAATTATAAACGAATCATATGCATTCATATGATATCATATATGATCTTTTAACATTGCTTTCTTAATAATATCTTAGAATTATCGTTGTTTCGGGTGTTAACTTACTCGTTTTCTTTTATATGTTTTGTCAAGTAAGCCACGTTTGTCATGTATATGTTGTATCTTATTCATATCTAGAATGATATCAAGTCCTTAAACATTATTTTTAAATCATCAAATGATAATTATACTTGAATGGATATGATGGAGAATGAATCTCATCACGTTCGTGGAGACGGTAGTCCGTACGTACGCACGAGCGACAATATCATTATTTTGATATTAAAATAATATATAATTGGATGGTATATCATATATAAAGAATAATTATCATGTTATATTTATTATTTTCATGAGTTATACATCATTATTATACCCATCAAAATAATAATATATTGAATAACAATTACACCACGACGTGGTGATGGTAAGTCGTATGTACGCATGTATGGTGACATGTTATTCAAATGGTGGATAGAATACTGAATATGGTTGTACTATAATTATAATAACATCATAGTATATATATTATACTGGAGTTATTATTTTAGAATGGTAATAACATAGAAAGAAAAAGTTGAAGAAGAAATGAATTTGAAAGAGGGTGGTGAAAACATTACCTCTTCTTCGGGTTCTTTCTTTTGATTTAATCAAAAGGGCTCCTTAGGTTGGCTTTATGATCAAACTAAGGCCTCTAGGTTGTATTGAGGAAAGTTGGGAGAGTATTTGGGAACAGTTTGGCTGAACCAAAAGGCTTTGAAGGTGTGAATAAATGAGAAGGAGGAGTGCCCTTTTATAAGAGGGGTGAGGGGAACCTTTGGAAAAGCTAGAAATATTAGTTTATAATAAATTCATATTCGGTTTCTAATGGCTCCAAAGTTGATTATTCAAAGGTTAAGGTTGGGATAGGTCTAAAAACATTCAACCAATATAATTTAGACAGGTTTGGGAACTTATATTAACCTTATCTTTAAGTATTAACTCTAAGTTAATTTGTTTCACTTTTACAATGTCTCTTTGTATTTTTATATTATATATTTAATAAACTTACTATATACATCCAAACGACCCCAAAGAGGTCCATTAATGATACACCTATCATGATATAAGTTTCCTGTCCGAAACCTATATTTTTATGAATTTAATATCAATTAATAATATAATATTTGTTTTAAAAACTCTTTTATGTCAATTTTGACACTATTCAATAGTTGATTTTTTTGAAGCTCATAACAGATTGATTAATTCGAAAAAAGTCAATTAAATGAATCCTAATATGTCATATTATCCTAGAAAATTAATATAATTCATTAAAAGTTTCATATTATATTTATTTGGGTATTTATAATATCAATTATTTTAATGTTTCACTATTATAGTAATTACTGCATCATCATTGTGTCATAAATAAATTAAATTATTTTGTGTCTAAAAATTATAAATAAACTATCATTATGTAGGAAATCGTTTTATATTTCTAATGAATATTTATAGTCGAAAATCTAACATATATAACCCTATGTAAAAATTCTTTTTCTAAAAGATATATGCTTGTGTCATTTTTGTATTCATTTTAACTTAATTAAAATAAAGTGTCCATATCACCTACAAGTGGCTCCATGGGGTCCAAAAATCGACCCAAAGATGACCATGGTCGGACATGTATCCACCAATAAGGTTAGGACACGTTTTATGGTAATTTAGTATTATTATAATATTATTTTGTAACCTTTATTTACTGGATTTACCCTTAACCATGGTAAATAAAATATTTACCGCAATAATTATTCAAAATGTATAAAAATAAAAGTTACCTATTTACACAATTTGAACATCCTGATTCCAAATATGGAATAAATTTTTCCAAATTCAAAACACATAAGTGGCAGAAATTAATTTAAAATTAATTCCCGTTGTTAAAACAAAAAGCGTGTTATTAAGAGATAATAACTATCAAAAGATTGACACTTGTTTATGTCCGACTTAATTGTAAAATTATGTCCAATGAAAAACATTTAATTAAATGGTAAAAATATATTATAAATATACTTTTAAACCACTCAAATTCATAATTTATCAATATTAATTATTTTGATTAAAAAGGTTGTTTTTAATTAAAATTTAGTAATTTTCACTATTCATCAAAATATGAAAGTTATTCGAAAAGTACCAAAATTTTACCCTAGGCTAATTCAGATATTCCGAATTCAAAAATGATTTCTATTTTACAAAATTCCAAACATATAAGTTGAATTAATTAATTTTATAATTAATTCCCGCTGTCACAACAAATCGCGTGTTTTTAATAAACAATATATACCAAAAGATTGACAATTGTTTAGATCCAATTTCAAAGTGAAATTAATTTTAATGAAAACCATTGGATAAAATGGTAAAAATATATTCTAATTATACTTTAAAACCACTCAGTAATATAATTTATCACTATAAATTATTTTGATTAAAAAAGTTGTTTTTAAGTATTTTTCACTATTCATAAAAATTAGAAGTTCTTAGAAAAATACCAAAAATTCATCTTAGGATAATTTCAATATTCCGAAACCAAAAATGAAGTCCATTTTGAAATATAAAATATATGTAATTTCAAAAAGTAGGAATTACTATTCATAACGGCTAGTTTGATTGGTTGTGGTGTGTTAGAACTCGATGTTGCGTACAACACACGCTATCGCATTATTCAAAGAGAAGCGTACCGTAGAAGCTTGGGGTGTTTCATTTTAAATTTTTGATGTCCCCATTTAGTAAAAAAGTTTAAAATATTGTATTTAAAAATGGTTCACTATTAAAAGGTGGTCAAAGTTCAATACTGAAAATGAATTTGTTCTTTCATTATGTCTAAGAAACTCATAATATGGATTCTAAAATTATAAAGATTATATAAAGTTTAAAATTTAGTTAATACTATTCATAACCTCTTTTGAACGGCTTTTTTGGTATGTCATGGTGCGCTTGAACTCGGTGTTGCGTGTAGTGCAAGTTATTGAATTATTTTGAAGAAATAACACCCTATGAAATCTTGGGGTGTTACAAATGACATAAGGAGGCTTATGTTAATTCAAATTAGAATGGATGATACTATGAGTGCAAGAAACTGCCTTGCGATCCAACTAGTTTTCATACATATGATACCTGTAGTTGGAGGCCTACTACTATTCAACCTCGCTATCACAATTTGTATTTATAAAGAATAATTCCACCTATGTTGGGGAAGAACCCAATCTAATTATATTTTTTTATATCTGTTCATTCATCTTATCCTTGAACACATAGCACCGTTTGCTGGTATTTACAAAGAATCATTGATAGGTGCAATGTTCTTGGGGCCTCCTACATTAGAAACATTAAGATTCCCTAATCCAATGTACTCTGGAAATTATCGGGGACCTAAGCCTCACCAAATTGGTATTTATAATTTCTTGTGTCTATGAAAGGGACCCTGGGAGCTTATCTCGGATGAGGGTCTAGAGCCTGACGCATAGGTGGAACCTGATTTTATCACCTAAGAGGGATCTCTTGATGTGGTGGCATCAAATTATTCTATGGTCGGAGATGATGAGCTTGAGGATGATCCTGAGGTTGATGTCCTCTATGAGGCTATGGGTTAGGCTCATTCGATAATAGTTCTAGTTGATTGGGGGCCTCTACCTATGAAATAAAAGAAGTTTCAACCTTGGTGGATCTTTTTTGTCGGAGCAGTAGGAGGAAATGAGTATCTCTACATAGCTTATTGAAATACCTTCTATAAACATTTATCCTCATTAGAATAATCTTCAAATCATCTCGAGAAATTCAGAGTGATGAGGGATGGGACCAGTTCAATCTTAACATTCCCCATGCACATCGTTAGCAGCTACTCCTGAGTCAATGTAATGTCATGTGAATATATGATTCCATTCCACCTAGATACGAAGTATGTTACTCTCTAATCTATAATTTCTTTGATCTGAATGGGAATGAAATTCTAGTCTTATGGGTTGTATAGCTGAACTGATAATGAAACTTCCTATGAAGAACTTCTCGACCAGAAATGAACCTGATAGGTAACTGGCTATACCAAATGAACTCCAGCCCTTTAAGTGTCTATAGGAAGCACCATTTTTTGGCAGCTTCCTACTACGTTGGACTTCCCAACATGGGTCCACACCTTGAGATAAAGTGTACCAGATGCTACAGCGGGTAGCCCATCCCATTAAAAGGGGAGAAGTTTTGATTTACATAATCCAAGGGAACTGGCATATCATCCACCCATTCTAGATTTGAAGTTCCATCAGGTGGGATGACCACCTATTTAATTTCAGGGTCCTTGAGGTGATAAATGAGTGTGACCATTAGATCACCCTAGCAAGGTTTCCTATCTTGGAAATTATCCTTGAACACCAATGTGTTATGAGGATCTTAAATGTAATTGGTAGGCTCATGAAGCAGCTACTGGAATGAATTGAGGAGCTTCTAAAGGAATGGCATGTGGGGAAGCTAGGGGAATGACATGACGGAGACCTAAGGAGATGCTAGAGGAACAACCTGTAAAGATTGGTCTCAAGAAATACTATCACGCATCTCAGGCGGATTTAGTGATGCATACTATGGTCATTTTTCATAGGATTTAACCTATAACCTATCTAGATATATATTTTTATCGAGATAAATGGGATGAAGATCGTTGAGAAGAACCAGTTTCTTCCCTTTCTTCACCAGTGGGGGATGGATGGGATCATACTAAGGTTCACAATAGTCTGGGAACCTTTCTACAAGGCACTCAGCAAGGAGCTATTCGATGATACTTTTTCATTCCACTAGCTGATGGAGCTACATGGCCTTATCGAGGTCATCCACTATCTTCTACATTGAACCAGATGGGTTAGAATGCTTAATGGTCTCTGTATTTCCTTTACCCTTAATGCGGTCCCAACCAAAATGAAATGACATCGAGAGCTCTTCCATGTCAAGAATTTTACTTTGATGATGAGGGATGATGCTATTATGAACATCTACATGGTATAGTACGAGCCTAGGAGGTGAGTCTTATTTATTAAGCTTTTCCTTAGAATTATTTTCATTATGTGGATTAAGGACATTCATGTTTACCATGACGACAGCTAGAGGGACATCATTGACATTGCTCGATAATTCGAGTTGTCATAGAATGGGACTAATGTGAAGAGAATCACACTTTTCCCAGCCATAGATCTAGATGTGTGGGGATGCCTCCTAAATAACTCTGTAGAGAACTATAAAGGTACAAAGGCATCGTTGTTTGAG
Source organism: Viscum album (assembly GCA_963277665.1). Taxonomy (NCBI): domain Eukaryota; kingdom Viridiplantae; phylum Streptophyta; class Magnoliopsida; order Santalales; family Viscaceae; genus Viscum; species Viscum album. The sequence continues at coordinate 1,383,208,649 of OY728139.1, read as the reverse complement.
GGTCTCGTGATAACTAGTTGATCTATGGTGCTAAGCCATGGGATGTTCCGGAAACAAGACCATGTCACACTGTGGGCAGATTTCATTTTAATGCTTATGGATCTTATGATAGGCCAACAAAAGATAATAGATAAAGAAATATGTTATCCTTATAGTCATAAAAAACACAGATCCTCATATTGGGTAAGTGACACTAGAATATTGAATTTGGGAGTCGTGATCGGCCATATAATATCATGAAAATGGTCTGTTGTGACAGTGTCCCACAAGATTCCCCCTTAATAAGTGGGATACACCCATTTATTTCCACATTCATCAACTAGGTGTGGTTGAGGAACCAGTAATGGAACTGATATGGACCTTTGTGTAAGAGTACTAGTCGATGGAGAGGATGCCATGCAAACTAACAGGCCACTGCATGCTCGGCCATCTCCCTGGGGTGGTACCGACTGCATCATCATTTCTCTATAATATGGGTGCAATACACCACTTCATGTGTGAAGGAGGTGGATGTTGGTGGTGGATCTGGCTAGTGATCATCATATACCAATCCCCAAAACAACTCTATGTGATATCATGTTGAGGTATAGAATGATCCTGGTGACAATAGATAGGATATCATGTCACGACCCTCAAATGGGCCCAAATATTCCTCCTAAAATATATATCTACAGATGTTTTTGGGTATCTAGTGCATCTCACATTCTATAAGAACAAAACTCACACATCGAGTTCTTACCCTGGACATTGATATAGAGGACTGGGGTGAATGTTTTATAACTGAGTCTCATTCCACTTTAGAATCTTAAAAATGAACTGGATTGAAAATGATATGGTATTTCTCAAAGTTCTTCCTCTTGTGAAGATGGTACACCCTTATTACTTGGGAAATCTCTTCAAGTTAGGGTACAAATATTTCATGATGAGGACCTTCATGTGAGTTGTTTCTAGACTGGGGAGGACCTTTGTTTGTGTTGGATGAGATACAAGGAGGACCTCTGTATCTGTTGTCGTTGGTTCCTAGAGGACCTCTGCTGGGACTGCTATGAGAGTGGGGAGGAATTATACTATGAGTGATGTGGATAACATGGGGAGTGCCTCCATGATGGGTATGGAAGTGGGGAGGACGTCCTATTTGGTGAGCTGAGGTGCAAGGAGTAGCTGGGCGAATGTCAAATGGAACATGGGGAGGACCTCTGTGTTGATGATCTTGAGTATGGGGAGAACCTTCATACTGGTCACTAGATGCGTGTTGAGGACCTTCTCGGTTGTGAATAATGGAGTGTGGAGGACCTCTAATATAGTATAATAGGACATGGGAGGACCTTCATGTTGAGCACCTATGGCATGGGGAATACCTCTACACTAGTTGGAAGTTGTAGCATGAGGAGGTCCTTCATACTGATCGAGGTGGACATGGGGATGACCTCCATGTTGATCATCAATGTATCATGGGGTGACTCCACTTTGATTTATATTAAAGGGGGATGAACTCCACTCAAGCTAGTGAGAACATTAGTAGGGCCTCTATGCTGGATGTCAACAAGATGGGGAGGTCCCCCACTTAAACTGATATTGGAGGAATGGGGGAGGACCTCCTTGGGTGCGAGAGTGGTGAGGACTCCACTCTAGCTGGTGATGGTATGGTGAGGTCCTTGGCACTAAATCTTATCATCATGTTTCAACTTATGATGGCTTTCGTAAGTGATTGCGATTTAAAAAGTCAACCCAATCCACCCAAGGGGTGTTTGAGGTCTCGATTCCAATCTAGTGATGGTAAATACCTACTAAGCAGTGGTGGGGACCATATAGAATGTGTCGGGGGTGGCATGGGCCACTGAAGATGTAGAATATGATTCCCCCTAAGATTCACGTTTTTGAACTTATTTTTGACATTGGCATCTAGTCAATCAGATTTGGGTCAGTGGTGTGGGGTTTTAGAGCACATTTTCTTCAGATTGAGGGGCTACTTGGTGGAATTGATGTGGCATAGTGGGATCCCACATTGGCGGGCCCCGGGAGGTAGTCATTTCTAAGATGATTCCAAAGTCTCTCACCATATTTTTATAAGGGAGTCATCTGTATGAATGTTTTGGGGAGAGGATGGAAAAAATTTTGAATGTCAGAGTGGGGAGTAGTGGCTACCTATATGGACCTTCGAGGAAACGGTGAAATAAAGGCATAGAAGCCTTCAAGTCTAGGTGTACCTTATCCCTTGTGGAAATTTCCCCTCCTATTAATACTATCGAATGACAATTTCTATCACCCTCCCCTCAACAAATAATAAGGTTCATATGGGGCATGAGTGCTCGGTAGCTATGGTTGTGTATGACGTTAAGGTGGAGTTGGAATCATGTAAGATTACCTCCTTGATGTCTCTCTTTCCCCTACATCTTTGGGAAATGGGTGACCAGTCTCTTGTAGCTTGGGTCCTATAAAGTAGAAAGATTCATCTATCAGCAAAGATAGTAAGAAAGAAATTCCCAATGTCCCAAAATCATTAATCCTTCCATTCATGGATATATATATTCACACATACAATGACATAGACTAGAATTAAAAATGATTAACTACCCCAAATTTTGGTGAGTGCCACGTCAGGACCACTATTTTCTTAGTGAGACATAGTACCAGATAACTGTTTCTAGTGACATGCTTATCTACTGATGCCTTGAACTCTATAGATCCCGGTTTTACGGATAATAGTTTCATTTCGGGTTCACCATTTCTATTTTTGATGCTTTTTGTCAGGTTGTGCACACATTGTCAGCTTCTATGATGTGCAGATTCATTTCCCCACATTTTTTCTTTCCAAATGCGAGTGACATCCTTTACTTTTTCATAGATGTCTTTACCTTGATCTAAATAGGATGATGGGATTTCATTCCATCATTATGTAGATTACTCTTTAAATTTCAATGTCTATTCTAGATCTCCCTTATATATTAAGACAATGGGCATGAAACGCCTCTCAGTGCCATCTCTTTGTGGACACTGGTTAATTACACTTCTTCTATCAAAACATTCCAAAGGGTTATGTCTAAAAATAAACCTTTGTTTAGGAGAGTATTCATGTTGTGAATCATTGGAATATCCAGACATTGGAACATTAGAGAACGTTTATTCTCTATTATCATAGGGCTTATCGAGGTTGTGGAAGCTAGATGCATCCCATGTCGATTGCAGGGTATATTTTGTTTGTGGCATGTATCAGAGGTTTTCCTCGACATACCATGTTTAACATAGGTTATGAATTGATCTTAGCATCCTCTGGATATGGATCATACTGATGATACCACTTATGAAGGTGGATAAGATCGTGCATCCCTAGGAGGGATCACCTGGAAGGTTTACAAGTTGGTGGATTTGAATGCTCAATGAGGAAGGACCCTAGGTGGTGTGTCCCATAAGGGGAAGGTATCACCCCATGAAGACTGATACAGACATCACTAAGGATGGATCATGGAGGGTGGGAAAAAATGAGGGGGACACCAAGGTTTACCATTTGATGGGATTGAACCTCAAAGAGGCTTCCTATTTACCCTATATAGAATACAAAGATCAAAACCAACATAGTTAGGGGGTGATTTGGGATTTACATGTTGATATATTCCTTTCATAATAGGGACACTCTTGGTTGGATAGATGTAGATTCCACAGGTCTTTCACATGGATAGTTTCCCAGGTGCTTCTAAGAGAATTTATGGGATGGTGGATGGGGTTTACACACTGAGGCAATCCATTTGTATGGAATGATCTCACAGGGATGTGGAGACCCAGGTAAGAATCAGGATGGATGATGGAGGGTTGTGTGAAGTGTATGGAGTGATTGGGATGGAACCATATTGAGATGGTGGTTTGGGGAAAAGGGCATGATGAGATTCCTAAGGGTAGAATCTTGAGAATGGAGTGGATGGATAAGGAAAAAAGGAATAGAAACCTCTAGGTTGAGGCATGACACTCTAGTGACATGGTGGCTCAAAGGAAAGACCATGATGGAAGTGGGTGATAGGATTAAACCTTTGGGAGGCTTCCTATATATCCCTGTGTTTGGGAATAAAAGTCCACATTTTTTGGGTATCCCCTATAGTTCGTCATTATACCGTAAGGATGAAGTTTAACCACCATGGATGGGATGGTGTCGAGGTTGAACATAAGGGTGGTTTCCTACATACCCTATTTTGAAGATAGGGTCAAACTCTATGTAGTTATAATGGGGGAGAGGGGCTTAAAAAATAGGGTGGCCCATTATTGATGATATGGAAACCATTAAGGGAGAACCAGGGAGGTTCAACCCTTGGAGGGGGTCAACAAAGTTTAACTTTGGTTGGGATTGAACCTCAGAGTGAATTTCTACATACCCTATTTAGAAGAAAGGGATACAAACCGACATAGTTTGGAAAATAAGGGCATGGTTCTTACACATTGAGATGGAACAGGGCATCATGACCATTGTTAATATCTAAGCCCATGTAATTCTTACTCGGTGTGAGGAAAAGGTTTCAACAGTAGACCTGATGACTGTTTTACGAATTGTGTGTCCATAAGAGGAGTTATGGGGTATACACATTGTGGCGGCCAAGGGAGATGGAGATTGGTATTTACTCAGAGAGGGAGACTTGAGGTGGATTTTTTTTCTATATGATGAGGATCTCATTCCATGAGAGGAAGATCTAATTCTATGTAAATCATACACATAGCAGCATATCAAGGAGTGTTGGTGCTTACATGGAGACTACCTAATGCACACATGGTGATAAAGACCAAAGGTAGAGATAGAGTGAGATGGTCCTGTTGCCTAACCACTTTTTAGTCTTCTTGGGATCTCTATGCATGATGAAACCACAGTTTAATGTCATGTGTTGAGGACATTGGTGCTAGGTAGTTTAATATCCTGCAGCTCGAACGTTGAGGACTCGCTCCTCACCCTGAGGACATACATGACTAGTACCAACCCACACTTAGGGGGAAGGGAAGGAACTAAAAATTCTAAGGTACAATGGGGTGGATGACTATTCATTTGTTGGGTCCATGTTAGAATATCTATGCAAAAAAGAAAATTTTGTTAGTGTACCTATGCAAAGAATCATTAGGTAAGGCAATGAGACATGAAACACCTCATATAGAAACATAAAATCTCTCTGAACAATCATGGAGGGCCTCATGGGAAAAGAGTTCATGAAGCCATGTGTCTTTACAAGATGAGATTCAAAAATTAAGGGTTCTCCATTAAATAAATATTCTTTTTAAAGGAAAGGAGCTTTGTGAAGTGAAGATTCTCATGGACCATGGCCTTGCCATACATAGGGTTCAATATTAGGAGAGTTCTACATGATGTCTTTAAGCTTCACAGAGCCTCGAGCAACCTAAAGAGGATCCATCCTTTGCAAAGGGAGGACAAATTTTCAAAGGGAATCCCTAATATAAGAAGGTTCCATAATGAAAAAAAGGAAATCATGGATCACAATGCTCATGTATCATGGGAGATCCATTTTTTCCCATGATTTTACAATGCATAGAAGCATCATGGAATGGGATATTGAATAGAAAAAGTTCAGGGTAACAATTTTTATGAGGGGGTGTCATCTTGATATGTATAGGCAACGAGGTTTCACGATGCTCGCAGGGCTCACTGTGAAGAAACAAAGGATGTTGTGAAGTAGTGGGGCTCTGTTGGACTCACAGAGGGATTTTCAACGACGCTGATGGTCGTGGTGCTTGTAAGACATGTGAAAGAACAGTCACATGCATTCATGGTCATAGTGTCAAGGGAACTATATTAAAGAGCTTTGCGAAATAGACTCCTTTGATGACTTTTTAGGCCATTTGATTCTGAATTAGTTTCCAACCTACCACAATGTTTTCCATGTCCTCTATTAAAATATTTTCAACACTAAAATGTACCTCACATCCTATAACATGAGATAGAGGATGAATTCATTAGTATAAATAATATTTTCATTAAACCATATCAGTATTAACAAGAATAAAATAACATAACCAATGATTATGGATTCAAAATTCGAGATTATATTGACCAGTTAGTGAAATTTGGAATTGATATAGATAAGAAATTATTGATTTTTCTAATTTTATTATCTTTTTGATGAAGTATATACTTATTCATCCAATACTACATGATAAATATTGATAAATCTCTTTTGAATATCATATATTTTATTTATCTAATATATAATATTTTTGGTTCCTCATCCCTTATGATAGTCAAAGAATAGGAAATAGTTGAAGAACCCATGACCATTTAAAATTCAATGGATTCATTAAAATATCCTTTAAAGAGAAAAATACTTAAAGAAGGTTTAATTATTAGGAGTCTATTAGCTTTTATTGTGGCCAAAAACGTAACTTGAAGAAAAATTATATTGATTTAAGGAAGAATTTTACAGAAGCATCTACTTTTGGTATGGTCAAAATAATATTTATTTTTTTATTTTTGGGTGTTAAAATATAATATTTTTATCACATGTAGGTAATTAAATAAAATAATTAGGTATGAATAGAAATATTAAAATACTTAAGGTGAATACTAAAAATGATATGAAGAAGTTTTATTCCTAGATCAACAAAAGAGAAGAACATGACTTCTATATTATTTGAAGGAAGTATTCATTTTAAAATGTGGTTTTGTATTGAATATTATCAAAAACAATTTATTATTTTACATTTTAGAATAATGTGACATTATTAAATTTTTGGAATTAATGTTTTATGTTATTTCATAGTTAACATATAGTTTAATAATTACTTAATCAATGAAATTCAAAATCATTAATTTATAATGAATATAAAAAGATAAGACTCGTAAATTTATTAAGAAAGATAATTATTGATCAAAGTAAAAAATTATGGTGAATAAAATTTTTATATCTAGAATGTTCAATATTATCTCTTTAACTATGAAAAAAGAAATACTAAAAAACTACATTTTAATATTTTAGACAATGTAAGAATTTTTTAAAAAAAAGACAAGCTACAAATATTTAGAATTAGTTTAGTAAGACCATGTGGAAAATATTAAAGGGGCCTTATGGATAAATTGATAATAATTATTAAAATAGTTTAATAAATATTAGGAATGGTCAATGACGGAATTAATACACGTAATAATATATGTTGGATCCTATAGGTATGTTTTTTTGTGAATATTTTATCCAAGTATTAATCACATTTTTATATGTTTTGGGAAGGTATTCCCAAGATCACATATACCTTATGCATCAAATAATTTATGGAAGTAAAATAACATCAATGATAAGTCCTACATATATTAAAAATCCTTTAGTATTTCATCTAAGAGATATTATATAGAAACTAGCACAATGAACCATATTGACGAATTTGTATCATATCAATATGATTAACAAAATATGTTACAAGTTATTAGTGTAAGGATTTTTAATTTTTTTTAGACAAAAAAACTCCCATTAAGTGGAAGAAAACTGTTCACATATCTATTAATTATATTATTTTCATATAGGATACTAATATCTATAAATTATTAAATATAATTTATTTGTCATATAGGATATTAAGAACCATAAATTAATCAAGAGTTACTACATGTATATAATGAGGGAAGAATATCCCTATGAGATAGTGGGAGAAAGATAAAATTTGAAAAACTATAGCCTCCAGATGCACATGGGTTGGAATAAGAACATCGGACTCTACTAAACTCTGTAAGTGGAATTATTCCAAAGTCCCATTCTATGTAGGATAATGAAAACCAAATTTGGTTCAATTATTTACTATGTTAGATTATATATTAGTATTATTATTAATTAATTAATTAATCCTAACCGGACGCAATAAATTTTAATACTATAATGTTGATAGGTGTGATTATAATTTAATAATAGATTACAAGGACCAAAATTAAGGATCACATTATTTTGGTGTTTTCCATAGATTAATATCACTAGTTTTTATATACCATATTATTTCATTTTAAGAGACACACATGTGAGACACGCTTTTTAGAACACTTATAGCTCACAACACCTATCATCATTAGATAATTCAATCCAATAATAACATCTTTAGGGTTTATCTCATTAATAAAAATCATGAAATTCCTCTTACCCCCTCTTAAGTTATGGAGAATAATGGAAAATCCTTATATACTAAGGGAATCATGGTAGAGATAAAAAGTGAATAAAAAAAGATGATCAATATCTCCATGATAAAACTCAGAGAACCGATGATGTTATTTTGAGATTAAAGCACACATGTGGATCATTGATTGAGGGTATCCACATTGGATCATCATCACAAAAATATTATTTAAATAAAATAGGGTTTCAGAGTTCAACATATTCTTCTAATGAAGCCTTGAAGATTGAGGTATTTTCTAGTTGATTAAATTTTTAAAAAATTTAACACGGAAGATACTCTCCATTTATTATCAAAATCATGTCAAGTTTCATTGGGTATATTAAATTTTCATAATGATTTTTTATCATGTGCATCATATTTTTCATTGGATTTGAAAAACCTGGTATTGGGGATAGACACAGTTTGTGATTTTTTTATTCCCAAAACCCTCATTTTTAGTTTAAATTAATTTAAATTTATTTGGTGATCAATCAGATGTATTTTAATGTTTTATTCTTTATAAAAAATTATGTTTTATGAATTATCATGAGATGGACCGACTTCTTTATGTTTAGATTTATTTAATTAATTAAATTTGGGTATTTCAAGGTTCAAGTATAGAATTATTATTGTCAAGTTAATATTCACTAACAACATATCATCCCCTATTCATTATGTTTTATATCGGTTTTCATGTCCAAATATAGTTATTAAATGTAATTCTCAGTACTTAAGATCCTCTCATCAACATGTGAGTATATAATTATAATGATAGTGTGACATAATTTTTTTAAGTGATACACCTCTATGAAATTCAAAAAAAAAGACACGTGATATAATTGAGGATTTTTCAACATGAGTTAAGATAAACTTATGGAATTATTCTCCATAATATCTTTTTTGGTTTATCAACATTTTCCAAACCAATGAATAAAAAAACTACTAATCATATCAAGGTTATTTACATGTGTTTTAATTCATGGTAAATTATTTATTTATGTTATGTAATTTTTATCTTATAATTAAACAAAATATCATAAAATAATTTATAAAAATACTTTGATAAAATGAAATAAAAGTTTATGATATTTATTTTTTATGGAGGTGTTGGTTTTTCACTCCTTTCCCCTTTTTATAAACAAATAAATGATGATGATGATAATTAAAAATAAAATAAAGATAAAATAATCTTTTAAAATTATATAGCCTCAATGAAAATACCATCCCATTATATGTATACCATTATCTAAGATATAATAAAACCCTATGCTATTGAATTTATTTAACCCTCATTCAGATACTTTAACTTTTTTGTGATAATAACTGATGTTTTTGTTCAACAAAATAATATTATATAAAGATATGATTCCCTTGAATATTTAGTGTACTTTTTATTAGTTTTTGAGAAAATTTGTGGATTCTTTTTTTGAATTATAGATTCAATTCAACATATCAAGGAACTGTGAGTTAATACAACATGAAATTGTACAACCCACCTAAATACAATTAATTAATTTAGTTAACCCTTGTATAGATCATTTTAAGAGAGTATATATCATTAACATTATAATATCTATATAATATGATATTATAAGTTCAATTATAAGGGTTATTGGGATTTTTTAATATAGTTAAATTCTTAAATGATTCATTAATTAATATATTCTAAAATAAAAAATCCTGATAAATTACTACGCTATTATTGTATATGTTGTGGGAAATGGAAATTAATATTGAAAACACATTTTCACTATGATATAATTTGGAGAATGATAATTCCATTATCTGTGTATATTTATAGGATTGTTTTATGTATTTTCTCATAATACTTTAACAAGAAAGGAAATATTTGGTGTTGGAATTCCCATTATTTACCAAGCCACCTCGTAAAGATAATGAGGATAAGAGAAATGTATACTAGAGATACATGGATGATGCATTGGATATACAATGAATTAGGATATCTTTAATGTCCAGTTTACTATAAAAAATGGGGCAAAAGTTTCATAAACCACATTGACATGTATCTAATAGCTATACTAGGAGATAGATATATAAGAGATATATAAAAAATATAAATAACTCTTCATGTCTAGGTTAGAAGAGAGAGTTCCTTCTAGACATAATTTACTCAATATGATATAGCGTAAATTTTTTAAAAAAAATTATTATTTTTGGATAAATAGATATTCAATTATCTCATTCTTCCATAAATTCCTCTTAGGTTTTCAGGTTTTGTTATTAATTTTGACATGAAACATTTGAAGACATTTCTTCTCAATCTATTGAAAAAATTATATAATAGTATAATGACATTAAGAAGAATAATTATCCATTCCTTATGGTGAAAAAAATTTGGAGTAATGATAAGAAACCAATGAGGGATTAAATTTAAAATAGACCTTAGAATAATTTTTCTAAGGAACAAAATAATTAGTGAGAGAGAATGGAGTTGGAAGATGTTTTCATAACATTTATCAAGAAAGTTCACCATAAGAATAAATATATTACCATCCAGAATCAAATGGAAACATTAAGTATATAAATCATTAAAAACAAAATTTAAATTTCTATAATTTGGTGTTAGATATAGTGTATGGATTATAAATTCTTTTATATATATAAAAACCTAGTAAATTACGAAAGATTACGAGAAGTGAAGTAGATCTTCATGTGTTTAATAGAGATATTATTGCTACACTAATTATGGAATATTCCCAAATAAAATTAACTAATGGAATAATATTTATATTATTGCACTATTATTATGTATTTGTTATAACTCTAACATTATTTATCTATTGATTTTATAGATGATTACATATATTTCATGTTTACAAAAAATTCAATATATTTTATGGTATAATGATAGTAAATAATGATTTAATCATATGTTTGAATTGGAATGTCCTATAATGTAAATAAAAATTAAATCTACTTTTCATGTATCATATTATACCCTATTGTGACATAGTAAACTTATATATGTAAAATAGAAGCCTTAAAAAAGCTAACCCAAGAAGGTATTAATTAATATTTAATAAATTCCAGGAATTTATTAAATAATATTTAATAAATTAATATAATATTTAATTAGATAAAAAGTTAGGTAAAGATAGAGTAACCAAAATAGTATAAATTCCAGGAATTTATTAATTAATATTTAATAAATATTGATTCATGTAATTATTTGATAATACATTATGAATATTCATTGAAAATAATCGAATATACACATAAACAAGTATACATACCTAAATGGTCAATGGGATATCAAATGAGTTATAGTATGGAAAGAAAACATGGATAATATTATATATGTAAATTTTGATGAAAAGTTTTTTATGTTTATTTGTCACTATAATCTTGCATCAAAATACACTGAGTGTATCTTTAAATGATCATATAGATAAAATAGTATATTTATAAATGGATCAAATCACTAAAAGTTATAATGGGATCATGATAGAATTCCATCAAATTGAGGCTAAATAAGTATAATGGTTAGAATAAAAATAAAACCATCATTAGAGTTAGTGGGAGAATTTGTTCCCATGACACAAAATACATCATTGGTTAATTAGGGATGTTAGAGAACTAGAGATATATTTTTCTTATTATAGAGTATGGGGAAATTTTATTTGTTATGGATAATAAATCATTATCCTATATGATGTTAGAAAATATGTGTTCCTACAAAATTTTAGTTGGAGTATTATATTTTCCTTGGAAATATATGAAAATGATATATTATTAATTTAAATAAGATACCAATGTTAATGTTATTTAATATTTGGTTAATTTTTTTTCTAATAAAGATATAGATAAAGTGTACTATATTAATGGGAATAAGATCTACAAATATAGATTTGATTGGCTATTTAAACAATGTTAATGTACATTCATTAACAAGTTATTAAAAGGTACAAGATTGATAAATCAAGAGAAGATTAAGGCCTATATCACATGTAATATAATTGGTAAAATTAATTTGACTTTAGTCGTTATATTTTTCATTCATTTCATACTATATACTATTAAAATAAAGATAATTTTATTGAAAAGTAGTTATAATATTCTAATTCACTAGATTTATTCAAAGGATATGTTCCTAGTATATAGAGAAGATAAATAATCATTATATATTTTCCTTAATGTTCAATATAAAATGATATCACATCTAGGATAACAATAGTTCAATGATCAAGAGAAGATCAAAGTAGCTTGTGGTTATCAATTCTATCAAATCCATATATATCATTAACTTCTAATGCATCTAATGAAGTTGCACATATATATTTTAGAAATATCATCACAAGGGATGTTTTCATCTATGATATGAAGTAATTGTTAATAATGTAACAAAAAAGTGAATATCGCATCCTTAATTAAAAATGTCACAGTTCAGTGAAAATTTGAATATAATGTGAGAGAAAATGAGTTTAGAAATGTCAGTTGTCAATTCTAATTTGACCAGGATTTTATTGAAATTAGTTCCCTAAAGCTTACATAATAATATACATTCAACCACTAAAATATAATTTTATCACATATGAATATAGTTGTTCAAGAATTATGTGATAATGTCCTTAAATCATTTTACAAATTAATAGGTTATAATAGTTCTCCTCTATAATGAGAACCTATAGATTCAATGAGTATATTCCTAAAAGTATATATTACAGTTAATATTAATTAGTGTAATGGGACACAAACGATGATTACCTATCAATTTTTGGTGGATTATAAGCATTGATACTAGCTATTTCTAAATTCATACTTGATGATCTCAAAACAGAGGGTTAACAATGATAGACCTTCCCTAACGAATTTTATATATTATATGTTTCATTGGAATTCTTATCAATGAGCATGTATATTTTTCATTAGAATATATATAATTAATAATGTACAACTTGAAATGTTTACTTTGATGTATGGATAAGAACCATGATGATATATGGTAGTAGTGAAGTAACATATATTATATATTTCATAAGTGATATGACATTATGTGAATGATCAAGAGTGTATTTTCCCCTTCTGAGTTAATGGAATAATGCATCTATAAAAATTTTATGAAATTAAAGGTTCTAAATAAATTCCATTATCATAGTGATTTCTTAAAATATTTTTTTTAAATGATAAAGAATGATAGCTCAAATATATAGGATGATGATATAAGTGTATATAATGTTTGATGTAATATTTTCTGATAAATAAACTATATTATAAAATAGCATTCATATGAGGTTTGAATTATTATGGATCATCTTTCTTTTATTTGGATTGTAATTTGTTTCTAAATATTGCTCTTAGAATGTGGGATGGAACGGTTTCCATTATGAAAAAAATTCTAGAGGGTCACACACTAAGTGTGTCCAGAAGCTTGTTAGATTAAAATGATTCTAATTTTTTTAATAACTTTATGCCTTGTTTATGGAATAATATGTATTCAAGTTATATTTATCATAAATTCAACCACATTATTATTTAAGTTAAGAATAATTGATATGAATTTTATCTCTTATTTATTCACGATATTGATAAATATTATATTTATTTATCTATTAGATGATAGAATAAAATATGGTTTTATTTATATATATGTTAAATGAATAAATACAAATAATTATTCACAATTGCAGTGAATTAAATATTTTTATTATCAAAAAATATAATTTTTTTATTTAAATTTTTATTATTTTTATTTAGTGATTTAGATCAAGTTAATAATCCAATAAATATATTTAATATATTTTCAATAAATATTTATCTACTTATTTATGAAATGATATTATAATAATATTGTTCATCTTAACTAATAATAGTGTTATCATTATTTTAATGGAGGTTCCATGAGGTTTTTGTTATTGTAAAAATAAGTTATTTGACTTAAATAAAATTATTATAAATTTAATCTATGTACAAAAAAACTAAAATATAACATTGTTTACATCTTAAACACATTCCTTTATGTTCTCCTCTCATGTTCTGATGAGAGGATTATAGATAACCCTTCCTAATCTCATGAGTTACTAGAAATAATGATATTTCGACATATAATCTACAAAGAATCGAATGAAGCACTTGATTACCTTGTTCTAATACACTTTATATCAAGAATAGTGTTTTGAGTTTTGTAGAACACGTGTGGATATTACTTGAGGAATTCTCCATTAGGTTCTTGAAAAAAACAATACCCACATGGTTGATGATTTATTTAGTGATGTCAACAAGATGTAGAAAAAAAATTGATGAGAAAATAACATAAGTAGATTATTAATTTAAATAATTAGTTATGAAGTATTTGTGATTGTCATGAACCAGGCTACGATTCCCTCCATCCTGACACCCAACTTAGTTCGAGACATGGTCTGAAGGGCGTTCCCGATCCCCACAAATAGGAAACTGGTGTTGGGCATCAAATGAAATCCAAGTGGGAATGATTTAAGCCCTAAGAATAACTAGGTTCAAATAAAAATAAATAAAACAAGTTTCCAAAGATAACAACTAAATCCTTAATTTAAAAATAAAGTGATTCAGTTACAAGATACCATTGAATAGAATAAACCAAAACATAAATCTTGAACCAAAACAAAGAAACTAAAATGTTACCATGTGATCTTCATGTTACCTATTGGTGACCTCCAACCACAAGACCAACCCTACTCCAATAACAAGCACTTGAGAAAGGAGACCTAAAAAATTATGAACCTTCAAAACAACTCGGGTCTACCGACACCGAAAGGTACAAGTTGGTTGTGATATAGACACCTCAGTAAGCAATCACTAGAGAATCCAAGTGTTCTCCTTCCCAAATACATTCCATTAACACTATTTTGAAATTCAATTGTGAAAATAGTTCTCCACATTTATTTAAGAAAACTTAAACTTCCAATTTTAAGAGCCAATGCACGCCACAACCATTTTAAAAAATGAATACCATTTTATAACCAAAACCCCAAACAAGGAATACTAGGTTTTTACTAAAAAATAAATAAACTGTACAATATGGAAACTATTGAATCCAAAAAATAAGCATACAATATAGGTAATAACCATGGGGGATCTTAAAAATCCCTAGAAAACCCATGGATGCACTTAGTTCCGAACCGCCTACCATCATATGGTGAATACCTTATGTTAATAGCCAACTGGATACCCTAACCTTGCCTCACCAGTGGCACAACCCTCCTGGACTATCTATAACTCCATGAAGGTACCAACCCATCTAATCGGGGCTGCAAGCAATGTCACTCAATCCACTAAAAGATGTCCAAGAATCCATGGTGGTAATATATTTTGTAAGTGGGAGGCCCATGCATGAATGAATCATCCTACATGCCACCCCCTGCACATGCCTACCCCCAACACAGATACCACTATACAATAAATTCAAAATCTAAATCCTTTATATAGAGGTGACCCACATATATATATATATATATATCACATCATACAAAGTGACAACCAGGTTGTCACATCATATAAATATCCAAGCCATTTAATAAAAAAATTTAAATCACCCACCGGGCGCTCACATTTACCAAACCACACTCCTTTGTCAAATAAACCCAAACATCAATTTTATGTTTGAAATTAAAAATGGGCCCTTAAATCACAAGTCTCCAATCCATTCTCATAAAAACATTTCAAACTTTAGAAAAACACATAATCATATAAAACGGTTAAATAGACCCTTAATCTAGACATTCACAAAAAGACATACCAAGGGACAAATGAGCATTCCCTTTTAGACTTAAATTATAAATAATTCTTTTTAAATCTCACAACAGAACCCACATACTATAGAAACCAAAAAACCCTTCAAGAAACTAAGTTTTTGAGAAAACACAATTTTAAAGGTATCATCTTCATTTGAGGGAACATCCATATGTGTACTTAGTGCACACATGTATGTTCCAACATCAAATGGAAAACCTAACAACCAAGAAGACACCCAAAAAATAAACTATTTTTACAAAATTACAACTTTCTTTGAAACCAATTATAACCACTCACAATACTTATAAATAACACAAAAATCCCATTAAAACCATAAAACCCTTTCTAAGGTGTTCTCGCACAAACATCAAGTCATAACATTACCAAATTAGACACACCAAACAAAATTCAAAAAAAAAATTCCACCACAACATAATTAGGACTAAACATTTATTAAAACCCCCTAATTTTACATTTAAAGAACAATGACATTTCAATAAACACCATAGGTTCTCTAAACCTAGTCATTTCACGCAAATCTCTTTGAAACCGTATTTTTAGTAAATTCTATTAAGAAAAAATAACTATTTACATATAGTAATAGGTATTAAAGAGGTGTGAATTAAATTTAAAAATTAATTCAAAGCACACAAGTGTCCATGGATTATTCCAGAAAGGAAAATTCTGGAAACATCTACCTCAATGGGGTGTGATTATGGTGAAATTTTCTAAGAAGGACAAATAGGACTCTAAGAACAAACTACATACACTAGAATCCAAAATACACAATCCAACACACAAAAACTATCATTAGGGTTCAGCCAAATAAGATATCACCAAAGGGTAACCAAGAAATCGAGATGGGAATAGAGAAAGGATAGAAAAAGGATGAAACCCCAAAAAAATATACCTTAGAAGCTTGAAGATTGAACCTTAGACGGAGGAGATAAAAAGGATAAGTGGTCATAGGACCCCTTGTTGTGACAAAAATTAGAGGGAGGAGAGGTGTTTTATTTAGGGTTAAAGTGAGGATAGAAAGAAAACTAGATTTTGGATTTTAATGACCCAGTACAACCACACAGTTTTCCAAACTGTGTGGTAACAGTGCAGAGCTCTCTACCCACTGAGAGACTGGTGCATGATTACGAGAGACCTACCTTACTAATGTGCACTGTCCATGTGGTTGGTTTTATCTGAACCCATACCCGTTGCTTGACTGATCTAAATGGTTTCTTCTAGTTGTTCGTTAACCATGCTCCACTTGAAAACCCCACCTGAAAACTCTAAAAACTATAAATTTCAACGAGAACTCAAACCCGAACCTCGACAAAAAAAAATTAATAAAACAATATAAAAGGACTATCTATGGTTGGTGTGTGAAAATAATCCTCACCAAATACCATTTTTTTATCCATAAATTCACCAAGCCTATAGTTAACCAAACTCGAGCCCATTCCCAGAAAAAACTGAGGAAATCAAGAATCCTAAGATGACCTTTCTCTAAACATGTCACACCCGACCGATTTAGGAAGAAATAGAGGCCCCAATATTTAGGGGATAACATGATAGAGTTCTCACCACCATAAGCATCTCACTACCACATAAAATTCAAAGATCCAAACACACCACCCCAGAGGGGAGGCTAAAGAGGGAACTCCCAACCTGAACATACCCAACTTATTCACACTAACCAAACAACAGACTTAACATAATTAAAATATAATGAATTCTTAATCCAAAACAAAAACAACTCCCTAAACATGAGGTAAATAATTTCCACCACAAGTAATCAAATGGAAAACTTACTACGAAGCAACCCAACATATCGGGATGTCGTAATGGGGAAGCTTCCTACAAGAACCGAAAACCCTCTTCACAAGGGAAACAACATCATCTATGGAATAAAACATTATTTACACCAGTTTAGTTCCCCAACATCAGGGAGGACCCAAAAGAAAAATTCAAACTAAAACAAAATAGTAGATTTAAAGTATTACTCATCCTCTTAAAAAACCCAAACATTTCCCAAATGAGCACGATTTAAACCAAAACCAAAACCAATACCCAAATGCACCAATTTATCCCTAGGTCAAACATCCCTTAAGGTGATTGAATGATTCATAAGGAAAAAATTTAGAATTATATAAGCCACTTATATTTAGGTAGAATTCTTCTATCGCACTATTAAAATAATACATGACTATAAAAAACTATGGGACATAAAATTAGGAAACAGAAAACTAGGTAGGATATTCTCATACCCCAGGAAACTAATGAATATGCATGATCTTCATCCTAAGACCGGTGGTTGGGCCTCCAATGGCTGAAGAACCTACTAACTCACAATTAGGAAGAAAATCCTCTAATCAAGACTTCTTTTTCAAACAATTTTTCCTACAAAACATCTCTAGATGACCCAAATAACCACATTGATGGTAGGTCATTGGAGGATTGCGATAAGACAATTTTGAGTGTCCAAACCAGCCGCACTAAAAACATACAAGAGAAATGTCTGAAAAATGATGAGTTAGGACTATAGAAGAAGACTCCTTGGAAATAGGTTCCTCTAGAGTGATCTCCTCAGGACGAAGACCCTAGATAAAGGGAGTGGTTTTCATATGATCATAGGATGTTTCCTCCAAAGAAAATGGTTCCATTTCATTAAAATATTCCGCATAAGACTTTACTGGCCACTGTCCCTACCAAACATCTTGAAACTCTACCCCCTTTCTCAACTTCACCTCATATAGTAGGATTATTTGGAAGAAAGTGGTCTTAAACACTTTCATGTCATCTCAACTTGCATCTATGATGGGGAAACTGACTTACACTAGTCCAAAGTAGGACCTTTGAATATACCCAAAACAACATGAACCTTTATAGCCTTGGGAGTTCCAAAAACCCTAAAGACAACCTCTACCTCTTTAATCCACATATCATCATTTAAAGGACCTCTAACGGTGTGAAAGATTAAAAAATTCACGAAAACTTAGGATTTGTGCATGACTCATTATGACATTGAGGGACCTTTCTGGGTGACACATTCTGTACAACAGAAAAATCACAATTCAAAACCTACATCA
The DNA here is from genome assembly GCA_963277665.1 of Viscum album. Taxonomy (NCBI): domain Eukaryota; kingdom Viridiplantae; phylum Streptophyta; class Magnoliopsida; order Santalales; family Viscaceae; genus Viscum; species Viscum album. Next base: position 1,383,189,723 of record OY728139.1, on the reverse strand, counting down.
AACCAAAAAACAACCAAAAAACACCTTAGGGAAAACAAATGTCCATCTTAAAAGACATATAAATATAAACACAGCAAATATACTATTTTTCAAAATCCCATTTCATGTCAATTTGGCAGAAGCGCCTAATTTCAAGGCTACTCCGCCAAACACAAACCCACTTTCCACAATCAAAATCCACTCCTCAATGAAAACCCAATTTCCAAAACAATTAAACATAAAAAACCACCCATGTTATTCCCATGAACCATCGCATGTGTGTCCATATTCTTCCATCAATGTGTGACAACACTCACCTTCCACTCACACACCCACACACACTAAAATATTTATAAGGAGCACAAAGGGTCACACCAAACTGCCTATTTACAAATTACAAAGAATGGTAAAATTTTCAAATCCAAGCACTTTAAATTATATAACCTAGTATACCAATTTTAAACCATTTGATGGAAATAATTTTATTTTCAAAACCATTTTCATTTTTAAAAACAATCTCACATACACCAGAACCAATATGTTGCACAACATACACGAAACTAACCTAGAATGAGAAAATAGTGTCTATAACCAACATGGAGACATAGTACTGAGTCATGGCCCTAGGAAGACATAACACTAAGAGGAAATTGAACCATGCACTTGGACTTCACATGGGGAACTACTCCATGTGGGGTCACGACATGACAATGACATGCCTCTATTTTCATTAATCAATCCAAAACAAAGACAAATGACTCAAATTATGGACTACCCCTGGTAACTCAGGTCTCTTCATGAGCGGCGCTGTTCTGAAACCAACCCACAACCTAACTAATAAGTCCTGATGATCCTAATATCTACTAAAAAACACCCCAAAATAACAAGAACCTCCTTTGATACCATTATTTCAAAAACCAGGTTGGGATGCCATCAAATCTTACACCCGACCCGGTCCGAGACATGGGATGGAGGGAGTTCCTGATCCCCACAGGCTGAAAACTGGTGTCAGGCATCAAATGAAATCCAAGTGGGAATGATTTTATCCCAATTAATAAATAGGATATAATAAAAATAAATAGAATAAAAATCCAAAGATAACAATTTAATCCTAAATAAATAAATAATCTTATTTAGTTACAATATACCATTGAACTAACTGAATATAAATACAAAACTAGAACTAAAAAATGAGAAAAAAAAACTAATACCATGTTATCTCCATATGAAAGCTTGTTCACTTAGAACCAAAAGACCAACCCTACTCAAAAAACAGTCACTTGATCCAAGAAACCTGAACAAAATCTGAACCTACAAAACAAATCAGGTTTACCGACACTGAAAGGTACATGTACGGTGTGAGCTAGATAGATCAGTAGGCAATCACCTGAGAATCCAAGTGTTTCCTTTCCCAAATACATTTTATTAACACTATTTTGAAATAAATTAATGATAATAGGATTTAAAAAATTTCTTAATCAAACATAAACTTCAAATTTTATGATCCAAGGCACACCACAACCATTTTAAAAATTTGTTACCATTTTATAACCAAACCTGAAAATAAGAAATACTAGGGAGGTGTTGGAAAATTAATAAAAATTTCAAGATGGAAAATTATTCAATAGAAAATAAGTAGGAAATACACTTAATAACCATGGATGATCCTGAACATCCCTAGAAGACCCCTGGACACACTCGGTTAGAAACCACCTACCAGAGTATGGTGAAGCCCATAAGTCAATAGTCAACTGGCTGCCTATCATGGCCTCATTAGCGACACAACCCTCCAGGCCTGCATACAACTCTAGGAGGATACAAAATTGTCTAATCGGGGCTAGAATGAAATGTTAATCGACCATCTAAAAGATTCTTAGGTACCCATGGTGGTAATATATTGTGTAAGTGGGAGGCCCATTAATGTGTGACTCATCCTACCAATTGCCACCACACATTCCTACCCTCAATACTGACACCACTATATGATAACCCATAAAAGGGAAATATCTTCTATAAAGCTTCCCCACACACATATATATATATATCTGTGTGTGTGTGTGTGTGTGTGTCAGATCATTCAAAGTTCCAATCAGACTGTCACATCATATAAATATAAACACCATTTAATAAAACATTTTAAATCACCCACAGGGTGTCCACATTTACCAAACCACACTCATTTCTCTAATCAACACAAACATAACTTTTGCGTGTGAAGTTCCAAATAGGCCCTTAATTCTCATGTATCAAATGCATTTTCAGAAAAAAAAAATTCAATCTTTGGAAAACACACTATCTTTTGAAATAGCCAATTGGGCCATTAAGATAGACATTAATTATAACACACCCCAAGGGACAAATGGGAATACCCTTTGAGTCTTCATTTTTAAATAATTATTTTGAAATTTCATAATAGAACCCAAATCCTTTAGAAACCAAAGATCCACTCAAGAGAACGAGGTTTTAGGAAAGCACCATTTCAAAGGTGTCATATTTATTTAAGGGAATGTCAATGTGTAAACCTAGTGAACCCATGGATGTGTTACTACCCAATTGCACACCAAACAATCAATAATACACCCAAAAAACTATCTTCCAAAAATTACCACTTTATTTGAAACCAAATCCAACCACTCACATTTTTTATAAAGTACACAACCATCCCCTTAAAAAAATAAACCCCTTTCCAAGGTGTTTTAGCACAACCATCAAGCCATAACATTACAAAATTCTACAAAGAAAACCAAACTCATAAACAAAAAACCCTCACAATAGAATTAGGGATAAATATTTATTTAAACCCTCCCCCGATTTCACTTTTAAATATTAATAGAATTTCTAAAAGCACCCTAGGTGCCATAAACATAGACATAACACAAAAATATCTTTGAAAAACTATTTTTATTAAATTATAAAAACATAAAATCATCATGTACATCTATCCAGATGAATTATATAGGTGAGAATAACATTTACAAATTTATTCAATGCACACAAGTTTCCATGGATTGTTTTGGGAAGTAAGATGTTGGTGACACCTACCTCAATGGGGTGAGATTACATCCAAACTTTTAGATGAAAAAGAATATGCCTCTAAGAAAATACCTCAAACCCTAGAATCCAAGAAAAAAATCCAACACCAAAACACTAATTTAGGTTTTTTCCAAACATTATCTCAGAAAAGGATAACCATGAAATTGAGTGGGGAATGAGAAACGAGAGAAAAATGGATGAAAACCCCAAAAACATAACTTGGAAGCTGGAATATTAAAACATGGATGGAGGAGAGCCAAGGGAGAAGGGGTATTGGGACCCCTTTGTGTGACAAAAATGAGAGGGAGGATAGGGGTGTGATTTATATTTAATGGGAGGAGAGGGGGAAAATTGGGTTTTAGGATTTTAATGACCTGGCACAACCACGCGGTTTGGCCGTATGGTTTTCCAAACTGTGTGAAGCTCTCTACCTGCTGAGGGACCAACGCACGGTTACATAGGACCGACCACATAGACATGTTCTATCTATGTGGTTGGTTCTATCTAAACCCATAACTTTCGCATGACCGACCCACACAATTTCTACAATTTGTGCGGTAATCGTTCTCTACTTGCAAAAACCACCCGAAAACTCCAAAAAAACAAATCATTCAACAAATACTCAGACCCAAAACTCAACCAAAAACCCAAGAAAAATAAAAGAATAAAATAAAGGAGTATTTGAAGTCATTTTGTGATAGAGATGGTCTTATTAAAGAATTTGGTTCAATTCAATTGATATTAGAGATAAATATTTTAAATAGACATTATGTCCCACTAATTCCAAAAAAGTTAATGATCCTTAAATACATTCCTTGAATCTTAATGATTTCTCATGTGTCCATCCATTTATGAAATATTTCCTACATATTTCAAAAAATTAAACTATTTTTAACATGTGAGTTAATTATTTTATCACTTGTTGAATAATACCTTTTTAAATTAGTATTTTTTATTTTAACATTTTTTTAGCTAAGATAATAAAATTTAATGTCCCTTATGAGATCACTCTAAATAGTAATAATACCAAACTTTCATGTGACCTCAGGCATGTATCTCTAAATTCCAATGGATACAAACTAGTAGTAAGGGTCTAAGGAGGTATTATGGGGAGGATACACACCCTATATCAAAGAAAAAAATAGAAAAATAAATTATTATATATCTTCCATTGAAATCAACAAAATTTGGATGGGATAAATATAAAAAATATTGTTAATAAATTAAATGAAATAAATCCCCAATTATCCATGCCATGATTACTACATCCAACATCCCATTAGATGTTCACAAGTAAAAACTAGTATAAAAAGAAATAAATTATGTTGGATTTATTACTACTCAAGGCCTCACCTACTCCTAATCTCCAAAAAATTCCAAATTGTCCCAGTTAGGTTATTTTTCAAGGCCTCAACCCAACCCTTTTAATGGAATGGCCATGTGGTAGCTACTCAATCACCATTGTGAAAAGGCCGACTAATTTGGATGTGAGTACAAAACACAGCAACTCACCACCAATGTGGCCTCGTACCCCCCAATATATAAAGTGATATATGAAACACACATGATCAATATATATAAATAAACTGGGAAACAATAAATAAAATAAACCAACATTAATTACATCAACGCAATATAGGAATGTCTCTAAAAATATTATGTTGAATTACCTAGGCCATGTTCTAAAACCACATGGTTTTTAATCCTTTGGTCTTTTACCATGATCAACTATAACTTCTCCATATTATGTTAGGGTGTATCTGCCCATGTCATCGTATAGTTCCCACCATATAAATATCGAATCATAGGTTGTAACCAATGCATCCCATATACTCATGCACAAATTTCAAATAGCTCATAATGAATAGTCCAGTAGCCAGATCCCATGTTTTGTGATCTTCTCTCCAAACACTAATATAATAAATGACTCAAATTTATTTCATAGGCATCTTAAAAATTCCCTGACCCAAGGTTCATCCTTCATGACATTATACCAACCAAAACGATCCTTGGAAACCTAGACATTCTAACCAAGAACACTTAATAATTCAAATTCCAATTGGCCAGATCCTATGGCCGGCCAATAAATATGTTATAATAAAATTGATCCGGATCCCCATTCATAAATGTTTGGTTCCGAGAAACGATAGGCATATATTTATTTTAGTGTGATGGTATGGTTCCCAATATTTAGGATACATTATAACCAATGCCTATAATGATTCGTTTTTTCTATCATTACAATATTTCATGTCAGGTTCCAAAAAAATTCCATCAAAAAAGTTATGATATCTTAATATTTATTTTGGGGGGTTCAAGTATGGCGGCACATTCATTGAAATTGTTATTAATATTGTTATCTCTCATAAAATCTACCAATGGAACCCATATCTATATCATAGAAGAGGCATGATTTCAAAAAGTAGGTGCTCATTTGGGGGTTCAAACATAATGATTCTTAATAAATATGATTGGTCGAGAGGTTGGGAATTCAGACTCATCACACCCTTTTTAGGGGAATTATTACCAAATTTGGGACACTCTTATATGTTTATTATATGCTCATGAATCTATTCTAAATCCTAATGTGGGACTAGTTACCCAAATCAAATGATAAGTTGTCAAATCCTTCTTGTATGTAAAGGGTGTTTTATTGATCATACCATCAGTGTGTATCTGAATCTCTCTATCCTTTTTAGATTATTTCATGATAATAATGAGATACATATATTTTTAATCCGTATAACTTTGAACTATGGAGTTTATTATCATCCTTGGAGGTGATAGGAAATTTTTTGAAGGGATTGAACCTTCATGAGGTGTCCTACATATCAGAATTATATTATGAATCAAAACCCACATAGTAATTTAAAGTCCACACTATGATGTTTAACTTCATTTGGAAAGGACATATGTTAAACCACTTATGCATTGGGATTGGAGTTTGAGACTTGGGAAGGTGTCCTATGTATCCCTCTTATAACAGGATTCAGAGTCTTCATAGTTTGATCTACCCTCAATCAACTAGTGAGCAGGGGATATTAATTTTGACCCTCAGAGTTTTTTTAATAAGAGATTACCAATATGGTTATTCCTTGGGGGCTTACACTGAGGTGCCTTCTCGTCTATGGGGTCATTCATATCATGTGACTAATTATAGCTTACACACTTACGTTTCCCTAACTAGGGTAAATTTATTATGAAAGTGATATGATTATTGAAAACCCCTAAGCCCATGTGAGTCATGATCGATGTGAGAAACAAAGATATAAAGTGATTAAAATCACAACATATACATACAAGACATGTGAACTAGACAATCCTAAGGGGTGTTTGATATGGAGATTAGTCCTCAGGAAGGAATTATATGTATTCTTCTTATAGTAGAAATTATAGTCCTTATACTTTAATTAGCTTCTCAATCCACAGATAGATGATGAATAATGATAAAACCATATGAGACTTTGGGTCCCATGGGTTAGAGTGTCCGAGATAGATAGGGACTTATACTAAAATGGATTCCCATTAGAGCTCAGTCCGTAAGAAGGGGTAATGCATTTATAGTTTTGATATGAATTAGAGATATCATAGATTAACTAATTCCTAGCATACTGGTGGGTTTGAATACGAGATTAATCTTAGATAAAATATTGTTATCCATGATTTGTTTGTAATTATAGGTGTATATACTAGGTTGGATGTCCATTAGAAGATATTTGACCCCTACCCTCTTATAGATAAAGTGTAGAAACCATCAGTGGCTAGATAAGTATTCCAGGATGAAATGAGGATTCCATAATACCCATAGGATTGTATGAGTAAACATTCTTAACTGATTATGGACACATCCCATATGAAAAGGGAATTCCTGGAAAAAAACTCATGGTTTGGGGTTCACATGGTTCGAAGTCAAATTCCCAAATACTCATGCTAGACAATAACGATATTTCTAGAGATGTCTTCCTGAAAAAACATGATTTTATAAAAGAAAAAGTTGACATATATGAGGTGTCTTCCTGACATGTCCCAAATGTCATCTCGTCATTTCATGAGTGTTCAACGGACAAGGGTGACATGTCCTGGGGTTATTTTCATGATTTAAGTTTACATGTTAATGGGGTGTCACATGAAAATGCCGACATGCCTGAGATTCTTCACATGGTCAATGCATAAATGTTTATGTAATTTTTCATGATAAACACTGATATTTTGTAGGGATACCACATTATCTGATTGGATATTCTAAAGGATTTACACATGATTTAACTGTATTTTCCATAAATTATTCATGTTATCGATGCATACACATCCAAGTATATCACATGATCATTGATGGTATGTTTGAGTACATTTCATTACTGATGAAGACACGTCCAAGGGTGTCTTGTGAATCAAATATGATATTTTAGGAGGAATTATCTTAACATGGATGATATGTCTAGAGGAATTTACATGAAATGGATTATATGTCCATAGGACTTCATGTGACTTGGTTGATATGTCTATATGACATCATGTAACATGGTTGATATGTCTGAAGGACATTGTGTGACTTGTCTGAACATGTCTGGAGGACTATCACACGACTAAGATGACACGTTTGAGTGCTTCCAGATGACTATTGAATAGGTCATGTGAAGTGAATGATCCCATCACATAAAAATCTGTATATAAATATTCTCATAAATATTTTATAATGTTTTACCCATTATCATATAAATTCCCAATGTTCATCAATAATTATTCTATTGAGACATCGTGAGACAAATTTGGTACATGTAAATAGCTCTATATAATCCATCTAGAGCACCGGATGTCCTTAACGTGATCAATAAGGTGATCATTCGAAGAATATGTTCATGTGGTGCAATACCATGAGTCATTCCCTTGGTTTACCTTGTGGATGAACCTTGTAATTGTCTGTCATTCTAATCCATGAAGTATTCTATATCCTTTATGCTACCATGGAGTTTTTTTGGTAGAGGAACTTATTATCCTTTCCACCACTAATATATGCATCTTCACACAACACGTATATCAATGATATGGGCTTCAGTTAGTGGATCATCCCATGTTTCCCCTGAACCCACCATAGGTCATCTATGGTTTGATCTTTGTGCCTGGTGATAAACATCGACTATGAGATCACTCCATTATCACCATATTCATTAGACCCCTTAAAAGTCAAAGGGATTTCACATATTTAAAATGACATGTCAATGGGACTTCTTAAGATCAGGGTGACATGTCATTGAGTCTTCATGATATCAGAATTTCTATCGAATAGATATTCAAGTGATCAAGGGAAAATTTTCTATAAACCTTTTCTAAATCCAGTGGGCTTGTCAGAGGGCCTTCACATGAAAAATTGATTATCACTCTTTCTCATAAGGTTAATTCATTTTTTAGATATTATTTTCGAAAGTGAAATGACCTGAAGCTTTATCAATGTAATTACGATATTATAATTATTTCTTATAGTATAATTACATAATATTACATATAGAATCTAATAAGACCCTTATAAATGAACAATGCATGAAATAAAAGGGATCTCTAGAAGTTAAGGAAGATATACTGATGAAATAGTAACTTGACCTTTGGAATTGTAATGTTACCCTTATAAATAGAAAACTGGACAATATAATAACAACCTCACAATTGAGATAATAAACAAAATTTATCCATCTTATAAGTTTCCATATAATATAAGTATGTCATAGTATAAAAAAATAAATGTTTTAAAAATAATTGATTAAGTGTTGGTATTTTTGTAAGTCATGTGTATTTAATTATATTTTTTGACTAATTAAATAAATTAAAATAAACTTTATTATCATAAAATGTATTCAAAAAATAATATGTTGATGTCTTTTTATTATAAGATAATTTTATTAGACCTTAAGTAATTTTTTAATGTGTTAGAAAAGTAGTTTTAATTTTAAAATTTGTATTTTCCAAGTAAATTATGATTTTAATTAAATGTTAAATATATCACATTTATAAAATTATTTTTTTAAAATCTAATTAATTTTTTGATTCTATACATCAAAAAATGGTTAGGGGTAATTTTTGGGATTTTTTTGAAATACTTGAATTTTTAAGGAATAGTAAAATACAGTAATTTACAGTGTATATACATTATAAGTTAAATGATATATTTCTAACATCATGGATGATTTAAACACCATAGGTTAAAATTAAAATGATTATATACTACTTTTAGTCTCAATAATCATCATTATTTCTTATCATTAGAAACTTAATAAAAAAATGAATTAAATATTGAGAAAACTCTCATCTCCTCCACTATAAAGACAACCGCTCTTTACCTCCTCTACTCACACCTATAAAGCCTTGTGACTATTCCAAATTCTACTTAAATATTTTCCTAATCATATCTCCCAATTCTTTGAGCTCTTTGTCTCGTAGAAAATAACAAAACCTTTCCTCTAAAGAGGCTCTCAAGGAAGATATATTCAAGAGGTAAATTCCTCTTTTCTTTTTATATTACTTTGTTTCCTTTATATCCTCACCACTCCGCATTTAAATTGTGAGATAACTCCATTAACTTATATTTAATTGAATTTTGTTATTATAATGGAATAATTCATCATCATCCCTCATTTCTCCTATATTTATACTAAAAATGAAAACAACATTCGAGATGTGTTATTTCTTCTCATTTAAAGATGATGGGTTTTCAATTTATTTTACCACATTCAATTATATTCATGAAAAAACTTTATGGTTGAACAAGAATATAATATATTTACTATATATTATTTAAGTCTCTGTAATATTTTTTTACAAATGATATTAATTTATAAATCCATATGTGTTCATTGTGATAAAAAACCGCCAATTAACCCAAACAATTAGCATTAAAGTTTTATATAATGATTCATCTGAACTCAAAATAACAAATTGAATTTTATAACTATGTAATATTAAGTATTTTCACAAATAAAATATAAATTTAATTCTAGACAACCTTTCTCATCTTACATGTTTATCTGTACATGTACACAAGTAAACCGATCACGAAAACCAAGGAAACAAATGCTCCAAAAAATGTAATTGAACCTATTAACCCTTAAAAAAGGACATGAATGAACATAATAAGGCTATAATAAATCAATTAAATTTATAATATGTTCTATAATTATTAATTAATTAATATAATTAGATTACCTAGGATATTAATATCATGTAACAAACACCTTCATACTTAAGGTAAGGGCTTCAACCCAAACCTCCATTATTCCTTCGAGTTTCTCTATCTTTATTTTTACCAAAATGAAGTCATAAATTATTTTTATTCACATATTTTAAATTATTTTTATATTATCCAAAATCATGTATCAAGATCCATTAATCATTCCCTTTCGGGATATACATGTTTTTAATTGATTCCCTCCTCAATTCTTCTCAAAAAACAAGCCTATTTTAATGAACTTCTTGAATTCTTACCAATTTTCAATTACACTATATATTTTGTTTTTAAGACACCATTAATTTTATGAAACCAATATTTTAATTATTATAACCTGGTTTCTTCACTTCTGGTTTTATATAAAATATTATTTCCTTTTATTCTTTAAATGACCATTGATATTTTCCTTTAACTGCACTAAAATGTTTTTATTCTAAAGTATCATAATTACTCTTTTTTACATGTTATTACTTCATTTTGACATCACATTTAATGATATATGCCTATTATACCTTATTATTTTCCATTCATGATCTAATTCCTTTCCTTCATTGATATTTTTATGATACTCTCATTTGTTATGATTTATGGAATGAATATGATACCCAATTCTTACCGTGGGTAACCATTATGTTTATTTATGATTGGTTATGTATGATTTTATATATGGAAAGAATATTCATGAAGATTTTATGATTTGTACACATAGATAGACCTCCAATGTTTTTGGTAATGTTGAGTCTCATGAGATGTTATGTGCAATAGTCTTATCGGTTAGCACTGACTCGTGCTACCATATGCAACGGTCTTTGTGGTTAACCTTAACTTGTGTTCCTCCATGTGTAATGAGCCTTAAATCATGATAAATTCGAAATATATATTACTTCCAAATTATTATTCCTCTATTTTCATATGATCACATGTTTATATGTTATGATGCATTATGTTCCATACATTTTTATATCATTATGGCATGGCTTCTAACCCATGTGCTAAATTTTTATTCTTTTGTTTATTCCCTAACTAGGCTTTTTAGCTCATCCCATTGTTCATGTTATCCTTAGGATAGCCTATTAGGATATATGATCACAATTTATGTTATGAGGTCTTTGTGAATATTAAATTAGGAAATGTTTTATTTAGTCCCAAGTTTTCAGTTTTGTGTACCTAGTCTTCCAAGACACTAGACTTTACAATCATTGGCTTGTAATCTCAAGTTTAACTAGGATTAAGATAATGTAATGATGTGTGTAAAAGTCTAGTGTCACTATAAAAATTCTATGGTTCTCACCCATCGATTTCCTATCAAGGAATTTTGGGATCAATTGGACATGTATGAGGGCTTCTTCTTGATGAAGGTGACATACATAAAGGCATTCATATGGAATTGATAACATACTTCTAGGGATATCATGTTATCATTGAACTGATCATGTTATATTTTTAATCCCTTCATGTTAAAATAAACATAAAATTTATCACATGAAGCTTCCTTATTTTTCAATTTTAATTCTATAAGCTAATTTAGGTATTGTTAGGTGTCTGTTAGTTGACATGTCACGTGATTGGAGGAACTCATCTGGAGGAGGCTCATATAACTATTAAGAAGTTTTGTAATTTATCAAAATGATGAATAGTTATATATAATGGGTCTTTTTTGAATATAATGACTCGCTAAAGGGTCATCACATGATCATTATCAGATCAATTATAATACATTATACAATCATGTGATTTTCATCAGTTGTGTAATTGTGTATCCTCTTATGTGTTAAGAGATCTATGTAACCTAGTCTCTTGATCTCCATGTATCTATACTTCTCCTTCCTTTATTTTGTAGATATAATAATAACAATGTTTTATATATTCAATCAATCCTCAAATTGTTGATTCTCATCTAGGGGGAATCCAAAAATCCCCTTTCCCCATTAGGAGAAAGTTCTACTAGGACAATGACTCAATTATAAGGAATGTAAAAGCCCTCTTGAATCCCTTGGTATTCTTTTGGTCGGTGTTCCAAACGGATTTCAAACTTTTAGGTGACCTTTTTCATTCCAATGGGTTTTTTATTAATAAAGGATCGATGGGCCATTCATTTAACTACTAACACATACCCTAAGAACTCTTGTGATCTACTCTCCCATGTGATTACTTTATAAGACCAGCTTATATAACATGTACTGTGAGAACTAATCACGATATCTAATTTCTAGATATCATCGTATGATCTATTTTATCATGTTTCTTTCTAAAACAATATATGAACCAATCCATTGTAAATCTATTGAACCTTGACACATGTTCTTAGCTGCATGGTTGTCCTACAAGCCTCACATGAATAACAAGTTCTATTGTGTTATCACTTAATAGTTATGCATTTTACATCAAGAATTTACGGTAACACTATCACAAGTCTTATAACCGGTCATATGATCATGAGATTATAGATGGGTTATGTTATTTTTAGGCCTATAACAATTCATGTGATCACAAACAATTATGTTTTTCACATGATTAATGTGAGGTTATCCATGTTATACACTTATTTAAATCTATATTGAATGTTTCCCTACATATCTAACATGTGATTATTTCTATAAAAATATGGATTCTAGTTTTTATAAGTCTTATAATGTGCCTGGAAAGAGGAATGATTTCAAAGAATTGCACTGATGACCCTCAGTACCAAGTGATTTATGAAAATGGTGTTTTTAAGAGTGTTCTTCTACCTGAACATCATGACCACCCTATGTCTCACATATTTCATTTTTATGGATTTAGTATTCCAAAATATACTGCAATTACTTTACCTGAATATAATATTCCACCACATTGTTTGTCTTCTTCTCTAAATTGAATACAAATGAAATTTTTTTAATATGATTAATTTATCATGGAACTACTCTAGATATAACACTACATGTTGGATAACTCCCCCATAGGCCCATATTGTTGTGATTTCATCCATCAACTGAATGGTTAGAGTTACTCCAACACACATGCCTCTTATAGAAGAATCTGATAAGTGGTTTGAGTTCATTTTTGGACTTTCTATCAGGAAAAAACCTAATAAGAATGAGAATGGTCATTTTTTGTGAGGTACAACTAGAAATAATTTTCTAATAAACTATAAGATGAATACCTCAATGAGGTTACATGGAATTCATAGATTATTGTGATTCATCAATTGAAACACCTCATAGAGATTATTATTGTTTGGTATTTGTTTACTAAATACTTTTATATTCCCCATGTAGGAGTATGGATTTGTCTCTAGTACATTTATCATTTGGGAGGGATACCTCCTCTTGGGGAGATATATGATGAATTCCTTCCTTCTATAGGTTATTGGGTTGACCATGAACAAACTTCATCCTTTGTGTGATACATGATCACAAATGTGAAGCCAATGTCAAATAAGGACCTAAAACTACACTATTTTATTTCATTAAATTAGTGGATAAATATATTCCATTATCATAGAGGGACTCAAAAACATACATATTCCCTCATTGATTTCCTTATAGAAATATCTAAGATAGTGTTGGATCTTATTTGGTCATCTTGAAAGCTTGAGGGAATGCCCCATGTGGATACTGAGTGCGACCATAGGCTTCCCTAAGTCATTGGTTAGTAGGGTTTCTACCTATGTTTCTAAATGGATGGATTTTTCAAGCTAGGGATGCATGATTACATGTTCTAGTAGTTAAATTGGTAATTATAGAATGATTATTATAGGGGTGGACTATTTGGATTTTTTAAAAACTCTTTCCCTTATTTACCAACTCTTTGTCCTTATCCAACATGGGAAAACCATTTCAACCTCTTATTTTTCTGTATATGAGTGGAATTAATAGTGTTAAAAATATCAAAACACTACTAATATATCTTATTCTTCATTTCATCCTAGTTTTTTGAATGATTTTAGGGTCTAGGTGATGCTATTAGGTTTCTATGTTGTTGTTAATATGTTGAGGCAACATCACTATTTCAAATTCATGCCCTATCCCACACCGAGCAAGAAATTGTTTGATAATCAATGTGCATCTCTCTTTTATAGGTTATATAAAATCTCACTTATGGATGGTTTTATTACAACTCTTATAGATGAGATAATTATATTTGCGAAATATACCCCTTATCATTAATCTCCCCATTTTGTGTATTAAGACGACTTCCCCTCTTCCCTTAGCTGGCGGGTGGGAAGAATGACATCTCTATATCATTCTCTAATTTGGTATTTTGATGGAGCATGAGGATACAAATAATAAAATCATTCTTATTCATGTAAATATCCCTATCATCCTATGTCATGACTATGCAGAGGATTGTTTGGAATCTTACCCGAGCAGTGTATTGAATTGTCTGATATTTCAGGTGGAGAAGCACCACACTTCTCTGATCCCCTTATCTAGAGAAGTAATAGAGTTGTTTCATGCTTTTAGGGGTCCACCAAGAAAGTAAATTATCCATAGTTATTAATCACTAATAATAATAACATTTTTGGTTGAGGAATATTTCCATTCAGTACCAGTGACATATGTTACACCATTTAAGGGAGAAATACAAAATACTCCTTCTGTTACTTCCTTATCTGCTCGGGTGATCCATCCTTCAAAAGAATTGATACCATAAAGGAAAATTTGGATGAAAATTCAATCACTAAATACAAATACTCCCTTGAATAAAATTTATGACCCAGAAGAATTTCTTAACCATCTCTATCATGGGATGGGGGCTGATGGAGTCGAATGTAGAAGATTGTATGATATCATGCTATAGATTGTCCTAGCTCGGCAATAATTTTCTAGTAATGAGTTAGACTGGCATAATTTCACTAAAATAGATCCTCAAGATAAAATAATTTGTGAAGATTCATAAGTGATTGAATAGATACATCAAAATGTATCTCAGTTACATGACCAGATGGATGACCTAACTGCATATATAGTATAATAGAAGTGATCATAACTGTCCCAAGATCCCATATTTTGATTTAGTCATCATTATTAGAGACCACATATAAATAAGGTTAATATAAATCTTGTTTTATGGAGACTCTCCATCCTCATGTGGAAGGTGAATAAATGGATCTACTAGTACATTAATAATCAATCAATTCTTCTTGCTAGACTCTGGTTGATTTATAAAACTCATCTAATATGATTTTTTTGTAACTCAATCACAATTGTTTCTATGGAACAATGTGGAGACTCAGAAATATGTAGATTCCTCCCTCATCAACACATTATCAATGAACAAATATTCTACAAATTACATGTTATAATTGGGATATATTTCTTTCATGATTTTCATGAAACATAATTATCTTAGTATCAGATAGACCATTGAAGGTACATGCACTGCGTATAATACCATTTAAACCCAACATCATATATTTTAATGCTTAAATAATAAAATATTTCACTTCTTAATTACTCATGAATGACTACTGACACAAGATTCCTCATTGAGGAATCTTTTCTGATCCCTCCAAGATAACATGGTTCAAAAGGGTAGTGTAGGTAAACATATATCTCATAGTGAGATTGCTTTACTTTTTACCTATGTTAGTTGACCTAGAGAGAATTTAATGATTTCTTTTAATGAAATAAATAATGCTCCCTAAAATAGTTTTTTTATATTTCCCTATTTTTTGAATAAGCATTACATGGGAAGGTTTAGTGTCCATGGAAATTTCTTTTACAAAATACACTATTTTTAGTGTTGTAAACCGCACATTTTTTATTCCTTTTAGTTTTATAAGAACTAAATGTTTATTAGAACACACAGAGTATGGGTCCATCAAGAAATGACTCAATTTTTATCCTTGGGTTCACATTTTGGGGTTTCAATGTGAAGAACATTATGTCTCATTCAATTTATTTGTTTAAGGTGTTGAAGAATAGACCATTGTTGTAGTTTAGGGTACTTTGCCTCAAACCATATGTTGTTTTAGTTTAGGATGTTTTATCTCATACCATCTATTATTTTATTTTTGGTTATATAATCATGTACAATAAATTTCTATAGTTTAGGGTTTTTTATCCAACCAAATATTACATTAGTTTATGATATTTTTGGTTGGACCATCTATTGAAGTAGTTTATGGTATTTTAGCACATACCATCATTTTCTGATAATAAAAGAATGGTCTTCATGAAGTGATCAAGAACCCTTCATCCTTCATGGTATTCTAAAGAAAATTTGTGCATGAGTGGTAATGATACCCTACATTATTAAATTATATTCTGAAGAATTAATGTTTATGAAGAGTTTTAGAACCATACATTCTTATAGAAGACATGAAGGATAAATATCCTTGATGTCATGTGACATCCTACATAATTTCTGAGATTTGGTTTCAGTTATAGTGAAATATTTGAAAATTTGGGTCCACTAAGATAGTTTGAATATGGGTTGTGTAAATCATGTGACTAGGTTGTGAAATAGTGAATATGGAATGGGGAAGATATGTCAAGGATGTCCAAAAACACATTAATGTGGTGAGTTATGACACATTGTTGATGGGAATCACTATAATTAGAGGTCCTTTCATGAAATGTGGATACACATATAGTTTATGGGTTTGAGGACCTTATGTATGTGCCCATAGGGCTTACATACATAGTCAAGTAGAAGGGTCCCCACTCTTTTTCAAGGGCCATGTAAGATTTATGGAGATTCATTTTTTTAAGATGAAGTGGGATATATTGACTAGAGATATTTAACAAGGGTTTTGGAACCCCAGTGATATTTAGTTTTTGTTAGGATGCTCAGGTCTAGTTCAAATTTGTTTTTGATTTAAAAGGTGTTGTCCATTAAATGGATTGTAAATGGAATATTTAATTCCTACTTTGAGAAAGGGTGTAATATAAGTTTATATAACATCGATAATGTTGAATCCACAATAATAATATAATTTTGGCGATTATAAATCATGGTCTGGGAATATCTAAGTCTACTGAAGGTGGAAAATGTTGGTTACATGTAAACCAATGATAATAGTAAAATCCCCTATTCCACGGAATTAGGAAAACAACTTCTTGATTTAATGGGGGACTCTTCTCTAAGACCAAACATCCTCTTGGAACAAGCTCATATGAATTTTTCTATTCACTATAAAATCCTATTGGGGTCCCTTTTAATCAACCAGTCCCTATTATTAGCTTTCTAGAGGGAAAAACCAGGAGAAATAACTCGAGGAAATGGATTCCAAGAGAAGGGTATTTATGTTGTCATCTCAAAATTCAAATACATGAAGGTGGTTTATGGAAAATTTAATATTTAATAAGGTTTATGGAACCCTAAAATGTGTTTCTCTACCTAGTGAACACATTATCACAACAATGATATACGATGAATCATTTCTCTAACTTTTTCCTGGACCAAGTTGTCCAGCAAGCATAGATCGACCTTTACTAAGTCCAAAAAGTGTTTCCCATGATATTTATTCATTTTATATTTATACTCTAACATTTTATAAACTATAAAAATTAATACTCTAGTGAGAAGGGACTTGAATTTTTCATTTACCACCATTTTTTGTTTTTAGCATGAAAATATTTATTTCTCTTTAACTAGAAATTTAGATTCATCTGAGTTGGACCATTATTGGATAATTTTAAAGGTTTTTCAACTATAACTAATGTGCATGAAGCTTAATTTCATGATGTATATAACCCTGGAATGATGGGAGTCTTACACAATATCCTAGTTAGTATTTCAGGTGTTGAGAGTTCCCTAACATCCTTTTGAGTATATTATTAGAGTATTGAATATCATGTCTCGTGGTTCGTGGATGCGTAATGGTATAAGACATCATGAAAACAATGACTGTGAATCATAGTATGGAAATGTGCTCCACTTTGATGATTTTATATCTCAAACTTTTGATAAGGACCTTCCCACTGGGTGAAGTTTCTTCTGGATGAGAGGTCTAAGGCTCTTATGAAAATACACCCCTTACATGATTAAACAGAGAGACAATTTATTCTTTTCCAGATCAATGTACTGTTTATGGAGAACCAAGGACCTAGAGAGTTGATTGGTCATTTATGGATTGATTTCATCACTAAGATAATCCAAGAACCCTAAATTTTGGATTACTAAGGTCATGCTATTGTGGGCCTTTGATAAATAGTGATAATATATGATTGCCTACATAATTTAGCATTGTGTCATTGGGAAACATTTTTTTCCTGTTCAACACCATGTGACGAGGATACATTCCTTGTAGTTTATTATCATGTATCAAGAATGTAGAAACAAAAATGAAATTTTTAAAGATATCCTGGGTTACACTATGCACTAGTTGGGGGTATTTAGATTTGGTAAAAACCTTTTATACATGAAAAAAATATTAATGGGTAGAAACATGTTGGATCCCTTCCTTAAAAGATTTATCTCATGGGAGAGAAAGTTGTACGTAGACCAAAATTTTATATAAAGAGAGTGAGTATGTATGAATTGTTCCTCTTTAAAAAAAGGTAGAATAGCTTTTTTTGGATGGTCTTCTCTGGGTTTCCCTATGAGTATTGTAAGGGTAGGAATCATTCCATTTTCATCTCATTTAAAGAGTTCCATCTGCATAAATCTAACTCATATATAGGGGGAAAGGGCTTTTAACTTTATTCCCATAGTGATTCATGGCATCATGGTCAGCAATGGTGTCCTCTACAAAGAATAGGTTAATATTTTGGGATGTGGAATTTCCATATTTTATTATTATATTTTGGTTAACAACTCATCCCTGGAACATATTCATGTATATAATGGCCCACTCTAAGCAATTTTATGTTTTGCAAGATGGACCACATGTCATGAAGTTTAATGTCATGAAATTGTCATGTATCAGTGAGAGGAGTAATAAACATAGAGAAATTATCTCTTCATAGAAGATTCATGCCTCAAATGGAAGGGTATAATGATATTATTCCATAATCATACATTGAAAATGGGTACATTTCAGAGATATGTAACATTGAGAGTATCTAAATATGCTTGAATAGATTGGTTTTGGAAGGAGTAAATTATAACCCAATAATAAATTATATAACTAGAGGTGGAAATGGTGGATACTGATTAACCATTGATAATGGAAGAATCCAATAATCCAAGAAATCGGGAATACAACTCATGGGTTTAAGGGGGACCTCTCCTATGTGATAAAACATCCTCTATGAACAAGCTATTAGGGATCGTTTCATTCACCAAAAAAACCTAGTGGGGTCCCATTGGATTATACAATCCCGATAATTAGTTTTATTTTGGAGAGAACTAAGAGTAAGGGAGCCCAAGGTTATTGGGGTTCTAAGAGAAGGATACTAACTTGATGAATTTGTTGGCATCAACTCAAATATCAAAAATATGAAGTTGGTTCGTGAAAAATGTAACATTCAAGAAGGGTTTGAGAAACCCAAAATCTATGAAAACATGCATTGAAAACATTTTTTTCATAAGTGACTGGACATGTCATTCTGGAATACATAGTCATTAGGTGGTGATATATTTGGAATGAGGACCTCTTGTTGGGATGTTTAACATAATTTGACTAGGAAGTATTTTATTCTCCAAGGTAAATCTTGGTCGAGCTGGCCAGAGTCTAGATTATCTGCGATCACATGATCCATGCTCGATGTCAGAAACAAGAGATGAATGGGAATATGATATAGTTTCATGAGAGTTCTTGATTGGGAAAAAATGGAGTTGTTCATAAATTATTATGGATAGGATCCTATGTAAGGATCTCACTTTCATGTAGGGTCATGATTGGGTGTGGTGATAACTGAGGCATGGGCTTGGAATGGAGGATCCAGAAACCACTATGTATCCTGTGATGGTTGGAATCAATCCACACATAGTTCTCATACATTTTCTACGTATGTATCTCCCATATGGATGGAGGATTTTATTTTTTATCATTCTATTTGTTGCGAGTATATCCATGATGGGAGATCCGAGCATTTCTATGTATCCTATAGTAACTAGAATCATGCCCCATGTTATTCCTAAAAGGGAAAATTCTGTTCATTGGCCAAACATATATGTAGAGAGGGGGACATTTTTTACTTTTTTATTATGTATGGACTAAGGATTTGGCATCTTGGTGTCACTAAGTATACTATAGTATTAGGAATCAATCCATAAATAGTTCTTAAATGTAAAATCCTTCATGGAATTATAACCCATATGTAGACGAGTATGTTTTTTCGTTTTTATAGTGGATGGACCTATAATATGAGATATGGGTGTCACTACGTATCCTATAGAAATATTAATCAAGCCACATGTAACTCTAGAGTGGAAAACTCTGCACTTATGTCTGGTCCATATTTATAGGGTGCATTGTTTCATTTATATTTTGGTTAGACCCGAGATTTTGGATCTAGGATCCACTACATATCATAGAGTAACAAGAATCAAGCCACAAATAGTTATTGAATGGAAAAATATCTTTGATGGTCTGAATTGTACACATAGGGACATTTTCTTCCATTTATATTGGGCCTAGAACGAGGATTTGTGATTTTGGGGTCACTAATTATCATATAGTAATATAATTAATCAACAAATAGTTCTTGAATTGTGAGATTACCTATATAGATATAACTCACACTTAAGGATGGGAGTACTTCATTTTTATTTTACATAGATCTCATACATGTGCAGTGATACTTATATGAAGGAATTTTCTCTATACATTTTAACATCATGTGGAAAGGATGTCTCCATATTGTTAAAGATAATGGGGGGAGGATGTCTTCTATGAAGTGTAACATCACGAGTTAAGGACATTATATTCTATATAGTGTAAATAATTTCTTATGGGAATTTAAATCTCTAATAATATTTATGACAATTAGTTATTGAGAAACATTTCATTAGTGGGGGAGAAAAATGTTCTCTATCCATCGTGACCAATGAGTATGCTCCATCGGAATAGAACATAGTAAGATGCAGTGCCCTTCCCACCTTGTTCCCTATTTGGGTGTGTCTTTACCAATATCATTGGGGTTCTAAGATCCAATAAAAATGATATATGAAGGAATAAGTAGAGTATAACCATTATATTAATAGACTACATGATCCAATTATGATGAACTTTGAGGTTGGGAAGTGTACTCAAACTGTTCTCATTGATATGTTCCAACTCGTCTTGTCAGTTTTCTGATTGATTTCCATTTGATATTTTTTCAAAAATATCTATTAGGAGTAAGTGAAAATAATATTCTATTCAAAACCACAACTTTGGTTTTATAAACAAGTGAATATGGAATCTCTTGTGTGGTGGTGTTCATAGTGATACGGTAGGACCACAAAGCATGAAGGATCTTGTACTGCCAGGATGTCTTATCATTTTCAACCATTTTCTAGAGTATATTTTATATTATAATATAAGGCCTATATTTTCTTCATTATCCACTAGATGATAGAGGTATTATTGTATATATTTTATGTTTTACTTCTAATATAATTTCATCAATTTAGTAAATAAAAGGTTGGTGTTGTTGTCCTAACTATCATGTGTAGGAAACTGAATTAGTTGATGATACTGGATTTCTTGAACTTGAAAATATTAATCATCCCAACATCTTTTTAGAGTATTTCCTTAGCCCATTTGGAAAATAATTTAGTTTTAGTAAGGTTTTACTTAAAATACATTTGTATTGTTTGGGGATATTTCCCCAAAACTAAAATTCCACATATGGAAAATGGTCAGGAATATTTTGTTTTCTATAGAAGCTCCAGTGGTCGATGGATAATGTTTTTATTGAATATAGCATGCATGAAATTTCCTAGTGAATTCCACAGAGTCGTGTATCATCTATTTTTAGTAGTAAAAAATCCTCCTAATTTGGTATGAGAGTCTACTCCATAATTGATGAGATCTATAGGATAAGGAATGCACATCATCCATAACAGAAGAAATTTATCCTTCTGCAATAAAACTAAGTAAGATTCCATCAAATTCCCATTTGTTGGGGTAATTTATTTCATTTGGATAATCCAAAAGGGTAATGTTCATTTCCCATCATGGATTCCATCCCGTTTAGGCTTGATCAAATTGGAGTGTCCCATTTTGGAGGTAATTGACTGTGGGATTTGGTCTCACCTAAATTTACCCATGTTTTTAAGGTTAATTGGTTGCTTATAGTTTAGGTTGGGTTGTTGAATCCTAATAGGCCTAAGAAGATACATATAGATATGTAAATTCTATGGACTATTTTTGGATATGAATTGGCCATTTTGGGTTGATTTTAGATGGGTTTAAAAGAGTAGAAATAGATCTATGTGATTTAAATTTATTAGAAAGGGTTCAACCTAGGTTATTATAAGGGATGGATTGGATGAAATTAATTTTTTTAATAATTTCAATTTCATTAACTCTATAATGATTCATTAAATGAATTCAAACTAACACAATCACTTACTAGTTAAACACATTCAGAAACACATGATAATCGCTTATAAACTTGTAAGATCATTTTAATTGGCACTCCATGTTAAAGGATCTTGTTATCACATAAAAGTGGGGTGATTAAATTCAATAAAGAGGAGGAAGAAAGAAAATAATTTAATAAAAAAACTAAAATAAAATAAATTAATAAACATTTAGAGATTGATAAATAACATCCAATACAGACCCTTTCAACTCCCATTGGATAAACCCATAAAATTGTTATCCCTCCATTGATAACATCTTCTCAATAAAATTTGGAAGTATACTTACGAGGGTGGAATTGAAGAAGTAAATACAACAAAACAACGATCCCTACACCATTGTGTGATAAATTCAACCGGTTTTGGTGTGAATAAATTCACAACATGAGACAATGGTATAGAAATTATGTGAATAAGAATAGAATAATAGGAAAGGAAATACATTTATTAAAAAACTATGCGGAATTGAAAAACTATCATGAGAAAGAAATTTCGTTACCAATACAAAGTGGAAGCATAACATTACAATGTAACCAAGCTAAAAATATGATCAACTCCTTCACAAACACTACCTTAAATTCGTATTTTTGATGACTAGGGTCTAACCTACAATAGTGTATGTCACCCCAATTAATTGTGGAAGGCCTAGGTGGGTGGAATGTTTGTGTAATTTAGATTGTTCAACCTTTGACCGGAAATAGAAGCCACCTTGGATCCACCAAATAGAGGTTCCTAAATGATCTTGTAGATGGAAGAATTTGGATGGGACATAGAATAAAAAATCTCCAATTATAATTTCCCCAATTATCCTATCTAATTTCATCCCAAAAGGATTTTTTCGATATATGATTGAAATGGGGGGCTGTTTTTCTGGGTAGAAGAATCTTTCCTAGAATTTCATCTTCAAATTGGGCTACCTGGAACACCATAAAAACATCCAAATTATCAGGGGCCACTATTTTATTAAATATTCCCCATGATTTATTCTATCTCCATTTAAATTTTAGGAATCATTGGGATTGGATATTGGTCACAACAGTTCATTTATTAAGTTTCTCTCTAGTTTACTTCGCCTATAATGTTCTTGGTTCAAGGCCCATTTTATTGGTATTCCGATTAGAATATTAAAGTTCTAAAAAATAATTAATTTTTCCTCACATCATGGGGTACCTAAAATAAAATATTAAAATAAAATCAATACCATTTTGTGTTTTATGTGGTTTTCAAAAATGTACAATGCAATAGATCATTTTAAGAATGAATTACAATCATAATGGGAAATGATGTTTGTAGTGTAAAATTCACTAAAATGGTGTTTATGAATAATGAAGACCATGAATATTATAAATACTAATAATGAATATTAGCCTCTTTCAGTAGATAACCACACCCCCAACTTGAGTTTTTCTTGACCTAAGAAAAATATATCTAAAAAATATAAAATTTGACTTCCCTTTCCCAAAAACATTTTAATACACAATGCTCACCAAAAGAACTCAAACCAAATTATTATGAAATCCATAAAAATTATTTAACACAAGGTAGGTTCACAATTATATCCCAATCCCATGGCCATTACTTTGTTCAAATTAATCACCATATTCATCCAATTTCAATTAATCTTGATGATGTGTTGTGCGTCACAATAGACATGGGGGTTATATTTATTTAAGGGAGAAAATATGGAAGCTCTAGGTGGAATCAAATTCCAATATTAAGATGAGTATACATTTTTTTACTGTACTTTTTCTATGGTAATTTAAATTGAACTCAATCGAGTCAACACATGTAGAGAGACTTTATCGATGACTCTTAGGCTCAAAGACTTTTGGGTGCTAAGTGAAGCCCACATGCTGGGGCATCATCTCGAGTTTAATCAATAAAAAACAAATTAAAATTACCAAAAGAGTGATAAAATTCCCAAATCTCAGATAGAAAACTATAGATTCATGATCCCCAAGTTCCAAAAGCCACACATTATGTTATTCTATTTCTTTACATGCAATGATTTTTTTTTTGGTTTTATATTTTTTATTGATTTTTTTGAATAATAATGTTAAAATTAAAATAATCACCAAACCTATGCCATTTATTATGTTACCCCAAGAACTAAAACTAATACCACACAATCCAAAGGACGTGTGTTGTGTTTTTTTATTAAATGGATGAAAATATAAATGGTGAAAACCACATCGGACAACGACACTTTCAAAAATATATTCTCATAAACATAAAATTACATTAAAATCTGATTCAAGGAATTCAAATTTATTTGATATTAAATTTCAAATTGTGAAATTTCTATTATCATGTTCAAGGTTAAATTAATTTTTCTTTCCACGTATTTTTTTATTTCATAACATTTTTTATATTTTTTTTAATTTTTCTGATGCACACAAAAGAATTTTTTATTTCATCTCTCCCCCAAATTAAAATTGAATTGTCCCCAACGAATAATGAAATAAAAATTTAGATGTTTATAGGGGTAGAGAGGAGAATTCATATAAGTAATTTTAGTGAACAAAGCGGGGAACCAAGTCACCTGGTGTTTGAAGCTGAAGTTCATGTTGCTCGAGATTAATCCTTTGATATCCTTGTCATATGCATGCTCCTAATGGATGATTGGGGACTGGGTTTGAACTATTTATGGAATTTGGTTCCATTAAAAACATTCAACTAATTATGCTTCTAAATGTGACACTCAAACATCATTATATCACAATGGAAACTCCAAGGGGTTCCGTTACCTAAAAGTAATAAAATTCGAAAGGCAAGGAAAAAAAGTACCTATTTATTTTAGCACACCAAAGATTGATACTAAGAACAATAAAAAATTATAATCAAAATAAATTATATATATATATATATATATATTTCAAATATAAGTATATATATAATGAAAATTAGAAGGAAGCACTATAAGTTGTAGGTCTGTGGTAGGCGCCCTCCCCTGTCTCCCTTAAATTACCAGTTTGAGTCTTACAGATTCACTGGTCGCGATGGATTTTTCCCCATGACATATAGTTTTGAATTTTGCAAAAAAAATAATTTTTATTTGAAAACCTAGAAGAACACAAAAATAAAATAAAATAAAATAAAATAAACACAGTAGCCGAGTTGACACTTTGAAATCACTTAGTTAACAATTGTTAGCTCGACATGAACCCCCCCAACCGAACCAACAACAAATTTCAGCATCTTAAGTATTATATTTTTCACCAATTAAATTATATCATGATTGTGTCTCCATTAGTTTTGGTGGGAATATTTGGAAATTGATTCAAGAATAATATAGGTCCTATTGAATGAGATAGTACCAGGAATATCAAGAAGGGTCCATCCAATTGCTTTTTTAATCTTTCTAAAGATATAAAGGAGAATTTTCCTATCATTACCATTAAGAGAGGGTAAAATTGTGAATTTTTTTTGATTATTCCTTATAAAGGAATTATTTAGAGAGGATGTATGGACCTTGAATTTGAGTATGGTTTGGATAACAGATTCAAACCCAGGTATGACATTGAATCAAACTAAATTTCATTTTAAAAATTTCTCAATAGATTTGGCTGCTTTTGAATAGAATATTAAACCACAAAATTGGACATATCGGTTTTAGGAATGGATATGGAATTTATTTCCTTGTTTCTCTCAATGGTTCAGTGATTTTTTATTCCAAAAAATCACCAATGGAACAATATTTAGGACACTCAATCCATGATGTCAAATTTACCTCTTTTGAATATATAAAATAAGTTTCCTCTTAATTTAAAAACCCATAAAATTTTAATTCATGTACTTTGGTTATCTTAGATTCAAAATATGCTTATTTAGCTTTTTCATGAGAAGTTTCTATGTAACAAAATTTTTCTATGAATTATGATGAATGGAAAACCTGACTAGGAATGGGTTTCATAACTGTTTCAATGATTTGTATTTATACTCTCAAGGATGAAACCTTAGAAGCCATTATCTCATTTTGTTGAAACAATTTATCATGTAATGGTTGTGGATTATTATGGTAAGGGTGTTGTGGTAGATGGTCTATTCTAGGAGGATAATTAAGTTGTTGGAATTACACAAGGGAATATTCAGATTGTCCTTGTTAGGATTGCAACTCACTATTAGTTGGAATGTTTTGTGGTGAATATGAGTTAAAACATTTTTTATCAATAGGTTGTTGATTTCCCACCAATATAAACTACGGTGGTAATTTTATATCACAATTGGGATGGGGTAGTTATTATAGGGAGAGGTTCCCCGTGTTTGGGTTTGTTCAAAATGGATTCTATGAGAATGATATTGGGGAAAAGAATAGATAAGTTAGGTGAGAATAAAATGGGAGTTTCTATTTAACTTACTTAGGTCCCTAAAAATGGTTCTAAAATTTGGTCTCTCCCAAATTTACCCAATTTTTTAGAGTTAATCGGTCGCTTGTAATGTAGCTTGGGTTGTCAAATCCCTAGAGACCTAAGAAGAAACCTATAGATGCATACATTCTATAGACTATTTTTTATATGAAGTGGAAAACTTTGGGTTGATTTTATATGGGTTTAAAAGAGCACAAATAGATCTATGTGATTTCATTTTTTGAGAAAGGGTTGATCCTAGGTTATTACATGGGATAGATTGGAAGAAATTTTTTTCTTAACGATTTCAATTTCATTAACTCTAGAAGGATTAATTCAATGAATTCAAACTAACCTCATCACATACATGTTAAAAACCTTTAAAAGAACAATATAATCACGTATAAATTTGTGAGAACACAAAGGTAAAGAGTCTTATTATCACATAAAAGTGGGGAAATTAAATTCATTAAGGAATAAAAAGCTATAAAATCATTGAATAAAAAACTCAAATAGAATAAATTAATAAAAATTTAGAGACTGATAAATAAAATCAAATCCATCCCCTTTCTAATCCCCTGTGTGTACCCTTAAAATAGTTATCCCTACATTGATGAAATGTTCTCAATGGAAGTGGGATGTAGACTTTTTAGGGGTGGAATTATGAATTGCAAACAACAAAATAATGATCACACCAATGTTGTGTGACAAATTTCACAATGTTTGGTGTGAATAAAATCACACCTTGAGAAAAATATATCAATTTGATATGAAGAATAATTGAATAATATGAAATGAAGAACTTTTATTAAGAATGTAATGTGAATTGAACAACTTACATGAGAAATAAAAGCAATTACAAACACAAAGTGGAATCATAACATTACAATGAAACAGAGAACAAAATATGATCAACACTTTCACCACCACTATCTTAAATAGGAATTTTTTAAGACTTAGTTAGAGCCTAAAATAGTTTAAGTCCCCCAAATTAATGGTGTTAAGAATATTTGGGTAAATTGTTTGTGGAATGTTTACTTTTCCACCCTTGACCTGAAATGGCATCTAGCTTGCTTCCAACCAATAGTGGCATCTAGATGAGCTTCTAGATTGATGAATTTCGGTGCTCCATAGATTAAAAAAATTCAGATACATATGTCCCCTGATATCATATAAAATTTCATACCAAAATAATTTTTCTTCATATATGATTGAAATGTTGGGATGTTTTTCTCAGCAGTAGAATCTGGCCCGGAATTGTATCATCAACTTGGGATGCCTGGAACTCCATTCAAACATCAAAATTAGCATGGGATGATATTTCATTAAATGTTTCACATTATTTATTATATATCCAATTCAATTTTTAGAATCACTGGGCTTGGATCTTGGCCTTTATAATATTTCTATTGGGCTTCTATCTAGTTCACTTTGCTGAGAATGTTTCTTTGTTCAAGGACCATTTTGGTGGTCTTAAAATAAAAATATTCAATTGATCCAAAATAATGAATTGTTCCTTACATCATGGGGTACAAAAAAATAAAATATGAAAATAAAATAAAGACCATTTTTTATGAGCTATTCAAAAAATACCATGCAATTGTGCATTTTACAAGGGAATTACAATCCTAATGTGAAATGATGTTAAAAGTGTAAAATGCACTAAAATGGTGTTTATATATAATCAATCACATGAATATTATAAATATTAATAATTAATATTATCCTAAATTAGTGGATAATCAGGATCCATCCATCCAAGGGTGGATATCGGTTCATCACACTGAAGGGTAGTGTTTAACAGAATGATTTCATCCATTTCAATAACAATGACTGGTGAGACCATCCTTTAGTTCATGATGTGTACAAACACGTCATCATGATCATGGTCATCCAAGACTATGGATTCTTTAGCCAGTGTATCAGTAAGAACAATTTTTTACCACCAATCCATTGCTTTTATTATTTTAATAAACCACTTTTTGGTAAAGTGGATCCTCACACAACCATTCACTACCAGACATACAACAAAAAAAACAGATTCAAAATTCCAAGTTAAAAATTATCTCTTACTCAGGACACGTCCCACATAATGTCGCGTACACAAACCAAACACTTCATTGTACCTATTTCCTTTAAAGAACAACTTCCAGAATCCATCGTTGTCATTAAGAACTATCATCGTCGTCGAAAAATAACACAACCTTCAAAACACAACCGTCGACCATCAACACACCGGGAAACCATCACTTAGAAACAAACCAACAACCAGCCAAGCTCCACTGAAGAACATCAATAATGACTTCTAAAACTCTATAGCCACCTTTCCAGACCAGTAAAAACATTGTTAGAAATAACATCCAACACCATCAGAAACCCAAGGAATAGAACCTGTATCCATCGCACCTCCTTGAAAACTGGATACTAATAAAACTACACATCCCAAAACCTCTGATAAAATCACTGCACTAGACCAACATAGTGTGGGAATGACGATCAGGAATTAATATAAGAGTTAGTTTGGTTAGGTTGTTGGAAAAGAGCAACAATCTTCAACAGGAGATCCACCCCCTTTGATAGAAACACCACCAGGAGAGGAGATACTAGATAGACAAACCAAAACTCTATTCCTACAATCCATGATTAAAATATAAAAACATCAAAATAAAAAAACCCAAATCACCAGACTCCACATCCATCAGCAACAAAAAGATGAAGCCTTGCATCGACCTCGCTTTCCAAACCCCACTCCACCTTTGCACAATAGCAACACCACTGTGATATTGGTGATGGAAAGAGAACCCCTAAAACCGTTAAAATGAATTGAACCTCGAATGAAACATAACCTAATTCCATCACTAGAGAGCAAACACAATGAAGCATTTAGATCTGTTGGTACTTGATAGATAGGCCAATGAAACTTTGGGATGGTAGAATCGTTACCCAAATCTATTAAGAAAATTAGGTATGACCCTTAAAATATACATGGGCAACGACAACCTTAATATTACTTTCCACTGAATCGGGAACTAAAACAGGA
Organism: Viscum album; assembly: GCA_963277665.1. Taxonomy (NCBI): domain Eukaryota; kingdom Viridiplantae; phylum Streptophyta; class Magnoliopsida; order Santalales; family Viscaceae; genus Viscum; species Viscum album. The sequence goes on along the minus strand of OY728139.1, from coordinate 1,383,159,665 downwards.
TGACTGGACTTGGAAAAATGAGTGTGAAATAGCACTAGGGTGGGAGAAACACGAGTCAGGAAACACCCAATGAGGGAAGGGGGAAGCAATGCAGAGAATGAGTGGAGGAGAAACCCTAGATCTCAAGAGATATTCCCAGAGAGAATGACTCCATCCTGTAAGAGAATTTTTTTTTATTGAGGTATGTGAAGAAATTTTGGTTCAAAAGGAAATTCTTCCATCAATCCTATAACGTAACTGATGAGAGGGGGAAATTATTCCTTCATGAAAGAATACTAATCATTGAGATGTTTGTTCACTAGATCTGAATCCCCTATGATTTTGAGGAAGAATATCATGAACTATATGTAAATTTACACTCAGTATTGAAGGCTTGATATTCTGTCACATTACGATTTTAGCCTTCAGACTGTGATAAAAAGTGTGGAAAAATTTCTATTTATGGAGAAACAAATACAATACATAGACTAACCTAGTAGAGCTTCTAGTATTCCATATTATTTAAAATAGGAATTTTGGAGGCACTATTAGAATAAATCATACCTTTTCATGGAGTTTTATATGAATATAAAACCTCTACATCATGATGTTTTGTGTCCACTAGTGTTATTTATAGGGTAGGATTACCACAAGGAAATCATCAATGACATTCCCTTTATTTTCCTTCTATGTGATGAATTGGATTTCATATTATCTCCAAAACAATACCCATCGGAGAAAACTTCCACTCAACATAGGGGGTCCAAGAATGTACATCATCAAGTCAATATAATAGACCAAGTATATTTCCTAATTCAAAATGTAATGTCATATCTTTTTCAATGTAGAGATGAGTGTGAACCAGTTCTTATTGATATTATAATACCAAGTGTCAGAACCTATCATTATATTAATAATTTAGTAGAGGTTTGTTTCTTTCCCCATGACATATTTTTATTCAAGGAGGTAATTAAGATATTGTTCCAAGGAGTCCACATATATAACAACTGACTTTACATATACCAATGGAATCAAGAGTGGTGGGTGCAGTAAGTACTACATGATATTCACAAAGGATTTTTTTGAGTCCACATCCCATCAGTAGGTGACTCTATTCTTAATTATCCTGGTGAAGGGGACAAAATTCAAAACAAAGTTATCTATGTAATTTTTATTGTATGGGAGGCCTTGTTGGATACCTCTATATTCATTAAGATTTTGAGGGGGTGGCATTTCTAAGACTTCACTAATACTTTCAAAATTGAACCTAATTCCATGGTTGTGTACCAAAAATCTAAGGAATGTCTATTACATTACCCTGTAAGCAATGTTTATAAGATTCATCTTCAGACAGTGATACCAAAACTTACTGAAGAATATTTCATGGTCGGTGATATGATAAAAATAATGTCAAGATGTGTCTACCAAGTCATAAATATAACATTATTCTATTATTCCCAAGTAGGGATTAAAGATATGATTCATGTCATGTTGGTAAGTAATTCCATCATTATTTAATCCATAGAGAATTACCTTGTAGCAAAAGATACCCTTATGTTCTCTAAAGGTAGTGGCTTCCTCTTCTTTATAGGTCATCATTATCAAATTATACCCTAAATACTCATCTAGGATGGAAAGGTCGTAGAATCCATCATTTTAATCTATCTTTGTTTTAGTGATTGTAAATGTTAAATCATAATTTGATAAGTTTTTTTTAATTTTTTTTAAATCAATATATACCCTAATCTAGTCATTCTTTTAATTGATATGGGCGATGTTAGAATGCCATTTTGTATAATGAACTTCCCCTAAAGAGTGGGATTTGAATAATTTATCAAATTTAAATTTTTTATTAGTATCATGACATGGTTTAATAGTAATGGTCTTCTAATTGAAACCCTAATGGTCACTGAGTAATCCCATGTGGTGCATATCCACATCGGGGTTTGTTGGGCAAAAATCCCTCAAGGTATCATTGAAGCATTTTTGAGTTGATTGTGTTTGTTGACAAAGTGGACATCTGAGTGGTGATTGTTGACAAAGAAAAACAATGACATACAAATTTGTTGACAAGGGGGATTTCATGATGGAATGTAGAGTTCAAGAGATGAGGACAACGATCCATGTTTGATTCAAGAACGTTGATAAAAGGAATGGATGATCTGGAGGCGGTACAAAAGAACAGATACTAGGTGGCGCTGTTTTCCAGTGTTGGACAAATTTTTGGGCCTGAAAATCGACAAATGAAGAAAAGTGTTTTTGGAAAAGTTACTTGTGCGCCGAGGACTTGGAGTATAGGAAACATTCGCACCATATGTTTTTCATGATCAGAAGATCAAAATATGGATAAGGAAAAAGTTTCGCACAAGTTTGGGAGTTGGTCGCGCAATTGTCTAAAGGACATGAGACTTGCACGCTGAAACTGGGTCGTGCAGGTGACTTGAGCACCATCGCAAAGGGTGGTCAGATTTCCTATAAATACTGGACCACCCCTCCTCATTCTTCACCGGAGTTCAAATCTTTGATAAATCAGAGCTCCCGTCGCGCAGGTGTGGTGGTCGCGCAACTGGTGTGTGGGTCGCACAAGTGAAGTTGCACGCTGGTGGTTGAAGTTGCGCACCACTGTGGAGTTGCATGCCAATATTGAATTGGGTGTAAAAGGAAGTGAGTCGCACAGGTTTAGAGTTGAATAAGCTTGAGTCGTGCAAGTAGTTGAGGAAGACTTGCGCGCCAGTTGTGACTTGCGCGCCGATACTTGCACGCCAAGATTAACTTGCGCACCAAGTAAGGTTTTGTTCCAGCAGTGTTTTTCGGGCTGCGTGGAAGCTGGAAGTTTGCCCGATACCTTCGGTGAAAAGAGATATTCATCTATGGGTGAAATTTTTACTTCAACAGAGAATCTACATATAAAGAAAGATTCATTCCTTCATTCAAATGATGAGACCTATAGGTCTATAAACTGTGAGTGAATACCTTCCAGAGCAGTGAGCTTAGGAAGAGGAAGAAGGTGATCCTCTCCACCGACAGTGAGCCAGAGAGAGATAAATAGGGAGTGACCCTTGGGAAAGCAGTGAGCTGACCCTAAACATTGTCTAGGCAGTGAGCCTGGGCATAGAAGTGATCTATCCAGAACATTGTAATCCAGATCTAGTGATGTTTAGTGGACTTGGTACGAGTGGTAACCTGTCGGAGTATACTCCTTGGACGTAGACCTTAGCGGTGAACCAAGTAAAAATTTTGTGTCCTGTGCTTGCTTTACTTTCTGTTTATATTATGCAATATGAAAGAGAGAGAAGAGTGTTTTGCTTAACAGCAAAACAAGATCAGAATGGGATTTAATTTTAAATTAGTCATACCCTGATTCACCCCCCCTCTCAGGGTATTCAGCCAAGTGGACCTAATAGGGTTCATACCCGGAATTTCTATGTATTTTTATGTGAACCCATATCGATGATTCTTTTAAAATAAAATAAACATATCATACACTTAATGATTCATGGAAGATCTAATAAAAATAAGTCATGGGTATTTTTCTATTCCCAAATGCACATTCTTAACCTCATTTTTGTTGGTGCAGATGACTTCTGAAAATGAAGGAGGGAAGTTCCTGAGGTTATCCTATTCTTATTCTATCTCTGATTCTATGGTGAAATTTTCAAACATGGTGGGAAATATGAGGTAATATCTATCATTGTTGAGGTAAGAGAGGCCATTTTAAAAACCATTTTCATTCTAAACTTCTAGATTCATCATAGATAGATTCTTGGGGTGATTGTTTTATTTTATACTACCAATGGGGGAAGGATGTGGTAGGATATACTGAGTTGCTGAGAATGTCTTGGGGGCATCATCAATATTATTTGGTGGCATAGGCGGACTCTTAGGACTTTATGGAGTGTTATCATGACCCCCTTTTGTAGAAACCCATTTATTTGACTTGACTGCAATCATATTGACATGAGATAATGATGTTTTCTATTAACAATAGCTTATCTAGATTAAATATAATGTCACAATTAGGTTTATGGGTAGTACATAATCGATAGCATGAAATCTCTTTGGATTCAAAGGGGTATTCCTCAATCTATTTGGGTATGAAACCTACATATCATCAACCACCATTTGTTTTTTTCATTCCTCCTTATTGAAACGTGTCTCAACATATATGTCTTTGCAAGACTCTGAGGGGGAATTACTCTAATTAGTACGCTAATATTCCCATTGATGGGGTTATTTCTAGAAAAAATGAAATGTGGAAGGTAATGCTACATTAACATGAATCCATGGTCTTATAGGTAGGATATTATATTTTTTTTCCTACTGTGTAACCATGAAATAAGTGTTAGATGTGAAATACCCAAACTGAGGCTTGAGATTGATCTTTGAGAGATTCATTTTATCACTCTTATCATACCCTTTAATGGTTAGTTTTGTCAAAGATAAGCATCCCTCCCTATATCCAAAACATAGAAGGGTCTGAATCGGGATGACAATGATCCAAAAAACCTAATTTCTAAATATCAGACCCAATGATTTATAATAGTGATGGAAATGGGTTGTGTACCCCTGAAAATTAGGTAGATAAACCCAAACATAATTAATAAATATTATACCTGAATTTTATGAAAACTCATTTAATAACTCTATTATAGATAAGGCCTTTAGGAATGCTAAAAAAGGCCTCTGTCGGCATAAAAAAGTTCTGACAAATTAAGCACCCTTAAAAGATTATGGCATTTATTAGCGCGCACTAATAAAGGCTCCCTTTATCAACACTTCATTTTTAGTGAAAATAAAATCACCCTTTATCATCATGTTTTTTAACTAATAAATACCACCCTTTATCAGCACCTTATTTTTAGTGTTGATAAATAAAGCCTTTATCAATGCTTTTTCTAACACTAATAAAAGGGCCCTTTATCAGTTCTTTTTCTAACACTGATAAAGGGGTCCTTAATCAATGATTTCACTATCACTGATAAAGGGGGAATTTTTTATTTCTTTCACTAACATTGATACAGGGGTCCATTATAAGATATTTTTCTATCACTGATAAATTCCATTTTACTTTCTCTACAGCCATAGCCCTATAACAACAAACTCAACTAAAAATATAAACATATAATAATAAAAATATACAAAAAACCATACTGGAATAAAAATATTACATCACACCATAATTTTAATTCATAATGTACATAAAAAATATTTACATCGATTTCAAATTTACAATTAATAAAATAAATAATTACAACCCATATACAAAATCAAAACTCTTAGATAATACTTTTTTTAATGATCAACCTCTATTAAGAAGCTTGTACCTATAATAAAACCAATTTTTATTTTATAAATAGTATATAAAAATGATAAAATTATAATTTTAATGTTATATAATACATAAATGATGAATTATATTAAAAACACACTTTGGTCCATATCAGTCGCATCATGTGTCGAATTGATGTGCAGTCAATTCCTATACATCACAAATAAATTATGGATCATTTTCCTAAATTTTAAAAAAAAATAAAGATTTTTTTCTTAGTTTTTCAATGTTATATTCATTTTAAACTAAAATGGAATGTCTATATTGAAAACATGCACTTTGTGTAATGCATGTCACTCAATGTTGGATTGAAATGTGTTCAATTCCTTTACATGAAAAATGAATTACGGATCATTGTCTCAAGGTTTAGAAATAGTCTGATCTTGTTTACTTAGTTTTGGATATGTGACATGCATTTTTAAACTTAAATGACACTTCTATATTGAAAAACATACACTTCGAGTCATACCTACTGTATCATGGGTCAAATTGACATGGATTTGATTCGTACACATCACAAATTAATTATTGATCATTTTCATAAATTTTTAAAATATCCTGAGATTGTTTTATTAGTTTTTTCTATTTATGTTCATTTTAAATTAAAATGGCACTTTTTTATTGAAAAAATTCACTTTGATCCATACCAACCACATCATGCATCATATTGATGTGTGGTAGATTCTTACATATCACAAATAAATTATGGATCATTTTCTTAAAGTTTAAAAGTAATCAAAGATATTTTTATTGGTTTTCACTATGTGGCACATTTTTTAAACTTAAATGGCACTTCTATATTGAAGACATACACTTAGATTCATACTTGTCGCATCGTGTGTCATATTGACATGTGGTTGATTCCTTCACATCACAAATTAATTATAGATCATTTTCCTAAAGTATGAAAACAATTTGATCTCATTTTATTAGTTTTGTTTAGTGACATGTGTTTTAAACTAAAATGGAACTTTTATATTAAAAACATGCACTTCGATTCATACCCACCACATCATGTGCCAGATTAATGTGTGGTCAATTCCTTCACATCAAAAATGAATTATGAATCATTTTATAAAAGTTTCAAAATAATCTGATCTCATTGCCTTGATTTTTTCTGGTGATGTATGTTTTTAACAAGAATAACACTTCTATATTGAAAACATGCACTTCAATTCATACCAACCCAGTCATGTGTTAGGTTGATATGTGTTTAATTACTTCACATTATAAATTAATTATGTATTTTTTTCATAAATTTTGAATAAAATTCATGTCTATTTTCTTGACTTTAGATAGTTACATGTGTTTTAAACTAAAATGAAACTTTTATATTGAAAACATATACTTCAATTCATATTATCCATATCATATATCACATTTATGTGTGGTCGATTCCTTCATATCAAAAATTAATTATGGAGCATTTTCATAAAGTTTTAAAATAATAAAAAAATTATTGGTTTTTTCTAGTGATGATCATTTTAAACTAAAATGACACTTCTATATTGAAAACATGAATTTCGAGTCATATCGGAGACATCATGTGTTATATTTATGTGTATTTGATTACTATATGTCAAAAATGAATTATGGATATTTTTACTAAATTTTGAAAACAATTCGAGCTTATTTTCTTGATTTTCTCTAGTGACATGCATATTAAACTAAAATAACACATTTATATTAAATACACACACTTAGAGTCATAATGTCCACATCGTGTGTCAAATTGACATTTATTCAACTCACTCATGTCATAAATTAATTGTGTAATGTTGTCCTAAATTTTGAAAATAATTAAATCTTTTTTCACAGTTTTGGGTATATGACACATGTTTAAAACTAAAATGAAACTTTTATATTGAAAACACACACTTCGATTCATACTGGTAACATTGTGTGTTAGATTGATATATAATCAATTCCTTTATATAAAAATGAATTATGGATATTTTTTCTAATGTTTTAAAATAATTAAAACTTATTTTCTTAGTTTTTTCTATGTGATATATATTTTAAACTAAAATGAAACTTTTATATTGAAAACACACACTTCAAGCCATATCAGTCACATTGTGTATTATATTAATGTGAAATCAATTCCTACTGGTTATAAATAAATTATGGATTGTTTTCCTAATGTTTTAAAATAATACAGTCTTTTTTCTCAATTTTGGATATGTGACATGCATTTTAAATGAAAATGTCACTTCTATATTCAAAACACACACTTCAAGTCATATTGGTCACATCATACGTCAGATTGATGTGTGGTTGATTCCTACATGCCAAAAATAAATTATGTATCATTTTAATAAAGTTTGAAAACAATATAAGATCGTTTTATCAGTTTTGGATTTTTGATGTGCACTTTAAATGAAAATAAATATTTTAATTTGAAAATACACACTTTGAGACATATTATACACATCACGTGTGATATTGATGTTTCATCAATTCCTACATATCAAAAAAATAATTATGGATCATTTTTATAAACTTTGAAAATAAAACAATATTTTTATCTCAGTTTTGGATATGTGATGCTTATTATAAACTAAAACGACACTTTTATATTGAAACACATACTTAGGGTCATACTAGCCATATAATGTGTCAAATTGATGTGTGTTTGATTCCTACACATCAAAAATGAATTATGTATCATTTATATATGTTTTAAAAACAATATGAGTTCATTTTCTCTATTTTGGTTATGGGATGTGCATTTTAAATTAAAATGGAACTTTTATATTGAAAAAATTCACTTTAAGTCATACAGACCACATCATGTATCAAATTAATGTTTGGTAGATTCCTACGTGTCATAATTGAATTTTGGATAATTTTCCAAAATTATTAAAAAAAAATATGACTGTGTTTTCTTGGTTTTGATTATGTCATGTGGTTTTTGAACTAAAATTTCAATCTTAAACTAAAAACATACACTTAGAGTCCTATTGTGAAGACCGTGTACTCGATTTAGGTGCATTTGAGTACTAAAAATCATGAACGACTTATGAATCAAAATCTTAAGTTATCAAAACAATATGAATGTGTTTTCTTAGTTTTGAGTATGTGATGTGTGTTTTGAAATAAAATGTCAATTTTAAACTTAATACATGTAATTCATGACATAAAGGGAAAATTGTGTATCATATTGAAGTTAGATTGATTCCTACACATCAAAAATAACTTATGGATCATTTTACTAATGTATCAATATAATATGAATATGTTTTTTTAGTTTTGAGTAGATATTGTGTGTTTTGAACAAAAATGTCGATTTTAAACTAGAAACATACACTTTGAGTCATATGGGGCACACCATGTATCATATTGCGGTATGGATAATTCCTATACAACACAAAAAAATCATGATGGATCATGTGGGAAGTTATACTTTTCATTAAACATTAGAAAAATCCCTTGGTATATTTGAGATTCTATTTGAACTGCATAGTCTTTATGATTCGCTTTATGTTCTAGGAAACATGTGGTTTCCTCTTCCATCTGAAATTAACATGTTTTATATTTTTTTATCTTGTTGTAAATAATTTAAATCAAAGTATGAATTCTCAAAATATATGTGAAAATTATCTAAAAAGGTATTGGATAAAATTGATAAATAAATTAACTAAAATATAGTAGTTAAATTGATGAGAAAAACTAAATAAGTGGTAGGAATTAACCTTTTCATAATGTTTGTATTCATTATCAAATGATTTCCAAATCACCGTTATCTTAGATTCATCCTCAAAGTATAATATCTCATGATCATGAATGGCTTCAAACATGTTACTAACTCTACTCGAATCCATATAGAATAATCATCCATTATATTTATCCTTGAGAAACATGTAAAAAATAATATCTAAGCATTAAAATACTAATGCTTCACATATTAAATATATATATAAGGACATAAAATATATTATATCACAAAAAAATAGGTAATCACCTCAACTTGATGTCAGAAAACATTCTAACAACATGTAATATTCCCACTCAACTTTAAACAAATTTACTTCTTATTTTGAGTGTGTAGACTTTTGTAAATATTGGTATTACTAAGAAAAAATATAAAAATAAATGATTAAAAAATATTTTAAATTAAATTTTAATTACATTCAAAAATTACTTGTTCATAGATACTAGTCATTCAATGGTATATGATATTTTCATAAATTTTCAAACGTAATATCCATAATCATTTTTCTTATTTTTCTTTAGACACTATAGAAACATTGACCAAAATAAGTAAATTATTTTGAAATATGTTTTGGTAGTTAAACCATACTATATATACCTTAAAATGTTAATTTTAGTGTGTTAAAAAATCACAATAGATATAATGTGTGGTCATTTTGATGGAAATACAAGCTTTAAATCCAAAAAATAAACATTTGAGGTATCCAAATTGATTGTGGTGAGAATCAAGTGCTTCCTAAAAAAACAAAATCAAATATGTAATGAAAAAAAATATTTTTTATGATTAGATAATATAATCTTACCCCTAAATTATAAGAAACAATAAGATTATGTTGTGTGTTATTTTATATTCAAATGCCTCTCTTAGTGAATCTTTTTTCTTATCAGTTTTTTTCCATTTTCGAAGAAAGTTTTTCTATAGAAATGATAAAGGGATTAATGAGTATAAATATTTTTTCACATGGTTTTCCATTTATATATTAGTAATATATACACCTATAGAAAATATTAATATTTATCAACTATAATGAAGATAGTAGAATGATTTTTGGAAAGACATATTATGAAAATGTACCTCATCTATGTTGTAAATATCCTAACCCCAATAGCCCATAGTTTGTGGTTTCTTTATTACATTGGAAATAGATAGAATAAATTGCATCCCAAAGGACTGAATAACTTATAAGTCTTGGTAAACTATATACATACTTTAATAACATTTACATTTTTTAAAAAAATACAACACATTATTTTCTTTGAGAACTCTGTTACCCCCTTTAGAATGTCCATGAATATCAATCATAAAATACTTCCTGTTGTCCTGGGAAAAGGAATCATAAGAAAGGTGTGAGCTCAGATACTCAATAAGGTTATGTGTATAGAGAAAGCTATCATGAATAAATAATTCATAATAAACATGGAAAGGTAAATATCCTAAACACAAAGAATTCTATATAAATAATCACATAAGCTTGAAAACTATTCACAAATATTCTAACAAATCTAATAATCACATGGAACATAAATAAATAATATCATAATTAGTGATTTATAATTATATAAATCATAAAAATAACATCAAGGCATCTTTCCGTGACATATTACATAAATGGGTAAGTCATTAGCCAAATACCTAAGCTAGTTTGTCTCATTAGACCTACTGATGCATAAAGAGGCTATATAATTATGGGCCCCACCCATCACTTAATAATTCCATTGAATTCTTCATATAAAAGGGGTGAAACTTAATCAACATAAACATTCATATTTAAAAACTATCTTATGAAATTTTAATACCTTCCCTAATCAATTAACATAATTATAAACCATCCAGATTAATATGGTGAATAGTACCAAAATAGAACATCCTCAGTCAAACTAATTATAAACCATCTAGATAAATAATAATTATGGTTCCATTATAATATCACTAGTGTAGAATAATTATATTAAGTGTTTTTTTCATTGATGAATATAAATTCTAGGAAAACATTCTTGAGAAAAATACCTTTTTCACTTTGAAAATCACCATTTAAAAACTATAAATTATTATGAAAAAACATTTTATTTGAAAATAAAATTGTAAAATTTTAAATTAATCTTTAAAACAATGAGTTTCCATGATGGTATAAAAGTTATGTTCATGCCTATTATATTAAAAACAAATATTCATTTCACATTTTTGTAAGAAAAGTCAAAAAGTACCTCATTCATAAAATGATGTGAAGATTCATTTTTAAACCATTTTTTTAAAACTTAAACATGGGTAAAATTTTATTTAATAAATAATTAAATAATATTAAAAACATTCTTTAAAACATTTTTATAAAATACGGATTTGGAAGAAAAATTATTTTTGAACGAAGATAAAAATGAAGTTAAATTTTCTGAAAAATGTTTTCTCAGTTATTTTAAGTACCAGAGAGTGGAAATGGTAATATTATTTTAAAATTTTATAAATAAATATAGTAAAATAAAATTTAATGGGTTTATTAATCAATTATCAAATAATTTCCTTCAATTGAAATTCAAGCATAAACAACCATGATTAAAATGAGATTGTAAAATAAACTCTTACCACTGGTAACTTTTGAATCATAAGCCCCATAAAACAAATAACTTAAAATTAAACTTTAAATACCACTAATATGAAGTTATTAATCATAAAATATATCAAATTGGATGTATATATACCACAAAAGATAAATAAGTTGTGAATATTTCATGTCTCGCAGAAGTAAAAGTGAGATGAGAAACTCTTACAATGATTATAATGTTGAAGTGAGAATTAATAAATGATTCAATTATGTCTATAAAATGTAAATACACATAAAAAAATTTAAATTAAACATAATATAATAAAAAATTCATTGCACACATAAACTTATAATATCAAAGACAATGAAGAAGCAATATAACCCAATGAAAATAAATCAAGTTATGAAATTCTTTACCACTTCATAACTTTCAATTAAAATACACTTGGATTAAATAATTAAAATTAAAACTTAAAATAAAATTAATTATAAATTATTCATTATTAAAATTTAAAAATTTTAGTACATACACCATATAAAATAAATTAGGTGCATGACTTTACAATATGCCTTAATGAATGAAAATTGAGATGAAAACCATTACCTCAGGTATGATTTCCTTCATAGTTGTTATAAAATCATGTATAATAAATATATATTTATTATATTTATATTATATAACAATACACATATATATAATATCATATATTATTTACTTATAGTATTTTAACACCCATTTATTAACAGTTCTCTGTTAAAATCATTATTTTAGGCGATAACTACTACGCTTTTCATGTATGTTTTAGTTTGGTAGTTTTGGTTATTTTAGTTTGATCTTGGTTATATAATATACAAAATTTAAAACTTGATATAAATATCATATATATTCATTATATATTTATTTATAGTAATCTATAAAATTTATAGATAGAAAAATGAATTAAACTATTCACAGAGATGGTAGGTCGTACATATGCATGAACGTTGTTTCCATTTTTTAAAAATATGGAACAAAAGAAAGGTAAATAATATTTTTGAAATTAAATAATCATTATTATATCATATATATTCATTAAATATATCCTTATTACAATCCATTTCAAAATAAAATGAAAAATGTTTCACATCACTTCGTAGAGGCGGTAGTCCACACGTACGCACGAGCAACGTTATCATTTTCCAAAGGCTTGGGAGGTAAGAAGGTATATCTGATATTATAATTAAATAAGTATATTAATGTCACAAATATAATATAAATATTTTAAATACATCATTGTATCAAACCATGATATGTGATGATGGAAAATGAATTACATTGATTCACGATGTGGTAGTCCACCATACACATGATCGACGGTTTCATTTTCTATTTGGTAGGATTTGATATAGATGTAGGTTATGAAATTAATATAATAAAATATAATTATATATTATATGATGGTTTTATTATTTTATCATATTTTGAGAATATTTTAAGGAATTATAAGAATAAGTAAATCTAAAATGCATGGTTAAGAACCATACCTCTTCTTCGGAAAACCTCTTTAGGTTTATACCTAAATCATTCCCATATTGGATTTCTGATCAAAAAAATGAATCTAGGATGTGAGTAAGTATTTAAAGAATATATTTTTTCAGATATTTTCTGATCTAAAAGGATTTTTTAATTTGAATATAAGAGGAGTGGGTGTGGCCTTTTATAAGTGGGGGAGAGGATACACTTGAAATTTTTTAAAAGAACAAGGTTACCCATGTTTTTATCACACCAAAAGAATAAAAAATGGATAATTATTGAACCTTAGATGTGATAAGTTCTAAATATGGTCATAAAATCTTAATTTGAAAAGTTTTTAGGTCATTAAACCCTTATCTTTTTATTTTAACCCCTCGTGAACTCTTTTTAACCATAACCATGGTAATTAAGTTTTACTATTTTTACTGTTAATTATGAAAAAAATTTAATTTAAACTTATCATATAATATAAATTATTCTGATTCAAAATATTGAATCCATTTTTCCAAATTTAATACACAAAAGTGGAAAATTTTAATTTAAAATAAAACCCACAGATGCGATGAAAAGAACGGTTTTTCCAAATAAAACTTTTCATAAGTATAGAAAGTTTTTATATTTAAATTTTATATAAAATTTATCCCAATGAAATAAATTTATTAAATAATAATATAATTTTACTAATTTTATTTAAAAATTCAAATTAACTATCCAAATAATTTAAATGCAAATAAAGTTTTTAATAAAAAATAGTTTTCATTATTCATCAAAAAATTAATCATTTCATAAAATTATCAAAAATTCACTATAAATAATTTTTACATGATAAATTAAAAAATAAAGTTCATTTTTTTAGATAACTTTTCTAAAAATGTCAGAATTTAACTTTAAATAAGTTTGCAAAACACGATGAAGCCGCTTTTTCAAAAAAACACCATTTTTAAACATAAAAATGGGTTTTTTCTTATCTCATGCCTATAAAAATATTGGATAAATGATAAAAAAATTATTGAACATATAATATAAAAAAAATTAATAAAAATCATTCCCCAATAGTGAATAATTTAATTTATTAAAATAAAAACACATTTCACACATAAAAATAGTTTTTTAGAAAAACATTCCTTTTAATTTAAAATAATTTTTATGATGAAAGATGTGCCCGTAAGGGGCAGAGCGATTAGGGTTTTCTACTTGGTGTCGTCTTCTTCTTCGCCTCGCTGGAATAAAGGATCTCCCTTGGTCTTCCCGGCGGTTCGTGGTGCAGCGGCTTCATTCGCGCGGAGGGCGGTGGTTGAGGATTCGTTCTTCTCCGTTGAAGGGTTTGGTTTCCGGTGGGCTCAAGGTCGTCTTCGGCGCTTCCGCGGCTCGGAGTCGAAATCTGGTGTGACTTCGGGGTGCGTTCCTTCTCTGCGGTGATGGATCTAGTTCTGGTGCGTCTGGGTGAGATCCGGTGCGGCGTCGAGGTCTAGCAGCGATGGGGTTTCGATCCAGCACGTTGGGGCGAGATTGGGTTGCCTCTTTGTTGGAGGTGTGCTCTGGTGTGGCTATGGGGTTGCGATCTGGGTAGCGCGAGGTTGTTGTGAGATTTCGGGGCGGCGTCCTGCTCTCCTCTTGTGGCTTGGGTTGTTTTCTCCCTCCGCGGTGTGGGGTTGAGATTCAACGCCAGGGCGTGTTCCTGCTCCGCGGTGATGGGGTCCATACGACCCACTGTTCCGGCAGGGGTTCCTTATGGGCTTCCGGATGTCTATGCGTGTGGGTTCGAGGGCGGCATCGGGTTCTGTGGTGTGTATGGTAAGGATTGTGTTGTTTCGAAGGATCTTTATGATTGTTGTGAAGATTTTTTGTTGAATACTGGGGTGTTGATTTGGTAATTCGATGGTATGGTGTTTCGGTTGAGTTGTGGGCTGTTGGATTGGAGCTGTTGTGGTAGTTTGCAGTGGTGATGAAGTGGTGATGAATTTGGCAGCTAGAAAGAAGCGGTGTTTTTTTTATGTTGAATACTTTTTGCTGGTTGAATGTGCTGACTTGTGGAATGGGTTTAAGGTTTTACAGGTGATGGTTTGGTATGTTTTTTACTGTCTTTGGTTGGGACTCTTACTGGTTGTTTACTTCACTTTTTGTTCTATTTAATAAATGGTCAGTGGGTTTTCCACTGACTGAACTTTCCTGGTAAAATAATTTTTATTTTCATTTATAATCAATTGGTAACCAATGAATATACTTTATTCATGAGTAAAACATATAATTATCATAATTTTTTAGTCATATTCATACACACCAATTTAATGGCTAGGTTATAATAGTAAACTATATCTTGGTTCATTTAGACTTGGGTTTATGTGTTTCGTAAGCTATCAAAGAGATTGAATTTATTTAAAAAGAAATATATCATAAATTATTGGGGTGTTGTGTTATCATATAATATTATTGTTTCATTTCATATACTCCATGATTTTACTCTTTTAAAATCTCATGGTGTTACATATGTATTCATAATTGAGACTCTCATCCATTCAAACTTAATAATCTCATTTATACTCTCCAAACCAATTGTATATGTAATGAAATCTCCAGATATTTATTATTTATATTTAATATAGGAAATATTTATATTTTTAATGTTGTATCTACATAAACTTGTAATATTAATATATGTGGTAGTGGAACCAGTAGGGTGAAGTTTCTCTCGAAAGGTCCTTTTGATTTCTTAGTGGATTCATTGGATTTTCTTAATTCGACCTTCTATTTCCCATTAATTTTATCTATATATTATACCATAACTCATTTCAGACCTTTTTAACCAAATTCTAAAGATTTTAATTTTTTTTTTAAATTACATACCTCATGTATCTTTATAATATTGGATGACCATGTTATGAATGTTCTAATAGCATTATCAACTATAGTAGCATCCAAATCATCGAGTGGAATAGAAAACTCAGCACTTGTCTCATGAGATACTTAAATCCCCAATCTCATGTGATATTTTGGGATTTTTTTATTATGTATCATTTATCCTATGACATTTCACACAATTTCCCTTGCAACAATGTGATGTTGGGTGTTTATAGATATAAATCACATACATTTTCACCCTGAAAGTAGTCTTTTTTCAGGTACAATCAATATTGATTCTTTTTTCTAAACCGTATAAAAAACTTATGAAAATAAATTGATATTTTTATATAATAATATTATAAATCATAATGAATTAATATTATTTCATACTCACACATGATTCTCGTACTATTTGTGTTTTTCATTAACTAGTTTACCCTCATTATTTTTGTGAACCTCCTTCCATAGCACATGATGTGGGTTGGAAGTGGCTTCATATTTTGATTCATCAATATACATATAAATAAAGGAACATAATTTGTTTCATATCACATAAAACTTTGTTTTTATAATTAAAATACATTCCATTTTCTTATCAAGTGAATCATACCCCATACTTACTTTACAGTTGGGGTACATGGTTTTTTATGCATGTTTATTATTTTCAGAACTCCTTTGATATTTCATTCAAATAAAATATTATCGAGTACAATGCACTTGAAATGATTCTTCATCATGGTGATTAATGAAATATTTCCATGTTTCCTGGTTTATAATTTTTTCATACATCATTTGTGGTTGGGGTATACTATCCTCTTATAATCTCTAAGATGATACTTTCTAAGAAGTGTTTGAAAGCCTCTATGATATTTTATAGTGAAAATTAAGACATATTTCTTATGGAAATCATCTAAAATAAATAAACTCTAAAAGGGATAATGAAAAGTAAATAAAAATTTCATTATATAATTTTTCAATAAAATAGAGAAATTAAGTCATAACATTACCCTAATATATTTCCATATAGTTGTCTTCAATACAGGAATGACATTATGCCATGTATTTATATCAATTGGCACATGCATTCTCATTGTATAACCAATTTAAGTAATGAAAATTTAATTTTTGGGGTCAATATGTTGGATGCATTGATTCTATACAATCTCAAATTTTATACCTTTGGTTTTTTCATGATAATTGTAGTTAACATGGTGATACTACATCATTATTTTTTTCATCAACATTTTTTTGATCCCATAATAATTATATAGTTTCAGCATTAATCATGTATTCTTACTCATGATTTTCAACTTTAGAATATAGAGAATTCATTATCTACATAATTATTCCAACATTTAATTTATATTATATAAATGTAGTAGAGGAAACATAATATTATGAGGAAAATTATATTATACTTAAAAAATACTTTAACCTACTCATTTAATTTTCCTTTTTTTCTTTACAGTTTGAAGGTATTTGGATCCTTTATCAAGTATAAAAATCCCCTCTTTGTGGTCCCCTCTAATGTACAAGACATTTTCTACAATGGTACTTTCATGGAATGATTGTGATCTCCCAATGAAATGGTCATCCTCAATTAAATTTTCATTTAACCATGCATTTTTTATAGTTTCCAACAAAACAATTGAACAATTATTGTTTGTAAGATATAGGATATAAAATACCTAGAATGATTGTGAAATCATTATGAATGGATCATCCTTATACCCTTCCATACTAAAATTCACCTTTATGAATCCCAATTTGATGGCTTTCACTACACTCCTATTGTCAACCCATTTTGAATAGAAAATTAGTACTTAAAATATTTTATGATCTAATATTTATATCTATTTGATGAAATTGAAATATGATAAATTTTTATAAATTTGATTTTTATCCTTGGAACCAAATACATGATCTCAAAAAATCCTATAAATTTTTAATTATGTGTATATGATATCCATCCTTCATCCCTTGATGAATTCGAATGTATAAGAATTACTTTGTGGGATTCAACGTATGGAGAAACCTCTACACAATTTTATAAAATGTGAAGGTAATATTTCTCCTTCTCTATGATAGTAATTATAACAACATCTATTCTGGAAATACCTTCACTTTTAAGGTTTCCATGATGAAAAGATTTTGGTAGACCAATATTATCAACATCTGATAGGTAATCAATATAGAATTCAATATCTTCTTCAACAATATATTTTTATACAATAAAAACTTCTGGGTGACTTCAATTATTGATGTACCCTTTCAAAATATTCATATATCGTTCCATGGGGTACATCCTTATTTATGGATAAGGCCATATAGTTGAATCTCTCTAACTAAGTGAACCATCAGATGGACTATTATATCAAAGAATGATGGTGGGAAGAACATCTCTAATTGATATAATGTCACACCCCGACCTATCTAATTATTATTTTATTATTTTTATGGGTTTTTTTGTGCTAGGTTTTAGACTAGTGCATAGGAACCGCATGGTTAGAAGAGACTTTGCAGACAGCCCAGGCACCAGTGCGATAGCTTCTAGATCGGACAAAAATTCATGCACGGTTCGCGCAAAGCTACCCCTACCCTCCTCCGGCTACTTCTGTCACCCCCCCTGGTTCGATCCCCAACCTCTATGCCTAGACCCTCCTCCTGTGCACTTCTAGCCGCCCACTGCCCTCCTGCCCACCATCCAAGCACCCCGCTTGACCAAACCACCCTCTCCCTGGCACACACCCCTTGTCTGCTCCGTTGTCTGGCTCTCCTTTCAGATGTTTCTCCCTTGTTGGGTACACCTGCTGCTGCGACCTCCAACCACACACCCTTCAACCACTGTATCCCTTATCATTTGACGTTTCCATTGTCAGCAGCCCTCCATCCCTTCCAGCCACTTTTTCTGGTCATCAACCCTCCCGACTGGTGCGCGCCACCCTATTTCATCTATCGCACAACTCCGACCAGATGGTTCCCTCCTGGACTGCGCCTTCTGACCCATTTAGCACCCTCCGACCAGCTGTGAACCCTTCCCTACCATGAGCCCCTACCAGTGACTTTTTTGGCACCCTACAGCCCCTCCCCGAAATTCCGAGGTGGGATGACCATTTCTGCCGGCTCTCATTCCACCTCTGTTCATGTGACCAATAATGTGCCTTATTCTCAATTGGGCACACGATGAGCGTCCGCTGCTGAAGGTGAGCAGTTTGGGTTCACACCTTCTCACTTGATCTGGTGTTTAGGTGAGTTTTTGTGCTTTTTGTTTAGTTGAATTATTTTAAGTCGGTTTTTCTATGCTTTTAGTCGTTTTTTCAGTTACTGAAACATGTAGTTAGGTATTTCTGTGAAATTTCAATTGTCAGCTTTCACGTGCTTTTGTGCCGGCTCGAGGCATTTCGCGTCATCATTCTTGGATTACAGGTCGAGGTAGGTCCCCCCACTGCACTGACCATTAAATTTATAATTTATTAATTTATTGATATTTCATTAATTTTCAATAAATTAGAAATATTATTAAATAATTATTCTTTTGGAATAATTACTTGATGTAAATTGAATATGTATTTTTTATACACGACACTTGAAATATTTTCTTGATGAATTGAATCATAATAGTGAAAGAATTTTTGTTTATCCTTTGAACATAATTCACAGAATTTCAAGTGTGGTTCTGGTTTGATGGTAAATGTTTTCTTCTGGTGCGTGAACAAATTTTTTGGTTTCTATTTAGAAATGGCGTTTCTTTTAAAATTTTCATAAGGTACATTTGGCACTTTGATAAAATAAATTATTTTGAAAAACACTCTTTGGGGTGACTCAGGGATGGTCTTATTGTTTACCTCGATTATGTGAGCTGTGTGTGATGTTTTTGCATCATGACTGGTTACTTGATTTACATTTTTGACTCACACATTTCCTTTTTATTATATGTGTTAACATGGGAACCTAGCATAGTGAGTGAATTTTATGAGAATGATTGTTGAACTAGTTTAGATTACACACTGGCTAGTGGCCCATAGTAGAGAGGTGTTTTGTTATTATTACTATGGGATTTGTCCCCTTGATCAGGCCAGGTAGGGTGACGATCGGGTGTTAGGGCATTATGATGTCATTGAGAGTTGGCATGCCTTCAGGATGAGTCTCATGTATAGTACATTCTGGATTTTTCACGAGATCATAGGTTCAACCCATGTTTTCTTTAGTTCTTATTTGTATGTGGCAGACGATTCAGGGGCTTAGTTCGGTTTCTAGTCCCCATTTTCTACTTTCCCATTGCCCTTATTGTGTGTTGTGTGTTGTGTGTGTTTTTAGTCTTGAATAAAAACTAAAATTTTTATTTCTAAATCTTTTGTTAAAATGTTTTAAAATGTAATGCACCTGTTCCCTTCAAATATTAAACTTGTTTTTTTGAATTAAAAAGGGCAATGGACTGTTACTAGTTTTATAAATTAAAGTGTGTGTGGAAACCAATATTTTATATAATTTAGTTCAAATCTGAAATTGGTAAATTATTTATTTAAAGGTAGTGCATTGGGAATAGTTTATTGGGAATGCCTACTAAGCATTAATATTAATGCCTATAGTGTTTTCTTGTATTTAGTTTTTGTCATAGGTTTGACTCAAGCTTGCTCACCGTGGGCGAGAGTTGGTTATGGATTGGTGAGCAATTCTCGGGGTTGCGAGGATTTTTGGTCATGGTCAAGTTAGTTTATTGTTGTTGGCCGTTCTTTTTTTCGTGTTGTTTATTTACTTTGCATTGTTCTATTTTCTTTATGCTGGTTTATTTATTTTCATTAGGCTAAATTGTTCCCTCTGAATCTCTTTTGATGCAATGGCACTTGTTGCCAGCCCAGGAGGACCGGGAATGCCTCTCGGGCCATGTCGCGAACCAGCTCAGGTGATCGGTTCAGGGTCGACCCGGGTTGGTTCGTGACATATAATATGAATGAAATCTCCTTATTCATGATTGGAAACTTTTCTATTTATATAAATTTACTGCATATAGCTTTGATAAATAAAAAAATCTTAGATAATGTATGTCATACATTTTTAGGTAGAATGAAACATAAAGCGATAGGCATCAAATATTACATCAAAACATGAAATTTGTGTGATTTTAGACCCTATAACTTAAAATTATTCATTAAAATGATATTATTGATATTTAGTAAATACCCCTATAAAACTTTTACACCATTATGGAAATTGAAAAATTGAAATTTTTCTTGTCGGGATAGAGTGTAATCTTCTGGAGGAAGAAAATTTTTTCTTTCACCCTTCATCAGTTCCAAATATTCCCTTATCCTCATGTCAATCATTTATAACCTAACCTTGATGTCATATTTTTTTCAGGAACAATTAGTAACATGCCAATAACACTATCAAATACATTTTTTCTACATGCATGACATCAAGAAAATGTCAAATGAACACACAATTCCAATATGGTAATTCAAATAAAATTATGACTTTTTATAACCTAATTTCATAAGGTTTTTCGAAAAAGGTTTACCAAAAACTGTGTCAATATTTTTTTCTCAAATAGTTGATCACCTGTTAGTGGCGATGGTATTATACCTTGTTCAATATTCCAAGTTAATATTGTCATCCAGGATTGGTACTCATTTCTTCAGGGGGAATTTTTATTTCCTAAAAACATAGTCTTCAAGGATTGTTTTGATCTAACTGGGTTTGTGCATTATTAACAAATGGGACACCTCAACATTTCTTTAATATTATATCCTTAAAAATTTCCATAAGTAGGAAATTCATTTATCATCCCATATGACATGGATATCAATGTTAATTATTCACTTTTATGAGCATCATACAATTTAACACTTATATCCCACATCAATTTCTTATCTTTGATTATTGGATCCAAATAGAAATCCATATCATTATCAAGTTATTTTGATCCGGATATAAGTAGAGACAATATAATGTATTTGTGATTTGTGCATAATCATGGAGGGAAGTTATAATTTACCAACATAACTGGTCATGTATTATGTGTAATACTTTTTATACCAAAATGATTTATTCCATTTGTAGAAAATGTAAGATGATGTTTTCTCAGATTATTTCCAAAAATCAGGATACTCATAATCAATTTTCTTCCACTGAGCAGAGTTTGTTTGGTGATGTAGTTTGTAATATTTAATTCTTGCATCGACATGTCATGTTAATTTTCTAAAGGTTTCCTGACATCCATATAGTCATATAAACCTTATAATGATATCAATGTACCATAAAAATTTCAATGGTCATGAATTATCTTTCTTGTATTGATCAGCACCATGCTTGGGGAATTTTCTAAGTGATTCATAACCCTTGCAAAACAATATGAAATAATTTGGATAGGCATAAATTTTTATAGAGATCATGCCCATTAAAACAAGCATTCATTTAGAATTATATGTTCAACAAGGAATATAATTTTCCTCTAGTATCATATCATTCAATAGACCAAGTAGTTAAGTAAAGCTAATGTCGCTCTATCTACTACTAGCTTTCAAATTATATAACTTTAATATAGTGGAAAATGTTGTATATTTGGTACAACTGGTATACAATGGTCACTTTGTACATCTTTTTAACTTCTCAAATAACTTTGGACATTCATGAAGGTCATATTCAATTTTTATTGTCATTTATTCCATATGATATCTATCGTCATTTACACTGGTATTCATATCAAATGATCCATAAATCATGATATCTTCCCAATCAATATGTACATTCATTTTCTCCCCATTTTTAGTTCAACATTTATAGTATTGATCTATTCTGTGACAAATCAATTGTTCTTCCAACTCTTCTGGATGAATTTATCTTGAATAACAAAAACATAAACACGTAAAAAGGATTTTAGAAGGGTTGTGTGCATGCTCTATTCCAAACATGATGAACTATTTAACTCCATCCTCAAACTATTTTGGCATACGATTAGCATCCATCCATTTTCAATTCATATTTGTCCTATTACATTCAAATAAAATAGTTATTTTTTATAAAAAATAAATAAATACACATAAGGTATTCATAATCAAAGGAGAAAGACATAGATACTTCTACGAAATTTGATTATCTTCCTAAGAAAAAATTCATACTCATTTTTCACCAAAAAAACAGCAACAAAAAATTTGTAATGACAAAAAAGATAGGATTTAATGAAATTGGAATGTTATGCTCCTTATAAAAAGGTGTCACGTTGATAATGTCCTCATATAAAAATAATTTCGAGTGTCTAAAACAAAATATGATGGTGGTTGAAGGGTTATACGATCCCAAAAAGAGAGAATAAGTATTGGAAGATTGAATTAGTATAAATTGGATGAGGCTGCTATTATATATGCATAGAGAGTTTCCACATACATTTGGTTGTACAACTAAATATTTTTAATAAAATAATCAACAAATTAAAAGGGTAAATGTAGTATCAAATATAGGGCACATAATAATACTATGAAGGAAGTCCTAAATAGTTCCCAAGTATATAAGAAAAAAACCTTTATAATATTGAAAATTTATTCAAAAAATGGTGAAAATGAGAAGGTATAATGGAAAATGTGTCAGGAAAATCAAAGGTATTATCTGATAATAATGATGAATTTGAGGAAGTACCTAAAGAGAAAATTGAAAATCATTCTGTTATTGAATCTAAATTTAAGGATTCCTTTACACTATGTTTGGTCATGTATGAGTAAAAGAAAAGAAATGATTTCTAAATTCATAAAAGAAAAAAATGAAATGATTTTTATTTCTTCATTTTGTTATTATGAAAATTTTAATAAAATAAAACAAATGATTATAATTTCTCTCTATCCCATTTAATGAAAAAAATTTAAAAGAAAAGAAAAGAAATTGTTTTGTTGTTAATGAAACAAATAACCTTTATTTAAAAATGAATTATCATTACTTTTTTATTAAAAAATCAAAAAATAATTTTGATTTTAATCTATACTTATACTTTCATGTCACCAAAATTAGATAAGAATTAAAATACGAAAAATATATTAATACAAATTTTAATTTTTTTTAAAAATGTTTAAACAAAGAAATATTGACTAAAAAGGAGTACAAATAATTGCATACCATAGGTCCTCAGAGGGTCGATTCATCTGAGAAGTTTGAGGGGGAGCGGCTTAATAGAGTGAAACTTTCAAAAAATCTTGAATGGATCGAATAAATAGGTTTTGATATGGTTGAATTTATAAGATCGAAAAGGGTTTTATTTATGCTTTTTAAAAACGTCGATAAAATCTCTTTAAAAATATTAATGAATACATAATCTTAAATGCCTGAATATTAAAAAGAGTGAAACTGAATAATTAAAAATAAATAATTTTTAAAAATATTAAAAAATGGATAATTTTTATTAATTATAGAAATTATTAAAAAATAAAAAATAATATATATATTAATATAAATATGAATACATATTAAAAATATTACATGTTAATGAATAAATATGTTTAAATAAATATTTAAAATGAATAAATTACAAAAAAAAGTAAAAATAATTAACACTATAAGTGAATAAATAATATTTAATGAATGAATATTAAAAAGGCATAAAATTTAAAAATTAATAAATTAATAAATTTCATAAAAAAAATATTAGAAAAATGAAAAATTGTTGTGGATTACATAGATTATTAAAAAAAATTAAAAATGAGTAAATGTGAAAATGAAAAGGAATAAATATTAATTATATAAATCACGCATAGCATATTAAAAACGTTAAATGGTAATGAACAAATATGTATAAATTAAAAAAAAAATTGAAAAAATATTAAAAAATAATTAATATTATTAATGAATAAATAATATTAAAAATGAATAAATTTTAAAAAGATATTAAAAAGTAATACATGGTATATATTAAATAAAAATATAAAAGATAAATAAAATTTACTGATTAAAAACATAATATATTAAATATATTATGTTATTAAATGAAATTTTATTATGGATATTAAAAATTCAATAAATTATATAAATATTATGTGTGTGTTTTTTCTATATAAACTTGCATTAATTATGTATATGTGTGTATGAAATTAGTGTGTGTGTGTGTGTAGCACACGTTTGATTTGTATTAAATTGAAAAAACAAATAATGACATTGTATATGTTACATTTATTACTCGATACTAATTAGTCAATGTATTCAATTAATCATAATTTTTAATTATAAACAATTTTCACTTGATATATGACTTATTAAATGTAAATACATATTTTGTATATAAATCATATTTAAAAAAATATTATATATATATATATTAATATGAATATATTTCTATATTAAATATATTATATATATTGATGAATAACAATGTGTTGAAAATATAAATTTTTGAATAAATTACAAAAATATTAAATGAATAAATATTAAAATAAATAAATTATAATATTAAATGAATGGTTGTTAAAAATGGGTGAAATTTAATTAAAAAAGGAATAGATTGAAATTAAAAAAATGAATAAGAGTTATTAATTATATAAAATTTTAAAAAAATAAAAAAGAATACTTAAAATGAAAATAAATGCATATATTAATTATTAAAATTAAAATTGTATTGAAAACATTAAATAATAATCAATAAATATTAAAAATGAAAAAATTACTAAAATATTAAACAAATTAAAATTAAAAATTGAATAAATTAGAAAAATATTAAAAAAAATTATTAATGAAATAAATAATAATAATAATTAATAAATTTAAAAAAATTAATAGGTTTTATTAATTATATGCATTATTGAAAAAAAATAAAAAAAATATATGTTAAAATAAAAATGAATAAATTAAATGTTAATGAATAAACATGTATAAATAAATATTAAAAGTGGTTAAAATTACAAAAATATAAGTAAAGAAAAATAGAAAATGAATAAATTAAAAATATGATTATCAATTTTTAAATATTAATAAAAATAAATAAATTTGAAAAATATTAAAAAGTAATAAGTAATATATATTAAATAAAAATGTATAAAATGTATAAAATTTACCTATTAAAAACATGATATATATTAAATATATAATATGTGTTAATAAAGAAAATTATAAAATGTATATTAAAAATTGAATAAATTACTAAAATATTATGTGTGTGTGTGTTTATATATTATAATTATGTATGTGTGTGAAATTAATATAACAGAATTTTGATATATATGTGTTAAATTGAAAAGACAAATAACATTTTATTAAATGTCCATTACTCAATAAAAATTATTCAATGTTTTTAATTAATATTAGTTTTTAATTATAAACCATTTTCTACTAAATATATGACTTTTTTATGTAAATACATATTTTGTATATAAAAAATCATATTTAAGTAAATATTATGTATATATATATAAGTATTTATATATTAAAAATATTGAATATATTAATGAATAATTATGTATAAGAAAATATTAAAAGTAAATAAATTGCAAAAGTATCAAATGAATAAAAATTTACATGAATGAATTATAAAAAAGTATAAAAATACTTAACATTATTAATGAATAAATAATGAATATTAAAAACAAGAGAATTTAATTAAAAGATGAATAGATTGAAAAAATAATAGAAATAAATAAGAGTTATTAATTATATACATTTTTAAAAAAATATAAATGAATATGTTTATTAATTAGTCAATTTATTTAATTAATATTAATTTTTAATTAAATTCTTACTCATATATCTTTCATATAAATATGATTTATATATAGTGCATATTTGTATTATATAAATTATTTTTAAATGTATGTATATATATATATACAAATATAGATATAAATATAAATATATATGAAATAAGATTTTTAATAATATATAATTTTTATTTTATAAGTCATTTTTAATAAAATATCTTATATATTGTAAATGTATATTTAGTATTATACAAATTGTATTTAATAAAATATATTATATTTTTATCAATATAAATATATTTATATATTATTATATTATTTTTAATGGTATAATTTTTTATAAAATATAACTTTTTTAAGTGCTAGAAAAAGTGGTGATAAAAGTATTTCTTTTATCAATGCTAGAAAAAAGGCTAATAAAGGGGTGCCTTTATCGGTGCGAGATAAAATTGATTATAAATGGTGTGTCCTTATTAACATCAATAGATTAATTGGAAGTGCCCAAGCAAACAATGAGGAGGTATATGGTGGGAGGTAGTTTGATAATAAAGAGGCATTAAAAAATTATGAAGAAGTATCATGCAAACGCATTACAGTTTTCATGTAGATAAGTTTAAAACTACAACATTGAGTATTGGGTACAAATACCATGGGTAGAAACATAATATGTGCTTAAGAGATTTCAAGGGAAATTATAATGAGAAATAAAAAATTATTAGAATCAATCGTTCACATAGTTATGTTAATATAAGTATATCACAGGACCAAAAATCTCTATATGTGGGATTCATATCATCTGTTATAGCTAAGATTATAAAATTCGATCAACAAATCACACCAAATCTCATTAAATAACTAATCCATAATGTGTTTTGGATGTCAAATTTCATATCTAAAGGCATGGTGTTCAAATAAAAAATCCATGAAGTAGGTCAATGGTGATTGGGGAAGCTCATTTGAGGTATTTTCATAGTGTTTGAATAAAATCAAACAGAATGATCAGATAGTGTTTGTGTTAGGCATTGGTCATATCACTGATCATTCTTAGGTTGACCCAACAATAGTGAAATTTCAAAGGATTTTCTATAATTTAAAATCATGTATAAGTGAATTTCTATATTTCAAACCATTTATATAGGTCGACAACACGTTATTGTATAGAAATAAATTAGTTGATTTTTTAATTCCAATAGCACAAATAGAAATAGAATCTTATTTCTATTGGTATTTATAATTGTAGTGAAGGAAAATCTTGAATAATGGAGTTGGTTTTTGGTAATTTTGAGGGAACACATTACACATAAGTTCAAAAAAAATATTATATCATCACCATTCCATTCAAGATGTTTTTCAGTGAATAGAGATGGGATGGGAACTCCATGTTTCCTAGCATAAGTATTGTATCTGACATAGCGATAGAAATATCTAAAAGAAGTTAAAATATTATAGCATGAGGAATCTCATTCAATTAATTGGTATATAGTAAATTTCAATTAAGATCTTATTATTGATGGTTCTAGGTGTAGCATAAGCATGCAGAGGTGGGAAATATATTAAAATTTATTTTAATAAACATTTCCCAAAACCAATAGATAGGATCTTATGCATCAAATTTATAATTATTTTATTTAATATTTTAAGAAATAAATACCCAGGCTTAATAACTTTCTTCATTGGTGAATGTTGATCATCTAAAAATACCCTTTTGGATTACCTTCATTGCACTATGAGGATCCAAGGACAGAATCCCTCTAGCGATGATCCACACATGGTTCTATGATCTCCAAGAAACACCACTTGATCTTTGGGTGCTAGCACGGCGAGTCGAATGTTTTGTGTTTTTTGTTCTTAATCGTTCGTTCTTTGGTCTTGAATAAATATCTCATAAACTTCTTATTCTTGAGAGGGAGAGAGAATGAGGAGTTTAGAGAGAACTTTTTGTGCGCAACAATTCTCTATTCTCAATTTTTGGATGCTCTACACAATAGACATATCCATCTATTTATACAGTTGGGATTTAAGTTAAAATATTATTTAATTACATACCGACCATTAAATTGCATTTATTAACTTTAATAAACCTCATTCCACATAATAATAATTATATTATTATTATTTTGTGGCATGCACCAACTTTTGTGATAACAAATATTATGTAATGATATTGCTAATTAATACTTGTTACTGGACTCGGTCTTGGTTTGTTCGAACTCCTCTATCATTTATTGAAAAACCAAATAAATTTTTTATTCATAAATAAATATTTTATTCACAATCTAGTGAATAAATATTTATTAAATATTTAATAAATAAAATAAATATTTTATTCAAGAGCCGGTGAATAAATATTTATTTAATTTATGCGATCAATATAACACGAATAAAATTATTCCTTGGACTTAAGAATAATATTTATTCCATTAATTAAACTCAAATATAATTTAATATAGATCAAATAAAACACTTATTGTGTGACCCTATATGATTCTTTCTCATTGCCATTAGGCGAGATTGTTTAAAGTCCAAGATTATTATCTAGTAATGGGTCAAGGAACCCATGAAAAAGAACTTAATGTTGCAACTTTAAAAATCACATATAAATTCTCATTGTGTAATATAATCCCTTTTTCATGATATCTCATCAAGTAGGTTGAACATCCTTGTCACCAACATTTATGCTTGATATTTCTTTCTTTGACTATCTTAAATAAAAACGTCGTTACACCATGGCCATAGAATTTAATGTGATGGTTCTATTCTAATCAAATGGATGAGATGTCAGCTTCCATAAATATGGAAGGGAAAAATCCTTCCTCTACTTATCTATTAATGACATGTCACTCATGACGTACCCAATGTATCCAACTTCTGTATAAACTTTTATCGTCATGGTTTATGAAATATATCTAAGTACGCGAGTTGTAACATGAATTAATTATAATCTTAAAGTCTAAGTACCATCACACATGCTCATAGATAGGAATATCTGATGGCACCAAAACATGTGGAATTCCTACTAGTAGTTTTATTCTCATAATCTCTCATCTTAGATATTACTAAGTATGAACTTCATGAGAAGAATTATCATCTACTTATGAGTACTTGCACCTAACAGTCTTTGTACTATGTATCCCATCATAGTAAATTATCCAACTGCAGAACATTATTTGAGAATATTGTCATAGAAAATAAAGGTTTTAATCATAGTGTGGAACTACTATGACCTTATCAATGTGACGCATACTCTAGGATAGTATTATATTAGATTCATTCATAACAACAAAAAATATGTAATAATAATTTTTAATAATATTAAATACATTGAATATACATGTAATCAAAGTAAAAACAGTTGGTCCTGGGACAAAAACTCCAAAAAACTTCTACTTAGACTAGAACCAACTTCCTACAACCTTCAGTATGTTATACCTCACATGATAGTCATGTTTCTATTAAGTCAATGCTCTAGTCAAGTGTTCCACCATGTTGTCTTTCATGGAAATAATTATCAATATAACTTCACCTCTCTAATAAAAATCCTTCAAGATATGATATTTCTAAAGTATTTGATTCATCCACTAATGTGACCTTGGTCCTTTTGTAAGATCCACTACTGTAGTATTATCACAATATAGTGTGATAGGGTCATTACTTCTAGATACTACATCAAGATCTTGGATGAAGTTTCACATCCATACCTCTTCTTTAACTACCTCAGAATCCATAATATACTTGTAATCTTCTGTATAATATACAACTATAGCCATCTTTAAGCTCTTCCATCTCATAACACCTCCATTAAAAGTGAATATGTATCCCATTTGTGGCTTTATTTCATCTTGATAAGTTTGGAAATTATAATTTCCATATCCTCTGATAACTAGTTACCCATGTCCTCCATAAACCAGGAACATATCCTTAGTATACCTCATATACTTAAGGATGGAATTGACTTTCATCCATTGGTGGTTACCTAGATCAGTTTGATATCTTCCTCCCACACTTAATGTGTAATTTGCATCTATATTAGTACATAGCATACCATACATGACTAACCCAATCACTGATGTATATAGAATCCTTGTCAATTTTTTATATACTCATATTTATAAGGAAACATCTTATTAGAAAGATAAATTCCATGTGACACTGGAAACAATACCCTCTTGTATTTTTCTATACTAAATCTCATCAGTATCTTGTCAATGTATATACTTTGACCTAGGCTGATCAACCTCTTGGATCTATCATGATGGATATTAATATCAATAATATATATTTCCTTTCCCAAGTCCTTCATAGAGAGGAGTTTTTTCAACCATGCATTAATAAACTATAAGATTGGTATTTCATTTCCAGTGAGTAATATTTCATCAACGTATACTATTAAGAAAAATACTGCACTCTCATTAAACCATTTATAGACACACAACTCACATTCATTCTTTATGAAACCAAATTATGTTATGGCCTCATCAAAATGAATTTCCAAGACTTGGATTCCTTATTTAATCCATTAATTTATCTTTTTAACTATCATAACTTTTTGGAATCCTTTGGAGTCACAAACCCTTCTGGGTGTGTCATGTAGACATCTTCCTAAAGGTTCCCGTTAAGGAATGATGTTTTGACATCCATTTTCCAAATATCAAAATCATGGAAAGCCATAATGGAAAGTAGAATTATGATGGATTTTATAATTGAAACTAGTGAAAAGGTTTCATCATAGTCAATTCCTTTATGTTATTTAAATCCTTTTGAAACCAGTCACACCTTATAGGTATTGAATTTTCCTTCCATGTCCAGTTTCTTCTTGAATACCCATTTAAAACCAATAGGATTTTCATCTACTAAAGGGTTTACCAAAATCAAAACTCGGTTTTGGTACATGTAATCCATTTCATAATTCATGGATTCTTTCCACTTAGAAACATATGTGACAATTATTGCTTCCTTATAGGTTAGAGGATCATTATTATCAACTAATAATGAGTCACCATCCTTGGTGACTAGAAAACCATATTGTTCTAGTTCTCTAACCTATCTAGTACTCATATATAGTAATTGTGTGTCTGGAATAATTTATTCTTCCACAGGGTTTTTTGTAATTTATGCATATTCCCTCTTGTATATCTTGAGCTTGGACTTCATCAAATTCTATCTCACTCCCACTATCTCTTTTAGATATAAGATCCTTGTTAAGAAATATGGGGTGTATTTCAACCACAAAATTATTTTCTAAATAATTGTATAGGTAGTATCCCTTTATTTCTTGGGGATATCCTATAAAGATACACTTTGTGCACTAGGTTGAAATCTTGTTACCTAAAGAGTCCTTGAAAATTTATTTGAAATACTACACATGTAAGTAATACAACACATGTTTCTTTCCATTCCATAATTGGTATGGTATACCATCTGTTTCTTTATTTGGAAATTTGATTAGTATGTATTCTATTTTTTGTAACATGTACCCTAAAATTATAATGGAAGACTCACATGAATCATCATTGATCTCACTATGTTCAATAAGGTGTGGTTCCTCCTTTCGCTTATACCATTCCACTGAGGCGTATAAGGAGTGAGTAGAGATAAAATCTCAAAATCCTGTAAATAATTTATGAAATATTGATTAAGATATTCTCCATCATGGTTTGAATGAAGTTGCTTAATTTTATTACCAAGATGGTTCTCAACTTCATTCTTGTATTCCTTGAATTTATCAAAAGAATCCAACTTATACTTTATTAAGTATACATATCCATATCTACTAAAATAGTTGGTAAAATTTATGAAGTATGAGTACCCACCCCTTAATTCAATAGGAAATGTTCTACACACATCGGTATGAAATAATTCAAGAATCCATTTAGCCCTTTCACCTTTCCCTCTAAATGGGACGTTTGGTTATTTTTCTTTGTAAACATGTATGACATACACAAAGTGGTTTTAGTTCAAAATAATCTCAGTATCCATCTTGATGTAATTTAGTCAAGCACTATTTATTTACATGACCACACTAATGATTCCAAATTTGGGTGTGGTATGAGTCATGTGAAGTAACTTTGTTGTTTATTTCTATTATTTGGTTCATGTAATACAACACATAAAGACTGTTATTTAAATGTACCTTACTATAAAAAATGTTATCTTTACAAAAGAAGAAAAATTTATTCACAAATTTGAAAATAAATCCATCTGTATCAAGTCTAGATACATAAATAATATTTTTGGTAACTGAAGTCACATAATAATAACCCTTTAAAACCAAGATCATCCTGGTTGGAAACGTGAGCTGGTAGTCCCCGATAGTTACAACAGCAAGTTTATCTTCATTAGATACTAAAAGATCTACCTTTCCTCAGTCAATCATTCTGAATCTACTTGGTTCCTGTATTTGAATACATATGTGAGAACCTCAAGTTGTATTTAATACCCAATACATATAAATAGATAAATTTCAATCAATAAAAAATTCACCTAAAGATTCCCCTTATATAACATCTTAGATTGACTAACCAATAAACCAATAGTCAGAACGGTTGCCACATGGACTCAAGCATGCCTCCTCATACACTAGAGGTTGCTGACTAATAGTGAGGGTCTATTAGTGGTTCAGTGGGGAGACCATACCCTCATTATTAGCATATCACAGTAGTAAAACTAGTGTAAATAAATAAATAAAATCAAATGGAATAATAATAAAAGAAAAAATAATGGAAGAATAATATAATAACTGAATAAAAGTGCCAATGCCAATTTAAAATAATGCATATATGACAGATGATGCTATAAGTACAAGTAGTAATAATTGCACTAAGAAATACAATTTAATAAAATAATAATTTTCCAATGACTATCTCCAAGATAATCTCGAGCACCATCTTGGTCCTCTGCCCCAACTCCATCATAGCAATGTAAATCAAACATTGGAAGCCAGCTGCTTCCCTTTATCAATATATGTAGACGTAAATTCTACTCAACTGCCAATAGTGCCCGAGAAAGGTGTAAGATACAATCTCAATAGGCTGGAACCCACAGTGTCTAGCCCAATCCATTTTTTACACTATAAATTAAGCAGTGTTCCATAATAAATAGATGCAAGATAGAAATAAATAAATCGAAGCATTGGACTGGGTCACACTTGGACACTTGTCCAATATACCTTCTTTAGCCTAAACCAATTATCCTGAACCAAAGTATCTTAAAATAGTAAATTGGGTGAGATTATATAAGAGGAGGTGGACTTACCCCAAGCATGTGGTTTAGCTTTGAGGACATGTCCATGTATCTTTAATACCAAGGGGATAAATACTTAATTTAAAGATGTTCATTTACCTTTTCTTTAATTCAATTTAAAAAAAACTTTATAAAAAGTATTGAGACACCCCGATCTCATCCATAGCAATCTAGAGGGACTTTCCAAGTATCACTCGAGAGGCTAGGTTCATATCTAATGCCTAGGAGTATGTCTATGATGACCCAAGTATGAAGTCCCATGTATCACTCCAAGCATGGTGTGAAATGTGAAGTACTATTATACCTCTGAGTCTATACCTAGTATCACACATAGGGGCCTGAGTATCTCTCAAGGTATGGAACAACCAATTGTGCCATAAATCCTGTCTAAGGGGACTCCCCTAGGGAACTAGTGTCAATTGTATGGAGGAAAAAACAGATAACATGTCGTGATCCAATGTTATGAATAGTTTATATCAACCTCATCTTGTTTACTAACCATCAAAAAAACTAATAAGAAGGTACGAGAGTCCATTTTAGGGATCCTTAATTTGGAACCCCTTGTCTCGCCCTCAGATCTAAGATAAAATCACAAAACAATAATTTCATTTATAACAATCCAAGTAATTATGGCACATAGTTTAGGACACATTTCACTAAGAATAATCATAAGTACTAGGTCGTGGGAATGCAGGTATGGAATTTTCCATTTAATGAAACCACACCTCATTGATGGGTTTTATTAGAAAACATAACATTGTTTTTTATCAATTCATTTCATTCAATTTAAAGATTTTAATTTCATCATAAGGTGTAAAGTACATAACATGTGGTACAAAGTAAGAGTACAAGGAAATACATAAGATTAAGGAGACACACACTTAAAAAGTAGTAACTTTCAAAAGGTAGATGTCACATGATATAAGGAATATTCAAGATACATTAACAAAAGGGCTTAAACAAGGTATCCTGCCTCAAGAGAAGAGGATCAAGACAAAGACTTCAGCGCTTGACGTCTTCATCAGCGACCACTCAAAGCTACTCTTTCCTACCTCTGAGAATATACACTTTAGCATATACATAAGGACACCTAGCCCCTATTTACATATTCACATGGACATGAATATTTACAAGGGGATCCTTAAATATATTCTTATATATGCATATAACCATTTACACTTACACATGTATGCATTTTTCATATATATATAATCACAACTAGCCCAAATATATATATTCATGACTCCATGGGTGAATATATATATAATAAGGGAAATTACATATATATGTTCCAACCTATGCATATGTAGGTAAGTAATCTTCGACTTTGGTGACTTGAACCCGCCTCAAGGATGACTAAAATGCACTACGGGAAAAAAAACTAAGAACTAGAAATCACTAAAATACCCCAAATAAAAATTTTTTAGACAATGAAATAGGAGAAAATCCTACCTAAAGCGGTGACTATAAGTTGAAATGGGACAAAGTGATTTTTCTTTGGTAGCAGATGTTGAAACACGCGTGAAGAAGTCCCAGGAGACGCACCAAACTCCCTAACAATGAAAGAAACCCAAAAATCCAGACAACTCATGACCTAGGGTTTTATCTAATAGAAATATGGTGACATGAGAGAGTAAAACCACTAGAAAAGTTAAGAAGAGTGAACCAGAGACAACACCTCTAAGAATCGAATGAGAAACCCAAAACAATTGGGCGAAATCATCTCAAGGAGAGGAGGCTGAGGAGGGTGTCGTGTACTCAGTCGAGAGGTCTGGGGATTGCATTGCGTGAGGATAGAGGGTGGGAGGGGTATATTGGGTTTTAATTTGTTTTGTTTTAATTTTAATTTAATTAATTTAATTTTTTTTAAACATAGTGCACAGTTTGGGTCACATGGTTAGTCAAACCATGCACCAATTGTGCGATGAATAGTGCATGCACACTACCTAAATAGCACTAACCATGCAGGAAGGTTCACTATTTGGGTAAATTGTGTGTAGCCCATGAGACACTTGTTGTACCCCTAGGTCAGGCCATGAAATTTTCTACTGGAGGCCACACAGTTTTAGACAAACCTTACACCCCTTCCATCTCCTTGCTACTTTATGTTTCAGAGTCCAACACTCCCAAAACTTAACAGAACACCTGAGGCACCCCCAGGCCTTGAACCACATCCAAAAACAACACATTGAATTTTTTTAACTCTCATAATTCAATTCCAAAGATTTATTTAAAAAATAGACCATATAATAAATAATAAAATTCAAAATACCTTGGAATCCCATCCATTCCAAAAACACATGATGTTACACCTTTCTTCTTTGGTTGGGTGCAATTTTTCTTCCAGTGTCTCGTATTACCACATGTGAAATAGATAGCATCTTGTTCCCTTGATTAGGACTTGATCTTCCTCTTCTTGGAAGGTTGTGAAGAAACATTGGTATTAAATCTCTTCTCTTTCCATTTCTATTTGTTCACCATAAGTATGGAAGGTTTTTAATGATTTGTATCCTTATCTACTTAGATAAAAAGAGTAATAAGATCATGTAAAGACATATCAATGTTGTTCATATTAAAATTTACAACAAAGTTGGAGAATATCTAAGAGAGTGATGACAGAATGAGGTTGGTTCTTAGTTATTCAGGGAGTTTAAACTCTAGATTCTCTAAGTTCTCAACATAGCCAATGAGCTTGACTATGTGAGGCACAGCTGGGGAACCCTCTCCAAGATTTATCTGAAAGAGCACCTTGGAAATATCAAAAAAAATCATGTCTATCTCTCTCCTAGTAAAGACCATGAAGGTGCTCAGGTATGCTATATGCATCCATGTTTTCATGAGACTTCATTAGTTCACTATACATCAGTGAAATCATCA
This sequence comes from Viscum album, assembly GCA_963277665.1. NCBI lineage: Eukaryota > Viridiplantae > Streptophyta > Magnoliopsida > Santalales > Viscaceae > Viscum > Viscum album. Next base: position 1,383,122,969 of record OY728139.1, on the reverse strand, counting down.
AAAATTGAATTATGACTACGTCGCTAAAAAAAATTCATAGAAAAGGAACTATTCATTACTCACCTCTTTAGAAGGTGGATTAGTAATTAAGTATTATAGCATGTAATATTTCTGTTCATGGAATAGCACAACTTGAAGGCATCTAAACCACTCCTGGAAGTTACTTCCAGTTAGGAGGTTATCTTTCTCTAATATTGATCATAGGGATAGTGTGGAGATGAACTTGTCATTTTATTATACAATTAAAAGGAGTATATTATTAGTATTTATCTTGATTACAAAATAAGTGAGATCTAATAAATTAAAAAAAATTAAATTATTAAATCTCCCACTATTTTATCAAGTCTTAGTATCCCTCACCATTGAACTCATAATGTCTAGTTGATTTAACATTCTATTGGAAAGGATCCCCATTACTTTTCTTAATGATCCAGACTTTGTCCATGAAAACCATAATAAAGTAATTAGGTCGGCAGTCTTTCCAACTATGAACTTGCAGCTCCTTGTCCATTTAGTGGATTCCCCTATCCTAAAATCCTGACTTGGATTTACTCAACACTTGCCTCCAAATTTGTATTGAACAGACTTTTTCCATTAAAATCAATTTAATTTCAGTTAATTCAACCCAAAACTCTCATGATAACTCCCTAATAAAAGTAAGTGTCCAAATCTTGTCCATGTACTACACTTAGTTCTATGGTTTCATTCCCAATCAAGCAATGGAAGACTTAGTCTGACTTAATATTTAATTGATAGATTTAAATTTATTATGCATAAATTTTATCTTATTTTATCCCTTACACATCATATTAATATTAATTGGATGTTACTTAATTAATTAACTATGTTAGATAAAATATTTATATATAATTCATTTATTTAATTTCTATCTTTCCACGTTAATTCATTTATTTATGTGATCGTGGCCTTGGATCCATAAAATAAATAATTTCATAGATAGAAATAAATAATTAATTAAATGACTCATGTGTGATCTTTATCTAATTGTTGATTTAATGAGCAGATATTAAATCAACCTTTGACCTAGAGGAAATAACTCATATTTCCAGTCTTGGGATGAGTTATAGCATTCCTCCTATCCACTTGTGTATCACATGGGTTTTCATCATTATGGTTCCATCTTGAACCGCCTCTACACACCTTGGGATGCTCCATTAATTACAAATATCTATTACTCACATGTAGGTGAGGGGAACAAAAGGATTGGTTAAAGGAGATTACATAAATATCCTTGGACATATAAGTCCTTCATAATAATGGAGGGAGGTATGACTCATAGGCCATCATTTAATTTAATGTTAAATAATTTCAAACTCATGTAATAAATTAAATTAAAACATCCAACACATACACAAGTCTTGTTCAAGATAATGAAAGATCATACATGCAACGAATTCAAAAAATTAAATGGATATCATTAATTTCTTTATTCATTTTTTATTATTTAAGATAAATATTCTTGAATTAATTAATTAATTAATTAATTAATTAATTCCCTTTCATCTTAATGATCATCCGATCTTATTTGGAGATACTCGTCATTAATAGAATTCATGGAAAATAAATGATAGAACCAATAATGACATATTAATTACAATAAATTAATTAAGCATTTAAAATTATTTAACACCATTATTAAATTTTAAAACATATAATGGTGTTCTAATCAATAAAATAAGGTTTTAATGCTACAATTTTCAAATTTAATGTAATTTTAATTTTTTTTTCATTAATGGGAGACTACATAGCATGTGGATATAGCTACACACCATATGCCTCAGTTTCTGTATATCTAAGTCACATGCTTGGGTCTTCGTCATATTAACTCGATTGGACTACATGGAATATACATGCCAACTACAAACCTTGAATCCACTTACCGTGTTCCAAGTTATCCTGGTCAATACACGGTGTGCAATAAAAGCACTGCGTGTAATTAATTTGTCAATGAATTTAGATAAAATGTGCATGTGTATATGGCATGTTCTTCGGCCGCACGTCATGTAAACGAATTTTATTGGCCAAATATTTGGAACTTCCTGATGGAATCTCTGGTCATTATTCATTTGTTCTTAAACCTTTAAGGAAATGAAACACTGAATTAATGTGATTAATATGTTGATAACATGTTAATTCAAATTGTATTAAAGAACAAATAACATGAAATAAAAATATAACCACAATTTTGAATAGATCAACAATCAAATAAATGATAATAAATTTAAACATGACTGCTCTGATACCACTTGATGGTTCCAGGCACAATGGAAGCATGTGTAGGTGGGAAATATATTAAAATTTATTTTAATAGTCATTGCCCGAAACCTAGAGTGAGGATCTTGAACATAAATTTATAATTAATTTATTTAATAGTTTAAGAAATACATACTTGGGCTTAGGAACTCTCTACATTTGTGAATTTTGATTATTTGAAAAGACCCTTTCAAATTACCTTCATTTCACTATGAGGATCCAAGGATAGGATCCCTCTAGTGGTGATCCACATGTGGTCCTATGATGTCTTATCAACACTGTTCAATCTTTGGGTGCTAGTGTGGCGAGTCAAATGTCTTATGTTGTTTGTTATTGATCACTCATTTTTCGATCTTGAAGAAATATATCTTTCACTTCTTTTTCTTGAGAGGGATATAGAAGGAGAATTTGAGAGATAATTTTTTGTGTGCATTAATTCTCTATTCTCAATTTTTTGGTTTCTCTACGCAATAGACATAGTAGTTTATTTATAGAGTTAGTATTTAAGTTTAAATATTATTTAATTCTATATCGGCCATTAAATAACATTTATTACCTTGAATAAACCTCATACCATATAATAATAATTATATTATTATAATTTTGTGGTGCTCACCAACTTTTATAATAAAAAATATTATGTAATGGTTTTGTTAATTAATATTTGTTACTGAACTCGGTCTTGGTCTATTCGAACTCCTCTAGCATTTATTGAACAACCGAATAAATATTTTATTTACAAATAAATATTTTATTCACAATATAGAAAATAAATATTTATTAAAATGTTCAATAAATAAAATAAATATTTTATTCATAAGTCAGCAAATAAATATTTATTTAATTTATGCGATAAATATAACTTAAATAAAATTATTCCTCAAATTTGAGAATAAGATTTATTCCACTAATTAAAATTAAATATAATTTAATATAGATGAGTAGAAACACTCAGTATGTGACCCTGTAGGATTCTTTCTCATTGGAATTAGGCTGGTTTTCCTAAAGTCCAAGATTACTGTCTAGCAATGGGTTAAGTCACCCAAGAGAAAGAACTTAATGTCACAACGTAGAAAACCAAATATGAATGCTCACTATTTAATATAATCCATTTATCACTGTATCTCATCAAGTAGGTTGCAAATATATGTCACCAAACTATATGCTCGATATATCTTTCTTTGACTATTTGAAATAAACACATCATTACACCATGGAGATGGAATTTAATGCAACAGTTCTATTCCAATCAAATAGCCAAGATATTAACTTCCATAAATATGGAAGGGAAAATTCTTCCTTCATTTATCCATTAATGACATGTCAATCATGACACACCCCGTATATCTAACTTCTCCATGAATTGTTATCATCATGGTTTATGAAATACATCTAAGTACATGAGTTGTAACATGCATTAATTATAATCTTAAAGTCTAATTACCATCACACATGCTCATAGATAGGAATATCTAATGACACCAAAACATGTGGAATTCCTACTTTCAGGTTTGTTCCCATAATCTTACATCTTGGATATTACCAAGTGAAATCTTTATGAGAAGAAGCCTCATCTACTTAAGAGTAATCGCACATAAAATTATATGTACTTTGTGTCCCATTATAGTAAAATATCCAACCGTAGAACATTATTTGATAATATCGTCATAGCACATCAAATTTATCATCACAGTGGAGAACTACTATGACCTTATCAATGCAACACATACTCTAAGACATTATTACATTAGATTCATAGAGAACAACAAACAATATTTAATAATAATTTTTATTAACATTCAATACATTAAATATAAATGTAATCAATGTACAAACAGTTGGTCTTAGGAAACTAACTCCAAAAATTATAACTTTGAAACTATTACTATAGTATTTTTTAATTCATTTCATAGTTAATGAACCAACAAAACAACATGTGATGAAAATGATGGGAGCATTACAGAATGTGAAGGGGTAAATTTAAAAATATATGATGGTCATTGACATGCGTTTTAATCACATTCTCAATTTATTATTTATTTTAAAACTATAATAATGGTTGTAAAGCATCAACCCTAGATCATCTCCCAAATAATAATGAATGGAGGGATAAAAATTGTATATTTTTATAAGTTTAATAAAAGTGAGAAGTAAAAATGGGGGGTTGTTTTTTATTTTAATTTTTAAAAGAGTTAAAAGGAATATATAATATAACTTAAAATAGTTTTATTGAATTGGGGTAAATTTTGATAAAAGGGGGTGTAACCTTGATATCATTAAAAATGAATATTTTTCATTTAAAATAAATTTATGATATAATGCATAGTTTGGGTCATATTTTCACTAGGGATTTTTCTATAACCCAATCCTAGACTTAAGCTTCTATCCAAGACCTTTTGTAGAAAACAAAATGTCAAATAACCCATGGAATGTTAAATTTTTAGGTTCTCTAATAATCCATGAATCCCTTAAATTCTATAATGTATTCCAATAATCCATGAAATATGATATTGATGACACATATAATCGATAAAAAAATCATAAAAATATTTTTCTCTTCATTATTTCTCCATTAATAATCTCAACACCACCACAAATTTTTGATTTATATAATAATAATTCTTATGGAATAATATAGATGGAGTAATAAAATAATTTAAATAAAATAAAACGAGAAATAAGAAGCAAAAATGAAATATTAAAACTAAAATAAGACTGAAAGGGAATTTATGAAACTAAAATTTCATTAAAAATAAAATAAATTACACTTGACATCTTATAGTGGAAAGAAAATGATGAAAAGGGAAATAAGAGATGAAAAATTCTAAATGAGACTCAAAAATGGGTATCACCTTACCCCTTGAAATAACTTATGAAACCTCTAGTCAAAGCACTTATTTATAGAATTTTAAAAGTACACAACATGTAAAAAATTAAATGATGTTTAGTTTTTTTTGGAATTTTCCACATAGATATAGAGAAATTAAAGTGCCACCTCAATCTAGCCAATTAGCATATGTCAATTATCGGTAAGTGGGAGTATGCGGCATGTAACACTATCATTAATGGGCATGTATGGTCATATTTAGCCACCAAATGAACCTAGGCATGAATTACAAGTTTCTTCTCTATGTGGTTTCGAATAGTACATGATGTGTACTATCAAATTACACAACTTGTATATTTAATTTTGATCCAAAATTGTTCCCAACCCATGAATTTTACTATGAAATACTGAAATATAGATAAAAACATCATAATGAAATATTTGACCTTATATAAACATATATCCAATATTAACTATATTTTTACTCAATCTAAACACCAAAATTTCATGTAAAAAATAGGTACATCAACTCCCCCACACTTAGTCTTTTTTCACTTAAGAAAAAACAAAACATAAAAATAAAATAAAAATACATACCATAAAGGTAAAGCATTAAACTAATTTCATTTTTAAACATAAATTCATAACTAAATATTTCAAAATGATAAAAAAAATTCCAAGAAATAGTATTCCAATCATGTCTCATATAAAATTTCAAATCAATACATTATTTCCCTTTCATTAAAATTGTTCAACCTTTTATTAATGCTCATGACATTTATGATTTACCTCACCTGGAATTAATGTCACTCATCTCTCAAGGGTGAAATATATTCAAAATTATTCTCATCTAAAAATTAGGTAAGGCATACCATAGGATTTGTAAAATCCTAACTCTCCATGATAGATTCAAATAAGATTGTTTCAATCATGAGGATTTTTAGGGATTTCTGTAGAGGATTGGGATTAGTGGGTCAACATTTAAATAAAAATAATGGCTACAAATATGTGGGTTTTTCTCTTAAAATTCAATGTATGATCAATCATCTAAAACACAAAATATTTCCTCACTCAAAGAACCCAAAATTTTTTCTCTCAAAATTGATTCCTCATTTAAATGATAAGCCCAAAAGTTAAATCAAATGAATTACAATTAAATATTAATCCTCTTATTATATACATATATATATATTATTTTATTTTATTTTTATATTTTTTTACTCTTGTTAAAGATAATTTAGTTGAATTATAATGAAAACTAACAGATGGATCTTCCCTCAAATGATAACAAATTCAAACATATTCCCACACAATGAAAATCATCCCCATGAAATAACCAAATTCCACTACACTCACAATTAATTATAATCATGCAATGAATTAAATAAATGTAGGTAGTAAAATTAAGAATGAAATGTGGATACATATAAGTTCATTTATGGATACTTGGGGCTTAACAATAGATAATGTAGGGTAGGTCTAAAAAGTGGTTCATAGAAAGGATCAATACAAAAAAATTCCTCATTCATACCAAAACATTTCTTTATTATCAAAATCCTTGATAGAGGATAGAACTAAGTTATAGATGAAAAAATAATTTGAGTTCACTAAATAAGGGAGGGTACTATGAAGAGTAAGAAAATTTGGGTTTAGAGTACCTCTTGTGATAGGAAATAAAAAAAGTCAATAAATTCATTGTATGAGTAAAAATAATCAGTTTGTTAAATATAAATTTTAAAAAAATAAAAAACAAGAATTAAAATTATATTAGTAATAATTTTAAAATTACTCAAAAATTGGAAAAGTATGTAATTTTTAAAATTTCCACTTATGTTATTATTATTTATGATCATAATTAATTAAAAAATTTGAACATGTAAAAAAATATTTTCAAATTAATGATATATCCTAGATTAGTTAAAGTAATAAACCAATGTGGGTCAAGATACCCTCTCCCACACTTAATATTGTACATGTCATCATGGGAAGAAACAAGAATGAGAGATTATATGCATGAAAACATGAAACCATGGAATAAATAAAATTATTAAAGTTAGATATAAAGTGAAGAAGGAAAGAAAAACAATACTTCCACAATGGTAGATATCCCAAAAGTAAATAGTGGTGAGTCAGGTCCTAAAGTGTGATTATCAATGCAAAGGAAAATAAATTTTTAAGTATTCCAAGCATAAAATTGAGTCATAAAATATATAAATAATAAGAGAAAATTCCATAAATTTTTCACTATAAAAGGTTTTCTTAGCTAATGTTATAGTGGAACTGAATGAGATGAATCTATAGTTGACAGGTATAGAGTATTCCATGAAGTCTCAATGGATGTGGGATGATCAGGGATGACATAATCACCCAACTCCTTGTAAGAAAAAGTCATGTTTGTAATTTTAGGTATGGAATTACTGGCATGGGAGTTGGAAAATTGTATAACTAGAGTAGGTGGAATGGTAAGTCCCATATGATACAGAAGGATGTCCATCCCAGTTTGTTATTGCACCAATGTGCCATCCAAATGTGAAATATGAATCTTGATATGTGCCATGTATTCCTCTATTTGATCCATGAAATGGTCCAAAGTATCCATCTCGAAGTGTATCGTAGAGTTGGTTAAGGGTACAGGTGGTGATGGAGGTGTGGATTGGTCAATGGTGGATGGTAGATGGGTAGAAGAGGATAGAATAGTAAAAGAAGAGGAGGAAGGTGATGGAACTAGATTATTAGCTAAGGGTACCAGATCAACATCTATAGAGACCTAGTTTTTGCCTTATAAGACTTTGAAATATTTCTATATATTTCCAGATCTAGGTGCTGAGACGGTGTACGATCCTGAAGCCTTGTGTTCCCAGAATTAATTGTATAAAAATATTAAATATATTTTATATTTCATGCATAGGTTCTTAAATAAAATAGGATAACTCTTAAATGGAATATTGGATCAAAAATTTGAGATCACAATTGAGTCTAAAACATGGTTTTTACCCTAGGTGTAATATAAAATGAGTCGGCACAGGGCGTTCGGGCTCCTTGCTTTTTGGTGGTACGTCAAGTGAATTAATTAATTATTAAATTAGTTAATTAATTAATTTCAGAATAATAGATAATTCTATTATAGTATCTACAAGTAGATTTCTCTAGGGTTCATTTTATAAATCCTGAGAAAAACCCAGAGCTCTTCCTCCCTCCTCCATTGGCGGATCACATCAGACGATGAAAAAACTCCATATTAGAGCATATCAAGACATATTGAATGCAAAGAGTCCACTAAAATTGTTGGTGGACATGTTATTCATCATTGAACAATCAATAATTGAGGTAAGACTCACTATTTGATATTTTTACACCCTTTTATTAAATAGTTGAGTAGATAAAACGTCGTTCTTCGATCTACACCCTTGTTTTCATCCTTTGAATGTTCCCAAATACTGAAATTCTATTATTTTCAATTGTTATCTAACCCTGGGATACTTTTTCTTGACCATTGGACAAGAAACATTGTCCAATGATGTTTAAATAATTTTTTTTGGTGCTTTTCCCCCTTTTTTCTTCACATTCTACACTGATTTGACCCCGAGGTCTCGGTTTGACAATTTCTGAGTGGTTCCGATCCCAATTAAACACCTAGATTCACAGAGATTTTGCAAAAAATCAAAGTAATGAGGAACAGGGCATAGATCTAGGATATTTTCAAGTCGTGTATGATATTTTTGGATATTAAAGGTTAAGGTATCAATCATAGAATATTTGGAAGTGTGGGGAATGAACGGTGAGCCCTTATGGGACGAAGGAGGTCAATTTCTAGTGAACAATGCCCCGAAACCATGATTTACATATATATACACCTTTTTCGTCCATATATAATGTTGAATCTAAAGTGATGGTACTGAATTTGAAGAACCATATGTGGATATAAAGATATGGAAATTCTTGAGAAAACCTGACTACACATCGTGTTTAGGGATGAACTATAGCATACCTCCTTTTTATCACATAAACTTTCATTACACTTTACAAAACCGAGGATCTTTAAGGTTTAGTGTCTTGGAAACCAGGAACTTAAAACATGAAAACATAAAACATTATTATTAAACACTTTAAAGGCTTCTTCTCATGTTCATCCTAGGTTCAATACCGCATCTCATAACCTAGGGACATACATCAAAAGAAAGGGTGAGCAGAAGGCCCAGTAAGGGAAACAAGAAAAACATTTTACATGTGAACTTGAGATACTTAAATAAGGTCATGAAAAGAACTTTAAGGCATGAGAAAGAAAACATGAGATATATCATAATAAAAAAACATTTTTCATAACTTGAAGATGTGGCTACAACATTTAATGTTGACAATCATTTCATTTCACCAAGGTCCATCCCCAAGGTGTCATTAAAAATTACCAAGGTTATTCACCAAGGTATCAGTCTAAAAGGTCATCTCTAGAGATTAAGTCTTTACCCAATGCATTGGAGCGCTATCAGGGCGCAACCTTAAATTTGTCTTTATAATCATGTGAGCCACATATATCATCATCAAACATTTCATAAATAACCCATATAGCATAAAATTAATGGGTTTCATTTCATAATCATAACGTTTTAAAAAACTTCTTTTAAATACGTGATCTTTATGTCACATTAAACCCACGGAAAAAGGAAAGCGGGTTTCATGTATGTAAATACCAGAATTAAAAATAGAACATTTTGATATATATGTGAATACACCTCTAGAATAAATATCTTTGAGTATTCACTTAATAACATAAAATAATTTTGAGAAAAGAGAGAGGAATTTTGAGATGAAAATTCTGCAGCATAACGACTATGTTATAGGGTTTTAGAAAACATTGAAAAGAGAGGGGACATGGGTCACCCACTCATAAATGATCTATAAAAATAGTATAGGGGCAGAATATAAAGGATATAAATCATGGTAATTATATCTGAAAGATATATCATATTAAATTAAAAATATATAAGAAGACAAAAATAAGATTTCTCTTACAAAAATTCGGCAACCTAACGGCGTTACTTAAACTCCAACAAAAAAAGAATTGATGACATAAAATAGGGTATATCATCATATGAACACAAAATATAAGTATTATAGATATATATATCATAACCCAACATAATAAAAATGAACTTTAAGGACTTGACATGAAAGTAGAACTTTGAAAAATGAGAAAGGTGAAAGAATCCCTTAAAAATTCGGCAGCCTAACGGCATCACTTAAAATTCAAAAAAATGAATTGAATAAATCAGATAGGGTCTCTCATAATATTATAATAAAAGTTAAGTATGATATATATAGAGATAATACCCCATCATAATAAAAAGTAACTTGAAATACTTGAATGAAAGTAGAACTTGAAAACGAGAAGGGTGAAAGAATCCCTTAAAAATTCGGCAGCCTAACGGCGTCACTTAAACATCAAAAAAATGAATTGAAGAGATCAAATAGGGTCTCTCATCATATGATCATAAAAGTTCAGTATTATATATATAGATATCATACCCCAACATAATAAAAAGAAACTTGAAAGACTTGAATGAAAGTAGAACTTGAAAACGAGAAGGGTGAAAGAATCCCTTAAAAATTCAGCAGCCTAACGGCGCCACTTAAACTTTCTTAAAATGAATTGATGAGAGAAATAGGGGGAATCTCATCATATGAACATGAAAAGGTCAGTATAATTAATATAAAATAACATCCTCCAACATAAGAACATGGAGAATAAAATAAATGACATAAAAGAGATTACTTGAAAAGAAAGAGAGATGTCGGATCCCTTACCTTAAAACGTAACTCTTAAAACTCAAAGGTTGGAACCTTGAGGGATTGGGGGCACCTTGGGAGGACTCCTTGGGAGGTAAGGAGACCATAACTTCGTTGGGGGAGAGTTAGGAGGCGAATTTATGAGAGGATGGCTCGGTATTTATAGGGAAAGTGAGGGGACAAGGCATTAATGGCCAAGGGACACCTCAAAAGTGGTTTTCTCAAAAGCATGGGCTCTCCCATGGTATTTCCCATGGAGTTAGGCCACATGGGGCCCCATACAATAATTCATCACCTTTAGTTTTCCAACCCATAAAATATCTCATGACATCATCATGACACAGTTATGATGTCATTAAACATACTGAAACCCTAAAACTGTATTTTTACTATTCACTGAAAATTCAACTTTCTCAGAAAAATCTCAAAATTTCACCTTAACCAAATATTAATGCTCTGATTACAAATATGAACTCCATTTTATAAAAATAATTTTCTAAATATTTTTAATTTAATTTTTAAATAAATACACTATTCACAGAAAATTCATTTTTTCAGAAAAATCCCCAAAAATTACCATAACATAATATCGATGCCCTGAGTTCAAAAATAAAGTCCATTTTATAAAAATAATTTTATAATTATTTTTAATTTAATTTTTAATTAAAAAACACTATTCACTCGAACAAACTAATACTTTAATAATAATTTATGAAACCGTTATTTAACCATTTTATTGAATCACATTACTTAATCAAGGTGTCTAAATTATATTAAAACTTATTTTAAGTAAGATTACTAATCCATTTGGTCACATTACTAATCCTAAGTGCAAAATCACTACTCATAATTTACTATTCATCAAAAATTAAGTTGATCTTATTATACTCCAAATTTCGTACTGAACATAATTGTAGAAGACCATTTTTTGAAAATAATTACACATTTTTAATTATTTAAGGCTTACATAAACATTTTTAAAATATCCTTTCTCTCAAATTCATCAAAAATATGCATACTATATTTATCTGGACATTTGAAAATTCACAAATTTCATCATAAGAAGAAATCACAATTTTTATTTAAAACAAAGGGTTACACAAGGCAGTTACGGTCTCCTTACATAGCCCCATATCACACCAGCATAAGACCTAAGTGTAAGGTGTGCTAAGGTGAGAGAATCCGAGGGAGGCTCGGCCAACATCGCACGAGTAGTAATTTCTATCATTTTGAACTTCTCGCAAAGGCGATTTCGTTATAGATTCACACGATGAAGTTCGTCTTGGGTTTGATCCAGAGCAAAGCCCAGTGGTGCTACCTCCTTCCCAAGTTCTGTTAGATGGTCTTCGATCGGTCCAAGACTACTGGGTGAGGCCATCGAATCTTCTTTCTATATTAATTAACCAAGATTACTTGTATTTAGAGACAATAATTGAAACGTTTAGTTTACAGCGGTCATATTGACCAATGGTCATATAACAGTCAAAACCCAACGGTCTCATTTTACTTATACTCATGTTATCAAATGAAACATTTTTGTTGAGTATAAAAATAAAATAAAATAAATCATAAAATTAGGAAACAAGATTTATTCAAAATTTTGGGTCGTTGCAATCTTCCCCCCTTAAGAAATTGCGTCCTCACAATTTTTAAAATTGGGTTTTGAAATTTCATTGAAAGTCCCACATCGTAAAAGGAGTCAGTAAAACTATTACTTTAAAATAAAGAAAGGGAAGTTCAAAGGTCACCCGAGTTAACCCACACTAGGATTCTATGTAGGAAAACATAGACATGGATGAAAAAACAAAGGGTCAAGTTCTGAGAGAGAGTGATAGAAAACATGATTAGAAGCAAGTTAACCATAAGAAAATCCCAAACTTATGATGTGTATAAACGGTCTTTAATTACCTAGTAGGAAACTTAAACCAACAACATTTTTGTTTTACATTCCTTTTCATAATTTTGAGGAATTCATTTACTACATAGAATAAATACATAAGAAAATATACCTACCTTCATGTAGAGTTTCATCCTTTAATAGGTTTCGACCAAAACTAATCTTTTCTCCAAACGATGAGCATTCAAAACTACTTGGTCTCATCAAAACACAAGATCCATCTTCTAGAGAATCACATAATCCACAAAAGATTAACTATCTATTTCTTCTATCTTTAAACATTATCCCAAAAACAGAAAGGGTAAGGTAAAACAACTCTTCAAAAAGAAATAATCTCATAGGAATGGAAACTAATTTTAAATCTTCAAGGTTCCATGGTACTACCCAAAGTTCATCATAGACCATTCCATAAATAAAGGTCCTTAAAATTCCTCAAAATAAACCAAACTAAGATTGAAACCCAAATACAAGAAGGATTTGATAACATAGTCTTCCAAAATAACTTCATTGTTCATCTACAAACAACATAAACCACTCCTAACATATTATAACAAAAGTATCTAACCTAAACATATTTTACCCAAGATAGGTTAATCATTCCCATGAGTAACCTAAATTACTATAAGTCCACCTTAAATTCATCGATTATTCAAAATATAATTCAACCTTACTCCTCAATGAAAATACCGTAGTAATCTATTTACCTCAATCATATAGGGTCCCCAAAATAGTGAACGTCTTCCAAAATAATAATCATCTTTTAATCCCCTAATCATCTCTGTCATATTAATATGGAAATCGTCGCATTTCCTATCACATTGGTTGTTGGGACATGTTCTTCCATTTCCCACCATTAACTAAGAAGAGAAAGTATAATTAGGGGCTTAAATACTTAGCCAATAATCATGAAAAGGAACTTAAATCATATAAGGATAACTTGTAGAAGAAAATTATACCCTAACTTGTGATCCCCTAGGTTCCCATCTAGGTTATCCATGATCATATATTCTTATGTGAATCTTTATTTTATTTTATCTTTGTTCCTTTAACAATGGTTCATACTAAGCTTATGAATTTACCAAAGCATATCCCCCAAGAGTGTCGTAACCAAGAGTGCAGCAAGGCCCGTTGTCGTGTACCAGTTCCCGTTCGAGTCTAGCTCAAAGAGGTGTTTTTGGGTTTTACCCCTATGTACATTTGTGCCAGAGCCACCTCTACCTGCTCGTATCCAGAGAGGGATGTATTTTCTTGGCAACCCATTACTCAATACTCACCAAAATACCAGGAAGATTTTCTATATATAAACTTTTCTATAGGCTTATTCCTAAAGTTTTCATATCCTAATTTCCACAAATAACTAAACCATCCTTTGATACCAACTATATCATCCCGCCTTTTTATCACATAAACTTTCATTACACTTTACAAAACCGAGGATCTTTAAGGTTTAGTGTCATGGAAACCAGGAACTTAAAACATGAAAACATAAAACATACTTCTTAATCAATTGAAAGGCTTCTCCTCATGTTCATCCTAGGTTCATTACTGCATCTCATAACCCGGGGACATACATCAAAAGAAAGGGTGATCATAAGGCCCAGTAAGGGAAACAAGAGAAACATTTTACATGTGAACTTGAGATACTTCAATAAGGTCATGAAAAGAACTTTAAGGCATGATAAAGAAATCATGAGATATATCATAATAAAAATAACATTTTTCATAACTTAAAGATGTGGCTACAACATTTAATATTTACAATCATTTTGTTTCACCAAGGTCCATCCCCAAGGTGTCATTAAAAATTACCAAGGTTATTCACTAAGGTATCAGTCTAAAAGTTCATCTCTAGAGATTAAGTCTTTACCCAATGCATTAGAGCGCTATCAGGGCGCACCCTTAAATTTGTATTTATCATCATGTGAGCCACATATATCATCATAAAAAATTTCATAAATAACCCATATTGCATAAAATTAATGGGTTTCATTTCATAATCATAACGTTTTAAAAACTTCTTTTAAAGACGTGATCTTTATGTCACTTTAAACCCACAGAAAAAGGAAAGCGGGTTTCATGTATGTAAATCCCAGAATTCAAAATAGAACATTTTGATATATATGTAAATACACATGTAGAATAAATATCTTTGAGTATTCACTTAATAACATAAAATAATTTTGAGAAAAGAGAGAGGCATTTTGAGACGAAAATTCTGCAGCATAATGGCTATGTTACAGGGTTTTAGAAAACATTGAAAAGAGAGGGGACATGGGTCACCCACTCATAAATGATATATAAAAATAGTATAGGGATAGAATATAAAGGATATGAATCATGGTAATGATATCTGAAAGATATATCATATTAAATTAAAAACATATAAGGTAGACAAAAATAAGATTTCTCTTACAAAAATTCGGCAGCCTAACGGCGTTACTTAAACTCCAACAAAAAAAGAATTGATGAGATCAAATAGGGTCTCTCATCATATGAACATAAAAGATCAGTATTATAGATATATAGATCATATCCCGACATAATAAAAAGGAACATTAAGGACTTTACATGAAAGTAGAACTTTGAAAAATGAGAAAGGTGAAAGAATCCCTTAAAAATTCGGCAGCCTAACGGCATCACTTAAACTTCAAAAAAATGAATTGAAGAGATAAAATAGGGTCTCTCATCATATGATCATAAAAGGTCAATATGATATATATAGAGATAATACCCCAACATAATAAAAAGGAACTTTAAAGACTTGAATGAAAGTAGAACTTGAAAACGAGTAGGGTGAAAGAATCCCTTAAAAATTCGGCAGCCTAACGACGTCACTTAAACTTCAAAAAAATGAATTGAAGAGATCAAATAGGGTCTGTAATCATATGATCATAAAATTTCAGTATGATATATATATATATATAATACTCCAACATAATAAAAAGGAACTTAAAAGACTTGAATGAAAGTAGAACTTGAAAACGAGAAGGGTGAAAGAATCCCTTAAAAATTCAGCAGCCTAACGGCGCCACTTAAACTTTCTTAAAATGAATTGATGAGAGAAAGAGGGGGTATCTCATAATATGAACATGAAAAGGGAAGTATTATTAATATAAAATAACATCCTCCAACATAAGAACATGGAGCATAAAATAAATGACATAAAAGAGATTACTTGAAATGAAAGAGAGAGGTCGGATCCCTTACCTTAAAACGTAACTCTTAAAACTCAAAGGTTGGGACCTTGAGGGCTTGGGGGAACCTTGGGAGGACTCCTTGGGAGGTAAGGAGACCAGAACTTCATTGGGGGAGAGTTGGGAGTCGAATGGATGAGAGGATGTCTTGGTATTTATAGGGAAAGTGAGGGGACAAGGAATTAATGGCCAAGGGACACCTCAAAAGTGGTTTTCTCAAAAGCATGGGCTCTCCCATGGTATTTCCCATAGAGTTAGGTCACATGGGTCCCCCCATACAATAATTCATTACCTTTGGTTGGCCAACCCATAAAATATCTCATGAAATCATCATGACACAGTTATGATGTCATTAAACATACCGAAACCCTAAAACTGTATTTTTACTATTCACTGAAAATTCAACTTTCTCAGAAAAATCCCAAAATTTTACCTTAACAAAATATTAATTCTCTGATTAAAAATATGGACTCCATTTTATAAAAATAATTTTCTAAATATTTTTAAATTAATTTTTAAATAAATACACTATTCACCGAAAATTCATTTTTTTCAGAAAAAATCCCCAAAAATTAGCATAACATAATATCGATGCCCTGAGTTCAAAAATAAAATCCATTTTATAAAAATAATTTTCTAATTATTTTTAATTTAATTTTTAATTAAAAAACACTATTCACTCGAAAAAACTAATACTTTAATAATAATTTATGAAACCGCTATTTTACCATTTTATTGAATCACATTACTTAATCAAGGTGTCTAAATTATATTAAAACTTTCTTTAAGTGAGATTTCTAATCCATTTGGTCACATTACTAATCCTAAGTGCAAAATCACTTTTCATAATTTACTATTCATCAAAAATTAAGTTGATCTTATTAGACTCCAAATTTCGTACTGAACATAATTGTAGAAGACCATTTTTTGAAAATCATTACACATTTTTAATTATTTAAGGCTTACATAAACATTTTTAAAATATCATTTCTCTCAAATTCATCAAAAATATGCATACTATATTTATCTGGACATTTGAAAATTCACAAATTTCATCATAAGAAGAAATCACAATTTTTATTTAAAACAAAGGGTTACACAAGGTAGTTACGGTCTCCTTACATAGCCCCTTATCACACCAGCATAGGACCTAAGTGTAAGGTGTGCTAAGGTGAGAGAATCCGAGGGAGGCTCGGCCAACATCGCATGAGTAGTAATTTCTATCAGTTTGAACTTCTCGTGAAGGCGATTCCTTTCTAGATTCACACGATAAAGTTTGGCTTGGGTTTGATCTAGAGAAAAGCCTAGTGGTGCTACCTCCTTCCCAAGTTCTGTTAGATGGGCTTCGATCCGTCCAAGAATACTGGGTGAGGCCATCGAATCTTCTTTCTATATTAATTAACCAAGATTACTTATATTTAGAGACAATAATTGAAACGTTTATTTTACAGCGGTCATATTGACCAGTGGTCATATAATAGTCAAAACCCAATGGTCTCATTTTAATTATACTCATGTTATCAAATGAAACATTTTTGTTGAGTATAAAAATAAAATAAAATAAAACATAAAATTAGGAAACCAGATTTATTCAAAATTTTGGGTCGTTACATGAACACATGGAATGTATCCACTTCCATGGAAGGCAGCTAGGGTTTGAGAAATGTTAAGGATGAAATGGTGTGTATCCCTCCTACATGTTGTGTACCACCTTCCCTGATTGGATAACTTTTGTGTAGAATCACACGGGTGGGAAACCATGTAGAATTACATGGCTAGGAGCATGTCGTGTACTCTAATACATGGACACGAGGTCCAATACACAAACACGGGGTCTAGTACAAGGACGCAGAGATTGGTATATAGAAACAGGTTCCGATACATGGACATGGGATCTGGTACATGGACATGGGGTCGGATATATGGACACAAGGTCTGATACATAGACATAGGATCTAGTATACAGACACGATAAGTAGGACCTCGATCAGTACCAATTAGCTTGGACACGCCATGTATTCAACCTAAACGGAGTGTACTACTATATGGGATGAAGCCATGTTCCATCCAAGGATATGACCAGGTGGTAGATCAGGGCCATATGTTGTGGGTGTCCTCTCGTATGTCATGTACCCCTTGATAACTTTTTAGGAAACTTTAATCATCCATATATCCTTTGTTTGAGCTCATATTTTGGCCTATGAGTATCCTATATTAAGTGTTTTTTTACATAGAATATGATGGTGCCCTCGGTTCTGGATTTCGAGATACAATGTGTAATGTTCTAGGCATGATGCTTACTAAGGAAACCCCGATGACGAAAGTGATTAGGCAGGATCACCAGAGACTTCTTCTGAGTTATACCCTTTAGTAGACTTGGTCAGTGGGTCCTCAATATCTTCTGAGTGGTACCCTCTAGTAGAGTTGGGTAGTGGGTCATTGATATCTTCAGAGTGTTACCCTCTAGTTGATATGGGTAGTGGGTCCTTGATGCCTTCAGAGTGGAATCCCTCTAACATACCAAGTCATGGGTCCTCAACTTCTAAGTGGAACCCCCTATCGGATAGGACATGAGTCCTCGATAAACTAGAGTGGCACCCTCCAGTCGGTCTAGTCATGGTTCCTCGGCCATCAAAGTGGAACCCTCCTATTGTACTAGGGCATGGGTCCTCTACCTAGATTTTGTGACCCTTGACTAGGCATTATAGTGACGAGTTGTGGCTTGACTTGGACAGTTACTTCTGGGAAGACATGTGAGATGATGGGCATTATTAATAGACTTTTGAAACTATTGGCTACTCTTATTCTTGGGATAAGCTATGATATGGAGATATCCTTACTCTCTCATTTGGGTTTCTTTTGACTGAGCATATATATATTCTTCTTCTATATCCACACCTTGGATTTGGTTACTCTCCTTCCATTAGAGGTGAAGACACATGGGGTATTCCACATGATTTCTTTGTTTATATTCTCATGGTCAGATGAGTCTACTCTCCTACTATAGGTGGTGAAGACTCAATGAGTAGTTCATCTACTCACCATGTTTATCCCCTTGTGTTTGGACAATATTACTTTCACCCTTAGTTGGGTTGAGCTGTAATCTTTAACTCTATCTTGAATCTACTATCTTTATTTCCTCTTGTATCTCTTATTGATATCCCTTCATCTCTCAGGGTATCCTATTGGGTATGTATATACTCACCCCTTCATAGTTTTTTTCCACACGTTTTTTGTCTTATACAGATGGCGGACAGGTAGATCGTGCCTTCATAGGAGCTTAGAGATACTGGGTTTTTGGACCACATACAGTGGTCATAAATTGGGATTCAAGATATGGGCTCTCTTTTAGCTATTTAATTTTCTAGTTTTGTTAGGTTAGGAAATATTTTTGGGTGGGAATGTATTTTTTCCATTTACATTTCAATTTACACTATCATACTTTTGTACTGTATAAAGGTCCATGCATGCTTGGGTTACTTTGTAGAAATGTTGTATCTTTTACTCTATCCCTATGAATTGTTTCATTGAGATGGTTGTGTGTGTGCATACGGGTACTTAGGAAAATTCCTCCCTAAGTTAGTTATGACTTTGGTGCTTATCGCCACCCCTGGCTTATATAGGTGGGATTGGGGTAGTTATGGCTCAAGCCCCAACTTGGGTTGGGTTGGGACAGATTGGTATTAGAGAAATTTCATTCCTTGGGATTGTGTTTGGATGTATCACCTTAAGATGACTTTGTTGGGTTTATGGAAATAGTTTTAAAGTGTTTTGAGTGAACATCTCATACTAGGGAGTCTAGTGAGGGTGCGGCACCTAACGTATCCATTCACCAGGACCTTGAATACCCACATGTTGACTAGGCATGCCAAGACATTTATTAAAGGAATTAATGGTTCATGCATAATATAGGATTGAGCCTCTGACAATACTTATTGATTCATATCCCCATTATTGTTATATATATATGTTCTCATCTGATCATGGTACTCCTTGATAACTTTTAGGATGCCTCCATAATAAAAACCATCCAAGATACCATCTCTGGTTCATAACGATGATCCTATGAGTGATGAGGCCTCATTTCAGGGTTTATACCATGATCACCTTCCTCCAGGTGGGTAGTTAGTAGAACATACACTTATTGAGAAACATATCATTCTAGAAGAGTATGTTGAGGATGTGTGCAGGATTATAATACTCCACAATTTCCGGTGTCAGTGATCATTGAGGTTCTATAGTGATCTAAATCCTCGGGCAGTAGAGTATTGGTTGGAGTTGATGGACCATATCTTCAAGCTTGTTCAGAACCTGAAAAATCAGGTGGTTTCACTAGCATATATCCTTCTTCATGAAGTAGTTTTGCATTGGTGGAGCCTTGTTATGAAAATTCATGATGAGTCAACACTCTCATGGGACAACTTCTGACAGATGTTTTGTGAGGAGTATTACCCCCTTCTTGTGATCAATCCAAATCCATGATATTTTTTAGATTTATTAAGGAGGGGTGATGATGGATGAGTATGCAGTAAGGTTCATAGATCATATGAATTACTCTCTTGACATGATCCGGGATGGCTACTTCTAAGAAAGAAAGTTTGAGCAAGGACTCCGTAAAGAGATCTGAGCCAATATTTCACCATTGTGCATCCCCACCTATATCGGGGTGCTAGAGTGGAAACTGGTGATGGAGATATTTCTATCATAGAAATGCCAAATAGTTGGAGTTGTCATCGAGTACCACAGATCTATGTCATCTGTAGCGGCTAACAGATTCCAGGTGCCAAGATCTCGGTGCATGAGACCTTCATGTGATCAGACTCAATCACGTGGAAAGAGGAAGCGCATAGCACTATGGAATCCCGAAGAGGGTTGGTGTTTTACTTATGATGGGAAAGTTCATATGGCATGAGATTTCTTAACTAGACATATAGAGTATCATAAACATATAGTTGATGGACTGCCACAGAAAAGGCACCACCATGATCAGGGATCCACTAGGTGATGATAGGGTGGTCCCCAGGGAGGCAGAGCTGTTAGAGGAGAAGGAGTAGATATGGGTGGTGGAAACCATTATGATATCCTTATACCACCACCACCAGGTGACCCATGTCTAGCTCAAGGAGCTAGAGGTCGGGGCTGTGGAAAATTGTAGGCTTTGGATTTCTATGATCAGATAGCACATGAGATGATAAAAGGTATGATATATGTATTTTATAATATTTATTAAATGTTAGTAGACATAGATTGTATTCATTCGTTTACCTCTATACTCCTGGTACAAGATCTGGAGCTCCCAGTTGAGGCACTATCCCAACAGCTTCATCTTGAGGTTCCAATTAGGAATGTTTATTCGGTATCTTCTATCTGTAGGTAGTGCAAGATATCACTTATTGGATAGATGTTCTTGTGATACCTTTTGTTCATCATGATATAACCCCATGATTTCATCTTGGGTATGGATTTTCTTTCCATGGTCTGATCCTAGATTGACTATCACCACAGATAAGTCTGATGTCTATACACTGATAGAATGAGATTCTCCTTTTTAAGAAAGATAGATATCATTGAAAGGAAAGTGGGTTCTATGAGTAGGAGGTTGCATCCCATCACCCATCAGTTGGAGAGTGTAGATCTTGTTTTATTAGTCTCTTTAGTCATTTAGGTTCCTTTAGTTTTGGAGGATTATATGGACATCTTCCTCGAGGACATTCTGAGACTACCTTTTAGGTGGAAGATGGAGTTTTGCATTGATGTGCATCCTGAAACTGCTCTGATATCTTATTCAGCATATCTTATGGACCCTACCGATCTTCAAGATCTTTAGTTGTAATTGTAGTACCTTCAAGATAAAGGTTTCATTAAAACCAATGTGTCCCTCAGGGCAGCTCTGGTGTTTTTCATGAAAAAGGCGGATGAGATTTTATGGATTTTCATGAATTATCATCACCTGAACTAGGCCATGATAAAGAAAAGGTACCCATTTCTAAGTATTGATTACCTTTTTGACCAATTTTGAGGCATGATATGGTTCTTGAATATTGATCTTAGGTCCGGATACCACCAGTTGAGGGTTCGCGAGGTTGATATTATAAATTTATCCTTTTGATGTCTCTGTAGACACTATGAGTTTCTAGTGATTCCCTTTGGTGTGAAAAATTCCCCATCATGTTTATGGATCTAATGAACTAGGTCTTCCAGCCATACTTATACTAGTTTTTTGTTGTCTTCATTGATAACATACTCATATACTCTGCATCATGGGAGGATCATGCAAAGAACTTGAGGATGGTCCTAGCTTTCTTTGAGAGCACCAACTTTACAAAAATCTCTTGAAGTGCTAGTTCTGGATTCATGAAATTCACTTTATAATGCATGTCATTTATAAGCATGGTTTATCCATGGATACAGTGATGATTGAAGTAGTTCTTTCTTGGTATCCACCCAAGATCATGTTGGAGGTAAAAAGATTTCTTGGCTTGGTGGGGTACTACAAAAGGTTTGTGGCAGAATTCTACAGAATCAAATCCCCTTTGACCACCCTAATGTGGAAAGGGAATTCGTTTACCCATTCTGAGCAGTTCCAATGGGCCTTTTAGGAGTTAAGGCTGAGGCTGATGAGCGATAAAGTGTTAAGACTACCATAGGAAGGCATGGAATTCATAGTGTATTGTGATGCCTCGGGAGCTAGGCTCGGCTGCATGTTGATGCAGCGGTAGGAATTTATCACATATGGGTTAAGGAATTTGATACCCCGTGATAAAAACTATGAAAATAATGACCTAGAGTTGATAGTGGTAGTATTTTCTTTGAGTATGTGGAGGCACTACCTTCTGGGAGAGTGCTTTTTGGTTTACTCAGACCACTGGAGTCTTGGGTATGTCTTCACACAGGAGACCAAAACCTGATATAGAGATGATGTTTGGAGTTCTTTTAGAACTATTAATTCAAGATATTATATACTCTAGGAAAGGGAAACATTGTAGCATATTCCCTAATCAGGAATTCTCAGGATCACTTAGTGTAGGAGGCTTTGGAGTAGTTATCATCCCTACAGCTGACCCTAGTGGAGCAGGAGGGTACAGCCTTTCATTAGTCGATGGTGTTGACTCCTTTATCCTTGAGTGTGTGAGAGAGTCCCAACTAGTAAACACCAACTACAAGATCTTATGGGATCATATATCTATAAGAGAGTTTCCGGATGGATATTCTAAGGGATGGAATCATGTCATCTTGTTCTAGGGGTGAATAGTGGTTCCAGTCATGATGCGGGAGGAGGAAATTCGAGAGTTCCACACTTCTCCCGTAGTTGTACATCCCAGTGTGGAGAAGATGTATAGATAACTTCAATGGTAGTTTTGGTGTTCTAGCATGAGATGAAGTGTAGCTGAGTTTTTCTCTTGGTGCCTCACATGTCAGAAGGTGAAATATGAGCACCAAGTTCCAGTGAGTTTGTTGCATCCCCTTGAGATCCCATAGTGGAAATGGGATGGAATATCCATAAAATTTGTCATAAGGCTTCCACATACAATAAATGTCCATTAAACCATCTATGTAATAGTTTATTGACTCATGAATTTGTCACACTTCCTTGCTATCAGGGAATAGAGTTCTGTGGAGAGTTTGGGGAAGTTGTATGTACGGGAGATCATTCTCCTCCATGGAGTACCCTCAATGATTGTATCCAATCATGATGTTCAATATATGTCATGGTTGTGTAGAGGCCTGTAGGAGGAATTTGAGACCCAAATTAGGATTAATATATCCTTTCACCCCCATAATGATGGGAAGACCGAGTGCACTATTCAAGTGTTGGAGTATATACTGAGGGCTTGCGTCTTAGACTTCAGTCAAAGATGGTAGGATAGCATGCCCTTGGTAGAGTTTTGATACAATAATAGCTACCAATCTACCATTCTCATGGAACCTTTTGACACCCTGTATGGGAAACCCTATAGGTTACCCTCATTCTATAAAGATATTGGCAAGTCATATCTTGTGGGCCCATAGATAGTGCAGGTGGTGATGGAGAAAGTCCAGGTCATCTATGAGTAGATTAAGACGGACCATAGTAGATAGAAATCTTAACATATAATCACCATAGTCCCTTGGAGTTCTATTATGGAGACCACATTTTCTTGAGAGTCTCCCCATGACGAGGATTACAGAGGCTCGTCTAGGGAGGTAAGTTATCCATGAGGTTCATCGGGACATTTGAGATCGTGTAGTAGGTTGGGGAGATTTCTTACCACCTCACCCTACCCCCTCAACTGGAGTGGGTTCATGATGTCTTCCATGTGTTGAAACTGAGATGATACATGCATGACCCCACACACATCATCGATTAAGGAAAGATGGACATCGAGGATGGATCCACCTTTGCAGAGCACTCAGTGGTGATTGAGGATTGATGGGAGAGAACTCTATGTTGACAGACCATATCCATGGTCCACATGTTATGGTATCATGGGAACATAAAAAAGAGTTCTTAAGAGTGGGAGAGCCAAGTGCAGGCTCAGTATCCCGAGTTTTTTTCTTAGTTTTACATTTAGAGGACAAAAATCTAGAAGGATAGAATAATGTAGAGACTCATTTTTTTATTTATAAGACTTTGAAATATTTATATATATATATATATATCCAAATCTAGGATTTGAGACAGCATTCAATCCTAAGGCCTAGTGTTCCCGAAATTAATTTTATAAAAATATTAAATATATTTTATATTGCGTGTGCGCGGGTTCTTAAATAAAATGGAATAACTCTTAAATGAAAGCTCAGATCAGAAATCTAATACCTCATTTGAGTCTGAAACATGATTTTTACCCTAAGAGAAACATAAAATGAGTCTGTGTGGGGTGTTCAAACTCCTATCTCATTGGTGTTATGTTAAGTAAATTAATTAATTATTAAATTAGTTGATTAATTCATTTTAGTACAACAGATAACACTATAAGAGTATCATCAGGTATATTTCTCTAGGTTTCATGACATAAACCCTAGTAGAAATCTAGATCTATTATTCCCTCCTCCGTTGGTGGATCACATTAGACAATGATAAAACTCCAAATTAATTAGAGTATATTGGGACACAACAAATGCAATGACTTCTCTCAAATCATTGGCAGATACGTTCTTCATCAAGGAATTCTTCATAATCAAGGTAAGAATCAGCATTTTTTATTTTTATTCCCTTAGATTAAATATTTGAGTATATCAATCATAGTTTTTTGATATTCTCCCGTGTTTACAACCTTTACATGTGCCTGAGCACTGAAATTATATTATTTTCAATTGTTATCTAACCTTGGGATCTCTATTATTGATCTCTAGCCAAGAATGCTTGTCCAATAATTTTTAAACATTTGTTATGGTCATTTCCCCCTTGATTCATTGAGTTCTACATCAATTGGACCCTGAGGTCCCAGATCGAAAATTTCTGGGTGTTTTCGAGCCCGATAAGACACTCAAATTCATAGAAATTTCATGAAAAAGAAATAAAATGATGAATCAAGAATAGATTTGGGGTCATTTCAGGGAGTGGATGATCTTTTTGGAGATTAAAGGTCAATTAATCAATCATAGAAGATTTGGAAAAATTATAAATGAATAAAGGACCCCCATGGGTTCATGGAAGTTGATTCCCAATGAATGACGGCCCAAAACTGTGAATCCTAGATAGATCCACCTTTTTTGTCCATAGATAGCATAGTATCTGAAGAGAAAGGAGCAGATTCGAAGTGCCATATGCAAATCTAGAGATTTGGAAATTATGGAGAAAATCTGACTACACACTGTGTTCAAGGATGAATACAAGGCATGTATCACCTTCTATAGTAGTGGATAGGGTTTGAGAATTGTTAAGGTTGACATGGTGTGTAGACCTCCTACACACCGAGTACCCCCTTACTCGGTTGGATAACCCGTGTGGAGGATCTAATGGGTGGGGATCTATGTGGAATTACACATTCAGAAGCATGTTTTGTACCCCGATACATAGAAATGAGGTCCGGCACATGGACACGGGGTCCAATACATGGACACGGGGTCTGGTACATAGACATGGGGTCCGGTACATAGACACAGCTAGCTGGGCACTGCTCGGTCCAAGTTAGCCTGAACATGCCATTTAGTCCACCTACAAGGCATATACTACTACATGGAATGAGGCCATGTGTCGGCCAAGGACAAGACCATGTGGTAGAGTGGAACCAAACATCGTGTGGGTCCTCTCACATGCCATGTACCCCTTGAAAACTTTTTAGTAAACTCCAATCATCTATATCTCCTTTGTTTGAGCTTGGATTTTTTCCCATGAGTATCCTATCTTTATTGTTTTTCCACATAGAATGTGATGGTTCCCTTGTTTTTGGATTTTCAGATATGATGTAAAATTTTCTAGGCATAATGATTACTGAGGAAACCCTAATGATGGAAGTGATTAGGAAGGATCACCAGAGAATTTTTCCAAGTGGTACCCTCTAGTAGACTTGGGTAGTGGGCCCTTGACATCTTCTGATTGGTACCTTCTAGTAGAGATGGGAAGTGGGTCCTTGATGTCTTCCTGGTGGTACCCTCTATTTGAGTTGTACAGTGAGTCTTAGACACTTTTAGAGTGGAACCTCCTTGACATACTAGGTCATGGGTCCTCAACTTCTGAGTGGAACCCCCCTATCGGATAGGACGCAAGTCCTCAATGACCTAGAGTGGAACCCTCATGTTGAGATGGGAATGGGTACTTGACCATCATAGTAGAACACTCCTATTGTACTAGGTAATGGGTAATCTACCTAGAATTTTTTCCCCTCAACTGTGCGTTATAGTGAAGAGGTGTGGCTTAACTTAGACGGTTACTTCTGGGCAAATGCGTGAGATATTGGGCATCATTTATGGACTTTTGGAACTATTGGATACTCTTACTCTTAGGATGATCTATGAGATAAATATCCCCTTTATCTCTCATTTGGGTTTCTTTTGACTAATCATATATATATTCTTCTTCTATATCCACACCTTAGATTTGGCTACTCTCTTTCCAGGAGAGGTGAAGACGCATGGAGTTTTCCACATGCTTTCTATGTTTAGCTTCTCATGTTCAGATGAGTCTACTCTCTTTCTATAGGTGGAAAATAATCGATGGTTTGTTCATAAAATCACCATGTTTAGTCCCTTATGTTTGGATGATCTTACTTTCACTCTTAGTTGGGTTGAGTTGTACTATTTGACTGTATCTTCCATCTATCATTTTATTTTCTATTGTATCTCTTACTTCTCCCCCTTCAGATTTCAGGGTGTCCTACTGGGTATGTATATACTCACCCCTGCATGGTATTTTCCTACACATGTTGTGTCTTATACAGACAATAGATAGGTCGATCGTGACTTCATAGGAGCTTAAGGGTATTGGGTTCTTGGACCATGTATGGTGGTCGTAGCTTGGGATTCAGAAGATCGGCTCTCTTTTAGCTGTTTAATTTTCTAGTTTTTTCAGTTTGGGACATATTTCTGTTTAGGCATGTATTTTTTCCTTTTACTTTCCAGTTTACACTACCATACTTTAGTACTATCTAGAGGTTCATGCATGATTGGATTACTTTATAGTAGTATTTCATCTTTTACTCTTTCTCTATACATTGTTGTATCAAGATGGATGTTTGTGTATATATAGATACTTATTAAAATGCCTCTCTAAGTTATTTATTCCTTTGGTTCTTGTCACCACCCTCTATCCTATGGAGGTGGGCTTGAAGTAGTTGCATATTGAGCCTCAGATTGGGTCGAGTCATGACAACATCACCCCTAGAACCCTCATTGACCTAACCCATTAAAGAAATAAGCACTACCTCACCTTTGTACCATCCCCATATGCATGAGAATGAGTAAATCCATATATTGATGGGTTCCTAAGGTAATATGTAGGGTGAAATTATCAAATATTCCTAGGTGTTGTGCTAAATGGGTGGAATAAAATTTATTATTTAGGTTACCCTGGAGGCCTGTGAACATAGTATAAAAGTATGAGGTAGAAAAGAAGGTGAAGTTAGGGTGGTCATCCCAGTAAATGCATATAAGGATCTCTATGCCCTTCACAGACATAACTCCCTTATCCTCATGATCTGAAAAAAAATCATACTAAAATAGTGGTGGAGAAAGTGGTAAGTGGGGGAAATGATCAAGGTGATTTTCTGTATGGTAGGATCATATCATGTATCTAGTCTATCAAGATCTAATGACATAGTGAGAAATTATGATAGATCTGTGGATGTGAGTGTGACAGCAGGTGGTTGAATGATGGGATGGGGATAAAAATCATGACCATGGATGAACTCTTCCATGATCAATAAAAATTATTGGCCTCTTGGGTTTAACTGGATAGGATGTGTTGTTTCACTCACCTCTGGTCGATATGACAGCCTATCATACTCAAATTCGGTCATAAAATCTTAAAATATATCCCTAAATGTAGGAGTGATGACCTGAAGAACACCAAACAGGTGATTTTCCAACGGCTCCTCTATCTCATCCAAGAGTCCAAGCCACTCCAGAATAGTCATATTTAAGAACCAAATTCCTAGTTATATAGTGTATCATGATAATCATTGCAGGTGGTCATTGGTCGTATTCTTGGGTGGAAGATAAGACATGGATGGGGTTAAGGGGTTATCACTTTAGAAGGTGGTCTCACTCGTGCTCTCAATGAAGATGTATACTAGTCAGATGGTGTGGTAGTAGGTGGTGGAGATGTTCATGCTGATGTCAATGATAATGGGTGGGTTTATGATCCTATCAAAGGAGGAATCATTGCAAGATTAGGCAGTTGTGTAATCAATAGATCTGTTTATGGATGATCCTTCTCTACCTTTAGACGCACTCTACATGGTGTAGTTTGTTGCTCTATTAGAGATTTGTCGGGGAATTTCTCACTCATGGAAGGATGATCTTGGTCAATCATGTCCTAGTAAAACAAAAAAAAAGGAAAAAATAAAAATAAAAGAAAGAAAAAAATTAAAATATTAGTTTTCAATAACTATACAACATGTATTATAGAGTACATGACATGCACTTATGATGTGGATCTTGTGTGATCCAAAAAAATACCTCATCCATATGTGTGACTGTAGATTAAGGTACATAATTTGTTCTGAATACACACATTTTTTATGGACATGTGGGAGACTAAGTCATGTGTTGTGTGTGTATGGCCCATGTCTAGCTTGTGGTCTATAGTACATGTCATGTGTTCTTTAGTGAATTCATTTGTACAGCTGTAATTCAGCCAAAACTTAACCAAAATCCAAAAAAATCATAAAAATTAGAAGAACTAATGAAATCATGGTTGTGTAACTTCATATATGGATTGAGAAACCTAATATGATTGATTCAAAGTGATAAAAACCCTTGGATTGATGGACTTTTGGGTTATTCATATGAGGCTTTCATGACACAACATGAGAAATAAAAAAGTACACATTATGGAATGGGGATAAAAAATGGAAGGTAATGATTTAAGGTAGACTTTATAGGGTGTAAGGAAAAACCATGCGCCTTGTAATTTTTTTTAGAATTGTTTTATTTTTTTATTTTTTTATTTTTTTATATATTTTTTAATTAATTTTTTATTTTAATTATAAAATATACATATACACTGAGTATAAAAAATTAAATGATGTGTAAAAATTAAAATAAAAATATGAGAAACAAGTTTCACCCCAATGCTCAAGGTGAGATTTGAATCGGTGACTGATCGATCTCATAGGTCACCTGCAACTACTAGGAAGAAGTTTGTTCTAATGACATTTTATTATTTTTTTGGTATTTTATATTATAAAAATTGATTATAACACCACATGGAATAATAGATTATACATGGAATGTGGTTAAATTTTTTATAAAAAAATTTTGAATTGAGTCAACTGGAAGGAATAGAACTTGGGTATTTTGGACCCTGAGTTGTGAACCTACCAGCAGAGTTAAATTGTTTTTAAGACATAAATTATTTGTTAAAAAATTATTTATGTTTAAATTATCTATTTTTATATATTCTTAATCACTTATATTTAAATTTTCTACTGATATGTTTTAATCATTATATATAATTTTTTTCTGATCAAATAGTTATAAATAATTGATTATTTTGATTCTATGTTTTTATGATTAAAATTTATCTATTTATATATGTTTTTAAATGTTTATATGTTTTAATATATTCACATTTTGTATTTTGATCTTAGGTAATTAATGGATCATAATTAGATAAATTTTTAAAGAACCACTGATGAATATAAAAAAAGGATTTGATGATTTCTTAGAATATTTGCAAAATGAAATCTTCAAAGAAAATATCTAATTTTCTATCCATGCATGAATTGTTTGAATATGAGAAATTTAAATTATAAATAATTTAAGGATAGTCTGATTTTATATGGTTCTATGAAGATTATGTGAAACTATTATTATTATGTTTCACTAAATTTACAGTGTTATCAGAAGTTATAAGATTAGTTAACTTGAAAGAAATAAATGGGTGGAGTGATAAAAGTTTTTTTGAATTTATTGAACTTTTAAAAGAGATAATTTCAGAAGGAAAATGGATTCTGGATTATAATTATGATGAAAATAAAATAATATGACCAATGTGACTGGGGTATAAAAATATTAATGACTTACCCAATGATTATTTTTTGTATAGGAAAGAATATAAATGTTTATTAAAATTTCCTAAATATGGGACATCATGATATAATATGGATAGAAAATTCAACTCTGATTAATTATTAAGTACTAACATCAAACCTCCTGCTAAAACAATTTGGCACCTTTGAATAATTTCTCATTTAAATCATATATTTGAAAATTCAGATGATGAAAAAGGTTAATATGCCATACAAATGAACACGTCTTAGGTGGAAACTAACATTACACTACTGATTTACCACAGTGGAATATATTTGATAAAAAATTCCTAATTTTGGAAGTGAAGATAGAAATCTCAGAATGAGACTGTGTATAGATAGAATGGATCCATATCAAATCCTCGGTATCCAACATAGTTAATGACCTTTTTTTGGTATTTTATAACTTTTCCCCATATATATGTATGAAGAAAAAATATATTATATCGAGATTGATGATATTTTGACCAAAACATCTAGGAAATGATATTTATGTGTATATTTCACCATTTATTTATGATTTAAAATTTCTATGGGTGACAGGTGTTACAATTTTTTATGCATACAGGAAAGAGTATTTTCTTTTGTGTTTTATGATAATGTTCAGTATAAACGAATTTCATGTCTATGGAAACTTATCTAGATATAGTGTTAAGAGACATAAAGCAGGTACAATTTTTAAAGAAGAGACTTAATATTATATATTATAGAATGGAATAAATATATTTTATATAGGAAATTGAAGATTTTTTTGAAATGATCATCATTATTTTTTTATTAAAAAATTATTTAATGGTTTATAGGAATAAAATATCCCCCCACAACCATTGTTAGCTGAATAATATTATGAAAATATGAAAAATATTGATTTCAAATTTAGAAATAAAGGAAGTTATGGTCTTTAGAAAAATATTTGGAAGAAACAATATATCTTATTTGAACTACCTTATTGAGATTTTTAGTGATAAAATATAATATTAATGTTTTTCATGTTGAGAAAAACATATATGACGGTTTGATTGGAACTTTGTTAAATATAAAAGATTTATTTCAAGTTAGATTGGACTTGATATCCATGGGAATACGTTTGGAGTTAGCTACTGCTATGAAAGGAAGAAGAACATAATTACCTCTATCTTGTCAAACATTAAGAAAGAGTTAGAAGATGAAATTTTTCCAATGTCTTCATGGTTAAAGTACTGAGACAATATTCTTAAAATGTGAAGAATTTAGTTTCATTTAAGGATTTTAAATTAATATTTATGAAATATCATGATTATAATGTATTGATGAAACAACTATTATTGGTTGTACTGCTTGGTATATTACTGACACCTATTAAAATACTATCTTCTATTTATATTGTTTCTTCAAATCCATTTGTAGCAAAGTTTTTTATCCAAATTTGTTAGATGTGTTGAAGAATAAAGCTTCCCTCATACTTTGTCAACTATAATTATATTTCTCATCAATGACTTTTGATATAATGTTTCATCTGGTGATTCATTTGGTGTGTGATATAAGAATATGTGGACCTATTTATTTATGTTGGATGTATCCTTTTGAAAGATATATGAAATTTTTTAAGGTATATGTTAAAAATTATCATCAACCAAAGGCCTATATTGTTCAAAAATTCATATCTGAAGAGTTAATTGATTTTTTTAATAATTATTTGTATGAAGTGGAGTATATTGGCCTCATTATATATCGACAGTGGACAATTGATAGTGAAGTTAGAGGAATTTGTGTCTTTGAGGTAAAGTTCATTCCATGTGATGAAGTGATGGAGGCATGTTTATACATTTTGATCAATATGGGTGAGGTTAAACCATATATATCATCATATATTTCTAGATTAAAGGTATGATATTTAAAAGAGAAATGAAAAGTGGTTGATTATTGATTATAAAAAGAAATTTTTTATATGGTTTAAAGAGAAATACAGCACAGATTTATCTATATCAAAAACATTTAAATGGTTGGCAGTGGAGTCATATCTTAATATGATCACATGTTTTAGTTTTTATATTAATGGTTATACATTTTACAAAAAAAATAGGATGAAAAGAGTATTATTCAAAATAAAGATTTAATTTTCATCACTGAATTACTTAATCTTTTTATTGGAAAAGATAAAAACCCAATTTCCACATCAACAACATATTTTGGAGTTCTTAAAGATATATGGTAAATTGATTATACTAAATTTTGAGTAATGCTGTTTAAGTATAACTGGCTTGATAGTAATATTGGTGTGAAACATGATGATTATGGATTTACAATTGTTGATTTAAAAATATTTATTTGAAAAGAGGAACCATTTATCCTAGAAAATCATGTAAAGAAAATATTTTATGTCATTAAACCATCGAGTGATCAGTGGTCCATCATTTTACAAGGGAAGATAATTCATTTGGGTGATGATGAGGAGGATGGTGTTATAGATTTATGTGATGTTTCTTTATCTACTACATGATTTTTGAATGATAACAATGAATATAATGTAGACATAGTATATTTTGAATAAAATGATCATGGTGAAGGTATATAGGAAAACACTAAATTAATCTCCTAATTATTCAAGTAAATATTTATATTTTATTTCTCTTTTTTAATTTACATGTGTAAAAAAGTCTATTTTTTTAATTTGGATGTTTAATTCTATATATATTAATTATTTATATGACTTTTGTATTAAATTTTATATTGAAAAGTTATGGTTAAACATTTTTTAATTGAAAAACCTCAAGTGAATCATTATTTTTTTTGTTAAATTTACACATATAAAAACTCTTTTTTGTAATTATGATATTTAAATTTATAAATTCTTATTATTTCTATCATTTTATAATTAATTTTTATATTTAATAGTTTAATTTATATATTTTTTGGTTAAGAATCATGACATCATTGTTTTTTTAAACTTACACATGTG
The DNA here is from genome assembly GCA_963277665.1 of Viscum album. NCBI lineage: Eukaryota > Viridiplantae > Streptophyta > Magnoliopsida > Santalales > Viscaceae > Viscum > Viscum album. Next base: position 1,383,089,383 of record OY728139.1, on the reverse strand, counting down.
GGAAACTATTTATTTACTTACATATTTTTGTATTTATTGTTTTTATATATTCACTTTTCTAATAATATGCAGGTATACAAAATATAATTAAAATCACCTATTTAAATGACAGACACATAGGCCAACAAAGATTTACCAAGGTATATGTTTGTTTTTTTCATATTATTAGATATTCAATAATAAAATTATATGATAAAATTAAACATTTAATTTGTTAAAAAATATTTTTAGGCCTCCTATTATGGAGTCTTTTTCTTCTTCTATAGAGTACAAGATTCCTAGAGTTGGTAGACATGGAATCACACATTTAACAAAAAAAATTATTTATCATGGAGAGAAGAGGATAAATATTAATTTTAATGATGATAATAACCCTACTAGCCCAAATGTAAAGTAGTTTAAGAGTTATATCACTACGCAGAGTCATTGCAGGATTAACATTTTATATCCTGATTGGATTTCCATCGATAAGATGATGAAAGAGCAGTTTTGGGAGTCCTTAATGGTAAAATATCTCAATTAATTTATTTTTATCTCATTCTTTTAATATTATATATTTTATATTACCAATATTTAATGTATTAAATTATATATGACATTCAACTTTCAAGAAAATCAAGAAATTAATAAAATATTTCTATCTTTAATGGAATTTTGATAGAGAGATTTTAAAACAAAATTGACAAAAAATTATGTTTTTGGGATGTTACAGAATGAAAAACCATGCCTCCAGTTTGAGTTTTTAGTTTTAGAGAAATGGAATAAATGTTTCACCAATTCACATGGTAAAGTATTTATGGTATGATAATTATTATATATTATAAAATTTATTATATATTACCTGATTACATGTTATCTTATTTTTATGTAACATGCCTCTATGAGATCTCACCAAAAGATCCAGTTGTAGAATGTATACCCTCATACTTTACCAAATGGAGGGTATAATTTACTATAGGAGAAAATTATTCAGGAAAATTTTGATGCATTAAGTGCTAAATTTAGTAGTGTTTCATAAGAGGTCCAGTTTGGTCCTCTATCTCCCCCCACTCACCAAGAAAAAAGGAAAAGAGAGATAAGGAAAAAAAGGTTCTTACAGATCAATCTAAAGAAGTTGTTGACATAATTGTGAGAAATTAATATTTATTTTTCTTAAATTTGTATATTTTTTAAATTAATAACACTAATATAGCATTTTAATTTACCATTTTAGGATAACCTTCTGGAGAAATCTAAATAGGGTACTTTTATCCCTGAGGGTAGGATGGACATTCTGGCTACTACTTTAGGAAAGCCATGACACCCCGACCACATAAGAGGATATGGGTCGAGTGTCAGTATTAGGAAATTTTTTTGTCATCAAAGTAATAAATCAAGGTATGTAAAGATATATTCTATAAAATATTATTTGGATGACCTAAAACAATCCATGGGTGATTAAATTAAATCAGTTATGTAGGTTATGTTTGAACAAATTTTGAGACAATCATAGCATGTGCTTATTAATCAGACATGAACTTATACTATGAATTGTATGGTAGATATCCCCATATACATATTGTAGAATAGAGTGGTACATATTTTGGGGGGTTATATACATCATAATCCTATGCATTTGGGTCAGGTAAGAGTATTGGTACATGATATTATTAATCCAGATGCTCGAGTGTCATCGTCTATAGAGGAGGTTACCAGAGTTGGAGATTGTATGAGTCATTTTTTACTATTTCCATATAGCCTTCTTTTCCATCTAACATATGAGGTATGAATTATTTTTAAATATTATTTACATTTGATTGAAATTTACTTATAGTTCATTCTTATATTTAATTAATATAGGATTATCTAAAATCAAAATAATTGGTAAAAAAGAAAACAAAGGTTCAGGAACCAAAAAATTTATATATTTTTGAGATTTCTGATGGGATAAAAAGATTATCCCGTATTTATTATTTCTTGGATAATATTTATGAGTTTTTTATTACATCTAATATATGTAAAAGAGACTATCCATTTAAAATATTAAAAAAAGATATCACAGGTATTTTTAATTTTGATGAGCTCATCATACCTATATTGCATTTGTTTTCCATGTAATTTATGTTTCATTTTTTCTTTCTTTAAATAAATATGCCTTCAAGTGACTTAATATATTACTTATTTAATTGGTTATCCACACATGATTTCTATTCAAAATGATACCACTGCTATTTATGGTCTTATAGATCCAGAATACATTTCAATGCCTATAAAATATTTGGATGATGATGCCATATTTTCATATATATGCAACAGATTTTCTAATACATAGATTGGGTAATAGTTTTTTCCATTACTTAATGGGTAATAAGAATAAGATAATTATGAAGTAATATTTACTATAATTTCATTAACTATGAACTTTTTATATTATAGTGGTCATGTGATGTTAGGTGTTTTCTACCCACATGAATGCACGTTATAATGGGTTTTCTCTCTATTAGGTGGAGTTTGTAAAACTTTTAGCAAATTGTTAAATAGGTAAGTTTTATTTTTTATAAGTTCTTTATTTTTAATTATTACTTTTTATACATGTTTTGTTAATTGATATATTAAAATATAGTTCATGTAGAAAGTTTAACGATGATCACTTGTCAATACATGATCCAAATAAAATAAAATATGTAAAACTAATGGTAAATATATTTATATTAGATAATATTTTTTTCTATTATATATATGTTGGTTTTTATTTTCAAGTTAATGTGTCATAACCACAGTTTTGTCATCAAAAAGGAAGGGTGAAATGTGGTTATTATGTTTTAAGACTCATGTTTGAGATCATCACAACTAGGGTGATGACTAAATTTGATACGGTTAGTTATATTAATTATTTTAAGTGTTATGTCAAAATATTCTATTTTTAAATCTTATAACATTCATTGTTATTATATATTTTCAATGATGTCGAGTTTTATATGAATGAAGTCCTTACCCATATTCAAAGTTTGTTTGCAAGCTATTTTTTAGCTATATTGAATTTTTAAATTATCATATATATCTATTTTATTTATTGTTTAAAAATTATAATTTAGATAACATTTTCTACTTTATGCTTGTATTTTATGTTTGTTGTACATATAAAACTTTTTAGATGTTCTTGTTACGTGTAATTTAATATAGTTTTTTAATTAGAAATTTCTATATTGGTTTTTTTATAAACTAGTGTGGAATAATAAATAAAAGTCTTTGGACATTGATTTGTACCCAAAACGGATGTTGAAAGACACTTTCCACTTCATTTTTTCTATAAAATCGATGTGTAAAGTTTTATTTTTTAGGAATTTTTACACATTGGTTTTATTATAGAACCGAAGTTGAATGGTATATTTTTTTATGTTTCCATGTTGGTTAAACCATAAAGAGATGTGGATAGTTTTTTTCAAAGATGCTTTTCAAAAAAAACTAACATTGAAACGTCACTTAAATTCAATTTTATTTGAATTTTTTATGTCTGTTTTTTGAAAACTAACATCAAAACTATTATTTTTAATATTGACTGCATCAATATTGGTTAAAAACCTACATTAAAAATTAAAAAATAAACAAATTTAAAATAATATTTTCCAGTAGTGGATGTGTTTTGAATCAAAGGGATAATGAAATAAAAATGAGGGTCATTGAACTCATCTATCCTCTCTTGGGATTCATCCTCAAAAGAGGATTCAAATTTTATAAGATGAGAAGAATCATTGATGGTCAATTGATCCTAAGAATGTAAGGTTTCATACTTCTCAAATTCATTTCAACAATTAGTTTTATGGATAGGGAAATAGGTTCCCCCTCATTTTGAATAGGTGGGTATCTTTCTCCATCTAGTGGTGGGGCTACTCCATAAGTTATGGATCTATTTGAATTTGATGTGGTTCTCGGGAATGTGTCCTATCATGGTGATTTTTTACCTAATTCCCATTAACCATGAATTTCTTTTTTGTTGTAGTATTGTGGACTTGAACTGCACCAAATGGGTAAACATTAGTAATGATAAAAGTTCCTTCTCAGTGAGAATTAAGCTTATCTGCATGAATTTGAAAGCGAAAATTGATGATCATTATCTTTTCCCCTTCATGAAATACCTTCCATGGGATGTATTTTTTATGGATTACCTTTTATTTTTCATCATAGATATTGGAATACTTATTGGAATCGAGCTTAATCTTCTTCAACCCATTCAATTGTAGTAACAATTCATAAACGGTTTTTTTACAATCAAAATTTCATGTTTTTACAGACTAAAATGATTTATGTTCAAATTTAACTGGTAAATGACATGATTTTCAAAAACAATAGCCTAGTTGGATACATCTTAATGGTTGTATTATAGGCCATTCGATAAACCCAAAGTTCCTTGCCAAGTTTTTCATAATAGTATTTTTATGTGGGATTAACAATTCATTCAAGTACTATTTTCACTTTACAGTTTGAAAGTTCAACCAATCCATTTATTTAATAGTGATAAGTGGTGGATGTTTTGTGGAAACCTCATTTTTTTCTCAAAAGTGACTCCATGGTTTGATTATAGAAATGTGTTCCTAAGTTATTCACCAAATCACATGGTCTTCTAAACCTATTAAATATGTGTGTTTTAAGGAAATCACTTATAGTTTTTGCATCATCCTTCATAATGGGTTTGGCCTCTACCCACCTAGAAACATAGTCAGCTGCAATAAGAATGTATGAGAAGCTATTGGATTCATGGAAGGTTCATGTGAAATAAATACCCTAAACATAAAATATTTCATATAAGGTTAATTTTTTGTAGGGGATTTCATTTCTTTTATAAATTGGGACAAATTTTGGGCATGTGGTACATTATTGACAGAATTTGTGTGAGTCCTTAAAGAGTGGAGCCTAGAAAAATCTTGAGTTTAAGACCTTTAGACAGGTCTTTTGTATTCCAAAGTGTCCACCTCTAGGAAGTGAGTGACAAGATATCAATATTAATGAATGTTCCTCTTCATCAACACATCTCTTCATCGATGGTACTATTTGTTTGGAATCAGTTGTTTTCTTTAATCTTTTGAGTGGGGGTTTGTTTATTTGAAGAGATTATATAAAATGATTAATGGATGAAATTTAATTTAAAATTTTGATATGGATTAGGGTGAGTTATTTATTGGGTATATAAGCTTATTATTTCATCGATCTTTGCAAAATATTATGTTAAATCAATATCTAATTCACAATATGGTTTTGATTAGAGTTCTTAAATGCTAAGTCTTTAATCCAATCCACAACTAGGGTTCTGATATTAATCAATTATTTTTTATGGAAGGTTCAATTTTTTATTAAATATAGTGTATTTTTACTTCCAATAATCCATGTAATCTATATATCAAACAAGATGTGTAATTAACCTTTTCCATATCTAGTTCAACATACACAATGCCAATTTAAAGAATAATAAACAAGAAAAATATATTAATCACTTAACTTCCCTAAGGTATGACTCACTATAATTGGAGAATTAACCATCCATTTATGTGGTTAATAATCCATTTGGGTAGTTTATAATGATGATATAAAAATAAAAATAAAATTAATGAGATAAGATAAGAATGTTGTTGAGCGCACACACACAAACGAAACACGAAGAACTCAAACTTGTAAGAAATTTCAATGGGGTTGAGGAAAGGTATTAAATAGAATTTAAGATTTTATATTAAGATAAATTAAAACTGCCTAAGTTATATGAAGATGAGAGAATAATATGAAACTTTCATTAATATTAAAGAACAATTATAATAACAAAATTACAAGAATTCAAAAATTAAGAAGGATATGGAATAAAAAGAATGAGGATAGGATTATCTGGTAAAAACCAAAGTATTTAAGGTAATTATAGACCTTTTTAAGGATTTTCCATACCAATAACTTCTCCTTGAGTGATAATGTGGAAACTTCTTATAAGGAGAATATCAGGGGTAAATTTATAGCCCAAGGTGGTGGGGTATTTTCCTTACAAAATTTTCATCCAAGTTGGATCAACCACATGACTTTCATGATATAATTATCTTAAAAATTTATCTTCTAAAAAGTTTTATATATTTATTTTGATAGTCCAACCTCCAACTTTAATGGAAATCGGACTTTTGGAGCCAAAGATATGATTTTTTTCCTAAACCATGTGTTGTTTTCTAGGATTGTCCCAAATTTTTCCATGGCATAAATATGAAAAAAAAATTATGATAGAAAGATATCACCATATAAAATAAAATTCTTTTACAAAGTTTTTTTCTTATATCATTAATTTCCCTCAACAAATTTTCAGATCAATTAGACCGATGGATCAGAGAAAAGTCAAGATTGGTAGGATTTCCTTTAATCATTAGAAGAATTGTAGGCTTCCAAATATTGATTTTATGGGAACACTTGGTGGTTGATTTGAGATTTTAAATTTTTATCCCAATTGGAATTGAGAGTCCTAGTACTTTTGGTATAGTCTGGATTAATTTGGGATTCTTTATTGGTCATAAAAACTAAAACACTAATCTTATTCCAGTCTTCCTGATAGATCTTTTGGGCCTTCTTCAGTGATCCATATGGCCCTTAAAATATCTGATTCATCCAACGAAACCATTTAATGAATTGTATGAATATGAAATGGGAACCATATAAAATAGGAATTAGGAAATTTGGATTAGTATATTGAAATATATGATTGATATAATAAACTTCATGAAAATTGAATGAATTTTAACCATGATCTACATATATGTTTGTGATGAAAACATGAAAATTGGTTAATAATTATTCATTTTTAAATGAAAAATATGTAATTGTGGTGATATAAAAATAGAAAATAAATATAAAATATAAACTCTCCCACACTTAAGCTAGTGAATTTCCTCAGGAATAAAAAACACAAAAACACAATAAAATCATTTTCACTTGCTAATAAATATTAAAAAAAATCTCGAATTAGGGGGTTTAGACTAGATCACTCATTAATAATAAATTCCACCACAAATTTTCAAAATTATAATATGATAAAGACAATTCATTTTTCATGCTCAAAATTTTAATTGGAAATTGTAGTTGCAAAAATCCCACTCCTCTCAAAATTATGAAATTTTATTCAAGGAGGTTCACTCATTCACTTACCAAAAGTGAAAATATTAGAGTTTATAAAATTTATCAACATTAATTCTATAAGGACCCAGCCTTAAAACATTACATGATCTTGAATTAAATGAATAATTCACATTGAGGATATTTTTAGGTTTATAGTTTTAGAGAATTAGGACATAATTATTACATCTCAATGATTACAAAGTAGACACATCTACTCAGTTTCCATTTTTTTCACAAAATAAAAACTCTTCAACAAAATATTCATGTCTAGTTATATGTTTTAGATAGAATGAAATTTCCTTGATCTCATCCTTGACCCTATTCCAATTTATGTCCTGTGAAAAACATTTCAAAAACTTGGGATGAGCATAAAAAGCTCAGTAAGGGGTATAAAAATACGAAAAGAAAACATTAGTCCATGTATACATAAAAATCAATAAAATAATACTTTACTCATAAAACATAATCAATTTAGCATACCTAATTAAATCATAAGATTTATGAAAAATCATAGAAATCATAAGACATAAAGGTAGCTTGAGGAATTCATAACATTCTTACGTAGGGAGTAAACCTCATGGTTATGTTTGGAATACCCATCGCAGTATATTCCCTAAATACCCTTGGAGAAACCTTAACATTTAACTCCTTAATGTTACCCAATGCATTGGAGAGCTATCTCGGGCTCACCCGCCCTTATTTTATCACAGAACCACCCGAATTCATAAACAATGGCCAAGAACCATAACATAATCGCATCACATAAAACATGCATAAAGGAAACATAACATTTCCACATTTCAATCACAAGATATCAATACAACACATTGATATAATCAAAACATTATCAAAACCATTTTAAATTCCAAAATAGAGGAAAAGTAAAACATGGTATTTATTTTTCATTTAAAAAAGTTATGTCTTGTAGAGGATGTCAAAACTCAAATAATGGTCACAATGGTGGAGAAGTTGTTGTCGCCGCATACATAAGACAAAAACATTCCTTTTGTCGTTTAGTAAAATGATTCATGTAAAAATATTCCTTTTGAATGAAATTAAAATTAAAAAGGGTATATTATACAACTAATAAAATAAGTTCGTATATAAATTGAAGTATGCCTCAATGAAAGGATATTGAGACGAAGTCCCTTACAAAGACGGTAACCTTAGATTAAGGATAAACCAATTACATAATTATGTATGACAAATATAAATACACACAATATAAGTGGATATTAAGTGTAAAACAATCAAATGTCATACACACATATTCATAGCATGACATAATCAAGAAGTAGAGGTTTAACCCAAATAATTGAAATTGGGTTAAGAAGTTCCTTTACAGAAATTCGACAGCCTAACGGTGTCACTTTAAAATTCAAAAAATGAGTTGATGATAGATAAAAAGGGTATCTCATCACTTGGACATAAAATTTACAACAATATGGATATATAAGAACATATCCCAACATAATAATATGTAAATTAAAAGACCTAACAAAAATAAGTCTTTTTAAAAAGAAGAGAGTGAAAGGATCCCTTACTGATTTGGTAACCTACGAAACATACACCCCATGAAAGAAGGACCATACAATGTTGATGTAAATACCCATAAATGGATTTATATTACTCAAATATTAGAATAATGGTCATTACATACACCACTCAAAGGAGATAGTGACAAATATAGCATGAATCTCACGAGAATAAATAGTGAGATAAAAACCCCTTACCTCGTTGTAATAAATCGAGTCATATGACCAAAAGCTAATAAGAACCAAATAAAGCACAGAATACCATGAATATAAATATAATCATGATAATATATTAAATGGAAGTACACAATACACCACATGCAATAAATAATTGGCGAACAATGGAAATCTCACAGAATTAAAAGTGAGATAAGAAATCCCCTAACCTCAAGTCCGACTTGTCTTGTTTGTTTCTCTATATTCCTGAATAATAAACTTTGGTCAATTTATAATTTCTTAAGGAATTACTTTAAATTTTATTATTCATTTCATATCACATATTATCATGTTATAATAATTAGTTAATTATGTTAGTTCATATCATACGTTTTTTCAGTGTTTGGTACATGAGTCAATAATGAACTTGTTTGAAGAGAATTGTCCATGTAGTTATAAGTAAATCATCTCTAGAATGGTATTAATGATTTAAATATCATATATATCCAGTATATATTCATTTTATACTATTACATAACATTTTGATATAAAAAATGAAATGCATCGTTCATGGAGACGGTAGGTCGTACGTACGCATGAACGCTACTTTCATTTCTTTGTCATATTAAAGGAATTAAAACTAAATGAGACATATATATTATAATTATAGTATAATATATATGTAAATAGGTAACATAATTTCATTAATTACATTCTTTATAAATTCCATGTTTGGTATGAATGAGTTACATCACTTGAGGGGGCGGTAGTCCACACTTCCTCAGATGAAATTATCGCAGTTCCACAACATGAAAAGAATAACGATGTGATTTAAAAATAAAATTCAGAAGCATATAGAAAAAATAAATACCATATATATCATATATAAATAAAGTTAAATCATAATGGCCACCATTAAAGGTGTTAAAAGAAGATTGAACAATCATCGTTTCGTGAGGCAGTAATTCGCCACCCACAGAAACAGTATGTTCTTTAACCATTAGATGGAGGTGTGTGTAAGTGTAGGTAGAATCCTTATCATAAAAACATCCTAGTACTTTTAGAATACTGGTGTTATTATGGGATCAAATAATAAGAAGATAGTGGTGAGCTAAGAAGGAAAAATAAAATAAAGAAACTCGAGAGAAGACATTACCTCTAAATCGGGTAACTCTTTTTGATTTGAGCCAAAGGATTCCTTGGAAAGACTTTTGCCAAAAGTGAGGATTCTAGGAGTAAGAGAGGGATGTGAAGAGATAATATGAGTAGAGGTTGGATGAGCCAAGGTCTTGAGAGGTGTGGGTAAGGGGGTATAGGTGGGGGCCTTTTATAAGAGGGAGGAGGGTCACTTTTGGAAAGTCTTGAAATGTTACTTTATTATAAAATGGTTTTCGGATTTTAAAGGTCCCACAATGATATATTTCAAGGATAAGGTGATAAGGGTTAGAAATACACCCATACAATAGGTTTTATACAAGTGTAAGTCTTAGATTTTACCTTATTTTTTCATTTTATTTAAATCGTTCATTAATGAGGTAATCACTGCATCATCATGGTGTCATAAATAAATTTTTTTATTTAATGTCTAAAAATTATAAAAACAAATACCATGATGTAGGAAATATTTTTATCTTTACAATGACTATTTATAGTCTAATATATCATTTATTTAAACAAAATTAAATTTTTTTTACTTAGGATATACAAACCTTTGTTATATTTCTCTTCTTTTAAAAAAATAATGTCATAAATGTCACTATTACACCCATGTGACTCCATGGGCACTCAAGTTAGGTAAAAAGCTTCCCATGGTTATCCATCACTCAAAAAAGAGGATTTTGAACATTTTGGGGTCATTTATGTTATTATGATATTATTTAATTACCCTTAACTACCCGATTAATAATTAATCACGATAATTAAAGATAATTATCGTCATTACTATTCATAATGTCCAAAAACAAAAGAGTATTAATTACATAATTTGGACCTTATGATTACAAATATGTAATCCATTTTACCAAATTCTAAACATAAAAATTTCAGTAATTAATTTAAAAATAATTCTTGTTGTCCCAACCAAAGACGGGTTTTTAAGAAGTAAAATTTATCAAAAGATTGACTTGTTTTTACATCCAATTGAAAACTGAAATTACATCCAATGAACAAAATTGTATTAACTGATAAAAACATAATTCAATTAGAATTTAAAACCAATTAAAAGGACCATCTAACTATATAATTAAATTAGATGAAAAGGCAGTATTGAAGTAAAATGCAGTATTTTTCACTATTCATTAAAAATGAACATTTGTCAGAAAAATTCCAAAAATTTATACAAATTAAATTTGATATTACAAATTCAAAAATTATTTCCATTTTACCAAATTCAAATCATATAATTTTCATTAATTAATTTTATAATTAATTCCCACCGTCAAAACAAATAGCGTGTTTTTAAGAAACAATATCTATCAAAAGATTGACACTTGTTTATATCCAATTTCAAAGTGAAATTAATTCCAATGACCACTATTGGATTAAATACTAAAAATATATTTCAACGAAACTTTAAACCTAATTAAAAATATAATCTAACCATATAAATAAATTAGATTAAAAGGAGGTTTTGAATTAAAATACAGAATTTTCACTATTCATTAAAAAATGAACTTTATCGGAAAAATAACAAAAATTTACACAAAGTAAATTTTGATGTCCCGATTCTAAAGAAGGATTTTATTTTGTCAAATATAATATATAAAATTGAAAAAATGTAGTTTTAAAAAAGGGTTCGCTATCAAAGGCGGTTAATCGACCTTTTAAAGAACACTAAAATATTTACGCTTAAAATCGAATTCTTTTCTTATTTTAAGCCTCTAACTTTTATTGGATAAATGTAAAAATATTTAAAAAACATATATAATAATTTTTTAGTTAGTTCTGTTCATTCCCGCCATTACAACGGCTAGGAGTTAACTACCATTTAAAATAATATTATTATATTATTAGTGTACAGCGTAAGATTTCAAAGAAACTCATTGTTGCGTACTGGGTACGCCATCGAACATAGCATTCCCTTTAAAGTAATATTAACATTTTATTCACAAATATTAATAAATATAAAAATGTCATATTCTTTATTTACCCGGGATCTTACAAATTCACAACCTAAAGTGTAAAAAAAATAAATAGGTATTTTTAGGGGGGTTTCTATACCTAAGGGATGGTAGGAAAACAATGGACAAAATAAGGGTAAATAGGGGGATAAAAACATAAAGATAGATAAAAATCTACAATTTTATGAAATAGGTCATGCAAGGAATGGAAAATAATTTTTACAAGGTAAAATATGTGAGGAAATACACAAGAGAGATAGATATAGTAGTGGATGAAAATGTGTACAAAACTCAAAAAGACTAAATCAAACAAGATTTAAGTTTTCTTTTTCCCTTTTTTCCTTTTTAAAAATTTTTTTTTGAACACTTCTCAGTAAAATTTGTACAAAATAGAATTTAATAGAATTTAATTCCCAAACCTCATAGAATGATAACCTCCCCCATACTTAAATGGATGATTTCCCTCAAGCATATAAAGAAAATTTTAAAATTAAGGAATGTAATCTAAAAATTAAATCCATTCTACTCACACTTAAATTTCAAAAAAAACTATACAATGAAAATCCATGTAGATTTTGGGTGGGAAAATGTTTTAGGCTTATAACGTGGCTATAAAAAAATGGGCTTTCATAGTCTCAAAGGGATTTCAAAAGAAGGGTCAATATATGGGTATCAGGAGGCTATTTGGATATAATGATTATTACATGGTTCAAAAAAGGCCTTTATCATATTAATGCATACTAAAGTAGGAAATTATACTCAAAGGTCCAAAAACTCAAGACCCTTAATTGGGGGTGAAAATGCGTAATAAGATAATATGGTCATAGGTGACCTTAGAATTAAATATTACAATTTACTCATGGGTAGGGGAGAAATCATTTTCCAATAAAAAGTTTAGCACTAAAAACTTATTTATCTTGATAAAAAATAGTTTATCCATGTTTTTGGTGAAAATAAAAAATATTTGAGATGAAAATAAAAGTCTCTTGACTCCCCAAAAATGGTTGAACAAAATTTCAAAATTGGATGCTGAGTAATTATGAATATTTTTTTTATAAAGCACACACACACAAAACAGATAAAATAATAAATTTTTAGATGAAGAAAATGGTAAAAACTAAAAAAATGAGAGAGAAAGTGAGAAATATAGAATAATAAGAAGAAAAATAAAGTGAGATATATAGAGGTGTAGGGTGGGAGAGAAGTAGAGAGAGGGAGAGATATTTAAAGGGAAAGTGGTTCCCTTGGTTTAGAATAGCTGGGTAACATTTTCTATTCATCGGTGTGTCGCTACTATAATATATGTTATTCAATAAATTTTATTTTCAAAATAAAAAGAAAAAATATATTTAAAATATTTACAATCAACTCAGTAAAACAAACACTTTAATTCCACTTCGAGCTTCTTGGAAATGGTGCTAAAATTGATGTGCACTATTATCACACACTCAATTGATTATTTATTTTAAAATTAGAATAACTACTATAAACCAACAACCCTATGTCATTTCTAAAATAATACTGGATAGAGGGATGAAAACTGTATATTTTTATAAGTTTAATAAAAGTGAGAAGTAAAAATAGGGGGTTGATTGCTTTTTTTTTTTTGATTTTATATTATATGAGAGGAAGATATAATATAATTGAAATTATTTTATATAATCAAGGTAAATTTTGAGAAAATGGAATTTTACTTTTATATCACTGAGTATAATGTTAAATTAACTTCCACCATATTGCATAGTTGGTTTGGATTTCCATGAGAGGTTTGGTTATAAACCAAGCCTAGACCCAAGATTTTATCCAAGACCTTTTATAGAAAATGAAATTTCCAATAACCCATGAATTTTTAAATGTCTAGGTTCTCTAATAATCTATAGACCACCTAAATTCCATTTCATAGGCTAATAATATATGATATACAAGAAAAAAACATAAAATTGATAAAATAATCATAGAAATATCATGCTCTCTATAATTTCTCCATCCCTAATCTCAAAACCACCCTGAAAGGTGGATTTACTTGACCATCATTTTGATCAAATAATAGATATGTAGTGATGAAATAATATAAATAAAATAAAAAATAGGAGGAAGAATAAGAAAATGAAAGATTAAAACTAAAATAAGAATGAAATGGAAGTTATGAAACTCAAATTTCATTACGCACAAAAGGAATTACAATTAATAGCCTATAATAGAAGGAAAATGATGAAAAGGGAAATAAGAGGTGGATATTATCGAACGAGACTCAAAATGGGAAAAACCATACTACCTTGAATGAACTTATGAAACCTGTGGTCTATGAACTTATTTATGGAATTTCAAAAGTACACTGTATGTATAAAAGTATATTGTGTGTAATTCCTTTTTTTAGTATCTTCCACACAATGTATGAGAAATCCAGTCACCACCTTCATCTAGTTAATTAGTAATGGTCAACTATTGATGGGTGGAAGTACACAGTGTATATCATCACCATGAATGAGCTTTTATGGTCATATTTATTCGCCAATAGAACCTATTCATTCACTTTAGGTATCTTTTTTGTGTGGCTTCAGACAGTACATAACATGTTATCTTAAAGTACATGATGCGTATATTTATATTTATTCCAAAAACATTCCCAAAAGTACTCATTTGACTTTGAAATCTTTAAATGTCACCAAAAACATGAGAATGAAATATTTGACCGTACAAAAACATATACCCGACATTTACTAGAATTTTACTTGGTTTAAACACAAAAATATCATACACAAAGCGATTTTATCATACAACCCACTAGAGAAATGGTCATTGGTATTTTATGATGGCCTTTGATATGGTTATATGTCTATAAATCTCATTTAATGTGTCAATGGTATCTTCAAAGTAATGAGGAAGTTTCTTATTTCTAGTTTAGTGCAACAAAAATTCTTTTGTTGGGTGAAGTACTTCATAGATAGAGGAAATGATGCAAACTATATCTTGTGAAGTGGGAAGCTATATACTGAGCTCTTCAATTAAAAACCATTGAGTAATTAGAATAGAGCATTAATATTTTCTATTTGGTGATTTGATAGGCATAACAGTCTCTTTGTTGTTAAGGAGTCTAATGATCACGTAATAAGTGCATCTGGTTAGGTTTATATTTTGAAACTCTAAATTTGGATATGTGACTATGGTTACTTTTAGGAATATCACAATCCATGTCTGTATGTCATTGTTTTTTTCCTATATACATGTTTGTTGGGAATAATTTTTTGATCCAGTATACAGGTTAGACATGATGTTGTGTTGTTACGATCAACAGCGGTGGATAGTTGGTGATGATAGTACTTGAAGAACCCTAAAATATCCTGAGAGGGGAGGGGTGAATCAGGGTGTGAACTTTTTCTTCAAAAGTGACGGATATTGTTCCCATGTTGTTAGGAACCTATTAAACCTATATGATGGGAACGATTAGAAAACAAACAATCACATGCAAAGAGACAACAAAGCAATTTTACTTGGTTCACCACTAAGGGATTGTCCAAAGATCATACCCCGATAGTGTGTTAATCATTCCTAAATCCACTAATATTCACTGGTTATGGAACACAGAAGTTCAGACACATTCAATTTGTTCCAGGAACACTATCTTTACAAGATTTTAGTGATATCACATTGTTTTCTTCGGAACACTTTCGTCGACTCCCCCTATCTCATTACTCTGGGTGAATTATTACTCAGTTTATTGACTTGAAGGTTGCTTCAGTATATAGGCATTTAAGTCTTTGTCCCTAACTAGATGAAGACTATTCTTTCACCAAAGACCTAAGTTGATTCACTTTAAAATCATTTTTCACTAAAACCTAGTGCCCGTGACTATTTTTCATGGATCTCCTTTGTGAATCTCACAACCTTTGAAAAGCAAACTGCCTTCACAAAGCTCACTGAGTCAATGTGGAATACCCAGTCATCACAAAGCACCCATTACTCAGAAGCATTGGAATCAGTCAAGGCTTAACTAGTATTTTCATGCTTCTCAATCTCACATAGAATCCATATTCTTAGATCTCCTCACCTTTGTGAAATCATAGAGATTCTAGATTTTCCCTGATTATTTTCATGTCAAATGAAGTGGGGTATCCTCGTATATATAAGCTTGGCCATTCACGATGCTCCACAGACTCTTACCAAGTTTTTCAGATATTTCAAAAACATCATCGCGGAGCTCCTCCATTCGTGGATCTCCATATATATTTTTCATTGTCATGAAGATCTATATCAAACCATCATATACTCATGATGCTCCACTTCTCATAATTTCAAAGAACATTGTTAACTTCATGATGCTTCACATATCATCCTTTACAAAACCCAATCTTCATGAAACCCATGCCTTTACCGTATTCATGATGAGTTGATTTGAGAATAGCACCTTTCATGATGATCCTTTCATCCTCCAGATTTTGATCCCAAAAAAATTGGCAAACACTGGGAAGTGACGCAACCTTCAACATTATAATCAGCTTGAACTGTAAGATCACTTTCCTTGCAAACTCCTTGATCAACCCTATAACAACCCTGTTCTTTTTATTACATTCATACATGATTTAATGACCTAAAGTTACACTTAATACAACCCAAAAGATCAATAAGTCTAGTGTCTTGTGAAATTAGGAATATTACATAACAACTTAAAACATGAAATACAACATCATTATTTAAATATCCTTTACATGACCACAACATTCCTTTATACTTAATATTGCATGGGATAACTTGAAGACATACATAATAAAGGGGTGAGCTATAAATCCCAATAAGGGAATAAACATGGAATAATATGAGGAATACAACACATGTTATACAATAGGCATATAAATGGATCATAAAAGAAACATGAACATAAAGGCATGATATAGCATGATAATCATAACATGGAAATGTGGAAACAACTTAAAACATTGTATCATAGGTCAAGGATAAACTGGTAAGACATTATAGTGGAAAAATTCCCGTAAAGGAATTGGGTAAAACCCTATACGAACATGAAATACCATGATACTAAACATTAACCAATACATTGGGGTGCTATATAATTTCGAGCACACCCATCTCTTTCATTTCATTCTCGTGCTTAAGTGTGTCACATAGATCATAGAGCATGGATTCATTCATAATAATAATTTATTACATGATAAAGGGGAATTAAATGCATAAATTTAATTCCTAAATAAAAGTTTATGTGTGTATAAAATTTAACATCCTTTATAGGTAATGGGTATGGTATTCAATACATAATATTTTTGGAATGGAGAATCACGGTGCAATTTCAGTAGCCTAACGGCGTGACATAAAAATCCATAAAAAGGGTTGATGAGAGAGAAAGATTTATATAATAATATATAGATGAAATGGATAGTAAAATATTCATATAAATACATGTCCCAACATAAGGAGTTCTAAAATATAAGTCATAACATAATAAAGAAACTTTAAGAAATAGGAGAAATGCAATAACTCTTAGGAAATTTTTTCATGGTAACAGGAGTACTTGGGAGGGATTAATGAGAGATAAAGAGGTATATCATCATTAGAAAATAATAATAGTAGTATGGGTGAGGTTTTAAAACATACCCCATCATTTTTAAATGAAAATAAAAGGGTGTAACAATATAAGGAAACTTGGATAAAAATGAGAATAGAAGGAACCCTTACTTGAGTGTGTGACTTCAAAAGCTTGAAGAGGGAATTCTTGAGATCTTGGAGCACCTTGGGAGGATTATAGAGAGGGGGTATAGATTAACGACATGATCCAAGTATTTTGAGTAAAGATAAGTGGGATCTTGGGTGGGTTTATATAGGAAATGAGAGGGGAATTATGTGATATTTCACAAACTTAGGTTTTGGAATATATATAATTAAATATTAAAAACCACAAGCCTTTCCAGGGTTTTTGCACATGATTTTTTCCAAATAGGAGAGGAAAACATTATTTTATAAGTCTGTGGGCCGAATATATTAAAATATTATCCATGCTTATGTGGAGGTGAGTCACATTATTAAAGAAATGAACTTAAAATCATAAAATATATTATACATTTTGAAGGATTCACTAAGGATTTATAAAATAAGTGAAAAAAATATAAAATCACATTATTTTAAATTTAAAACTTATATTTGGATGAATATACCTTTTATAGTGTTTATTACATCACTATTGGTCCATTATGATGTCATAAAACACACTATATATTTATATGGTATTTAATTTTTACCCAAAAAAATCAATTCTCTCAGAAAATTATGAAAAAATAACCATTGGTTAATTCTGATATCCTTATTACAAAAATAATATTAATTTTATCCAAATAATTTTATAAATATTTCAATTTTCACTTTTAAAATAAAAATCGACATTTATTGAAAATCGATGGTTTTTGAAAAAAACAATTTTTAAACCTTAATAAAAATTAAATTTGGCCTCATAAAAATTATATGATCATTTATATTTCATAAAAGTAATTTAATAATAATATTTTATTTAAATAATATTTATTATTTCATTAAAATATATTTCTTAATTCAATTTGAATATTAACCAAAAATATTATTTGTGCTTTAAAAACAATAATAAAATAAAAGTATATTTGTTATTTTATACAAAAATAATGTAAATAATCATAATTCTAGGGTCTTGATAAATATCCATTTATTACACCATCATACACTCTAAGAGTAAGGTGTGCGGTGATGGGTATTTCATGGGGTCGTTCAGTGAACATGGTTTAGGCAGTGATTTCGATGGGCTTGAACTTCTCCCGTAAACAGTTTCGATCATGCTTAAGTTATTAGATCTCGGCTTGGGATTGATCTAGGGAAAAGCCCAAATATTTTATGTCCCTTGAAAGATCTGATAAATGGGCTTCATAGGGAACGATCCTATTGGTTGAGGTCGTCACCTCCTTTGTCTGTGTTGAAAGGATTTTTTAAAACCCTATATTTATACTAGTCATGTGATCACTATTCAACGACTATATTATCAACTATAATGATACTTAATGGTCATTTAAATCCAATTTTATATAATAATAAAACAGATTTCATGTGTTTTCTATATCCATTTTATAAAACAAGACATTTAATTAAATCAAAAGGTAAATTTCACTTATAATAGTTTGGAACGTTACAATATTCCCCCCTCAAGAAATTTTGCCCAAAAAATTTTCATTTACCACATTAAAATAGATGAGGGTAACTCCATTTCATCACCTCTTCCAGTTCCCATGTTTCTTCTTCAAACTTGTGGTTTCTCCACAACACTTTGACCAGTTGTATTGTCTTATTCCATAGAACTTTGTGTCTATGATCTAAGATCTTCATTGGATTATCCTCATAAGAGAGTTCATTATCCAATGGTACCACCTCTATATTGAGTACATGATATGGGTCTGGTATGTACTTTCTCAATAGGGATACATGGAATGCATCATGTACTTGAGATAGGTTAGGTGGGAATGTTAGTAGATAGGCCACCACTCTAATGTGATCAAGAATCTCAAAAGGGTCAATGTACTTTGGAATAATATTTCCCTACTTCCCAAATCTCATTACTCTCTTCCATGGAGATATGTGGAGGAATATCATGTCTCCAACATCAAAATCTAGGTATTTTTTATGATTGTCAGCATAGCTTTTCTGTTGAATCTGAGCGGCCTTAATGTGATTCTGAATATTCTTAACCTTATCCACCATTTCCTCAACCATTTTAGGACCTATAAGTTTTTATTACCCAACTTCATCCTAGAATGTAGGTGTTCTTTACCTCTTCCCATAAAGGGATTCGTAGGGAGACATTTGGATGGTTGAGTGGAAACTGTTGTTGTAAGAGAACTCAATCAGAGGAAGATGTTGATCTCATCCTCCTTTAAATTCCATTGATCATGCTCTCAATATTTCCTCAAGTGTCTATATAGTCCACTCATATTAGCCATCAGTTTGAGGGTGATAGGTTGTTCTGAAGTTTAACTCAGTATTCAGATCATGTTGGAGACTCTTCTTGAACTTATAGGTGAATCTTGGATCTCAATCAGATACAATCAATAGTGGTACACCATACAGCCTTTCCACTTCTCTAATGTATATTCGTGCAAGTTAATACAATGATAAATGCTCTAAAATCATAATTAAGTGTGTAGTGTTTGTAATACAATCCACCACAACCCAGATAGCATTAACTCCTCTAGATATCTTAGGAAGCCCGGTGACAAAGTCCATGGTGATGATTTCCCATTTCCATCTAGGTATGGACAATAGTTGCATCATCCCCTTAGATTTTTTCCTTTTCATCTTCACTTGTTGACATACGAGATATCTTGATGTATATTCTGCGAACTCCTTCTTTATATTTTCCCACCAATAGTGTTCCCGAAGATCTTGATACATCTTTGTGCTTCCAGGGTGGATAGAGAAAGTTGGGCTATGTGCATCATCAAATTGATCCTTCTTTAACTCAAGATTTTATAGTACACATAGTCTTGAACCAAATATTACAACACCTAATTCATTAAAATTTAACTCATAGCATTTATCTTTTCTAATAGTTTCCAATTTCTTCTGAATTCCCACATCATCTCTTTGAGCATCCTTTAACCTCTCCAGAAGAGACAGTTGAGAAATCATTTATGAAAGTATTGATAATGTTCCTTCCTTTATGATTCTCATGTCCATCCTCTTCAAGTATGAGAAGATCATATCCTTATCAATTATCATCAATGAAATAGTTTATGGATCCTTTCTACTTAGAGCATCTACCACTTTATCCACTTTCCCTGGATGGTAGTGAATTGAGCGGTCATAGTCTTTGATCAGCTCTAACCATATTCATTGTCTCATATTCAACTCTTTCTATGTGAATATATACTTAAGGATTTTATGATCCATATATATTTCACACCTCTCCCCAAAGAGGTAATGTTGCCAAATTTTCAAAGAAAATATCACTACAGAAAACTCTAGATCATGTGTTGGATAGTTCTTCTCATAAACTTTCAACTGCCTTGAAGAATTAGTAATGACTTTTTCATTTTTCATCAACACATAGCCTAGGTCCTTCTTCAAAGCATCACTGAATACCACAAAAATCTCTACACTTGTGGGTAGTGTGAGAATAGGCATAGTGATAAGCCTCCTTTTAAAATCCTTGAATATCTCTTCGCGTTCATCATTCCAAGAAAACTTGACTCACTTCTTAGTTATCTTGGTTAGAGGGTTTGATAATTGTGAGAAATTTCTCATAAATCGATGATAATACATAGCTAATCCAAGGAAACTACAGATATCTATCACAGATGTTGGCCTCATACATCCTTCAATTACCTCAGTCTTTGAAGGTTCCATAGATATCTCATTTCTTGTTATTATAGGTCCTGAGAAAGAGACTTCATTCAACTAGAACTCTCATTTTTTGTACTTGGAATAAATATTTTTCTTTCACAAGGCCTTTATCATAGTACTTAAATTCTCCTCATGCTCCTTATTACTTTTGGAGTATGTTAGAATATCATCAATAAATACTACCACAAATTTTTTAAGGTAATCTCTAAAGACTATATTAATCAAGTTAATGAATATTTCTAGAGCATTAGTGGGTATGAATGGAATTACTATGAACTCATAATTCCCATACCTTTTATGAAAAGCAGGCTTTGGGATATCCTCCTTCTTCACCCTTACTTGTTGATATCTTGACCGTAGATCCACCTTGGAGAAGTATTGTGCTCCACATAGCTGATTAAACAAGTAATCAATTCGTGAAAAGGGATACTTGTTCTTTATCTTGATTTTGTTAATCTCGTGATAATTAATGAAAAGTCATATTGACCCATCCTTCTTCTTGATTAAGAGGATCGGTGAACCCAATGATGAAGCACTTGGGTGTATAAACCCTTTATTTAAATTCTCCTATAGTTGTTTCTTTAGCTCCTCAAGTTCCACAATAGCCATTCTATAAGGATTCTTGGATATTGGAAACACCCCATGTATAATATCAATCAAGAATTCAACATCTCTGCTAGGAGGAATCCCGTGAAATTCCTCAAGAAACACATCAGTGAATTCCCTCACAATATGCATGTCTTAGAGGATAGTTCCTTCCTTAGACTCAATCATCTAAGTAAGATACGTAGGCTCATATGGAAGTAATATCCATTCTTGGGATGATGGTTCTAAATAAGATTCATCCTCCTCCTTGCACTTGTATAGAATCAGTGGTTGATTTTTCATATAGAGAGTGATTTCCCTATCACAGCAATTTATATTGGCTCTATATAGGTAAAGTCAATCCATGCCAAGAATTTCATAAAATTACACCAAGGGAAGTTTAATAAGGTTCACCAGGAATTTAAATCCACAAATTGTGATAGGGGAGGAGTTATATACATGGGATGTTATAATTTCCTCATTTTCCGTTTTAACTGACATCTCTACTTACATTCTTTGTGGTGGTGTTTGTATTTTTCTACTAAAATTTCGTGATATAAAAGAATTCATAGAACCAAAATCAAAATGTAAGTTCAATATTCTTGTATGAATAACTAGCATACCTATCACCACTTCGTTTTCAGGATTCACTTAGATGGTAGTGATAGAAAAATCTCACTCTTTCTTCCTTGGTGTTTGTTGGTTTCCTCCGAAAACCCTTGGCTTATTGCATTGGTTTGAGAAATTACATGGTTCCTTGAAGTTGTAGCAATGAACAATGCACTGAGGGTTTACTGGAGCATTACTTTCCTCCATCCCAGTACTGGGTTTTTATTACCAGTAATCACTATCTAGGTTCCCTTCTTTCCCTCACCTAAATCATTTCCTCATCCCCTTCGATCAATTTCTAGGGTTCTTCTTTCTACACCTTTGGAAAGTGGGGTGTTGAAATTTCTTGGCACTGTTAGATCTCTTTATTGGTCAGCCAAAATTTGACTCCACCTTCTAATTCTTATCCCCATGATACCCCTGAGATTCATCGATCTCTATTTCTAATTTGAGGTAACATCGTAAAATTTCCTCATAGATATCAAATTCATGGATCACTAGGGCCTTCTACAGGATAGGTTTTAGCCTACCAAAGAAGCGGTCAACCTTTTATTTGGGGGTAATGAAAAATAAAAAGGCATATCGTGCAAGACTTGTAAATTTTTCCTCATACACTCTGATGGATTTTGTATCTTTTTTCTTGAGGGAAAGGAAGTCCCTTTCTATCTTAAGTCAAAGGGTTCGAGGAAAATATTTATCAAAAAACAGTTTTTAGAAATCCTTCCATATCATCGCCTCGATATCTTCCTCAGGATTTATATTTTTTATCAATGTACACCATTGATTATCTTCACCCTCCATACGATAATAATCTAGAAGAACCTTCTCTTGTTCGAAGCATTGAAGGATGGAGAAGATCTTCTCAATGGAGTTGATATATTGTTCGGTGATTGAGGGATCGGATGATCTATTGAAAGTAGGAGGCATTTGTCTCATGAAGCTCTTGATTATGACTTGTTCTTTCTTAGGGGGGTTAGACATTCCTCATGATCCAGGTTTCTATTCAAAACTTGAGTTAACTAAGAGAGTATCATGACAAATTTTGTGATTCCCACTTCCATCAGAGTGGGCATCTCATTAGGGCAGTCATTACATTGATCTTCACATCGATTGTTATCCTGATTCCTCCTATTACCAGCCATTGGCTAGAATAAAAGGGAAATTAGGGGTAATTATTTTAAAATATTAAACACATAAAGGTTAATCCAATGAAATTAAATGGATAAATTATAAATTACATTTATTTCATTAACATATGAATTTCTAGGCTTCAATCTAAGTTATTCATGATCTATTTCCTAACGTATATTCTTATGGGATTTTTTTCCCTTAATAATGGTTCATGATAATCTTATGAATTTATCAAGACATATCCCCCAATAGTTTCAAACTATGAGTTAATAAAGGCTCGTTGTAGTGTACAAGTTCCTATTTGATTCTAGCTCAAAGCCATGTTTTTGGGTTTTACCCCTAGATATATCTATGTCAGAGTCACACCCACTTGTTTGTATCTAGAAGGGGATGTATTTACTTGATAAAACACTTACTCTATACTTAATAAGATTTAGGTATGTTTTTATTATACTTATTATTATCCCTAAGGAATTTACTATAGTTTTCTAATCCTAATCCCAAAAATAACTAAACTTTCCTCTAATACCAACTATAACAACCATGTTCTTTTTATTATATTCATACATGATTTAATTACATAAAATTGCACTTAATATAACCTGAAAGATCAAGAAGTATAGTGTCTTGGGAAATTATGAACATCACATAACAACTTAAAATGTGAAATACAACATTATTATTTAAAACTTTCTTTACATGACCAAAAAATTCCTTCATACTTAACATTGCATGGGATAACCTGAGGATATACATAATAAAGGGGTGAGATATAAAGCTTAGTAAGGGAATAAACATGGAATAATATGAGGAATATAACACATGTTATATAATAGTCATATCAATGTATCATAAAATAAACATGAACATAAATCCATGATATATAATGATAATCATAATATGAAAATGTGGCAACAACTTAAAACATTGCATCATAGGTCAGGGATAAACTGCCAATAAATCATAGTGGACAAATTCCCATAAAGGAATTAGGTAAACCCCTATCCCAACATGATTTATAAAAATACTAAACATTACCCAATGCATTGGAGCACTATATAATTCTGGGTGTACCCATTACTTTCATTTCATTCTCATGCTTAAGTGTGCCACATAGATCATAAAGAATGGATTCATTTGTCATCATAATTTATTCCATGATCAAGGGGTGTGGAATACATGCATGTAAATCCTAAATAAAAAGGTATATGTGTATAAAATTTAATGCTTTTTATAGGTAATGATTATGATATTCACTACACAATTGTTTTAGAATGGAGATTCATGGTGCAATTTTGGCAGCCTAATGGCGTGACATAAAAATTCATAAAAAGGGTTGATGAGAGAGAAAGAGGTATATCATCATATATACAAGAAATGGAAAGTAATGGGCTTATATAAATACATGTCCCAACATAATTAATTTGGAAATAGAAGACATAACATAATAAAGAAACTAGAAGAAATAGGAGAAATTGAATTAAGTCTTATAAAATTTCAGCATGGTAACGGGTGTATGTGGGAGGGGTTAATGAGAGAGAAATGGGTCTCTCATCATTAAAACATAATAAGGGAAGTATGGTGGAGGTTCTAAAACATACCCCATCATTTTTAAATGGAAATAAAATGGTGTCACGGTATAAGGAAACTTGGATAAAAATGAGAATAGAAGGAACCCTTACTTGAGTGTGTGATTTCAAAAGCTTGAAGAGGGGATTCTTGAGAGCTTGGGATTCCTTGGGAGGATTCTGGAGAGAGGAGGACAGAGTAATTACATGCTCCAAGTATTTTTAGTGAAGAGAAGTGGGAGCTTGGGTGGGTTTATATAGGAAATGAGAGGGAAATTCTTTAATATTTCACAAACTTAGGTTTTGAAATCTATATAATTAAATATTCAAAACTAAAAATCTTTACATAGTTTTTTCCCATGGTTTTTTCTAAATAGAAGTGGAAAAAATTATTTTATAAGGTTTTGGGCCGAAGATATTAAAATATTATCCTTGATTATGTGGAGGTGATTCACATTATTAAAGAAATGAACTTAAAATCAGGAAATATATTATATATTTTTGAGGATTCACTAAGGCTTTATAAAATAATTCAAACAAATCTAAAATCACATTATTTAAAAAGTAAAACTTATATTTGGTTGAATATCCCTTTTATAGTTTTTATTAAATCACTATTGATCCATTATGGTGTCATAAAACACACTATATTTATATAGTATTTAATTTTTACCCAAAAATTAGACTATCTCATAAAATTATGAAAAAACTACCATTGGTAAATTTTGACATCCTGATTCCAAAAATAATATTTATTTATCCAAATAATTTTTTAAATATTTCAATTTTCACTTTTAAAATAAAAAATGACATTTATTGAAAATTGACGGGTTTTGACAAAAACAGTTTTTAAACCTTAATAAAAATTATATTTAGCCTCATAAAAATTATATGATCATTTATATTTAATAAAATTAATTTAATATTAACATTTTATTAAAATATTATTTATTAATTTATCAAAATAGATTTCTTAATTCAATTTGAATATTAAGCAAAAATGTTATTTTTCCTATAAAATAATAATAAAATGAAAGTATATTCATTATTTTATACAAAAAATAATTTACATAATCATAATGTTAGGTTCTTGATACATATCCCTTTATCACTCCAGCGTACACCCTAAGAATAATGTGTGTGATGGTGGGGCTTTCATGGGGTCGTTCGGTGAACATAGTTTGGGTCATGATCTCGATGAGCTTGAAATTCTCCTGTAAATGGTTTTGATCATGTTTACGTTGTTGGATCTCAGCTTGGGTTTGGTCTAGGGAAAATCCCAAAAATGATATCTCCCTCAAAAGCTCTGATAAATGGGATTTATAGGGAACGATCCTACTGGTTGAGGTCGTCACCTCCTTTATTTGTGTCGAAAGGATTTGTTAAAACCATGTATTCATACTAGTCATGTGATCACTATTCAACAGTTATATTATCAATGGTAATGATACTTAAGGGTCATTTGAATCCAATTGAATATAATAAAACAAACAGAGTGCATGTGTTTTCTATATCCATTTTACAAAATAATACATTTAATTAAATCAAAAGGGAAATTTCACTTATAATAGTTTGGGTCGTTACAAACCCAGTGTGGATTAACAACAAACACAAACCAAACTCTATTTCCAGCAAAGAATAGCCTTGGTTCCAACAAGTATGTGGTATGTTCCCAAACGATTATCAGTTCTTATGCCAAATCCTTCCTGTCTATGTCTAAAAGGCCGACCAAAGTCCGCCAAAATTCAAAATTCCATGGATTGGCCTCAAGAGTGTGGAGAAACTTATCGATATAGATAGTGTAACACTAAAGGCCACAACCAATCTAGATGCCCGCATATTCTTCAGCATGCATGATTTTATTCTCAACATCCATAATAATATTTTCATTCACTTTATGTATTTGATATGTTTTTGAATTGAAAAAGGTTGTCTTATTTAAATATAGTATATGTGTGCTTAATTACGTGGACCATTGCTATTTGGATGCAATAATTTTGTTTTTATATAACTTTTTCATGTTGATGTTTATAATTCACTAATATATTTTAATTGTATAAGGCTTTGTTATCTAAGGGTCGACATACTCTTCCACCATGTCCAAACTTGATTGGTTCACACCTGTTAACATTACAACACTCTCATGTATCAGAGCGTGTTTGGAATAGGTATGATTATGTCTTGATGATTCATCAGGCTCATCATTATCACTATCATCAGATAGGTAGGAGGATTGTCCTTAATTTGCGTGAGTCGGGATTTTATTGGTTGGAATATATTAATTATATTTCTATTGATTGGTACTTAGTGAGGGAATTTATTGAGAAGTGGAGGCTTGTGACGCATACTTTCCACATGCCATAGGGAGAGTGTGCCATCACGTTGCATGATGTAGCTTACTATTTCAGCCTCTACATAGATGGATCTACAGTTATAGGTAGTTCTTTCCATCCTTGGTGAGCCTTAGTTCATTATATTTTGGAAGTGTACTTCTATAGCACTCTTCCATGCTCAAGGGGGACAACTTAGGTTGAGCTGGTTATCACATCAATTTTTAAACTTGGAACATGATGTCGATGACTACAAAGTTGTATGTTTCACTCGAGCATAAATTTTTTAACTTATCGGTAGAAATATTTTCCTTAACCATTTGGGGGGTGTTCATCTGATGAATCTTCCATTATTAGAAGATTTTTTATGAGTAAGGACACTTAGTTGGGGTTCATCATACTTATCCCACCTTTATAAAGAGATGTGTAATGGTACAAATCCATACATGGTAGAGATCGAAGGGTCTATTATGATTGTGAAACTATAGACATGGGATAGGTTCCCTATGATTGTTATGACAGTCATGCCACCTAAGCTAACTAAAGGTGATTTACACCTCAAACTTCTTGCATATGACTGTGTAAACAATTTATACAAAACATATGTTATTTGATTTACTTGTATCTTATTTACCTTAATTTAGAATTTAATTTTTTTATAGGTGGAATCATCGTAGATCTTTTACACGTTTTCATGTCCATGACCACAGGACGTATCGAGTTGGAGTTACATGTGGTATAAATTATTCCATTCATTTATAGGATAACAATGTTAAATATTTGATGTCTTACTGGTATAATAATGATTTCTGTGTATAGATATGTTGGATGTCATACACACCTATGGTCATCAAGTCCCTTCCATCCCCTTGATACACTTTCATATGATTGAATGACATCAACCTGACATGATGCTAACAATTTGGTCTTAGGTAGCCAATATGGGACAGGCCGAGATAGGTTCAGTCTATACATATATTGGAGATGATTGGTCGACATGATGCTCATTGACCTACTGAGCATCGTCAATATATTACATTGTGGAATAGCTGATACAACTATTGTGTGCCTTGAGATGAAAGATCCAGCAATGAATATTTGAGTCACCAATCAGAATATATGATGCGGTATAAATGTGTTGCGCGGTGCTTTATTTCACCACATGGTGGTATTGTTCATGATGTGGTAAGAAACATTTTGTTCCTTCATACATATATTTTACAATGAATAACATATAATCATCATAAATAGGGGGATGAAATCTCTCACATGAATTATCAGTGGTTAGTCAAGTTTCAGCTTTGATGCACTTAAATTAATAATTAGTAATATATGTATTAATTATAAATTATATACTAATTAATAATTATATTAATTAGTATATAATTATTATATAATTAATAATTAGTACTAATTAACTAATTAATAATTATATAATTAGTATATAATTATTAATTAGTATATAATTAATAATTAATACTTATATTACTAATTAACTAATTAATAATTATATAATTACTAATTAATAATTATATAATTAATAATTAACAATTATAATTAATAATTATATTTGTATTTATAATTCATAATTATATTACTAATTATAATTAATAATTACATTACTAATTAACTAATTATTTATTATATAATTAATAATTATATTACTAATTAACAAATTAATTATTATATAATTAATAATTAATAATTAAAAACTAATAATTGTATTGAATAATTATAATTATTTATTATATTACTAATTTACTAATTAAGTGATGAATTATTATATAATTAATAATTATATTACTTAATAAATACTTAATTATTGCATAATTAATAATTATATTACTAATTAACTAATTAATTATTATGTAATTAATAATTATATTACAAATTAACTAATTAATTATTATATAATTAATAATGATATTACTAATTAACTAATTATTAAATAATTAATAATTATATTACTAATTAACTAATTAATCATTAACAATTTTATTAATTATTAAAAATTAATTATACAATAATTAATTAGTTAATTATTATGTAATTAATAATTATATTACTAATTAACTAATTTATTATTATATAATTAATTTTTAATAATTAATAACTAATAATTGTAATGCATAATTATAATTACTAATTATATTACTAATTAATTAATTACTTATTTTATAATTAATAATTATATTACAAATTAAATAATTAATTATTATGTGATAAATAATAAATAATTATAATTAATAAATATATTACTAATTAACTGATTATTTATTATTTAATATATAATAAATAATTAAACTTAATAATTATATTACTAATTAACTAAATAATTATCAATTAATAATTATATTATTAATTAACTAATTAATTATTATATAATTATATTACTAATTAACTAATTAATTATTATATATTAGTAATTAATAATTAATAATTATATTAATTATTAACTAATTAATAATTATAATACTAATTAACTAATTAATTATTAACTATTTCTTATATGTTTAATCCATGTTTTAATTTTCATTTATATTGGTTTTATAGTTTGTATTTTATAGGCTTTTAAAGCCATATAAACGTTTTTAAGATTCAAGTTGGTGGTTTTGAAAGATTATAAATTATTTTTCATCAACATTTTTTACGAAATTCTTTTTATTTTCAACTATTTCTTATATGTTTAATTCATGTTCTAAGTTTCATTCATATTGGTCTTATAGTTTTTATTTTATAGTCTTTCAAAGTCACGTACTTGAAACATTTTTAAGTTTCAAGTTGGTGGTTTTGAAAGCTTATAAATTATTATATATCAACCCTTTTTACAAAATTCTTTTTATTTTGATATGTTTAATCCATGTTTTAAGTTTCATTCATATTGGTCTTATAGTTTTTATTTTATAGTCTTTCAAAGTCACGTACTTGAAACATTTTTAAGTTTCAAGTTTGTGGTTTTGAAAACTTATAAATTATTATTCATCAACCCTTTTTACGAAATTATTTTTATTTTGAACTATTTCTTGTATGTTTAATCTATGTTTTAAGTTTCATTCATATTGGTCCTATATTTTTTATTTTATAGTCTTTCAAAGTCACGTACTTGAAACATTTGTAAGTTTCAAGTTGGTGGTTTTGAAAGCTTATAAATTATTATTCATCAATCCTTTTTACGAAATTCTTTTTATTTTCAACTATTTCTTATATTTTTAATTCATGTTTTAAGTGTCATTTATTTTGGTCGTATAGTTTGTATTTTATATTCCTTCAAAGTCACGTACTTAAAACAGAATCCTGCATCGGAAATGCAGAATGTTCTGTGCAGGAAAAAGAGAACCCGAATCCCACATCGGAAATAAAGAATGATTTGCTGGGCAAACCCTCTTATAAAAGAGAGCTCTGGGTGAGAGTTACTATCAGAATCCAGACTGCTGTAATGGCAGTACTACTGGATATTAAATAGCAGAAAAATTTTGCTGAAATTTTTGTTTTGTTTATATATATATATATATATATATATATATATATATATATATATAACAAAACAAAAAAATAAAAATAAAAAATTTTAAAAAAAATGTAAAAAAAAGTTTCTGTAGGATGCGTGAAGGAGGTTCACACATCTTTCAGCGCAGTTAAGATGCGTGAACCCCATTCACGCATCTTCCCAGGGCTAGTGATGCGTGAACGGGGTTCACGCATCTTGGACCCATTTTTAAAAATATTTTCTACCCTAACCTATTTAGCCAAAAAAAAATTAAAAACCCATAAAAAAATTACTCGATGTTATCTACTCTATGGCCATGGGAACGAGGTCTTGTATTTTAGGGGTGTCGGGATCAGGAACCACACCCGCTTGCATCGACTGGGCAATGTCACTCCCTGTACCTCACCATGTCCCGCGGGAACTTCTGGACCCTCACCTTGTCCTATCACTGGGAGTACTCATTCTATGACATGTCACAGGGCGGGAAATCCCCAAGAGAGGTGGTGGAGGATTCATTGATCTACAGATGGTGGTGGATCACGCAGTCCAGGTGAGGCGACCTGGACTCCTGCTCGTGGCGGCTCGTGGCGGTGGCTGTAGCTTCAACGGATTCAGATCTGTCGTCGTTCTTCTTACGACAACCCAATCAGTCGTAGACATCAAATCTATTGATCGGCGGGGAAGAGGGAGTGCTCTGCCAAGCCCCCGGAACGTAGAACAGGATGCAGAGGCCAGAGACCCCAAGAATCCATGCAAGGCGCTGCCACTTCTGCTCCAACGGCTAGTGATAGAGCTTGGGAGATTCGTTGTTCCCCTTGGCCATCAAAACAGGAAAACCCCCGACACGGATTTTGAGAGGCGGTCAAGGATTAATGGGTTGTTATATGGGGATGTCCATACTCGACCTGAAATCTTCATCAACTCTGTCACGTGCCTTCTTGAAACTCTATATATAAATCACCAAAATCAGGGCCACTAAGAGAGTCAAGCATGGAGAATAAGACATTCTTTCTTTTCTTTATAATATGTGATGTCTCTCAGGAGGACCCAATTGCATTCCCATCCTTGGCTAGGTGATGTTCGGAACCGGGAATAGATTCCCTGATAGAAATAACCACATTTTCAGAATTAACTCCTGTTTGAGTAGCAGTAGCAGGGTTGGTCTCACTGCTGCTATAGGAATCTTTAAAAGTAGTCGCATTAGACACATTCATCTCAATTTCCTTATCATCTCAGTGGGTGCCTTCTGCTCATGAGCAGCTCGAGCCTTTACCCAAGTGTACCAATATGAGGGTTTGAATTAGTGCCTTACCTAGGATCACTCTTCTTCGAAATGGGATAATCATCACCTTTTATAGGACCAGATTGCACCTGATTCACTGCTCCCTTATCAACAGCCCGATCAGAACTAGTCGGAGCCAGTCCTGCCTTGTTATTGCTTGATTCAGTGTTCTCTGAAGCAGATGATGTTTAAAAATAAATGATGTAAGTTGGGTCTTGATGCTACTGGACCAAGGGGAGTCTTGGTGTAATGGCGAGGGCCGTTTGATCACTGCACTGCAAGTTGAGGGTTCTCCACTGCATACCATGAGAGGTCAGTCCACTCATGTCCAGGCCAAGATGCCGCTGCCCGGATGGAACATGTGTGGACAGGTGCTTCAGATGGGAAGGGCTGCATGATTTTTGTTGTTGTCTGGTTCAGCATTTTGCTGCAGATTCCTTCAAATCCATGGAGTTCGATCGGTGCTGCTTTGGTTCGTCTCATTCATCATCACACACAACCTGTTTGATGCAATTCCAAGGTCAGCTGAGGCTGCTAGTGGGGTTGATGAAAACCTGATGAAGATGGGTTCAATTAGAGTGATCTTTACTGCAGTAATTTAGGAATTCAAGCTGGTGCTCACTGGTTCAGATTCAAGCCCTGCAGGTGGACCAGACAGAGGCTGGTTCTTGTTGCTTGGTTGGCTCAAGGGGGAGTAAGTTCATCACGGCATACAACTCTCTTGATCAAAGGTCTGGGAGATCCAAGACATCTCTACCCCACATGAACATTCCTTCAAGCCCCTTTCCAACCTCACTTATCAAAGGAATTATCATACCTATGATTGCGTATTCCTTCATGGTGTATAAATAGCCAATGAATTTCCTAAAGAGTGCAAGCCATATTATCAAGAACATCATTTGGAAGGGTTATACTTATGAAAGGAAAATGGTTACTACCCCCTAGAACACTACCTACATGCCAAGTAATGAATCAAGAATGGGAATGAAAAACCATAAATTCTTCAATGAATCACGACAAGCCCAGTTTGTATGGAGGCTCATAACTAAAAGCTCAAGGGAATCAGTTCCATAAATCTTGATTCATTGACATACTAAAAGCAGTTAAAACCTATTATATGTACTCTTTTATTTGGCCATCCCTAAAACAATTTTAAACTATTGTTATGAACTTGTGAAGATGTATAACATGCTTAGACTCTAATCTGGATTTCTAGAAAGAAAAATGGCTTAGCAAAACCCTGGTTGATGATTTTAGGGGGAACTTTTTTATTTTCATGTTAAGAATAATGATAAAATTACCACTCCATCAAATCACCTGCCAACTGACCTTAGGGAATATATATAAAACTATAGGTTTATTCCCAATAAGGATCTCTTGATCTAGAAACTAGTGAGGCATGGAACACTCGCATGTAAGCTATTTTATCACTCATAACAAACTTCATGGTGGTATTTGTTTGATGAAACTTGGACTGGAATTTTTCTCCATGTGCACTTATTTGCAGAAAAACGATGGGAGCAACGAAGCGATAGATGATCCACAGAAGAGTAAAAGGGAAAAACAAAAGAATGATAATAAGATCTTGGGACACAGATTTACGTGGTTCGGGAAATGATCCCTACGTTCACGGAGGGGATGAATTTCACTATTTTCAGGAGCAAAAAATACAAGGAGATCCCAAGGTATCACACAAAGAAACTCTAGCCCAAAATGGGCTAATAAATAAAATGAAATATTGTGTCACCAACAGTGCAGAAAGTCCGAACTGCTACAGTGAACGGTGACTGGAATTCTGCATCGCTACAATGTCGTGGCCACAAAAGTTCAAGCTGCTACAGAGGTTGCTGACTAGAAGTCCGCGGAGCTATAGTACCACTGTCTCCAAAGTCTGCACTGTTATAGTTCCCTGTTGGTATCGTCCGGTTAGCTCTGTTACAGTCAGAGTTGCTACAGTGCCCCCAAAATTTTAATTGGGAACCTTCAACCCCCAAAGCAGGCGTTCGCTGCCCCCTGCAACCCCCAACGAGCTCACTGCGGAGCTTGACCCGCAAAGTTGTGGTCTAGTGTTCAGTATGAGTTGCAATCATTCAGCGCAACATCATCTAAAGTGGATCGAGCTACACCAATTCAACACAGTTTTCCAAAACAGGGCATCAATTCTACTGAGCATGGTTTCATTCATTACTATTATTCCAACGCTCTTTGGTCCATCATTTGCAATATATTTGAAATTATGAAATTTGGGGATAAAGCTATACCAGGTATTCTCACTGGCTACTGGCTACTGCAACCTACCTAGCTAGATCCATCCATCTCAAAAACTCATCTTAGTGGCCAAGTCTACCATACTCTATGATTGTACAGAAACCTTGAATGGCTGAAATGATAGGAAATTAATATTCAAATGGACATGACCAAGTTACTATTAATAATTTATTCAACAAATTATTTAAATAAAGGAACAACTAAAAACTCAATACAAGAGATATAAGTATTTAACCGACTTGACATTCGAGGCAACATCAAAAGATATACTGGTTATATTCTTAATTTTTAGCAATCCCCATCTGGAGGTTAGATAAAAAACTAACAAAAATGATGTTGTGAAAGGAATTCCATGACCCGGAGGGTGTCGAAAGATTTTCAAAGACTTAAAGTGAAGGTTTCAGGCGCAGCGGAAGCGTGCACTACGGGAAAAACCGATTATTGTGATGGGGTATTTACGACGGGAATTATTCCCGTTGCAACAAACCCAACGAAAAGCGTATTTGCGACAGGAAGATATTACCGTCGCAAATGGTCAGTTATTTGTGACGGGTATACGGGTCTCGTCGCAATAGATATAGCGTGGTTTTCATGCCAAAACGCGGGAAGCCTATTTGCGACGATCGTCTTATACCCGTCGCAACTACCGGCGGCAGTAAATACTATTTGTGATAGGTAAATTGCCCCGTCACAAAAAAACAGTCAGCAGGTGTTATTTACGACGGGGCCTATCGCCAATATCAGCGGCGGTAAATAGGATTTTTGCGACAGGGATATCCGCCCGTCGCTAATGGTATGTCGGCAGGCATCTATTTGCGACGGGCTCGTCGCAAAAAACCTTTTAACCGCAGCCCATAATTAATGCGGGCGAAGTTATTTGCAACGTTATCCCATCGCAAATACTAGGTATTTGTGACGGGATACCGTCGCAAATAATCTAACCTATATATATCCCCACCCGTTTTTTTCAAATCATTCAGATCTCTCTTTCTTTCTCTCTTTAGCTTCTAGTTCTAAGTAGAAAGTTTCTTTTGGTTTAATTTTTTCTTACGAGAAAAGGAGATAAGGAGTTAAAAGATGCCTCAAAATATCTAAGGTATTTATATTATTTTCATTTTTTAAATAATTTTTAATTGTTAAATTATTTTTAATTGTTAATTTTATTTTTTATTGTTAATTTTAATTTTTTAATATAATGTTTAGTAGCTATATAGTATAATTAGATTAAGTGGTGGTACTAGATAATCCTTGTCTGGATACGAACAAGTAGAGGCAGTTCTGGCACAGATGTACCTAGGAGTGAAAACTCTGACAAGGTGTTTCGAGCTTGACTTGGGGTAACCTGGTACATGACAACGAGTTTTGTTGCACTCTTGGTTCGACACTCCCAGAGGATGTTTTGTTAATAATTAGAAATAATTATATTTAATTAGAAATATTTATATTTAATTAGAAATATTTATATTTAATTAGAATTAGTTCTATTTAATTAGAAGTAGTTATCAAATTAATTAGAAATAATTAAAATATTCATCAAATTATTAAGAAATAATTATATTTAAATTAGAAACAATTAAAATAATTAGGAAATAATTAAAACTAATTAGGAAATAATTAAAACTAATTAGGAAACAATTAAAACTAATTAGGAAACAATTAAAACTAATTAGAAAACAATTAAAATTAATTAGAAAACAATTAAAAATAATTAGGAAATAATTAAAACTAATTAGGAAACAATTAAAAACAATTAGGATAATTAGCAACTATAATTAGGATAATTAGTAAGCGTGATTGACCGCTCATCTACCTCAATTTTCTTTTCATTTGTGTGTTGAGGCTTAACAGGAAACTTCTGCCTCTACATGTAATATTTTCTTTTACTGTGAAAATTATCAACCTCCTCGCCAGCATAGAGGTGAGGAGGTTTATAATTTTGACAGTAAAAGCAAATATTACATGTAGAGGCAGAAATTTCCTGTCAACCTGAACACACAAATGAAAAGAAAATTGAGGTAGATGAACGGTCAATCACGTTTATTTTTCTATTAAATGATTGATTAACCACCGGACCTATATACATATCTTCGCATTACTAATTAGAAACATAATTAGTAATATAATTAGTATCATAAATAGTAACATAATATAAAATATTATATTATGCTAATATTAATAATTAAATAATACTAATAATATAATTATTTTATTATTATATATTTAATATTTATAAAAAAAAATTAATATAAATAAAATTTTAAAAAATTTATAAAATATTACAATTATCATTATTTCCAACAAGTTGCCAATTTTCAGGTCACTCAATAAAAAGTTTACGTCAACCGTGTCCAATGTAAACTCTATAATTATCCTTGTTTGGTTGATCACCTCGCAAGTAGCATTGCAATAGGACAACCCAAGTCATGTCTTTCTCATCTATAAGAATCATATCACATGACTTTTTACATAGACCATTTTTTCTTGAAAAATTAAGGGAAAGATACTGAAGTTCTCTTAATATTTTAAGGAAGAATGATCTATGTAAAGGGTCATGCGAGATAATTCTTAAAGACGAGAATGACATTACTTGTGTCATCCTATTACGACACTACTTGCGAGGTGATCAATCATGTAAGGACAATTATAGAGTTTACATTGGACATGGCTGACGCAAACTTTTTATTGGGCATGACCTGAAAATTGATGACCCTTTAAGATTTGAACATGTTAAGAATAGAGAAAATTTTGTTTGAAATATTGATATTTGTAATAATTAGTAATAATTAATAATAATTAGAAATAATTAATCAAAAATCAAATAAATTCGAGTACATGGATATAAATTGGCACAATTTCCAGTGGATTGGTGACTACTTTTTGTTCAACGTCTCATATCTTTGCTACTTTCTCCTACTGAAATCAGTATGAAAAATTTGCTCTAACGTATGTCAGAGCAAGTTTTTCATACTGATTTTAGTCGGGAGAAAGTAGAAAAGATATGAGACGTTGGATTTCTATGTTGATTTCTCTTTTAGAGATTGTTTTTCTTCTATAAAATTATTCAAAACTAGTAATGCTTTTTTATTTTATAGAAAAATATGGAACAACGAATTCAACAACAGTCATTATTAGATGACCGCGTATGGATAAGTCAACGTATAAATCCAAATGGTTATAGTTTAAATCTAGTATATATTGAGGGTTTGGAGACTTTCTTAGCATTTACAGCATCAAATTCAGAATTTGTTTCAGAAGGCACAATAAAATGTCCTTGTAAAAAATGTGCACTGAGAACGTTTGACACATTTGACAAAGTTAGAGGACATGTCTTGCGTTTTGGTTTTCAATCGGATTATATTTTTTGGTATCAACAAGGTGAACGCAATTCCAGAGAAGGTGATACTAACTTGATTCTGGATCCATCTCAGTTTCAAAATTTAGTACATGATGTTGCAGGTCCATCTTTTCAACATATAGAAACTCAGGATGATATTGATTCAACTCCTGAGTTTACACCATCTGAATTTTATGATTTGTTGAGGTCTGCTGAGGATGCATTATATCCTGGTTACAAGATGAGAAAATTAGAAGTAGTTGCTAAATTTATGGATATCAAATCATATAATGGAATGTCAAACACTTGTTTTGATCAGATATTTACTTTGATTAAAACATTGTTACCCGAAGGAAATGTTTTTCCTGCAAATTACTATGAGAGTAAGAGGCTTGTTCGGAATTTGGGACTTAGTTGTCAGAAGATTCATGCATGTTAAAATGATTTCATTTTATATTTTGGGGAAAATGAGTTGTTGGATAGTTGTCCCATATGTGGGAAACCTAGGTATAAAGAAGTGCAACATGGGAAGTCTGGCTTGATTCCTAAAAAACAGTTGATATATTTTCCGCTTACATCCAGACTTCAGCGTTTATTCATGTCTAAGAATACATCGACAATGATGTCATGGAACAAAAAGAATATTTCAACTGATAAAAGCTTTAATCATCCAACTGATGGTGATTCATGGAAATATTTTGATAGAGTACATCCGTCATTTTCTTTAGAATCCCGAAATGTGTGACTAGGTCTTTCCACTGATGGTTTCTGTCCGTTCGGATCTTATGGTAGTCAGTACCCATGTTGGCCTGTTTTTTTAACTCCGTACAATTTACCTCCATGGATGTTGATGAAATAACCCTATATCTTTTTGACCTTACTAATCCCAGGACATCCGAAGAATAATATTGATGTTTATTTGAAACCACTAATTGATGAATTAAATTTATTGTGGAGCACTGGTGTCAGTACATATGATGTTGCTGTGAAACAGAATTTCATACTAAGAGCAGCATTGATGTGGACAATTAGTGACTTCCCAGCTTATGGCATGTTATCTGGATGGAGTACATATGGTCTGAAATCATGTCCTTACTGTATGGGAGAGAACAAAGCATTTATGCTCGTCCATGGAAAAAAACCTTGTTATTTTGACTGTCATCGCAGATTTCTTCCAGCTGGTCATCCTTTTCACAGAAACAGATCTCATTTTAGAAAAGGCACAATTGAAAGGGATGGACCTCAAAAAATTCTATCAGGTATGGAGTTAAAATCAGTTGTATTTTCATTACCTCCCATTACATTTGGACCCACAATAAACCAACAGAAAATTTCTGGTTTTGGGAAAGAGCACAATTGGATAAAACATAGCATATTTTGGAATTTTCCATATTGGTCTGATTTTCTGGTCCACCACATATTGGATGTCATGCATATTGAGAAGAACTGTTTTGATAATTTGTTTCATATAGTTTTGGATACACCGGGAAAGAGCAAAGACAATGTAAATGCACGATTAGATCTTGCCCAAATTTGCAGGCGTCCAGAACTAAAATTGTTTGAGAATGTTAAAACAGAAAGGTTAATGAAACCAAAATCAGTTTATACACTTTCCAAAGAAAGTTTCTTATTATTTTGTCAGTGGATTGCAGATTTGAGACTTCCAGATGGTTGTGCTTCCAATTTGTGTAGATGTGTAAAGAATGGTCATATTACCGGATTAAAAAGTCATGATTATCATGTTTTAATGGAAAGACTTCTTCCCATTGGATTAAGAGGTCTATTGAATTCCGTGATTTGGGATTCCATAACAGACATATCATATTTCTTTCAGGACATTTGTGCGGAGAAAAAAGATTACGATGTTCTAAACAAACTTGAAGAAGTTGTTGTTGTAATTATATGTAAACTGGAAAAAATATTTCTGCCATCTTTCTTTGACTCAATGGAACATTTGATATTACATTTTCCATATGAAGCAAAATGTGGAGGTCCAGTACAGTTTCGATGGATGTATCCATTCGAAAGATGCATGCTGAAATTGAAAAAGAAAGTACGTAAAAAAGTATCTGTTGAAGGATCTATTGTTGAAGCTTATTTGCAAGAAGAAATATATTTTTTCTAATCCCACTATTTTGAATCTGAGTATCCCTCAAAACATAACTTCATGGGATGGAACGAGAGGAATGTTGATAAAAGCAATAATTAATTATCTATTTTTAACCAGCCAGAGCTCGGTTTCGGTGGAGTTCATGAACGATGGCTTTTGGATGATGAACATCACAAAGCTCATACGTATGTTCTGCTCAACTGTGAAGAGATGACATAATTTGTACTGTAAGTGTTTCTATCCCTTATTCTATCATTTATTTTACAATAAATAACTTTGTTTTTTATAGGTTATATGATAATCATATCAAGAAATAACTTCCACAAATTACAGCAGCTGCTCTCGAAGAACGCCGACAGAAAAAAATTTATCAGTGGT
The DNA here is from genome assembly GCA_963277665.1 of Viscum album. Taxonomy (NCBI): domain Eukaryota; kingdom Viridiplantae; phylum Streptophyta; class Magnoliopsida; order Santalales; family Viscaceae; genus Viscum; species Viscum album. The sequence goes on along the minus strand of OY728139.1, from coordinate 1,383,049,012 downwards.
TTCAAAAACTGGTAACATAAATTCTTAATGTTTTAACATATCATTCAATTTATAGTTTAGTATATTGATAATTATTTCACAAATTTTCATGTGTCTCGATATGCTGATAAAATTGACAAACGGTTGTGTATATTGAGTAACCCACCATCCAAAATGGTTAAATCTTATAATGCATACGTGGTGAATGGTTTTCGATTTCATACACATGTATATGGGGAATAAAAAAAGATAATGAACAATGGAGTTTGCTTGAGAGTATCTCATAATAGAGAAAATAAATTTGACTTTTATGGCATGCTTGATGAAATTATTGAACTCTGTTATCTAGGACAACATTATATAACGATGTTCAAATGCCGGTGGTTGGATACTGAGAGAGGCATGCATGTTCATCCAACTCATAGAATCATTGATATTAAATATAAAAGTGTTCTTGCAGTAAATGAACCATTCTTACTGGCTTAACAGGCACATTAAGTTTATTACACAAAGTACTGTGCTACGTCAAGAGACTTGACTGATTGGTGGAGCATAATAAAAATCAAAATTCGAGACAATCAATTTAGGCGAAGTGAATGTGCTATCACTGAAGTGCAAGGAATTGAAGTTTTTCAAGAGAGTACTCAAAATAAATCTTTTTTACAAAGAGACATGAGTATCGATGATGACACCCTACAATTAAGAGTCGGTGATGACGATGATGTTAATGATGTCACAAATGAATGTGAAATGGTAAGAGATGAAGAAACTAGAAGTCAAATGGATATTAATGATATTGAGGAGGAATATGAAGATGACACCATCAGATATGAAGATGATGATGAAGGTGAACATTGATACAATTCAATGATAGTTATATATAATCATAACTAATATATATGTATATATAATAATAATTTTCAATTATTTGATAACAATATTTATTTTCTATTTCAGATGGATTCGGACATAATTCGTGAGTTGTTGGAGGGTGATCTAAATTTCGATGAGGGTGATTTTGTGGCATCTGACCCTCATCCTGCAGATGCTTCAGGAGGTACGCGGAGGGGGTGCGGTCTTACCCGAATGATGATTCTTGACCCTATCCTCGAGCGACATCCACGTCTTGGGTTTGATGCATTCACACAGAGGTATGATAACCAGTGCATTTTACTATGATTTCATTAATCTATTTACATAATAAATGTTTTATTGTTTTTACAGTTTTACGCATATAGCAGTCGGACAGGGTAGCGCTATCTTGCGGAACTATTTTTCTCATCCATGGACCACATGGGAGCAGATTCCTGTTGATGTGCAACAGGCCATGTTCGACCATTGGTTGGTACGTATGTAAATAAATAATTTTTATTTTGAAAGTTATTTCATTTATAACTTGATATTTTGAATTATTTGTAGGGTTTATGGTATCCGATCGATGATACCATGTGCGACCCCATCTACGAGGCATGGAAGGTGGTCATGTGTGATCGCTTTCGTTAGTTTTTGCACAACTTAAGAAGGGCTTCCATGAAGAAAGCAGGAGTGTCAGTGTTTGATGACTCCTTTAGAGCGCACCGACCAGAGTACATTTCATCCCACGTATGGGATGGATTATGTTCACATTGGTTGAGTGGCAGCTTTCAGAGGAGATCATCGATGGGGAGATAGAATCGAGGGAGACCGGAGGTGACTCATCGAGCTGGGAGTCGTACATTCAGTACTCATATACAGCATCTGGTAAGTACATTTTTTAAAAATATTTTATATAACTTTAAATATTAATAATTTATTTTATATTCTTATAGGCTGTCGAGCAGCCTGATATTACGGAGTTCGACGTATATCGGAGGATGTATATTGATCCAGCTACTGTGGAGATTAGAGGTGATCGCCAGTGTCAGATTGTGGTCAGTATTATTTGTTTTTCAATTTGAAAATTAACTGCATATAATATATTCATAATTTTAATTTTAAATTGCATTTACAGGAGTCATATGAGGCCACAGCATCACAGACTCAGGCTGAGAGTCAGGCTGAGGCATTTGATCAGGCTAGTGGCCATCAGTTTGATGAGGCGGCCTGGATGCAGGCAACCCAGTATGGATTCGAGAAGGGCCGAGTAGTTGGTATCGGCAGTCGACTGACTCCTGGAGATTATTATTCCACTACTACGATGTCGGTATCCAGCTCGAGAGGAGGCCGTGCATCATCTTCCGCTTTATAGTATGAGGATCAGTTGCAATCTCAAACTGAGTTAATAGAGAGTATTCGTAAGGAGCAGGAGGAGATGCGTCTGCAGCATCAGTAGTATGAGGAGGAGCGTCGACGATAGAAGCAGGTGCACGAGGAGCATATGAGTCTATGGCAGCAGCAGCAGCATGAGCAGATGGAGTACATGCGCAGACTTACTCGTGCATTAGGGATGGAGTTTCCTCCACCAACTCCTGCAGATCATCCCCCTCCCCCTCCCCCTCCCCCTCCTTCAGATCAGCGATTTTTTTTATGTTATAAAGTTTGTGAATTCAAACTATATGATATTTTCTATTCAGATTTTATGTCTCTCTTATATATTGCATTATTTAATTTTTATTTATTTTTAATAGTTTATTATTTATTTTATTAATAATAATATTATACTTAGTATTTTAATTATTTTTTTATATTTTTTTTTCAAATTTTGATAATTTTCATATTTTTATTTTCCAATTATTTTAATAATATTATATTCAATATTTTTAATACTTAAAAAGTTTCAAATATTTTAAGTAAAATTATAATTTTTTAATTATTTATAATAATATGAATTCTTTATATTATTATTATTATTATATAATAGTATAATATTAATATGATTAATAATATTATTCATATTTTATAATAGTTATTATTTTTATATATATTAAAATTTTCAAATATTTTAATTTAATTATAATATTTTTAATATGAATTATAATATTACTTTTATTATTATAATATTAATATTTTATTTTTTTATTTTTTATAATTTTTTAATTATTTATAATAAAATTAATTCTTTATATTATTATTATTATATAATATTATAATATTAATATGATTAATAATATTATTCATATTTTATAATATTTATTATTTTTATATATATTAAAATTTTCTAATATTTTAATTTAATTATAATATTTTTTAATATGAATTATAATAATAATAATATTTTATTTTTTTTATTTTTTATACTTATTTACGACGGGTGACGACCTCGTCGCAATAGGTAATTGCGACGAGCCCGTCGCAAATACTTTTAATATATTTTTTGAATTTGTTTTATACTTATTTGCAACGGTATCATTAACCCGACGCAAATAACATTTGTGACAGACCCGTTGCAAATGTTTATTTTTTTTACTTATTTGCGATGGGTTGAGGAACCCGTCGCAAATACCATTTGCGATGGTCCCATTGCAAATGCTTATGTAAAGATTTTTTTAAATACATCGACTAGTATTAGCGACAGGAATTCTCCCCGTCACTAATAATAGTTTTAGCGATGGTTCTGTCACAAATAGATTTAGTTGGGACGCCATTTTCCGCAATGGGCCATTTGCGACGGACCCCCGTCACAAATGGCCCATCGTAAATAAGCCTATTTCCAGTAGTGGTGGTTGGGACGGCACCCAAATTTGATTTTTACCATGATCAATGATTATTTCGGGATCAATACGATGATGAATGCCAGTCTCCATGAAATATAATCAAATATTTAGATAAAGAAGAAACAGGCCCGAAACCTTTAGAGAGGACCTTGCACATCATGTTTATAATTAATTTAATTAATTTCATAAAGAAAAATAATACCTAGATCTTTGGTATTTTTCTTCATTGATGATATTGATTTTCCGGAATGACCCTTCCAGATTATCTCGTTGCACTTGTAAGGATCCAAACTAGAATCCCTCTAGCGGTGATCCACACGTGCTCTGATGGCCTCCAATCGACATCGCTTGTTCTCTGGGTGCTAGCATGGCGAAGCGAGTGTCTTGTGTCGGTCGTTCTTGATTTCTTGTTCTTCAGCCTTAAAGAACGTCTCTCGTTCTTGAGAGGGGAGAGAAGAGGATTCGAGAGAGAAATTGTTTGGCTCAACAATTCTCAATTCACCAGGCGTGTGGTGTGGTGTATGGCACAATAGTGGTTCTTGCCTATTTATATACAAGTAATTTCAGTTACAATATTTAATTGCATAGCAACAATTAAATACATTCATGAACTTACAGAAAACCCATGCATTTAATAATAATACCGCGTCATTATTTATAGTGTGCCAACTTGCGAAAAATGGAATTATAAATAAAATTCCACGTCACAAAATAATAGTAGTGTTATTTTAATTTGTGCCAACTAGTTAAATAATTATTTACTATCTTGCAAATAATTATTTTACTACCAGACTGACCTTGATCCGCTCGAACTCCACTTCCATTTATTGAACACCCGAATAAATAAATAAATAATTTATTCTCTTAAATAAATATTTTATTTACAAACTAGTAAATAAATATTTATTAAATGTTCAATAAAATAAATAATCATATTTTATTTAATTTATGTGATCATTTTAACTTGAATAAAATTATTCCACGGTCTTGAGAATAATATTTATTTCATTAATTAAATTCAAATATAAATTAACTGAGACCACCAAAAATCCTTAGTGTATGACCCTCTAGGATTCTTTCTTGTTGGCATTAGGCAGGCTTGCCTAAAGTCCAAGAGTACTGTCTAGAAATGGGTCAAGGAACCCAAAATAAAGAACGTAAAGTCACAACAATGACATCCATATACGAACACTCACTGTGTAATATAATCTATTTGTTGCAATATATCATCAAGCTAGTTTCATGATTGTGTCATCAACTTTTATGCTTGATACGTCATTCTTTGACTACCTGAAATAAACTCATCATTACACCATGGCCATGGAATTTCACACGACAGTTCTATTTCAATCAAAGGGTTGATATTTAAAATTCCATAAATGGAAGAGACAAATAATTCTTCTACTTATCCATTAATAACATGTCACTCATTACGCACCCAATGTAGGTTCCGGGAGCAGTGGAAGCATGTTTATGGGTTTACCCAACTTTAATTTTAGCATTAAACAACGTTCAATCCAAGATCTATCACGATAATAAAACGTCGGATCTTCGTAATAGAACAAAAAATGAAAATAAATAGAAGGGTCCCGAAACCATCGAGAGGATCATCATATGTTGGTTATAATTAATTTAATTAATTGACAAGAATTACCTTGATGTAATTCTTTCTTCGTTGATGTTTTCCGGTCATTTTTTGATGTGATTCATCATTGTGTCGCAGAAGCCAAGTGTAGAATTCCTCTAGTGGTGATCCACATGTGCACCACGTATCTCTGGATGTCGCCAAAGGAATATTCGGGTGCTAGCGTGGAGAATCCTTTTCTTGCGTTGTCCGCCTTAAATCGCCTTGATCCGATGGAGGAGTATCTCTCTCGGTCTTGAGAGCGTTCTTGGAGGAAGGAGTTCTCTCGGCCTTGAGAGAATTTTCCAGAATTGTTGTGCACAACGATTCTCTCTAGAAAAGTGTTGGGGTTGTGAGGATATTTATAATTGTGTTTGATTTTATAGAGTTATGACAATAAATAAGTGTGTTACGCATTTTATTTATTTCATTAACTCTTATTGAAAACCCTCATGTCGAATGATTAATTCCTTGACATGCGTCCACGCTGATTATAATAAATATCATTTAATAAAACGATATTATTTTCTCAAAATCCCTACTGGAAAAAACTACACATAGTGTAATCATTAATACACAACTTATACTCGTTTTCCATGAAAACTACACGGCGTGTACATTCAATGTACATGGCTTGTTTATCTTGTTTTCATTTTTATTTATTTCCTCCACCACATTTATTAGACCTTGAGTAATGACAATTTATTTCTTAAATAAATGTAACTGCATTACTCGCTAATAAATATATATTATTTCACCCACAATATATTATCTTGAATAACTAGTGTCGAAATAAATGAGATCCAGCATCCTTAAATAATTATTAAACCACAGTCGTGAATAATCTTTATTTAACTTGTTAAATTAATATTTAACTGAGATACATGGACACACTTAGTGTGTGCCCTCTAGGCCTCTTTCTCAGTGGCATTAGGCGGAGCCTGCCTAAAGTCCAAGGTTAGTGTCTAGCAACATACCAAGGCACCCATAGAGAAAGAAGTTAATGCCACAATGACGTGTCACCTCATACAAACGCTTACCCTGTAATATAATCCCTTTGTCACGATATCTTGAATCAAGTGGGTTGCATGCTAGTGTCATCATCCCATGTTCTTGATTATTCTTTCTTTGACTTTTCAGAATTGAACTCGCTTATTCCTTACCATGGCCATGGATTTATTTAGGCTATATCAATTCCATCAAAGGGCTTGAGATATCTACTTATGTTATGGAACAGAATGGACAAATCCTTTCTCACATTATCTATTAATGCAATATTACTCGTGACGCACCCAACGTATCTTACCTCGCTGCGAATAGTGTGTCGTCACAGTTTTCGTCAATACATCTAAGTGTACAATTTGTAATACCCATTAATAATAATATTAAAGTCCAAGGACCAATAAACACGTCCGCGGATAGGTTCATCCAATGAAACTATGAAATGTGTATTTCCTACTGGCGGGTCTTGTTCTCATAATATCCTCCTGGATATTACCAAGGGTGCACACCATGAGAAGGTGCCTCAAAGTTTTATGAGTTCTCACCCCTAATGGCCTATATTATTTTTGTCCCTAAAATAACATCATCAGTCCATAGAACATATATTCAAGAACAGTGTTATGGCACTTTCGGGTTCTCATCGTAGTAGGAATCCGCTATGATCCTTTAATGAAACTGTTATCCTTGGGACATTATCACATGAATTGTCAGGAAAAAGAACAATCAAGATGTGATAAGGTGTTTATTTAATGAATAAAGTACAAAGTAGTTGGTTCTAGGCCACCAACTCCAACAGACTCCCACTTGGACTAGATACAACTGCTAACAACTTTTAAACCGCTAGCTCTCACATGATATTCATGCTTCTGCTGAGATAGGCCTTTAGTCATGGGGTCTGCCACGTTCTCTTCCGTAGACACTCTACTCATTAAAAATTTACCCCTTTTATATAAATCCCTCAAGAGGTGATACTTTCAGAGTATGTTCTTTGTCCGTTGATGTGACCTTGGTTCTTTTGCGAGAGCCACTGCTGTAGTATTATCACAATACAACATAATAGGATCTTTACTGCTAGGCACCACATCAAGCTCCTGGACAAAGCTCCGAATCTGGACGGCTTCCTTGGCTGCATCAGAAGCCGCTATATATTTGGACTCCGTTGTAGAATCGGCGACAACTGGCTACTTTGAACTCTTCCAGCTCACAGCTCCTCCATTGAGAAAAAAAACATATCCAGATTGTGACTTCAGATCATTCTAATCTATCTAAAAACCAGCATCATCATACCCTCTGATGACAAGTTCCTCGTCTCCTCCATACACCAGGAACATATCCTTAGTTCTTATCAGATACTTAAGGATAGTCTTAACATCAGTCCAATATTATTCTCCTGGATCTGCTTGATATCTTCCTACCATGATCAGTGCATATGCAACATCAAGCCTGGTACATAACATGACATACATGATGGATCCTATAGCCGAAGAATATGGGATCTTACTCATTCTATCTTTCTCTTGTTGTGTCTAAGGTCACATTTTCTTAGAAAGATGTAGGTCATGTGACACTAGAACCAATCCCATCTTGGATTGTTCCATACTAAATCTATTTAGTATCTGGTCAATGTATGTACCCTAACTTAGTCCAAGTAGCCTCTTGGATCTATCATGAATGATCTTGATCCCTAGAATGTAGGCTGCTTCACCCAAGTCCTTCATGGAGAAACACTTGTTCAACCAGTCCTTAACTAACTGTAAGACTGGTACATCATTTCCAATAAGCAATATGTCATCAACATATACTACTAGGATAAAGATCGCATTCCCATTAAACTGCTTATAAACACATGACTCACATTCGTTCTTAATGAAACCAAATTCCTTTATGGCTTCATCAAATCAAATGTTCCATGACCTGGATGCTTGATTTAATCCATAAATGTATTTTTGCAACTTGCAAACCCGTTTGGCTTCACCTGGTGTCACAAACCCTTCTAGTTGTGTCATATAGACATCTTCCTGAAGGTTCCCGTTAAGGAATATTATTTTGACATCCATTTTCCAAATCTCATAGTCATAGTAAGCTGCTATGGAAAGTATGATTCTTATGGATTTAAACATGGTAACTGGCGAGAAGGTTTCATCATAGTCAATTCCTTGACATTTTCTAAATCCTTTAGCCACTAGCCTTGCTTTATAGGTGTTAACTTGACCTTCCATGTCTAGTTTTCTCTTGAATACTCATTTGCTTCCAACAGGATTTACATCAACTGGCTCATCGACCAGAACCCGGCCTTGGTTATGATACATGGAATCCATCTCATAATTCATAGCTTCTAGCCATCTTACAACTTCTAAGATTTCTACTGCTTCCTTTTAGGATATAGGTTCATTATTTTCCAACAATAATGATTCACCATCCTCAATGACTAGGAAACCATATCTCTCTAGTTCCCTTACCTCTCTTGAGCTCCTACGTAGTACTTGTGTTTCTAGAACCTCTTCCACAGGGACCAGTGGAACTTGTTCTTGTACCAACTCTTGTGTATCTTGAGCATTAACTTCGTTGAAGTCAATCTTGCTCTTACTATCCCTTTTTAGGATGTGCTCCCTCTCAAGAAAGATGGCTTGTCTGGCGACAATCACTTTCTTGTCTTGAGGGTTATATAGGTAATATCCTTTTGTTTTCTTGGGATATCCTATAAAGATACACCTCATGCTCTGAGGTGCTAGTTTGTTTCCTGAGAAGGCCTTGACAAATGTCTCGCATCCCCATATATGTGTATGAGACAAAATGAGTTTCTTTCTATTCCATAACTTAGAGGGAATTCCATTTGTCTTCTTAGTTGGTACTCGGTTTAATGTGTATGATGTAGTTTGTAATGAATATCCCTAAAAGGATAATGGAAGATATGCATGACTCATCATTAACCTCACCATGTCCAACAAGGTGTGATTCCTCCTTTCACTAACACCATTTCACTGTGGTGTATAAGGAGGAGTGAGCTGAGATAGAATCTCAGACTCCCGTAGAAGATCGATGAACTCTTGGTTCAGATATTCTCCACCTCGATCCGATTGAAGTTTCTTTATCTTCTCACCAAGCTGATTCTCTCCTTCATTCTTGAATTCCTTAAATTTCTCTAAGGCTTATAACTTATACCTCATTAAGTAGACATATCCATATCTACTCAAATCATCAGTAAAAGTAATGAAGTAATAATATCCACCTATAGCTTCTACTGGAAGTGGTCCACACACATCCGTGTGCACCAATCCTAGAAGCTTTGTGGCCCTTTCACCTTGTCCACTGAAAGGTGGCTTGGTCATTTTACCTTGTAAACAAGTGTGACATCTATCAAGTGGTTTTAGCTCAGTAGAGTCTCAATAGCCATCTTAGTAGAGCTTTGTCAAGTGTTTCTCATTTACATGACCGAGACGGTGATTCCACAACTGGGTGATGTATGAGTCAGGTGAGTTTGTTTCATTACTGATTTTCGACACTTAGTTTTTTGTAATTTAATACATACAAACCATTATTTAAATGCGTCATACCATTACATACATTGTTCTTATAAAAGAGACAACCCTTATTTCCAAACTTGAAAATAAATCCATCTATATCCAAAAAAGATACAAAAATTATGTTCTTGGTAACACTAAGCACATAATAACAGTTATGTAAAACCAAAATCATCCCAGTCGGCAATGAGAGGTGGTAGTCGCCAATGGCCAATGCAGCCAGCCTCATGCCATTGGTAGCTCGAAGATCCACCTATCCTCTAGCAATCTTTCTAAATCTACTTGGTTCCTACATTTGAATACAGATGTGAGCCCCACAAGTTGTATCTAATACTCAATGTGTAGAAATGGAAAGATTACACTTGATAATGAATGCACCTTTAGTGTCCCCACGCTTCTGGGTGTAGTTCCTCTTCTAGTGGCCTTGCTTTCCACATGAAAAACATATTGCCTCATGTTCCTTACCCTGCCTATGGATCTTCCCCTTCTTGGAAGGATGGTGCTCGGGGGCTTCAGACCGTTTATAAGTATTTGGACTCATTGCCTTGTCCTTCCTTTTCTTATTCACCATAAGGATTGTAGGTTTGTCATGACCCATGTCCTTATCTACCTGGAGAATCAAGGTCAGAAGTTCTGATAGACTCTTCTCATTATTGATCATGTTGTAGTTGACAATAAAGCTTGAGAAGGTCTTGGGCAGTGATGATAGGATGAGATCTGTATGCAACTCATCTGGGAATTTAATCCCTAAGATGTCCAGGCGTTCGATGTAGCCAATAAGCTTGACTACATGACGCCCAGCTGGCGCAGACTCTTGAAGATTAATTGTAAACAAATCATTGGAGATCTCATATCTATTTTGTCTCGCCTTCTATTGGTAGAGATCCTTAAAGTGAGACATCATGTTATATGCGTCCATGTTTTCATGTTGCTTCCAGAGCTCATTAGACATGGCCGATAGCACAAAACATTGGATATCTGTGGCATCATCTATATGTTTTTCATAGAGATATATTTCCTCATCACTGGCCTCTTTTCCATGCAAAACTGGAACAGGCTCTTCCAGCACATGCAATTTCCTTTCGTGGCGAAGGATGACGCATAAACGCCTCTGCCACTCTTGGAAATTGGTGTCGGTGAGAAGGTTTTCCTTCTCGAGTATGGTTCGCAATGATATGTTTGAAGTCATTTTTCTTGTTGTTTCTACAAATTAAGATGAGAAAAGGTTTAGTACTTTATTACAAAACTAAGACAAATAAATAAATTAATACTTATTAGTCTCCCACTATTTTATTGAAATCTAATAGCCCTCACCATTGACTTCAGAATATTCTGTTTCCTGAATATTCTAGTAGAAAGGATCCATATTGCCCTTCGCATTACCCCAACTAGGTTTGTTCAAGAAACTTGAAGGGTTTTAGGTAGGCATTCCAAATGCCAACTGCATTAACTCATATCTCCTTGATCCGCTGAGTGGACTCTACAATCCTGAAATCCTTTTATTTTGGATTTCCTCAACCTTTACCTCCTGGTCACACTAAGTCCTGTTGTGGCAGTCACCCTTGATGCGAACCAAGTCAAGTCAACCCAAAACCTTGAATTAGAATTCCTTGAGAATTAAAAGCACCCCAACTAGGGTTGTTCAAGCAATTTGAACTATGGTTCGATTCTAACCAAGATTATGGAAGGCTATACCGACTTAATATTTCTTTGAGGGATTTTATCCTTATATGTAAATTTCCATTTTATTATCTTTGATTACATGATTATTAATATTAAGTGGTATATACTTAAGTGATAAACCATGTATAAGATAATATTTATGCATAAGCCGATCTTATTTTAGTTCCATATTGCATGCTTATTTAATTCATTAATTGTGTAATCATGAAAACACACCCACAATAAATAAACCATGAAACTTACATAAATAAAATAAATGGTATGATCATGAGCTTGTTCTATTGGTTAGTTTATCTAGCGGTTGATAAACTAACCCAAGACCTAGGGGAGAAACACCTTGAACCATTCGAGTTCGTGTTTACAGCTTTCCACCTGTCCACCTTTGTATCTCCTTTGATTGGTTTCACCTTGGCTCCTAACTTGAGCCGCCTCCACTAGCTTGGGAGTTCCATCCATTACATATGCATTTATCTCACATGTAGGTGAGGGGTAAAATGGGTTTTTACATAAATGAATCTTTGGGCGCGTAGGCCCTACATATTAATAAGGATAAGGCTCGTAGACCAACAAATTTAATTTAAATAAATAAATTAAAAGAAATCATTCACATACAAAGGTATTGGTCTAACTCATGATCATCCTTACATGCAACAATATTTACGCATAAATAAAACTAGCATTCAATTCTGTAATCGTTCTTGCTTAAGATAAATCATGCTTGAATCAATTAATTATCTTTAATTAATCAATCCTTTTATCTTAAACCCTTTTCTGAATTTCCTTGAGATTCTCATCCATCATAATTTTAAACAAATAAATTCATTTCAAATTATCTTTGTACGTAACTTGTACCTTGGAGGCAACCCGATGAATTCTCGTTCATTACGCAGATGTTAAATTAAACACATATATATAAAACACCTATCATGTGTTGTGCCTCAGCTTTATTCCTGCACTATGGTAGACATATCAAGGGTTTTTATAATATAATAATAAATTTTAATAAATCTGCGTAATTTGGATGAGTACAAGGCATGTAGTTCTAACTACACGGCATGTACTTTTGTTCACCGTGCATCCAAAGTACACGCCCGGGGACATGGTGTGTAGATGTACTTCAGAAATTTTTAGAGTACATGGTGTGTTTAGTGGGACACACGCTGTGTAGTATCCACGTTACACGGTTCCAGTCGGCCAAGCCATGTACGAGGTACATGTTCCAACCCTAACCCGAAGGGACTACATGCCGTGTTCAGTGGACCACATGACGTGTAATCTAGAAATCGTGTGCCACATGTTATTGGTCAACACATGGTGTCATTTATGACTTAGGTATACTCCAATAAATGACCTGATTTGGCGGACCAGTCTGATGCATTGAACCTAGACTACACAGCGTGTACTTCTGAATACACGTCGTGTATTCTTGTGTTGTACGACCAGGAAAATTTGACTCCTCCAAATGAGATCCTCTATTTTATTTTAATCAAAGTTAAAAGAAAATTTTGTTTCTCTAAGGTGAACGAGAAATGAGAGAGGAGGAACAGATCTCAAGATTCAGATTTAAATAACGATTAACTTGAATTGAAACAACTAAATTATTAAATGCATAAATCACCAATAAAAAACTAAATAATCATAATCAATGATATAACCTGGATCTGATACCACTTGTAGGTTCCAGGCATAGCAGAAGCACGTTGTTGGGTTTGCCCAACTTTAATTTTAGAGTTAAACAACGTTCAATCTGAAGGTTCCAGGCGCAGCAGAAGCTTGTGGGTGGATGTACCAACTTGGCCTTTTGTCATTAGTAATGATCAATCCGAGATCAATACGACGATAAACGCCAGTCTCCATGGATCGAATCATAGAAATAGACAAAGAAAAAGGATGGTCCCGAAACCACAAATGAGGATCGTCACAGGTTGATTATAATTAATTTAATTAATTGACAAGAAGTGCCTTTTTGGTGTTCTTTCTTCATTGATATTTTTGATCTTGTTCTAATGTAATTCGTCGTTGCGTCACAGAATCCAAGGATATACTTCCTCTAGTGGTGATCCACACGTGCACCACGTATCTTTGGACATCACCAAAGGATTATTCGGGTGCTAGTGTGGAGAAACCTTTGCTTGCATTATCCGCCTTAGATCGTCTAGATCCGATGGAGGAGGATTTATCTCGGTCTTGAGAGCGTTCTTGGAGGAAGGATTTCTTTCAGTCTTGAGAGAATTCTCCAGAATTGTTGTGCACAATGATTAAGGAAAATTATTGGGGTTGTGAGGATATTTATAATCAGGTTTGAGGTTATAGATTTATGACAATAAATAAATGTGTTACGCGTTTTATTTATTTTATTAACTCTTATTGAAAACCCCCATGTTGAATAATTAATTCCTTGACATGCGCCCATGCTGATTATAATAAATATCATTTAATAAAACAATATTATATCCTCAAAATACCGACTATAAAAACTACACGACGTGTAATCATTAATACATGGCGTGTACTTGTTTTTCATAAAAAACCACACTGCATGTAATCATTAATACACGACATGTACTTGTCTTTCATTTCCTTTCCAAAATGAAAATTACACGGCGTGTAATCATTAATACATGGCGTGTACTTGTTTTCAAAATAAAAACTTCACGGCATGTAATCATTAATACATGGCATGTACTTGTTTTCATTTTATTCTTCCTCCAACATTAAAATGATTTAGGCTTCCTTAAATAATTATTAAACCACGTACGGTAATAATCTTTATTCTACTTGAGATACTTGAATACGCTTAGTGTGTGACCCTCTAGGCCTCTTTCTCTTTGGCATTATGCGGGATTTCCTAAAGTCCAAGATTACTATCTAGCAACGGGTCAAGGCACCCAAGAGAAAGAAGTTGACACTGCATTGACATGTCACCTCATACGAATGCTTACCGTGTAATTTAATACCTTTATCTAAATATATCATCAAGAAAGTTTCATGATAGTGTCATAAACCTATATGCTTGATCTATCATTCTTTGACTTCTAGAAATAAACTCATCGTTACACCATGGTCATGGAATTTGGGCGACAGTTCTATTTCAATCAAAGGGCCCTAGATATCTACTTCCATAAATATGGAAGGTACAAATACTTCCTCGACTTATCCATTAACAACATGTCATTTATGACACACCCAACATAACATACTTCCCGCCAACTATCTTCATGGCGGTTTTCATCAGCAAATCTAAGTGTGTGAGTCATGACATGAGTTAATGATAATATTACAGTCTAAGGGCCATTACAGACGCTCGTAGATAGCAATTTCCGATGACACCAAGACATGCAGAATTGCTACGGGTGGGTTTATTCTCATAATCTCCCATCTTGGAGATTACCAAGTGCGAAATTCATGAGAGAGAGTCTCGTCTTCTTACGAGTACTTGCACATGACAGTCTGTATACTATGTGTCCTATCATAGTATGTCATCCAACCATAAAATTTTATTTAAGAATATTTTTATAGCATTTCAATGTTCTCATCATAGCGGGGATCTTCCATGACCTTATTAATGCAACAAATATTCCAAGACATTATTATATTATAGTCATGCAGAACAATGAACAATATATAATATGTGTACATTCATGTAATCAAAGTACAAATAGTTGGTTCTTAGGACACCAACTCTAACAAACTCCCACTTGGACTAGAGACAACTGTCTATGAATTTTAGTCTGCTAGACCTCACATGATGATCATGTTTCTGCTGAGTCAAGGATTTAGTCAAGGGGTCCACCATGTTGTATTCTGTGGAAATACTACTCACTAAAACTTCACCTCTCTGAGAAAAATCCCTCAAGAGATGATACTTCTGAAGTATGTGCTTTGTCCGCTGATGTGACCTTGGCTCTTTTGCAAGTGTCACCACTACAGTATTATCACAATAGAGTGTGATAGGATCATTATTGCTAGGTACTACATCTAGCTCTTAGACGAAGTTTCGCATCCATACTTCTTCTTTAGCTACCTCAGAAGCTGCGATATACTCGGACTCTGCTGTATAATCTATCACCACACCTTGATTTAGCTCTTCCAGCTCACTGCACCTCCTTTCAAACTAAAGATGTATCCAGTCTGTGACTTCATGTCATCCTGATCAGTCTTTAAACTAGAATCTACATGCCCTCTAATGACTAGTTCCTCATCTCCATCATAAACCAGGAACATATCCTTAGTACGCCTCATATACTTAAGGATAGTCTTGATTGCCATCCAATGGCGATCTCCTAAATCAGCTTGATATCTTCCTACCGCACTTAATGCGTAAGAAACATATAGCCTTGTACATAGCATAGCATACATGACTGACCCAATCGCGGATGCGTAAGGGATCCTTGACATTTTCTTTCTTTCCTCTTGTGTCTGAGGACACATTTTCTTGGAAAGATGAATGTCATGTGACACTAGAAACAATCCCCTCTTGGACTGTTCTATACTGAATAGTATCTTGTCAATGTATGTACTTTGACTCAGGCCCAGTATTCTCTTGGATCTATCACGATGGATCTTGATCACAATAATATATGTTGTCTCGCCCAAGTCTTTCATAGAGAAGCATTTATCCAACCATGTCGTAACTAACTATAAGACAGGTACTTCGTTTCTAATTAGTAATATGTCATCAATATTTACTATTAGAAAAATGATTGTACTTCCATTAAACCTTTTGTATACACAAGGATCACATTCATTATTAACAAATCCAAATTCCGTTACGGCTTCATCAAAACAAATGTTCCATGACCTTGATGCTTGCTTTAATCCATAAATGGATTTCTGCCACTTGCATACCTTGTTGGCATCCTTTGGAGTCACAAACCCTTCAGGTTGTGTCATATAGACATCTTCATGGAGGTTCCTATTAAGGAATGTTGTTTTGATATCCATTTTCCAAATTTCATAGTCATGGTAAGCGGAAATGTCCAATAGGATTCTAATGGATTTCAGCATCGCAACCGGTGAAAATGTTTCATCGTAGTCAATTCATTGACGCTGTCTAAAACATTTTGCAACTAGTCATGCTTTATAGTTGCTAACTTGTCCCTCCATGTCCAATTTCTTCTTGAATACCCACTTATTGCCAATAGGCTTTACATCAACTAGAGGATCTACCAAAATCTAGACTTGGTTTTGGTACATGGAATCCATTTTAGAATTCATGGATTCTTGCCACATGGAAACATTTGTGCCTTCAACTGCTTCCTTGTAGGTAAGAGGATCATCATTTTCAACCAATAATGAGTCACCATCCTCAGTGACAAAAAAAACATATCGTTCTAGTTCTCTCACCTCTCTCGTGCTCCTACATAGTTCTTGTGTCTCTGGAACAGATTGTTCTTCCACGGGGCTTTGTGGAATCTTTTCTTGTATCAACTCTTGTATATCTTAAGCCTCAACTTCATCGAATTCTATCTCTATCCCACTATATATTTTAGAGATGTGATCCCTCTCAAAGATTATGGCATGTCTTGCCACTGTAACCTTTTTATCTGAGGGTTGTATAGGTAATATCCCCTTGTTTCCTTGGGAAATCCTATAAATATACACTTTATGCCTTGGGGTGTAAGTTTGTTACCTAAATAGGACTTAACAAATGCTTCGCTACCACACACATGTAAATTCGATAACATGGCTTTTCATCCACTCCATAACTCATATGGAATACCATTTATCGATTTAGTTGGTACTTGGTTTATTATGTGTGCTGTTGTTTGTAATGTATATCCCCAAAAGGATAATGGAAGACTCACATGACTCATCATTGATCTCACCATGTCCAACAGGGTGTGGTTTCTCCTTTCACTTACACCATTCCACTGAGGTGTGTAAGGAGGAGTGATTTGAGATAGAATCCCAAACTCCCGTAAGAAATCAATAAAGACCTTATTAAGATATTCTCCTCCTCTATCTAAGCAGAGTTTATTAATATTATTACCAAGTTGTTTCTCTACTTCATTCTTGTATTCTTTAAACCGATCAAAAGAATATGACTTATACCTCATTAAGTAAATATATCTATATCTACTAAAATTATCAGTAAAAGTTATGAAGTATAAGAACCCACCCCTTGCTTCAACTGGAAATGGTTCACACACATCTGTGTGAACTAATTCTAGAAGCTCTTTATCCCTTTCACCTTTCCCACTAAATGGGGCTTTGGTCATTTTTCCTTATAGACACGCATGACATACACCAAGTGGTTTTAGTTTGAAAGAATCTATATACCCATATTGATGTAATTTTGTCAAATGTTTCTCATTGACATGACCTAGCCGGTGATGCCAAAGTTGGGCGTGGTATGATTCATGTGGATTAACTTTGTCATTTATTTCCATTACATGGTTTGTGTAGTCTAACACATAAAGGTCGTTATATAAATGTTCCCTACCAAAACAAATGATATCTTTATAAAAGTATAAACATTAATTTCCAAACATGAAGATGAATCCATCAGTATCTAATCTAGATACTGAAATAATGTTTTTGGTTACAGAGGGTAGATTACAACAACCTTTCAATATCAAGACTATCCTAGTAGGCAATGTGAGGTGGTAGTCTCTGACAGCTACAATAGCAAGTCTGGCTTCGTTGGCTGCTTGCATATCTGTTGAGCAAAGTATTGTTTTCAACAATACATAATAAAGTTATTTAAAGGGGGAGATTATTGAAAATAATACTCTGTCTCTTTATGATAATTTTGATGCTCACAAATACCCTTAATTATTTTCTAATGATTTTATTTAGTATTTTGCAGGAATTTATCATTTTATTTTATTCTTGAAGTTATGGGAATTTATTGTTAAAGTATTTGTTTTTTGGCGTATTCTGGAAACACTGTTCATGCACTATTTAGTCAGAATCTGCTTTAGCGTGTCCTAGAATCACTGTTCATACCCTACGTGGATAAATGTAGCGTAAGGATGAAAAGAATGTATACTTTTTGAGATAAGAGAAAATTATGGTTAATCAACCTTACGTTTGGGTTATAAACAAAGTATGGAAGAAGAACCTTACGTTAGGAAGGAACCTTACATTTGGGTTATCAACAAAGTATGGAAGAAGAACCTTGCGTTAGGAAAGAACCTTACATTTGGGTTATCAACAAAGTATTAAAGGAGAACCGTACGTAAGTATTAAACGTTACATTTGTTTCTCAAAAGTATGGTTCATCAACCTTACTTTTGTAAACAACCATACGTTCTTGAAAAATTATGGATAAAGTAAAAGTATGGATCTGTTACCGTACATTTGAAAGTTGAAGAAAAAGTATGGATGTTCAACCCTACATTTATGATCAACCTTACGTTTGAATACAGTAACATGAACCCTACGTTTATGTTCAATGTTACATTTTCAACCCTACGTTTGGAGGCCACGTCATCAACCTTACGTTTGGAGTCGAAAAGTTTGAAAGACGATATTGTTTTTATATACAACGGTCAGCAAGCTGATTATTAGGCGGATTTCAAGCCGGATTTAAAGTCGATTTTAAAATATGACTTTGACCAATTCAAATCCGTTTTATCAATGGATTAAGATCGAATTAAAAGGAGATTTTTATGTCGAGTCTTCAGGGAAGTTAGAACTACTCTATAAATTCAAATTTTTGAATATCACGAATAAAAGAGGTGACTTTTATATATCTAAATGTGCAGGGAATATGCTCTGCTTTATTATATATGTTTTCTCAAAAACTCCAAGAAGTGTGCGTGGTGTGATCAATCTATTATTCAAAGAAGGTGAAAAACAGAGACTGCAAGAAGCACTCAGTTCTTCAAATTCAAAAGGAGCGTAAAAAGTTCTGTTTATTTAAAAATAAGGAACTCGAGAGAAGATTCAATTATTCTACATCAAATATCTACTGTGAATTTATTACTGCTAAAGTTGTGAATTATATCTCTAAATCTACTGCAACTGGATCGACTCGGAACTGCTTCAACTTGAAGATCAATATTTCTAGAGATGGTGATCCATCTGCTGTCAATTGCATTCTGTTGCAATTGTGAAGATCAACTGAAAATTTATTTCTAAAATTCTTTTTATCTTGAGTAACCAGCTTCTCGTTCGAAGCTGAGTAGGTTCGTGTTTGAACCAGAAGGATTTGTTTTGCCTTGGATTCTAAAGGTGTCAACTGCCTGTACTCAGTTGTGAACCGGTCTGTTGAAACGAGGACCAGATAGTGAAAATCACCAATCTTGTGGAGAAGAGCGTTGTTGGAGTGGACTAGGGGCCTTCTGTTCCCCAAACCACTATACATCTATGTGTCACTGCTTTTACTTATTCCGTTGCAAGATTAAATCTGATAAAGCATAGAGGAAAAAATTCGTTTTAATCAAAGAGTTAATGAAAAATCTGAAAGACACAATTCACCCCCCTCTTATGTATAATCTATATATTCAGATCCAATAATATCTACCTCACCTCAGTCAATCTTTTTTAATCTACTTGGTTCCTGTATTTGGATACAGATGTGAGAACCACAAGTAGTATCTAATACCCAATTAATAGAAATAGATATATTTCATTAGATAAAAAACACACCTGAAGTTTCCCCTTGCTTCCTTGGCTGGGTGCAGTTTTTATTCCAGTGGACCTTCTTGCCACATGTGAAATAAACAGCCTCTTGTTCTCTTTTCTCCCCTTTGATTGTCCTTTTATTGTAAGGCCTTGAAGAATATTTGGGTTTAAAGCTCTTCGCCTTCCCTTTCCTTTTATTTACCATAAGGACAGAAGGCTTTTCACTCTTCATATCATTGTCCACTTGGCGAATGAGGATAAGGAGATTAGATAGAGACTTCTCAATGTTGTTCATGTTGAAATTTAAAACAAAGTTAGAGAAGCTCTGGGGGAGTGATGCAAGAATAATATCAATACTCAGTTCTTCGAGGAGTTTAAAACCTATAACCTCCAAGCGCTCAATGTAGCCAATGAGCTTGACTACATGAGGCCCAGCTGGGGAACCCTCTCCAAGCTTGATCTGGAAAAGAGCCTTGGAGATCTAAAACCTTTCATGTCTTTCTCTCTCCTGATATAGACCACATAGGTGCTCGATCATGCTATAGGCATCCATGTCTTCATGAGACTTTATGAGCTCACTATACATTGATGATAGCATCAAACATTGAACGTTGAGTGCATCGTTCAAATGTTGATCATAGACCGGGAAATATTCATCACTCGCCCCTTGGGTGGGAAAATCAGGAAGTGAGGACTCCATCACGTAAAATTTTCATTCATGGCATAGGATAACCTAAAAGCGCCTAAACCATTCCTGAAATTTACTGCCGGTGAGGATATTGTCTTTATCCAGAATTGATCGCAGAGAAAATGCAGTTGACGAGTTTGTCATATTGATTCTACAAATTAAAAGAGTAGATTTATCAGTACCTTTTGATTACATTTTGTGAAAAATAATAAATTAATTTATTAATTCTCCCACTATTTTATCAAGTCTCAATGGGCCTCACCATTGAACTTGGAATGTCCAGTTTCCATGACATTCTAGTGGCAAGAATCCATATTCTCCTTCACATAACCCCAACAAGGGTTGGTCAAGCTATTTGAAGGTATTTAGGTAGATAGGTTTTTGCCAACTGTGAGCTTATAGTTCCTTGATCTATTTAGTGGACTCCCCAATCTTGAAATCCTGACTTGGATTTTCTCAAAACTTGCCTCCATTTTACAACAAGTCTAGAAAGGGTTACTCCTCTTGATGTAAAATGTTTAAGTCAACCCAAAACTTTCATAAGAACTTCCTTTATAAAAGTAAGTGTACCAACAAGGGTTGTTCAAACACATAGTTTTATTGAGTCTTGCCCTTAATCAATTAACATAAGGATTAGTCTTACTTAATATGGTATTTGAGGGATTTTATTCTTTATGCATAGTTTTGCATTATCACATGCTTGTTAATATTAAGTGATGCTTGCTTAAGTGATTAACCATGTTTTGATAATGTTTACGCATAGTCAGTTTTTTATTTTATTCCATCTTTGAATGCTTGTTTATTTCATTAATTATGTGATCGTGACAACACATACATAATAAATAAACCATAACATCATACATAAATAAAATATGATGGCAAGATCATGAGCTTCTATTGGTTAGCTTATCTAGTGGTTTTGATAAGCTAAACACCTTGAACCTAATGGTTCGTGTTTTTTAGCTCCCACCTATCCACCTTTGTATCTTCCTGGGTTGGTTTCACCTCAACTTCAGATTTTAAATCATCTCCTCTGACTTGGGAGATCCTCCATTACATGGGGTTTACATTAAAGAAACCCTGAGCACGCAAGCCCTACATATTATTGGAAGAAGGCTCACAGGCCAACGAATTTAAATTAAATAAATTTAAATGAAACCATACACACACAAAGGGTCTTTGGTCTAGCTCATGATCATCTATAGCATGCAATGACATTTACGCATAGTTATAATTCAAATTATTTTAATCGTTCTTTCATTTAAGATAAGTCGCGCTTGAATTCAATTAATTATGATCTTATAATTAATCAATTATTTATCTTAAATTCCTTTCTGAATTTCCTTGATATTCTTCTCATCCATATTCCTTGTACAGGTCTTTGTAATTTGGAGGAAACCTGGTGAAATTCCATTTCTAGAAAGTACACGGCGTGTAGGATATATTACACGGCATGTATTTTTCACCATTTATCCAAAGTACACACCTGGGGCTTTGGCATATTTTTTGTACTTTGGAAATTTTTTGGAGTACATGGCATGTAGATTAATCTAACATGGTGTGTACTTCATTGTTACATTGTTACCGGCCTGGCAATCTTGTGTACGTGGTATATGGCTTCTCCTTTTACATGGTTTCACCTGGGCCGGATCGGACTGCACGACGTGTTGATTCAACATACACGCCGTGTATTCCGGTTTCCATGCGTCGTTAAATTCTGGTCAACACGGTGTAATAAATACTTAGGCATGGTCAATTCACACGGCATGTTTTGGCAGACCAGTACCGGTTCATTGAACCTAAGTACATGGCGTGTAGTTTTCACTACATGTTGTGTATTCTTGTGTTGTACAGACAGAAAGAGAGGCTCCTCCGAATGAGTTCCTCGTTTTTATTTTAATCAAAATTAAAATTAAAAAGTTGTTTCTATGATGTGAATCGAGAAATGAAGGAGGAAGAACATATCTCATTCATTCAGTTTTATAGAATGATTTATCTTGAATTGAATCAAATATAAATGCATAAATTATCAACGAAAATTAAATAACTATAATCAATGTTGTAACCTCCCTCTGATACCATTTGAAGGTTCCGGGTGCAGTGGAAGCTCATGGGTGGATGTGCCCAATTGGATTTTTGTCATTAGGAATGATCAATCCAGGATCAATACGATGATAAACACCAGTCTCCGTGGATCGAATCATAGAAATAAACAAAGAAGAAGGATGGTCCCGAAACTATAAATAAGGATCGTCACAGGTTGATTATAATTAATTTAATTAATTATCAAGAAGTACCTTTTTGGTTTTCTTTCTTCATTGATATTTCTGATCACATTCTGATGTGATTCGTTGTTGCGTCACAGAAGCCAAGGATAGACTTCCTCTAGCAGTGATCCACATGTGCACCACGTATCTCTGGACGTCGTCAAAGGATTCTCCGGGTGCTAGCGTGGAGAAACTTTTGCTTGCATTTTCACCTTAGATCATATAGATCCAATGGAGGAGGATTTCTCTTGGTCTTTAGAGTGTTCTTTGAGGAAGGATTTCTTTCGGTCTTGAGAGAATTCTCTAGAATTGTTGTGCACAACGATTAAGAAAAAGTGTTGGGGTTGTGAGGATATTTATAATCAGATTTTAGGTTATAGAGTTATGACAATAAATAAACATGTTACACATTTTATTTATTTCATTAACTCTTATTAAAAACCCTCATGTCGAATAATTAATTCCTTGACATGTGCCCACGCTGATTATAATAAATATCATTTAATAAAACAATATTATATCCTCAAAATCCTGACTGGAAAAACTACATGGCGTGTAATCATTAATACATGGTGTGTATTTATTTTTCATAAAAAAATACACGGCGTGTAATCATTAATACATGACATATACTTGTTTTTCATTTCCTTTCCAAAATGAAATCTACACAGCGTGTAATCATTAATACACGGTGTGTACTTGTTTTCAAAATAAAAATTTCACGGCGTGTAATAATTAATATATGGCGTGTACTTGTTTTCATTTTATTCTTCCTCCAGCATTAAAATGATTTAAGCTTCCTTGAATAATTATTAAAACACGTATGAGAATAATCTTTATTCTACCTGATATACTTGAATACACTTAGTGTGTGACCCTCTAGGCCTCTTTCTCGTTGGCATTAGGCGGGCTTGCCTAAAGTCCAAGATTACTATCTAGCAATGGGTCAAGGCACCCAAGAGAAAGAAGTTGACACTGCATTGACGTGTCACCTCATACGAATGCTTACTGTTTAATTTAATCCCTTTGTCTCAATATCTCATCAAGCAGGTTTCATGGCAGTTTCATAAACCTATATGCTTGATCTGTCATTCTTTGACTTCCAAAAATAAACTCGTTGTTACACCATGGCCATGGAATTTGGGTGAAAGTTCTATTTCAATAAAAGGGCCTGAGATATCTAATTCCATAAATATGGAAGGGAAAAATACTTCCTCGACTTATCCATTAACAACATGTCATTTGTGACGCACCCAATGTACCCTACTTCCCACCAACTGTCTTCGTGATGGTTTTAGTCAGCAAATCTAAGTGTGCGAGTCATGACATGAGTTAATGATAATCTTCTAGTATAAGGACCATTACACACGCTTGTAGATAGCAATGTCCAATGACACCAAGACATGAGGAATTGCTACTGGTGGGTCTTTTCTCATAATCTCCCATCTTGGAGATTACCAAGTGTGAACTCCATGAGAGAGAGTCTCGTCTTCTTATGAGTACTCGCGCATGACGGTCTGTATACTATGTGTCCTATCATAGTATTTCATCCAACCATAGAACTTTATTTAAGAATATTGTTATATCATTTCAAGGTTCTCATCATAGCGGGGATCTTTCATGACCTTATTAATGCAACAAATATTCCATGTCATTATTATATTATAGTCATTCAGAACAATGAACAATACATAGTAAGTGTACATTCATGTAATCAAAGTACAAACAGTTGGTTCTCAAGACACCAACTCTAACACAATCCGAGATCCTTCATGATAATAAAATGTTGGATCTTCAGAATAGAACGAAAAATGAAAAGAAAGAGAAGTTTCCTGAAACCATTGAGAGGATCGTCATATGTTGTTTATAATTAATTTAATTAATTAACAAGAATTACCTTGATGGAATTCTTTCTTAGTTGATGTTTTTCGGTCACGTTCCGATGTGATTCGTCATTGAATCGCAGAATCCAAGTGTAGACTTCCTCTAGCGGTGATCCACACATGCACCACGTGTCTCTGGACGTTGCCAAAGGAATCTTAGGGTGCTAGCATGGAGAAGCATTTGCTTGCATTGTCCACCTTAGATCGCCTTGATCCGATGGAGTAGGACCTCTCTTGGTCTTGAGAGCGTTCTTGGAGGAAGGAGTTCTCTCGGCCTTGAGAGAATTTTCTAGAATTATTGTGCACAACAATTCTCTCTGAAAAAGTGTTGGGGTTGTAATGATATTTATAATCGGGTTTGAGGTTATAGAGTTATGACAATAAATAAACACGTTATGCATTTTATTTATTTCATTAACTCTTATTGAAAACCTCCATTTCGAATGATTAATTCCTTGACATGCACCCACGCTGATTATAATAAATATCATTTAATAAAATGATATTATTTCCTCAAAATCCCTACTGGAAAAACTACATGGCGTGTAATCATTAATATATGACGTGTACTCGTTTTCCATGAAAACTACAAGGCATGTACATTCAATGTACATGGCTTGTTTATCTTGTTTTCATTTTTCTCTATTTCCTCCACCACATTTATTAGACCTTGAGTAATAGTTATTTATTTCTTAAATAAATGTAACTGCATTACTCGTTAATAAATATATATTATTTCACCCACAATATATTCTCTCGAATAACTAGTGTCGAAATAAATGAGATTAGACATCCTTAAATAATTATTAAACCATAGTCGGGAATAATTTTTATTTAACTTGTTAAATTAATATTTAACTGAGATACATGGACACACTTAGTGTGTGGCCCTCTAGGCCTCTTTCTCAGTGGCATTAGGCAGAGCCTGCCTAAAGTCCAAGGTTAGCGTCTAGAAACACGCCAATGCACCCATAGAGAAAGAAGTTAACGCTGCAATGATGTTTCACCTCATACGAATGCTTACCGTGTAATATAATATCTTTGTCATGATATCTCAAATCAAGCGGGTTGCATGCTAGTGTCATCAACTCATGTGCTCGATTATTATTTCTTTGACTTTCCAGAATTAAACTCACTCATTCCTTACCATGGACATGGATTTATTTAGGTTATATCAATTCCATAAAAGGGCCTGAGATATTTACTTCTGTTATGGAACAGAAGGGACAAATCCTTTCTTGCATTATCTATTAATGCAGTATTACTCATGACGCACCCAACGTATCCTACCTTGCTGCGAACAGTGTGTCGTCACAGTTTTTGTCAATACATCTAAGTGTGTGAGTTGGAATACCCATTAATAATAATCTTAATTTCCAAGGACCAATACACATGTCCGCAAATAGGTTCATCCAATGACACTATGAAATGTAAATTTCCTACTGGAGGGTCTTGTTCTCATAATATCCTCCTGGATATTACCAAGGGCACACACCATGAGAAGGTGCCTCAAAGTTTTATGAGTCCTCACCCCTAATGGTATATATTATTTGTGTCCCTCAAATAACATCATCTGGCCATAGAACATATATTCAAGAACAGTGTTATGACACTTTCGGGTTCTCATCATAGCAGGGATCCGCTATGACCCTTTAATGCAACAGCTATTCTTGGGACATTATCACATGAATTAACACACATAAGAACAATAAATATGTGATAAGGTGTTTATTTAATGAATAAAGTATATAAATTAGTTGGTTCTAGGCTACCAACTCCAACACCCAACATACTCTACTTCCCGCCAACTGTCTGCGTGACGGTTTTCGTCAGTAAATCAAAGTGCGTAAGTCGTGACATGTATTAATGATAACATTAAATTCTAAGGATCATTACACATTCTCGCAGATAAAAATATCTGATGACACCAAAATATGTGGAATTTCTAATAGCGGGTCTGTTCTCATAATCTCCTATCTTGGAGATTACCAAGTGAGAACTTCATGAGAGGAAGTCTGATCTGCTTACGAGTACTTGAACCTGACGGTCTTCATGCTATGTGTCCCATCATAGCATGTAATCAAACCACATAACTATATTTAAGAATATTGTTATAGCATTTCAATTTTCTCATCATAGCGGGGAACTGTCATGACCTTATCAATGCAACAGATACTCTAGGAAATTATTACATCATAGTCATGAAGAACAATGAATAATATGTAATAATACATTAAATATTCATGTAATAAAAATAAAACCAGTTGGTTCTAGGACACCAACTCTTACACGAAGGGCCCTAGAAAGCTTTCACAAAAACAATGTCACATTCGTGCATCTCCAATTTTGCCGCAAGAATGTCTATACCCAGTTGCACTGAAAAATGAATTTCAATTTTGCATATAATACTCACACTTCATAATAAATAATTCCATACACATCTAATAATAAACTTATATCATTCAAACTTGAGTTACAATCTCAAAATATAAGTTACAAGCCTCATAAATACATAATACCAAGATTTAAAATAGTTGTCTTATCTAGATTAAGTAAACAAATCAATAAAAATCCCGGATGGATTTGAATCTTCCACCACAAAACTGTCATCGTCATCTTCGTCATTTTCAACCTCACTAAAACCACGATCATCTTGTAGATTTTGAGAAACATCCTCATCATCACCTTTGTCACTATCATTTCCAATATCATCATGAATTTCCATATCATTTAAATTGGAATTAAAATCATCAAATGCATCATTTTCCCTATCATTTTCTATAAGTTCACAACCATCTGGTTTAGTTATCCATTCTTCATCAGAGGAAATATCATCAAAAACAGAAGTTTCATTACTTATTTTTCTTATATTCCTCTCCCCGTTCAATTTTAAATTGAACATAATGAACACTAAATCATTCCCCTTGCTTTTGTGTAAGCAATTCTCCTCTTTATATGAACCTGAAAACACAAGAAAAATATGTTAAATATTAATGTAAGTAGATTAATTATCATTCTCAACTTATCATCTCAAATTCACCCCAATTTCACTCACATCCATAAGAAATACAGGTCAAGCTCAAAACACAGACCACAAATCTTTTCAACTCAGGGAAGATGCAATAGCTTGTTGAGTTGAACACCCCACCTCCCATAAATTATTTCCCAAATAGGCAGATAGCTACATATTGAATGTTAACAAGATAAGATTAGTATTCAATGAAAGCCACATGATAGTAATAGAAAAATAAATCTTTAAATGATGTACTTTTTTTCTGGTATTACTGAAATTGTCCTTAATTTTTTCCTTTGCTCAGTCCATTTTCTCATAAAGGAATCCCATGGATGGTTTCTCATAAGAATCCACAAGACGAAGTACTTTAATGAGTAGGAATGCAGCCCTTAAACATGTCACGACATCACGCCAAAATCAAGTATCTAACAAGATAGGAATAGTATTCAATGAAAGTCACATGATAGTAATAAAAAAATAACTTTAAATGATGTACATTTTCCTGGTACTACTGAAATTGTCCTTAATTTTTTCCTTTGCTTGGTCCAACTTCTCATAAAGGAATCTCATTTATGGTTTCTCATCAGAATCCACAAGATGAAGTACTTTTGTCACGACCCCCTCCCCACAAACTGTACCCCTCCTGGTCCGGCAATGTGAGAAGAGAGATAATGACCCCTGAGTCCTGCCTCCAGTAGGCCCCGGGTTGGCGACTAGCACCGAGGGTATAATAAACACACAAATGGGAGGCATTACCCTCTAAGATAACACATGTAGAAGAGAGAGATAAGATAGACACCAATCAACTCCAACTCAGAAATAAAATATAAAAGAAACCCAAGTACATATATTAAATGTCATGCAAAAGTACTACAACTGAAAGGGAAAACTAAAAGTACCCAAAATAAAGTAAAACGGCAGCGACCACAAGCCCGAACAGCTCCTCCTCCAACCACAAGCTAGTAGTAACCAGATTGATCTCCAACCTACTCCAAGTGACCTGAAAAACAGTTTATATATACATAGGGTGAGTATAACAGTATACTTAGTAGGATCCTCCCCAAGCCTCTCGTGCAAAAGTAAAGAAAGCATACTAAAGCCCAGTAAACAACAAGTGAAACTAACTCGTCACCTAAACAGGTATACTAAGTTCCCAACCTCACCATGGATACTCTCGCTAAGTAATGCATACAAGAATATAGAATATAATGAAAAATATCAAGGGTACCCCGCTACTACTTCCCCACTGGTTTTCCACTTTGCCCCAACGACACACGTCATGTGCATCTCTCTCCAAAGGCTTGCTCGCAGACACCTGGGCGAAGCTCCACAATCTGCACCTTATGTACCACAAAGGCTTGCCCGCAGACACCTGGGTGAAGCACCACACCATCCTCACAACCAAAAGTAACCAGGTAAGTTCGGGGAGCCACCACATCCCGCATAATTTGTATCATACATCGGGTATTATACCTCAAGCCATTATAGCCCATACACCGAGTAGGGATCCTCAAGTCATCACAGCCTATACACGTTACACCTACAGTAGTCCATAGGATACTATATCTAGAATATATGTGTGTGAAATAACCACAAGACATTACAGCCCTCTATACACATATATGGGGAAACTAACTATTGTTCCTGTTGGCACATGTATCTACAAAGAGAAGAGAGTGGGGCCAAAGGGGGTAGTCAGCCATTCGACCTCCCATCAGAATGTTGGGGAAAACACCCCCCCAGGGCTCAGAATCCCCGGGGTGTCAATTGCCCTTAACGACAGGGTGGAGTAGCATATAGAAGCACAAAAAGTATAGAATATATATATAACTCACATCCACATGATGGGAATTACCTAGTCTTAGATACAACTGCAACTAACATCTCTCAGACTCTAGGCTGCTACTTTTAAGACTAGGTATCCTATAAGCACACAATCATTTGAAGAGAGTTATTAGATTACTCCATTCTCATTTTATCAGTTCCACTGTATGTAAATTAATTCTTTAAACATTAATTAACCATGAACAATTCCACATTAAACTGAATTGGCATCACATTCAAAAATCAACTGCTCCTTTTAAGATTCACATCACCTTTAAATTTCAGCATCTCCATCCCCATGTATTATCACCATTTAATCAAACATTCATTACAGAATTACCTTCCCATATTCCCAGGCATTCTAGAAAACCAACCTATGCTACTAAACACAAAAGAGGCTCAACACGATGAGTAGATATACTACCCGTCGATTCTTTGCCACCTATAGAAAGAGTAAAGACCCATTCTCCCTCGAGAGACTAAACACGGAAAGCACATGGCATACCCTGCGCGTCTTCGCCTCCTTCGGAAGAAGGGTAAGCAAGACCAGCTTCCTTGAGAAGTGGAGAAAATCAAAGCAAATAAACATTCAAATAATCCACAAGCATCCAACAACCACATCCATCCCATTTCATCACCCCTGGTGTCCTCCCTAACACCCACATGCATAAACTAATGCATCTCTCCACTCTAGGCATCATTCACTACCACAACCACAAGGCCTCCATGCCTCCAAATATCACAACACCCCTCCAAGGTCACATCACAGCACAAGCAGTAGGAAAACAACAATCACAACCATGGGATCTTGACCCTTTAACAAACAAGAGGGTAAATCAGAACCCTTTTAGAAATTCTCACACAATCTGTTCTTTAATCCATATTGAATTAGCATATTTGTTATTCATAGGTTCCAATTATGGGATACCTAATCAGTAAGCTATCACAATTAAATAACCATGCTTACTTCCCTAATTTGATTAACCTCAAATTAGAACAACTACAATAACGGCAATAACCAGATTCATTTACATGCATCTTTATCTTTAGCCAATTAATTAACAATTAATTCCAAATTTACGTTCATTATCAATTTCCATCAAGAACGAACAACAAATCAAAGAAATCATAGATATCACTCTATTTAGAAAAACATGAGGTAAACCGTTATCACGGTATAAAGCAACAACATGAGATCAACAATTTCTTTTAATCCGGTTTAAGTATTTAATTAGGTCAATTTCATTGTGATCCAAAGGGCTAAATCATGCTGATTCTACGATTTCACATATACAATTAGAGAATCCATGAATCCCATACCTCGAAGAGTTCTTGACATCCTTTATCCACACAATGGGTCACAATCCTCCTCTCACGACAACTGCATCCACCAGAGGATGCCACGGTACGACAATACCAACCAACCCCAATAAAAACCCATTAGAATCTTGGAAATTACATGGTATAATATGGAAGGGAGAAACAAGATAATATGATCCCCAGAGGAACGACGATAAAACATACCTTATTGGGAAGATTGACCGACACAGCTCGGTTGCATCCAAAATAGAGCAGAACTAATCCTAGGAGTAAAGATTGATTGTGCAAATCCTACGGGAATGATTGAAAGGTTCTAGCATCTATTAACTGAGAAAAAAGGGAAAAAACAAGGGATAATGATATCTGGTTACTTTTTGAAGATTTAATGAGGCAAAGGTTTAAGATCCGGTTAATTCTCCGTTAAAAATGGATTGCATTAACCCACGCGGTTTGACCAAGTAAAAACATCTCGACCTTAGGAATAATTAATATAGGATTTATGGCATTTGAATAGGCCTTAAGAGTCCTTAAAACAAGGCTTTAAATGTATTTTACGTCAAAGTAAATTTCAAAGGGGCGAAGCTGTAGGAAGCTGGAAACAATGTTCACATACTCAAAATTTGGCAAAGTAAAGAAAAGGTCATCGTTAGACCTCACCGTTTTGGAAACACTATTCAAGTCCACCGTTATAAGGTCACCATTAGAAGGTTACCATTCTAGAAACACTGTTCAAGTCCACCGTTAGAAGGTCACCGTTAGAAGGTTACCATTCTGGAAACACTGTTTATGACAACCCTGCTTTTTATTACAACTTAAACATGCTTTATTACATAAAACTTCACTTGATATAACAAAGAAGATCGAGAGGTTTAGTGTATTTGGGGATTAGTATCATTACATAAAAACTTAAAACATGAAATACAACATCTTTATTGAAAACTTCCTTTACATGACCACTACATTCCTTCGTACTTAGCATTGCATGGGATAACCTGAGGACATGCATAAGAAAAGGGTGAGCTATAAAGCCCAGTAAGGGAGTACACATGGAATAACATGAGGAGTACAATAAATGTTAGGAAATACGCATATCAATAGATAATAAGAGAAACATGAACATAAAGGCATGATAAAGCATGATAATCATAACATGGAAATGTGGCAACAACACCTAACCTGGAATTAGCATCAGCCAAGGCTCATTGCACATAAAGCATGAGTAAACCCTCATTGCACATGAAGCACGAGTAAACCCTTGTTTCACTTGAATTAGCATGAGTAAACACTCATTTCACATGATGTATCATGATACTATACTTTACCCAATGCATTGGAGCGCTATAAGGGCGCACCCTTCTTAAACATTTCATTTCATGCATAAGTGTGCCACATGGATCATAAAACATGGATTCATAAAACATAATAATTTATTCCACGATAAAGGAATGTGGAATTCATACATGAAAATTTACAATCAATAAGTAAATGTTCATAAAGGTGAATACCCTTGATGGAGAAATGGGCATGGTATTCACTACACAATGACATTGGCTTAGAAAATCGGTGCGATTTCGGCAGCGTAACGGTGTGACATAAGAATTCATAAAAAGGTTGATGAGAGAGAAAGGTGTTACTCATCATATTTACAAGTAATGGATAGTAAGGAGGTCATATAGATACATGTCCCAACAAATTTAATGGAATTTAGATTCATGATACAAAAGTATTGCTTGAATATAAAAGAGGAGAGAGAAGTTCCTTTCGGAATTTTGGCATAGTAACGGGTGTACATGAGAGGCATTTAATGAGAGAGAAAGGGGTCTCCCATCATTCAAACAATAATAGGGAAGTATGGGGGAGGTGTGAAACAATACCCCAACATTAATAATTGAAATTAAAAGGTCAATACAACTTAAAGAAAATTGACAAAAAAATGAGAAAGGAAGAAAAAACCCTTACTTGGAAGTGTGCTTCCAAAGGCTAGAGAGAGGCTTGTGAGAGGATTCTTGGGAGCTTGGGGAACCTTGGGAGGATTCTAGAGAGAGTTGGTCAGAGGTTGGACGAACTCCAAGGGCTTTGAGTGAGGAGGAAGTGGGAGCTTGGGTGGGTTTATATAGGAAAGGTGAGAGAATTCTTTATTATTTTGGTTTGGGTCCCCTTACATTAAATTAATCCAAACCACAAACCATCCCAGGGTTTTTGCCCATGGTTTTGGAAAAGGAAAGAGGAAAACAATATTTTATAAGGCCCAAGTCCGAACTTTTTAAAATAATAAGGTTGCTTATGTGGAGGTGAGTCACACTCCCATGGAAATTAATTTAAAAAGGCAAAGTGTTGAATATGTCTTGAGGGGTCCATTAATGTTTTGAAAAGTAAGTCAAACAAACCCAAAATCACATTATTTTAATGATAAAACATATATTGTCCGAAAATAAGGATTATGGTATTTTATTACATCACCATTGGGTCATTATTATGTCATAAAACACATTATATATTTAAACGGTATTAAATTTTTACCCAAAAATTTGACTGTCTCAGAAAATTATGAAAAATTCACCGTTGGATAATTTCGACATCCTAATTCCAAAAATAACATTTATTTTATCTAAATAATTTTCTAAATATGTGAATTTTCACTTTTAAAATAAAAACTGACATTTATAAAAAATTCACAGGTTTTGACAGAAATGGCTTTCAAACCTTAATAAAAATTTTAATTGCATTCATAAAATTATAAGATCATTTATATTTAATAAAAATTAATTTAATATTAATAATAATATTTTATTAAAATATTATTTAATTCAAAAATCCCTTAATTTAATAAAATAGAATTCTTAATTAAATAATAACTAAAAACACCATTTGTAATTTAAAAACTATTTACAATGTATCAAAAATGACTAGAAATTATATTCATTATTATATACAAAAAGAATGCACATGAACATAGTACTACTTATTTGTTACATAACCCCTTAAAACAGCTGCATAAGACCTAAGGGTAAGGTGTGCGATGGTGACAGACTCTTGGGGTGGCTCGGATAACATCGCTCGAGTGGTAATCTCTATCAACTTCCACTTTTCCCGTAGACGATCCCGTTCAAGCTTGACATGGTGAAGCTCAGCTTGGGCTTGGTCAAGGGTGAAGCCCAAGGATGCCACCTCTTTTCTGAGCTCCGAAAAATGGGCTTCGTATGGAGCAATTATACTGGATGAGGCCATCGCTTATTTTTTCTGAGTAAATTGGATTTGTTAAGGTCCTATATTTATACTAATCATGTGGTCACTGTTCAACGGCTATATTAACAACGGTCAAAATTATTAACATAAAACCAAAGAAGTTGACATCTTATAAAAACATTTTTCATAAAGAGACATTTAACTGGATCAAGAGGGATTTTCCATTAATGAAACTTTGGGTTGTTACAATATCCCCCCCTTAAGAAATTTCTCCCTCAAAATTTTCCTTTTCCCACACTAAAACAAATGTGGGTAACTCAGCTTCATCATATCCTCTGACTCCCAAGTTGCTTCTTCAAACTTGTGGTTTCTCCACCACACATTGACGAGGGGAATTGTCTTATTTCGTAGAACTTTTTCTCTACGATCTAAGATATTCATTGGTTTCTCCTCGTAAGAAAGATCGTCTTCCAATTGTACCACCTCAGAAGAGAGTACATATAAAGGGTCTGGTATGTACTTTCTTAAGAGGGATACATGAAATACATCATGCACTTTGGCCATGGTAGGTGGAAGTGCTAGTCAATAGTCCACAGCCCCAACACGATCAAGAATCTCAAAGGGGTCGATGTACCTTGGACTTAACTTCCCTTTCTTTCCAAACCTAATGACCTTTTTCCACAGAGATATACATAGAAACACCATGTCTCTAACTTTAAACTCAAGGTCTCATCGACGATTATCTGATTAACTCTTCGTTAACTTTGGGCTGCCTTGATATGCTGCTGAATGGTTTTCACCTTCTCCACCATTTCCTCGACCATCTCTGGTCCATGCAGCTTACGTTCACCGACCTCATCCCAACATGCCGGTGTTCTTCACCTTTTCCCATACAGGGCTTCATATGGTTCCATTTGGATCCTCGAGTGGAAACTGTTATTATAAGAGAACTCAACCAGAGGAAGATATTGATCCCATCCTCCTTTAAATTCCATTGAGCACACTCTCAACATATCCTCAAGTGTTTGGATAGTCCGCTCGGATTGTCCATCAGTTTGAGGATGATAGGCCGTACTAAAGTTCAGTTCAGTATTCAGAGCATGTTGAATACTCTTCCAAAACTTAGAGGTGAATCTTGGATCTCAGTCAGACACAATAGATAGTGGTACTCCATGCAACCTTACCACTTCCCTGATATATATCCACGCTAGTTGATCCAATGAGAAATCCTCCCGAATAGAAATGAAGTGTGCAATCTTTGTAAGATGATCCACAACAACCCAGATTGCATTGTTGCCTTTGGATGTCCTTGGAAGTCCGGTGAAAAAGTCCATGGTGATGTTCTCCCATTTCTATTCTGGTATAGGCAATGGTTGCATCATCCCCTTAGACTTATTCCTCTCTTCCTTCACTTGCTGACACACCAGGCACTTTGATGTATATTCAGCGATCTCCTTCTTCATATTATCCCACCAAAATTTTTCTCAGAGATCTCGATACATATTTGTGCTCCTTGGGTGAATAGAGAAATTTGAACTATGTGCATCATCCAAAATTCCCTTCTTCAACTCTGGACTTGATGGAACACATATTCTTTTCCCAAACCACACAATTCCTTCTTCATTAACATTAAACTCTGAGGATTTCCCCTTTTTGATAGCTTCCACTTTTTCTTGAATTCCCACATCATCCTTTTGAGCATTATTTAACCTTTCCAAAAGAGATGGTTGAGCAATCATTTGTGAAAGGATTGATGATTTCCCCTTATTTATGATTCCCACATCCATCTTCATCAAGTCTAAGAAGATTGGATCCTTCTCAATTATCATCATTGATAGAATCATTGGATCCTTTCTACTTAGGGCATCCGCCACCTTGTTCACTTTCCTAGGGTGGTAATGTATTGAAAAGTCATAATCCTTAATGAGCTCTATCCATCTTCTCTGGCGCATATTAAGATCTTTCTATGTGAATATATA
Source organism: Viscum album (assembly GCA_963277665.1). NCBI lineage: Eukaryota > Viridiplantae > Streptophyta > Magnoliopsida > Santalales > Viscaceae > Viscum > Viscum album. The sequence goes on along the minus strand of OY728139.1, from coordinate 1,383,012,837 downwards.
TTTAAGACTCTTGTGGTCAGTATATATCTCACATTTCTCTCCATAGAGATAATGCCGCCAGATTTTCAACGCAAAGATCACCGCTTCCAACTCCAGATCATGCATTGGATAGTTTCGCTCATGGATTTTCAACTGCCTTGAGGCATAGGATATCACTTTATCATTCTGCATCAGCACACATCCTAATCCCTTCTACGAAGCATCACTGAATACCACAAAAAGTTCCCCACTTATGGGTAAAGTGAGCACGGGTGCAGTGATAAGCCTCCTTTTCAACTCCTTGAAGCTTTCTTCGCATTCATCACTCCAAGAAAACTTTACTCTCTTTCAAGTTAACCTGGTAAGAGGGTTGAAAAATCGTGAGAAATTTCTCACAAATCGTCGATAATATCCAGCTAACTCCAATAAGCCACGGATATCCGTTACCGATGTTGGCCTCGTCCATCCCTCAATTGCATCTGTTTTGGAGGGGTCCACAGATATCTCATTGCTTGTGATGATATGGCCAAAGAATGAGACCTCCTTCAACCAGAACTCACACTTTTTGTACTTTTCATAGAGATTCTCCTTGCACAAAGTCTCTAGTACAGTTCTTAAATGCTCCTCATGGTCCTCCTTGGTTTTAGAGTATATTAGAATATCATCTATAAAGACTACCACAAATTTGTCAAGGTAATCTCTAAAGACTCTATTCATCAAGTCCATAAATATTTCTAGAGTATTGGTGAGTCTGAAAGGCATTACTATGAATTCATAATGCCCGTATCTTGTACGAAAAGCAGTCTTGGGGACATATTCCTTCTTCACCCTTACCTGATAATATCCTGATCGCAAGTCCACCTTGGAGAAGTATTGGGCTCCACGCAGCTGATCAAACAATTCATCGATTCTTGGGAGAGGATACTTGTTCTTTATCGTGATTTTTTTAAGTTCACAATAATCGATGCAGAGCCGCATTGACCCATCCTTCTTCTTGACGAAGATGACTGGTGCACCCCATGGTAAAGCACTTGGGCGTATAAACCCTTTATCCAGATTCTCCTGTAGTTGTTTCTTCAGCTCTTCAAGCTCAACAACAGCCATTCTATATGGAGTCTTGGATATTGGTAGTGCCCCAGGTATAAGTTCAATTGAGAACTCAACATCTCTTCTAGGAGGAAGACCAGGCAGTTCCTCAGGAAACACTTCAGTGAATTCCCTTACAATAGGCATTTCTTCAAGGATGGTTTCTTCTTTGGACTCAATCATCTGAGCTAGATACACGTGCTCATAGGGTAGTAATATCCATTCTTGAGATGATGGAGCTAAAGGAGATTCATCTTCCTCCTGTCACTTGTAAAGAATCGGGGGTCGATTCTCCATATGGAGTGTGATTTCCCTCTCCCAACAATTTATGTTGGCTCTATATAAGGAAATCCAATCCATGCCAAGAATTTCATCAAATTCCATCAGAGGGAGTATGACGAGGTTTGCCGAGAAATTCAATTCACAGATTATAAAAGGGGAGGACTTATATTCATGGGATGCAATGATTGCCCCATTTTCCGTACTCACTGACATCTTTACTTCCATGATTTGTGGTGGTGCTGGGATTGTTCTACTAAACTTTTGAGATATAAAAGAATGCGTAGAACCTGAATCAAAAAGTACGTTCTCTATTCTTGAATGAATAACTAGCGTACCTATCACCACTTCGTTGTCAGGGTTCACTTCGGTAGAAGTGATGGAAAAAGCTCTTCCTTGCTGTCTTGGAGGTTGTTGGTTGCCTCCAAAAACCCTTGGATTAGGGCACTGATTTGCAAAATGACACGGCTCTTTGCATTTATAGCATTGAACAATGCGTTGAGGTTCGAACGGAGCGTTCCTCTCCTCTGTCACAACCGAGGGTCCTTGCCGACAGTTAACAGCTAGGTGCCCTTCTCTTCCACACCTGAAGCATTTTCTCGTCCCCTTAAGACAATTTCCAGGGTGCTTCTTTCTACACTTTTGGAAAGTGGGGTGCTGGAACTTCTTAGCACCGTTGGGTTTATCCATCGGTCCACCAGCATTGAAGTCCACCTTACGCTTCTTATCCCCATAATACCCCTATGATTCTCCGATCTCCATTTCGACCGTGAGGGAACATCGTAAAATTTCCTCATAGGTGTCGAAGTCACGGATTGCTAATGCTTTCCATAGGCTAGGCTTCAGCCCACCAAAGAAGCGGTCAACCTTGAATTCGGGGGTAACGACAAAGCTGGAAGCGTATCGTTCAAGCCTTTTGAAGTTTTCCTCGTACGTTCCAACAGATTCTTCATCTTTTTGCTTGAGGGAAAGGAAGTCCCTTTCCATCTTAAGCCAGAAGGTGCGCGGAAAATATTTATCAAAAAACATCTTCCGGAATTACTTCCATTCCAAAGCCTCGATCTCCTCCTCAGGCTTTGTATTTTTGATCAACGTCCACCATTGATCAGATTCACCCTCCATACGATAAGTAGCCAGGAGAACCTTCTCTTGTTCAGAACATTGGAGGATGGAGAAGATCTTTTCAATGGAGTTGATCCATTGTTCAGCGATCGTGGGATCGGATGATCCACTAAAAGTAGGAGGTCTTTGTCTCATGAAGCTTTCAATAGTGACTTGTTCTTTCTTAGGGGGGGTTGAATGTTCCTCTTGACCCGTGTTTCTATTCAAAACTTGAGTTAGCTGAGAGAGAAGTGTGACAAAGTTCACGATTCCCGCTCCCATTGGATTTGGCATCTCATTAGTACATTCATCACATTGATCTTCACAATGGTTGTTAGCCCGAGTCCTCCTATTACCAGCCATTGGCTGGAATAAAAGGAAAGTTAGGGGTAACACATAAAGGGTAATCTAAATACAAAAGTTTATGACTTATAAATAAACTTTTATTTCCTTAACTCATGAATCTATAGGCTTCAATCTAGGCTTTTCATGATCTACTTTCTAACATATATTCTTAGGGGCATTTTTACCTTAATAAGGGTTCATACTAAGATTGTGAATTTATCAAAACATATCCCTCAGGAGTGTCGTAACCAAGAGTGCAGCAAGACCCGTTGTCGTGCACCAGTTCCCGTTCGAGTCTAGCTCAAAGTGGTGTTTTCGGGTTTTACCCCTAGGATACATCTGTGCCAGAGCCACCTCTACCTGCTCGTATCTAGACAGGGATGTATTTGTTTGATAAACCACTTACTTAGTATTTACCAAAACTTAGGGATGTTTTTATTATACTTAGTCTTGTATCTAAGGCTTTAATAGGGTTTCCTAATCCCAAAAATAACCAAACCTATCCTTTGATACCAACTATGACAACCCTACTTTTTATTACAACTTAAACATGCTTTATTACATAAAACTTCACTTGATACAACAAAGAAGATCGAGAGGTTTAGTGTCTTTGGGGATTAGGATCATTACATAAAAACATAAAACATTAAATACAGCATCTTTATTGAAAACTTCCTTTACATGACCACTATATTCCTTCGTACTTAGCATTGCATGGGATAACCTGAGGACATGCATAAGAAAAGGGTGAGCTATAAAGCCCAGTAAGGGAGTGCACATGGAATAACATGAGGAGTATAATACATGTTAGGAAATAGGCATATCAATAGATCATAAGAGAAACATGAACATAAAGGCATGATAAGGCATGATAATCATAACATGGAAATGTGGCAACAACACTTAACATGGAATTAGCATGAGCCAAGGCTCATTGCACATAAAGCATGAGTAAACCCTCATTGCACATGAAGCACGAGTAAAACCTCATTGCACTTGAATTAGCATGATTCAACACTCATTGCACATGACTTATCATGATACTATACTTTACCCAATGCATTGGAGCGCTATAAGGGCGCACCCTTCTTAAACATTTCATTTCATGAATAAGTGTGTCACATGGATCATAAAACATGGATTCATAAAACATAATAATTTATTCCATGATAAAGGAATGTGGAATTCATACATGAAAATTTACAATCAATAAGTAAATGTGCATAAAGGTGAATACCCTTGATGGAGAAATGAGCATGGTATTCACTACACAATGACATTGGCTTAGAAAATTGGTGCGATTTCTGCAGCGTAACGGCGTGACATAAAAATTCATAAAAAGGTTGATGAGAGAGAAATGGGTTCCTCATCATATTTACAAGTAATGGACAGTGAGGAGGTCATATAGATACATTTCCAAACAAATTTAATGGAATTTAGATTCATGATACAAAATTATTTCTTGAATATAAAAGAGGAGAGAGAAGTTCATTTCGGAATTTCAGCATAGAAACAGGTGTACATGGGGGGCATTTAATGAGAGAGAAAGGAGTCTCCCATCATTCAAAAAATAAGAGGGAAGTATGGGGGAGGTGCGAAACAATACCCCAACATTCATAATTTAAATTAAAATGGCAATACAACTTAAATAAAATTGACAAAAAATGAGAAAGGAAGAAAAAACCCTTACTTGGAAGTGTGCTTCCAAAGGCTAGAGAGAGGCTTGTGAGAGGCTTCTTGGGAGATTGGGGCACCTTGGGAGGATTCTAGAGAGATTTGGGCAGAGGTTGGACGAACTCCAAGGGCTTTGAGTGAGGAGGAAGTGGGATCTTGGGTGGGTTTATATAGGAAATTTGAGGGAATTCTTTATTATTTTGGTTTGGGTCCCCTTACATTAAATTAATCCAAACCACAAACCATCCCATGGTTTTTGCCCATGGTTTTTGGAAAAGGGAAGAGGAAAACAATATTTTATAAGGCCCAAGTCCTAACTTCTTAAAATAATAAGTTTACTTATGTGGAGGTGAGTCACACTCCCATGGAAATTAATTTAAAAAGGCAAAGTGTTGAATATGTCTTGAGGGGTCCATTAATGTTTTGAAAAGTAAGTCAAACAAACCCAAAATCACATTATTTTAATGATAAAACATATATTGTCCGAACATAAGGATTATGGTATTTTATTACATCACCATTGGGTCATTATGATGTCATAAAACACATTATATATTTAAACGGCATTAAATTTTTACCCAAAAATTTGACTGTCTCAGAAAATTATGAAAAATTCACTGTTGGATAATTTCGACGTCCTGATTCCAAAAATAACATTTATTTTATCTAAATAATTTTATAAATATGTGAATTTTCACTTTTAAAATAAAAACCGACATTTATAAAAAATTCACAGGTTTTGATAGAAATGGCTTTCAAACTTTAATAAAAATTTTAATTGCATTCATAAAATTATAAGATCATTTATATTTAATAAAAATTAATTTAATAATAATAATAATATTTTATTAAAATATTATTTAATTCAAAAATCCCTTAATTTAATAAAATAGAATTCTTAATTAAATAATAACTAAAAACACCATTTGTAATTTAAAAACTATTTACAATGTATCAAAAATGACTAAAAATTATATTAATTATTATATAAAAAAATAATGTACATGAACATAGTACTACTTATTTGTTACATAACCCCTTAAAACAGTTGCATAAGACCTAAGGGTAAGGTGTGCAGTGGTGACAGACTCTTGGGGTGGCTCGGATAACATTGCTCGAGTGGTAATCTCTATCAACTTCCACTTTTCCCATAGACGATCCCATTCAAGATTGACATGGTGAAGCTCAACTTGGGATTGGTCAAGGGCGAAGCCCAAGGATGCCACCTCTTTTTCGAGCTCCGACAAATGGGCTTCGTATGGAGCAATTCTACTGGATGAGGACATCGCTTCTTTTGTCTGAGTAAATTGGATTTGTTAAGGTCCTATATTTATACTAATCATGTGGTCACTGTTCAACGGCTATATTAACAACGGTCAAAATTATTAACATAAAACCAAAGAATTTGACATCTTATAAAAACATTTTTCATAAAGAGGCATTTAACTGGATCAAGAGGGATTTTCCATTAGTGAAACTTTGGATCGTTACACTGTTCAAGTCTACCGTTATAAGGTCACCGTTAGAAGGTTACCGTTCTAGAAACACTGTTCAATCATACCGTTATAAGGTCACTATTAGAAGGTTATCGTTCTGGAAACACTGTTCAAGTCTACCGTTAGAAGGTCACCATTAGAAGGTTACCGTTCTGGAAACATTGTTCAAGACTACCGTTATAAGGTCACCGTTAGAAGGTTATCATTCTGGAAACACTGTTCAAGTCTACCGTTAGAAGTCCACCAATAGAACCTCACCGATAGAAACACTGTTCACTGAACCTCACTGATAGAAACACTGTTCACCTACCGATATTGTTCATAAAACTGGAAACACTGTTCACAGAACTGAAAATTTGGCAAAGTGTTGGGGATAAGTCACCTTGACCTCCTGGAACACCTCCAACACCACATTTTCACAAAGTAATGGACCAGATAGGTCCAGGCCATTACATTAGATACCTCTCAAAACATTCTCGTCCTTGAGAATTAAAAACCAACCCAGAAGAAAAGAGGGGTCCGAACAAACACCCCATAAGATACCTCTTAGGGGAAAACCACCATGAGTTGTTCGAAATCTGGAACAAAACTATGACATCCGAGAGTATGGGAACAATTAATCCATATCCAAACAATTAAATCATAACATCACATCAAAGGTACATAAATAAAACATGAAAGGTCTAACCACAAAGGAAACATCATTATATGAAAGGAGTTAAACATTAAACAACTCTGGGTACTGAGCACGTATCTGTGACTCACGCTCCCAGGTACTCTCCTCCATGCCACCATGTCGCCACAAGACATGAACTAAGGGGATAGAATGCCCACGCAACACCTTCTCCTTGTGGTCTTGTATCTCCACAGGTCGCTCCTCGAAGGTTGCATCATCATCAAAATCGATCTCTCCCCAATTGATAACATGAGATTCATCATGAAGATAACGACGGAGCTGTGATACATGGAAAACATCATGTATCTGACTCATCTGAGGGGGAAGTGCTACTCGATATGCCACAGCTCCAACATGAGCTAACACCTCGAAAGGCCCAACAAACCAGGGAGAAAGCTTACTTCCACGACCAAACCTTCGCTGCCCACGACGAGGAGTCACCTTCAGAAACACATGATCCCCAACATTAAACTCTAAGGGTCTCCTTCTTTGATCAACATATGATTTCTGACGATCTTGCGCTATCTTTATCCTCTCACGAATCACCTGAACCATCTCTGTTGTATTCTGCACTAGTTCTGGTCTGAGAATTGCTGACTCTCCGACCCCATTCCAGCACAACAGAGAACAGCATGGTCGGCCATATAAGGCTTTAAATGGAGCCATACCGATGGTAGAGTGAAAACTATTATTGTAAGCGAACTCTACCAAGGGTAAGTGCTTCATCCATGAACCTCCAAAATCAAGAACACAAGAGCGCAACATGTCTTCAAGAGTCTGGATTGTTCGCTCTGTATGACCATCCGTTTGAGGATGAAAAGCATTGCTAAGGCACAGTTGAGAGCCAAAAGCATGCTGGAGACCTCTTCACACCCTAGAGGTAAAAGGAGGATCTCGATCAGAAATCATCATCCTAGGTACTCCATGAAGTCTCACCACCTCCTCTAGATATTGCCTCGACAAAACTTCCACTGAGCTGGACTCCTTGATCGCTATGAAGTGGGCCGATTTTGTTAAACGATCCACTACCACCCATATAGCATCATGTCCTCCCGGAGCTTGAGGTAAACCTGTAACAAATTCCATTGAGATGTCCTCCAACTTCCACTAAGGAATCTCTAATTGCTGGAGAAGACCGCCAGGAACACGGTGTTCGGCCTTCACCTTCTGGCAGACTAAACATTGAGACACACACTCTACAACCGCACTCTTCGGCCCAGGCCACAAAAACTGACTCCTCAAGGATCGGTACATCTTTGTCACACCAGGATGTACTGCCAAGGGTGAACTATGGAACTATCGGAGAACCGTCTCGCGCATCGCCAAGGGAAGAAAAAGCCTGCCATGATACAACACTCGGTGTTGTTCATCCTCCGACCAACCATCAGGGGCCTCACCACAAACAACTCTGTCTCTCCAAACTTCCACCTCTAGATCACCCAACTGAGACTCTTACACCTTCTGCATCAGGGACGACTGCACTGTCATCTGGAAAAGACAACCTCTACATGCAACCTATTCCATATCAAGATGCAAAGGTGACAGTTCCTCCATTACTCTCCAGGAATCACCAAATTCACGCACAACATCATTATGTGACTTTCGGCTCAGTGCATCAGCTATAACATTCCATTTTCCAGGTGTATAAGATATTTCAAAGTCGTATTCCTGCAAGAACTCCATCCACCGACACTATCACAAGTTCAAGTCACGTTGGGAGAAAACATACCCAAACTCTTATGATCGGTGAAAACCACAAAGTGCTCACCAATGAGGTAATGTCTCCACAACTTCAGAGCAAACACCACAGCTGCCAAATCAAGATCATGGGTGGCATAGTTGCGTTCATGGGGACGCAACTGCTGAGACCCATAAGAAACAACTGACCTCTGCTGCATGAGAACACAGCCTAGCCCCAGATGTGAAGCATCACAGAAAACATCAAACTGGACTCCCTCCGCTGGAAGACAAAGGACTGGAGCACTCACCAACTTCTCCTTTAGATACTCGAAAGCTGCCAGACACTGATCAATCCATATGAACGCTTAATCCTTCCTGGTCAAAGCTTCCAGAGGAGTCGCAACTCGGGAGAAATTGGCTACAAACCTCCTATAATAGCCTACGAGACCAAGGAAACTTCGCACCTCTGACACGGTCTTGGGAGATGCCCAAGACACCACTGCTTCTATCTTCGACGGATCCACAACTACTCCCTATTGGGACACAACATGCCCCAAGAAACAAACTTCTCGAGCCCAAAACTCACACTTCGAAAACTTCCCAAACAATTGATGTTGGCGAAGAACTCCCAAAATGGCTCATAGATGCTCTACATGATCCTCTTTAGATGTGGAGTACACAAGGATGTCGTCGATGAAAACCACAACAAAATTGTCTAGGAATTCACAAAACACAGCATTCATCAACCCCATGAAAACAGTTGGAGCATTCGTTACACCGAATGGCATTACAACAAACTCATAATTCCCATGACGACAACGAAAAGCAGTCTTCAGGATATCCTCATCCTTTACACGCATCGGATGATATCCTGACCGCAAGTCGATCTTTGAAAACCAACTTGCACCCTTCAGTTGATCGAATAAGTCATCAATCCGTGGGAGAGGATAGCGGTTCTTTATTTTCACTTTGTTTAATCGACGATAATCGACACACAACCGCAAACTGTCGTCAGCCTTTTTCACAAACAAAAATGGCGCACCCCACAGTGACACACTTGGCCGAACAAAACCGCACTGCAACAGACCATCAAGTTGAATACGTAGCTCTCGTAACTCAGAAGGGGTCATCCTATACAGAGACATAGATATAGGAGACGCTCCTGGATGTAGCTTGATCCCAAACTCGATCTCTCGTTGAGGGAGTAAGGCTACAACCTCTTCTGGAAAGACGTCAGGGTACTCCTCTACGACCCTAGGAAATGCCAGCTGCTGAACCTCTGAAGAACTCAGCATCATCTCAGCCATCATGGATGATAAGGATGGAACTCGTCTATGACCCATCTGAGGATCTCGCTCACCAACAAACACCACTTTCTCTCCATCTGCATCAAAGAAAACGGATTTCTTCCTGTAGCAATCCAAAATAGACTGCACCGAATACAACCAATCCATGCCGAGTATGACATCATATGGTTGTATTCATAAACATAGGAAATCTCCCCAAGAGTGGTGTTTCCCCAACACTAGCTCATAGTCTCTACATACTTCAAACAAGTCGGATCGACCTCCAACTAGCGTAGTCAATGCCAAGGGCACTGGAAGCCTTTCAACCTCAATTCCCAAAGCATGGACAAGGGTAGGTGATATGAAGGAGTGTGTTGCTCCTGAATCAAACAAGGCATACACCAAGGTAGAAAACAAGCAAAGGGTACCTCGAACGACATCTGGATCACCTGGGGTTGGCAATGCTAGAGCATGAAGCTGACCATGACCTCCTCCACAGCCTCTCTGACCCTGATGACAACCACCACCACGGCCACGCTCTGCTCTCTGAGGACGGGGAGCGTCATGGGGTTGTCCTCTGCCTGCTCCATCTACCCTCTGGTGATCTAAAGTTGGTGCAACTTTTTGCTGTTGCCTCGGCTGGAACTGCCTCAATGGAGGAACCTAGAGCAGAGCGCCCGGTGCATGATGACTGCTCGGAAAATTCGGGCACTCCCGCTGCTGATGACCATGACCACCACAAGAAAAACAAGCGCCTGATTCCTTGGCATAGTCATGAGAGTTGCTGCCTCCATAGAAACGAGATGGGAAGGGCTGGGACCTACCCCCAAGTGAACAGAAACTCTTCTGCCCTGAAAACTGGGAACCCCGGACCACGGCTCTACTTCGTGAGGAATCATGACGATTCCCCTCTCGTGATGATGCGGTCCTGGCCAAAGTCCTCTCAACAACCTCTGACCTCACCAGCACCTCAAGATATGTCTTCAGCATGAATGGGGTGACCTGGAGCTGGATCTATGGATGCAAAGCCTCCTCGAAATGCCTCGCCCTGGCCTCCTATCTGGTAACAGGTCTGAAGCATATCGTAGAAGGTTCCTAAAATGGATTCCAAACTCTCAAACACTGGATATCCCCTGTTGAAGGGTAAGAAGCTCCTGGCAACTGGACGCATTCGCAGTCGAAGAAAGAAACTCGACTCTAAACCTATCTCGAAACTCCTCCCATGAGATCGCTGACTCCTCACGATCCCCGAGGAACAAGAACCACCACTGCCTCGCTGCTCCACGCAGCATCATCCCAACCAAGGACACCCAGTGTTCCTTCCGAGCACAAATCGAACTGAAGCCTATCTCGACCTCCTCCAACTAGTCTTCTGTGACTGCATCTGAAACGGAGCCCTCATACTTCTGTAGACTCTGGCGCTGAAACTCTCAGAGTGACTTCCTCCAAGTGTCATCATCATCAACCTCTACCCGGTGGCGATCTGCTGGAACAGCCTGCTGGACATCTTCTACGCAACCCCGATGAGGATGTCGACCTGGAGCCATACCTATAAAATAACAACTATTAGAGCTCCTAATCCTGGAATACGAAAGACTCGATATTAATAAATTAATTGTTTTCTTTTATTAATTTTAGTTTAACCTATCCCAAGGTCTACCCATTCAAACACAGGTGCAAGGAAGAATGATGTATGATCCTTTCCTAGGTCTCTACCCTACAACCAGTATCACTTTGTTTAGTAGCCATCGTAAACTTAAAGTTTCGTGCAACAGATCATAGGGGGCCCTAAACGCCTATGTCTCTTCCGGTCTCCAGTGTTTACCCCACTTGCTAAACATGAATGATACGGTTCCCCTACCATCCCATGCATCCTCACATGTGCCTAACTCCAAACTTCATCTTATCCCTCAACCAGACCTATGATACCACTTTTTCATGACCCCCTCCCCACAAAGTGTACCCCTCCTGGGCCGGAAATGTGAGAAGAGAGATAATGACCCCCGAGTCCAGCCTCCAGTAGGCCCCGGGTTGGCGACTGGCACCAAGGGTATAATAAACACACAAATGGGAGGCATTACCCTCTAAGAGAACACATGCAGAAGAGAGAGATAAGATAGACACCAATCAAATCCAACTCAGAACTAAAATATAAAAGAAACCCAAGTACATATATGAAATTTCATGAAAATGTACTACAACTGAAAGGGAAAACTAAAAGTACCCAAAAGAAAGTAAAACGGCAGCGACCACAAGCCCGAACAGCTCCTCCTCCAACCACAAGCTAGTAGTAACCAGCTTGATCTCCAACCTGCTCTAAGTGACCTGAAAAACAGTTTATATATACATAGGGTGAGTATAACAGTATACTCAGTAGGATCCTCCCCAAGCCTCTCGTGCAAAAGTATAGAAAGCATGCTAAAGCCCAGTGAACAACAAGTGAAACTAACTCGTCACCTAAACAGGTATACTAAGTTTCCAACCTCACCATGGATACTCTCGCCAAGTAACGCATACAAGAATATAGCATATAATGAAAAATATCAAGGGTACCCCGCTACTACTTCCCCACTGGTTTGCTGCTTTGCCCCAACGACATACGTCCTGTGCATCTCTCTCCAAAGGCTTGCCCGCAGACACATGGGCCAAGCTCCATAATCTACACCTCGTGCACCACAATGGCTTGCCCGCAGACACCTGGGCGAAGCACCACACCATCCTCACAACCAAAAGTAACCAGGTATGTTCTGGGATCCACCACAGCCCGCATAACGTGTATCATACATCGGGTATTATACCTCAAGCCATTATAGCCCATACACCGAGTGGGGATCCTCAAGCCATCACAGCCTATACACGTTACACCTATAGTAGTCTATAGGATACTATATCCAGAATATATGTGTGTGAAATAACCACAAGCCATTACAACCCTCTACACAGATATATGGGGAAACTAACTGTTGTGCCTGTTGGCACATGTATCTACCAAGAGAAGAGAACGGGGCCAAAGGGGGTAGTCATCCATTCGACCTCCCATCAGAATGTTGGGGAAAACACCCCCCAGGGCTCAGAATCCCCGGGGTGTCAGTTGCCCTTACCGACAGGATGGAGTAGCATATAGAAACACAAAAAGTACAGAATATATATATAACTCACATCCACACTATGGGCATTACCTAGTCTTAGATACAACTGCAGCTAACGTCTCTCAGACTCCAGGCTGCTACTTTTAAGACTAGGTATCCTATAAGCACACAATCATATGAAGAGATTTATTAGATTACTCTATTCTCATTTTATCAGTTCCACTGTACGTAAATTAATTCTTTAAACATTAATTAACCATGAACAATTCCACATTAAACTGAATTGGCATCACATTCAAAAATCAACTGCTCCTTTTAAGATTCACATCACCTTTAAATTCCAGCATCTCCATCCCCGTGGATTATCACCATTTAATTAAACATTCATTACAGAATTACCTTCCCATATTCCCAAGCATTCTAGAAAATCATCATATGCTACTAAACACAAAATAGGCTCAACACGGTGAGTAGATATACTACCTGTCGAGTCTTTGCCGCCTATAGAAAGAGCATAGACTCATTCTCCCTTGAGAGGCTAAACACGGAAACCACGTGGCATACCCCGCGTGTCTTCACCTCCTTCGGAAGAAGGGTAAGCAAGACCAGCTGCCTTAAGCAGTGGGGAAAAGCAAAGTAGATAAACATTCAAAGAATCCACAAGCATCCAGCAACCACATCCATCCCATTCCATCACCCCTGGTGTCCTCCCCGACACCCACATGCATAAACTAATGCATCTCGCCACTCTAGGCGTCATTCACCGCCACAACCACAAGGCCTCCATGCCTCCACATATCACAACACCCCTCCAGGGTCACATCACAACACAAGCAGTAGGAAAACAACAATCACAACCATGGGCTCTTGACCCTTTAACAAACAAGAGGGTAACTTAGAATCCTTTTAGAAATTCTCAAACAATCTGTTATTTAATCCATATTGAATTAGCAGATTTTTTATTCGTAGGTTCCAATTACGGGATACCTAATCAGTAAGCTATCACAATTAAATAACCATGCTTACTTCCCTAATTTGATTAACCTCAAATTAGAACAACTACAACAACGAAAACAACCAGATTCATTTACATGCCTCTTTATCTTTATCCAATTAATTAACAATTAATTCCGGCTTTAAGTTCATTATCAATTTCCATCAAGAACGAACAACAAATCAAAGAAATCATAGATATCACTCTATCTAGAAAAACATGAGGCAAACTGTTATCACGGTATAAAGCAACAACATGCGATCAACCAATTCTTTTAATCTGATTTAAGTATTTAATTAGGTCAATTTCATTATGATCCAAAGGGATAAATCATGTTGATTCTACGATTTCACATATACAATTAGAGAAGCCATGAATCCCCTACCTTGAAGAGTTCTTGACGTCCTTTATCCACACAACGGGTCACAATCCTCCTCTCAAGACAACTGCATCCACCAGAGGATGCCACGGTACGACAGTACCAACCAACCCCAATAAAAAACCCATTAGAATATTGGAAATTACATGGTATAATATGGAAGGGAGAAACAAGATAAGATGATCCCCAGAGGAACGACGATAAAACATACCTTATTGGGAAGATTGACCGACACAGCTCGGTTGCATCCAAAACAGAGCAGAACTAATCCTAGGAGTAAAGATTGATTGTGCAAATCCTACGGGAATGATTGAAAGGTTCTAGCGTCTCTTAGCTAAGAACAAAGGGAAAGAACATGGGAGAATGATATCTGGTTCCTTTTTGAAGATTTAACGAGGCAACGATTTAAGATCCGGTTAATTCTCCATTAAAAACGGATCGCATTAACCCACGCGGTTTGACCAAGTAAAAACATCCCGGACTTAGGAATAATTAGTATAGGATTTATGGCATTTGAATCGGCCTTAAGAGTCCTTAAAAAAAGGCTTTAAATGTATTTTACGTCAAAGGAAACGTCAAAGGGGCGAAACTGTAGGAAGCTGGAAACACCGTTCACATACTCAAAATTTGGCAAAGGAAAGAAAAGGTCACCGTTAGACCTCACCGTTCTGGAAACACTATTCAAGTCCACCGTTAGAAGGTTACTGTTCTGGAAACACTATTCAAGCCCACCGTTAGAAGGTCACCGTTAGAAGGTTACCGTTCTGGAAACACTGTTCAAGTCTACCGTTATAAGGTCACCGTTAGAAGGTCACTGTTCTGGAAACACTGTTCAAGCCTACCGTTATAAGGTCACCATTAGAAGGTTACCGTTCTGGAAACACTGTTCAAGTCTACCGTTAGAAGGTCACCGTTAGAAGGTTACCATTCTGGAAACACTGTTCAAGCCTACCGTTATAAGGTCACCGTTAAAAGGTTACCGTTCTGGAAACACTGTTCAAGTCTACCGTTAGAAGTCCACCGATAGAAATAATGTTCACTGAACCTCACCGATAGAAACACTGTTCACCTACCGATATTGTTCATAAAACTGGAAACACTATTCACAGAACTGGAAATTTGGCAAAGTGCTAGGGATAAGACACCTTGACCTCCCGGAACACCTCCAACGCCACATTTTCACAAAGTAATGGACCGGAGAGGTCTGGGTCATTATAACTTTAATGAGTGGAAATACAGCCCTTAAACATGTCACGACATCACACCAAAAGCAAATATCTAACACGGTTAATTGCGCTTTCTTGTCATCTTTCTCTTTTGCAAATCTATTAAACTGCCATTTTAGTGATGCAAACATATTCATCAGAGCACCCTTATGCTCACTAAGACATCCTGAAGTCAAGTATAAGGTATCAAACCAAGTGATATATGGTCTAATCAAATCTCTCCCTTTTGTAAACTCTTGTAGCAATGGAATGAACATAGTCCTCGAATAGATATATGTTGTGACCTTTTTTCTCTAGAAATGATCACCTTATGAACATCTAATTTTTTCTCCAAATCCTCTAAGATCAAATCAATACAGTGAACACCACAGAGAGTCCAATACAACAAGTGCTTTCTTTTTAACATCAACATCTCTCCCGCAGCTTTGTAGTTCAAAGCATTATCACCAAGTACATGAACAACATTTTCTTCTCCAACAAAATCTACAATCTCATCTAGCATTTGAACGATTTAATCATCGATTTTTAAGATATCCGATGTATCAATTGATTTCAAAAATACAGGCCCTTTCGGACTATTTACCAAAAAATTACAAATTGATCTTATCTTTTTATATGTACATCAATCAGACATAATAGAACAATCGGTTTCTTTCCATTGTTTCTTATACTCCTCAAATATCTCTTTGTGTGTAATAAACTTCATTCTTCAAATACTTCTCCCTTATATCATGATATGATGGGGGTTTATATCCATTTCCACACCTTGCAATCATCTCACACATCTTCACATACTCTGGATTTCTAGCACAATTAAAAGGTATAATACTTGTGTAAAAAAAACCAAGCTACTTGGGTATTTATTTCCTCAAAACTCCTTTTTCAAAAATTGATTCATAGAAGGTTGTGCATAACTAGTTGCAGACTGAGTCCCACTAGAATTTTTCAAAAACCTACCAACCACTGTGTCATCTTTCCCTGAACAAGAAGAATTTATTTCATCCCCAATATCATGAAGATCTTTTCTTCTTTTATTACTCAAGCCAATATTCATAAGAAGCATGCTCGAACATTCTTGTTTCGATTCATCCAACACACTTCTGCATGGTGCTACATCTTTATTAGTTTGAGCCAAATGGTTTTTCAATCGATTAATCCCTCCTAAAAACAATTTATCACAAAACTTGCACTTCACTTTTTTTCCATTTTTTTCAACATCAACACCAAATTTCCAAGCAGGTTCAGACTTATTGCCACCGCTATTTCTGCTAACAATCTTCTTTTGAATAGATGAGAAAGTCATGTTCTTAAACAGAAATCAACATTTACAAAATTACGAAAGGAAGCAAACCAAAAAAATTACAGCAATTCACATTAGACCACCAATTAACATCACACCAATAACAATTAAAATAAAAAAAATCTGATCGGTATTCAGACCAACAATTCACATTAGTTACCAACAATTCATATTAAATTCGTCAATAGTACGTAAAAAAATCAAGCAATAGTTCACATTAAATAAATTCTAAACCCAAAAAAAAACAGACCGAAAGGGAAGTAGAGAACTTCCAACAAAACCCACCTTCAGCTTTTTCCGGTCCACACACTGCTGAACAACGGTTAGGCGAGCAGTGAAGGGGAAGCAGAGGTGAAGAAATAAGAAGTACCAAACACCTTGCCCCGTTCCCGTGTGCGATGCAAGGTCGAGAGTCGTCATTCCCAATTGTGATGCGAGGTCGACGATCGTCAGAGTGCATGACTGCGATGTGAGGTCAAGTGAGAGGCGGGTGTGGTTGGTTTGTATCGTGTGAGGCACCGCCGGAGGAGCAGAGAGATGGGTGCAAGCGAGGCAATGTGGAGCGGATGAGAAAAAATTGAACCCTGGGTTGTGATGCGAGGCGCGTCGGGTTTCCTTAAAAACCCTCCAATTTTTTATTAAAAAAAACAACGGGCTCTCACCCGATCGACGCGGCGAGTATGCACGCATCAACGATTTCATCCCGAGTCAACACATTTGAAGACGATTCTATTGCAAATTGATTTTTCAACGAGTTTAATCAAAGAGGATGAGTGAATTTGTAAACTCATACGATTGTACGAGTTGCCTTGCGAGTTCGACTGCCTTGATGGGGATCGAGAACGCCCTTTAGGCCTTGATGCAGGTCGGCTTGGGTGCCCAATTCAGGGGCGACCGGGGTTGGTTCGTGATAAGGTTGTTGTGGACAGGATTGAGGAAGTGCGTCACGCGATGCTTCACTTTCTCAGGGAAAGACTCGTCGTTGTTTCCCAACGAGGCAGACATCGCAAATTTGATCCACTTGATCAATCTACGGCATCTCTCACACCAGATCACATTGAGCGAGCTTGTGCAGAACCACGAAAGTCAAGTGGTCATACCTCGCGTGCCAGTGACATGCCCCCTTTGAGCCCCTTGTCGACAAGCATACTGGCTGCGTAATGTTGAGTCAGAGCTTGTACAACTGGCAGGGGGAAGCTCTTCACCCTGGCCATCAGGCGCCCCTGCTGGTCACAGACCCTCAAGATGTTGTTGTCGATTAGAGTATCTAACAACCATTCTCATCATGTCGTCTAATGTCGATGACGTTCGTGGTGAGCATTGGGATGAAGTACACCTCCATGAACACATGGTATTCGCTGGTCTTGCGGGTGAACAAGGTCATCATGCACCCCTTGATGTTGGCGACAGAGTCATCGCATAACTTCATTGTAATCTATGGCTCAATGGTCTATTTTGTCGTAGTAGTGACATTTGTCCCTTGAGAAATCATGATCATCGTTGAATCCCGAGTCATCCCTTACATTACTGTTATTGTCACCGACGATCTTTCGTCGTGATGGTCTGCAACGTCGGTTGTCGGACTTGGAGTCGTTGGAGGATCTCTCCCCGAGTTGTCGCTGCTTCATCCACACAACCAACTCCTCTTTGGTGAGGAATAACTTCCCTCAAGTGTCGATGGTCGCCTCAAAACGGTCATTGTTGCTTTGAGTCTCCCTATTACCTCCTTCATAGAGAGCGTTGAGAGATCGAGTAGGGTCTCAATTGAAAGGACAATTTGAGAGAACTTGGAAGGGGCGACACGCATGTACTTCTCAGTGACCTTGTGTGATGGCTCAAGAT
This sequence comes from Viscum album, assembly GCA_963277665.1. Lineage (NCBI taxonomy): Eukaryota > Viridiplantae > Streptophyta > Magnoliopsida > Santalales > Viscaceae > Viscum > Viscum album. The sequence continues at coordinate 1,382,994,405 of OY728139.1, read as the reverse complement.
CACTGGGGATTGTGAGCTAATCGACCAACCCAGTAAGCCGCATTGTGAAGACGTCAACAAATTCGTCATTGTGGAAAACAATGTCTTTGTAATCCTTACGGAGCTGTGCATTGGTCTTGCGCACTCGATCAATGTCGATTCGCATGGTCTTGACAGTGTCTCACGCTTCTTTGGCGATTAACATAACAGTGAGTATGAAGATCATCTCTAGCAGGATAGTGCATAGGACGGCCTTCAGCACCATGTTGTCTTCCTGGAGTTCAGCACTGCCGGTGTCGACGATGTCCCATAGTCTGTTCCTGAAGCATAACCTTCATCACAAGCCTAGTCATCGTAGTTCATTTTCATGAGGGTTAGATACGTTGTCGATCCTCTGACGTCATTCACCACCCGATGTACAACCAGAGGTCTGGTGCTACTATTAATGTAGGCTATGAGACGTGAAGATGATGTCTAGGAGCGATGGAGTGACGAGGGCTCAGAGCACGGCATCATGGATCAAGCTGACCCCGCTTTAATACCAAATGATGAAAATGTCCGCCGGTTAACACACAAACTCAGACGAATGCTTGGGACTAAAAGGACAAATCAAGACACACTAGTGATTTTGTGCACCTAAAAACAGGGGTGCTTTTCTAATGGTATTTCATTGTTTTATACACCAAACAAAAACTAAATTAAAAACGCAGGAACCATAATGGGTCAAACCGGGTTGAGCAATAATGAGGACATTCTGCATTGAGTCATAATTGAGTCAAACCACGTTTGAGTAATAATGAAAAATAAAGGGGAAAAACGATGCAATGAATTTAAAACAGAGAATGAAGTAAAAAACTTGATATACAAAGTAAAACCCCCTCCGGCCGCAGGATCCTGTCCATCTCCAGCAGGATATGGGCAATGTCGCACCGGTACTGGTACATGCTGAAGACGCCGCCGGCATGGATGAGGTCGTACGTTCTGGGGTATGTGGAGAAACCCTCGCACCAGTCCTGGTAAGTTCCAATGAAGCCCCGCTCATAGATCACGCCCAGGGTGCCGCCGCTGCTGTCCGACTCCACCGGCACCACATTCATGACCCACACCGGATATTTAATCAGAGCCGCCGCGAATCCACCCATATTCGCGTTCATGTCCATCACATTCCGGTACCGTCCCTTGGTGAGCGGGTTGATGATCTCCCCGTAGTGCGCAACCCTCGTCTTCCACACCTCGTTGTCCTCCCGGAACTTCTCCGCGTCCATGCCCGGCAGGGAGCCGCGGCTTATTCTCGGGGGCACCCCGAATGCGCGCTGCGGCCACTTCTCCGTCGCCCCTCCGGCGACCTCACCGCCGCTCTGCACTTCCGGCAGCGGGGTTATACATTTCTCCATGTCTCTGTACCTTTTTTGGACCATGCGCAAAAACAGAGTCGGTGAATCTATCAACTGAGGCGGTTAGATTGATGAAATGAATTACCAGGCAGCATCTGAATCTTCCGACTTGCGAAGGGAGGTGTTTCGTGGACCTTCTTGATGTTGGCACACTCTAGGTGGTTGATGGGCTTCTTGTTGAGGTTCAGCCCGCATCTTGGTGTTTCCAGATTTGAGATAAGATATGTTTTTGAATAATAGATATCTTTTATCATATCACACAGATAAGGCTGCATGTGTATCTCATGGGGAGATATATCTTATCTATTTAGATGAGATAAGTGTTTAAATCTTAACATGGCAGATACATGGTGATTTGGAGATATAAGATATAATATTTCATATCTTATATGCATTATGAAAAAGGAAACATCAAAGGCTTTAAAAGGGGAAGCGGCTGGTGGAAAACAAGAGGAGTGCCAGCAAGATGTAGCCGGCAAGGGAGACCCAGGAAGGAGTTGCCGCGTTTGCGGTGGCCCGTGTGGCACGACGACGATGATGCGTCGGCGTTTGACAGGTGCAGAGCAGCGACTACGGAATTGATGATCGTGGCCACGTATCGAAAGTCTTCCTGATAGAGGTGATCAGGTGGCGTGTCCCGATTGCAGATCGGCGGTACATTATGATGGCGAGATCATTCGGGGGTCGCAAGCTGGTGTGAGGTTGACGCGTGTTCGGGTGAAGATCTCCGAGGTAGTGACGTTTCGTCGACAGAAGGGTGACGTTTTGTCACAGATTGATCTTCCGATACATGGCGTCAGCGGGATGTTTATCAGAGAGATGGAAGATGCGTATCAGGGTGTGGTTTTTCACACAGGTTTTCTACGCTCTCTCATTTGTAATTCAAGTTCGGGCATTGATTGAATTATTGTATTCTCTGATTCATAGTGGATATTTTGGGAATTGCCCTGTGGTTTTTTAATCCTCCGCATGGGAGGGTTTTTCCACGTTAAAAAAACTTGTGTGTTGACATCTTCATTCTGCTTATATCGCTTCCATATTTCGACGAGTTTCTCACGAATTTTTGGCAAGCAATTTTCGGCCCGGATTCGGGATTCTCCCCAACACTTCTGCCATACACCGAGGTAGCCATTTTCGATCACCTTTTCCCAGCAGAGACGTCTGGCTGCGTTCTCGATGGCGTGCTGCTCCCGTTTCAAATCCTCCTGGGTCCGTTCCCAGCCCTTCCAGTGTTTTTTCAGTGTATCGGTGGACCAGAGAGAATCCAGTAACCTCCAGGCCGCAAAACCCTGTCCACCTCCGTCAGGTACAGCCCATCTGCAGAGACAGGCCAAGAAATAACACTAAGAAGACGTGGTGGAAGTGAACTGAGTCGTGGGTGGGGGCTCAACCGTCGTTCTGCCATGGAATGAGGCAACGGGAGCAGTGAGCCATGTCGAAGGCCCTGGCAGGGTAAGGGGTCCTTTGGGAAGCCATGACGCCGATCATGGCGGGAACGCCGCGTTCCAATACGAACTGGACCTGCGCCTCGTGCGTGTCACGGGGTGCGAACGACATCGCCACGATGTCTCTCTTCAACAGGAATGCGCCCCAGCTTGCGACCTGGATTTACAGAGGAAGAAGACGAGCGATCAAAACCAGAAATCCGCGTCCGGATGAGGAAGCTGGGGTGAAGAGAGGCTCACGCCGCAGCCGGTGTCGAGCGCCGTCCGTATGTTTCCGTTGGTGAGGGGGATGAGCTTGTTGATGTCGTCGATGTAGACGTCGGCGCCGAGGGGGAACATGGTGCCGCCGCCGGGGAAGCGGAAGCGATCGCCCTCCACCTGAATCCAGTTCTGGATGGCCTTCTCGATGCTGAGCTCCTTGTGGGGGATGTTGTCGTACCAGGCGTAGTCCCTGCTCTGCGGCCATGGGAACGGGGTCTTGTATTTCGGGGACGCCGGGATCAGGCACCGCAGCCGCTCCGCCTCGACGGGACAATGCCGCTCCCTGTACTTCAGCATGTCCGGCGGGAACTTCCGGCCCCTCACCTTGTCCTGGCACGGGGTGTACTCGCTGTACGACATGTCGCAGGGCGGGAACTCCGCCGGCGAGGAGGCGGAGGATTCATTGATCTGCAGCTGGTGGTGGCTCTCGAAGTCAAGGTCAAGCGACGACGATGCAGACGACGAGGACGATGGGTCCGATCTCGACTCCTGCTCGCGGCGGCTTGCGGCGGCTTGCGGCGGTGGCTGCAGCTTCAGGGGATTCAGATCCGTCGCGGTTCTTCTTATCACAACCCAGCCGGCCGTAGACCTCAGATCTGTTGATCGGCGGGGAAGAGGGAGTGGTCTGCCAGGCCCCAAGAACGTAGAACAGGACGCAGAGGCCGCAGACCCCAAGAATCCATGCGAGGCGCTGCCGCTTCCGCTCCAGCGGCTGGTGATGGGGCTTGGGCGATCCGCTGTCCTCCTTGGCCATCGAAACAGGCAAACCCCCGGCACGGATTTCGAGAGGCGACTAAGGATTAAAGGGTTCTTCTGTGGTTGAACGGAGGCATCGATATCAGCGAGCGAGGGGGAACCATGGCGGCATCAGGGGTCCGGGGAGGAGCTCCGGGACTCAGTCAGCCTGTATGTGAGGATCGAGAGCAGCAGACATATGGCCGGGGATGAGCTTTTGTCGGAGAAGGACCAGGCTGTCGATGAACTCCCAGACGCCCCCCTCCTCCACGCTCGTCGCCCGCCAGCCGTTCATTGACCTCGTTTTGATATTTTCTTACCCCTTCCCCGGACCGCGCGTAACTTACCCTTTTTTTTTTGTTTTTGTAAACTTTACCTTTTTGACGCTCATTAATTACGCCCAACTTGAACACCGATTAAATCCCGGGGGAATAAATGATCCAGTCACCATTAAAGTTTACATTAAATTTTGATATAATGTTAATAAATTTACATTCAATTCTATTATCAAAAAAAAAAACCAGTTTAAATATTTAACCCCGCAAAAATTCCGATCACCTTTGATCCAAACCGCAAAACCCATACCACATGGGGACTAGAACGCTAGGTGTATGTTGGGTCATGTTGGACCCGTGATTATAAGTAAGGTTCCAAAAAATTACGTTTGAAATATAAAATAAAATAAAATAATACAATAAATCATATTGATTTTTTTATGTGGGTTGAATTATTTTTTTGTTTAAGATTTCTTTTATTTTGGTTTCTAGATTGGTTGGGTGTCAAAAGAATTGACACACCGAGTAGCATCTATAGCCCCCACTGCAATTTGACGCTCGCACTTTATTGCATTTTGGCTTTTTTTGTGTTTTTTTTTTGCTTTTTGTTTTTATTTTATTTTTAAAATAAAGTTGTACAAAAAAGGTAACAATCAACAAAAAATAATTATTATTATTTATTAGTAAATAATAATTTAACTATCATTAACAATGTTATTAATATAATTAATATGATAATTAATTATGAATAATTAGTAGTATATTTATTTTTTAATAATTTGAATATTAAAAACTAAAAACGTAATAATAATTAACATGAAAAATAATAAATAGTAATATAACTATTCATTAATATTATTATCGACAATTAATAATATAATAAATAATTAATAAGTAATGAACTAACAATAAATAAATAACAATATTATCAATATAGTTAATATGATAATTAATAATTACTAATTAACAATATAAATATTCATTTATAATTTAAATGCAATTTTTTTAGCATAATTAACAATTAACATGAAAAATGATAATTAATAATATTCTTAGCAATTTATTGATGAACTTAATATGATAAATAATTAGTAATATAATTATTTATTAATAATTAAAAAATTATAAATTATAAATAACTAAAATGGTTAGCATTAAATTAATGAACAGTATTACCGATTACAAATCAATAACTAATAATTAAATTCTTTATAATACATTAAATTTTTAATCAATGATTGATATTGTTTATAATTATTAATAATTTATAATATAATTTATAACATAATATAATTTTCAATATTTAAAATATAATTTAAAATTATTAATAACTTATAATATAATTTATATAATTAATAAAGATGTAACAAAAATCAATAATTTATAATTTAGAAATGTTTTATAAAATGTTTGTAAAAAAATTTAAAAAGGTTTTGAGATGTTTTACTTTTTAAAAATGCCATTATAATTTTTTACAAATTTTATTTTGTTTTTAAAATAACAGTTTACTAAAAAAAATTGATACTTAGCCTAAAAAATAATAAATATATAATAATACTTAATAATTTATAATACTAATAATTTATAATTATTTATTTAAAATTTATATTGATTATATTTGTGAATGTGTTGGCTCCATATACAAAAACATTTTAATTTTTTTAATATTTAAATTATTAATTATTAATAAATATTTTTTTATTTTTGATGTCAATTATTAATTTTTTTAGTAAAAATTATTTTAAAAACAAAATTTTAAATTTTAAAAATTATAAAAACCTTTTAAAAAAATAAAATGTTTTAAAAAACATTATTTTACAAATGTTTTATAATACATTTTAAAATTATTAATAAAACATTTTTTAAAAATGTTTCAAAAGCCAAATAACCCCAAAAGGGGGGGAAATTAGTAGCATCGAGTGAATTGACGTCCGCCATAGAGTCAATTCTCGGGGAATTTCATATCCCCAAATTTTAAAACCCTAAACCCATAAAACTTAATAAAAATTTTAAAAAACCCAAATAAAAAACTTAGCCCAATAAATTAACACGAGGGTCGAAAAAAAGTTCAAATTTATACTCACCTAATACAACCATAAATAAACCACCAAAGATATAATTTTTTAAGAGTTGTTGTTAGGATCATTGTTAATTGAAAACTAAATATTTTAATCCAATCTCAAACCTTTCTTTTTTCCCGCTTCACTTTATCATGGTTCACCAAACAAAAAATATTTTTATATATTATTTTCTTTAAGCCCGTGGGTCGACTCATTAGTCCATGAGTCGCACATGGATAGGGTCAGACTTTTATTTTTTAAGCCTATATTTTTTGTGGATCAGATCAAACCGTTCAATAAAATCTGCAGCCCGCACGACCTGCCCCGCCCTATTAACACCTCTAGAAAAAAGGTTGAAATGTCATTTGAAACTGTAAAAGTGGGGAGTATTTAGAAATTGAACATTTGTTATTGATTATAGATAAATCAAGATATTGATCGAAGATGAAGAATGGATGGGGACATATGATCATAGTGTAAAACCGGAAAAAGAACAAGTAGATAAAATAATAGATGTCAAAAAAAATATTATAATATTTGTTGGGGATATCAGTGGATAATAGATACAGATATTCTTGGATGACAGTAGAAGGAGGTCGCTGAGACATGTTATGCTACCGCTCATTCTCCTTAAGAGTAAATTCACACCCACCAAATCAATAGTACTATGGGTTGTTGGAAAATTCTCTTTAGGATACAGCGGTGGCTTGATACACGACACAAGTACTCTGTGGTGGGTATCTCTTGAAGAAGATTTGGAAACAAGAGAGCTTTGAAATCATTCGTTCTCCTTAAGAGTAGATTCGCACCCATCAAATCAATAGTACCGCAGGTTGCCGAAAAATCTTTTTTAGGATACAACAGTGGCTTGATACACGACAAAAGTACTTGTGGAGGGTATCTCTTGAAGAAGGTTTGGAAACAAGAGAGCTTTTGAGGAATCTCAATTTGTAGGAATGATTGAAGTGCTTGGGAATGGTTGAAATTGCTTTTCTCATCCAATGAAGACTCCATTTTATGGGCATGAAATCACCCATTCGAACAAGGCATCATACCCCTTTGAATTGGGTCAATACCTTTCCTGGAAAGACATGTCTTATTCAGATTTATTCTTGTCCATCAGATCACACCCGATCAAATAAGTGGACCAGATCACACCCAATAGCGAACAAACGTGTCCGCAACGAACAAACATGTCCATTCCAACACATTTTCAATGTGAGATTCCAAAAATAACCCCCCTTTAAAAAACTTTAAATAAAACAATTTAAATATTTTAAAAACATTAAAATCCAACAATCCCCCACCATTTTAAAACATTTAAAACACCGTTTTGGAAAACAAATGTCATACTATCTTGAAAAGAACTTGCATAAATAAAGGTATCTCTCTTTTTGAACCTTTATATAGTATAGACAAATCAAAATTAAATAGAGAAATGGGTGGACACTGACTTTAACATGTAACTCTTGTTATCAACCGAATTCATCCTACAAAAGTTCATAACCTCTTTGGAGAAGCCTCATTCCTACATTCACATAGGTGGACCAAAAAGTGTTCTCATGTTTCAACACTTGTTTGAAATCTTAGGTTCATTAAGAGTTTTAAACTCACCCACCTTCTCCTCATGGGAACCAAATACCATTTTCCTAGGATGTAATATGCCTTTGGTGTTTCCTTCAGACACATGATAGAATTTCTTACATTGAACTTATACATGCGAAGTTATGAGATGTTAAGTTGATGTCCCATCATTGGTGAATTTTTTATAATGACTTTAAACTCATCCATAAGAGAGTTTTTTATACCAAGTCCCTTAAAAGTTTCTTTGTTAGTGGTCCTCCAAATTTTCTCTCAAACTAACAATGTCAAGAGTTATGATACCACCCTATATCAACTATCTGACATAGTTATGTCTAAGACCAATGTATCTTGATTTTCCATTATAAGTATTATTTTATGTCCTAATCAATGTTGCTTGACTATCACATTGTATAGAAACTGAAGATATTGACATAGGCCACAATAGTAGATCTGATAAATGATATCTAATCCATTCCACTTTCCAGTAACTGCTAAAACAACAAACTCAGAAGTCATTGTGGAGTCTGCTATACAAGTTTGTTTCTTTAAACCCCAAGAGATTGCTCCACCTCCAAGTGTAAAAACCCAACCACTCATAGAAGAGTGATCCTCTAGATTAGTTATCCAGTTCACATTAGAAAAACCTTCCAATACCCTTGGGTTTCCATTATAAAATATGCAATAATTCACAGTACCCTTTAGATACCTAGGTGCTCTTTTAACCACATCCAATTGTGCATAGCCTAGATTACTCGTATATCTGCTCAACTTTCCAACATCATATGCAATATCGGATCTTGTGCATGTCATGAAATACACAAGACACCTAATAAACCTTGTATATTCTAGTTGAGCAACCACTCTGCTAGGATTTGGTAGCATCCTACTCCCAGAATCATATGGGGTAGAAACTATTGAACAATCAAATTATTAAAACTCTTTAAGACTTTATCAATATAGTGAGATTGAGAAAGAAAAATGAAAATTTAATTTCTAATAATTTTGATTCCCAAAATAAAAAAAACTTAATTCTTTCGTATCAAAGTTTCTAGATAAAATAGACTTAGCCTCATTTATTTGATTAATATTAGTTCCAAATATAAGCATGCCATCAACACATAAACAAATAACAACACCATGGTTATTATGGATTCTAAAATAAACCCATTTATCAACCTAGTTAACAACAAAACCATTTCATAAAATTAATTCATTACATTTCTCATGACATTATTTTGGAGCCTGTTTTAAACCATATAGGTACCATACCAATTTATAAACCTTATTTTTTTTACTAGATACAATTAATTATTTCGATTGTTCCATATATATTTCTTCATCCAATTCACCATTTAAGAATGAAGTCTCACCATCCATTTAGTGAATTTCCAAACTATATATGGAAGTTGAAGTGATAAGTATTCTAATCAAAGTAGTCCTATCCATGAGAGCATAGGTAGCAAAATAATTGATTCCATTCTTTTGAGTAATCCCCTCGCCTACCAATCTGGATTTATATTTTTCAATTTTATCGCCAACTTTTCGATTTCTTCTAAATACCCACTTACAACCTATAGGTTGTGAACCTTGAGGAAGATCAACTAATATTCAAGTATTATTCTTGATTATAGAGTCTATTCCATAATTTATAAGTTTCTTCCAAATAGATGCATCAAAAGATAACATAACCTCTTTGATTTTTTTGGTTCAGACTTTATATTGATCAAAACTGAAGTTTGTGTAATAGTACTATCATTATTTCCTTTCAAAAAGTACATATAGAAAGTAGATTCATATGTCTTGGGTATCCAAGGTCATTTACTTTTATGAACCTCTTTGACCATATTTGTAACTACCCATAACTCTATCAATAAAATTTACCTTCTTATAATTATTTCATATAGTATAAATCACATAAAATCACTTAGAGAACACAATATAGACTTTATAAATAAATAATGAATGAAATAATAGGTACTTCTAGAAGTTAAGAAACCTATACCGATGAAATAGTAACTTGGCCTTAGGAATAGTAATATGACCCTTATGAATAGTAAATCAACCAAATGAATAGTAACATCACCCATGAAAGTATAAATAAAATTTAGGCATCTCATAAATGAAAGTATGATATAAATAAATCATAGTATAAGTAAATGAATATTTTAAAAATTATTAATTAAGTGTTTGTATTTTTGTGAGTCATAAATATTTAATTATAATTTTATAATTAATAAAATGATTTAAAATAAAATTCATTTTCATAAAACCTAGACATTAATATTTTTTTTCTAGGAGAAAGACTAGGAAATTCCTCTGGAAACACTTTAGTGAATTCCATCCCAATAGGCATGTCTTCAAGGACGGTTTCTTCCTTATACTCAATTATCTGATCAAGATATGTGTGCTCATAGGGAAATAATATCCACGCTTGAGATGATGGTGCTAAAAAATATTCATCATTCTCCTTTCACTTTTATAGAATCTAGGGTCGAATCTCCATATGGATAGTGATTTCCCTCTCATGGAAATTTATATTGGGTCTTTATAGGTAAATTCAATCCATACCAAGAATTACATCAAATTTCACCCAAGGGAGTATGATGAGGTTGGTCGGGAATTTAATACAACAAATTGTGACAGCGGAGGAGTTATATTAATGGGATGAAATGATTTCCCCATTTTCCGTTCTCATTGACATCTCTACTTCCATGATTTGTGGTGGTGTTGGGATTGTTCTATTAAACTTTTGGAATATAAAATAATGTGTAGAACCAGAATCAAAAAGTATGTTCGCTATTCTTGAATGAATAACTAGCGTACCTGTCACAACTTCGTTGTCGGGGTCTTCTTTGGTAGTAATGATGGAAAAATATCACCCTTACTTCCTTGGAGGTTGTTGGTTTCCTTCAAAAACCCTTGGATTAGGGAATTGGTTTGAAAATTACCCTGGTTATTTGCAGTTGAAACAATGAAAAATGCTTTGAGGGTTGAATAGAGCGTTCCTTTCCTCTGTCGTAGTAGTGGGTTTTTCTTATCAGAAATTAATGTCTAGGTTCCCTTCTTGTCTACACCTAAAGCATTTCCTCGTCCCCTTCAGGCAATTTCTAGGGTTCTTCTTTCCACACCTTTTGAAAGTGGGGTGCTGGAATTTCTTAACAACATTGGATTTATCCATCAGACTGTGAGAATTAAAGTCCACTTTCCACTTATTATCCCCATGATACCCATGAGATTCTCTAATCTCTATTTCAACTTTGAGGTCACATCGGATAATTTTCTCATAGCTATCGAAGTCACAGATCACTAGGGATTTCTGTAGGCTATCTTTTACCCCACAAAAGAAGCAGTCAACCTTGCATTTGGGGGTAACGACAAAGCCAGAGGAATATTGTGAAATCCTTGTGAATTTTTCCTCATATGCTCCAATGGATTAATTATCTTTTTTCATGAGGGAAAGGAAGTCCCTTTCCATTTTAAGTCAGAGGGTGCGAGGAAAATATTTATAGAAAAACATTTTCTGGAAATCCTTTCATTCCAACGCCTCGATCTCTTCCACGGGCTTTGTATTTTTTTACCATTATTCTTCATTGATCAGTGTTACCCTCCATACAATAAGAATCCATAATAACCTTCTCTTGTTCAGAACATTGACGGATGGAGAAGATCTTCTCAAAGGATTTGATCAATTGTTTAGTGATTGAGGGATCATATGATCTATTAAAAGTAGAAGGCCTTTTTTCTCATGAAGCTCTCGATTATGGCTTATTATTTCTTAGGGGGTTGAAAGTTCCTATTGACCCATGTTTCTATTAAAAACTTGAGTTAACTAATAGAGTATCGTTACAATGTTTGTGATTCCCGCTTCCATCAGATTGGGAATCTCATTAGAATAGTCATCACATTGATCTTCATATCGATTGTTATCTTGAGTCCTCCTATTACCGGCCATTGGCTGGAATAAAAGTAAAGTTTGGGGTAACACATAAAGGGGAATCCAAAGACAAAAAGGGATAACTTATAAATTTCATTTAGTTCCTCAACTTATGAATTTATAGGCTTTAATCTATGTTATCCATGATCTACTTCCCAACATATATTCTTAGAGGCATTTTTTTATTCCTTTAATAATGGTTCATACTAAGCTTATGAATTTACCAAAGTATATTCCCTGAGAGTGTCATAACCAAGAGTTTAAAAAGGCCCAATTTTGTGCACCAGTTCCCATTCAAGTCTAGCTCAAAGCGGTGTTTTTGGATTTTACCCCTAGATACATCTGTGCCAGAGCAACCTCTACTTGTTCGTATTCAGACATGGATGTATTTTCTTGATAAACCACTTACTCTATAATCACAAAAATTTAGGGACATTTTTATTATACTCAGTCTTATCCCTAAGTCATTCACTAGGGTTTTCTAATCATAATCACAAAAATAACTAAACCTATCCTCTGATGCTAACTATAACAACCCTGCTCTTTATTACACATTTAAACATGCTTTATTACATAAAAATGCACTTAATACAACCCATAAGATCGATAGGTATAGTATCTTTGGGGATTAGGAACATTACATGACAACTTAAGACATAAAAATACAATAACTTTATTGAAAGCTTCTTTTACATGACCACAACATTCCTTCGTACTTAGCATTACATGGGATAACCTGAGGACATACATAAGAAAAGGGTGAGCTATAAATCCCAGTAAGGGAATAAACAAGTAATAACATGAAGAATACAATACATGTTAGGAAATAGTCATATCAATGGATCATAAGAGAAACATGAACATAAAGTCATGATATAGTATGATTATCATAATGTGGAGATGTGACAACAACATTTAACATGATATTAGCATGAGTCAGGGCCCATTGCACATAAAGCATGAGTAAACCCTCATTAAACTTGAAGTAGCATGAGTAAACCCTCATTTTACTTGAATTATCATGATTAAACCCTAATTGCGCATGGTATATCATGATACTATTCCTTACCCAATGCATTGGAGCGCTATCGGGGTGCACCCTTCTTAATCATTTCATTTCGTGCATAAGTGTGCCACATAGATCATACAACATGGATTAATTAAACATCATAATTTATTCCATGAATAATAGATGTGGAATAAATAAATTTAATTCCTCAATAAATAGGTACATGTGCATAAAGGTTAATACCCTAGATATATAAATGGGTATGGTATTCACTTACATGATGATTTTGTCATGGAATGTTTTGTGTAACTTCGACAACATAACGACATCAAATAGAAATCGTAAAATGGGTTAATGAGAGAGAAAGGGGTTTATCATAATTTATACATGAAATGGATAGTAAGGGGGTCATGGAACATAATATACCAACATATGTAATGGAATTTAGATGCATAATATAAAATAATTGCTTGAATATAAATGAGGAGAGAGAAATCCATAACAGAATTCCGGCATGGTAATGGGTGTACATGGGAGGAATTAATGAGAGATAATGAGGTCTATAATCATTAAAACATAAGTAGAGAAGTATGGGGTAGGTGAAAAATCATATCCCAGTATTTTTAATTGAAAATAAAAGGGTTTAACAATATAAATAAATTTGGAAAAAAATAAGAAAGGAAGAAATCCCTTACTTAGAAGTGTGATCCCAAAGGCTTGAGAGAGACTTGAGAGAGGTTTATAGAGAGATTGGGAACCTTGGGAGGATTATAGAGATAGTATGAAATGGTTTGGTTGAGCTCCAAAGTTTTTTAGTGAAGAGGAATGGGAGATTGAGTGGGTTTATATAAGAATGGAGATGGAATTCTTTATTATTTTGGTTTTGGACACCACACATTAAACTAATCAAAACCACAAACCATCCCATGGTTTTTTCCCATGGTTTTTACAAAAATGGAGTGTAAAAAATTATTTTATAATGAAAATGGACTAATTTATTAAAATATTATGTTTGTTTATGTGGAGGTGAGTCGCACACTCAAGGAAATCATTTTAAAAGTTAAAATATTTAATAAGTCTTGAAGGGTACACTAAGGCATTGTAAAATTAATCAAAAAAATATAAAATCACATTATTTTAAAGGTAAAACATATATTGGATGAATATACCTTTTATAGTATTTTATTACATCACTATTGGGTCATTATGATGTCATAAAACACATTATATATTTAAACGGTATTTAATTTTTACCCAAAAATTCGACTGTCTCGAAAAATTATGAAAAATTAACCATTAGATAATTTAAATGTCCTGAATCCAAAAATAATATCCATTTTATCTAAATAGTTTTCTGAATATGTGAATTTTCACTTTTAAAATAAAAACTAATATTTATCAAAAATCCATGGGTTTGGACAAAAATAGCTTTCAAACCTTAATAAGAATTACAATTGTATTCATAAAAATTATACAATTATTTATATTTAATAAAAATTAATTTAGTAATAATATTTTATTAAAATATTATTTAATTCAAAAAATTCATTAATTCATCAAAATAGATTTCTTAATTGAATATTAACTAAATATACTATTATTGCTTTAAAAACTATTTACAAAATAATAATAATAAAATGAATGTATATTATTTATTCTATAAAAAACTAATGCACATAATCATAGTGTTAGGGTATTGTTACATAACCCCTTAAAACACCCTCATAAGACATAAGGGTAAGGTGTGCGATGGTTACAGACTCTTTGGGCGGCTCGGATAACATCACTCAGGTTGTAATATCTAGTAACTTCCACTTCTCCTGTAGGCAGTTTCGTTCAAGATTAATGTGTTGAAGCTAGGATTGGGCTTGGTCAAGAGCGAATCCCAGTGATGCTACCTCCTTTTCGAGTTCTGAAAAATGGGCTTCGTATGGAGTAATTCCACTGGATGAGGCCATCGCTTTCTTTGTCTGCTTAAATTGGATTTGTTTAAGCCTTATATTTATACTAATCATGTGATCACTTTTTAATGGCTATATTAGCAACAGTAAGAATTCATAATGGTATTTTAAAATCCAAAAACATAAAACCAAGGAAGTTCATATGTTTTATATAACCATTTTACATAATAATACATTTAATTAGATCAAGAAGAATTTTCATTAATAAAACTTTGGGTCGTTACATATTAGATGGTAAGGGGATGGTTAAATGAAGCCATAAATAATATGGAATCTATCAAAAAGGATATTAAATATTACCTTATAAGATTTACACCAAGCATGATTTAACTCTCACATCATGTTTATAGCTGAGAACCTTCAGATTCCACCAATTTCCCAAGATTTCATGGAGAAGGTCAATCAATTGAATTTCATGACACCTGTGCTTAAGCTGTTTATAGAGGAAAATAAGGACTTCTTTAGTGCCATGGATCACATAGGAAACCTCATTATGGATTTCATCAATCTCATGAATCCCTTCTTACATGTGTTTGGTACTATTATAGTAGCTCATGAGTCCATTCCATTAACCTCTCTCATATCTACTATAACTATTGATCCTGGTCTTTTTAGAGTAGTTGTTTCCTTAGATCCAAATGCTCCTTTACCTTCTCGGTTCTAGCCATTCATCATGTCTCCTAGAGAATCTATCCAGCATCTCTTGCTGATTTTTATTAGATATATGCTTACTCATTCTCTACCTATAGTCCCTACAGCCACTACTTCAGTTCCCTCAGCCTCTCCCTATGTGAACCCTATCTCTGATAAGGGAAAAGAGCCTATTATTTCTAGTACCAAGGATGAGAGTGATTCTGATTATATACTTGTCTTTGATAGGGACCTTATTGTATCTTTATTTTTGAATGTACAATAGTCACATTTGTCCTTAATGAATTTTTTCTTATTATTCATCTTTTTCTTCTTTGGCTTTGTTGTTTCTTATCTTCATTTTTAATAATCCCAAAAGGGGGAGAATAATTATGGTATTTATATTATGTGTATTAATATATTTTCTTGTAATATTGTATGTCTGTGAATGTTATTCGCTGATATCATATTTATCCTCTCATATTTATCTTTGATACCTTATTTATTTATCTTCTATTTTAAACTTTATGTTCAAACTCTCACATTATCTTTTTAAAGTGCTAAGCTGATATCATTACTTTTTCCAATACATCTATTTTATATTAAAGTATGTTTTCTAGATGTTTTATAAAATGTCATGATTTTTTATCAACAAAAATAGGGATATTTTTGAAACCGCCTTGTTTTAGTGCTCACAAATCGTGTTAATTATGTTTTTAATGGATTTACTCTTTTATGATAGAATTTTACAATATAAGGAAATCTAATGAAAATTTGGCTAAGTGTTGGGACCAGTAACCATTAGTTCAACATGACTCACTGCCAGAGTTGAGTCACCGCCAAAACAGAGTCTCCACTAGAAAAATAATCACCGCCAAAAAAGTGTCACTACCAAAAAAGACTCACCACTGAAAAAGAATCATTGCCAGACTTTACCAACATCTAGAGGTAAGTCATCACCAGATGACTTACCATCAGATGTCCTATCATCATATGAGTAACTGCTGAACTTGAGTCACTGCCAGATGACCTACCACTATACTTTACCTATCACCAGATATAATTCACCGCCAGATGACCCACGATCATATGACATATCATCGAATGAGTCACTGCTGAACTTGAGTCACCACTGAACTTGAGTCAGCACTGAACATGAGTCGCCACAAGATTTCCTACTGTCAGATGACCTGCTGCTAGCCTGACTCACCACTAGATTAACTCACCATCAGATTTCAGTTACTTTCACCTTGTGCCACCATCTCTATTCAAATACATTCAAATTAAATGACCTCAATGGCTATTTTAATGAAATTAATGCGAAGAGTTATTTTATTATTATTCTTTACTATTTAAGGGAAACATTAAGTTCTATGTCAGAGCTCAATATGAGGATGCAGAAGATCAGGATGATTGTTCTTCAAACAAAATCCCCATCCTATAGTACTTTATATTCAATGAAGTTCCCCTTGTGCAAGAGAGCTGCAGATAGAAAACGTATACTTACTGAATACAAGAAGGATCATCCTATGAGATCTTACATGTTTCATACTTACCCACATTTTGACTATGAAATATTGGAGTACATAGAACATCTATATATTTTCCCATAGTAAAAAAGATCCTTATGGCGCTCTGTTTTTCTGCTATTTTCAAAGAAATGCTCAACATCCTCACCAAGCCACATCTGAAGAGACTCAATCATCTGGAGCACTTTTGATGAAGAAGAATCACCTTTTATAAACCTTATTTCTTTATTTTTCTATTTTTTTATTTTAAATTCTAGTCATGTGTTATTTATCCTATTTATCAACACACACTATCTCTTGCACTAGAACAGGAGAATACTAGATATTCTCTTCACTCTCTTTTCATCTGCATAACCATGATTATTGTAGAAGAGATCCATGTGTGGCATGTATTTTGTTTTCTTACCATGGTTATTGTGAAATGGTTCCCTACGTGGTCAGTTCATCTTGTACATTGTTGTGTGAATAACTAATACAGGTTGTGGATGTGATTATAGTTATATAATCTGCTTGGCAGCAAGTGATTTCCAAATGAAGTGAATTAGGACTTTCCTTGAGACTGAACCCCTTTGTTTTATTTCATTGTGTGTTTTTGTTTTTTTTATTTCTTTACAAATCTTTAAACTATATTTATTTTTTTAGATTCAAACAAAATTGGTACTTTGATATTTAATCTTAACTAGTGTTTTTGTAAGTATTTTATTGAGTAAATTGATTTCAAATGTTAAAGTAATTTTCATATTGTTTTAACTGAGCACTAATCAATCTTTGAAGAATATTTTAAAAGATCAAAATTATATTAAACTACTCTTTTGATTAATTGATTTATTTTATTTTAATTGAGGGATTTTATTTAAACTTGTTTTTAATGGAACATTTTAGTGAAAACTCAATTCACCCCGCTCTTGAGTTACTCACTTCGGCCAACAGAGACCAACTAAATCTCACTCGGTCTATCCATAGGAATTTCCCTCTCAACACTATCCAATCCTCACGTGACATCCTTCTAGTCATGGAAATTCACCTTGCACTATAGTTCTACTCTATCGGGAGTCCCATACCAATGAGATCCCACTCCCTCTAAATTTTGACAAAAATATTCATCTAATCACACTTTAGGGGAGTCACCCCTCTCCCCAAACTTGATAATATGGATATCCCATTCTCAAAGACATACCATGAATTTTCATACACATCTCCCATATCCTATTTCTCTCAAGGCCTTGAGAATATTTTGATAGCCTCTCCATTCAAAATTAAAAACCTCCACAATAACCAGTCCATTCCTCGAGGGAAAACCTCTTGTAAGAACTTTCAACAACTCACTATGACTCATTCAATACCATTCACAATTTACCACATTAGGTAAGACAAATTTTGGTTCATTTAATCAATTTCATACCTCATGCCTCTTAACACCATAACCATCGAGCATCACTCAAACTATAACCATTCCTGAAACACTGAAACAAGTACAAAAAAAGATTAATCTATGCTAACCTAACCCATTTGAACACACACAGTCCCATAAAAAATTTTACAAACTAAAACCCATGAACCATGTATGAAATCACATGCATAAATGTATTTGGTTATGTATTAAAGGGATCACCTGCCAGTATAATGGATTTACCATCCAAAGGCATTAACACTCAACCTCTAAAAACCTCACATATAGAATCTCCACTCTATTGATCTCTTATATCACACAAATATATATATATATATATATTAAATATAGATAGTTATATTTAATTATCCAATTTAACTCAAAATGTCATAATCAATGAACACTCACGTAACATTTATGCATCATTGAAACAATGACCAACAACTTGTTGGAAATGGGCATGTAGTGGAAGGCCCAAACAGGTGGGTTTTTAAAATTTTCCACTGACGACCAACGTAAACTTTTCGACGTCATTGAATAGAAACCCGGTATTAGCCGAGGACCAAGCATGAAAGATTTTAAGAAAAAAATAAACCGTAAAAATACCCAGTTTAATTTCAAAGAAGTGCATGACGTCTGCTCATTGTTGGAGATCACTTCTTGAAGAATCGAACATAGAATTTCTCTAGATCATCCACACACACTTCAAGAAACTGCAGGAATGTCGTTCTTCAAAATCCGGGTGCTAGCGCAGAATTCTGACGAAACCTTTGACGCTCCAATGATCACTGCATCGCTTTGCTAGCGATGCCTGAGTGAGAGCTCGATCCGAGCTCCTTGGATCTAGATCATCTCTCTCTAACTCATGGGAGAGAGGACATGATGGAGAAGAACCATGTATAGTCCCCATAAATCTCCTCTCCTCTTATATTTGTAGTGGTTAATTAAAATACCCAGTATAGCCTCGCCGGCCTCAGATACTTAATGCACTATCAAAGACATTTTATGACTACTAATCTGATTCATAAATATTATTATCACTCACTTATAATATATTAAAATATATTATGTGATAATAATTGAGTCATTAACTCGACTTGTTGCTCCCAAAAATATTAATTGAACCTTGAATAATTTAATATTTGCAATTAATATTTTTCATGTATTTACTTAAAACTCATAAATGCACTTAATAAATAAATTCAATACTCATTATTCTAAACTCAAATAATATGAATTTATTTATTATATTGGTGATCTTTTAACCTTGTACAAATTCAAAACCCCATTGGTGAGGCCCACCATGTCCAAAACTCCTATTCAACTGAATATGGAAGATTCTTGAATACGCTATTGTGTGTGACCCTCTAGGCCTTTATCTCGACAGTAGTGAATAGTATTCACAGAATAATAGTGGGATCTATAAAACAGTCATGTCCCCTGAAGAGAAAAGGATTATCACCGCAGTTACAAGCAACCTACGAACACGCACTGTGTAATATAATCTTTTTATCTGTAATATCTCATAAAGCAGGATGCACTCATGTGTCATCGCCCTTTTCTTGCTTTATTGTTTGTGGATTTAACAAGATGGATTTACCCCTGACTTCCATGGCCATGCTCTTATAAAGGTACTCCCATCCATATCAACATGGCTGGAGATATATTACTTCCATGACCTAGAAGTGACAAATCCTTTCTTGACCATTCAACCAATGTCATGCCACCAATGACACACCCAACACAAACTACCTCGTCATGACTTCATTACCATGGTTTTCATCTTGCATCAAAGTACACAGTCAAATGACATACATTGGTAATGATCTCAATTCAGGAGACCATTACACATGATTGTAGATAGGAACATCCAATGACACCCAAAACATGTGGTGTTCCTATTGGCAGGTATGTCCTCGTGATCTCACTACTAGAGATAACCAAGTGAGAACTTCATGAGAAGAAGTCTCAATGCTTATGATCCCCCAGCACTTGATAGTCAGACATTTACTGTGCCTAATTGGTAAGATGTATCCAGATCATAGAACATATATTTAAGATTAATGTCATGGTATCTAGATGTTCTCATTATATCCTAGGAACTATTATAACCTTTTGATGCGACAATTAATCTTTGGACATTACCATTTCAATAGTGGATGCAGAAAAGTCTACACTATAATGGTAAGATGATATCACATACTGTATACATGATATGGTAATCAAAAGCACTAAATAGTTGGGTCTAGGGCACCCACTATTTCAACACTCCCACTTGTACTAGATCCAAATTTCTAACCGAACTTATTAGCTACTCACATGATAACGATCATGTTTCTTCTGAGTAATGGCTTTAGCTACTGGGTCTTCCACGATTCTGCCACATGTCTATTCTGCTATATAGACCTCATCTCTTAAAGTAAAACTTCTCAAGAGATGGTATCTTGAGTATGTCCCACTTTTCCACTGTCATAAATTGACATCTTGGCCCATAATAATATCATAATTTGTATTATGATAATACTTTTCTCACTAGGTGTGATTCCAATGAACTGGAACAAATTGTTGCATATCTACTTTTTAGCTACCTATGAAGCTAAAACATACTCAGTCTTTGTAGGTATGGATACCACTAGCTGATATGAGCTTGACTTGGTTATCGTCTTTAGCCTAACTGTAATACTATATCACATTGATCTATAGAAAACTAGTTTATGTCCCATGAAAACTAGTACCCTTCCTTATCCATTTACCATGTATACATCTTTTGTACTTTTCTAAGTACAATTAGATAGTTTTGACTACATCCCTTACAGTGCTCCTGGATATGACTGATATTTTCCTACTATAAAATATACCTTGGCAATATTGGTTCTTGTACATATCATGGCATACGTGATTGATCCATCTCTTCAACGTATGGATTTAACTCATCACGTTTAACTCTTCCATGTCTTATACATGTCAACCTGAAGACATTATGTCCTGTGACATAGGTAATAATTCATCTCTTGAATTTTTTGAACTTTTATTTTTCAATATAATGTCACTATATGTATGATTGACTAGGACCAAGCAACCTATAGATCTAATTTAGTATATCTTGTTCCCTAGAACTTAGGTTTCTACTTTAAGTCAATCATTGGAGAATAAAAAAAATGGTCTTAACTAAATTAAAGACCAATCTATTTTCCATATGTTGCTGAACATATTTCACTTGGGAAACATTATCACTCCCACTAACCTTTAGTAGACACATGGAAAACATTTGTTGCAAATATATATTCTATGATCCTATTGCTTACTTTAATCCTAAACCAGATTTTAGTAACTTGCAATCTTTATTAGCATTCTGTGACGTGACCATCCCTTTCTGGTTGCATCGTATAGACACCATCCACTATTGGTGTCCATGACATCCAATTCTAAATAATTTGATCATAGATATTAGCAATGATAAGTAAAATTCTAACAGATTTAGGCATAATGACTTGGTGAAACCAATCGAACCTTATTGGTACTATGCTTGTACCATCCATGTATCAATTCACTTGAATACCCATCGCAATATTCAAAATAATAATCCCCTTTTCAATTTCATACATGGAATCCATTAATTGATTTTTAGTTGGTCTTATCAATTTTAGCTAATTTCCATATACTACTTACTTGTAGGAAATATTATTCATATTGAATAATAGATCATTGGACACAGTGAATATAATACCATCACCATGTTTTTATCCTACCTACACAGTATGCATCTTTAGAACATACTCTATTCCCCATGCGCTTGTGGAACTTATGCCAACTATTTGTGCATTTTGAGCATTGACTAAACAATAGTCAATATAGATCCAACTATCTCTAATAGAGATTTTCACCCGTATATAAAAGTTTATTTTATTGCTTGACTACCTACTCTTCTATCTTAGGGATTTATGTAACATTATAAACAACTCTTAGGATTACTACACTAAATGCACAATGTGTTTGTCTTGATGCAAGTTTGTTTATGTCTGAACAAACTATTTGCATCCAAACACATGTCCTTATAAAATAATGACTTTATCATACTATGACTCATATGATGTTCATTTTTCATTATATTTGGCATATGTTTTTAGGATATCATCATTATTTTCAAAGCATTTCATGAAATATAAAGGAAGTTTCTGCTAGTTGCAACATTGATATTACTTACATCAAAATTTTGATGTATAACATATGCGTTTAGGAATTTCACCACGCTACATGTTTGTTGATCAATATTGATATTTAAGACTTCATCATCAATCCTCTTCATTAACATCAATGTTGTGATTTCGATAAGGTAATGTGCGTTAAGGAATTACTCCACACTACATTATCATGATTTGATGAATGCTTGGTCGAGATATTCTTCGGTATCCCAACCCGAAGCAACTCATATCTTCTGACCATGAATATACTTCACTTTATTATTCCTTAATTACTTAAAGTAATCTTATGAAGTATATATATACCTCTATCTTATACTTGGAATAGTTCATGATCACTTGTTGAACTATTTCCAAAAGGCTTTGTGACATACCTTTATTTCTAAAGGGTCCTTTGTCCAAACTAAAGACGTCGATAATACCAAAAGTATTTAGTTGTACTCAGCCTAAATACCATATATGGTATATTGATGACGTTCACTTTTAGTATTACTTGAAAAATAATTATCTTGTCACAATTGGGTATAAGTCTTACATTTATATTCATCACTAATTGCCTATGATTCATGTATTACTGAACTAGTGATTGAGTTTACCAAAAACAACATTCATTTTATAACCTGAAAGAATGTCTCCTTGTGTCCAAGGACACATGAGATTAATGTTTATGGTTATACTCAATAATAGTTCAACATGGATCTTTCACTTGGCAATTAAGAAGTCATATACTTCTCAACACTGGCTTAGGTATCACCCTTTTGCAGCCACTTGGAGAATACACCTAACTTCCAGTAAGGTTTTTATACTAACTTGGTTATCGTATTAGAATACACATATTTCACTAGCATATTGTATTTAATACCCAAGCAGTAAAACTAAAAAAATTACAATTGATGAATATTCTTGATGTAGAATTGGTAACTTTCTCCTTTAAATTAGTTTATTGCTTTTAAACATACATAGTATTATTTTATAATATGTAATGCAAATAACCTTTGTTAATACCTCATTAATTGAAGGTTGTCACGAATGTTCCATTGGCCTTAAATGCCTTTTACCTTTTCACATTGTCTTTAAATTTGTTCACCATAAGAATAAAATTTTCTTTGATATTCTAATTCACTTGGCGAACCTTACCTGGATTGGTAATGAAGTGTTTACTCAACACTTTATTGTTTTATAACTTAAAACTAAACTTGAGTAATGTGATGAAAATGATATGAGAAAGGAATCCAATTAAAGATCATGATCAATCTTTCAATTTACACATGCCGGTGTAACATTGCCTTTATTCATATCATTGTTTCACTTTCTCCTTACAAACATCTCAAAGACGAGACTTTATATCATCCATGTCTTGTTGTAGCGACTGCAACTGACACCTGATGTTGATGATAGCATAACCATCATCTTCTTGGTACATTAGTCTTCTGTAAGCAGTTTCACCCTCGCTTCATGAGGTAGTTAACGGTATTGGGGACACGGAAACCCTGAGTTTCCTATATCATAGCACTATGAGAATACGCTTATACTATTCATGGATACTCGTGTCAATGTGAAAATTTACTTTGTCCATTATAATATTGCAGTTTTTAAACTTGTGGTGTAACTTGCCATTTTTCTACAAAAAAATAATTTTAGCAGATTAGTGCCTTTTATCTGGATTACTGGTTTAGACATTTTGATTAATTACTTAAATCATTTAATGTCTCTCACTATTTTATCAGATTCTAGGAACCATCTGTGCTAGAATCGGAATACTATGTCGCTTGATTATTCTAGCGGTAAGGATCCTGGAACCACCCATCGTAACCTATAAGCTATGGCTACGCCACTACTTGGAGGGTTCTAGGTGGGCTTTTGGATGGCCAACCGCTTTAACTTGCGGCTCCTCGATCTGTTGAGTGAAGTCCCAATTTCTTAAAATCAGAACTTGATTTACTCAACGCTTGCCTTTAAAATTACAACAAGCTAGATATGGCTATTCTTTGCTGCAATTTTAGTTAAGTCGGACCGTCATTCTTATAAGGACTCCCCAATAGTAAGAGGCACCCTCAACTATGGCATGAAGTCACCTCAAACAGTACGTTTTGTTCAAATTTGGATGACAGAAGGTTGTTTTGACTTAATATATTTTTGAGGGTTTTATTATTTTAGTGTGACAAAAGAAATCCTTTTCTATTTTTATAAGCATGTACTGTGTGATCGCACTCACAACTGACCATGCAAGAAATGGAAATTTCATCACATCACATGTTCATTTTATCTTGTATGCTTGTTTGTTATTTTACTATGTGATCACGCAATAAACTACACAATCACAAAATAATAAACCATGCAGAAAGAAAATGAAAAACCCGATCATGAGCTGATTCTAATGGTTGATCCATTGGGTGAATAATGGACCAACTGAAACCCTGGGGGTTAGTACCTCTATTCATGTGGCTTGCAACTTGAATAACAACGTCTACTCATCCAATGCATCCAAATCATGTCTTGTGCGTCGCCGTCACTTGGCGTGAAGTGCGTCACTGGTCGTCTCGTCATTATACAATTGTACTCGCACGCAGGCGAGGGGGTCTCAGGGTAAAAAATTACAACTCTGAGAATGGGCGTGCAAACCGTTATACATATAATTACATTTGAGACGACACACATATCATATTTTATTTAATTAAACTAATTATTACAAAACCATTTCAATAAATAAATAATAACATAAAATAAATAATTAAACACTAGACATGCATTGGACGGTCTTCAACTCATGATCAATATACGCATTAACTCATGTATTTAAACCAAGTGCAGACTAAAATAAACTTGCATTAAAAATAAACTTGAGGAAATTTAATTGAATTAAAAACTTCACTCTTGTTTTTAATTCAATTTCACGTTGTCCAATCCTAGTTAATTAATTTAATTTTAAAACTAAAAAATAAATAAATTAATTAATTTAATTAATCGCCCAATTAAATTAATTACACCGCATCTAAATTTTAATACCCAAAAATTAATATTAAATTAATTAATTAACAACTCTAATTAAATTAATAATTTTAATTAATTTTTGATTAAATTAAATCACTCAGGCTCATATAACTTCGGGCAGGGCCTGTGCGGGTCGGGACGAACCTGCACAGACGATAACGACCCAGTAGAGGGGCGTTTTGGGATTGGAAGGTCCGCCTAACCCGGTTCCGGGCTGGACAGACCCAACCAGACCTATTTTAGGGCAGCTAATTTAGCCCGTAGGGTTTTTTTTAGTTTAATGGGTTAGGGTTTTTTTTAATTTGGGAAATGGGTTTGTTCAGCGCCACTTCAAGTGGCGCTTTGACCCCACACCACCCCCAACCCCCATTTATTTATATATATATATATATATATATATAATTATATATTTATAAATATAAGAAATTTATTTATTTATAATAAATACATGAATAAATAAATTATAATAAATTATATTTTTTATAATAAATTTATTTATTTATATTTATTATAAATATAACACATACATTAATTATAATATATTAATTATAATTATATATTTATTCTATTTATAACTATACATTTATTATAATTCTATATTTATTATATTTATAATTATGTAATTATTATAATTAAAATTATGGAATTATAATAAATTTATAATGATAAAAATAATAACTAAAGAAAATATATAATTATGATAAATATATAATAGTACTAAATAAATAAATATAATAAATATACAATTATAATAATTAGAGAAATATAAATATAATAAATACAAAAATATAATAATTATATAATTATAGTAAATATTAATTATAATAAATATTTAATTATAATAAATGTATAATAAAATAAATACAATAAATATATAATAATATTTATTATTAATTATACATTTATTTAACAAATGTATACATTATTAAATGTATTGTATTTATTAAATAAATGTATATTTATTAAATGTATACATTATATTTAATAAATGTATTGTATTTATAATAAATTTATATTATATTTATCAAATACATTTATTTAAATATATTGTATTTGTAATAAATGTATATTTAATAAGTGTATATTTAATAAATGTATATTTATATTTAATAAATGTATTGTATTTATAATAAATTTATATTATATTTATCAAATACATTTATTTAAATATATTGTATTTGTAATAAATGTATATTTAATAAATGTATTATATTTATTAAATACACTTATTATAATAAATGTATTATAATAAATGTATATTTATTATATGTATTGTATTTATAACAAAAGTATATTTATTAAATGTATTATATTGTATTTATAATAAATGTATATTTATTAAATGTATTATATTTATTAAATACAATTATTAAATGTATTGTATTTATAATAAATGTATATTTATTAAATATATTTATAAATATAGTTCATTTATTAAATAAATGTATTTAGTAATTGTATTTTATAAATGCATTATAATAAATTTATTTAATAAATTTATTTTTTATAATAAATGTATATTTATTAAATGTATTTCAATACATTTATTATTATATTTATAAATGTAATACAATTATTATAAATATACATTTATTAAATATATTTATAAATACAATACATTTTATAAATATATATTTATTAATTTATATTTATAATAAATGTATTATATTCATGAATATTTATTTATAAATAAATTTAAATTATATTCATATAATTATATTTATTTATAATTATAATTATAAATATATTTATTAATATAAATATATATATATAAATAATGAATATATTTATAAATAAATATAATTATAAGATTATATTTATAAATATATTTAAATAAATATATTTATTTATATAAATATATATATATAAATAATGAATATATTTATAAATATTATATTTTTAAAGGTATAATAAATTCAAAATATATATTTATAAATTTATATAAATATATATATATAAATAATGAATATATTTATAAATAAATATAATTATATTAATATATTTATAAATATTATATTTTTAAAGGTATGATAAATTCAAAATATATATTTATAAATTTAATTATAAATATAAATATAAATAAACATATTTTAATAAATACATTCATTAATTATAAATATTATAATTATAAATATACATTTATTAATAATATTTATTTATTATAATAAATGTATAAAATAAATGTAGATTTATTATAAGAAATAAATATATATTTATTATAAATATTAATATAAATGTATTATAAATATTTATTATACATTTATTATACATTTATTGTGCATTTATTATAATAGTATTTATTAAAACATTTATTAGATATTTATTATAATGAATATTATAATATTATAACATTATAATATTTGTAATAAATGTATAAAAAATGTATAAAAAATGTATATTTATTATAATAATATTATAATATTTATTAGATATTTATTATAAATAAGTAAATTTATTATAATTTTTGTATTTATTATAAAAAATATAATTATGTATTTTTTGTATTTTTTTATATTTATTATAATAAATAAATTTATTATTATATATATATATATATATATATCGGGTTTGGGGGGTGTGGGGTCAAAGCGCCACTTCATGTGGCGCTTTTTCCTTTTTTTGTCCAGCGCCACTTCATTTGGCGCTGGACAACCCCATTTCCCTAAATATTTTAAAACCTACCCCATAAAAGTAAAAAAAAAACCCCCTACGCATAAAATCGCCGCCCCCCAACCATCCATATTTTTTCCTCTTTTTAAACGTGCAAGACCTTCAAATAAGGTCTTGAACCGGGTGAATTAGGGGGATGAGTTTTTTTTTATTTAAATGGGTCTAGGTTTAGTATATTTAGGAATATGGGTTTGTTGAGCGCCACTTGAAGTGGCGCTCAACAATTCGGGTGGTTAGCACCACTTCAAGTGGCGCTTTTCCACCTTTTTTATGGTTTTGTTTTCTTTTTTTGTTGTTTTAATTTTTTTTCCACCTCATCTCTTTTTAATAAATAATTTCAAAATAAATAAATAAAATTTTAAAAATAATCTTATAAATATGTATTTACAAATGATAAATTAATTATTATTATATTTATAATTATATAATAATGAAATTATATTTATGTATATATATAATTATATGTGTGTGTATAAATATAATTATGTATATATATAATTAAAAATAAATATTTATAAATATAAATCTATTTATATATATATTTTAAATAAAAAATATATTTGTAATTATATAATTATAAAATAATCTTTATATATAAATATTTATAATTATATGAATATGAATATATTTAAAATATATAATTATGAAAATATTGTTACATATATATTTAAACTTTATTTATAAATATATTTAATATTCATATATATATATATATATATATATGTATGTATGTGTGTGTGTGGAGAATTATATTTATAATTATATTTAGAATTATATTGTAATTATAGTTATACTTGTATATTTATAATTATATATTTGTATATATATATATTTACGTAGTTATAAGTAATTATTTATAAAAAAAATTGAAATATTGTTAAACATATAGTCTTTCAATACCACCTACTTGAAACTTAAAAATGTTTCAAGTATGTGACTTTGAAAGCCTATAAAATATAATCTAAATGACCAATATGAATGAAACTTAAAACATGTATTAAAAATATACTAAATAGATGAAAATAAAAAAATTACGTAAAAAATGTCGATAGATTATATTTGATAGGCTTTCAAAACCACCTAGTTGTAACTTAAAAATGTTTCCACTATGTGACTTTGAATGCTATAAAAGATAATCTATATGACCAATATGAATGAAACTTAAAACATTGATTAAAAATATATAAATAGATGGAAAAAAAACATAAAAAATGTCGAAAGAAAATATTTTATAGGCTTTCAAAACCACCTAGTTGAAACTTAAAAATGTTTCAACTATGTGACTTTGAACGTCTATAAAACATAATCCATATGACCAGTATGAAGGAAACTTAAAACATGGATTAAACATATACTAAATAGATGAAAATAAAAAAATTACGTAAAAAATGTCGACAGAAAATATTTTATAGGCTTTCAAAACCACCTAGTTGAAACTTAAAAATGTTGCAACTATGTGACTTTGAACGTCTATAAAACATAATCCATATGACCAGTATGAATGAAACTTAAAACATGGATTAAACATATACTAAATAGATGAAAATAAAAAAATTACGTAAAAAATGTCGACAGAAAATATTTTATAGGCTTTCAAAACCACCTAGTTGTAACTTAAAAATGTTTCAACTATGTGACTTTGAACGTCTATAAAACATAATCCATATGACCAGTATGAATGAAACTTAAAAAATGGATTAAACATATACTAAATAGATGAAAATAAAAAAATTACGTAAAAAATGTCGACAGAAAATATTTTATAGGCTTTCAAAACCACCTAGTTGTAACTTAAAAATGTTTCAACTATGTGACTTTGAACGTCTATAAAACATAATCCATATGACCAGTATGAATGAAACTTAAAACATGGATTAAAAATATACTAAATAGATGAAAATAAAAAAATTACGTAAAAAATGTCGATAGAAAATATTTTATAGGCTTTCAAAACCACCTAGTTGTTACTTAAAAATGTTTCAACTATGTGAATTTGAACGTCTATAAAACATAATCCATATGACCAGTATGAATGAAACTTAAAATATGGATTAAACATATACTAAATAGATGAAAATAAAAAAATTACGTAAAAAATGTCGACAGAAAATATTTTATAGGCTTTCAAAACCACCTAGTTGTAACTTAAAAATGTTTCAACTATGTGACTTTGAACGTCTATAAAACATAATCCATATGACCAGTATGAATGAAACTTAAAAAATGGATTAAAAATATACTAAATAGATGAAAAAAAAATTACATAAAAAATGTCGACAGAAAATATTTTATAGGCTTTCAAAACCACCTAGTTGTAACTTAAAAATGTTTCAACTATGTGAATTTGAACGTCTATAAAACATAATCCATATGACCAGTATGAATGAAACTTAAAAAATGGATTAAACATATACTAAATAGATGAAAATAAAAAAATTACGTAAAAAATGTCGACAGAAAATATTTTATAGGCTTTCAAAACCACCTAGTTGTAACTTAAAAATGTTTCAACTATGTGACTTTGAACGTCTATAAAACATTATTATTTGATATAAAATAATTAATTAGTTAGTAATATAATTATTAATTATTATTTGTCATTATAATTATTAATTATTAATGGTTAAGTCGCTATGACAAATTTTGTTTATATTGTACCTGTACTTTATAATTTAATAGTTAATTGAAATAAGTTTATATTTAATATATTTTTGATTTTCTTGTTATTTGACTTAAACAACAATTACTTATCATAGTGAATAAGTTTTTTAATATATACAACATTACATCCAAAAACATCAACGACGATGCCCCCCGGTACCACAACGCGGTGTCTGAATGTCACGTCCTCTCCGCGTCCGACGTCCGTGTCGCTCCGGTGTCCTCTCTGTAGGTTCCTCCTCTTCCGGTGCTTTTGGTGCCTCCCCATGATGCTGTGTAGAGGACTGACCAAAATCATGTGAGGATGCCCCAAAATCATGTGAGGATTCCCCAAAATCATATGGGGTGACATATGGCTCTGAAGCTCCTATAAATGGTAGAAATGGGGTACTGAAGAAGGTCTCGTCGGGAGGAGAGGGGGCCACCATAAGCTGCGTGACTGCACCCAGATCGAAGTCCATAGTAGTCTGTGGAGACGCCATATGCGGTATATAAGTGTCTCCCTGCTGTGCAAAATCATCAGTCGGCTGGGCAGGATCGTCTCTCTGTGGTGCGACGACATCTGCAGGAGCTGCTCTCGGATGTCGATGTCGTCGCCTCTGCCCCTCCGGATGTGCTCGTCTCTGTCGTCCAGCTGGCGGCGGCGATGGTGGTGCATCCTCCTCAGCAGGCATAGTAGGGACATCGTCATCCTCAGGTGCTTCTGCCTGAAGATATGGATCAGGATATATCTGTGGCTCCTCATCAAAAAAACTGTCACGTATCAACTGGAGATGATCCAATAGAGCCACCACATCCCGATGAACTACCTCCCGTAGAATATATGCATGCTCCTGAGGCTGTGTGGAATGTGCCAGCTGACTAATGGCGTCTGCCTGCAAATGAAATAACAATCAAATTAATATCAAAAACGAGTTAAACAAAATTAATAAATCTTAGTAAACATACCAATCGTTGAATGCCAATCCCCTGACGTGTAAGGTGCATGATGGTGTGACGTTGATACCAGTGTGCATAATCCCCCTGATCAGATAAATGAGAGTGTGATGTGATATATCCCTGTGGAAAGATACTGAATCGGGCATGCCTGTCCCAAAGCTGGATATAAGATGCATGATGTCGCCGCTAGTCTGTCGTCTGTCTACCTATAAGCACAATCAAATGTAACTCGGTAGAATGTCGTGGTGCCAAGGGGATATGCTATATAAAACCGAACTGGCGCATGACCCGGTCTGGCTGGTGCCACTCAATGATGTGGAAGTGAATGAGTGGCACCACTACAGCACGATCTCCAGCCAAAGCTGTGCAGTATAGTGGAAGTGATGCGTAGACATAACCTGTATAAGGAGTCCATGAAACCTGAAATGTAAACTCAAAAAATAAGTCATATAGTAGCATGATAATTTTCCTGAGATTATATTGAAATAACTTAAAATAGTGATAACAAAACAAATTTTCCTACAAAAAAGTACTGTTTAACTTACATCATCCGGCACTATAGCATCGAATATCTATCTGAAGCTGTGCACACTATGTCTCGGAGTATGATCAAACTTCTGAGACTGACTCCACCTGGTGAAAAAAGAGTAATCTACGATAAGTTTATAAAAAACAATAACAAAGGTACTAAATAACCGAAAGTAATGACGTAGACATACCATCGTCCCCGAGGACAGTCCTAAAGTAGCTCCGGTGCAAGCGGTGCGACAACTCGAGGAGCGAGGCGTAGAAAACGCTCCCAGGCCCACATCTGTACTAACACCATGAAACCTGCAATCTGATGTGAATCGGCCTGACAACTAGTGCAGAGAGATCTGTACAGATTTGCTAATACAGCGGACCCCCAACTGTATGTAGCCGTCTGATCCAGATCCTCAACTAATGGGAGGTACATCATGTGTACCAAAGCGGTGGAGTAGTCGATGCACAACATGCCTCCGAGCAGCCGCAAAATGTATGCACTTGTGTGTTGAAGAAGCTTCTCCTTGTCTGCATCATCTGGAATGACGTTGAAATGCTGATCAAGCCACCTCATTCGCAAGCGCGAACCCTGGAGGACACCCCGTGCGCCGATGACGTCAATGCCTAGCAGCCTCTGTATGACTGCAGCCCAATCGCCAGTACTAGCACTCATAACTGCATCTCCATGGATAGGTAACCCCAGAATGTAAGCGACGTCCTCTAATGTAATAGTCATCTCCCCCTCTGGGAGATGAAACGTGTGTGTCTCTGGCCGCCATCTCTCAACCAACGCAGCTATCAAATGATGGTCGATGGTCTTGAAGTCACACATAGCGACTCCGTAAAAGCCTGCACGTCTAAGGTATGGACAAATAGCCGCCGCCGGTGCCTCATGATGGAAACGATGCGCTCTCCGAACATAAAGATGTCTAACAGGTCGCCGCGCCAACACATCGCGCGACACGTGCGTCTCCTGGCCGGATAAAAGTGGTTGCTCCATCTGAATGTGAAAATAGAAAAACATTAATTTCATGTAAGATATGACATTTATCATGTAAGATATGAAATTTATAAATTAATATTGAAAGAAACATAAACACATTGGGTTAGTTGTTGTCTCCCGTGGTGGGGTGTTGGGGTGAAGACGTTCGGAGTTTCCTCATTTTTGTTTTGTGGTTATTGTAAGTTCATCTTTCATTATAAAAAGCTGATGACATTTTCATTTAATAGTTCAACTGGTTTTTTTTCTTATACAGGTACATTCCTTTTTTTGAGTTGGTGTTGTCTGTTTAAAGCTACTCATGTAATGTTGATCGTTCGACAAAAAATATCACGTGAAATCGTGGTACATTTTCCAAAAGTTACCCTATATACAAGTAAGACAAATATGATTAAAAATGAAGATAATGATAAAAATGATTACATGTACAAAGTTTTACAGTAACTGATAGAGTACATGATTCATTTTAACCATTAGATGATTGCCCTATGTGTCTAGGGCAATGTGTCTTCGTATGACCTTCCTGGCGGCATATGCTGCACTGCCGTCCAGCTGGATGTTCACTAGGCCAATCCATCTCATTCCGAATATGAGTCGACTTTGGTCTCCCTTTAGGTCGAAGTCTATTGTTGTTCGGTAGAAGCGTGGGTGTGACATCAGGCAGCCAAAAATTCTGATATTCCCCGATTGGCATCCACGGAGTACTGTAGCAGGAGTTGATGCTCTCGAGTCGATAAGCCGGATCAACGAACTGCTCCCCAGATACGTGTACGTAAGCACATGCAGCAATCACATGGCCGTATGGATATCTCAGTGCCTGAAAGTTGCCACAATCACAGTAACGCTTCTCCAATAAAACAACTCGCACACGACCATTGCTACATGCCACAGCATCACCGGGCTCAGCGACCTCAAATCGTTGCTCTGGACGATTAAATGCAGTTACACGGTAAGTTGCGGCCTCCTGAAGAACTGTATCTAGCTCACGTTGGAAATGGTGTCCATAGCGCATTCCTCTGTTCAAGCCCTCTTCAGCTTGCTTTCCTCGTTCCAGAAAGTACTTTACACTACGATAGAATTTCTCTTATACCAACCCTGAAATTTAGATTTACGACATCATACAAATATTATATTATAATAGTAGCTCTTCTGAGTAACATATATTCAAATATTCATATTTACCTGTGATAGGAAGTTTTCTAACTCCCTTGAAAACTACATTTATACATTCTACGATGTTGGTCATCATATGACCATATCTCCTCCCATCATCATATGCCAACGACCATTTCTGCTTTGGAATTTGCATCATGTAATCATACACTTCTGGATTCACTCTGTGGATATCTTGAAGACGCTCCTCCATCCTTTGTTGTTGAGGCTCATATGCTATCATACAAGCAGTCATTTGAAAATTTATGAAAATAACTATGACAAAAACATTTTAACAGAAAAGGATATTCATACCAATTTTTAAGATTGCCTTTTTCATCGATTCATTCTTGAACTTCTTTCACAAATTGCTGGCAATGTGTCGAATACAGTATCGATGATGGGCATAGGGTGGTCTCCACAAAAGACCCTCAGACTGTATCGCCTCCTTGATTGCACGGTGGCGATCAGAAATAAGACAAATCCCTTCTGCATCTGTAACAAACTCTCGGAGACATGCCAGAAGCTAGCTCCATGATGAGAAGTTCTCTTTCTCCACAATTGCAAATGCTATAGGAAGAGGGGCTTGATTTCCATCTTGTGTGGCGGAAATCAATAAAGTTCCTATATACTTTCCATACAGAAATGTACCATCAATTTGTATGAACTGCTTGCAATGTCTAAAAGCCTCCACACATGGTAAAAATGTCCAAAATAATCTATCAAACACAACCATTGAGCGGTCAAGTTGGTTTTATTGGTTAACATATTCAATAGTATGTAACTGATAGACTATTTGATTATTGTGGTGTAGAAGCTCCAACAGTTGTGGTAAAACTCGATATGAGTCATCCCAATCACCATACACTTTCACAATAGCCTTTTGTCGTGCTGCCCATGCCTTCCAGTAAGAGATTTGATACCCAAAAAGTTGTTTGATTCGCTCAATGACCAGAACCACAGGGATGTCTTGACATGCTCTAATCATTTCAACAATAATAGTTGAAACAAACTCAACATCTAATGAAGAGTTCTCCTGTGCCAAGCTTGGGTTCACACAAGTGTGTGGAGTAAATCTAGTGATGCGCCAGCTGTGAAAAGTGTTATCAATAATAGCTCGCAGACGCATTTGACAGTTTGATTCATATTTGTCACAACAGATCAAATAGTAAGAGCTCTTTGACTCTTCTACAACTTATGAGTAATTTTTTTTCAATGTGATATTATTTTATCACATTTTTCATTGCTTCTTTGCTCTCAAAATCTCTGCCAATATACAGAACACCGTTATCTGACACTCGATTTGTGCCACCAATGATTCCTGGAAATTCTGAACTGGGAGTAATAACTGAATAATCAAATTCTGGAAAGAGATTCATGCCTTCAGTCGACCATAAAGCCAATAGTGGAGGATGGTTCAATGGTCGGTTGAACCTCACATGAGTTGGTACAGACTGATCTTCCGCATGCTCTTCTTCTTCTTCTTCTTCTTCAACTTCCTCTTCATCTTGTTCAAAATTGTCATCATCCTCAAATTCATCAACCAATGCATCTAAAGTATGTGGAGGACTATCCATTGAAACTGTGGCTGATGGAAATTATGGAACAACTACCGATGCTGATGGAACGTCCTGATGTGGAGGAGCATATGACATAGTCTCATGACTTTGAGATGGGTCAACTTCCAATGCTGATGGAACCTCCATTGTAGCTATAGTGACATACAACTCCATCATTTGATTCTCAGGTATATACTTAACCAATGAAAGTATATATTCCCAATCATCATCATCATTTACCGGATAGGGCACATGCCAAAACCTATCTATAAATTGGAGATGTCTGAATGTGATGGACTCTATCACTTGATTCCTCACCAGTTTTAACCTCTGATGAATTTTCCTTTGCACAGCTTCCAAAGTAGTACATCCTCCAAGCATCGCAACAGCTTCTGGATGTATACTATAACTACATCCTTGTTATATCTCAATTATTTGACCGTTGCAATAAATATAAGCGGCGACCATCTTTTTTATCTAAAAGAAACCACTGTTATTAATTAAATCTGATTAAAGAATCAATTTATGTATGCATGCTTCTAGTAATTTAGGTTGGAATTTTAATCCCTCCACCAAATCAATATGTTCAAACCATATTGATGTGTAACTATTTACAAAACCCACATGTTTGTGTTACTTACCCAAAAATAAAAGTCAAATATATTTATACATATCCACATGCATTATATGCATGAGGTACACGAACATGTCATGTAAAAATCATAGAGTTATATGAAATTGAAAGTCTCCACATGAGTAAGCCCGGAGCGACAGATAGCCAACCCCATTCACTTTCCTAGACAAGGCAAGCCTCCAGGAAAGTAGGTGGTCCGACCCAAAGCCCCTCTACCCGAGGATACTTTACTCAAGAGAGCAATCATTTCATGATAACTCTAACACTTAATATGCAAAAAATATATTGAACTACTAAATTCAAGTTCATAACTTCAATTACAAACCGAGGTCAAGGTAGATTGGAAACTAAATTCATTATCATACCTAGAATGTAATGCAAAGGTATATTCCATAAGCAATTTACTACTACTTGGATAATTAATATAACTACTTCGCTAATTAATATAACTACTTCACTAATTAATATAACTACTTCACTGAATAATATAACTACTTCGCTAATAACCTAATTATGATTAATTAATTAACTAATTATAATTAAGTAAATACACAATTAAGATTAACTAATTACCTAATTATGGTTAACTAATTACCTAATTATGGTTAACTAATTACCTAATTATGATTAAATAATTAACTAATTATCATTAATTAATTAACTAATTATCATTAACTAATTACCTAATGATTAACTAATTACCTAATTATAATTAACTAATTACCTAATTATGATTAACTAATTACCTAATTATGATTAACTAATTACCTAATTATGGTTAACTAATTACCTAATTATGATTAACTAATTACCTAATTATGATTAACTAATTACCTAATTATGATTAACTAATTAGATTAACTAATTACCTAATTATGTTTAACTAATTACCTAATTATGATTAAATAAGTAGATAATTATGATTAAATAAGTAGCTAATTATGATTAATTAAGTAGCTAATATTGATTAATTAATAACCTAATTATGATTAACTAATTACCTAATTATGATTAACTAATTACCTAATTATGATTAATTAATTAACTAATTATGATTAACTAATTAACTAATTATGATTAATTAAGTACCTAATTATGATTAATTAAGTACCTAATTATGATTAAATAAGTAGCTAATTATGATTAAATAAGTAGCTAATTATGATTAAATAAGTAGCTAATTATGATTAATTAAGTAGCTAATATTGATTAATTAATAACCTAATTATGATTAACTAATTACCTAATTATGATTAACTAATTACCTAATTATGATTAACTAATTACCTAATTATGATTAATTAATTAACTAATTATGATTAATTAATTACATAATTATGATTAATTAAGTACCTAATTATGATTAATTAAGTACCTAATTATGATTAAATAAGTAGCTAATTATGATTAAATAAGTAGCTAATTATGATTAAATAAGTAGCTAATTATGATTAATTAAGTAGCTAATATTGATTAATTAATAACCTAATTATGATTAACTAATTACCTAATTATGATTAACTAATTACCTAATTATGATTAACAAATTACCTAATTATGATTAAGTAATTAACTAATTATAATTAATTAATTACATAATTATGATTAATTAAGTACCTAATTATGATTAATTAATTACCTAATTATGATTAATTAATTACCTAATTAGGATTAATTAATAACCTAATTATGATTAATTAATTACCTAATTAGGATTAATAACCTAATTATGATTAATTAATTAACTAATTATGATTAATTAATTACCTAATTATGATTACTTAATTAACTAATTATGATTAATTAATGAACTAATTATGATTCATTAATTAACTAATTATGATTCATTAATTAACTAATTATGATTATTTAATTAACTAATTATGATTATTTAATTAACTAATTATGATTATTTATTACCTAATTACCATTAATTAATAACCTAATTATAATGAATTAATTAACTAATTATGATTCATTAATTAAGTAATTATGATTAATTAATTAGCTAATTATGATTAATTAATTAGCTAATAATGATTAATTAATAACCTAATTACAATTAATTAATTACCTAATTATGATTAATTAATAACTTAATTATCATTAATTAATCAACTAATTATGATTAATTAATTAACTAACTAATCATTTCATTATCTAATTACATTTAAAAAAACCATACTATTTATAAAATACAAATATTATATACTAATTCTATAAATTAAACAACTAAATTATTAAATCAAAATATTAAATAAATTTAAAGAAAGATTTACCTCAAATTTGTGACGACGTAGGTACACTGGCAGAGCAACCGAAGAGGCAAGGCTACGCAGATAGAGCAACCGAAGAACGCAGAGCAACAAAAAATATTTTTAGAGAGAAGTTTGAGAGAGAGAGAGAGAGAGGAAGGGGCAGGAAGTGAGGAATGGGGGTGGGGCGAGGTAGGAAGTGAGGAATGGGGTGGGGCGAGGGTCCTATTTATAGGATTGGGGGGTGTTTCGGTGCCACTTCAAGTGGCGCCGAATTGATTTGGAAGAAGCCAGCAACGCCACTTCAAGTGGCGTTGCACGGTTTCTATACCTTCTTTCAGCGCCACTTCAAGTGGCGCTCCGGTTTCAACTCTCTTGAGCGCCACTTCAAGTGGCGCTCAAGAGACCCATTTAACAAAATATTCAAACCCTTGACCCATTAAAAAAAAAGACCCTGTGCACAAAAAATCCGTCTTGAACCTAACCTTTTTTTAAACAAAGACTTGCAAGTCTTTCCCCTCCTTTTTTTTTGTTTTTTAGCCTAATATATAGGGTTTAACATTATAATAATAAGATATCTATATCTATATCTACTATCTATACTAAAACAGGCTTCCTCCACGCCTACGTGTCTCCTTCCCCTTGAGCCACATCCCCTTCCAACCATAATCCCTCCGCTTTCCCATCCACCCTCCCGCGACGTTGTCAGGCTCCCCCTCGCGCGCTCTCCCGTCAAGCCTTCGAATTAGGGTTCCTTCGTCGGGCTTCCTTCCACCGTCCGGCTACCTTGCACCTTCGTCCGCACTGCATTACCAGCTCCGACGACGCTATCTGAGCTTCCCGCACGCACGCTCTGCCCTGTTCCAAAGGGATTTAGGCTTTCGAGCTACCGACGTGCTTCAACAAGAAACTTCGATACAGTCTTCTTCTTTTCAGTCTCACCTCCCGCGACGTCGTTCGGTACGCTAGCGCGCTGTCTACTCTTACATCCATATAAGGGTTTCGTTGTACCGACTTGCTTCAATGAAGGTCGATGAAGCTGTCCTCATCATCTTCAGTAGGCAGTCAGTATTACATCATCCCGGTACAGTTTCTCTCGACGTGACCTCCAATCATTGAAATTGAGGTACAAATTCCTCCATTATACCATATAATATTTGACTGTGATCTTCCACTGTGTTTCTATGCATCTAATTAGAATCATTTGTGCAACTGCAATCCATGTGTGGGTACCTTTTACTGCATTAGGTGACATTCGAATTGCAGATTTGATTCTATATTTTCTGTATAATTTTTATCTGTTTCTTTGATGTTGTTGTAATTGTGATTCATTGCAATCACAGTACACTGCCTCGTCAGCTTTAGAGAATATTTAGTCCCGCTCTTCCATATGACTAATTTATATATGTTTCTCTGATGTTTCTCTTTCTTTGATGTTGCTATAACTTTGGTATAACTGTCGTTCAATGAAAGAATATTTAGTACCGCTCTTCCAGATGTCTTCCTGTACTGCATTGTTTTTAATTGGATATGCTAATTTCAGATGAGTTATTTTTGTATAATATATAAACAAATCTTTCAAGTTGGTATAACTGTCGTTTAGAATAATCACAGTACACTACTTATCTATGGGTTCCATTTACTGCATTATGTGACATTCAATTGGGATATTTAACTGTATATTTTATGTGTAATGTATATATGTTTGTTTGATGTTGGTATAACTGTGGTTCATTGCAATCACAGTTCAGTGCTTATTCAGGTTTACAGAATACTTAGTCGCCATTCCATCCATCTTCACTGCATAAATATTCCTCAATATCCATCCAAGGTAATCATTCAAAAATGATTTTCATATGTGTTCCTGTACTGCATTATTTTTAATTGAATATGCTATTTTCGAATGTATATTTCTGTATAATATATATATATTCTTCTTTCGTGT
Organism: Viscum album; assembly: GCA_963277665.1. Classification (NCBI taxonomy): domain Eukaryota; kingdom Viridiplantae; phylum Streptophyta; class Magnoliopsida; order Santalales; family Viscaceae; genus Viscum; species Viscum album. Next base: position 1,382,953,692 of record OY728139.1, on the reverse strand, counting down.
TGGTGTATGTGTCGTTCAGTAAAATCATAGTACGCTGCCTATTTTTGTTAACAAGAAATATCATACAGAATTCAAACATGAATTCTCCATCAATTGTCTTATCAGTATATTTTAAATTGAATCAATGTACCCATAAACATCTTTTAGTTGCATTCAAAAACTTGACAATTCAATATAAAGACAACAAAACAAAGATGCAGACACCGTCAGCATCGAGAGATGCAAGGCTGCAAAGGAGACTTCGTATGAGAAAATGAAAAATGGGTACAGTAGTATTGTATTTCCTTGAAAACATTACATAAAATTACTTACTGAATTACAGGTTCCTAACTTCACAGGAAAATCACCCATGGACTACCATCAACTTTGTTCTACTGCTTCATTTGATTCAAGGAAACTAAATTCCGACTCAATCAGAGGACCACGCATACCACTTTCACCTATACCTACCAATGGTTAGTATAATTCTATTTGACCAACATTTTCATATACATCCAATATATTAATTATAAATAATGTACTCTACTTTGCTCATTCTGCATTTGAATTGACAGTGTCTCTAGATTCGGGATCTTCTTCGCCAAATAGTGTTATAACAACCATTAGAAAAAGTTGTAGTAACATTGTTAATTGTACTTCAAGTAAGTATCTGAGCGTTTGGATCTTAAATTCCATCTAATCATTACAATTTAGTTCATGTATTGTCTATTAACCAAAGGAGGATCATGCATATCATTGTCACCTTTATCTTTCAATGGTGAGTTATATTACACTGTCAAAGAACAGTGAGTATATATATATATTTTACTATGTCATAACATTGTATGGTTTGTCAACTACTAAATTTCATTAACAACTCATCAAGGTTGTGGATCTTCATTAACAAGATCTGCGCCCGGTAACAAGAGAAAGCATATATTTGCATATAATGAAGAAAATTATGACCCCTCTGGTAACTACTCCGTCAGCGTATTTTTGTGAATACAATCACGTTTTATGTCATATTTATTACATAGTTTAACAAAATATTCATTACTTTTGTTAGGTGTAACGATTGATGGAAATATTCCCACTTACCCTTAGTGTGACTTATTATCAGAGTAAGTACAAATAATGTGTTCAAATGCTTTCTAATTGTCACATACTAAAATTTGTTGCATACTTTATTTAAAATAGATTCTGTTTTAATATTTCAACTACTGGTAATGAAGCTTATTTTCACGACACAGGTGTGATGTATATTATAATCATGCTCTACTCTTCTTCTGTATCTATAGATATATATGTCTATTCTTTCTGTATTTCAAAGTTATTTGAATTCATAATTTACACTTCAAAAGGTTGTGTCATCTAAACGGAGTCATGTCATTTTAGAAAGAGATGTATCAAATGGTGAAATCAATGCTGGAATTACTCATCGAAGATACTATTCAGGTTTGACCAACTACATAATCATCTGTTACTTTATAGATATTTCGTATTCATTATCATGCTAATTAAATCAAAATATTGCTGCAGAAAGAATGCAACTACCACACCTTACAGAAAATGCAGGTCTTCTTCTTTTGTATCTATATATATATATGTCCATTCTTTTGGTATTTCAAATTAATTTAAATGCATATTTTACACTTGAAAAGGATGTGTCATCTAAATTTAGTCATGTCAGTTCAGAAAGAGATGTAACAATTGTTGAAATCAATGCTGGAATTACTCATAGAAGATACTATTCAGGTTTGACCTACTACATAATCATCTGTTACAGTACAGAAATTTCGTACGCATTTTCTTACTAACTAAATAAAAATACTACTGCAGAAAGAATGAAACTACTTCACTTTGCGGAAAATACAAGTCACTGTATTAGTTTTACCTTTTACTATAATATTATTCAATTCATCACAGTTTTATGTAATTTATACTGCCAAGTTTATTAACACCATTCATTTAACCCTTATTCACCTACAGAATATCTGAATAGTGGAGACCCCTCTAATGTTTTCCAATACTGTGGATTTATCTTTTGGTTTGATGAGAGAAATATAAAATGCAGCACCAAAGAAAACCCATGATTTGGTGTATGTTGCGCGCTTGTTAAAGACTCTTTGCAATTACTACCGTCCTATCCTCCGTACCTTTGAACATTAGTCTTTAATCAAAACTTTGTGGAGGCAAGAGAATTCTAAGAATGCATTCATATTTACAATTATATGTTTGCATTCATGTCAATGGGCGATAAGGTTGACAGATCATTCAATAACGGAAGAGCTCTAATCATATTCAGATTGAATGGAAAAAACTACCATCGCATAGGTAGTTTGTGTCCTCTAGAGGGACAACCACCTAGGTTTGCCCAGCTACATGTTTATGATACTGCGAACGAGTCTCAGAATAGGATTCTGAATGTCAGGTAATATTTAACATGTAGGTTAACACATTTACATGCCTGTCATATTTTCACTTCATTCTAAATTTAATTCACTTTGCAGTTATACGGGAGAAAATTCAAACACAGTGGTCAATCATAATATTGTTGTCAACTTACAAAAACTTCTTCATGAAACTAATGTTTTAGCTTGTCATTTAAAAAGTGAAAAGGATGTTCTTGATTATCAAGAACATGCAAACTTAAATTTTCACCTTCTTAAGAGAAGACAAACAGATGCATCGACATACAACTTGCCTACTACTTCTGAGATTGTGATGCTTATTGTCGGTGACATTGAAGATCTCAACTGTGAAAGAGATATTATCATTCAAATAAGAAGTGGTGATTTGCAGCGGATTGATGATCATCATCCCTTGTACCTTCCATTGCAATATCTGCTAATTTTCACAAATGGTCAAGATGGATATGTTGACAACATTTTGCATCGATATACGTCTATGAGTACATGTAGAAAGGTTCGGAAAGTAACAATGCATGAATACTTCTCCTTTCACTTGTAGTGTCGGTCGAGTGATACATCGATATTACAACATTCAAGAAGATTATTGCAGCAATTTATTATTGATTCTTATGCAATGATGGAGTCTCAGAGACTATCCTCCATACGCTTCAATCAAAAACGCTTGAGGGTTGAGTTGTACAATGGGCTGCAAGATGCTTTTCTTCGAGGTGACTGTGATGGGTATGCATGTGAAAAGTGAATCATTTTACCATCTACATTTACTGGTGGTCCCAGATATATGATTCAAAACTACCAAGATGCAATGTCAATATGCAATTGGGCAGGATATCTAGATTTGTTTTTAACGTTTACATGCAATCCACTATGGCCTGAAATCACCAGATTTGTATCACGTCACAATATTCGTCCTTCAGACTGTCTGCACATTGTATCCAGAATTTTCAATATTAAGTTTTACTAGTTAATAAAATATTTACGAGAGAGATGTTTTTTTGGAAAGTCACGAGCAGGTACCTTTTTTAATACAAATTATTTTATGAGACATACCTTTTCTTATTTAATGAATCTGTTGTTAAACTGTGTCATTTATATTATTACTTTCTATGCAGTTGTTCGTATAGTGGAATTTCAGAAACGTGGACTACCTCATATACACATTTTACTATTTTTATGTAGAGGGAGAAAAATAGGTACTCCTTCTTGCATTGACAAATTTTTTTCTGCTGAAGTTCCAGAAAAAGGTGAGTTCCCAAAAATTCATGGGGCTGTTAAGAAGTTTATGATGTATGGACCTTGTGGTAATGCAAATCGTAAATCACCTTGTATGAAAAATGGAAAATGTACAAAAAAAGTTCCAAAAAAATTTGTTGGAAGTACAATAGTTGATGATGATGGGTATGTTCTATACCGATGAAGAAATGATGGAAACACAATTGTAAAAAATGGTGTCCCATTGGATAATCGGTTTTTTGTACCATATAATCCTTTCTTGCTAATGAAGTATCAAGCTCATCTGAATATTGAAGTTTTCAATCAATCTACTTCCATCAAATATTTTTTCAAGTATATTAGCAAAGGTAATGATCGTGTAATAGCAGATCTGTATGAAACCAACACTACAACATTTTCAGGAAATCATGTCGATGAGATTAAGATGTATTATGATTTCCAATACATCTCTCCTTGCAAGGCCTCTTGGAGGATATTTTCCTATGATATCCACTATAGATATCCTCCAGTTGAAAGATTACATTTTCATTTACCAAGACAAAATATTGTTACGTACACTAACAATGATCATATTGAGGATGTGTTGAGTAATGATAATATTTACGAATCAATGCTTATGGAATGGTTTCAAGCTAATGTTGCTTACCCGGAAGGAAGATGTCTCACATTCATAGAATTTCCAACTAGATTTGTATTCCACCAACATGAAAAAATATGGTGTCCAAGAAATAAGGGGTTCAGTATTGGTAGACTTTATTATGTGCCACTGAAAACTGGAGAGCTATATTACCTATGATTAATTCTCACAAAGATTAGAGGTGCAACTTCTTTTGACAGTATTAAAACTATGAACAACATTATTCATGGTACTTTTCGTAAAGCATGTTCTGTATTGGGACTTCTTGCTGATGATAGAGAATTTATTGAAGCAATAAAGGAGGTGTCGACTTGGGCTACGGGATGGTCTATGTGCAGACTTTTTTCCAAGATTTTGTTATCAAACAATATGTCTCTCCCAGACATTGTGTGGCATGAAACATGGGAGCTCCTCAGTGAAGACATTCTCTATGCGCAACAAAATAGGCTACAAATTCCTGGTATATGTTGTCAGATTGCACAATCTATATAATGTGAAATGTGCAGTTGTTAATTCAGTAACTTTTACTTCTTTACTAAGAAATTGTACTAATTAAATAACAATATTTCATGATTCCATTTAGATTTGAAACTCACGGATCATCAAAAATAGATGTATGCTTTGCTTGAAATAGAAAACCTACTACAGAGGAATGGTAGATCTCTTCAATATTTTCCACCAATACCCATTCCATATTCTGAAATTGTCTCTCAACAAAATCAATTGGTAGCTAATGAACTAAATCATAATAGAGAGAGTCTTCAGAATGAGTATCTGACTTTGCAAAGTAAGCTTACTGATGAACAGAATGACATGATGAGTACCATTATGTCTTTGTTAACTGCATCCGCTGGAGGTTTCTTTTTCTTTCATGGTCATGGAGGCACAGGTAAAACTTATATTTGGAAAGTATTGACATATTTACTACGGTCAGAAGGTAAAATTTTTCTGGCAGTTGCATCCAGTGGAATTGCATCATTACTGCTACCAGGTGGGAGGACAACACATTCCAAATTTCGAATTCTAGTTTCTATTTTGGAAAACTCTGTTTGCAATATTCAGCAAGGTGGTGATGTCGCGGATCTTCTACATTTAACAAAACTTATTATTTGGGATGAGGCACCAATAATTAATAAGCATTGTTTTGAAGCTATTGACCGTACTTTAAAAGATATAATGTCGATAAAAAATGAAAATTCCTCAAATTTTCCATTCGGTGGAATAACCGTTGTGTTGGGTGGGGATTTCAGGAAAATACTGCCTATCATACCAGGTGGTAACAGAAATGAAATAGTTTCTTCAAGTATAGCTTCTTCATACTTGTGGAAACATTGTCGCATTCTAACACTGACAAGGAACATGATATTGCTTCCCAATTCTTCTACAATTTCAGATGAGGTTCTTGAATTTGCCAAATGGACTTTAGATATTGGTGAAGGTCGCATTGCAGAACCAAATGATGGTGAAGCTACAATTCCAATTCCATCTGCATATCTTCTTGCTTCGACTGAAGATCCTATTTCTAAAATTATTGAACATACTTATCCCAACTTCATCTGTAAACATGCTGATGTTAATTATCTTAAAGGTCATTCCATCTTATCTCCAACTCGGAATATTGTTGAAGTAGTAAATGCGTACATGATGTCCCTCATGTGTTCTAAATGAAAATATTATTTCAGCTTAGATTCAGTTTGTGATGCAAGTTTTGATATAGATAGTCCAAAAAACATTTACACATCTGATATGTTAAATGTGATTAATGTTTCAGGGATGGCTGCCCATAAAATTACACTCAAAATTGGGGTTCCTGTCATGTTTCTTCGAAATGTAGATCAATCTGTGGGATAATGTAATGGGACTCACTTGATTGTTACCCACTTGGGAGATCATGTCATCAGAGCAAGAATTCTATGTGGATGTAATTCAGGATATCTTGCTTTCATTCCAAGATTAAATATGACACACTCTGACTGTAGGTGTCCTTTTAAACTGCAAAGAAGACAATATCCTTTGACTATTTCTTATGCTATGACTATTAACAAAATTCAAGGACAATCACTGTCTTTTATTGGGTTGTATCTTTGAAAACCTGTTTTTTGTCATGGTCAATTATATTTTGCTCTATCTAGAGTCACATCACCATTAGGTTTGAAAATAGTAGTTGGTGATAATAATCCCACAACTCGTAAATCAACGCAAAAATTGTCTACAAAGAAATATTCCATAGATTGTGTTAGTTATATGTTAAATTTTATTTTAAATTGTCGATTTTTGGTTCTGCTCAATTTATTTATGCCTGATTTTATGAATGTAAAAGTTTCTGATTATGATCTCTTTGTAAAAAAAATAAAACAACACATTTATACCAAAATTTTGCGATCAATTACCCCTTTGAATGATATCACACCTAATACCAATGATACATTGAAGATACAAGTGCGTATTTTGAATTTTTGGTGCAACACATCATCCAGGTACTCCAATGATGTTGTTGCGATTAATATGATTTTTGGAGATATACAGGTGAAATCATAATAAAAATAGAGTTCATATTATCTTTATTCTATTTCATTTCTCTTCTCAATTTAAGTATACCACATATTTGTCAAGTTGATTTATATGTCTTTCAATTTTTGACATTGTTATAAATTTATTTCTGCAGAAAGAGAAGATACACTGTACTATTACTGGGCGTCATATTCTATCTATGTTCAAAAATATATTGTGGGAAGGGATGTGCTATTTCATACAGAACTTGCAGATAGCTACAAATCAAGATACCTACTTAGGAAATAGACATGCATGTATAGTACTATTCACATCAACCACGCATGTCCGACCATGTGATGCACCGCTACCACTTTTCTGTTTTGATTTTACTTCCTTTGAAGACATAATTCAAAGAAAGGTTCCAGAACAATATTTAATAGGTAAATGTTTATTGAGATTTTTGTAACATTTTATTACTGTTAGTACAGTATGTTTGTTGATCAATACATCATTTTACAGATTATTGTCAACTTTTATTAGCTTACAGTACAGAATCCTTTCTTCTTTCTTATATGTTTTAGAAATTATTGGATATTTACGTTGATCACATCCTCTTGAAGCATTGGGTAATAGCAATTTCAAGTTTCAAATTGTCTTATAGGATGAAAGGTTAGTCATTACATCATTTTAGTATATCTGACCCGCTTTTTATATTTAACATTATGCAGTAAATATTTTTCTGCAGTGGGTTACAACTTAAATGCAGTTTATGGGGTGACTATGCTAACCAAATGTCTTCTTACTTGGAAGAAATTATCGGTTCATCAACTATTTTAATATTGCAACTCGTCAGAGTTAAGAAATGAAATAGTATTCTCTCTAATAACACAATGCTTTATTGCCATTTCGTTTATTCAATGCTTTTAAAAGTTTTAAACCAGTAATCCAACTGAAATTGCTTTAAAACTACTTTTAGACACTAATTTACTTACAACTGCCATTAATGCGACGAAAATACTTTTCAATCTTGATATTGAAGATGTTGAATCATTCCAAAAAAGGTGCTCTGGACAGTTATTTTTATTGTCATTTTTGTATATGTTGTCCAATGTTTACTATATGATAGATGTAGATATTATGTTTAACATTTGAGTTGCATTTTTTAATTTTCAGATGTAAATTTATAATGTCATCGGAGATTCGACGTCCGGCACCAACAAACCCATCTTCTTTCTCTACACCATTGCTATATTGGGAAAATAAAAAAACCATTTTTGAAGTGAAGAATTGTGATCAGGTATGTAGTATACGGCAACTTTACAATTTAAATTATGCACTTTAATATTCTGGATGTACCCATATAGTATTGTACAATTTCATTATCTACATTATTCTCAATGTTGGATAGCCTAAAAAGTTCTTGATTTACTTCACCATAAAAAAATCAAACAACTCACAATTGGTTCTATAATTCATGCAATTCTTGCATGAAAAAAGTGCATAATGTTGATGGCAAAATTTGGTGCAGCAACCGCAAGATATCTGTAACTTGCACTGTTCCCAGGTTCTTATTTGTTCTTCTTCTTAACAGTTTATTAGTTACTTTATATATCATTAGTAATTAATTTCACTTATCCTAAATCCCTTTGTAATTATATTTATAAATCAACAGATTTCAAGTGCAGCTGCTTGTGACTGATTCCACGGACTCCTTATCGATTGTCCTATTTGATAAACAAGTAATGAAATTTGTGAGAAAAACTACTTCAGATCTATGAGATTATTTGATTCAGGTACTACTAGATAATAAACTAGCATGATGAAAAAATATGTTCGCTTCATTTAAACTAACATTTAGTTTTTTTCTTAAATAAGGCTGATGAAGAGCACGATTATCCTACTAAATTGACTGTTTTCAAATCAAAAAGGGTTCTCCTATCAATTGAAGTGTCAAACTATAATATTCAAAATCATCACCATTTAGTAGAACAAAACTCATACAAGGTAATATTCATTACCGACAACAAAGACTACATCACTAATTTCAATGATAACTTCACGGAATTTCATGTAAATTCTATTACATATCCTTAATTTCATTAATATGGATAGACTACAAATAGTTATTTGTCTTATTATTTATATAAAGCATCATCAGAGTAGTGGTTGTACAAATTTAAGTAGTGTGCATGAACATAGTCAGGTACAATATAATCCATTATCATCATTTTTACTTCCCTGTGTGTAAAGAACATGCCACTGGATTAATGCTTTCTTCTTCTATCATAGGAACATCAGAATGTTGAATTATTTCGACTCAGTGCAAAGACTGACTCTATATTTGAAACATCATTTGTGGTATCATCAAGTATTCAGGTATATATATATTTTCTCCCTTAGAATTTTCTTTACAAGCCTTTATTTTCATCCTACATTGTAATTTCTCCTAGATCTGATGCTTCTTTCAACTACGTTCTATATGAAGAAAAACCTACTGACTGATTTTCTGAATGAAGATGTTATTGAGAAATCTCATCATATCCCACTTGAAAGTGTCAGTATAACAAGTCAGGCAAAAAATATGGCAATCTGAATGAAGGATAAATTAAAAGACAATACAGAAAAGAATTACTGATATGTTCTCCAGATATGAAAGGTAATACGATATCAAGTGATTGTATCTTCTAATTTTTTTCTGTCATCTTAATTAGTTTATTCTTTCTATATTACATATCAACCGTTAGTTGATGTATTTCAGTGCTATTGGGAGAAGGGGCAGGGTAGGGAGGTTGGGCCTGGTGGGGGCTGGTGGGAAAGGGGTTGGGAAAGTATTAGGGCCCTGGTGGGGTTGGTGCTGGGAAGGAGGGACGATGAGTTGGAAGGGGGATGTGTTAGGATGGGTTGGTAGCAGAGGTTGCTAAGGGGGGAGGAGAGGGAAGGGGTTGGGCAGGGGGGAGGGGAGGGGAGGGGAGGGGTTGGGAATGGGTGGGGGTGGTGATGGGAAGGATTGAGGACAAGTTGGAAGGGGGGAAGGACCTGGTGGGGGTGGTGATGGGCAGGGGGAGCCCCTCTGTAATGTTTTTTTATCATTGATAGTGAAAGATGTTCAGTTAGCCATTAATTTTAGGATTCCCTAATTTTAACTTTTGTGTGCAGGTTCAACAACAACTTCGGGTGGGGGTGTATTGCAAGGATCTCCATGCAGGTATTCAAAGTACATGCTTATGTAATGTTATGCATTACATTTTTATTGGCTCATTGGATGGTTTATATGGATGAAATTACACAACACATGAAGATAGTCTATCTTAGACTTTATTTTTTGACTACACAAACCAATCATGTGATGTTATTGGTGATATTATCTTATGCATATTTCATATTTGAAAGAAGGTATTACATTGTGTTATTGTTTGTAAAAGGTAACAACTTATAAACTATTCAGTAGTCTGTGCTGCATTACATACTTCTATAGTTGTTTTAAATTACTGTATATATTTATGATTCTTAATAAATGCTTTTGATTATGTTTTACATAGAAATAAAAATGGGATGGATATCTTGAATCCGTTACTTTCATATGAGTATCTATACTTGATGAAGTGATAATCCATAGTGGAAAGGAATTGCAAGTCCATGATGGAAGAGCTGGTGAGGGGGGGACGGGAGAGGGAGATCTAGTCAGGGGAGAGGGGGCTGTTGTGGGAAGGGGCCAGGCAGGGGGGAGGAGGAGGTGGGAGGGTGAGCTGCTCGGAAGGGATGGGGAGACATGCTGCTCGGAAGGGATGGGGAGACATGTTGCTTAGAGGGGAGGGGAGACAAGGAGCTGGGTAGGGGGAGTAGGAGGTGGGAGGACAAGGGGGGGAGGAAAGGGTGGGAGGAGATTATGGTTAGTGGGCAGGGGAGGGGAGGGGAGGATCTGGGCTGGTTACATAGGAGATGAGGGTAGGGGAAGGGCTTGGTGGGGGAAGAGGTTGGCCATGGGGTGTTATGGGGGAAGGGGCTGGAAAGGGGGGGAGTGCTGGGGGAAGGGGATGGGAAGGGGGGACTGGTGGGGGAAGGTTCTAGGTAGGGAGAAGGCTGAAGAGGGAGGGGTACATGTTGGGATGGGGTGGCAGACAAGAAAAGGAGGGGGAGGGGAGGGGTATAGGTGGGTAGGGGGTAGAAGGACATGCTGGGAAATTTGGGGGGAGGGGGGTTTCATGCTGGGCAGGGGGGGCTGGGTAGGGGAGGGACGACGAGTAGAGGAGTGGGGAGGGGGGGTTTGACATGTTGGACAGGGTGTGGGGGGGAGGGAGGGGCTGGGCAGGGGAGGGAGTAAATGTACGAGATTGGGGAGGGGAGGGGGAGAGCTGTGCATGGGGGTTTGAGAACGTGCTGGGAAAGGAGCTGAAAAGCTCGAAGGGGGGAGGCCAGGAGGAATTTCGCAGGGGGGGAGGGGAGGGGATGGGCAGGGGGGAGAAGAGGGTCTGGGCCGGGGGGGAGGAGTGGTAATGGACAGGTGACGACTGCAATGTAGGGATGGGCTGGACGAGGGGGGGGGGGGGGCTGGACTAGAGGGCGGAGGGTAGAGGAGGGGCAGGGTAGTGACGACGGACTACATGGGGGACAGGTAATGCCCTAGGTAGCAGGTGTGGATTATATTTTGGCAGGTAATGCCCTAGGTAGAAGGTGTGGATTATATTTTTTCTCCAGAAACAGTTTTCAGTTTTTCAAAAAAGTCATGACTATTTTCAGATAGAGTCTGCCCGGTTACCATTTTATATTTATTTGATTCAATTATTAGTGACTTTTCATTTTCATATTATTTAATTGTTTTCATTGAATTTTTCTACAGTTTTTTTCATAGATGAATATTGTAAACAAATAAGCCATTTGATTATGACATGATTTTTTGGACTTCACTGGATTAACCAGTTATTTTTTCATAGTAGTATGTCTCATTTACTCACATTCATTTCTAATTATAGGTTGCAGGGATCAATATAACTGTCAAAAAACATGAAAAACTGCTACTCTATATCAATGATTCATGGTGGTACTAGGAGGCTTTTGACTACACATTTTGATGACATGAATTGTAATCTGATCTGCACACCCGTTGTTGTTGAAAATTATGGTTCCTGTTTATGTTTTCAAACATGTATCTGCTACTGAAACAGTATTGATGTTTTCTTATCATTGTCAAATTACATTCCATAATCCTATGTCAAATGTGAACTGTGTTGATGTTATCTTACCATGATCATATTTCACTGTTGAACTATTTCAAGTATCTTCAAATTATAATTTCATACTTTGTTTCTATGAATAAATTTCTAATTTCAATATATTATTTATTAATTTTCATTATGTTTCATTGTTGGTTCCTTCGTTGTTAGTTTTATACAGAAGGCTTCTCAGTATCTAAATTTTGTTCCTCAATTTCTATAACTTTTATTCCTCATTCTATATGTCATTTTATTTTCAAATATATTCAATATTAATATAAACTATTATGTTTTATAAATAGTAATCTATAGTTAATAATAAGAATTATTTTATAGTGTTGTGCATCGCACGGGCGGAGTACTAGTATATACTAAAGCAGGCTTCCTCCAGCTTATGTGTCACTATAGTATGCGTCCACATCACTAAAAAAAACTACAATCCCCCCTCCAATATCACGCTTCCGTCATTCGGGTCCCTATTTCCCCCGCGGTTCCTCGCTCTGGATTTCAATCCGCTGTGATTAGTTTCCAATTCATTTCTGCTCCGCCTCCGCCTATTTATCCTTGACTGCCCGCAGACTCTGCCGATCACTCCGCCTCCACCTCCGCCTATTCATCTAACGGTTTCATCTGAAACCCCCTTCCACTACCTCCTTCCGCTACCTCCCTCCAATTTAGGTTTCACGCAGCGAGCTTCGTATTTCTCCTCCCGCTACCGATTTTCCTTCGTTCTTTTTAGGGTTCCCAAATATCCTCATATTCCTCCCCGACTCGCCTCTCCAACCACGTCTCTGCTTGAAATCTCAAATTGGTTTCCCCCACTCCAAAATCGTGACTGTATCCCTCCACTATTTCATTTTCTCTCCGCACCATGTCGGGTTTCCACTACTCACGTTCTCCCTTCGCCGCTCGTGTTTTCCCTCTGCACCTACTAGGGTTTCCGCCGCTCGCGTTCTTCCTCTACCACTCGTGTTATCCCTATTATGCTTGCCTTTGTGCCTCCGTTTCAGCCTAAGGCCTCCGTCTGCATTGCCTCCGTCCTCCTTGCCTGCTCCGTCTGCTCTGCCTCCTCCTACGCCGCCTTCGCACCTTCTATGGATTCAGACTCCACCATCTGCTGGTGATTTTAATTTCCACTATCTGTGGTAAACTTGAATTTATTCTTTTGTAACCTCAACCCACTACTAAACCACATTTAGCTCTAAATTCCACTATTACTTTGTTCAATGTTAATATGTTTTATTCAAAGTTAGTTTGTTCAATGTTATTATGTTTTATTCACTGTTAGTTTGTATTCACTGTTAGTTTGTTCATTGTATTCACTGTGAGTTTGTTCGTGGTTTGGTCTTTTCTGTGGAATGAAGTGTCTTTAAGGTTTTATTCCAAAACTATAATGTTATATAACAGTTGAGGTTCATTTTTATTTATCTCAAATCAGTTTTTTGGTTGATGGAGAATAATGGCAGTACTGAATGATTTCCATAAAACTGCACTGATAAGAGCCTGGATTGAGGTAATTCCTACAACAATAAGATCCCTAAATGATGAGATAAACCATGCACTTATCACAACCCAAAATATATAGCCATACTATTATTATGATGTTGTATATGACATTGGTGTCCATAGGTGTTTCCATTATTAGGGAGGAAATAATACTCTTGCCTGGTAAGTTTTAGTAGCTAGGTTGTTGCTAACTGCAGAACATCTGATGAGGTATGTAGCGCTGGTCAAGAGGAATTTGTTCTTTCTGACTACATGATTCCTACTACACAGATTTAAGATGACAATGGGGCCTCAAGGTTCTTCAATGCTTTGGATCAAGCTTGGAGTTGATCGCACTGGACATGATTTATAAAATTCCTCAGTAAACTCAGGTTGGGAACCCAGTTTTTGTCATTGTATATATGTTTCCATTCACTATTGTCATGTTGTGCACTTTTAATATTTCCAATACAATACAAACATGAACTCGGGTTGGGAACCCAGTCTGTTTTATTTTATATATGTTTCCAATCACTATTTTCATGTTATGCACTTTCAATATTTCTAATACACTATATAACTGTTTCTGGTTAGTATGTTATGTTCACTATTTGATCATAGTTTGAATGTTGTGTCTATTATTAGTATGTTGTGTTCACTATTAATATGTTACATTAACTTCAAATTGATTCCACTATATATTTGTTTTTATACCCCTTCAAAATATTGTATTCATTGTTAGTTTGTTCAATGTTAATACGTTTTATTCACTGTTAGTTTGTTCAATGTTGATATGTTGTATTCACTGTTATTCTGTATTCACTGTTAATTTTTTCTTTATATTCACTCTATATTTGTTCATGGTTTGGTCTTTTTTGTGGAATGAAAAGTCTTTAAGGTTTGATTAAAAATCTATAATTCTATATGAATGTTTAGATTCAGTGTTATTGATCTCAAATAATTTGTGCGGTTAATGGAGAATGATGGAAGTACTGAATGATTTCCATCAAACTGCACTGATAAGAGCTGTGATTGAGGTAAATCCTACACCAATCAGAGCCCCAAATGATGAGGTAAACCCTACACTGGTCAGAGCCCTAAATATTTATCCATACTGTTATTATGATGTTCTATATGCCACTGTTGGCCTTAGGTGTCTCCATTATTAGGGAGGACATAGAACGCTTGCCTGCTAAGTTATAGTGACCAGGCTATTGTTGATTGTAGAACATATAGCAAGGTATGTAATGTTGGTCAAGAGGAATTTGTTCTTTCTAACTACATGGTGTGTGCTACACAGATTTAAGATGATGGCGAAGCCTCAAGGTTCTCTAATGCTTTGGATCAAGCTTGGAGTAGATTTCATTGGACATGCTTTATAAAATGCCTCAGTGAACACAGGTTGTGAACCCAGTTTTTTCATTGTATATATGTTTCCATTCACTATTGCAATGTAAATTCAATCAGCCTTCAATCCTACCATCCATCATAGGTACAGGATGACCTATATTTGTTATTCCTAAAGGTAAGTGACTGATTACCAGAGAAATTTTAAATTATGTGTAAATGCATACTATAATTTAGGATTCATTTGTTATATGATGTAGACTTACTAGATATTTTTCCTTTTTTGGGGTTTTGATGTGTTAATTCTATTGATTTTAGGACTTTTTTACATCTTTCCCCACTATTCCTTAGAAGAAATTGCGACGGTTCATTCAACATACAGTAAATTGTTCTTCCATACTTGTCTATACTTTAAATTTTATGACTTTTTACATCTGTCCCCACTATTTTTTATCTGTCTCCTGTAATTCATTCTTCCATTAAACAAAAACTATATTTTGAAGAATTTATTTATGGTATGTGTCTCATAGATGAATTTTATGATGCTTTTATTGTTTTCGAAGAAAAGAAAAGTTATGGAATACCCCCCAAATGTTCATAGCTATAGCATTTTTATTGAAGGGATTTTCCAAACTGAGGATCTTGAGAAAGGTATGTGCTTAATTACATATAATATTTCAGAGCAGTGGGTCATTTTATTTTGATGCATGTTCTACCTAATTTGATATTATCCATGATTTTTACATTGTTTGTATGTTACATGATAATTGTAATGGTTCCCAATGTTCTTATGGAAGAAGTTTTGAATCTCCAAGTAGATGATATTGCATCCTGATTACCAGAGAAAGTATAACTGATGTGATAGATAAATTTCCAATTCCTTTTCAACACATGATCCATATTCTTAAACTACATGAAACTTCTTGAGATCTACTCATCTCAAGGTTATAAAGGTACCATTATTTCTTCTAAATTCATTCAAAGACTCGCAAATTCTTTCATTAGAGGTAAAAAATTTGCATATATGAAATGAAACTGTTATATAAGATAGAAAAAATATTTATAATTTTCCTTTCAATCATTTAATTTATGTTCTTATTTTGATTTATTTACATTAAATTTATTCTCATTATGCACTACTGTTTTTTCTGTTTTCAATGGGAAATGATGCTGATCATATCAGTGGAATAGATGTGCAATGTAAATCCAATCAGCCTTAAATCCTACCATCCATAATAGGTACAAGATGACCTATATTTTCTCTTCCTAAAGGAAAGTGACTGATTACCAGAGAAATTTTAAATTATGTGTAAATGCATACTATAATTCATGATTCTTTTGTTATGTGATGTAGACTTGCTAAATATTTTTCCTTTTTTGGGGTTTTGCTGTGTTAATTATATTGATTTTAGGAAATGAGTTCACATCAAAGAACAAGTTTTCAGATGGGAAAGTGATGGTTCAACTTCTTTATATCTTCTCATCTCATGGTTATAAAGGTTTCATCCTTTCTTCTAAATGCATTTCAAGACTCACAAATTCTTTTATTAGAGGAAAAAAAGTGTCATATATGGTAGACCCATCGCAACAATGCCACCCAATCTTGGTACGTCAGGACCCTTTATTTTTTTTATACAAGAAATTCAGTCATGTAACCTGCATCCCATCTTCTCTCAGTATTGGCAGCATAAGGCATCCATTATTTCATCTTCCCTAGCCTTTCCCGGTTTTTGGTTTCTTGAGATGGGAATATGAAACGCAACTCACTTCAAATATTGGAGGCATGCCCTTTGCTTCCAAACCCATGAAGATTTGATGGAACAGGTAAATAAGTGAAGTCCCGCAACTCCCCCACACCCTGGAATCAAATAGAATCAGCTGAATTTATTCATAGTCAAACTGACTGTGTCTAAACAACCACTTCTTGGCCATCAGAACAAATTTCTGGACTCATGTTGCGAGGTCCAGGGGTTTATACAGATATATATGCTACGACATGCATCGTGAAATATATCCAGATTTCTGCGCCATGAGATTTACATGGGTTTTTTTCCAAAATATCCCTTAATCTCCTCCTATTAGGCGTGACGCCAATATACTGGTTTTGTTTTGTTTTCTTGTCCACGGATTAGCGGTGGTGCACCTCTGTGTGTGTTATTTGGATAAGTCTTATTGTTTCTTTTACATGGAATCTCATGGTAACGGTGTTCTGTGGGAGCTTTACATGAGCTGTGCATGTCGCTGACACAAGGACAATGATTATTATCTTCAGCTATGTGCTTCAGTTATGTTACACACTCTACATTGAAGATTTGTCTGGATTTAGGTTATTCTGGTTAAAATTGACTCGTCACACCCATCTTCGCAAGAACAAAGATATTTTCAGTTATTATACCATTCTAATGACGTTAAATGACATATCAGCACATCAGTTAACAAGGAATAAGGGACTGAAGCCATGGAGGAGGGAGGAGGAGATGATGTGGGAGGGTAAAGGGAATTTTTGGCAACACCCATGAAAATAGTGGGATTCAGTGCAGCAGGAGAAAGTGGACATCCATGTAGCAGCTAATGAGGGAAGTATATGGAGTGTAGCTAGGCCATGAGGACATCCATGTAGAAGCACACTGGTTTTCATTGGAGGGTTCAAAAGGTAAATTTAGACTTCTTTTATTTTGATTTCTAGTTAATACTTTTATGTTATCGTTTTTTTTATTCTACAAATTCAGGTGTTATTAAACATTTTTTTCTATGCAGAAATGTTTTTCAGGCATTTGAAGTTAGATATTTGTACACTTTGAAATAATTTTTCGGTGGCATAAAGACTTATGATTTATGTTTTGAAATGTAAATGTCCATTTGAATGTTCTTTTCATTCATGCTCTTTTTTCATTCATGCTCTTTTCATTCATGTTCTTTGCAGTGATTATATCATTCTAATGACGTACAATGTTATATCAGTACATTAGTTAACAAGGAAGAAGGAACTGAAGACGTGGAGGAGGGAGGAGGAGATGACATGGGAGGGTAAAGGGAATTTTTGGAAACACTCATGAAAATAGTGGGATTCAGTGCAGCAGGAGAAAGAGGACATCCATGTAGCATTTAAGTATATAGAGTGTAGTTGGGCCATGAGGAAATCAATGTAGCAGCACGTTGGTTTTCATTGAAGGCTTCAAAAGTTAAATTTAGACTTCTTTTACTTTGTTTTCTAATTAGTACTTTTATGTTATCGTTTTTTTATTCTACAAATTCAGGTGTTCTTATTGTAAACATTTTATTCTATGCAGAAATGTTTTTCAGGCATTTGAAGTTGGATATTTGTACACTTTGACATAATTTATCAGTGACATAAAGACTTATGATGTATGTTTTGAAATGTAAATGTCCAATTGAATGTTCTTTTCATTCATGTTCTTTTTATACACGTCAATTTCATTTTTTTCAAAAATATTGTTTTTCTTTTCAATTGAATGTTATCCACTATATTCTCCTATATGTGTTATATGTTTTCAATTAATTTTACTTTATTCTATATTCTCCTATATGTTTTCCTTATATTCTCCATCATGCATTTGTATGGTTTATTTTGTACAGTGATGGTATACTTATGTTTTCCTTATATATTATCATATATTCTCCAATATGTTTTCAATATTATCCTACATATTCTTCTATGTTATTTTCTTTTTCTTATTTCATTATGTTTTAAATTCTATATATTTTATCCTATTATATTTCAATATTAAGTATCACTATTTTTTTTCAATATATAAAATATTGATGTTCTTTATTAATATTGGCGTATAGTTTTGTCTTCTTGAAAGTAAGCATTGAACGTATTGCCGTGAGAATGCATGGGTAAGTACTAGTTATTATAATATAATATTATAATAATAAAACTATTATTATTATAATAAAATTATTATAAAAATAATAATTAATAGTGATCACCAAAAAATAATCTTTCGGTGTGAACTTATTTAGATAAAAATAGTTCATCAATTTTGAACTTTGTTAAACTACCGGTTTTAATCTGAACTTAAAACTTCAGATGACCGCAGAATGGTTATCCGGTATCAGATTAAAACACGGTTTTTGGCGTTGGGACCGTATCGATGCCCTATTAATATTTTAATGAAAATTTAATTATTTTGTTTGACTTAAAATCATCATACATCCCTTTGATACCAATTTTTGGAATAGGGCATGTAGTGGAAGCCCCAAACAAATGGGTTTTTAAAATTTTCCACCGACGAATGACGTAAACTTGTCGACGTCGGTGAACAGCAACCCGGTCTTAGCAGAGGACCACACATGAAATATTTTAAGAAGAAAATAAACTTCAAAAATATCTGGTTTAATTCTGAAGTCGCGCACGACGTCTGCTCGTCGTTGGCGATCGCTGCTTGAAGAATCTGACATCAAACTTTTTTAGATCTTCCACACACACTTCAAGAAACTACAGTGTAACATCCTGGATCTGGGTGCCACTCCACGAGTGCCCCGAAACTGGTTGGTCACATGACCTCAAGTGCATTTCCACAAATGCCAGAGGCTTCCGACTAGCAGCGAGGGCCCAGGTCTGATAGTGGGGAAACTATGCCCTCATTTTTCAAAGTGTAGTGCAGCAGAATAAAATAAATAGCATACAACAGCGGAAGAAATAAACCATACATATTTAAAGTGAACAACTGTAGTAAAATATAATCAACAGTTATATAGATAATGATGCAACATGTCTCAAGTTTAAAGAAAACATCCATAACATGTTACACAACAATACAGTATAATACAATAAAGAGTACAGAGTACAACAAAGAAAAACAAAACAAAGTAGACATAACGCAGCAGCATCACAAGCCTAAGCTCGGTACCATGATCTCCTACTCCTCTACTACAATCATGTACCTATATAGGGACCCTTTCCCCTGTCAACACCTATAGAAACGTAATCTGTTTGGGCTGAACACATGACCCAAACAGGGTGTGATAAATAAATCCCAGTAGGCACCCACCAAAGGCTTGTGCCCAACTGTGTGAAAATATGCAACAATAGCGTGCAGTAGTAAAATGAAATAAACTAAGCAGTACTCAAAAGTAACTAACTTTACCAGTTATATTTCCATTTTATTATTCATTTAACCATTTAATTTAATAACATTCTGTGCTCAACAGAACCAAGCCCTCAGGCCAAACAGAATCTTGCCCTCAGGCTAATATAGTAAACCACGCCCTCATGATTTTTAATATCCACGCCCTTAGGCTATATAATATCTCGCCCTCAGGCCTCTCCCTCAGGATATATAATATCTTTCCCTCAGGCCTCACCCTCAGGCTATATAATATCCTTCCCTCAGGCTAATATAATATATATATATTTCCACGCCCTCAAGATAATATAATATATATATATTTCCACGCCCTCAGGCTAAACATGTAACCGGGCCATGCCCAACATATAAACATGCAATTTTTTACAATTCCTCTCAAGGAAAAAGTAATTCATAAAGTAAACATGGCATGCCCTAAGGTATCCTGGCGAAACGGCTAAACAGAGGAATGCACCTCAGGGATGGTCCTGGATCCAAGAGGTGATCCCAAACAGTAGTCTATTATCACATTTAATTACCTTTACAAATCTAGGTATTCAAAACAGCCAAGGCCTCAGCCACACGACACCCCAACATGGGTTCGTAGCACAACGACACAAAAAAACACAAAATAGTTGGAATTTAAACACCAAGCCACCTACCTCAAACTCCCCTGAATGGTATACGCAAACGTCGCTTCCAAAAACTCCCAAATACAACGTAGATCTGGGGTAGAAGAATTACCGTTAAAACACAAATAACTTCCCCTCAGGAAAGAATTGGTAAGAACGAATTAAGGAGAAGAAAAGGCTTACCCGTACAGTTCCAACGAGATCAACCGAGGCAGAATCAGATTCCTGGCGTGCGATCTAGAGCTCGTCGAAGGTTTGACCCTCTCTCCCGACTCCTCCTCCGGTTCTAAGCCTTCCCCGTGAGCAGGGGAGGCTATTGCCCATTTTATGTGAAAAAAACAAACTACACGGTGTGTAATATTGACTACACGGTGTGTACTTTCCTCATTTAACTGTTCCTCTTGTGGCTACCTTTCCCACCGCCGCACTGTTCATCCGTCGACATGAGTACACGGCGTGTATTCATGAATACAAGGCGTGTACTGTTGCTCGGCTGGTGGCTGCTTCCACCGCCTTACTATTTGTCTGCTGACTGACTACACGACATGTACATACCAACTACACGACATGTAATTGGTTTTTACACCCTTCATCGTCAGCATGGCTACACACCCTGTGTACTCATCCCACACGACCATAGTACACGACATGTGGAAAAGTACACGGCATGTAGTCCCAAAATTTAGGATTTTCCCAACTTTCCCTATTTTCTCAAGAACACTTAAGGAAAAGAGAAAAGAAGAAACCCGTACCTCAAGATTAAGAACTAGGTTCTTAAAAAATTCCCCCCTTAAAGCAATTCGTCCCCGAATTACCCTTCCAAGGGTGGCGAAGATAATGTTGTGAACAACTCAGGCCACTGAGCATGTATGTCGGTCTCCTACTCCCAGGTTTCGTCCTGCACTCAGTCATGTTGCCATAACACCCATACGAGAGGAACTGACTGGCCTCAGATAACCTTCATCCTCCTATCAACAATATGAATCAGATTCTCCTCAAAGGACGCATCGACCTGAAGCTCAACCTCCTCAGGCTGAAAGATGTGAGACGGGTCTGAATGATAGCGGCGCAACTGAGATACATGGAAGACATCGTGTATGGCTCGGTACATCTTTGGTAACTGCAACCGATAGGTAACCAGCCCGACTCTCTCCAGAATCTCAAATGGCCCCACATACCTCGGTGAAAGTTTACCCTGTCTCCTGATCCGTCTGTGTCCCAACCTTAGCGAAAGACGCAAGAAAACCTGATCCCCGACCACAAACTCCAAGGGTCGTCTGCGGCGATTAGCATAAGATTTCTGACAAGACTATGTGGTAGCCATCCAATTCTGAATCAATTGGACCTGCTCAGAAGTCTCCTATATGAGATGTAGTCCTAGTAAAGCTACCTCACCTACCTCTAACCAGTACAAGGGTGATCGGCATGGACTACCATATAAATCCTCGTAAGGTTCCATCTCAATAGTCACATGAAAACTGTTATTATAGGAAAAATAGACTAGGGGTATATGATTCTCCCAAGATCCACCAAAGTCTAGGATTCATGTACGCAGCATGTCCTCAAGCACCTGTATCGTATGCTCTGACTGCCTATCGGTCTGAGGGTGGTAAGCTGTGCTCAGAAGCACCTGTGTACCCAGTGCCCTCTGAAAACTCTACCAGAAACATGACGTAAAATGGGAATCCCTAACTGAAATGATAGAATGAGGAACCCCATGAAGATGTACAAACTCTTGGATATACAGTTTCCTGAGCCCGTCAACACTGAAGGTCTCCTTGATCATAAAAAAGTGAGCTACCTTTGTGAGTCTATCCACAACAACCCACACGACATCATTTCCTTGAGGTGACCTCGGAAACCCAGTCACGAAATCCATCGCGACATCATCCCATTTCCACTCCAGGATGGGTAACTACTGTAACAGTCCGGTTGGCCTCTAATGCTCTGCCTTCACCTACTGACAGGTGGAACATCTCGTAACAAAACCAGCTACTTCTCTCTTCATACCCGGACACCAGTACTGACATCTCAAGTCATGGTACATCTTGGTAACTCCGGGATGAAATACCCAAGCCGAAGCATGAAACTCTCACATCATCTCCTCGCGTATGTCCCCTGGAACCCATACTCATCCATGGAAACGTAGTACCTCATCATCGCCTATCGTCCAACCAAAAAGAGGGTCCTCACTTGCCACCGACTCCCATAGAACTAGGCCTTCTAAATCAGATAGATGTATCATCCTCACTCTATCCAGGAGGGTAGAAGTCACAGCTAAACATGAAAGATAAGTCTTCCCCTGTCTGTCATGCACCTCGAAATGTATCTCAAAGAACAAGGCCATAAGATGCCACTCACCACTGGCCTTCTGCACTGCATGTATCTGAGTCCTTCTGCTCAGTGCATCATCTATTGCATTACCTTTACCAGGTGTATAGGCAAGCTCAAAGTCGAAGGACTGAAGGTATTCGACCCAGCTTCGTTGTCTCAGGTTCAAGTCACACTGAGTAAATATGTACTTGAGACTTTTTTGATCGGTGAAAATGACAAAATTCTCTCCCAAGAGATAATGTCTCCAACATCACAATGCATGAAAAAATGCAGCCAACTCGAGATCATGTGTCGGGTAATTCCTCTCATGTGGCCTCAACTGCCGAGAACCGTACGCAACAACTCGATCGCCCTACATGAACACTACTCCCAGTCCAATACCTGATGCATCACGATAAATTGTATAGCTCTTCCCTTGATCTGGAAGTATCAAGACTGGTGTTGATGTCAATCTTCCTTTCAGATCCTGAAAGGTTGTCTTGCAAGATTCTGACCAAACAAACTTCACAACCTTCTTAGTCAAACCTGTCAACGATGCTGCTAAGTGGGAGAAGTCCTGTATGAAGCATCTATAGTAACCGGCCAACCCCAAGAAACTTCGTATCTCAAACACGTTCTTAGGATGCTCCTAGGAAACTACTGCTCTCACCTTCTCTAGGTCCACAGCAACTCCTACCTCTGAGATGATATGACCCAGGAAGTGAATTTAGTCCATCCAAAAGTGGCACTTTGAGAGATTAACATATAGATTATGCTCTCTCAGTGTACTCAGTACGATCTCAAGATGGGTGGCATGGTCGTGTCGAGTGTGAGAGTACACCAAGATATCGTCCACGAATACTTCCACAAAATAATCCAGATACAGATGGAACACATGATTCATCAGAGCCATGAAAAATTCTGGCACATTCGTGAGTCCAAACGGCATCACCAAATACTCGTACAGACCATATCTGCTCCGAAAGGCTATAAGCGGTATATCCGATGGTCTCATGTGTAGCTGATGATATCTTGATCTCAAGTAAATCTTCGAGAACACTCTTGCTCCCCGAAGTTGATAAAAAAGATCATAAATCATCGGTAAGGGATATCGGTTCTTGACCGTCAACTGGTTCAGCTTCCGATAATCCACACAGAGTCTGAGGGTACCATCCACCTTCTTAGAAAATAGAACAGGTGAACCCCAAAGAGAAGTATTGGGTTGGATAAAACCCTTTGAATGCAACTCCTCTAACTACCTCTTGAGCTCCTGCAACTCTGGTGTAGCCATCCTATAAGGAGGAATGGACACCGACACTGCTCCTGGCACAAGCTCAATAGAGAAGTACACCTCACGCTCCAGAGGTAGACCCGAAAAGTTGTCTGGGAAAACATCCCTGAAACGATCAACCACTGGAGGGAAATCCTTCGAACAAGTTCCCTAATCATCCAGATATAAGCTCACAATCTGGGCTGTCACACCACCTCGCCCATGATGCTCTGGTCCAGCTCGAATTTACTGAACATCCAATTCACCTTTGTATAGAAACTCTCCGCCCTCTGGTGATGTGAAACTCACCCTGTGATGATAGCAATCCACAAAGGCTCAAAAGGTAACCAACCAGTCCATCCTGAGAATGAAATCATAGCTCGTCATCACGCTCTGTGAAACTCACCTTGCGCCCTCTGGACACTGACGCTGCTCATTGCACTGACGCACACATGTCGTTTTCATCCCCAACAGAGTGTTTAGAGTCATAACAGCAGAAGAAGAATAAACACAGATCCCAAGGCTCTCCACAATGGGCACAGATATGAAACTATGTGTATCACTCGTATTGAAAAGTACTGAAGATAAGACAGAAGCTACTAGAATAGTACCTCTGACAGTAGAAGGTCTGGGACCCTTCTCCCGTTGGGTCTGTTGCATTGCATATGCCTGCCTAGTACTGCAGCCCTATGACACAGACTGGCTACCCTAAGCTGTCCCGCCCTACTGCCTTTGAGATCCTAGTGTCTGGCTACCATGGCCACGACCACCACCTCTTCCTATACGTCCTGATGTATCCCAGTTTCCCGACTGGTAAGAAGCTGCTGGTCCTGCTTCCGTACATGGAGTCTGTACAGAACCCCTCTCACTAGCCACTGGTGGTAACGTCCTGCAAAAGCACTGCAGATGACCCATCTTGCTGCAAGATCGACACTCCACTGGGTCACGTGGACACTGCGGTCTCTTGTGCCCCTCCTTACCACACTGGTAGCACCTAATCGGGCCACCTGAAGTAATCGCATGGCTAGTACTTCCACCGTGAGAGAAACTCATATGTCGCTTCCTCTTCTCGGTAGAATTGGTACTAGAAACTGGTGCTGAACTGCCCTGGACCACACCACTAGCTTCCCTCAGGTTTGTCTATGTAATCAGCACATGGTTCACAATAGCATGTACTGTAGGCAACCTGAAAACATTCACAAGTGCTTGGATGTCATATCGAAGACCATCCTCAAAGCGTCTGGCCCTCAACGTCTCATCACCCACCAGAATGAGTGCAAAATGCTGAAGCTCGGTGAAGCGAGCATAATAATCCATCACCGACATAGCGCCCTGCTGTAGATTCATGAACTCTCGAGCTCTATCTGCACTCAGTGTCTCTGGGAAGAAGAAGTCATAGAAGACTGTCTGAAAATCTTCCCACGCCATGTCTCTGTGATGCTCTGTCTGAGTGGTAACATCTCACCACCTCTTGGAGGAATCACACAACATATAAGTAGCGAGCTTGACCCTCCACCCTAGAGGCGTCTCAAGATGCCCGAAAATATTCTGCATAGACCCCAGCTAAGACTCCACAGCCTGTGGTCCTCCATCCCCTAAAAACGTAGGCGGATGCTGCTGCTGGAAGATACGATTCAGCTCAGCCATATATGTGGCAGCCAGCGGTGCTCCCTGAAAGGTCTGCATGAACCGCATGAAGCCTTCATAGAACTATGCATCTACGCCTGTGTCTGGTATAACGGTTCATGCTGCATCTGGCTCTGCTAGAGGATCCACTGGTAGCCCATGGCCCACCATCTCTGGAGTATAATCGTTGCCGCTCTCCTGGCGAACAACTCATGGTCATCTTGGAGGCATAAATCTACAAGGTCAAAAGCACATCTTAGATCAAGATTATCACAGACTGAAAAATGAGGGGACCAAAAAGGGAACAGGAGGAAGAAGGAATTTCAAGATTTGAAAAACAAGACTACACAGTGTGTATAATGACTGCACGACATGTACCTGACTTTTCTTCCCCTACCCGGGTCCTTCCACATGGCTAAGACACAGGGATCCCATTGAACTAGACTACACGACGTGTATATAATCTACACGACGTGTATGGTGTAAATTCCAACTGCCCGTGTCATTCGTGACATGGTCGACTACTCGGCTAAAATTACACAGCATGTTACACCTGCACACGGCGTGTACACCACCCCGTTTTCCCAGCCCCACGGATAAACCCACACGGTTTGTCCTCGAACAAGACTACACGGCGTGTCCCACAGGTACACAGCGTGTTCTAGAAAAGGTGACACCAACCCATGTTTTTTAGCTACACGGACGGGTCCCCAGGCCAGACTACACGGCGTGTTCCATAGTGGACATGGCGAGTATGTCTTAAGGTCTCCTCTGTCCTTGTTTGTTAGTTACACGGGTAGACTCCGAGTCAACACTACATGGTATGTACATCCAGTACACGACGTGGTTTTCCCAAGCATTTTCCTTCCCCATGTCCCCGCCCACACGGTCCTTGACACGGGAAGCGTTTACACGGCGTGTACTTAGGGTACACAACGTGTACTCAAAAAGTTTTCTTTTCTTCCTGAACAGAAGAACACATGACATGTGTCCGAGGAACTACATGGCGTGTATCCTGGGTTTTCCGGACAGTAAGCCTCTAAAACTACTCCGGAACCCAAAAAATACAGAAAAATAACATCTAAGTGCCAAATTCTGACCCGTGAGGTCCCATACTCCCCACTAATCAAAGTTTGGAAACTTATATATGTTATAACAAAATAAACAGTCAATGATCCACCAAATTCCGGTCAATGAGGGCCCATACTCCCCAAAAACAAAAGTTTGGCATCCATTCTATCAACAAATCACACGAAAATACCCTATCACATAGCAGGTATTTATCAAAGCAGCTATAACAACATAGTGCTTTTCTAGCACAAATATCACAACAACATGAAATTTCTAATGCACCTACATGGCATGGAACTATGCATAGCATGTGATTCCTAGCATGTGCCTAAATGATACATGAGATGACATACCTTCATCTCATTGGGTTGAAACTAAATAGAACCCATGTATAAAATATAAACAGCACAATCACAACTGCGTCACCCAATGGTGAAAATCAAATCAACTGTAAAATTTTCAAAATCAGAATGATTGCAAAAATACGAGGTAGACTGGCTTTTCCCTGTACACGGGTTAGCTACTCCTGGGCACAACTTATTACCAACTACCTTTTTCGTCCTATCCGAGACTAAAGCTCTAAACAGTAAGTCAAAGAAAAGAAACCCCTCTAATACCACTTTGTAACGTTCCGGATCCGGGTGCCACTCCACGGGTGCCCCGAACCCGGTTGGTCACATGACCTCAAGTGCATTTCCCCAAAAGCCAGAGGCTACCGACAAGCAGCGAGGGCCCAGTTCAGATAGTAGGGAAACTATGCCCTCATTTTTTAAAGTGTAGCGCAATGGAATAAAATAAATATCATACAACAGCAGAAGAAATAAACCATACATATTTAAAGAGAACAACTGCAGTAAAAGATAATCAAAAGTTATATAGATAATGATGCAACATGTCTCAAGTTCAAAGAAAACAACAAGAACATGTTACACAATAATACAGTATAATACAATACAGAGTACAGAGTATAGTAAAGTAAAACAAAACAAAGTATATAGAACGCAGCAGCATCGCAAGTCTAAGCTCGGTCCCATGCTATCCTACTCCTCTACTACAATCATGTACCTGTATAAGGACCCTTACCCATGTCAACACCTTCAGAAACGTAATCTGTTTGGGCTAAACACATGACCCAAACAGGGTGTGAGAAATAAATCTCAGTAGGCACCCACCAAAGGTATGTGCCCAACTATGTGAAAATATGCAACAACAGTGTGCAGTAGTAAAATGCAATAAACTAAGAAGTAATCAAAAGTAACTAACTTTACCAGTTATATTTCCATTTTATTATTCATTTAACCATTTAATTTAATAACATTTTGTGATCAACAGAACCAAGCCCTCAGGCTAAACAGAATCTCACCCTCAGGCTAATATAGTAAACCACGCCCTCATGCTTTTTAATATCCACGCCCTCGGGCTATATAATATCTCGCCCTCAGACCTTGCCCTCGGGCTATATAATATCTCGCCCTCAGGCTAATAAAAAATATATATATTTCCATGCCCTCAGGCTAATATAATATATATATATTTCCACGCCCTCATGCTAAACAAGTAACCGGGCCATGCCCAACATATAAACATGAAATTGTTTACAATTACTCTCAAGGAAAAAGTAATGCATAAAGTAAACATGGAATACCCTCGGGTATCTTGGCCAAACGGCTAAACAGAGGAACACACCCCATGGGTGGTCCTGGATCCAAGCAGCGATCCCAAATAGCAGTTTATTATCACATTTAGTTACCTTTACGAATCTAGGTATTCAAAACAGCCAAGGCCTCAGCCACACGACACCCCAACATGGGTTCGTAGCATAACGGTACACAAAAACGCACAACAGTTGTAATTTAAACACCAAGACACCTACCTCAAACGCCCCTGAACGGTATATGCGAACGTCGCTTCCAGAAATGCCCAAAGACGATGTAGATCTGGGGTAGAATATTTCCCTTTCAAACACAAATAACTTCCCCTTGGGAAAGAATTGGTAAAAACAGCTTAAGGATAAGGAAAGGCTTACCCGTACGGTTCTAACGAGATCAACAGAGGTGGAATCGGATTCCCGACGTGCGATCTGGAGCTCGTCAAAGGTTAAGCCCTCTCTCCTGACTCCTCCTCCGGTTCTAAGCCTTCCCTGTGAATAGGGGAGGCTACTGCCCATTTTAAGTGAAAAAAAACTACACGGCGTATATTATTGACTACACGGCATGTACTTTTCTCATTTAATTGTTCCTCTGGCGGCTACCTTTCCCACCACCGCACTGTTCATCCATCGACATGAGCACACATCGTATATTCATGAATACACGGCGTGTACTGTTGCTTGGCTGATGACTGCTTCCACCGCCTTACTATTTGCCTGCTGACTGACTACATGGCGTTTACATACCAACTACACGGCGTGTAGTCGGTTTTTACACCCTTCATCGTCAGCATGGCTACACACCCTGTGTACTCACCCCACACGACCAAAGTACACGGCGTGTGGAAAAGTACACGGCGTGTAGTCCCAAAATTTAGGATTTTCCCCACTTTCCCTATTTTCTCAAAAACACTTAAGGAAAAGAGAAAAGAAGAAACCCATACCTCAAGATTAAGAACCAGGTTCTTACATACAGGAATGTCGTTCGTCGAAATCTGGGTGCTTGCGCAGAATTCTGACGAAACCTTCGATGCTCAACGATCACTGCATCACTTCACTAGCGATGCCTGGGAGAGAGCTCGATCCGAGCACCTTGGATCCAGATAATCTCTCTCTAACTCATGGGAGAGAGGAGAGGAGAGAGAAACACCATGAATAGTCCTCAGAAATCTCCTCTCCTCTTATATTTCTAGTTGTTAATTAAAATACCTGGTATAGCCTCACTAACCCCGGATACTTAACGCACTATGAATGACATTTTATGACTATGAATCTGAGTCATAAATATTATTATCACTCACTTGTAATATATTAAAATAAATTACGTGATAATAATTGAGTCATTAACTCGACTCGTCACTCCGAAAAATATTAATTGAACCTTGAATAATTTAATATTCGTCAATTAATATTTTTCATGTATTTACTTAAAACTCATAAATACACTTAATAAATAAATTCAATACTCATTATTCTAAACTTGAATAATATGAATTTATTTATTTCATTGGTTATCGTTTAACCTTGGACAAATCCCAAACCCCAGTGGCAGGGCCCACCATGTCCAAAACTCCTATTCAACTAAATAGGGCAGATTCTTGAATACGCTATTGTGTGTGACCCTCTAAGCCCTTATCTCGACAGTGGTGAATAGTATTCACAGACCAAGAGTGGGATCTAGCAACCCATCATGGCCCCTGAAGAGAAAAGGATTGTCATAACAGCGACATCCAACCTACGAACACGCACTGTGTAATATAATATATTTGTTTATAATATCTTATAAAGCAAGACGCAATCATGTGTCATCGCTCTTTTCTTTCTTTATTGTTTGTTGATTTAATTGGATGGATTTACCATCGACTGTCATAATCATGGTCTTATAAAGGTATTGTCATCCATATCAACATGGCCTGAGAAATATTACTTCCATGACCCGAAAACGACAAATCCTTTCTTGACCATTCAACCAATGTCATGCCACCAATGATGCACCCAACAGAGACTACCTCGCCACAACTTCATTGCCATGGTTTTCGTCTTGCATCAAAGTATGAAATCAAATGACATACATTGGTAATGATCTCAAGTCAGGAGACCATTACACATGATCGTA
Source organism: Viscum album (assembly GCA_963277665.1). Classification (NCBI taxonomy): domain Eukaryota; kingdom Viridiplantae; phylum Streptophyta; class Magnoliopsida; order Santalales; family Viscaceae; genus Viscum; species Viscum album. The sequence goes on along the minus strand of OY728139.1, from coordinate 1,382,923,110 downwards.
GATAGGAACATCCAATGACACCCGGAACATGAGGTGTTCCTATTGGCGGGTCTGTCCTCACCATCTCACTACTAGAGATCACCAAGTATGAACTTTATGAGAAGAAGTCTCAATGCTTATGAGCTCCCGGTACTTGATAGTTGGACATATACTGTGTCCAATCAGTAAGATGTATCCAGACCATAGAACATATATTTAAGATTAATGTCATAGTATTTAGAGGTTCTCATTATAGTCTGGGAACTGTTATAACCTTTTGATACGACAATTAATCTTTGGACATTACCATTTCAATAGTGGACGCAGAAAGGTCTACACTATAATGGTAAGATGACATCATTTACTATATACACGATATGGTAATCAAAAGCACTGAATAGTTGTGTCTAGGGCACCCACTATTTCAACACAGCTTTCATAGGACTCACAACATGCCTCATGCACCCCCACAACCAATAATACCTTGATCTATCAAACGTATGATCTCTAATTCCATTCTAATTTTTCAAAAACCCATGAATAATCCATTAGTAGACATACCATTATCAAAATTGTGATAAAAGGGGGATATTTATTCTCTTTAGGCCTCCTCAATCCACCATATGATGAATCCCCAACATACCAAGAAGATTTCATCATGTGTTGCTGGATTTTGTTTATCAGAATCTTACATAAAATATAATGAAAATAAATATGAGAGGAAGGGAGGTATGTGCAGAGGAAGAGAGGGAAGAAAATCACCTATGGAAATGAAGAAAACTATCTCCAATCACCATGAATCCTAGGGATCAAAGAGAAGAAAATGAGATGATGAGAGGGCATGTCATCCCCTAGTTGAATCAACTAGAGGGAGAAGATCCCAAAGGGGTGTTAAATTTTCATGGGGTGGGATTTAAATTCTTCTAACATATAAAAATAAACATAAATCCTATTGGATTCCTGATACCCACCCACCGTGTAACGTTAAACCTTTGGGTAGATGGTTGTCCGCCTTAGCAGCATACACCCCTGTAGTTCACACTCAGGACACGATACAGGGCCATCGAGTACTCTGTGGCTCACAACTTCTTCAACTGTTGCAGGGCCATACCAACCCTCCTTTGAAATCATTACAGAGACTTAAATATCTTATAAATGAGTAAAAACCCACCTATAGATTCTCCAACCCATGGAATTCTAATCCATGTTTGAATTATCAAGCATCGCCTACTTTGGATCTAAAAATTAAAATTCTATATGAATTTATCAACCTATATAGATGTGGGTCATTTAATAAGTAAAAAAAATTATATTTTATTTATTTTGTATTATTATCTCATGAAGTTTCAATCATCATCTTCAATATTAAATTGGATACATATTGACGAATCTTTTGTTATCTTACTCTCCCCTCATCTTTCTCCATGATAGATTCTTCATTCTTTTTGATAACTTCAAGGAATGAGCTATATATTTTCCATCACTCAATTTCACCCTAATTATCCATCTTTCCCCAACCTATTTTTTTACATGGTGTCCTAGCCCCCCCTAATTGATAAAAAGTTTTGGTTTTTTTAGGTTGGGTGATCAATATATTAATCCCTACACATCACTATTTTGGTGGTCAGGTGCTATTTTACGTTGATTCTATTGTGTCTCGATTGGTGTTTCTTTGATCATCCTTTAATTTGGCATAAACTAAGGTGCATAATGATTTTGATATGATTTCATACTATTTTAATGTCTTTTTCAATTATATAAGATAATTTTATATCATGATTTCAGGGTTTCATTATGATTTATCTTTGATATGAAAAATGCTTGTTTATATAAGCATCCCAATTCTCCTATAAATGTGCTCTTGCACATAACATTTTTGGACAAATGAATAAAAGAGTTTGATTATGATGAAAAATAACTTTATAGTGATTATTTGGCTTAAGGTTTGTTTCTAAATGAATGTGTTGTGGTTTTTATTCTTTTCTATAACATAAAGAGTTTTTTTTAATATATGGGAATGGTTGTTATTATGTCACACCAACTTGAGTTTCCCATTAACATTATTTGGATAAATATGAATTGGTTAATGTGAATTTTTAAGGGGATGTTTGATGGTTGGGGAAAGGGCCTCCGAATCGAACCACCATTAATGAAGGCGGCCCAAGACGACCACGCGGCTGGCAGCGGCCACCGGCGTTCGGCGGAGGACCAAATTTAAGACGCCCAACTCATTTGTTCTCTGTAACCCTGCCTGCGCAGATCCCTTGGCTCTCGCCCATCGCTTCCACCTCTGATCACAACAGCAGTTGAGAATGGTCGCCCCACAAGCACAGCACCCCCGTTTCGATCCAGATGAAGACGAAGAAGGAGAAGAAGTTGCAGTCGTCTCCCAGCCAAGATCGGCCAAAATACCAAGCAAGCGCCGATGGATGATGCGACCGTGGATCCTGGCACCCCTGATCTCCTTTCTCGTACTGTTCATCATCGCCCTCGTGCTAGCGATGACGGTGTTCAAGATCAGGCAACCCAAAATCCGGCTCCTCTCCGCCGCCGTCGACGGCGTCGCTCCCCGGATCACGTTCCCTGCCGTTCACATCCATCTCAACCTGACGCTGAACGTCCTCGTGCTGGTGGAGAACCGGAACTACGCGAGCTTCCGTCACGGGCCAGGGAGGAGCGAGCTCCTGTACCGCGGGGTGCAGGTGGGCGAGGCGGAGGTTGGCGCTGGCCGGGTGCCGGCGAGAGGGTCCGTCACCCTCGGCTTTCCGCTGAAGCTCATGGCTGACAGGCTCCAGGCTTCCGATATATCGTCTGTGTTGAGGGACGTTATGGGCGGGGAGCTGGGGGTGGAATCGAAATCCAGGCTCCCCGGCAGAATCACCGTCCTCCGGATCTACAAGAAACACGTCGTCACCATTTCCGACTGTCAGTTCCGAGTGGGGTTCCCGGACATGGACATCCGACGCCAAGACTGCCATTTCCATTCCAAATTTTGACCCCCCCCCTCCCTGTGTGATCGCTAGCAGGGTAATGAATTTCATCTCCTGTTTGCGGTGACTGATGTTGAGGTGAGCAGAATGTTATATTTGTTTACATGTTGATTGAATTATATGGCTTCATGGGGATCCATGGTGGCTCTGTGGGAATCTAGTGACTAGTGCTACACTAGTGAGACTGTGTACTGCTAGCGCCTCTAGCTTAGACTATGCATCAGCTTGAGTGTATTCCCTCTGATGATGGTAGGTTAGTTGGCAGGGAGTATTTTTTCAGGATGGTGTCAAGATTCTAGCATGATGGTAGCCAGGTCTAAGAGTCCTAAATTGTCCTCTTAGGAACCTAAGTGGTTGCCCTTTGATGGGAAAGGGTTTCGGTTTCTTCAAGGCTGTCAGGGGGGTAAGGCAGGGGAACCCTGTCTCTCCCAACCTTTTCATCCTTGCCCAGGAAGCCCTTACAAAAAACATCACACGCGGGTTGGAGGAAGGAAGAACAGGGGCCTACAGGAACAGGTCCAGGAGGGGTTTGGTGTCTCACCTGATTTATGCTGAGGACAGCTTTTCTTCTTAAATGGCAGGAAAAAATCCATTGGCGGCTTCACCAAAATCATGGATTCCTATGACAAGTGGAGCAGACAACGGATAAATCTTAGGAAGAGCAACATGTTCATATCTAACAAGTGCTCCCACAGACGCAGTAGAACCATTCAGTAGAAATTAGGCATGCTAAGGGGTGGTCTGCCAATGGTGTATCTAGGAGCTCCCATATTGGACGGACGAATCAAAAAGGATTTATTCAAAGACACCATAGACCGCATCACAGGGAGGATTAGCAACTAGAAAAATCACATGTTGTCCTTTGGTGGGCGTATAACTCTGGTAAACAGTGTTTTGGTTTTTATCCCAATGCATGCGTTGTCTATTCTTAAAGCTCCAAAGGGTACAATAGTGAGGATTGAAAAAAGGTTGACAACCTACATTTGGGATGCCAACCAGGGAAATGTCATTGGGCTTCTTGGAGGATAATGGCCAATCCAATTGATGAGGGAGGCCTTAACCTTCGTAATGTTTCTGAAACCATGTGCGCCAAGGAGGCTAGGTTGGCATGAGAAATTATCGAAGGGAAGACGATGTGGGCAAAAGTCATGAGGTACAGGTATGGTGACAGGTGGGACTGCTGGGGGGTTCGAGGAAGGAGATTGTCAAGTATTGCGAAGTGCATGTTTCAACATTTTGCGATACTGAAGAAAGACGTGTGGTGGGTGGTGGGACGCTGTGAGATCAGCTTTTGTGATGCAAATTAGGCTAGTAAGGAGCTTTTCTTCTCAGGGTATCATGTTCCAAGCATCTCATTCAGAGAAGCAAGCAGGTACCCACGTTTTATCAGCACAATCCTTGATCACCAGCAGAAAAAGCATCCACGATAACATATGTATGATTGACGACCCAGAAAAATGTGTTTACTCAAGATCATCTATTGGTAAGTTCAATATCCGGGATTTCCAAGCCACGCTGCATTCAAATGTTGAGCATGATGAGTGGGCTTCTAAAATCTGGTGCAAGGAGATCCCAGTGAAGATGTATTTTTTGGTTTGGCGGATAAGAAATCACGCTTTACCCATAGATGACAACGTGCAAAGAAAGGGTGTTGCAATGGCTTCAAGGTGCAGGTGTTGCGTGTTGCCCAACTCTGAAAATGTTTGGCACCTGTTCTTCAAAACCGACTGGGCCGTCAGAATTTGGAACTTTCTGCGTCAGGAGCTCAGACTGAGTGGTGGTGGAGAATCTGTCACACATTTCATTGCGGAGTGGTACTGGGGGGGGGGGGGGGGGGCAACAGGCAGTGGATATTAAGGCCCACAAGTTGATCTTCATCGTTATCCGGGACGCAAGGAACATAGCTAGGGAAGGTAAACCATTCTCCTCTTTATTTTTCGAGGTTTGTGTGAAGGCATTGGTAGTGGAGCTTAGGCCGCTCATTGACGGAGGGGGGTCGTCGGCGACTCTCAGAAAGATGGCACCACACATTTTCTGTGAGGCGGAAGAAAGGGGAAGACGGAGCACTGGGAGATGGGTAAAATGGATACCACCCTATATGGGTTTGAAAATAAACATTGATGGATCCTGTGCTTCCGGAGACATGAGAGGTGGAGGGCTGGTGCGAGATCATGCAGGCTTGGTGCTGTTGGGTTTACGGTGCAGGCAATTCCTTGGGAGCGGAAGTCAGAGCGATGGCCATGGGGTTTTCCCTTTGCAGGCTTTCCAATATTTCTATTTCGAAGGTGGAGTCTGATTCCGGTGTGCTGGTCGGTCTACTTCAAGGTAAGAACAAATGCCCCTGGGATCTGACTTAATTAGAAAGTGCCGGAATCTCATTGAAACAGGCATCAGTGTTGGGCACACTTAGGGAAGGGAACTATGCAGTATAGCCTCTGGCTAGAAAGGGGAATCCAAGTAAAGGAATCAAGGTGTTTTATTGTACCGGGTCCTTACCTAATGACTCCCAACTCATTGCAAGGGCTGATTCCCTCGAACTGCACCATTTTCGCCCATCGTAAGTTGGGCACTCTTTTATCTTTAATTTTAATAAAATAAGAATTGAATGGATATATATTTGAAGACAACACATTATGGTTTTCTGTATGAAAGGACTTATATGGAATAAATGGCAGTATCATATGGGCTTCTTGCTCAAACCCTACATACACAACTGTGTGTACTCGATTTCATTTAAAAAGTTGCAAGCAATGGAAAGGCTCTAAAGGACATAATGGATTGCTGTTTTTTTTTTTTTCAGATTATGGATGAATTGTTGGCGAGGTTCACTCAGTTGTCATATGGATATGGTGGAGAATTAAGGGTGTTTCGATTATGTATCCCTTATTCCTCATTTTTGTTAACTTTGAATAACTGCTAGGCTTTTAAAAGCATTAGAAAAAGCTTTTATCAGCATTAGAAAAAAGTAGTTCATCTATGTGCTGTTATAAGTGGGTCATTTTTATCAACGTTAGAAAAGCACTGATAAAAAGTAACTTTTATCAGTGATAATTTAGCGCTCTTAAAGGTCGTACTTGTTGGGTATATGTTGTGTCAACAATACTCTGTATTTTATGATGATTTTGATATTCACAAATAACTTTGTTTGTTATTCTAATGATTTTATTTTGAGTTTATTTCAGGGCATTTATATTCTTTATAATTCATATTTATTCGCAAGTAATTTGTTAGTGTGCAGAACGCTCTTAAGTGTATTTTGGAAACTCTGCTCATCGTTTGTCGTTTTGCTCATCAGCAAAAGTAACGTATGGTACAAACCTTACGTTATCAGAAAAGTATGATTAATGTACCTTACGTTTGGATGAAACCCTTCGTGCGACAAAATCAGAAAAGTATGGTTGAGGAACCTTACGTTTATAATGAACCTTACGTTTGTATCACAAAACGTATGGATCATAAACCTTACTTTTGTATCGAACCCTACGTTTTGATAGAAACGTATGGATGATCAACCTTACGTTTGAGAAATATATATGGATCATCAACCTTACGTTCATGATCTACCGTACGTTTGCTGTTTTGTCTTCAAGTGAAGGAACCTTACGTTTGACTTTTCAACGCCGAGAATTTGAAATTTACGTCTTTATCGGAGATTCATGCAACGGTCTCTATGGAATATCAGGACGATTTAAAGCCCGTTACTGACTGTTTCAGCTTGACTTTATGATCGATTCAAAGAATCAATTACAGTGGAGATTTTCATTCCTATTCTTAAGGGGAGTTACGACGTCTCTGATCTGATATGTTCTTTTTCATAGGCATCTTTTGCGGATCTGAAAAACCGTGCTGAAGTTTCTGCTCGTTATAAATCCTTCTGAGTTTTCATCTAAAAAAAATGACTCTGGTTTATGAAATCAATCAATCATCTGTGAAAATTGTTTTTCAATTCTACAGCGATCAAGCATCACATGAACGCGAACTTCATCAAAAAGTTATCTTTTGATTTCTGTGAATACAACGCTCTGTTTTTGTTGCTTTTCTTAAAGATTCAAAGATCTTGTGTGCAACCGAATCTCTTCAGACATCCTTCAAGAATTATTCTTTTATGAAGACAAAGATCCATCTTTTATCAGTTACGTGCTGCTTCAACTGTGAGCTGAATTTGTTTTTCTATAAACAAACATCTTTTATCGTGAGTATCGGCTGCTCGTATTCAGTCGTGGTGGAGTATCAGCTTCTCGCACTAAGATGTTGATTTCGGTTCTCTGTTGTAAAGAACCAGAATCCTCTGTTTTATAAAGCATTTGTTGTAAGGGTGACAACTGCCTCTACCCAGTTGTGGAATGGTTTTATGATAAGAGGACATTACTAGTGAAATTCACCAAGCCCGCAGAGAGGGTGATTGGTGGAGTGGACTAGAGGATATTCTTGCCCCGAACCACTATAAATTGCTTTGTACTGTTTTATGTTCTATCCACTGCATATTATCTGTTACAGAAACATCTCAAGCCGTGTCTACTGTTTTGTTAAGACAAAATCGAGGAATAATTTTAAAAGACACAATTCACCCCCCTCTGGTGTTATTGTCATAGTCAATCCGACCTAACAGTACTGCTGCAGTGTGTTACAATTACAACACACTGCAGCATCAAATACACATGTATATGCAAAATTCATAATTTAATTGAAATAAAAATTACATCACATATACAAGACAAAAAACACTATATTATATACATTTCAAACATTGTTTTGTCCAACTACATAAACCAGTACTATCAAAAACATTCAAAAACATCAATGGTTTTATTTGTCTTTGGCACCCGACCTCCTATTAAAAAAGCTCGATCATGGTATCAGTTGTGGAAAAACTCTTCTAAGTCAAGCAAAAGAATATAAATGTATAAGGAAACAATTCTTATATTATCAATACTATAAAGAAATATATTAAACATAAATATGAAACAATACATTAATAAAATATCAATTTTAAATGAAAGGACACCCTTCGGCCCCAACGTTGGTGGTGGGGTGGTAATGGTTTGGGGGGGTAAGGGGTAGGTCGTGGGGTCAAGTCCCCGAGCTTGCAATTTAATGTAATTTTCTTCCTTGCGTTGTGTGCCGCTTTCGCGGTTGTACCCAATTTTTAAATGAAAGGACACCCTTGGAGTCATACTGGTCAAACTATGCGTAGGATTTGCATGAAGATAATTCTTACATGTCACAAATTACTTAAGGATCATTGTCTTATTTTTTTAATAGGTTTTCTGATTTTTTAAAACAGTATAAGTTTATTTTTTTTTCTATTTTAATTATTATTTTTATATATATTTAAAATTTTAATGTTTTATTATTATTTTGTTATGGTTATATATATAACAAAATGTTTCAACATAATTTATCTTTTATTCAAGTATGTGACTTTGCTAACCTATAAAATATAAACTATAAGACCGATATGAATGAAATTTTAAACATTGATTAAACATATAACAAATAGTCGAAAATAAAAATAATTTCTTAAAAAATGTTGATAAAAATAATTTATAAGCTTTCTAATCGACCTATTTGAAACATAAAAATGTTTCAAGTACGTGACTTTGCTAACCTATAAAATATAAACTATAAGACCGATATGAATGACATTTTAAACATTGATTAAACATATAACAAGTAGTCGAAAATAAAAAGAATCTCTGAAAAAATGTTGATGAAAAACAATTTATAAACTTCTAATCCACCCACTTGAAACTTAAAAATGTTTCAAGTATGTGATTTTGTAAGCCTATAAAATATAAACTATAAGACCGATATGAATGACATTTTAAACATTGATTAAACATATAACAAGTAGTCGAAAGTAATTTTTTTTAAAAAAATGTTGATGAAAAATAATTTATAAGCTTTCTAATCCACCTACTTGAAACTTAAAAATGTTTCAAGTATGTGACTTTGCTAGCCTATAAAATATAAACTATAAGACTGATATGAATGAAATTTTAAACATTGATTAAACATATGATAAGTAGTCGAAAATAAAATGAATTTTTTAAAAAATGTTGATGAAAAATAATTTATAAGCTTTCTAATCCACCTACTAGAAACATAAAAATGTTTTAAGTACGTGACTTTACTAACCTATAAAATATAAACTATAAGACCGATATGAATGAAATTTTAAATATTGATTAAACATATAACAAGTAGTCGAAAATAAAAAGTATTTTTAAAAAATGTTGATGAAAAATAATTTATAAGGTTTCAAATCCACCTACTTGAAACTAAAAAATGTTTCAAGTATGTGACTTTGCTAACCTATAAAATATAAACTATAAGACCGATATGAATGACATTTTAAACATTGATTAAACATATAACAAGCAGTTGAAAACAAAAATAATTTCTTAAAAAATGTTGATGAAAAATAATTTATAAGCTTTCTAATCCACCTACTTGAAACTTAAAAATGTTTCAAGTACGCGACTTTGCTAGCCTATAAAATATAAACTATAAGACCGATATGAATGACATTTAAACATTGATTAAACATATAACAAGTAGTCAAAATAAAAAGAATTTCTTAAAAAATGTTGATGAAAAATAATTACAAGCTTTCAAATCCATTTACTTGAAACTTAAAAATATTTCAAGTACGTGACTTTGCTAGCCTGTAAAATATAAACTATAAGACCGATATGAATGAAATTTTAAACATTGATTAAACATATAACAAGTAGTTGATTTTTTAATTTTTATTTATATAGGTCTTATAATTTATATTTTATAGCCTTTCAAAGTCAAGTAGGTGACTTAAGATCCTCATCGACATTCATTCTTTTCACTATCACTTCTGAGTTACTTTTCTTACATTCCTTTCATTTATTTATTTATTTTATTTATGAAACTCTTTATTTTCAACAACTTTTTAGATGTTTAGGCTATCTTTTAAATTTTATTTACATTGTTTTTATACTGTATATTTTATAAGCATTTAAAGTTATCTACTTGAAATTTAATAATTATTCACATGTTTCAAGTAGTCGATTTTGAAAGCTGTCAAATATAAAATGTGCCTAAAATATAAATGAAAACTGAAATACTGGATAAACATATAAAAAGGGCTGATAGTAATAATAATATTTTCATTTCAGTAGACCCAAAACATATAAATAATCATGTACAATCAATGTCTATGTCTATAGCGAGGAGATTCTGTCCCACATGGTGGTCTGTGAATAGGACGTCCACGTCAAGTTCGCAGTGGAGTCTGATGACCTGGAGAAGGTTGATCCTTAGACACTAGAACATTGACTGTTTCATCCTCCATTTGTGTGTCAGTGGGAAGAGGTGTTAACTGCATCTCGTACTGCCCTCCTGATCCTTCTCCCACTAGGGTGGTAGAAGGACCTGCCATCATCGCATTGGGGAACCAAGCTTTCAATGAAGCTATACCCTAAGACTGCGATGGATTTGGACCCCAAAGCTGCGATGGATCTAGACCCCAATGCTGTGATGGATCTGGACCCTAAGGCTGCGATGGATCTGGACCCCAAGATGGAGAGAACTGCGAATATCCTGTCAAGAAAGACGGATCCCATGCCACCTGAGACATATCCTGAATTGGTTGAGGCTGGACTTTTTAGAGCACTGACCTCTGCCTATGGAACATGTGAGGCCTCACGTTCAGCACGACGTTGTCTACATCACCGTGGTTGTGGCTCCTCAACACTAGCAGCTGCAGTAGGATGTTCCTTTAGGGCAGGAACCTCCTATCTCCAGGCTGGATGCTTGAAGATGCTATCAGAAAGTGCAAGAAAAGATACCCTCGCCTCCAGCACTTTAGCATGGACGACTGCCCGGCTAAAGACCTCCTCTTCCTCTTTATCACTCATGCGAACAAGCTGCTCTGTGTGACTATCTTGTAAAGAGATTCAAAATGAATTAGAAAATAGTTCAATAAACAAGCTAATGGAAATTTATTGACTTACCATCCTCTGCATCTCTCTATCGTTTCGGGTAAGATACAATATAGACTTCAGTCTATAACATGGCTCATACTCAACCTACTCTGAAAGAAAGAATCGATTTGTAATGTCTCGGTTCCGGGTGCCGCCCAAAGGTGCCCCGTACCCGGTTGGCCACATGGCCTCAAACGCATTTCCCCGAACGCCAGAAGCTTCCGACCAGTAGCGAGGGCCTTGGGTGTGATAGTGGGGAAACTATGCCCTCATTGGCAGAGTAACACAACTGAATAACAATAATATACATCAACAGAAGCAGTAATACCATACAACAAGTAAACGACAGAAGACTGAAAATAAATAAACTAGAGCACATATATAAATGATGCACGTCACATATGTCTAGGAAAACAGCCAAACAAGTCACAATGCTGGAAATACAGTACTAAACCAAAGTATACAAAAAACAAATAAACTCCAGCAGCATCGCAAGCCTCATCTTGGTCTCATGCTCTCCAGCTCCACAGTAATCAAGTACCTGAAGTAGAAGGGTGTTTTCCCTTATCTATACTTGCAACAATGTAATCTGTTTGGACCCAAAAGAATGACCCGAACAGGGTGTGAGATGAATCCCAGTAGGCAATCACCCAAAGATCTATGCCTAGCTGTCTGTGAATATATATAGCAGACAATATGCAAAACGAAGTAATAAACAAGGAAGTACTCAAAAGTAAACAATCCTAGAGTTTCAAACTACATTCATTTACATTTATCAATTATTCAACCAATCATCCACAAGCAACCCTCTCAGAATGTTATCACAACCTAAACCCTCTAGTTTATCTTATTATTTAATAAATAAAAATATAACGACCCCCTGGGGTAGCACACACAGTCTAACCCATTTGGTCTCATGCAAACAAAGACTCTCTGAGAAAGCACTCATTGTCAATTCCTTCTGTGGTCTTTTAATGATAAACTACAGACTCTATGAGGAAGCACTCAATGTCAATTCCCCCTGTGATCTCATAATTGTAAACTAAAGACACTTTGATGGAGCACTCAACTTTAATCCACCCTATGGTCTCACAACGTAAGAAGTATAATAGACACTCTAGGGAAGCCCTCAACGTCAATTCCCCCTATGGTCTAACTACACCAGGTTCCTACAGCCTTGTGTAATACAATCGTGCACAAACGATATCTAGCAGCCAGAGTAAATCTCAAATACTACTTGCCTAAACAACTACAAAGCATATCACAAGCATGTCATATAATATCAACTCCATCTTAACAACACTAGGCATGAAAAACAAACAACCTAACAGGCAGTTCTAGACCAAACAACCAATATCAAACAAACATGGGCAAACACATCCATAGAAAGGTAATAAACTCTATTCATAATAAAAAACTCTTACTCAAGAAAAAAAACCATAACAGGAATCAACATGGTTAAATATCCTAAACACGCAATACCCTAAACTAGGGTATTGAGCACTTTTTGCACATATAATTCAAAGACAACTACGGAAAAGGCACAAACCACCTACCTCGACGTTGTTTGTTCAATATAGTTGAATCTAAGCCTTTTATTCGACCTAGAACGTCATAGATCTTTAAAAACATAAAAAATGCTCAACCATGAATATCTCACGAAAGAAGAGAAATCAAGAGGAGAGGCTCTAGAAGAAGAAAGAACTCACCGAGGGGATTCCAAAGCAATCGACGATGCTCGATTCGGAGAACGGACGACCGATTGGGGGCTCGGAGAAGATTCGGTGATTCTCGTCACTCCTATAAAAGACGGGGCTAGAAGAAGGCGTTTCTGGCAATTAGACGTGACCCCGGTCCGATTTAACAAATAAAAAGAAAATTACACGGTGTGTTCATTTAATGTACACACCGTGTACATGCCTTAACCGACCTCTACTTTAGGCAGTCTCTAGGTCACCCCACATGACCATGTACTCGACCGCTACATGGCCAGTACACGACTACCCACGACAACCAGGTACACGATGTGTACTCCTAAGTACACGGTGTGTACTCCTTAAATTTCCAAAAACTCTCATTTTTCTCAAAAACACCTGAAAACAAGGTCCATACCTGAAATGCAGATTTGAGTTCTTACAAACTTCCTCCCTTGAAGAAATTTTCCCTGAATTTCCCTATCAAGGTGGCAAAGAATAATCCTCGAACAGCTCAGGCCACTGTGATCGCACATCGGTCTCCCTCTCTCAAGTCTCGCCCTGTACTCACCCGTACTGCCACAACACCCATACCAGAGGAACATACCGACCATAGAGAACCTTCGCGCTGCGATCAACAATCCAGATAGGATACTCCTTGAAAAATGCATCCACCTCCAACTCAACCTCCTCAGGTTGAAAAACATGAGATGAGTCTGAGAAGTAATGCCACAACTGAGAAATGTGGAAGACGTTGTGAATAGCCCGATACCTCTAAGGTAACTGCAACTGATAGACATCCGGTCCGACTCTCTAAAACCTCAAACGACCTGATGTATCTTGGTAAAAGCTTTCCCTATCTCTCAATCCTCCTGTGTCCCAACCTCGGTGTGACACGTAAGAAAACCTGATCTCCGACCTCGAACTCCAAAGGTCATCTCCATCGATCAGCACAAGACTTCTGGCGAGACTGTGTAGTATCCATCCTCTTTCGAATCAACTCCACCTACTCAGTGGACTCCTGGACAAGACGAGGTCCCAGTATAGCTACCTCTCCTACCTCCAGCCAACATAGGGGTGATCGACATGACCTACCATTCAAAGCCTCATAAGGTTCCATCTGAATCATCGCCTGAAAACTGTTATTATAGACAAACTCCACTAGAGGTATGTGTTTCTCCCAAGAACCTCCAAAATCTTGGACGCAAGCTTGAAGCGTGTCCTCCAACTCTTGAATTGTGTGCTCGGACTGACCATCTTTCTGGGGATGGTAAGCCGTACTCAGAAGTACCTGTGTACCGAAATCCCTTTGTAGTCCTTGCCAGAACTGAGAAGTAAAATGAGCATCCCTGTCTGAAACGATGGAGTGCAGAACCCCATGTAAATGTACAATCTCTCAGATGTACAACATTCTCAGATCATCAACACTGAAGGTCTCCTTGATTGGTAAGAAGTGAACAACCTTTTTGAGTTTGTCAATGAAAACCCAAACTACATCATTCCCACGAGGTGACCTTGGTAAACCTGTCACAGAGTCCATCACGACATCATTCCACTTCCACTCAGGAATGGGAAACTGCTATAAAAGCTCTGCTAGTCTCTGATGCTCCGCCTTCACCTGCTGACAGGTGGAACATCTCATGACAAAACCATCAATGTCTCTTTTCATACCTGACCACCAATACTAACGGTGTAGATCTTGATACATCTTGGTGACACCAGGATGAACTTCCCAAATTGAGGAATGAAAATCCTTCAAAATCTCCTCACGTATGTTTTCCGATACCCATACACGTCCATGAAAATGCAAGATCTCATCCTTTACTATGGTCCATCTAGGAATAGGGTTCTCTCCTAACACACTCTCCGGTAAGATCAGGCCTTCGAATCTAATAGATGCCTCATTCGCACTCGATCAAGTAGAATAGAGGTAACAACTATAGAAGAAAGTAACGTCTGCCCCTGTCTATCGTGCATCTCCAAATGCATCTCAGAGAACAAAGCCATGAGCTGCCACTCACTCCTGGTCTCCTGAACTACCTGTATCCGAGTCCTCCTACTCAACGCATCAGCCACTGCGTTGCCTTTCCCAGGCGTGTAGGCAAGATCAAAGTCAAAGGACTGAAGGTACTCAACCCACCTTTTCTGTCTCAAATTCAGGTCATGCTGGGTAAAGATATACTTGAAACTTTTGTGGTTAGTGTACATCAAAAAATGCTCTCCCAGAAGGTAATGTCTCCAACAACACAAGACATGAACAACTGCTGCCAACTCAAGATCGTGTGTCGGGTAATTCCTCTCATGTGGCCTCAACTGCTAAGAACCGAACGTAACGACTCCATCCCCCTGCATAAGAACTTCTCCCAGTACGATACCTGATGCATCACAGTAAATAGTATAACTCTTCCCCGACTCTGGAAAAACTAGTATTAGTGTTGAAGTCAAACTCCCTTTCATCTCCTAAAAGGATGAATCACAGGAATCTGTCCATAGGTACTTCGCACCCTTTTTAGTCAGGCCCATTAGTGGCGCTGCTAAGCGTGAAAAGTCCTATATAAAATGTCTGTAGTAATCATCCATCCCTAGAAAACTCCGTACCTCAAAGAAATTCTTTTGATGCTCCCAAGAAACTATTGCTCTTACTTTCTCTAGGTCTACTGACACTCCTGTCCCTTTGATAACACTTTTTAACATCCCAATTCCGGGTGTGCCACCCAAATTTTCCCCGTACCCAGTTGGTCACATGGCCTCAAGCACATTTCCCCGAACGCCAGAGGCTGTTGACCAGTAGCGAGGGCCTTGGGTGTGATAGTGGGGAAACTATTCCCTCATTGGCAGAGTAATGCAACTGAATAACAATAATATACCACAACAGAAGCAGTAAAACCATACAACAAGAAAACAATGGAAGACTGAAAATAAATAAATTGGAGTACATATATAAATGATGCATGTCACATATGTCTAGGAAAAAATCCAAAGAAGTCACAATGATTGAAATACAGTACTAAACCAAAGTAAAAAGAAAAAAATAAACTCTAGCAGCATCACAAGCCTCTGCTTGGTCCCATGCTCTCCAGCTCCACAACAATCAAGTACCTAAAGTAGAAGGGCGCTTTCCCTTATCTATACCTGCAACAATATAATCTATTTGGGCCCAAAAGCATGACCCAAACAGGGTGTGATATCAATCCCAGTAGGCAACCACTCAAAGATATGTTCCTAACTATCAGTGAATATATATTGTAGGCAATATTCAAAATGAAGTAATAAACAAAGAAGTACTCAAAAGTAAACAATCATACAGTTTCAAACTACATTTATTTACAATTATCAATTATTCAACCAATCATTCACAAGCAACCCTCTAGGAAAATTCTCACAGCCTAACCCCTCTGGTTCAACTTATTATTTAACAAATAAAGATATAACGAACCTCTGGGATATATCACACAGTCTAACCCATTTGGTCTCATGAAAAAAAACTCTCTGAGGAAGAACGCACTGTCAATTCCTCCTGTGGATTTTTAACGATAAACTACAGACTCTCTAAGGAAGCACTCAACGTTAATTCCCCCTATGGTCTCATAACGGTAAACTAAAGACACTCTAAGGGAGAACTCAACGTCAATCCCCCCTATGGCCTCACAACATAAGAAGTATAACAGACACACTGGAATCCCTCAATGTCAATTCCCCCTATGGTCTAACTACATCAGGTTCCCACAGCCCTGTGTAATAAAATCGTGCACAAATGATATCTAGCAACCAAAGTAAATCTCAAATACTACTTGGCTAAACAACTACAAAGCATATCACAAGCATGTCGTATAATATCAACTCCATTCAAACAGCACTAGGCATGGAAAACAAACAGCCTAACAGGCAGTTCTAGACCAAATGACCAATATAAAAAAAACATGGGAAAACACATCCATAGCAAGGTAATAAACCTTATTCATAATAAAAAACCTTACTCAAGCAAAAAAACCATAAGAGGCATCAATAGGGTTAAATATCCTAAACACGCAATACCCTAAACTAGGGTATTGGGAACTTTTTGCGCATATAATTCAAAGACAACTATGGAAAAGGCACAAACCACCTACCTCAACGTTGTTCAAATGATATAGTTGAATCTCATCCTTTCATTCGACTTAGAACACCATAGATCTACAAAAAAATCAAAAACGCTTAACCAAGAATATCTCACGAAAGAAGATAAATCAAGAGGAGAGGCTCTAGAAGAAGGAAGAACTCACCGTGGGGATTCCAACGCAATCAACAGTGCTCGATTCAGAGAATGGACAACCGAGTGAGGGATCAGAGAAGATTCAGTGATTCTCATCGCTCCTAGATGAGATGGGGCTAGAAGAAGGTGTTTTTGGAAATTAGACGCGACCCCAGTCCAATTTAACAAATAAAAAGAAAAGTACATGACGTTTTCATTTAATGTACATGCCGTGTTCATTTAATGTACATGTCGTGTACATGCCTTAACCAGCCTCCACATTAGGCGGTCTCTAGGTTACCCCACACGACCATGTACTCGGCCATTACACGACTAGTACACAGATACTCGTGAAAACCAGGTACACAACATGTACTTCTAAGTACACGACGTGTACTCCTTAAATTTCAAAAATCTATCCTTTTTCTCAAAAACACCCGAAAACAAGGCCCATACCTGAAGTGAAGATCTGGGTTCTTACACGATTCGTAGGTACACCCTGAATACGAAACTTTGCACGTATGCGCCAGCAGTCAAGAAAGCGGGCATGTACTTGGCCCCAGTCTTCATCCTGCCTCCCTGTCCACTTCATCCCATGAAGCCGCTCTACCCGTCTCGGCGGTAATAGAGTCGATTGAGCATAGAAATACTGGCACATGACTCTGTCAGGCTGTTGCCACTCAATAATATATAAGTGAATGAGGGGCACTACATCCATAACATCCTCAAGACCAACAGTGCAGTATGCTGGAAGATGGTCTATAATACTCCAGTATGGAAGCCATGAAATTTGAAATGACATGTGACTTTGTCAAAAAATCTCCCAACTAAAAACCAAAATTGATGTTATTATTAAATTTTTTAGACAGTAATAGATTGTATATACATAATGGTCAGGTAAGAGATAGTCCAAATGGAGCCGATATACGCCCAAATGGTGTCTTAGAACCGCATCAAAATTGTGTCGCTGACACCACCTATAAAATACAACATTGACAATGACAAATAATGAGAAATTAAAATCCATAAATCATAGTAGAATCAAAAACCAATAGAAATGAGTGATCATACCAACATCCACGCGGAGCGTCATGGAACACCTCCATATTGATTGGCGGACCAACAAGCTCAGGGCGAAATGCAGGGATGCGCTCCCATACTGTAAGAACCCGGTTCTTATTTTTGAGGTACGAGTTTCTTCTTTTCTTTTTTCCTTAAGTGTTTTTGAGAAAATATGGGAAATGGGGAAAAATCCTAAATTTTAGAAGTACACGCCGTGTACTTTGTCCACACACTGTGTACTTTTGGCCGTGTGGGATGGGTACACGGGGCGTGTGGCCATGCCAGGGATGAAGGGTATAGGAACCAACTATATGCCGTGTAGTGGTCCTTTACACGCCGTGTAGTTAGTCGGCAGACCAAAACAGTAAGGCGGTGGAGGAGCTGCCAGCTGGGCGACAGTACACGCCGTGTAGTCGGGAGTACATGCCGTGTAGTCATGTCGGCAGGTGAACAGTGCCGCGCTGGCGGGAAGCCACCAGAGGAACAGTTTAAAAAATGGGAAGTACACGCCGTGTACTTGGAAGTACACGCCATGTACTTTGTTTTTTTTGCTTAAAATGGGCAGTAGCCTCCCCTGTTCACAGGTAAGGCTTAGAACCGGAGGAAGGAGCGGGAGGGGACAACCGAACCTTTGAAGATCCACCGGGTGTTAGTCTGGAATCCGTTTCCGCCTCGGACGATCTCGTTGGAACCGCACGGGTAAGCCCTCCGCTCTCCTTAAGCCGTTCATACCAATTCTTTCCTGAGGGAAAGTTATTTACGTTTGAATGAGTTTTCTTCTTTGTCAGATCTATGTCGTTCTTGGGCATTTCTGGAATCGAACTTCGAGTATAGTGCTTGTTGGCGTATAAGGTAGGTGGCTTGGTGTTAATTTTTCCAACTGTCGTGTGTTTTGTGCATTTTGTGCCATGAACCCATGTTGGGGTGTCGTGTGGCTGAGGTCGTGGCTATTTTAACGACCTAGAACTGTATAGGTAATTGAATAAATTGTAAAACTGCTGTTTGGGATCATTGCTTGGATCCGGAACCACCCCTGGGGTGTATTCCATTGTTTAGTCGTTTGGCCAGGATACCCGAGGGTATGCCTTCGAAGTAGTAATTATAGAATTTACTTGAGAGGAATTGCTTGTTACTGCTTGTTTACCTGTTGGGCATGGCCTGATTACCTGTTTGGCCTGAGGGCGTTGTTGTGATTAACCTGTGGGCACTACACTGTTGGCCTGAGGGCTGTAGTTATTTCGCCTGAGGGAAACCTTTTGTGCCTGAGGGCTTGACTTCTGTGCCTGAGGGTGACACTTCCTATGCCTAAGGGAAAATTCTGTTACGCTTGAGGGTTATACCTGCGGGTTGGATTCTGCTTACCTGAGGGTAAGGTTTTGCTTGTCTGAGGACGTGGACTGTTTACTTAGAAATTCACTGTGGTGATTTCTAATATTTAATGGATTAAATGAATAATAAAATGGAAATTTAATTGTTAAGTTAGTTACTTTCAGTACTGCTTACTTTATTGCATTTTACTATTGCATACTGTTGTTGCATGCTTACACGCAGTTGGGCACGGGCCTTTGGTGGGTGCCTACTGAGATATATTTCTCACACCCTGTTTGGGTCACGGTTTTCAGCCCAAACAGATTATGTTGTTGCAGGTGTGGATAGGGGCAAGAGTCCCTATACAGGTACATGATTGCTGCTAAGAAGTAGGAGGGCATGGGACCGAGTCTAGGCTCGCGATGCCGCTGCCAGCTGCTTTGCTTTGTTTCACTGTATTCTGCTTTTGGTTGTACTGTATTGATGTATAACATGTTCTGGCTGTTTTCTTAGAACTTGAGACATGTAACATCATTATTTATATATTGTTGGCTATATCCACTGTTGTTGTTTATTTCAGTTGTGTATGTTTTACTGCTTCCGCTATTCGTTGTATATTTTATTTCGTATTCCGCTATGCTACACTTTGACAAACGAGGGCATAGTTTCCCCACTATCAGACCTAGGCCCTCGCTGCTAGTTGGTAGCCTCTGGCATTTGGGGAAATGCACTTGAGGTCACGTGGCGAACCGGGTTCAGGGCACCCGTTGAGTGGCACCCGGGGCCGGGACGTTACAAAGTGGTATCAGAGGGTTTCTTTTCTTTGACTTACTATTTGGAGTCGTAGTCAGGGATAGGACGGGAACGGTAGTTGGTAATAAGCTGTGCCCGGGCGTAGCTAACTACCTTGTATTTTGCAATTTTCTGATTTTGAAAATTTTACAGTTGATATGTTTTCACCGTTGGGTGACACACTTGAGATTGTGCTGTTATAATTTATTAGTGGGTTCTATTTTGTTGCAACCCGATGAGATGAGGGTATGCCATCTCATGCATCATTTAGGAAAATGTTAGAAATCACATGCCATGCATAGTTCCATGCCATGTAGGTGCATTAGAAATTGCATGTTGTTGTGATAGTTGATGTATTAGAAAAGCATGCTGTTGTGATAGCTGCTTGATAATTACCTGCTATGTGATAGGGTAGTTTTGTATGAGACGATTTATTGAATGAACGCCACACTTTGGTTTTTTGGGAGTATGGGCCCCCATTTACCAGAATTTGGCGGATCATTGACTGTTTATTTTGTTATAACACATATAAGATGTTAAACTTTGATTCGTGGGGAGTATGGGCCCTCACGGGTTGGAATTTGACACTTAGGTGTTGTTTTTCGGTATTTTATGGGTTTCAGGGAAGTTTTTGAGGCATACTATCCAGAAACCCAGCATACACGCCGTGTAGTATTTTAAACACGCCGTGTATGGCTTTCTGTTCGGGAAGAAAAATGAACTTTTTAAGTACACGCCATGTACTCTGAGTACATGCCGTGTAGTCTCTTCCCGTGTCATAAACCGTGTGGGCGGCGACACGAGGTAGGGAAATGATTGGGGCGAACACGCCGTGTACCGGATGTACACGCCGTGTAGGGTTGACCCGGAGACCTGACCATGTAACTAACAACATGGGACAGTGTAGTCGTTTCTTGAACACGCCGTGTCAATGAAGAACACGCCGTGTAGTGTGACCCGGGGACTCGACTGTGTAACTAACAACACGGGTCAGTGTCACCTCTCCTTGAACACGCCGTGTACCAATGGGACACGCCGTGTAGTCTTGTCCGAGGATAGACCGTATGGCGTTAGCCGTGTGACTGGGAAGCAGTGTAGTGTACACGCCGTGTGCGGGTGTAACACACTGTGTAGTGTCAAGCCGAGTAGTCGGCCGTGTCACAAACAACACGGGCAGTTGGAAATAACACCATACACGCTGTGTAGATATTAAACACGCCATGTAGTTTTTGTTCAATGGGAGCCGTGTGGCTTAGCCGTGTCGAAGGACCCAAGCAGGGGAAGGGAATCCAAGTACACATTGTGTAGTCAGAATACACGCCATGTAGTCTTGTTTTTCAAATCTTGAAATTCCATCTCCCCCTTGTTCCCTTGTGGTTCCTTCATTTTTGGTCTTTGCTAATCTTAAATCTAAGGCGTGTTTTCGACCTTGTAGTATCATGCCACCTAGACGGCCGCACGTTGTTCACCAGGAGAGCGGCAACGAGAATACTCCAGAGATGGTGGGCCATGGGCTACCAGTAGATCCTCCAGCAGAGCCAGATGCGACGCCAACTGTTATACTGGACACAGGCGCGGAGGCGCAGTTCCGTGAAGGCTTTATGCGGTTCATGCAGACCTTTCAGGGAGCACCGCAGGCTGCCACATCTATAGCTGAACTGACACGTATATTCTAGCAGCAGCATCCATCGATGTTTTTAGGGGATGGCGGACCACAGGCTGCAGAGTCTTGGCTGGGGTCGATGCAGACTATTTTTGAGAATCTTGAGACGCCTCCAGGGTAGAGGGTCAAGCTCGCGATGTACATGCTGCGTGATTTTGCCAAGAGGTGGTGGGATGTCACCACCCAGTCAGAGCATCACAGAGACATGGTCTGGGAGGATTTTCAGGCAGTCTTCTATGACTTCTTCTTCCCAGATACGCTGATGGTAGATAAAGCTCGAGAGTTCATGAATCTGCAGCAGGGAACTATGTCGGTGATGGACTATTCTGCTCATTTCACCGAGCTTTAGCTTTTTGCACCCGTGTTGGTGGGTGATGAGACGTTGAGGGCCAGACGTTTTGAGGATGGTCTTCGTTATGACATCCGGGCGCTGGTGAATGTTTTCAGGTTGCATATTGTACATGCTATTGTGAATCAGGCACTGATTATCGAGAGTAACCTGCGGGAATCTAGTGGTGTGGACCAGGGCGGTTCTGCACCAGTTACTGATACTATTTATACTAGCAAGAGGAAGAGACAGATGGAATTCTCTCAGGGCAGCAATACCAGCCAGGCAGCTTCTTCAGGTGGCCTGGTCAGGTGCTACCAGTGTGGTAGAGAGGGGAATAAGAGACCGCAGTGTCCACAAGACCCAGTGGAGTGCCGATCTTGCGGAAAGATGGGTCATCTGCAGCGCTTTTGTAGGGCGTTTCTACCGGTGGCTAGTGAGAGGGGTTCTGTGCAGACTCCGCGTGTGGGAGCAGGACCAGTGGCTTCTTACCAGTCAGGGAACTGGAATACGTCAGGGCGTGCAAGTAGAGTTGGTGGTCATGGCCGTGGTAGCCAGACACCAAGATCTCAGAGGCAGCAGGGCGGGACAACTCAGGGTAGCCAGGCTGTGTCACAGGGCCGCGACACTGGGCAGGCTTATGCAGTGCAACAGACCCAGTAGGAGTAGGATCCCGGACCTTTTACAGTCAGAGGTACTATCCTAGTAGCTTCTGTTTTATCTTTAGTACTTTTCGATATGGGTGCTACACATAGTTTTATATTTGTGCCCATTGTGAAGAGCCTTGGGCTTTGTGTCTCTACTTCTTCTGATATCATGATGCAGGACACTCCGTTGGGGACTAGAACGACTGATGTGCGTCAGTGCAAAGAGTTCCCCCTTGAGGTTGGTGGGTGTCACTTTCTTTGGGACCTCTATGTCTTAGAGATGACGAGCTATGACATCATTCTCGGAATGTACTGGTTGGTTCCCTTTCGAGCTTTTGTAGACTGCTATCATCGTAGGGTGCATTTCATGTCACTAGAGGGTGGAGAGTTTCTATACAAGGGCGAGTGGGATGTTCAGGAAATTCGAGCTGGACCAGAGCATCGTGGCCGAGGTGGAGTCACAACCTAGATTTCAAGCTTATATCTGGATGATTAGGGGACTTGTCAGACGGATTTCCCTCCAGTGGTTGATCGTTTCAGGGATGTCTTTCTGGATGACTTTTCAGTTCTACCTCCGGAGCGTGAGGTGGATTTCTCTATTGAGCTTGTGCTAAGAGAAGCACCGGTGTCCATTCCTCCTTATAGGATGGCCACACCTGAGTTGCAGGAGCTCAAGAGGCAGTTAGATGAGTTACAGTCAAAGGGTTTTATCCGAACCAGTACTTCTCCTTGGGGTTCGCCGATCCTTTTTGCAAAGAAGGCGGATGGTACCCTCAGACTCTGTGTGGATTATTGGAAGCTGAACCAGTTGACGGTTAAGAACTGATATCCCTTGCCAAGGATTGATGATCTTTTTGATCAACTGTGGAGCACGAGTGTTCTCAAAGATTGAATTGAGATCCGGATATCATTAGTTGCGCGTGAGACCATCTGATATACCTCTTACAGCTTTCAGGAGCAGGTATGGTCTATATGAGTATACGGTTATGCCGTTTGGACTCACGAACGCGCCAGCGGTTTTCATGGCTCTGATGAATCGAGTGTTCCATCCTTATCTAGACTCTTTTGTGGTAGTATTCATGGACGACATCTTGGTGTACTCTCACACTCCACACGATCATGCCACCCATCTTGAGATCGTATTGAGTACACTGAGAGAGCATCGGCTATATGCTAAGCTCTCAAAGTGCCACTTTTGGATGGACCAGATTCACTTCCTGGGTCATGTCATCTCAGAGGAAGGAGTTTCAGTAGACCCAGAGAAGTGAGAGCAGTAGTTTCCTGGGAGCATCCTAAGAACGTGTTTGAGATATGGAGTTTCTTAGGGTTGGCTGATTACTACAGACGCTTCATACAGGACTTTTCCCTCTTATCAATGTCGTTGACGGGTCTGACTAAGAAGGGTGTGAAGTTAGTTTGGTCGGAATCTTGCGAGGCAGCCTTTCAGGACCTGAAAGGAAGGTTGAAATCATCACCGATCCTAATACTCCCAGATCAGGGGAAGAGCTATACAGTTTACTGTGATGCATCAGGGATTGGGCTGGGAGCAGTGTTGATGTAGGGCGATCGAGTAGTTGCGTACGGGTCTCGGCAGTTGAGGCCACATGAGAAGAATTACCCGACGCATGATCTTGAGTTGGCCGCAGTAGTCCATGCGTTGCGCTGTTGGAGACATTATCTTCTAGGAGAACGTTTTGTGGTCTTCACTGACCACAAAAGTCTCAAGTACATCTTTACTCAGCATGACTTGAATCTGAGGTAGCGAAGGTGGGTCGAATACCTACAGTCCGTCGATTTTGAGCTTTCTTATACACCTGGTAAAGGTAATGCAGTAGCTGATGCACTGAGTAGGAAGACTCAAATACAGGCAGTGCAGGAGGCCAATAGCGAGTGGCAGCTCATGGATTTGTTCTCTGAGATGCATCTGGAGGTGCACGACAGTCAGGGGCAGACTCATCTATCCTCTTTAGCTATGACTTCTACCCTCCTAGATAGAGTGAGGATGAGAAAACTATCTGATTCAGAAGGCCTAGTTCTATGGGATTCGGTGGCAAGTGAGGACCCTCCTCCTAGTTGGACGATAGGTGATGATGAGGTTTTGCGTTTCCATGGACGAGTGTGGGTTCCAGGGGATATACGCAAGGAGCTGATGTGAGAGTTTCATGCTTCAGCTTGGGAAGTTCATCCCGGGGTTACCAAGATGTACCGTGACCTGGGACGTTGGTACTGGTGGCCGGGTATGAAGAGAGATGTAGTTGGTTTTGTTACGAGGTGTTCCACCTATCAGCAGGTGAAGGCGGATCATCAGAGACCAGCCAGACTGTTACAGCAGTTACCCATTCCGGAGTGGAAATGGGATGATGTCACGATGGAATTCGTGACAGGGTTGCCAAGGTCACCTCGAGGCAATGACGCCGTGTGGGTTGTTGTGGACAGACTCACGAAGGTAGCTCACTTCTTGCCGATCAAGGAGACCTTCAGTGTTAACGAGCTCTGAAGGCTATATATCCGAGAGGTTGTACATCTTCATGGGGTCCCTCGTTCTATCATTTCAGATAGGGACTACCATTTTATGTCTCGTTTTTGGAAGAGTTTTTAGAGGGCACTGGGTACACAGGTGCTTCTGAGCACAACTTACCACCCTCAGACCGATGGCCAGTCAGAGAGTACGATACAGGTGCTTGAGGACATGTTGTGTGCATGCGTCCTGGACTTTGGGGGCTCTTGGGAGAAGCATATACCCCTAGTTGAGTTTGCTTATAACAATAGCTTCCAGGAAACTATTGAGATGGAACCATACGAGGTGTTATACGGTAGGTCGTGCTGATCACCTTTGTGCTGGTTAGAGGTAGGTGAGGTAGCTTTGCTGGGACCACGTCTCGTGCAGGAGACTTCTGAGCAGGTCCAGTTGATTCAGAAGCAGATGGCTACCGCACGGTCTTTTCAGAAGTCATATGCCGATCGTCGTAGATGACCTTTGGAGTTTGTGGTTGGGGATTAAGTTTTCTTGCGTGTTTCGCCGAGGCTGGGACACAAGCGGATCAGGAGACAGGGTAAACTCTCACCGAGGTATGTGGGGCCATTTGAGATTCTGGAGAGAGTCGGGCTGGTTTCCTATCGGTTGCGGTTACCGCAGCGGTACCGAGCCATGCACGACGTCTTCCATGTATCTCAGTTGCGTCGCTATCATTCAGACCCGTCTCACACCTTTCATCCAGAGGAGGTTGAGCTTCAGATGGATGCGTCCTTTGAGGAGCATCTGATTCGTATCATTGACAGGAGCACGAATGTTCTCCGAGGCCGGTCAGTTCCTCTCATACGGGTGCTATGGCAGCATGGCCAAGTGTAGGACGAAACCTGGGAGCGGGAGACCGATATTCGTGCTCAGTGGCTAGAGTTGTTCACAACTATATCTTCTCCACCCTTGGAAGGGCAATTCGAGGACGAATTGCTATAAGGGGGGATGTTTGTAAGAACCCGGTTCTTATTTTTGAGGTACGAGTTTCTTCTTTTCTCTTTTCCTTAAGTGTTTTTGAGAAAATATGGGAAATGGGGAAAAATCCTAAATTTTGGAAGTACACGTCGTGTACTTTGTCCACATGTCGTCTACTTTTGGCCGTGTGGGATGGGTACACGGGGCGTGTGACCATGTCGGGGATGAAGGATGTAGGAACCAACTACACGCCGTGTAGTGGTCCTTTACAAGCCGTGTAGTCAGTCGGCAGGCCAAAACAGTAAGGCGGTGGAGCAGCCGCCAGCTGGGCGACAGTACACGCCGTGTAGTTAGGAGTACATGTCGTGTAGTCATGTCGGTAGGTGAACAGTGCCGCGCTGGTGGGAAGCCGCCAGAGGAAGAGTTTAAAAAATGGGAAGTACACGCTGTGTACTTGGAAGTACACGCCGTGTACTTTGTTTTTTTCGCTTAAAATGGGCAGTAGCCTCCCCTGTTCACAGGGAAGGCTTAGAACCGGAGGAAGGAGTGGGAGGGGATGACCGAACCTTTGAAGATCTTCCGGGTGTTAGTCTGGAATCCGTTTCCGCCTCTGACGATCTCATTGGAACCGCACAGGTAAGACCTCCGCTCTCCTTAAGTCGTTCATACCAATTATTTCCCGATGGAAAGTTATTTACATTTGAATGGGTTTTCTTCTTCGTCAGATCTACGCCGTTCTTGGGCGTTTCTAGAACCGACGTTCGAGTATAGCGCTCATTGGTGTATCAGGTAGGTGTCTTGGTGTTAATTTTTCCAACTATCGTGTGTTTTGTGCGTTTTTGTGCCACGAACCCATGTTGGGGTGTCATGTGGCTGAGGCCGTGGCTATTTTAACGACCTAGAACTGCATAGGTAATTGAATAAATTGTAAAACTACTGTTTGGAATCATTGCTTGGATCCGGAACCACCCCGGGGGTGTGTTCCACTGTTTAGCCGTTTGTCCAGGATACCCAAGGGTATGCCTTCGAAGTAGTAATTGTAGAATTTCCTTGAGAGTAATTTCTTGTTACTACTTGTTTACCTGTTGGGCATGGCCCAGTTACCTGTTTGGCCCGAGGACGTTGTTGTGATTAGCCTGTGGGCACTGCACTATTGGCCTGAGGGCTGTAGTTATTTCTCCTGAGGGCAACCTTTTGTGCCCGAGGGATTGACTTCTATGCCCAAGGGCGACATTCCTACGCCTGAGGGCAAATTATGTTACGCCTGAGGGCTATACCTGCGGGTTGGATTCTGCTTACCTGAGGGTAAGGTTTTTCTTGTCTGAGGACGTGGACTATTTACTTAGAAATGCACTGTGGTGATTTCTAATATTTAATGGATTAAATGAATAATAAAATGTAAATTTAATTGTTAAGTTAGTTACTTTCAGTACTTCTTACTTTATTGCATTTTACTATTGCACATGGTTGTTGAATGCTTACACGCAGTTGAGCACGAGCCTTTGGTGGGTGCCTACTGAGATATATTTCTCACACCCTGTTTGGGTCACGCTTTTCGGCCCAAACAAATTACGTTGCTGCAGGTGTGGATAGGGGAAAGAGTCCCTATACAGGTACATGATTGCTGCTGAGAAGTAGGAGGGCATGGGACCGAGTCTAGGCTCCCGATGCCGCTGCCAAATGCTTTTCTTTGTTTCACTGTATTCTGCTTTCGGTTGTACTGTATTGATGTATAACATGTTCTGGCTGTTTTCTTAGAACTTGAGACATGTAACATCATTATTTATATACTGTTGGTTATATCCACTGCTGTTGTTTATTTCAGTTGTGTATGTTTTCCTGCTTCCGCTGTTCTTTGTATGTTTTATTTCGTATTCCGCTGCGCTACACTTTGACAAATGAGAGCATAGTTTCCCCACTATCAGACCTGGGCCCTCGCTACTAGTCGACAGCCTCTGGCGTTTGGAGAAATGCGCTTGAGATCATGTGGAAAACCGGGTTTGGGGCACCCGTTGAGTGGCACCCAGGACCGGGATGTTACACATGCCCACATATTAACAAGGATGAAGCATCCCCTGAGACCTGTACGGTCCCTGTGGGATAGCCTGCATAATGCTCTATACATGTATTCCAAGCAGTATGATCCCCAACTATATGACCCGACCCTATCAAAGTCCTCTAGTAGGGGTAGAAACATCATGTGCATGTGAATCCTTGAGTTATCAGTATACATGGTCCCTCCAATAAGTTGTAATATATATGCACATGCATAATGCATGACAGTCTGCTCATTAGCATCATCAGGTAAATGTGGAATATGCTTCTCCAACCAAGGCATAGATATCGACGCTCCATCTGTAGCCCTATGGTCAGACAAAATGTCAATGCCTAACAAGTGATGAGCATGGTTTGGCCAAGATGCACGAGTGAGTCCAATAACGGGTCTCACCTAGATAGGAAGATAGAGAAGCACTGCCACATCCTGGAGGGTGATGGTCATATCTCCCTCAGGCAGGTGGAATGTGTGTCTCTGGTCTCCACCTCTCAACGAGGGCAGTAAGCAGGTGATGGTCTACAAATGTGAAATCTGATACGGCAATGCCATAGAATCCAGCAAGGTGCTATTATGGTCTAATGGCATGTGAATGCTCCCTGTGATGAAAATGGTGTGCTCAACGCACCCTGATCGATCGATTCTCACCAACATCTAACATGACCTAGGAAATATGGGTATGCTGCTGAGTGAGTAGTATGATATCATCCATCTACATATAAACAAATGATATGAGTCATTAAATGTAAAATGTAAATATAACGTTATGATCAGCATAATGTTATGAATTGTAGAATGCAAGACATGCCATATTTATTCATATTGTTTTATGAAGTTATTTTTACTAAAAGAAATATAATTCTCCAAGTCTTTTGGTTTTGAATGAAATAAAGATAACAAGAGGAAAGAAGAGAAAAAAATAGATAACAAAGTTTATTTCATTTTTTGGATTTATGAAATAAATTCTATAATATGAGATTTTATTTAAGGAATAAGGAGAACGTTAATTATTGACAGCATGCATGTTTTTATTAAGGATTTAATGTTAATAGGGAATTTAGATATTAGGTATGTGTCACTAAAATATACATTTTTGGATTAATGGTATACTATTTTTTAGAATTGTAGAGATAATATTTCTAAATTTTTGGGTCTTGAATTTGGTTAGACATATTTTAGATGAGTTTTATGATTAACTAATTATGGATTGGATTAAGATAAACCATGGGAATTAATAATGATGTTTTAGTAATTTATCTAATTATCTATATTGAATAACTTATGATATTCATTATGATACTATTATTTCGTTATATAAAAGTTTATTAAAATATTAGACACATAATGTTATCCAAAACCGTGGTAAAGGGAAGATGTTTTTGGGTTTACAATTCATATTTTAGGTTTTAGGATTTAGAGATTAGGGTTTCATATATTGAGTTTTGGGTTTAGGTTTTTGGATTTTTTGTAAGGTTTTAGGGTTTAGGTTTATGAATTTTGGGTTAGGTTGAGGTTTTAAGTTTAGGGTTTAGAATTTTGATATTAAGGTTTAGGAAAGATGTTTTTTGGTTTAGTGTTCTGCTTTTGGGTTTTGGGGTTTAGAAAACCAAGAAAAAATAAGAATAGATAACAACATATAATTTACAAGAGATAACAACATATAATTTACAATATGAGAATGTCACAATGAAGACAATACATCATTGTGGCTGGGAGTGTGAACTCGACCCAACAATTTTTGGGCATTGTTTCCGGTTATGACCTTCTTGATGAAATATGGTTCACCTCAAACTCTGCTATTATTCTTGAGGCCATTCCATCTAATTCTGCATCCTACTAGCCTTCGGTCTCCCACGAGGATGCAATTGATTGATATCAGGTATCACTATTCACTGGCCTTCAGGCATTGGGAAATAACAAAACTCCCCAATCCATGGTGCAACATAACAGTTGTCAATGGTGTCTATCCGGTACAATGGATCAACATATGCTTCCCGTTATATGTTCACAGAGGCACATATTGCGATGACGTGTGTGCATGGAAACCGTAAAGCCTGAAAGTTTCCACATTGAAACTACCTCCACTACGGGAAAAATGGTTAATAGCGACGGGGTATTTGCGACGAGAATTATTCCCTTCGCAAATACCTTTCGCAAAGGAGTATTTGCGACGAGCAACTATTCCCGTCGCAAATAGTTTGGCGTGAAATGCGCGCCAAACCGCGCGAAGTTTATTTGCGATGGGGTTCTATCGCCGTCACAAATAATCGGCGGCGGTTAAAGACTATTTGCGACGGGGCTGCAGTGTCGTCGCAAATACCCCGGCGGCAGGGGTTATTTGCGACGGGCCCCGTCGCAAATAACCATTTTAATGCCGCCCATAATTAAATGCGGTTAGGGTTATTTGCGATGGGTCCCGTCGCAAAAAAGCCCGTCGCAATTAATCTAACCTATAAATACTGCCAACTATTACAATTTTCTCACTCTCAACTCTCAACCGTTACAATTTTCCCACTATGAACCTTTTACGACTATCAGTTGTAAATTTTTTTTTCCGACTTCGAGGATTCAGTTAGTGGTGTTCTACAATTATAGCGGCTCGACATTGACATCAAGTTTAAGGTTTTTATCTGAATTTTACTTTAATATTTATTTTATTTATTTATTTTAAATTTTTATATTTTTTTTTCCTGATTTCTAATTAGAAATAATTACGAATAAGTATTAATAATTAACAGTAATTAGAGACAATTAAACACTAATTAATTTAAAATAGTTAGCTGTAATTACAATTAATTAGCAGTAATTATGAAAAATTAAAATAAATTTGAATTAATTAATAATAATTAGAAATAATTAACATTAATTAGTAATAATTTATAATAATTACCAATAATTAGTAATAATTACTAATAATTAGTAATAATTACTAATAATTCCCAATATTTAATAATTTCCAATATTTGTCAATATTTGTCAATATTTTTTCCAATAATTACCAATATTTACCAATATTTACCAATAATTGCAAATAATTGTCAATATTTACCAATAATTAGGAATAATTACCAATAATTAGGAATAATTACCAATAATTAGGAATAATTACCAATAATTAGGAATAATTACCAATAATTAGGAATAATTACCAATAATTAGTAATAATTACCAGTAATTAGGAATAATTACAAATAATTACCAATAATTACAAATAATTACCAATAATTACCAATAATTACCAATAATTACCAATAATTAGTAATAATTAGTAATAATTCGTAATGATTACCAATAATTAGTAATAATTACCAATAATTACCAATAATTACCAATAATTAGTAATAATTACCAATAATTAGTAATAATTAGTAATAATTAGTAATAATTACCAATAATTAGGAATAATTAGTAATAATTACCAATAATTACCAATAATTAGTAATAATTAGTAATAATTACCAATAATTAGCAATAATTAGTAATAATTACCAATAATTAGTAATAATTACCAATAATTACCAATAATTGGTAATAATTACCAATAATTACCAATAATTAGTAATAATTAGTAATAATTACCAATAATTACCAATAATTAGTAATAATTAGTAATAATTACCAATAATTAGGAATAATTAGTAATAATTACCAATAATTACCAATAATTAGTAATAATTACCAATAATTAGTAATAATTAGAAATAATTACCAATAATTACCAATAATTACCAATAATTAGTAATAATTAATAATAATTACCAATAATTAGTAATAATTAGTAATAATTACCAATAATTACCAATAATTACCAATAATTAGTAACAATTAGTAATAATTACCAATAATTAGTAATAATTACCAATAATTAGTAATAATTACCAATAATTAGTAATAATTAGTAATAATTAGTAATAATTAGTAATAATTACCAATAATTACCAATAATTAGTAATAATTAGTAATAATTACCAATAATTAGTAATAATTAGTAATAATTACCAATAATTAGTAATAATTACCAATAATTACCATTAATTAGAAATAATTACCAATAATTACCATTAATTAGTAATAATTAACAATAATTACCAATAATTACCAATAATTGGTAATAATAACCAATAATTACCAATAATTACCATTAATTAGTAATAATTACCAATAATTAGTAAAAATTACCAATAATTACCAATAATTATAAATAATTAGTAATAATTAGTAATAATTAGTAATAATTAGTAATAATTACAAAAAATTAGTAATAGTTAACAATAATTACCAATAATTAGTAATAATTACTAATAATTACCAATAATTACCAATAATTATTAATAATTAGTAATAATTAGTAATAATTAGTAATAATTAGTAATAATTACCAATAATTAGTAATAATTACCAATAATTACCAATAATTACCAATAATTAGGAATAATTAGTAATAATTACCAATAATTAGTAATAATTACCAATAATTAGTAATAATTCGCAATAATTAGGAATAATTACCAATAATTAGGAATAATTCGTAATAATTAGTAATAATTAGTAATAATTAGTAATAATTAGTAATAATTACCAATAATTACCAATAATTAATAATAATTAGTAATAATTACCAATAATTAGTAATAATTACCAATAATTAGTAATAATTACCAATAATTAGTAATAATTAGAAATAATTACCAATAATTACCATTAATTAGAAATAATTACCAATAATTACCATTAATTAGTAATAATTACCAATAATTACCAATAATTACCAATAATTGGTAATAATTACCAATAATTACCAGTAATTAGTAATAATTACCAATAATTAGTAATAATTACCAATAATTAGTAATAATTACTAATAATTACCAGTAATTACCAATAATTATTAATAATTAGTAATAATTAGTAATAATTAGTAATAATTAGTAATAATTACCAATAATTAGTAATAATTATCAATAATTACCAATAATTACCAAAAATTACAAATAATTAGTAATAATTAGTAATAATTAGTAATAATTAGTAATAATTAGTAATAATTAGTAATAATTACCAAAAATTAGTAATAATTAACAATAATTACCAATAATTAGTAATAATTACTAATAATTACCAATAATTACCAATAATTATTAATAATTAGTAATAATTAGTAATAATTAGTAATAATTAGTAATAATTACCAATAATTAGTAATAATTACCAATAATTACCAATAATTACCAATAATTACCAATAATTAGTAATAATTAGTAATAATTACCAATAATTAGTAATAATTACCAATAATTAGTAATAATTTGTAATAATTAGGAATAATTACCAATAATTAGGAATAATAATTACCAATAATTTTGAATAATTACCAATAATTAGGAATAATTACCAATAATTAAGAATAATTACCAATAATTAGGAATAATTAGTAATAATTAGCTAATTGGAAAAAACTAGCGTGATCATTATCTTTCTTAATTATCTTTTCATCTCTGTATTGGTTTTAAGAAAACTTCTGTCTCCACATGTAATATTCACATTCTTTTTCAAAATTATCAACCTACTCACCAATAGAGAGGTGAAAGTGAATGCGAATATTACATGTGGAGATAGAATGTTAAACACACAGATGAAAGGAGAATTGTATATAATATAGAAAATTATATTATTTTAATATTAATAATAAAAAATACTAATAATGTAATAATGTTATTATTATATAATTAATATTTATGAAAAAATAATATTAGTATTATTAAAATAATAAAAAATTTATATAATATTAAAATTATCAATATTTGAACAGGTTTTTCTTTATTCTCAACATGTTCAATTCTTAAAGGGTCAATTTTTAGGTCTATTAATATAGAAAATTATATTATTTTAATATTAATAATAAAAAATACTAATAATGTAATAATGTTATTATTATATAATTAATATTTATGAAAAAATAATATTAGTATTATTAAAATAATAAAAAATTTATATAATATTAAAATTATCAATATTTGTAACAGGTTTTGCTTTATTCTCAATATATTCAATTCTTAAAGGGTCAATTTTTAGGTCTATCTCAATAAAAAGTTTGCATCAGTCATGTCTGATGTAAACTCTATAATTATCCTTGCTTAAGTGTTTTTTCTAACAAATTATTCAAAACCAGTAATGCTTTTATATTTTATAGAAAAATATGGAACAACGAGGTTGTTAACAGTCATTATTAGATGACCGCATATGGATAAATCAACGTAGAAATCCAAACGGTTCTGGTTTAAATCCAGTATATATAGAGGGTGTGGAGACTTTTTTATCATTTGCGGCATCAAATCCAGAATTTTTTTTCAGAAGGTAAAATAAAATGCCCTTATAGAAAATGTGCATTGAGAACGTTTGACATGTTTGACAAAGTGGGGGGACATCTCTTGCGTTTTGGTTTTCAACCAGATTATGTTTGTTGGCATCAACACGGTGAACACAGTTCCAGAGTAGGTGATACCAACTTGATTCCGGATCTATCCCGGTTTCAAGATTTAGTACATGATGTTGCAGGTTCATCTGTTCAACATACAGAAACTCCGGCTGATATAACTTCAAATCCTGAGTTGGCACCGTCTGAATTTTATGAGTTGTTGAGGTCTGCTGAGGATGCATTATATCCTGGCTGCAAGATGAGCAAATTAGAAGCAGTTGCAAAATTTATGGCTATCAAATCAGATAATGGAATGTAAAACACCTGTTTTGACCAGATATTTTCTTTGCTTAAAACATTGTTACCCGAAGGAAATGTTTTTCCTGCAAATTACTATGAGAGTAAGAGGCTGGTTTGAAATTTGGGACTTACTTTTCATAAGATTCATGCATGTTCAAATGACTGCATTTTATATTCTGGGGAAAATGAGTCATTGGATAGTTGTCCCACATGTGGGAAACTGAGATATAAAGAAGGGAAACATGGGAAGTCTGGTTTGATTCCTGTAAAACAGTTGAGATATTTTCCGCTTACATCCAGACTTTAGCGTTTATTCATGTATAAGAATATAGCGACAATGATGTCATGGCATAAAACGAATATTTCAACCGATAAAAGCTTGAATCATCAAACCGATGGTGATTTATGGAAACATTTTGATAGAGTGCATCCATCCTTTACTTTAGAAGCTAGAAATGTTCGACTGGGCCTTTCTACTGATGGTTTCTTTCTGTTCGGATCTTATGGTAGTCAGTATTCATGTTGGCCTGTTTTTTTAACTCCGTACAATTTACCTCCATGGATGTTGATGAAGGATCCATATATATTTTTGACTTTACTAATTCCAGGACATCCGAAGAAGAATATTGATGTTTATTTGAAACCATTGATTGATGAATTAAGTTTATTGTGGAGTACTGGTGTCAGTACATATGATGTTGCTATGAAACATAATTTCATACTGAGAGCAGCATTGATGTGGACAATTAGTGACTTCCCGGCTTATGGGATGTTATCTGGTTGGAGTACACATGGTCAGAAATCATGTCCTTACTGTATGTGAGAGAACAAAGCATTTATGCTCATTCATGGAAATAAACCTTATTATTTTGACTGTCATCACAAATTTCTTCCAGCTGATCATCCTTTTCGCAGAAACAGATATCATTTCAGAAAAGGAACAGTTGAAAGGGATGGACCTCCAAAAATGCTATCAGGTTCGGAGTTAAAATTAGTTGTATTTTCATTACCTCCCATCACTTTTAGTCCCACAATAAACCAACATAAAATTTCTAGTTTTGGGAAAGAACACAATTGGATTAAAGCATATTTTGGGATTTTCCATATTGGTCTGATTTGTTGGTCCGCCACATGTTGGATGTCATGCATATTGAGAAGAACTGTTTTGATAATTTGTTTCATACATTTTTGGATACGCCAGGAAAGAGAAAAGACAATGTAAATGCACGTTTAGATCTTGCCCAAATTTGCAGGCGTCCAGAACTGGAACTGTTTGAGAATGTCAGAACAGAAAGGTTACTGAAACCAAAAGCAGCTTATACACTATCTAAAGAAAACCGTTTATTATTTTGTCAGTGGATTGCAGATTTGAGACTTCCAGATGGATGTGATTCAAATTTGGGTAAATGTGTAAAGAATGGTCATATTACTGGATTAAAAAGTCATAATTGTCATGTTATAATGGAAATACTTCTACCCATTAGATTAAGAGGTCTGTTGAATTCTGTGATTTGGGATTCCATAATAGTCATGTCTCATTTTTTTCGGGACATTTGTGTGGCCACAGCAGATTATGATGCTTTATGAAAACTTGAAAAAGATGTTGTTGTAATTATATGTAAACTGGAAAAAATATTTCCGCCGTCTTTCTTCGACTCAATGGAACATTTGATGTTACATTTTCCATATGAAGCCAAATGTGGAGGTCCAGTATAGTTTCGATGAATGTACCCATTTGAAAGATGCATGCAAAAATTGAAAATAAAAGTACGTAACAAAGCATCTGTTGAAGGATCTATTGCAGAAGCTTATTTGCAAGAGGAAATATCTTTTTTCTGCTCCCATTATTTTGAATCTGAGTATCCAACCGAATGGGATGGAACGAGAGGAATATTGATGAAATCGACAATCAATTATATCTTTTCAACCAGCCAGAGCTTGGTTTTGGTGGAGTTTATGAACGCTGGCTTTCAGATGATGAACATCATAGAGCTCATACGTATGTTCTGCTCAACTGTGAAGAGATGACATCTATTGTACTGTAAGTGTTTATATCACTTATTCTATCATTTATGTTATAGTAAATAACTTTGTTTTTTATAGGTTGTATGATAATCATATCAAGAAAAAAATTCCACAAATTACAGCAGCTGCTCTCGAAGAACGCCGACAGAAAAATTTCTCTCAGTGGTTTCAAAAACTGGTAACATAAATTCTTTATCTTTTAGCAACCCATTAAATGTATAGTTTACTATATTGATAATTATTTCACAAATTTTCAGGTGTCTCGACATGCTGATA
Source organism: Viscum album (assembly GCA_963277665.1). Lineage (NCBI taxonomy): Eukaryota > Viridiplantae > Streptophyta > Magnoliopsida > Santalales > Viscaceae > Viscum > Viscum album. The sequence goes on along the minus strand of OY728139.1, from coordinate 1,382,885,956 downwards.
AAATTGACAAACAGCTGTGTATATTGAGTAACCCACCTTCCAAACTTGTTAAAACTTATAATGCATATGTGGTGAATGGATTTCAATTTCACACACATGTATATGGAGAATCAAAAAAAACAATGAACAGTGGAGTTAGCTTGAGAGGATCTCATCATCGAGAAAATGAAGTTGACTTTTATGGCATACTTGATGAAATCATTGAACTCTGTTATCTTGGACAACATTACATAACCATGTTCAAATGTCGGTGGTTGGATACAGAGAGAGGCGTGTGTGTTCATCCGACTCATGGAATCATCGATATTAAATGTAAAAGTGTTCTCACAGTAAATGAACCATTCTTATTGGCTCAACAGGCACATCAAGTTTATTACGCAAAGTACTGTGCTATATCAAGAGACTTGACTGATTGGTGGAGTATAATAAAAATCAAAATTCGAGACAATCAGTTTAGTCAAAGTGAATGTGCTTTCACTGATGTGCAAAGAATTGAATTTTTTCAAGAGAGTACTCAAAATCAATCTTTCTTACAAAGAGACATGAGTATCGATGACGACACCCCACATTTAATATTCGGTGATGACGATGATGTTAATGATGTCACATATGAATTTGAAATGGTAAGAGATGAAGCAATTGGAACTCGAATGGATATCGATGATGTTGAGGAGGAATATGAAGATGACATTGACATATATGAAGATGATGATGAAGATGAACACTGATATAATTATATGGTAGTTATATACAATCATAACTAATATATATGTATATATAATAGTAATTATCAATTATTTTCTAACAACATTAACATTTTCTGTTTCAGATGGACGACGATGCATTTCGTGAGTTGGCGGATGCTGACCTGCCTTTCGATGCGGATGAGTTGCTAGCAGATGACCCTCAGCTTGCAGGCGCTTCAGGGAGTACGTGGAGGGGGCACGGTCTTGCACAATTGATGATTCCTGACCCCGTCCCCGAGTGACGTCTACGTCTTGGGTTTGATCCACGCACACGGAGGTGTGATAACCTGTGTGATAACCTATGGATTTAACTAAGATTTCATTAATCTATTCACATAATAAATGTTTATTATTTTTACATTTTTCCATATATATCAGTCGGACAAGGAAGTGCTATTTTGTGCAACTATTTCTCTCAGCCTTGGACCACATGGGAGAAGATTCCCATTGATGTACAGCAGGCCATGTTCGGCCATTGGTTGGTACGTACGTAAATAAATAATTTTTATTTTGAAAATTATTTCATTTCTAACTTGATATTTTGATTTATTTGTAGGGTTTATGGTATCTGATCGAGGATACCATGCGTGGCGCCATCCACGAGGAATGGGAGGTGGTCATGCGTGATCAATTTCGTCAGTTTTTGCACAAATTGAGGAGAGAGGCCATGAAGAAAGCAAGAGTATCCATTTTTGATGACTCTTGTAGAGCGCACCGACCATAGTACATTTCATCCCACGTATGGGATGGATTATGTGCGCACTGGTTGAGTGATGCCTTTCAGAGGAGATCATCAGTGGGGAGGCAGAATTGGGAGAGACAAGAGGTGACTCATCGAGCTGAGAGTTGTACTTTTAGTACTCATAGATAGCATCTGATACGTACATTATTTATAAATATTTTATATAACTATAAATATCAACAGTTTATTTTTTATTCTTATAGGCTGTCGAGCACCCTGATATTATGGAGTACGACGTATATCAGAGGATGTATAGTGATCCTACTACTGGGGAGCTCAGAGGTGATCGTCAGCGTCACATCGTGGTCAGTATTATAGGTTTTCAATTTTAAAAATTAACTGCATATAATATATTCACAATTTTAATTTTGAATTGCAACTACAGGAGTCATATGAGGCCACAACGTCACAGACCCGGCCTGAGAGTCAGGCTGAGTCATCAGATCAGACCATTGGCCGTCAGTTTGATGAGGTGGCATGGATGCAGGCCACCCAGTATGCCTTCGAGAAGGGCCGGGTAGTTGGTATCAGCTCTCGACTGACTCCCGGAGATTATTATGGCAGTGCTGCGATGTCAACGTCCAGCTCGAGAGGAGCTCGTGCATCTTCTTCTACTACACAGTATGAAGATTAGTTGCGATCTCAGACTTCAATGATAGAGAGTCTCCGACAGGAGCAGGAGCAGATGCGTCAGCAGCAGCAGCAGTATGAGGAGGAGCGTCAACGCCAGCAGTAGCTGTACGAGGAGCAGATGCGTCGGTGGCAGCAGCAGCAGCATGAGCAGATGGAGTACATGCGCCGACTCACTCATGCTTTAGGGATGAAGTTTCCTCCACCAGCATCTGCAGATCCCCCCCGCCCCCTCCCCCTCCTTCAGATTAGAGTTTGTTTTTATGTTATAAAGTTTGTTAAATCAAAATATGAATTTTTTTCTATTCGTAGTTTCTGTCTCATTATAAAATATTAATAATATTATATTTTGAAATAACAATATTAATATGAATAATAATATTATTTATATTTTATAATATTAAATTATATATATATTAAAATTTTATAATATTATAATTTAATTATATTTTTTTTGTAATATTTGAATTATTTTAATATTTGAATGTAAAATAATTCTATTATTTTTATATTAATTAAAATAACTTATTAATATTTTTTTTATTTATGAATTATAATTCTAATATTATTATATTAATTTAAATCATTTATTAATATTTTATTATTTTTTATTTTTGAATTAGAATTCTATTATTATTATATTAATTAAAATAATTTATTAATAATTTATTATTTTTATTTTTGAATTATAATTCTATTATTCTATTAATTAAAATTATTTATTAATATTTTTTTATTTTTTTATTTTTGAATTATAATTGGATTATTATTATATTAATTAAAATAATTTATTAATAATTTTTTTTATTTTTTTATAGTATTTGCGACGAGATACTATGCCCGTCGCAAATAGTATTATTATTATATTAATTAAAATAGTAATTGCGACGGGCCCGTCGCAATTACTATTTTAAAAAGTTTTTATAAATATACGGACTAATATTTGCGACAGGAAGTATCGCCGTCGCAAATATTACTTTTAGCGATGAGCCCGTCGCAAATAATTGTTGTTGCGACGCCGTTTTCCACAACGGGCTATTTGCAACGAACCCCCGTCGAAAAAGCCTATTAGCGATGGGATCCCAACGCAAATGCCCCGTCGCAAATGTCATTATTTCCAGTAGTGCTCGTTTCCAGTGATACCACCATTTTTCACTGATGTGATTTGTGATGGGGTCTGAACGCTCTTGAAATTCAAATCGAGAGTCTTCTCGTCGAAAAAGACAGACATGATAACCAGAATCTTCTTCAATATTCTTTTTAATCTCTCATTGAAAGTGTCTTTCATACCTTATCCCATGCTGTATTCCGTCTGATGCTAGTTTTTGTCTATCAACAAAGAACTTCACACATCGATATAATGTCTCCTAAACTAGGGCGATTATAGGTAGCTTGCGAAGCCCTTTGAAGAGACCATTGATGCACTCCACAATTTTTGTGGTCATGTGTCCGTACATCTTCCCCCCATCATATGCCAATGTCCATTTTTCTTTTCGAATCCACATCATATAATCATAAAATTCTTGATTAGCTTGGCGGATTTGTTGAAAAATTTCTTCAAACCATCGTTGATCCGACTCATATGCAACACATAATAGATGATATTTCGCATAATTTGATTTTATCTTTATGTTGAAATAGTAAAAAATAACAAATATAATGCGTACCAAGCACCATGATTTCCTTCTTCATCAGTTAGTTATGGAATGTTTTATGCACAATGATAGCAATGTGTCTAATGTAGAACTGATGATGTTCATTTGGGTATCTCCATGTATTAGGATCCACATTGATTGCCTCATTAACTTCTTGATGGTGATCAGATATCAAAAAAACACCCTGAATGCCGGTGAAATGGTTACTGATACATGCCAGAAACCAACCCCATGATTCATAGTTTTCTTTCTCTATAATGGAAAAGTAAAGAGAAAGAGGTGAATGGTTTCTATCTTGGGTTGTCACAAACAATAATACGCCCTTGTATTTTTTGTATAAAAACATTCCATAAATATGAATGAACTATTTGCTGAAACAAAATGCGGAGATATATGAGAGGAATGCCTATAAAAATCGATGAAATTGAACACGAGATGGATCAAGTCGGTTATTGTGAGACACATGTTAGTTTGTATCAATATGGAAGAAAACTTGGTTCTGATGCCTCATTATGGATAGTAATTGTTGCAACACCCTATATGAGTCATCCCAATCACCATAGACCTTCACAATTGCCTTTTGTTTCACCATCCATGCCTTATTATAGGAAATATTATAACCGAATTTCTGTTGTATCCTCTCTTGCATAAGGGCTATCAGAACATCTTAGCATGTCCTAATCATCTCGACAATAATGGATGACACAAATTCTGCATCCAATGAGGTTTGATCTTGTGTCAGGCTTGACTGAATGCAAGTATGAGATGCCTCAATTCTTGAGATTCTCCAACCTCCAAATGTAATATCCGAAATCTCCCTCAAGAAAAATCCACAATCATCCCCATACTTCTCACACCTTATGACATATTTACTACGACATGATTCGTGAACTATATAGCTGTAGTGCCTCTCAATGTGAAATATCTTTAGCATGCTTTTTAATGAATCTTTACCTAGAAAATTCCTTCCAACATATAAGGTTTTGTCCATATCACTAATCCTATCTCGTACAACTCTGGGGAACTCAGTTGCTGGTGTGAGAACATTATTGTCGAATTCAGACACACATGTCATTGATTCTGACTAAGATGCAAGGAGTGGTGGATGATTTATTGTAGTTCGAGGCTGCTGTACAACTAATGCATTTCTCAAAACCTCTTCCCTAACTTCCGCAAGTCCCTCCTCATCAAAACTGTTGTCACCATCTGATCCTTCATTACAAAACTCCTCATTATAAGTTGGATTGACATGTATATCCAGAAGATCATCTAGGTTGTCCTCTTATGCATCATTTGGAATAGGCTCAATTTCATGGGGTGGACTGTCTTCAACCACTCTTGTAATTCTACGTCTTCATACAACTGGATGTTGTTGTACAGTAGAAACATCAACATATAACTCCACCATGGTACCATCTGACTGTTGAGAAAATAAATTAATTGTTTGGACCCACTACGCATCAGCAACCAATGGACAAGCTAGATGCCATAGTGTTTCCAGAAATTGAAAATGTCTATAGATCATAGACTTGATCTCTTGATCGGGTCATAGATTTAAGGAACCACAAATTCTCTCTTGAAGGTCACTTAGGGTTACACAATCAGCTGTACCAACCACTGTTATTTGTTATGTACTGTAAGAAGCTCCTTACTCAGTTTGAATAACCTCCCCATAGCAGTACACATAGGAAAACATGACTCTCTACGTCAAAAAAGTTTCTTTCATCAAAATTATGATAGTGTAACAAATATTAACAATAACGGTTTACCATATATTATTTACTAGAATGTAATTTTAAGATGCCTTTTTATACCCAAAAATATGCTAGTAATGTTTCATATATAAAAGTTTATTATATGGATTCATTTTTTAATCCTATGTTATTTATTAATTATTCTATAATTAATAAGTTTCTAATAATAACTATTATTTTTAAACTATATAATCTTTACGATACTAACATTATAAAAAATTTTCTTCTCCATTTCATTTTTGTTTCCTCTGGAATTGGGGATGACCTCGTTGATTGAAGGTTCAAACATCCCAATCGGTTTCTAACGGGTTTGTTCATAGAATCGGAAACATCCAATGATTCCATATCCATTTGGACCTACTTTCCAAAGGTAGGTGCTTATTACTTGTGAACTGATGAGACTCAGGAATTTTCATTGGTCGAAAGGATGGGAGGTCGGACTCATCACAACTTTTTGAGGGAAATTATTATCTACTCCGGGACTCTCTTTATAGATTTAAGTTATGTCCGTGAATCCTTATTACATTACCAAGTATAAAATGAGCTTTTCTTTAGATCTGACAATAAATGATTGATATGTAGGAAATTTAGAGAATCTTTTATATGTATTCGAGGTTCTTCATCGATAGAGAATCATCTATATTTGTTAGAGATTCTTGGTCAATGCTATCCTTTGACAAATTATAAAAAGTCTCTTGGTCATTATGATGACCATGCTGGTTTTAAAGCCACTCAGTGGGGGACTTGAAGTTTATTGTCATTCAGAAGGACATGGATTATTTCAGAGTTGGGATCGAACCCACATATGGGCTACCTACGTATCCTTTGTTTAGAAAAGGAATTAGAACCCACTTAGTTCAAGTAAGGGAGTATGATGTTTATGATTGACGACTCAAAGAAGGATGTTATAATTACTTTTACACTCTAAGCTCACGTGAGTCATGCTCAGAGTGAGAAACAAGAGGTATTGGTAAAACCATAAAATTGTTCCATGAAAGATGCAATCATAAGAAATAATGTGGGGCTTATGTATGTATGACTGCCCAGATAAATGAAGATTAGGATTTAATTCTGGGAAGAAATCCAGGAACAGGGTCCATAAAGGTATATGTACTTTATAGATATTTGGATACTCTAACTTGGGGCTTACTCCTGAAAAGGAGGCCCAAATTAGGAGGGGACTTATGATTGGGTTTTACTCCTGAGAAGGAATCCCAGATTAAGGGACTTTGAGAAATTAAGGGACTTGGGGATTATTCATAAGGAGTATGCCCATATTTGAGACTGGGGCTTACTCCTAAAATGGAAGCCTAGGTTAAGAGAATTATGGTTGGGGATCACTCCTGAAAAGGAGGCCCAAATTAATGAGGACTTGGGGATCATTCCTAAGGAGGATGCCCAATATTAATGAGAATTTGGAACTGGGGCTTACTCCCGAAAAGGAGGCCCAAATTAGGAGGGGACTTATGATTGGGTTTTACTCCTGAGAAGGAAGCCCAGATTAAGGGACTTCGAGAAATTAAGGGACTTGGGGATTATTCCTAAGAAGGATACCCACATTTATAGATTTGTAACTAGGTTTTATTCCTGAAAAGGAATCCCAGGTTAAAGGAATTATGGTTGGGGCTTACTCTTGTGGAGGATGCCCAAATTAGGGTACTTGGGGATTACTCCTGAAAAGGAGGCCCAATTAAGAGAACTTGAACTAGGGCTTACTCGTGAAAAGGAGGCCCAATATTAAGGATTCTCTCATCTTAAAGGATGAGGTTGAATGAATGAAATCTCTAACATTAGTGACATAAAGATATGTGAATCACTAAGTTTTAAGAGATGTTCCATAGAATTCATTTCAGATAAGGAATTCAATCAAGAAAATATGCCATAAATGGCTTTGAAGAGTGTATTAAAGACTGAATCTTGAATAGGAGAGGTGGAATGACATAAGAGAGGTTAAATGGGCAGGAAGGGGCACCCAAAAATACAGGGGAGCGCAAGTCCTGGCAGGCGCGCAGGTAATGCGTGAGCGCGCAAGTCCTGATCGCGCATGTATACCTGTGCGGCACATAGGTACTTGCGCAATTGTAAACCAGTATGGTAATACTTGGGAGATCTTTGACAAAAGCCCTTAGAATTATCCTGAGGTACTTCCCAAAGAGTGGCGTGCAAGTTTCAGTGAATAGGTAAGGAGGTGCGCAAGTGTGTCCATTTCCCTTAAGGGTAAAACACTTAGGCGCGCAAGTGTTAGTGAATTATAACACTTAGAACTTATTCCTCTTGTTTAGACCTTCCATTATAGGTAAAGATTTACCTTATAAGTGTTTGGAAGACTTGAATAAGAGACTTGGGCATTCAGATATTTATATCTGAATTCTGGAAAAAATCCTCTTCAAATGGGGGGCCCACTGGGTCTATTTATAGGCTGCTGAAGACCCTAGGCGACAATCACTTAGGGTGCGCAAGTCACTTGCGCAACCTATTAGGCAGCGTGCAAGTATACTTGCGCGACCATGGTAGAACTTGCGCGACCCTTGTGCAATGTTCTCCTTCTCACTTCCTTTTTAATTTTTTGATATTTGTTCAAAGGATGAATCACTTTGGTTTAAGATTTTCCCCTTTTCCAGTATTTTAGACTCTGTGACGAAAGGAGAGTCAACAAAAGTCCCCCCTCAGAGTTGGATCCAAAAGGAATGAGGATTTGACTCTAAGGAAACCGAGAACAAAAAGAAAATTGGGGTGCGTAGGGTATGACGCGCAGGTGGGCCTTTGGTCGCGCAGGGTACAACACGCAGGGTTATGGACACGTCTATAAATAGGGGGCTCTATTCCACGCAAAGCACTCGACTCTCGTGGATTTCTTTCTCTCGATGCGCAGCTTGGCTCTCGACTTTCGCTCGTCTGCGCAAGTGATTCCGCTATTTTGCGGTTCTTGTTTTTTTTGCGTCGTACTTCTGTTAAGGTATTTGGTCTTGCGCGGTGATACCTACGCACCCAATACTTGCGCGACCAAAGGAGACTTGTGCGCCAATGCTAGGACTTGCGCGCCTTAATTCCTTAGCCATTTTTTTACTTTTCTTCACAAATTTTATGAAAAATCAATTTACTTAATAATTAATTATCCATATTTTGTGTAGATTAAATGGCTCCCAAGATAATTGGAACAGCTGATGAGCTAGCTAGTAAGAGAATTGATGATATGATGGAAATCGTTGGCCACGATTACTATACTTTCTGCGACAGCACTCTCCCAGATTTGGATAAGTATCTGAAGAAATATCACTTTGATTTCCCACACAACATCTATCTTCCTCTGTATGGCCATGGTCATCTGCAAGATGTCAATATTCCAGAGGCAAAGAACTATCTCCCGCATTCCTGGTTTCAGTCATATATCAACTTTTCTTCAGCAAATGTTTCAATCGCAGGAACATTTTCTAATACCGGAGCAGTAAAGAAAGCCTATATAATGAATCATATCTCGTGTGCACCAGATCTGAAACCTCATAAACCTGAGCTGCAACCACATTTTTATTCTTCAATCTTTTGAAATTCTCATATGGATCAATCCAAAGGCTGGAAGGAGAAATGGGAATTCCGTTCTGGAGGAGGGGTGAAGCCAACTTGGATGTGGGCTTATTGGGTACGAAAAACTTGTGAAGATTTTGTCGAGGATATGAAGGGAGATGCGATTTATGAAGCCGTATGGGCTAGACAGACGTATGTTTACAGGAATGATAATTTTGCACCGGAGTTTCTTAGCCGCTGGAGCTCAGAAACTAATTCTTTCCATCTGACCCATGGAGAAGTAGGCATTAGTTTGTGGGATGTCTACAAGATCTCAGGGGTTCCAATTCTGGGTGATATGTATGAAGAATTCATCCCTCCAAAGGCAACCTTGAATGATCCGGAGAAGACTCCGGGTTTGGTTCGAGAGTTATTGAAGATTTATCATAAGATCAAAATCTCAAAGACTTCAAAGACTCAATCTATAAGGGATATTCATCTAGAGGAATGGATGGATGTGTTTCTCAAGAAGAAGAGGGAAAAGGGGCCCACCTGTACTCACCCTACTAACTGCCCTAGAGAAGATAAGAGAGGTACTCCTGGCACATTCTGGCCTACTCTGGAAGAAGGAGAGTTTGAGAAATGGGGGTATGAAGTGAATCATAAAATCCTAGAGAAGACCCATCTGGAAGGCTTTTTATCCTTATGTCTCAGTGTCTATCTTTTGCCAGTTAGAGATTCGAAGGGAGGTTTCAGGCTAGGGACCTTCGTTATCGCAACCAAGTTGGATGAGAGGAAGATGGTGGGGTTGGATACCCCAGTTTTGGCAAAGATTCACATGAGCTTACTCTATGTATATATGGGTAAGTCTCCCTTGAGATTAGTGGGACCATTCCAAGTTTTATGGGGATGGATCACCACTCAATTCCGGACATACGCTGTACAGAATGGAATACAGATTCCTAGAAGTTCTTTCAGGCCATCTGTTCAGGCCTTCTCTGGAGTTTGTCCTTTGTCCCTCAATGCCTATGATATTAGGCCAAGACTGGGTATGCATAAGGAATTCCACTTCTTTACCTATGGAAATCCGTCGATAGGGTGATTTTTTGACGATGGATCAGCCAGCTTGGAACAGAGGTCTTACATGCCGGCCTGCAGAGATGGTGTACTGGACACCAGAATTGATGGGGAAATTATATGTGAGGCCTATGCTCCATATCGATTTGCATGCCAATTAAAGTGTCTACAGACAACTGTTGTATCTCCTCCAATGCACATCAGGTCAGAGCAGTATCCAATGGTTTCCTGACACCTATGGTTGCTAATGGCCATGGAAAGGACCGGGGCAGTTTTTGACTTACCAGATGCTGAAGCGGTAAGAAATTTGGCCATATGGTATGCTGAAAACTGGATAACATCATATCCTGAGGCAATATTGAATAAACTTATTTATCGGGTGTGGAAGAAAAAGATAACCATTGAGAAAGAAACAATTCAGGTGGCAGGTGATTCTTCCACTCCTGAAGCTGGTTCACCAAGTTCTTCAACCGAGGCTAATTCATCAGATTCTCAGGAGATACAACATGTGTCAAAGCGGCCACGTGTCATATATAATCCTCCTGTCAGAATCAAGAGAGCCACTCCATCAACTCCTGGTGAGTTACTTTATTGAGGCAATTTAATTTCTAGTAATTTTATATAGTAACAAGTTTTAATTCTCTTTTTATAGTTGTAGGAGATAAAAAGAAATTAAAATCCAAGGTTGTAGGACCCTCTTCACAACCTTCTAGTGCACCTGCATATCTACGACCAGAGGCCATCCAGACATGGCGGGATGTGTACTGTGATACTGAAACTATCTGGCTGGAGCTATGTGAAGGGCTACATCTTCTTGGAATAGGGACTCTTCAGGCTCCTTCAAATATTCATTTCAAGGATAACCCTGATGAAGTAAGAGCCTATGTCAAAGATTTGAGGACCTATATATATACCACCGATGATTTTATCCCTATCACCAAGCGGGTGAAGGAAATGATGGATCATTGTGCCACTGATGAGGAGTGGCATGAGTACGTGTCTCCTGAAGATGTAAGTTTTCTTTCCTTATTTGCTTTGCAACTTGATTTCAGTTGAAGCTTTGTTACTCAAGGAAGTTATTTTTTTCATCTTGCAGCTTGCAAAGAAAGGAACTACTGAGGTTCCTTCACTGCAATATAGCCCTGGTGGTACTATCATTGGGCCTGATGCTGAATCTTCTCGCGAATCGGGAGAGATATCTCCAGGAAAGTAGGCCATGGATGAGGAGATGACAATGGCTTTCCATTCTCCAATTCAATTTCCAATAAGGGAGACTACCGATACACCCAAAAAACCAAAGAATCAAAGGCAACAAAGGAGGAAGTCCACAGCTAAACGCTTCATTAGTAGTGGTAAGTCCTTCAGATAATCATGAGTCTTAAAACATGAAAAATATTTCTCATTTTCCTTGGGATTGCAGGGGCTTATTCAATTTCCCCCATGAGGGAAAGGACTAATCCTACTTTGAGGACCATGGAGGGTGCTGTGGAACAATCACAAATTCAGACTGACTTGGATGCTCCTGGAGAAGAGCCAGCATCTGTTCCCAGTATCCTTCCTTCTACTATTGCAAGAAGAGAAGAACCTTCTTCTGGTAAGTTAATAATGCATCGTAAAATATTGAATGAAACACCGACTGACTTCCATTATATGATACTTCAGGTTCAAATCCTGCATTAGAGCTTCTAGCGGCTGTTGCAACTGATACCACGATTTTATCCGAAGATGCTGTCCAGGGTCAGGGACCGCAGGATGAAGGTCGCCAAGAAGACACATCAAATGCTCCCACTGGTGAGACTAACCAGGATTCTGAGATGACATTAGATGAAATGATGGAACTTGGCGCATCTTTAGAATATTTTATAAATCATGTTAAATTACCATGTAATTTAGAAGATTATGGATGTGAGTGTCATCCTTTGTCCTATTAGAAATAACTTCTTTTTACATGTCTAATCATGATCAGTTCAAACATGCAGTTCTATCTGAGGAAGCTGCTGAACTACCCATGCCTGAAGAGGGTGTGGACATTGATGTCAACCCTACCATTGCAGAAACATTAGCTCAAGTGGAGATAAACCCAGTAAACCCTCCTAAGACCCATCTTGAAGATCCTGTTGAGACTGGGAAAGATGGGGAGGAGTATTCTCAGGTTGCTGATCTACCGTTGGGTAAGGGATAACAATATTTGTGATTTTACTTAATTTGCAAGACAATCAATTCTTTTGTTATCCTTTGAAACTAACAAAAGATTTCAATTAATTATGCAGGGCCATCAATTGCAGTGGCTAGATCTGGAGGTGATGTCTCAACCTCTGCCCCAACGGGAATTGAAAGCAAAGAAGCACAGGTCAGGGGAAAAGGAGAAGAACAGGGCACTTCCTTAAGTGCATTAATCCCAGATTACATGCCCCCCGTGATGATGATGTCGAATCAGACCCGGAGGTGCTTAAGGCACTCAGCTTTTCACGATGCAAGGCATGGAACAACATATAGAAAATCATATCTGAGGTGCCTTTAGAAGATATATCATTGAAGATCCCTCAATTGTCGTCCCTGTTCGTCATGCTAGGACTTGGCGGTTTTGGATATGAAAAGATCCATGTCACGGTGAAACAAGTCATCTCAAGGAGGGAACAAGAGCAAAAGTGCTGTGAAGATCTGACCGAGGTGAAACTGTCAACCAATATTAGTGAATTTTAGGCTACAGTATCCCAAGCGGATGCTGATTATGCTGCCAAAATGAAGGCGCTGAAGCATAAAATCAAAGATAAAGTCGTCCAGCAGATGCACCTCCAACAAAAGTTAGACGCTGTTACTGGGGAACTTGACCAACTCAATAATTCATTGGAGGGAGCTCAAACAAATGGTATGAAGGCCATCGCAGATGCCAAGAAATCACTCCATCAGGCTGAAAAGAGTGAAGTTGGTCGGGTGCATGAGCTTCAAGTAGCTGCTGATGAAGCTCGGGATGCTGTTCATCAAGTGAAGACTTATGTTGACAGCCTTTTGTAATTTCTTGGAAAAGAGAAGAGACTCCAATCTGTGGATTTCCTTCTAATTATTGTGCATCAAATAGAAAGAATGCTTTCATCTTCAATCACTTGTGCACGTATTTTCCTGCTAACTGCTTTAAATTTTACCTAATCCAATGGGCCTAGTAAGAATAGTTTGATTTTTACTAGGATTATTATAAATAAACCTACAAACTTTGAATCTTTTAATTGCTCAATATTACCTAAATCATACAAAATTTATGTTTAGTGAGCTGGAACTTGACTTTTATTCAGAGTTCCCTTGTCTTTTGTGGGCAGTTTAAAGTCATGCACATCAGACATAAAGAGGCTAATGTTTAAGATCAAAATATCTTTGACCGAAATGGATTAAAATTGACTCAATTCCTTGAAAGTTTATCTGAAAACATATTAGCACACTCAAGTATGAGGAAAAAATGTAAACCATGACTTAAGAAATTTTGAATATAAAGAATGATATAAAAAAGGTTTAAAAGGCATTAGAAGAAGTAATTCCCAATAATGAAGTTACCATTATTTAATAAACCCGTTAGGGGGTTGAATTATGCAAGGCCACCTAAGGGAATTGGCTGCATAGTCAAATAATAGTATCTTTTGGCTGACAAGTCTGTTATGTGGACTGTTTATGCAAGGCCGCCTAAGGGCACGTGCTGTATAGTCAGGCAAAAGAACTCTCAGAAATTTACCTTTCTACTGCTAAAAACCAGTGGAAGTTTATGAAGATTCAAATTTTCTAAAGCATAGAGTTTAATGTATGGAGATAGGTACTTGAATATGAAGAAGATATTTCTAAACAAGATTATCCAAGAACTGGATGAATGTCACTCCTACGAAGGTCTGACCCAAACGTAGGGAAGAGAAATATAAACCATAGACTTGAATATTTTCAGATCATGAAAAAGTATGAGACAAATATGTTAAGGATGACTATTGTGGATCCCTACATATCATCGTTAAGACAAATAAGGACAAAAATAGGTTTTCGTCCTAAGAATGAAGTTACCATTATTTAACAAACCCGTTAGGGGGTTGAATTATGCAGAGCCGCCTAAGGGCATTGGCTGCATAGTCAAATAATAGCATATTTTGGCTAACAGGTCTGTTATGTAGACTGTTTATGCAAGGCTGCCTAAGGGCACGTACTGTATGGTCAGGCAAAATATTTCTCAGAATTTGGACATTTTGTGATTAGAAGTCTAGAAAAAGGGGTTATGAAGATCTGAAAATATTTAAGGTTAAGATTTATGACATAAAAATGGGTATTGTTCAATGTATGTAAGAGATACATAGATCAATGCTAACCATAATCACGTTGTGGCTGGGTCCTAAATTGAAATACTGTACTTCACTACGTATCCCATAAGGATGGGAATCAAGCCATACGTAGTTCTTGAACTACAGTTTAACGTCGTGTGGGACGAAAGTATGAGAGATCTTAGTTTAGGGTCATAGAGCTCAGACCATTACAAGAAATACACAGTGTGTGTTTTCATGGGGAATTTTCAGCCAAGGGACTGAAAGTGGAATTTGGGGTTAGGCCCAAAAGACTTAGGGCTGGATTCGAGGGACACTCGAACGTTCCTAAATATCCCATAAGGATGGGAATCAAGACCACGTATTTCTAGAAACACCCTCTGTACAAATTTGGTTCGTACACGTGAAGGGTGAAAGGGGACTTTAGTAAAATGATGGTTTAACCTAAGATAAAAGGTTCGGGCATTTCCATGTATGCATGTAGTCTTTGGAATGAAACATGATTGAAAATCAATGTAAATGATGATTCCCTCTTAGGTGAGGGTATCAAAGAATGTTATAGTTTATTTTCATACAGGACAAAATTTTTTGTACAGTTTAATGTCATATAGCAAGGACGAAAGTGAACCAATGTAAAGATATTGATTCTGGGGACGGTTTCATGAATAAACATCGTATGAGATGGAGATGAACCGATGTGAAGAGATTGGTTTTGGGCTTGAACCTTGGGAGGTTGCCTACGTACCCAGCCTGGAAGGCAAGGATCAAAGTCCGCGTAGTTCAATTAATGAATGAATTAATGATCAAGTTGTTCTTGGGGACAATGACCTAAAAAATGGTGTTGGGACTTACGCATGGTTAGAGGCCCAGAGAGGGTGTTATGGTTGAAGTTTTCTCTAAGATCATGTGAGTCATACTCGGCGTGAGAAACAAGAGGTAACAAAAACATTAACGATACACAGTTTAATGTCATATAGGACATATGAAGGGACTATGCAGTTTAAAGTCTTGTAGTTAGGACTATTGGTGCTGCATAGTTTAGTGTCATGTAACATGGAAAAAATACAGTTTAATGTCATGTAGGACATATTACGGGATTTCTATACAGTTTAGCATCATGTAGTTAGGACGATGGGGACAATACAGTTTAATGTCATGTTGGACAAAAAAGGACTGTGCAGTTTAATGTAATGTAGTAAGGACAAAAGAGGACACAGTTTAACGTCATGTTGGACGTATTAGGGACTTTTTCACAGTTTAACGTCATGTTGGATGAAAAAGGGATGATACAGTTTAGCATCATGTTGGACGAAAGTACGAATAGTTTAAGGTCATATGCATGGACCGTTGGTTATGCAGTTTAACGTCTTGCGGGACATAAGGGACTTGCAAATAGTTTAAGGTCATATGCATAGACCATTGATTATGCAGTTTAACGTCTTGCTAGACGTAAGGTACTTCTGTACAGTTTAGCATCATGTATCTAGGATGTCACAGTTTAACATCATGTTGGACGAAAGTAATACAAATAGTTTAAGGTCATATGTATGGACCGTAGATGGTTCAGTTTAACGTCTTTCTGGACAATATGAAATTCCAATAGTTTAAGGTTGTATGCATGGACTGTAATGGTGTAGTTTAATTTCTTAATGGACATAAGAGACTTCTATACAGTTTAGCGTCATGTAGTTAGGACGTCACAGTTTAACGTCATGTGGGACGAAAGTATTAAAAATAGTTTAAGGTCATATGTATGGACCGTAACAATGTATTTTGTGTTTATACAAAATAATTCTTCATAAATCTGGCATTGGTTGGAGTAGTGATGAGTTCTCCATCCATTGAGATTAAAGAATAATCTCCATTGGAATAGACCTTATGTATTGAATAAGTTCCTTCCCACTTTGGTTCAAGCTTGGGAGGTTTCTTTCCTGGTATCATTGGAGTTCTGAGAACTAATACCAATTCTCCCTAAACGAATGAACGAAGATGAACTTTTTTGTTGAAAGCTCATGCTAATCTATTCTGATAGACTTCCAAGTGGTGCAGTGTGCACAATCTTTTCTCATCTAACTATTCCAATTCATTAAATCTCTTTTGAGATTGTTCATCTGTAGATGACTGATCACAAATGTCTACTCTGATCAAAGGTAGTTGAACCTCAATGGGCAAGACTGATTCCGTTCCATATATCAATGAATATGGAGTTGACCGCGTTGCGGTGCGGGTGGTGGTCCAATAAGCCCATAAAGCATGAAAGAGTTTATCAAGACATGACTTCTTATCTTTATCCACCATCTTTTGCAGTATATTTGACAGAGTCTTATTGAAGGCTTATATTTGGCCATTGTCCGTTGCATGATACCGAGACGAATGATTGGATTTGATGTTGTATTCTTGATACAACTTCTTCACCTCGGATGAACAGAAGTTGGTGACATTGTCCGTTAATATAGTATGAGGGACACCAAATATGGTAATGATGTTATACTTGATGAAGCTAACAATGCATTTAGAACTAACTTCTTTGAGAGGTATTGCCTCTACCCATTTGGAAAAGAAGTCAGTAGCAGTAAGAATATACTTAAACTGCTTAGCCGTAGCTGAAGGGTAAGGTCCCACCAAATCCATTCCCCATGTAGCAAATGGCCACGAGTATTTAGCTGTATGAAGCAACTTTGGAGGTTGATGAATGAATTTGGAATGTACTTGTCATGAATGACACTTATTTGTGAAATCAACACAATCTTGTATCATTGAAGGCCAAAAGTATCCAAGCCTTCGAATCTGATCAGACAGTCTATGTCCAGACTGGTGGGCACCACAGACTCCTGCATGCACTTATTTCATGACAGCCATTGTCTCTTCACCATCAATGCATTTGAATAGAACTCCATCAAAACCCCTTTTGTAGAGAACTTTTTCTAGGTGATCTGGGCTATTATAAAGAGTAAAATTGACCACACGTATCCAAACTTGTTCTTTTCCAGCTCTATCAGGTGGAAGTGTTCCATTTTGAAGGTATTCCCTGATAGGTGTCATCCATCCTGTAGTATGACCAAATGGTTCAGAGATGGGACTAACTTCATTGATTTCCTCTATTCTGGCTTGAACATAAGGTGAAATTGTATGACGGTGGGAAATACTGATGGTTGTCTCATCCCGATTTGGATCTGCCAGAGCTGTGGCTATATTAGCCAATGAATCAGCTTGGGCATTTTGTGATCTCGGGATATAAGAAAATGTCAGTTCCGTAGGAAATTCCACCATTAACTCTCTGGCGTAATCATAAAAAGGGATCAATTATTCTTTTCTAATTGCATAATACTCATTGACTTGTTTGATTACCAGGTCTGAATCACCTTTCACCTTTAAGTGACTCACTTTTGCTTGAAGCGCTAATTCCAATCCTGCGATGAGAGCTTGGTATTCTGCTTCATTGTTTGTCTAGCCTCCCAATAATGAGAAGGAATAAGGTAACACTGCCTTTTCCGGGGAAATAAGAATAAATCCTAATCCAACCTTGTTGAATTCAGTATCTTCCATTTTCTTCCCTGTTGGACTTCTGGAAGCACCATCAAAATACATTTTCCATACTTGAAGACTATCCTGAATAGAGAAGACTTCCTCATCAGGGAGTTCAATATATGAAGGTGTATCTTCTACTGAAGGATGTTCATCAAGAAAACCATCCAGATCTTGGCCCTTTATTGCCTTTTGAGACACATACTGAATGTCGAACTGCTGAAAAATAACTGCCTACCTTGCCAGACGTCCTGCAAGCCTTGGACGACTAAGGATGAATTTGAGCGGGTTATAGCGAGATACAAATTGGACCTCGTGATGTTGCAGGTAGTGTCTCAACTTCTGAACTACAAAGATTAATGCCAGGCAGCACTTCTCAATATTTGAATATTGGGTTTCTGCTTCAAGCATAGTCCGAATGAGATAATAGAGGCTGTTTTCATTCCCAGCATCATTATTCTGAGCAAGAAAGGCACCCAATGATCACTCTAAGGCTGTCACGTAGAGGATAAGTGGACTTCCTTCAACATGTGGCATAAGTATCGGTGGACTCAAGAGATACTTCTTGAGAATATTGAATGCTTCTTGACATTCTTCAGTCCACTGGTAAGTGACTCCCTTCTTCATTAATTTGGTGAAGGGTAAACTTTTACCTGCCAAATTGGAGATAAAACACCGAATATAGGCTAAGTGTCCTTGAAGTCCTCTCAATTATTTCAAATTTAGAGGAGGTGACATACCAAGGATTGACTTTGTCTTCTCAGGATTGACTTCAATACCACGATGGCGTACGAAGAAGTTGAGAAATTTTCCTGAGGTTACCCCAAAATCACATTTTAAGGGGTTCATCTTCAAATTATGTTGTTGAAGCTTGCGGAATATGAATTCCAAATCAGTAAAGTGATTAGAGCGTTGTTTGTATTTGACCACCAAATCTTCCACATAACATTCAACGAACTTCCCTAAAAAGGGTTTGAAGATACTATGCATGGCACGCTGATATGTTGCGTCTGCATTCTTTAGGCCAAAGGGCATTACCCAATAGCAAAACACACCCTGAGGGGCTCTGAAGGCTGTAGATTCTTCATCTTCTGGAGCCATTCATATTTTATTATATCCGAAATATCTATCCATGAAGGAAAGTTCTTCATAGCTAGCTGTTTCATCAATTAATAGTTCTGTAATCAGAACTGGAAAATCATCCTTAGGATAATGCCAGTTAAGATCTCTGAAATCAATGAAAACTCTAATTTTCCCATTATTCTTTTTCACTTGAACAATATTAGCCAACCATTTGGGATATTGAACTTATCTTACAAAGTTATCTTTTATGAGCTTATCCATTTCAGCTTCAATTTTGGAAGCATAGGTTGGGTGTGTTCTTCTAGCGGCTTGTTTGAATCCTCGATGCTCTTCCAGTAAACCCAAATGATGAGTGGAAACATCAGGATCAAGCCCTGGTATCTCTGTATAGTTCCAAGAAAATATATCTCGATTTTGCTTTAGAAAGGAAATATACATCTCTTGCTCTTCAAGAGTCATGGCTGCACTAATTAAAGTGGGGCGTGGATCTTCTTTTGTACCTAGATTTATTTCTCTGAGTTCATCCACGGTGGTAGAGATACCCTCTTCAAATACTGGAGGAGCATCCCTGAGATCTTTTTATTCTTCTTCAACATGTGTTATTTCTTCTGTTTCTTCTTGCATAGCAGATGATGAAGCATAATTTCCATGATCAGAAGAGATGTTAAAATTTGAACATCTTGAAGAAGAAGCTTCCATTTTCGACCCGATTGATGATGAAGGGTCTTCCTTGGGTAATATAGAGGAGATGATGGATTGAGAATCAACATCATCGTTCACCTCTGACATCATTGTAACTTCTTATGGCCTGATTGGCTAAGTATATAATTTCTGGATTTTAGCGGATGAAATGAAGACATCTCCATTTGGGCTTTCATAACTGCTTGGTAGCTCACCAATTTCTCCCATGTTGTCTGGCTTGATTGCCGTAATTGACATTATGGATCTTTCCATAAGAGTATTTTGATTTGGGTCTATCTTGTCAATTTGACTGATAGGCAACACATAATCTGTACTCACATGTGCAAATGGATTTACTGGAATCTTCTCCAAACCATATGGAGCATTAACTTTAGTGAGCTCCCTTGTTGTGGATTTCTCCTTTCCCTTCTTGTGATAGAATTCCTCCTCAATGTATTGAGATTCACATGTCTTGAACGGGGCCTTATCACCATAAAATTTCCCAACTTGACCATCGAAACAATATTTGATACATTGATGGTATGATGAAGGGATAGCCGCATGTTGATGTAGCCAGGGTCTTCCAAGCAAGATGTTCAAGGCTGAGTCTTGATCAACCACCATGAAATCTGAATTGGATACAAGATATCCAAACTGAGTTTTGAGTGTAATCTTGCCCAGTGGTTCTTGTTCATTTTTATCATATCCTTGTAACATCATAGTAGAAGGAGATAAATTAGATTTCTTGAGGCCCAATCGACGAAGTGTACGAATGGGGATGAGGTTGACTCCTGAACCATTATCAATGAAATATCTTCAGATGTCTATGCCATTGACCTTTCCAGATAAGTAAAAAGGTCTAATGTGTCCATGCACGAAATCATCTTCATCTTCATCTGTGAAAGATATCACTGCATGACATTCTGCAGGATTATTCTCTACATGGTAGACTTCAGCTGCAGAAATTTCAGTTTCAAACTCCTAAGGACTTGACAAAGCCTCAATGAGTGCCTCCCGAAGATCCTTTGATAAATTCAAGGCATCCAAAATTGATAACTTGGCTGGTATTTGGGCCAAGTGTTTCCATACATCATACTTTTGATCCAAAGGTCTGCGTTTCCCAACATGAACATGTTGTTTAGCAGGTGCCTTGGAAGTTGATGTTTTGGAATTTGATGCATCTTGTATCAGGGTAGGAGTTGGTAATACTCCTGGCTTTGGACGATTAGACCGATTAGGTCTATTTACTTATTGAGAAGAAGAAGGTGGAACCTTAAACCAATCTTCTAGTACAATTGTACCAGGACTGAGTTTTCTATTGGTGGAAGAACTTTCTTGTTCTTGTTGAGCCCGCTGAAGGGCTCTACCACGAGTTTCTACCGCATACACAGTTCTAGCAGGGGTGGAATTGGAGTAGTGTCATCTGAAAGATCCACGTCTTCCCCTGTACCCTGATCCTATGGAACTTCCTCTGATTCCTCTATTTGATACAGGGAACTCGGGCTCATCAAAATCGAAACTGCGATTGGCATATGGATCTATCAATTGAATCATATTAACAAAACCGAAGATCAACTCTTCATCTAATGAAGACTCTGCCTGATTAGCCTATTTAGGCTATGCTGTTTGGTGGGGTAGTGCCCATGGCTTTGAAGTAGATGGAAAGAAATATGCCAGAGTCAAAGACTGCTTAGGCTTTGACACATACTCATCTTCTTCTGATTGTTCCACTTTCTTGGAATTGTGCCGTTTCTTTGAGGATTTTCCCTCTAATGAAGAGGGTTTTTCTACGACATTTATGGCAGAAGGCACAATTGGTTTCTTCAATTGTGTTCGCAAAATAGCATGAGTTCGGTTGATCGTCTTTCTGACCATCCAATCATCATATTTCTGTGCATTTTTGCTTTTGACTTCTTTCCATTCGCCTTCTTCCTCTGGAACTGTAGTAGTAACACATGCTACCTAGGCTGAAGAACCTTTTAGTTTGACTTGTCCCAAGTCGACCATATTTTGAAGGAGGTCTTTGAATACAAAACACTCCTAGATGGGATGCCCCAACATTTGATGAAAGGGGAAATAATTGGGAGGTCTTCATCTCCTTCCTTGTTTGGCCTCTTGGGTCTTAGCAATTGAACCAGATTATTTTCCAGAGCCAAAATGAAGTAGCCAATAACTTGTTCATTTCGGAAAGAGTAAAATTTGCTCTTCAAATCCTAAAATTGTCTCCGTCTTTGATTTCTTTGATCATCTTGACGAAACAACCTTTGTTGTTGGCGCTCAGGAGGTGGAGTCCTTCAAGAAGATGAAAGTTTTGAAGTAGAAACAGGTATAGGTGCTTGTTTAAGCATAACTATAGCAGTTTATGCTTTACCCATTCTCATTCCTGAAACTGATGGAATTAAACGAGCTTTAACCTTATCCTATATAAGGGAATCTTCAATCTGTTGAGCGATTGAAGTAAGGTCTCGAAACCCTCCTATGTATTTCACAGGGATCAATGGAGTGCATAATTCGTCACGCAGATTTTCCACACAGATTTGCAACAGTTCCTCTTGAGGGAGTGCTAATATTAGAGAATATGTTAATCCCTTCCAGCGAGCAATGAAATCTGACACCCTTTCATTATCCCTTTGCTTATATTTTGTAAGATCAAAAACTGTTGTCTTTGGCAAAGTTGAGCTGAACTGAAGAAGGAATTTTTGGCGAAGATCCTCCCACCCGGTAATTGATCGGGATTGCAAGCTTGTATACCAAACAAAAGATGGTCCTTACAAGGTTTGCACGAAGCATCTGAGTTTCACTTCTTCTTGGTGTTCCGAAGTTCCCATCATAGGATCGCAATAAGACACATAATGCGTCAAATTTTGTTCAGGATCGCCTGATCCATTGAAAATAGGGAATACAGGGTTCCCAAAACTTAATGGGGGAGGGATTTAATCTACCCATTCAGGGTACGCTTTCTTTTCTGGTTGAACCTGAACACGCTTCCCTTCCATAGTCTCTAACCGAGCTATTAATGACTCAATGGTAGTTATTAACTTTTGAGAAACATCTGGTTGAACTTGGACTTGGGCAGGTGCAATGACTGGAGCTTGGACAGATGTGGTGGCTGGTGCTGCAACTGATGGTAGCACTGCCAATTGTTGTTGCACTTGACCCATAGGATTAGACCTGTGAGGGTGTACTGATAGAGGAGGATATTATTGATCTATCTCAGTAGTTGCAACAAATTCCCTTGGCTGACTGACTCCAGCACGCTTAAGAAGAAGACTACCCTGAAGTAGTTCTGCATTCATCTTTATTAACTCCTTCATTTATTCCTCTTGTTGCACAAATCTTTGCTCTAGTGAGAGTGATTGGCCTTCTCCAGAGGGAGGATATGTAACCTGATTCTTTCCCCTCCCTTTGTTGTATCCTTTTCTATAGCATCCCGCCTTTTTTATCACATAAACTTTCATTACATTATACAAAACTGAGGATCTTTAAGGTTTAGTGTCTTAGAAACCAGGAACTTAATACATGAAAAAAAACATTCTTCTTAAACACTTGAAAGGCTTCTCCTTATGTTTATCCTAGGTTAATTACTTAATCTCATAACCTGGAGACATACATCAAAAGAAAGGGTGAGCAGAAGGCCCAGTAAGGGAAACAAGAGAAACATTTTACATGTGAACTTGAGATAATTCAATAAGGTCATGAAAAGAACTTTAAGGCATGAGAAAGAAATCATGAGATATATCATAATAAAAATAACATTTTTAATAACTTGAAGATGTGGCTACAACATTTAATATTGACAATCATTTCGTTTCACCAAGGTCCATCCCCAAGGTGTCATTAAAAATTACCAAGGTTATTCACCAAGGTATCAGTCTAAAAGGTCATCTCTAGAGATTAAGTCTTTACCCAATGCATTGGAGTGCTATCTGGGCGCACCCTTGAAATGCCTTTATTATCATGTGAGCCACATATATCATCACAAATCATTTCATAAACAACCCATATAGCATAAAAGAAATGGTTTTCATTTCATAATCATAACCTTTTAAAAACTACTTTAAAGACATGATCTTTATGACACTTTAAACCCACAGAAAGGGAAAGCGGGTTTCATGTATGTAAATCCCAGAATTTAAAATAGAACATTTTAGTATATATGTGAATACCCATATAGAAGAGAGAGATTTTAGTATTCACTTAATTAAATAAAAGAACTTTAGAAAAAGAGAGAGACATTTTGAGACGGAAATTCTGCAGCATAACGGCTATGTTTCGGGGTTTTAGAAAACATTGAAAAGAGAGGGGACATGGGTCAAACAATCATAAATGACCCATAAAATAGTAGAGGTCTAGAATATGAAGGATATATGAACATGGTAATGAAATTTTAAGGATATACCATTTGAAATGAAAAATATGGAAGGAAGAAAAAAAATTAGGTTTCTCTTATGAAAATCCCGCAGCCTAACGACGTCACTTAAACTTCAACCAAAAATGAATTGACAAGATCAAATAGATTCTATAATCATATGAACATAATAGTTCAGTATGATAGATATATAGATCATACCCCAACATAATAAAAATGAATTTGAAAGACCTTACATGAAAATAGATCTTGAAAATGAGAAGGGTGAAAGAATCCCTTAAAAATTCGGCAGCCTAACGACGCCACTTAAAACATAAAAACACTGAATTGAAGAGATAAAATAGGGTATATAATCATATGAACATAAGAGTTAAGTATGATAGATATAGAGATCATACCCCAACATAATAAAAAGGAACTTTAAAGACTCGACATGAAAGTAGAACTTCAAAACGAGAAGGGTGAAAGAACCACTTAAAAATTCGGCAGCCTAACAGCGCCACTTAAAACATAAAAATACTGAATTGAAGAGATCAAATAGGGTATCTCATCAAATTATCATAAAATATCAGTATGATAGATATAGATATCATACCCCAACATAATAAAAAGAAACTTGAATGACTTTACATGAAAATAGATCTTGAAAAATGAGAAGGGAGAAAAATCCGTTACAAAAATTTCGACAGCCTAATGACGCCACTTAAAACATCATAAAACGAAATAATGAGAGTAATAGGGGATCTCTAATTATATGAACATGAAAAGGTCAGTAAGAGGAATATAAAAGAAAATCCTTTAACATAAGAACATGGAGCATAAAAGAAATGACATAAAAGAGATTACTTGAAAAGAAAGAGAGGGGTTAGATCCCTTACCTTAAAACGTAACTCTTAAAAGTCAAAGGTTTGGACCTTGAGGGATTGGGGGCACCTTGGGAGGACTCCTTGGGAGGTAATGAGGCCAGAGATTCATTGGGGAAGAGTTGGGAGTCTAAAGGATGATAGGATTTCTTGGTATTTATAGGGAAAGTGAGGGGACAAGGCATTAATGGCCAAGGGACACCTCATTGGTGGTTTTGAAAAAACCATGGGCTTGACCATGGTATTTGCCCATGGTATTGGCCACTTGGGAAACCTCATACAATAATTCATCCCCTTTAGTCGACCATCTCTTAAAATATCTCATGGCATCATCATGACACAGTTATGATGTCATTAAATATACCGAAACCCTAAAACTGTATTTTTTATTATTCACTGAAAATTCAACTTTCTCAGAAAATACCAAAATTTCACATTAACCAAATATCAATGCTTTGATTTCAAAAATGAACTCCATTTTATAAAAATAATTTTCTAAATATTTTTAATTTAATTTTTAAATAAATACACTATTCACCGAAAATTCATTTTTTTCAGAAAAAACCCCAAAAATTACCTTAACATAATATCGATGCTCTGAGTTCAAAAATGAAATCCATTTTATAAAAATAATTTTCTAAATATTTTTAATTTAATTTTTAATTAAAAAAAACTATTCACTCGAAAAAACTAATACTTGAATAATAATTTGTGAAACCGTTATTTAACCATTTTATTGAATCACATTACTTAATCAAGGTGCCTAGATTATATTAATACTTTCTTTAAGTGAGATTACTAATCCATTTGGAAACATCACTAATCCTAATAATAAAATCACTATTCATAATTTACTATTCATCAAAAATCAAGTTGATCTTATTAGACTCCAAATTTTGTACTGAACATAATTATAGAAGACCAGTTTTTGAAAATCATTACACATTTTTATTTATTTAAGGTTTACATAAACATTTTTAAAATATCCTTTCTCTAAAATTCATAAAAAATATGCATACTATATTTATCCGGACATTTGAAAATTCATAAACTTCATCATAAGAAGAAATCCCAATTTTTATTTAAAACAAAGGATTACACAAGGCAATTATGGTCTCCTTACATAGCCCCTTATCACACCAGCATATGACCTAAGTGTAAGGTGTGCTTCGGTGAGAGAATTTGAGGGAGGCTCGACCAACATCACATGAGTAGTAATTTCTATCAATTTGAACTTCTTGCAAAGGCGATTCCGTTCTATCTTCACACGATGAAGTTCGTCTTGGGTTTGGTCCATAGCAAAGCCCAGTGGTGCTACCTCCTTCCCAAGTTCTGTTAGATGGGCTTCGATCGGTCCAAGACTACTGGGTGAGGCCATCGAATCTTCTTTCTATATTAATTAACCAAGATCACTTGTATTTAGAGACAAAAATTGAAACGTTTAGTTCACAACGGTCATATTGACCAATGGTCATATAATAGTCAAAACCCAACGGTATCATTTTAATTATACTCATGTTATCAAATGAAACATTTTTGTTGAGTATAAAAATAAAATAAAATAACACAAAAAATTAGGAAACAAGATTTATTCAAAAATTTAGGGTCGTTACAATCTTCCCCCCTTAAGAAATTGCGTCCTCGCAATTTTTAAAATTGGGTTTTGAAATTTCATTGAAAGTCCCACATCGGAAAAGGAGTCAGTAAAACTATTACTTTAAAAGAAAGAAAGGGAAGTACAAAGGTCACCTGAGTTAACCCACACTAGGATTCCATGTAGGAAAACATGGACGTGGAGGAGAAAACAAAGGGTCAAGTTCTGGGGGAGAGTGATAGAAAACATGATTAGGAGGATGTTGACCACGAGAAAATCCCAAACTTATGATGTGTGTAAACGGTCTTTGATTATCTAGTAGGAAACATAAACCAACAACATTTTGTTTTACGTTTCTTTTCATAATTTTGAGGAATTCATTTACTACATAGAACAAAAACATAAGGAAATATACCTACCTTCAAGTAGAGTTTCATCTTTTAAAAAGTTTCTACCAAAACTAATATTTTCTCTAAACGATGATCATTCAAAACTACTTGGTCTCATCAAAACACAAGAATCATCTTCTAGAGAATCACATAATCCACAAAAGATTAACTATCTATTTCTTCTATCTTTAAACATTATCCCAAAAATAGAAAGGGTAAGGTAAAACAACTCTTCAAAAAGAAAGAATCCCATAGAAATTGAAACTACTTTTAAATCTTCAAAGTTCCATGGTACTACCCAAAGTTCATCATAGACCATTCCATAAATAACTGTCCTTAAAAATCCTCAAAATAAACCAAACTAAGATTGAAACCCAAACACAAGAAGGATTTGATAACATAGTCTTCCAAGGTAAACTTTATCATTCATCTCCAAAAAACATCGACCACTCCTAACATCTTATAAAAAAAGTAGCCAACCTAAACATATTTACCCCAAGATAGGTTAATCATTTCTATAAGTAACCTAAATTACTATAAGTCCGCCTTAAATTCATCGATTCTTCAAAATATAAGTCAACCTTTACTCCTCAAAGAAAATACCGTAGTAATATATTTACCTTGATCAAATAGGGTTCCAAAAATAGTTAATGTCTTCCAAAATAATAATAATCTTTTAATCCCCTAATCACCATTTTTTTAGAAGAACAACTTTTCTACAAAAACATGAGGTACATAATAATAGATGTTTTTCTTAATGATATAAAATCATCTTAGGTAGTGACTCGTTGATCTTAGAAAACATAAAAGATATGCTCATAGAGCACGAACTAAAATACAACATGACATAGACAATTATTGCAAAGAAGTTACATGTAATTCAGTCATCATGATCCATATCAGCATAGCACTTTCATTATTCCCTTATCCTTGAAGATTGTTGATGCTCATCATGCTTCTCACCCATTCTAAGAGAGAATTGCCTTGGATAATGTCTAACTTCTCCACATTTACGACATCGAAATGTATAAGGCACATTAGATCGAACCTTATCTCCATTCATCACATTATCCATTTTTTTAAAGAAATTGGCTAATTTATGCCCTATCTTCGCACACTTAAAACATCTCCCGGTTCCTTTGTGACATTCTCCTTGGTGCCCCTTTCCACAGTTTTTGCACAAAGGAAATTGGGTCTTCTTTCCCTTATTAACTTTATCATATGAACATCCTTGAGACCTTTTCTTCTTATTCCTTTATGAATTTGGGCATTCAACTAGGCACCAATTATTAATTGTGATTTTTGATAGCTGGTTTGGCATAATCACAATATATTCAACTTGATCTTTCGTCATCTCTGTCACATCAATAGGGCAGTCATCACATTTCTTATCACATTGGTTGTTGGGAAATGTTCTTCCATTTCCCTCCATTAAATAAGAAAAGAAAGTATAATTAGGGGCTTGAATACTTAGCCAATAATCATTAAAATGAAACTTTAAGCATAGAAGGATAAACTTGTAGAAGGAAAGTATACCCTAACTTGTGATCCCCTAGGTTCCAATCTAGGTTATCCATGATCATATATTCTTAGGTGAATCTTTATTTTATTTTATCTTTGTTCCTTGAATAATGGTTCATACTAAGCTTATGAATTTACCAAAGCATATCCCCTGGGAGTGTTGTAACCAAGAGTGCAGCAAGGCCCGTTGTCGTGTACCAGTTCCCGTTCGAGTCTAGCTCAAAGCGGTGTTTTTTGGTTTTTCCCCTATGTACATCTGTGCCAGAGCCGCCTCTACCTGCTCGTATCCAGACAGGGATGTATTTTCTTGGCAACCCCTTACTCAATACTCACCAAAATACCAGGAATATTTCCTATATTTAAACTTTTCTATTGGGTTCTTCCTAAAGTTTTCATATCCTAATTTCCACAAATAACTATACCATCCTTTGATACCAACTATATCATCCCGCCTTTTTATCACATAAACTTTCATTACATTATACAAAACAGAGGATCTTTAAGGTTTAGTGTCTTGGAAACCAAGAACTTAATACATGAAACAAAGAAAACATTCTTCTTAAACACTTGAAAGGATTATACTTATGTTCATCCTAGGTTCATTACTGCATCTCATAACCTGGGGACATACATCAAAAGAAAGGGTGAACAAAAGGCCCAGTAAGGGAAACAAGAGAAACATTTTACATGTGAACTTGAGATACTTCAATAAGGTCATGAAAATAACTTTAAGGCATGAGAAAGAAATCATGAGATATATCATAATAAAAATAAAATTTTTAATAACTTGAAGATGTGGCTACAAAATTTAATATTGACAATCATTTCATTTCACCAAGGTTCATCCCCAAGGTTTCATTAAAAATTACCAAGGTTATTCACCAAGGTATCAGTCTAAAAGGTCATCTCTAGAGATTAAGTATTTACCCAATGCATTGGAGCGCTATCTGGGCACACCCTTAAAATGTCTTTATTATCATGTGAGCCACATATATCATCATAAATCATTTCATAAAAAAACCATATAGCATAAAAGAAATGGGTTTCATTTCATAATCATAACGTTTTAAAAACTGCTTTAAAGATATGATCTTTATGTCACTTTAAACCCACGGAAAGGGAAAGCGGGTTTCATGTATGTAAATACCAGAATTTAAAATAGAACATTTTGGTATGTATGTGAATACCCATATATAAGATAGATCTTTGATTATTCACTTAATTAAATAAAATAACTTTAGAAAAAGATAGAGACATTTTGAGACGGAAATCCTGCAGCATAACGGCTATGTTTCGGGGTTTTAGAAAACATTGAAAAGAGAGGGGACATGGGTCAAACAATAATAAATGACCCATAAAACAGTATAGGGACATAATATAAAGGATATATGAACATGGTAATGAAATTTGAAGGACATACCATTTGAAATGAAAAATATGGAAGGAAGACAAAAATTAGGTTTCTCTTATGAAAATCCCGCAGCCTAACGATGTCACTTAAACTTCAACCAAAAATGAATTGACAAGATCAAATAGGGTCTCTCATCATATGAACATAAGAGTTCAGTATGATAGATATAGAGATCATACCCCAACATAATAAAAAGTAATTTGAAAGACCTTACATGAAAATAGATCTTGAAAACGAGAAGGGTGAAAGAATCCCTTAAAAATTCAGCAGCCTAACGACGCCACTTAAAACTTCAAAATACTGAATTGAAGAGATAAAATAGGCTCTATAATCATATGAATATAAGAGTTAAGTATTATAGATATAGATATCATACCACAAAATAATACAAAGGAACTTGAAAGACTTGACATTAAAGTAGAACTTCAAAACGAGAAGGGTGAAAGAACCACTTAAAAATTCAGCAGCCTAATGACGCCACTTAAAACATCAAAATACTAAATTGAAGAGATCAAATGGGGTCTCTCATCAAATTATCATAAAAGATCAGTATGATAGATATAGAGATAATACCCCAAAATAATAAAAAGGAACTTGAAAGACTTTACATGAAAATAGATCTTGAAAAATGAGAAGGGAGAAAAATCTGTTACAAAAATTTCAGCAGCCTAACGGTGCCACTTAAAACATCATAAAACGAAATAATGAGAGTAAGAGGGGATATATAATTATATGAACATTAAATGGGAAGTAAGAGTTATATAAAATAATATCCTTTAACATAAGAACATGGAGCATAAAAGAAATTACATAAAAGAGATCACTTGAAAAGAAAGAGAGGGGTCAGATCCCTTACCTTAAAACGTAACTCTTAAAACTCAAAGGTTTGGACCTTGAGGGATTGGGGGAACCTTGGGAGGACTCCTTGGGAGTTAATGAGACCAGAGATTCGTTGGGGAAGAGTTGGGAGTCGAAAGGATGAGAGGATGGCTTGGTATTTATAGGGAAAGTGAGGGGACAAGGCATTAATGGCCAAGGGACACCTCATTGGTGGTTTTGGCAAAACCATGGGCTTGCCCGTGGTATTTGCCCCTGGTATTGGCCACTTGGGACACCTCATACAATAATTCATCCCCTTTAGTCTACCATCCCTTAAAATATCTCATGGAATCATCATGACACAGTTATGATGTCATTAAACATACTGAAACCTTAAAACTGTATTTTTTACTATTCACTGAAAATTCAACTTTCTCAGAAAAATCCCAAAATTTCACATTAACCAAATATCAATGCTCTGATTTTAAAAATGAACTCCATTTTATAAAAATAATTTTCTAAATATTTTTAATTTAATTTTTAAATAAATACACTATTCACCGAAAATTCATTTTTTCAGAAAAACCCCCAAAAATTACCTTAACATAATATCGATGCTCTGAGTTCAAAAATGAAATCCATTTTATAAAAATAATTTTCTAAATAATTTTAATTTAATTTTTAATTAAAAAACACTATTCACCCGAAAAAACTAATACTTGAATAATAATTTCTGAAACCGTTATTTAACCATTTTATTGAATCACATTACTTAATCAAGGTGCCTAGATTATATTAATACTTTCTTTAAGTGAGATTACTAATCCATTTGGACACATCACTAATCCTAATCATAAAATCACTATTCATAATTTTTTATTCATCAAAAATCAAGTAGATCTTATTAGACTCTAAATTTCGTACTGAACATAATTGTAGAAGACCATTTTTTGAAAATCATTACACATTTTTATTTATTTAAGGTTTACATAAACATTTTTAAAATATACTTTCTCTAAAATTCATCAAAAATATGCATACTATATTTATCCGGACATTTGAAAATTCATAAACTTCATCATAAGAATAAATCCCAATTTTTAATTAAAACAAAGGATTACACAAGGCAGTTACGGTCTCCTTACATAGCCCCTTATCACACCAGCCTAGGACCTAAGTGTAAGGTGTGCTAAGGTGAGAGAATCTGAGGGAGGCTCGGCCAGCATCGCACGAGTAGTAATTTCTATCAGTTTGAACTTCTCTCAAAGGCGATTCCGTTCTATCTTTACACGATGAAGTTCGGCTTGGGTTTGGTCTAGAGCAAAACCCAGTGGTGCTACCTCCTTCCCAAGTTCTGTTAGATGGGCTTCGATTGGTCCAAGACTACTGGGTGAGGCCATCGAAGCTTCTTTCTATATTAATTAACTGAGATCACTTGTATTTAGAGACAAAAATAGAAACGTTTAGTTCACAGCGATCATATTGACCAATGGTCATGTAACAGTCAAAACCCAATGGTCTCATTTTAATTATACTCATGTTATCAAATGAAACATTTTTGTTGAGTATAAAAATAAAATAAATTAACACAAAAAATTAGGAAACAAGATTTATTCAAAAATTTCAGGTTGTTACATTTTCAGAGAGGGGGAAGTGGGTTACTTGAAGGATTACCTAGGTTCTGAGTAATCCTTTGATTTCTTGTACGCACACCTTCTTCATTTGTGTCTGTGCATACATCTTCTTGAGCAGGAACCTCTTCATCTGAGTCCCCTGAGTGAGCCTCATCTGGTGGATCAGCAACAACGACATTGATGACATTGATTGATGAATAACACATCACATCCCTTCTATCATCACTTCTATGATATTGTCTTCTTCTATGTCCTTGATGAGACATTTCCTTTTGTTGATTCGACCCCTCAGGAACTTCTTGACGAACCGTAATTTGGAGGGAATCTCCTGATAATTTGGCTCTTCTTTCCTCCTATGGCTTCTTCCCTAATCGAGAGAAGACTGACTTTCACTGAGGAGGGGATTGATGATTTGAAAAAGTCCCCAGTCCGGTGGATTGGGGCTATTTCTGCTGTCTTTGCTCAACCCCTCAAATCCTATTTTTTGATTCCGAGGGTTGGTTTAAAAGAGTCCCCAGTCTGGAAAGCTGGGGTGGCTCTTGACATGCTATGTCTGAGACTTTCTTAAAAGCTCTCCTGATATTGCGGACCTTAGTCCTGAAATTAGCTGGATGCATCAACCTGCATGCACTTTTATCACCAGGCTCAAAAGACCTTTGGATGATTTTTGAAACTTCTGTCACTTGGTGATGTGCTTGCTCCATACGAGAGGCATGTTCAATATTCTCATTTTATTGATGCAGGAGTAATTCAATAACTTGTTCTCTATATGCTTGATTTTGATAGGAACTAGTTGAAGCCTGTTCTTGGGAAAGCTTTTGATTACAAACAAAGCCCATTGACTTTGGTCGGCCATGGACAATAACATTTCATGAGACTATTTTCGGCGGGCTTTGCTGACTGGAGAGCACAGTGAAATGTAGTGCTCCATGAACACCCCATCCTCTGACATGAATACCAGATGGGTCATTGGAAATTAACTGGCGCAATCTTCTTAGTGCACCAAGGCATGAACGCTGAAT
This sequence comes from Viscum album, assembly GCA_963277665.1. NCBI lineage: Eukaryota > Viridiplantae > Streptophyta > Magnoliopsida > Santalales > Viscaceae > Viscum > Viscum album. The sequence goes on along the minus strand of OY728139.1, from coordinate 1,382,852,651 downwards.
GGATCTCTGCTGCTTTTCAGCCTTCAGATATCTAGAGACTAATAGAGATGCCAAATCAATCTGTAGTTGTAACCCTTCTATTATCTTAACATGATTTTCATATTCATCATAAGATAATACTTTATTTTTCAACTAAAAAAGAGTTTTCCATATGTTGAGATGAATATCATGAATTCCATCTTCCGTCAACATCTTTGGAATGTCATACTGAGAGTCATCCAAAGGCCAAAACATGACTGGAACTTCACTTTTTTCCAGTTGTTTTCTCATGTTCATCATTTCCTCTTTATCATTTAATGAAGATTCTTCTACCTGTTTTGACCAGATCTGGTGCTTTCTTATTGCTTCATTGGATTCAACAAGAATGGTAGAGAAATCACTGATTAAACTAGAAGATGCATCACTTAGGGGTGGTTTGGAGCATGACCTACACCCTGGGCTATCTTCTGATTGAGAAAGTATTTCACCTGCTAGCGATGAAGCATCATACATGACTAGTATCACATTTGAAAGTACCTCAAGATAAGAGGGCTTTCTCAGCACTACATTTTCCACTGGAGCATTTTCTAGGCAATGTGCATCACTACTGCGGAGAGGACTTTCGCAGCAAAATTCATCATCATGGGGAGGACCACCACGACGGGTTACAACAAAAGATGAGATCTCTTGCTCCTTGGTCTTCTGACCACACAGAGGGTTCCTATGGATCTTATCTGAAGATAAATCTTCGAGATCGACCGAACTGTCATGAAGCAAGCCTTCATGAGGAAGTGTCTGTTGAAGACCTTTGGAATTAATATTCCCACTATTGGGAAATGAGGGAGTAGAATCTTGGATTCCAACAGATAACTGTCTGAGGGATTCAAGAACTCCAGCATCGAGCAAGGACTTGTTACAGATTGGCTCTTTATTTCTTGAATGTGCTGGGCGGGTCTTCTTATTAGATGCCTTCTTACTCGCCTTGGAAACCACTTGTTGAAAAAATTGGCTACTCTGAGCAGGTGTATGTGCCGGATCAAGAGAGATAGCCAGGTTAGGATGAAGATCTCCACTCAAATCAAGTGTATGTTCCTGACTTGGTTGTTCGTATGATATGGGGGAGTACGCCCCATAACCCTCTTGTACTGGAACATATGTGTGTGTCTATTCCGGAGTGAACTGTTGATGTGTCACTCCACTGGTAGGGATAGATTTATGTGTCTTTCCCTGAGATGCTACTGAAGATGTTATAATATCCTGGAAGGCATCCAGAATATGAGCAGGGATTTTCTTCTGCTCTTTCACCACTAACAGAATGTGCTTGGTGACTTCAGCTGCAGTAATGGGGATATACGTCAATTCCGTGCTTGGAGTAGGTGTGTGTTCCTTCTCCTGTCCTCCTTTTCCTATCAGTGAATCCTGACAGTACTCAAGTTTGGGGGCAGAGAGTTGAGTCTGCCTCCTGTTTGTCACTAGAGCTTTCCAACTGACTTCTCCTAATTCTACCAAACGATACTATTGGTAGGATTGATCAATACTAGAAGGTGTATGTGCCTGCTGATTGCACTCCGCCAAACATGGTTGATGAACTTCCTTCAACACTAACAAACAATTCTTCTGGCAGGATTGATGAGTGTAAGCAGGTATATGTGCCTGTTTACCAGTGGTCAATACATTGGGTTGGCGGGATCCATCATATGTAGTCAGAAGAGCCTACTGAATAGCTGATGATGTATAAATAGGTGTATGTTCCTGCCTATAGTACTTCGCCGGAATTGCCTGGCAGGATTGGCGTGATGCTTCCAGACGAGTCTGCTGGACAGCGGAATTAAAATGGAAGGGTGTGTGTGCCCGCTCATTTCTTTCCACCAAGTTAGGTTGGTGGTGTAGGATCGAAATAGTGATGTAGATGCTCAATATACAAGAGGGGGGGGGGGTGAATTGTATACTTTAAAAATTCCTTTGGAACCTTTAAAGTTAGTTACAAATAGCTATGTTCTCCTTAGGAAAAGGAAAGGACTAAGTTTAACAAAGTTAAACTAAGAAAATTCACAACACCTCTAATACCGAATGTCAACTAGGAAAGAGATTCCGAATGAGGGTTCCAGAAATATGGTTCTGGAAATTGAAACTTAACAAAAGATTACAATATGAGATTCTACCTTAAAGCGTATAGAATCTAAATGAAACAGAGTACAAATAAGGAAGTATAAGAAAGTTATACTTTCCTTATAATACAAAATGCAGCGGAAATATAACAAGTAGTTAAACTACAAGTAACAAGATATAAGTCTTTTAACCCAAAGAGAAGGGTATCCAACAACCTTGGATAAAGGTCCCTTGATTTATACTTTTAAGCAAGTCTATCTTACCCACACCAGGGTAAGCCCTCGATACGAAGATCGGAGTCTCTGTCTTGCTATCCCCACAAGCCCTCAACTTCAAGGTAGTTGGAAACCTCTGTCTTCCTCAGCAAGGAAGCCCTCGAACTTCAAGGTAGTTGGCACCTCTGTCTTCCTATCCCCGGAAGCCCTCGAATGTAATCCCCAACATTCGGAGTCGCACGAAGCTTTGAGAGTTAATAAGAGCCTCTCTCTCTAGAAATTACTTCAAGCAAATTAGTCATCCTTTCAGCACTTTCATCAGCTATCAGCAACGAGCTCTTTCAAATGAGCTCCTATTTATAGGTAAGGTCGGCTCCTTCTCCAACGGTCATATTTTCCTTAAATATCGGAGGGACCTGTACACGTGTCACTTAGACAACGGTTAGTTTATAACAAAACAGACGACATCGTTTTATAACAAAACAAGTGTAACAGAATGTACGACATCGTTTTAAAAATCTAACATAAAAGTTCAGAATGAAAGCTTCAGAGTGAAGGTTCGGAGTGTAAGGAACAATAATAAAGAGTAGACAAATTATAGAAATGTAAGTAATATAGAAGTTCGGAGTCTAACAAAGATATTTTTCAGAGTCTGAATTAAATCAGAGTGTATAAAACAAAGATACTAAAATTCTGTTTAATAGGTGAATTCGGAATGAGAATTCGGAATAGGAATTCGTCATCAGAAATCGTAATGAGAATTCATCATCAGGATTCGTAATGAGAATTCGTCATCAGAATTCATAATGAGAATTCTTCATCAGAATTCGTAATGATAATTCTTCATCAGAATTTGTAATGAGAATTCTTCATTAGAATTTGTAATGGGAATTCGGAATGAGATTTCTTCATTAGAATTCATAATGAGAATTCTTCATTAGAATTCGTAATGAGAATTCTTCTTCAGAATTCGTATCCTGAATCTGGAATAGAACTTAGTCAGAGTTCATATCCAGAATTCGGAATGAAACTTCCTTATAGTTTTTATCCAGAATCCGAATCCTAAAACAGAATGCTTTATATCAAAGTTTCAACGATTCCGAGAAAATGAATCCAAATCTCATACTTAAGAAAAATATGGATGAAAATATGATAAGGATAATTTTTCTTATAAAAGCGATTTTCCTTAAGAAAGCAATTTTTCTAAAGATAAGGTGTTTGTGATTTTCAAAACAAGAAGGAATGGAAAAGTCATAAGGAAAACCTTATTGACTCAACAATCTCCCCCTTTTTGGAAAGCACAAACATCCTTAAAAAAATGAAATTCTAAGAAGAAAGAAAAACATTAAGGCTTATCTCCCTTTTCTTTAAGGATATTGATGAATACGACTAACTCCCCCCTTAGGCTTTGAAACTCTAAGGATCGTATTCAGATTTCCAGAGTGATAAATAAGAAGGTCTTCTTTAATGAAAAAGATCCCCCTTAAACAAACTCTTATTTAGAGTTTTTCTTTTTCTTAAGGATCTTTTCCTTCTCCCCCTTTGATAAACTCTTATTAGAGTTCTTCTTTTTCTTAAGGATCTTTTCCTTCTCCCCCTTTGTGATTTTCAAAAAGAATTGGAGGGAATGGAAAAAAAATAACAAAGTACCTGAAAAAAATAGTAATGACAACAATAGAAATGACAAGCACGACTTTCATTAATTTTGAAATCTCAGCAACAAAAAGAATACAACAAAAAGATCGGATTTGGTTATTTCGGATCTTTTTCCTTCGACATGAGCCCCTTTAGAATAGTCTTGATCTTCTTCAGCTTGCTTCTCTAAGAAAACTATTCTTGCGGATTGAGCTTCAATTCTTTCTTCCTAGGCCTGAAGCTTTTCTTCCTGAGCTTTGATCTTCTCTTCCTGAGCCTTCATCCTTTCTTCAAAATCAATCCGATGATCCCTTTCAAACTTCCAGTTTTGAGAAACGGAATTCAGATTCCCATTCAGATCTCTCACTTATTGAATCCGGAAGTTCTTTTCTTCTGTCAACTTCTGTTCAAAAGATGTAGTTAACTCATTTATCTTCTTGTCCTCGGTTTCAAAAGCATCTTTAACATTGTCTTGAAACTCATCAAACAACCTCATCTCTTCCACAGTCTTCTTCGACCAGTTTTTCATCCTCTTGCAAGATTTTCTATGAGCTTCGTAGCCAACGAAAAACGTTTTAAACTGAGCCTCTATTTCAACGCACTTGTCCATAACCATAGATATGGAGTCAGTTTTCTAATTCAACGCATGTTGGAGCATCTGGCATCTTGAATCAATACTTGAGAAGGTCGGAATGGTTCCCACCAACTTTTTCAAAGACTGAACAACAAAGTCATGCCCCACCGAAGATGACTCCGAATATGAAACTTTGCTTGGAGAAATTTCTTCTTCAACAAGTTCAAGCTTTCTCTTTGAAGAGCTACCAACTTCTTTTCTCTTCCTCAATTCTGAGCTCGGAGTATCAGCAAAAATTTGCTTTCCCTTGTCTTTTTCCGGAATTAAATCCTGTTCCGGAGTTCTCTTCTCACTATCAAAAACTTGAACAACATTATCTTCTTCATCAGCGACTTCCTGAACACGAACCCCTACGATTTCCTTCTGAGCAACATCAAGTAAAAGATGTTCTTCTTCTCCAAGATAAGTAACTTCTTCTTCTCCTTTCTCTTCTTCCATTGCTGGAGTAACTAGATTCGAAGATTCAGCTTCAGAAGTTCAGAGTGATAAGTGTTCCGAAGGTGTCCCCTTATAATCATCTACTTGTTTCAGCACATCTCCGGTTTCACCACTTCCTTCAGCACCATCTTCTACTTGTTCCTCTTGCTCAACTTGCTCTACTTCCTCAGTATTCTTAGCAACAGCTTCTTCCGGAGGAACAAAATTTCTTCCTGGAGTCTCAGGTATAGATTCCAAGGAGAAAGATCTCGGAACTGGAATAGTTGCTGAAACCATTTCATTGAATTTTAACAAAGCCTGAGCTACCTCAGCCTCAGACATCTTCTTCTTGAGCTTCTTTTGCTTTGCTTTTTTTTCAAGCTCATCAGCAGTTTTCTCCTTCAAGGCCTTAGCCTCCGCAGGGTCCAATCTGAACTGTGGATCCCCTTCTTTCCTTTTTTCTTTATCTGCTCTCCACTTCATAACAACCTCATCAGGATAGGCTTTCTTCTTCTTTGGTTTTGGAGGTGCGGAATGGACTTCCTTAGACTTAGGATTCTCTGCTTCTACTTCCACTTCTTTTAGCTTTCTCTTCCTTACTGGCTTAGATGATTCCGGTTTAGCAGCCTTCGGAGCCGCTACTTCTTGATTTGGAAAATCGAAGAACTCACTAGTTTCCTTGTTGAAAGCCACATCCATCCTCTTAAGGGTGTCATCACTAACCAAAAAAATTTTACAAACCCTTGGCTTAGATCTGCAGGCTTCCTTGAAAGATTCAAGGCACCGAACTATCAACTTTGATAATATTGCTGGGTACATTACGATCTGTGCTCTGAGATTTCCTTTTTTAAGATTCTCAATGGTTATAAGAATGTGCCTCATGAAGTTAAACTTCCTTAGATTTATCAGAAAATCTAAGATATATATCTCACTCTTCTTCAAGCTATCTTTATCACCTTTCCTCGGTACGATAATCCCTTGTACCCATAACTCCAGAATCCGGAAATTTGTAGGCAAACTAGAAATCTTCGGAGCCTTGTCATCAGCCAGTCCGAGAGTTTCTAAGGCTTTTTCTTTATCGAAGCTACCCTTAGAGTCCGGCAAAACATGAGAAATAAATTCGGCTTCTCCTTCATAGGACAGCCCTACCAAGCTTGCTGCCTTGGTATAAGTCAGCTTATAAGTCTTTCCATAAGACTTGAAAGAAAATTTCTCCCTATTATCTTCCTGAAAGAATGAAACTGTTTCATAAAACTCAACAAGTAACTCTGAAAAGACATCATCTTGGTTCCCCGGTTTGGATACAATAATATCTTCCCAGCCATTCAACTTAATGTTCTTTGAAATAAGAGAATCATAGTTGTTGAAGAAATCCGAATGGACTAACCTTTCTCTGTAAACTAACCATTGTGAAATAGGATTAGTGGATGACATTTCTTGAGACGCTAACTCCACAGAAATTCGGATCTGTATTCCTCTGAGAAGTTCAGAACGGAGACAACTGTAGTTCGGAACAGCCTTAAAATAGAGGGGCGGAGCTTCGGGACGTGAGAGCTTGAGATCGATGTGGGACGAGTATTTGGGTCCCCTTTATATAGGCAACGAAATGACGGTTCACCTTCCACAATTGATCTAACGGTTGGGAGAAACTGAGATCAGATCTGACGGTTGAAAACTTGAATCCGATCTTTTTGAGGTTTTTATTAAAATAAGGAATTAAGAAAACTATAATCCGAAATCATAATACAAGAAAATATCAGCAAGTTGATCTTGCGTTCCGATAAACTGAAGGATAATATCTCCTTTAAGTGTGTGATCCCTAAGAAAGTGATGCCTAATATCTATGTGTTTTGCATGGGAGTGATGTGCAGGGTTCTTACTGAGGGCAATGTCACTTGTGTTATCACACAAAATTTGAGTTTTAGTAAAACTCAGGCCATAGTCTGTGAGTGTGTGTTGCATCTACAACACTTGTGCACAACAACTTCCAGCTGCTACATATTCAGCTTCAGCAGTGGAAAGTGCTACAGAATGTTGCTTCTTGCAGGACCAAGAAACTAAAGAATCTCCTAAGAAATTACAAGTTCCAGATGTAATTTTTCTATCCATTCTACATCCACCAAAGTCAGCATCAGAAAATATTTTTAAGACAAAATCATTTCCAGAAGTATAAAATAATCCTAGATCCATGGTTCCCTTAAGGTAGTGAAAAATTCTTTTTACTGCCTTTAAGTGAGATTCCTTAGGATTGGATTGATATCTTGCACATAAGCATACTAAAAACATTAAGTCTGGTCGACTTACTGTTAAGTAAAGTAGACTTCCTATCATACCTCTATAAGATGTTTGATCTACTGGTTTCCCAGCTTCGTCAAGATCTAAAGAGTTTGAGGTACTAATGGGAGTACTTATACTCTTAGTGTTGTCATAACCATACTTTTTAAGAATATCTTTAATATACTTATGTTGAGATATGTAGGTTCCTTCTGGTTTTTGAGAAATTTGAAAACCAAGGAAAAAATTTAACTCACCCATCATACTCATTTCAAACTCAGATTTCATTAGATTTGTAAAAGAATCAGTCAAATATTGCTGAGTTGAACCAAATATAATGTCATCAACATAAATTTGAACAATCAAAACATTTTTCTTATCTTTCTTTATAAAAAGGGTTGGATCTGCATTTCCCTTAACATAGTTTTTTTGAAGCAAAAATCTAGTGAGTCTATCATACCATGCTCGCGGGGCTTGTTTAAGGCCATAAAAAGCTTTGGTAAGTCTAAAAACATGATCAGGATGTTTTGTATCTTCAAATCCAGGAGGTTGTTCAACAAAAACTTCTTCTTGAACATAACCGTTAAGAAAATCACATTTCACATCCATTTGGAAAAGTTTGAAATTAAAGAATGCTGCAAAGGCAAGTAGAATACAGATAGATTCAAGTCTAGCTACTGGAGCATAGGTTTCTTCATAGTCTATTCCTTCTTGCTGATTATAGCCTTTAGCAACAAGTCTAGCTTTATTTCTTACTATGACTCCATTTTCATCACATTTATTTCTGAAAACCCATTTTACTCCAATAACAGAAGTTTCCTTAGGTCTTTCAACCAAGGTCCAGACTTTATTCCTTTCGAATTCATTTAGTTCATCTTGCATGGATTTAATCCAATCATCATCACCTAAAGCTTCATCAGTGATTTTAGGTTCTAATTGGGAAAGAAATGCTAGATGTTCTACTTCATTTCTTAAGGAACTTCTAGTCCTTACAGGTTGATTTACATGACCAATGATACTATCACTGGGATGATTCTTAAGAAACATCTGATTTGGGTTTTGTAGAACCTGTTCATCAACATAGGGTAGAAAGTCTTCTGGGGTAAATGTTTCAGAAGTATCTTCTAGAACATTATCCTTATCAGAAGGTTCTTCTATCAAAGGTTGATAATCAATTTTTGAAAACACATCCGAATATGTAAGTTGAGATGGTTTAAAAACAAAAGGATCTGACTCATCAAATTTTACATGTACTGTTTCCTCAACAGTACAAGTATTTTTATTAAAAACTCTATAAGCCTTAGAGGTTGTGGAGTATCCTAAGAAAATTCCTTCATCAAACTTTGGTGCGAATTTATGTAAGTTATCTTTAGTATTCAAAATGAATACTTTGCAACCAAAAACCTTGAAGTAGGAAAGTCTTGGTTTTCTACCATTCCATAACTCATAAGGAGTTTTATTAAGAAAAGGTCTAATCAAAACTCGATTTATAGTATAATAAGCAGTACTTACAGCTTCAGCCCAGAAATGTCTAGCAATAGAATATTCACTCAACATGGTTCAAGTTATTTCTTGAAGAATTCTATTTCTTCTTTCAACTATACCATTCTGTTGAGGAGTTCTAGGTGATGAAAAATTGTGAGTAATACCTTTCTTACTACAAAAAGTTTCAAAATCAGAATTTTGAAATTCTCCTCTATGATCACTATGAATAGTTTTCAATGGAAGGTTTTTCTCATTTTTAACTTGATCTCTAAAACTTTTGAAATAAGAAAAAGCTTCAGATTTCTTTGCTAGAAAATAGACCCAAGTAAATCTAGTGTAATCATCAACTAGAACAAACACATAGTATTTGCCTCCAATACTTCCAGTTTGTGTTGGACCAAAAAGATCCATGTGCACTAACTGTAATACATCAGTTGTTGAGACTTCACCGATAGACTTAAAACTAGATTTATGTTGCTTTCCATATTGGCAAGGATCACAAACTTTAGAAGAATCAAATCTAAGCTCCGGTAGATCCTTAACTAGTTTCTTCTTAGAGAGTTTACATAGGTTCCTAAGATTACAGTGACCTAGTCTTCTATGACATAACCAAGAATGATCTTCCATTGCACTTAGGCAAGGTAAATCTTGGCTTCTAAGATCTTTTAAGTTCAAAGTGTAGACATTCTCTTGCCTATTGGCTGAGAGAATAAATTCTTCCTTGGAATTGTGAACTAAGCACTTATCATTCCTAAAATTCACAAGGTAACCTTCATCACATAACTGACTTATGCTAATGAGGTTGTGCTTAAGACCCTTAACAAAAAGAACATTTGAAATCAAGGTTTTACCAAGAAAAACAATATTTCCAATACCAACAATCTCTTCCTTAGCATTATCTCCAAAAGTTACTTTTCCTCCTTTCGTTTTGATAATCTTTTCGAAAAAGCTTTTGTTACCAGTCATGTGCCGGGAACATCCACTATCCATGTACCATGTATTGTTGCTGGTACTCTCTTTGTTTTCCTGAAATTAATAAGAAAATTAGATTTTCGGAATCCAAACTTGTTTGGATCCAAGATTTCCAGACAATAAAATTTTAGGAACCCACATCTTCTTAGAAAAGTAAGATTTGTGAAATCCTAGAGATTGGGTTTTGTTTAAGGAACAATTCTTTGCCCAGTGACCACCACATTGACACTTGGTAAAAAATGAGGCACTTTGAGGAACAAAATAATTGTTACTGAAAATAGGTTTTGCATGGGTATAGCCAAATCCGGATTTATTTCTTAAAGGTCGTATTTGGGAATAAATCTTATCAAAATTTTCCTTTCCATGGGTAAAGTTTGATAAACACTTCTTTAAGGAAAAAATTTCAGACTTGAGTTTTACAACCAAGTTTTTATCCTTAAAATCATTAGTTTTTGAACTAGAGTTAGGATCGAAAACATTTTTATTAGAAATTACTTTTTCTAACTCTTTAGAAAGTTTGTTCTTCTCATAACTTACTTCCTCAAGATTTTTTGAAATACTTTCAAAATCAGCACTTTTCTTATCAAGATCTTTAGAAATATCTGATATCTCTTTTGTAAGAATAGAATTCCTAGAGTTTGCCTTATCAAGTTTCTTATTGAGTTTGGAGTTCTCAATCTCAAGAAGTTCAGCAAACCTAGAGACTTCTTCATAAGTAGGTAAAGTATTTTACTCATCAGAAGACGATTCTTCATCAGAAGAGTTATAATACTTACTATCATTAGAATTTAAAGAAACATTTGTCAGTGATTCAGCATTTCATACCTTAGCCATAAAACAATGATTATCAATAGGTAATCTGACTATAAGACCAAGATTCTTCTGTCCTGAAGATTCATAATCAGAAGATTCATCCGAAGAGTCACCACCACTGGCACTCCAGGTGTCATTAGATTTCAAAACTTTCTTAGCTTTGGTTTTATAATACTTATTTCTGTTTCTGTCTGAATGCCTTTCTTTTCTTTCTTTCTTTTTGAGCATAGGGCAATCTGGTCTAATATGTCCAGCTCTCTTGCATTCATAACAAGTAACTTCTCCATCTTTCTTATCTTTCCTTTCCTTTTTCTTATACTTAGATTGAAAATTTCTCTGTCCAGCTATCTTGTTCATCCTTCAAGCAAGATTGGCTAATTCATTTTTTGAGACTTCACTCTCACTAGATTCGGATTGAAAAATAACTTTCTTAGACTTCGATATGGTTACTCTCTCAGGAGTCTTGGCTTTTATCTGATTTGAAGTTATAGTAAAAGCAACAGTACCATTTCCATTCTTCTTCTTGATGTTGTCAGCATCTCTCTTCATTCTTGTTTCATGTTGTAGAAGAGTTCCAAATAATTCATCAAGAGTAATTTGAGTGACCTTCCTGTTCTCATCTATAGTTGTTCTTTTGGATTCCCACTCATTGGGCATAATATCAATTATTTTATCCACAAGAGCTTCATCATCTAAACCTTTTTCTCCCATAGACTGTAGACTATTGACTATAGTCATGAATCTCTGTTTAACTTTACAGATAGGTTCTCCATAAGGAAAATTGAAGCCATGATACTCAGCTCTAAGCATAGCTCTTCTAGTCTCAATCACTTTAGAAGTCCCAAAGTGTGTAACTTCTAACTTCTTCCATATACAGTTAGCTGCTTCACAAGAAGAAATTTGGCTATATATATTTCTAGTCATTGAACATAGTAGAGTATTGCGTACCTTATAGTTGAGTTGATATTCTTGCTTTTCCTGGTTAGTAAAAGTTCTGACTTCCTTGTCAGGAATTTTATAATCACCAGTAAGCATAACAAAGTTGTCTACTCCAGTATTGATAACAAAAGTCTTCATACGATCTCTCCAGTATTCATAATCATTACCATCAAAGATTGGTGGTCTTGTAGGATTTAGATTATCAATCGAACCAACATTAATTCCTGCCATACTAGAAACCTTGGATACACAAACTTGTTAGTAGCAAAAGATTCGTAATAACAAAGTTCGGAATGAGAAATGTTCCAGAATGGGAAAGTTTGGAATGAAAAAGTGAGCAAGAAAAACTTGTATGTGAGTACAAGTATTTCAGAGACCTTCCTCTGATACCAATTGTAGGATCGAAATAGTGATGTAGATGCTCAATATACAAGAGGGGGGGTGAATTGTATACTTTAAAAATTCCTTTGGAACCTTTAAAGTTAGTTACAAATAGCTATGTTCTCCTTAGGCAAAGGAAATGACTAAGTTTAACAAAGTTAAACTAAGAAAATTCACAACACCACTAATACCAAATGTAAACTAGGAAAGAGATTCCGAACGAGGGTTCCAGAAATATGGTTCCGGAAATTGAAACTTAACAAAAGATTACAATATGAGATTCTACCTTAAAGCATATAGAATCTAAATGAAATAGAGTACAAATAAGGGAGTATAAGAAAGTTATACTTTCCTTATAATACAAAATGCAGCGGAAATATAACAAGTAGTTAAACTACAAGTAACAAGATATAAGTCTTTTAACCCAAAGATAAGGGTATCCAACAACCTTGGATAAAGGTCCCTTGATTTATACTTTCAAGCAAGTCTATCTTACCCACACCAGGGTAAGCCCTCGATACGAAGATCGGAGTCTCTGTCTTGCTATCCCCGCAAGCCCTCAACTTCAAGGTAGTTGTCAACCTCTGTCTTCCTCAGTAAGGAAGCCCTCGAACTTCAAGGTAGTCGGCACCTCTGTCTTCCTATCCCCGGAAGCCCTCGAATGTAATCACCAACATTTGGAGTCGCACGAAGCTTTGAGAGTTAATAAGAGCCTCTCTCTCTAGAAATTACTTCAAGAAAATTAGTCAGCCTTTCAGCACTTTCATCAGCTATCAGCAACGAGCTCTTTCAAATGAGCTCCTATTTATAGGTAAGGTCGACTCCTTCTCTAACGGTCATATTTTTATTAAAGATCGGAGGGACCTGTACACGTGTCACTTAGACAACGGTTAGTTTATAACAAAACAGACGACATCGTTTTATAACAAAACAAGTGTAACAGAATGTATGACATCGTTTTAAAAATCTAACATAAAAGTTCGGAATGAAAGCTTCAGAGTGAAGGTTTGGAGTGTAAGGAACAATAATAAAGAGTAGACAAATTATAGAAATGTAAGTATTATAGATGTTCGGAGTCTAACAAAGATATTTTTCAGAGTCTGAATTAAATCAGAGTGTATAAAACAAAGATACTCAAATTTTGTTTAATAGGTGAATTCAGAATGAGAATTCGGAATAGGAATTCGTCATCAGAAATCGTAATGAGAATTCATCATCAGGATTCGTAATGAGAATTCGTCATCAGAATTCGTAATGAGAATTCTTCATCAGAATTCGTAATGAGAATTCTTCATCAGAATTCGTAATGAGAATTCTTCATCAGAATTCATAATGGGAATTCAGAATGAGATTTCTTCATTAGAATTCGTAATGAGAATTCTTCATTAGAATTCGTAATGAGAATTCTTCTTCAGAATTCGTATCCTGAATCTGGAATAGAACTTAGTCAGAGTTCATATCCGGAATTCGGAATGAAACTTCCTTATAGTTCTTATCCAGAATCCGAATCCTAAAATAGAATGCTTTATATCAAAGTTTCAACGATTCTGAGAAAATGAATCTGAATATCATACTTAAGAAAAATATGGATGAAAATATGATAAGGATAATTTTTCTTATAAAAGCGATTTTCCTTAAGAAAGCAATTTTTCTAAAGATAAGGTGTTTGTGATTTTCAAAACAAGAAGGAATGGAAAAGTCATAAGGAAAACCTTATTGACTCAACAGGTGGACTTCTCCGGAGATGGTAGAGATGAGAACCAGCTCACTGTTAACTGGATTTTTCCTCTGGCGATTCATCTTGCCTTCTTGGTTTTGAGGAACCTGAGCCGAATTCCTGGAGTTTATGCGCTCATCATGTTGAGGGTGCACTGTCACACATGTCTGGCAGCGATTGTTGATAGGAGCCCTTGGGAAGAACTCATGTCTCCTTGAATTAATGCCCTGAGGGACCTTCTCATTCACCTCCTCAGAATATGGGAGTGAATGGTGATTGCGTTTCGGGGATAACGACCCGAAACGGTTGGAGACTGTGGTTAGAACCGCCTACTTCTTAATCACTGGTCATCACTATCCGAATGACCGGTGTGAGTTGTTCACTTGGAGGGCTTGTCGGGCATCCTCCAGAGTTGGAATGGTACTGAGTTGATAGTACTCCTTAACCAGTGAATTTGAAACCCAGCATTGAAGACGGTGAGTACGTGATGTTGTCCTCAGAGCGGATGACGATCTAGAAGGAGTAGTAGCAGTGGCATTCGCAGCAGAGGTTTTTATAGCAGAGGTATTCACAGTCGTGAAATTAAGAAAATCCATTCTGGAAATGCAGAAGATCTTGGAAAAGAGTGCCTGTTTGATATAACAGACATAATCAAGATAAGTCTGGCCACTACATCTTTTGTATGATCACATATGTTATTGATTGCTTTGTTAGCCCTCTCATTGAGTTTAAATAGGGGCCTAACAAATAAGCAAATCATTATTTTAACATGGTTAAGGATTCACATCGGGTTCACCATTTTTTGTTTCCTCTAGAATTGGGGATGACCTTGTTGATTGAAGGTTCAAACATTCCAATCAGTTTCTAACGGGTTTGTTCATAGAACCAGAAACATCCAATGATTCCATATCTATTTGGACCTACTTTCCAAAGGTAGGTTCTTATTAGTTTTGAACTGATGAGACTTAAGAATTTTCATTGGTCGAGAGGATGGGAGGTCAGAATCATCACACCTTTTTGAGAGGAATTATTGTCTACTTTGGGACTCTCTTTATAGATTTAAGTTATGTTCGTGAATCCTTATTACATTACCAAGTATAAAATGAGATTTTATTTAGATACGACAATCAATGATTAATATGTAGGAAATTTAGAGAATCTTTTATATGTATTCGAGGTTCTTCATCGATAGAGAATCATCTGTATTTGTTAGAGATTATTGTTCAATGGTATCCTTCGACACATTATAAAAAGTATATTTGTCATTATGATGACCATGCTGGTTTTAAAGCCACTCAGTGGGGCACTTGAAGTTTATTGTCATTCAGAAGGACATGGATTATTTCAGAGTTGGGATCGAACCCACAGATGGGATACCTATGTATCCTTTGTTTAGAAAAGGAATTAGAACCCACATAGTTTGAGTAAGGGAGTAAGATGTTTATGATTGACGGCTCAAAGAAGCATTTCATAATTACTTTTACACTCTAAGATCACGTGAGTCATGCTCGGTGTGAGAAACAAGAGGAATTGGTAAAACTAAGCAATTGTGCCATGAAAGATGCAATCATAAGAAATAATGTGGGGCTTATGTATGTATGACTGCCCAGATAAATGAATATTGGGATTTACTTCAGGGAAGAAATCTAGGAACATGGTCCATAAAGGTATATGTACTTTATAGAGATTTGGATACTCTAACTTGGGGCTTAATCTTGAAAAGGAGGCCCAAATTAGGAGGGTACTTATGATTGGGTTTTACTCCTGAGAAGGAATCCCAGATTAAGGGAATTTGAGAAATTAAGGGACTTGGGGCTTATTCCTAAGGAGGATGCCCATATTTGAGACTGGGGATTACTCCTGAAAAGGAATCCCAGGTTAAGAGAATTATGGTTGGGGATTACTCCTGAAAAGGAGGCCCAAATTAATGAGGACTTGAGGCTCATTCCTAAGGAGGATTCCCAATATTAATGAGAATTTTGGAACTGGGGATTACTCCTGAAAAGGAGGCCCAAATTAGGAGGGGACTTATGATTGGGTTTTACTCCTGAGAATGAAGCCCAAATTAAGGGACTTTGAGAAATTAAGGGACTTGGGGCTTATTCCTAAGAAGGATACCCACATTTGTAGATTTGAAACTAGGGTTTATTTCTGAAAAGTATGCCCAGGTTAAAAGAATTATTGTTGGGGCTTACTCCTAAGGAGGATGCCCAAATTAGGGGACTTGGGGCTTACTCCTGAAAAGGAGGCCCAATTAAGAGAACTTGAACTGGGGCTTACTCCTGAAAAGGAGGCCCAAGTTAAGGGGAATTATGACTGGGGATTACTCCTGAAAAGGAGGCCCAAGATTAGGAGGACTGGGGCTTACTCCTGAAAAGGAGGCCCAATATTAAGGATTCTCTCATCTTAAAGGATGAGGTTGAATGAATGAAATCTCTGACATTAGTGACATAAAGATATGTGAATCACTAGGTTTTAAGAGATGTTCCATAGAATTCATTTCAGATAAGGAAGTCAATCAAGAAAACATGCCATAAATGTCTTTGAAGAGTGTCTTGAAGACTGAATCTTGAATAGGAGAGGTGGAATGGCATAAGAGAGGTTAAATGGGCAGGAAGGGGCACCCAAAAATATATGGGTGCGCAAGTCCTGGCAGGCACGCAGGTACTGCGTGGGCGCGCAAGTCCTGGTCGCACAGGTATACCTGCACGGCACATAGGTACTTTCACGATTTTAAACTAGTATGGTAATACTTGGGAGATCTTTGACCAAAGCCCTTAGAATTATCCCGAGGTACTTCCAGAAGAGTGGCATGCAAGTTTCAATGAATAGGTAAGGAGGCGCACAAGTGTGTCCATTTCCCTTAAGGGTAAAACACTTAGGTGCGCAAGTGTTAGTGAATTCTAACACTTAGACCTTATTCCTCTTGTTTAGACCTTCCATTCTAGGTAAAGAATTACCTTAAAAGTGTTCAGAAGACTTGAAGAAGAGACTTGGGTGTTCAGATCTCTATATCTGAATTCTGGAAAAAATCCTCTTCAAATGGGGGGCCCACCGGGTCTATTTATAGGCTTCTAAAGACCCTGGGCGACAATCACTTAGGGCGCACAATTCACTTGCGCAACCTATTAGGCGGTGGACAAGTATACTTGCGCGACCATGGTAGAATTTTCACAACCCTTGTGCAATGTTCTCCTTCTTCCTTTATCAATTTTTGATATTTGTTCAAAGGATGAATCACTTTGGTTTAATATTTCCCCCTTTTCCAGTCTTTTAGACTCTGTGACGAAAGGAGCGTCAACAATTTTATATAATCATAATTTTCATTTTATCAACTGATTTTCTTAGTACAATTTTTCACTAATCAATCATTCTTCACTAGTTAATCATTATTAAGTTATTCTTTAATTATTTATTCTTTAATCATTAATCATATTATATTCATTAGTTAATTATAATTAACTAATCATATGTGTTCATTTTTAATCCTAAGTTATCATTAATTAATCTATAATTAATCATTACTAATAATAAGTATTATTTCTAAACTATTTATAACTAATTAAAATACTTAATAAATAACATCTTTAAAAAAACTAACTAAAAATAATTCAATTACTAATAAAAACTTTCATTCTTTAATGCCTTTGTCCTTGTCCATTTCATTCTATAACATCATAATTATCATTTTATCATTGATAAATATATTGATTTGATTTTTCTTTTCTTAGGTATTTTAGTAGTTTATAAAGAAAATATGAATCATCTTGAGCATATCCCTTGGGAGTGTCAAACTAGAAGTGCAGCAAGGCCCGTTGTCATGCACCAGTTCCCATTCGAGTCAATCTCAAAGCGGTGTTTTCGGGTTTTACCCCTAGGTACATCTGTGTCAGAGCCACATTTACTTGTTTGTATCCAAATAGGGATTTGATTGCTTAGATAACCACATAATATTTATGCTACCAAAATTCCACAATACTAAATCCTATGTCATTCTATACTTAATCTATACTTAATAATTACTAATAACATTTACTATTCTAAACTATATATAACTAACTGAACAACCTAATGAAAAAAATATTTAGAACTAACTAAACTAATTGAAAAATGAAATATTTAAAACTAAAATTAATTCAATTAAATAAATAAAAATATTAAATTAAATAAAAAATACCTCTAAATGATGCTTCAAAAAAAATCACCTTCTTTTGGACCACCAACTCCACCGCACGGAAAAAGAATTTTTTTAAAGAGAGAAGCAATGGATTTAGGAGAGATGGGGGAAAATGAAGTGAGGAGAATGGGGGGGGGGGGTCTGCCCTTTTATAGGGAGCTGAGCAACGACGACATCCCTCCCACCGCCTTTTCCATGTCATTGATCCGGGCCAAAGGCGGCGTGGGGGATGGAAGGCGGCATCAACAATGTTGCCTTTGAGGCATATTTAAAAAAAAATTAAACCTATTCAGTCTTTAATTTTTTTTCAAGAAAAAGTATTAAAAAAACTCCCTAAAGTATCAAGGAAATATGAATGTGTTTACTTGGTTTTGAGTATGTCACATTTCTTTTTTACTAAAATGTCAATTTAAACTAAGAACATGCACTTTGGGTGATACCGGTCACATCGTGTGTCTGTTTGACATGAGACTGATTCCTATATGTCATAAATGACTTATGAATCATTTTACTAAAGTATTAAGATAGTCTGAGTGTGTTTGCTCAATTTTTAGGGAGTGACACACGTTTTGAACTAAATTGTCATTTTTAAACCCATAACGAATGATTTAAGTCATACTGGGCACATTGTGTATCATATTTAGGTACGTATGATTCCTAAATGTCAAAAATGACTTATGGATCATTTTATTAATGTATCAAAACAAACTGAATTCATTTTTTGAGTTTTTGATGTGTGTTTTAAACTAAAATATCAATTTTAAATAAAAAGACACACTTAGTGTCATATAGGTCACACCATGCATCATATTGATGTGTGGCTAATTATTACATGTCACAAATGACTTAAGGATCAATTTCATAAAGTATCAAAACAATTCAATTGTGTTTTCTCATTTTTTAGTATGCCGCATGCCTTTTTTACTAAAATATTGATTTAAACTGAAAATACACACTTTGAGTCATATCGTTCATATCATATGTTGGTTTGATGTGAGACTAGTTCCTACATGACACAAATGAATTATTAACCATTTTTCTAAAGTATCAAGTCAATCCAAGAATCTTTGCCCAGTTTTTAGTGAGTGACACTTGTTATGAATCATTTTCCTAAAGTATCAAGTCAATCCAAGCGTCTTTGCACACAATATATCAAATTGAGGTGATGTTGATTGTTACACATCACAAATGAATTATAGATTGTTTTACTAAATTATAAAAACAATATGGATGTGTTTTATTGGTTTTGAGTATGTGACTTGTGTTTTGAACTCACATGTCAATTTTAAATAAAAAGACACACATAGAGTCATACCGGTCACACCATGCATTGGATTGACATTCTGTTAATTTCTACATGTCATAAATGACATAAGGATCATTTTCATAAAGTATAAAGACAATATGAATGTGTTTGATTATTTTTGAGTATGTTATGTGTCTTTTTTACTAAAATGTCAATTTAAACTAAAAACAAACACTTTGATTCATTCCGGTCACATCATGTGTTGGTTTGACATTAGACTTATTATTAAATCTCACAAATGAATTTTGAATCATTATCATAATGTATCAAGAAAATCTAAACAAATTTATTGGTTTTTAATGAGTGACACATGTTTTGAACTAAATTTTCAATTTAAAACAGATAATAGACACTTTGAGTCATATTGAGCACACTATGTATCGGATTAAGGTTTAGATGAATCCTATACAAAAAAATGATTTATGGATCTTTTTCCTAAAGTATCAACACAATATGAATGTGTTTTATTAGTTTTGAGTATGTGATGTATGTTTTGAACTAAGTGTAGATTTTAAACTGAAAACCTGCACTTTGAGTCGTACCAGAAACACCATACATTAGAGTGAGGTGTGGGTGATTCCTACACATTACAAATGAATTAAGAATCATTATACTAAAGTATCAAGACAATCCAAATGTGTTTTCTTTGTTTTGAGTATCTCATATTTCTTTTTTTCTTCTAAAATGTCAATTTAAACTGAAGATATGCACTTTGAGTCATACCACTCACATTATGTGTCAAATTGATGTGAGATTAATTCCTACATGTTACAAATGACATATGAATCATTTACCTAAAGTTTCAAGACAATACATGTGTGTTTGCTCAGTTTTCAGTGAGTAACACACATTTTGAACTAAATTGACAATTTTAAACTGATAACAGACACTTTGAGTCATACCTGAAACACTGTGTATCAGATTGAGGTGTGGTTGATTTCTACATGTCACAAATGATGGTAGTATTATTGTACTAAAGTATGAACACAATCCAAATGATTTTGATCTATTTTGAGTATATGACTCTGTTTTAAACTAAATGTCAATTTAAAACTGAAAACATGCACTTTGAGTCATACCATACACATTGTAAATTATATTGAGCTTCGGTTTATTTCTACATTTCACAAATTAATTATGTATCATTTTCCTAAAGAATCAAAAAAATATGAATGTGTTTTCTTAGTTTTAAGTGTTTAATGTTTGTTTTGAACTAAAATGTAAATTATAAACTAAAAACATATGGTTTGAGTCATAACGAGAACACTGTGTATCAGATTGAGATGCAACTAATTGAGATGTGGCTGATTCTTACATGATCACTATAAGATCTCATATTTTTCTAGGTATATACCTCTTTTAGTTTTCTGTTGGGCCTTGGTGGTTGAGTCGTGTTCAGAGATGGAGATCCTTTGTTGGGAGAAAATGACCTAAAGTTCAGGTATGTATGTTTCTTTGAATTAATGGAGTCTGGGTATAAACATGTTAAATGAGATTATAGGGGTTTTCCATGGGTTGGAATGGTTTGGAGGTGTTTTGAGCTCTTATGAATAAACTGGTATGATAACGGTTTCTAGAAATTTACACGTCGTAAATGTGTTACACGACATGTAAATTTACAGGCAGATGTTGTGAACCAGTCCAGGGTGTGAACTAGTTACACATTGTGTAAATTATTGACATTGTGTAAAACTTGATAAGGGTTAAATATTAACTAGAGGTGATGGATTTTTTGCATATCCCTTTAAAAAGAAATACACAATGTGTAAATAGATTAAACACCATGTATTTATCAGAAGAAGTAGTTTTAAGTGGGAAGTGTAGATGATTTATTTTCATTATATCATGTACAACCCTCTACTCTCGAGTATAGGGAGATTTCTAGCCAATTTTGGAGTCTCCTCTTCCATTCTGAATGTCCCTATTACACATATG